>CM068989.1:31463504-32863504 GCA_035357415.1 Ophraella communa | reverse complement strand
TACTTTTTGCTATCATCATTATGTCATCTGCGAAGCCACATTCTGAGATAGATACTTGTTGCAGATTTCCATATCCCAATTGTACTTTCTTTGTTGTTTCATTACAGTTTTTGATGATTTGATATCAATATATATGTTAAACAATGTTGGGCTTAATCCTCCTCCTTGTCTCACTCCATTATAAGTTTGAAATGATTCGAATTTATAATTTTTTCTGTTAACATAGTTTATGGTGTTCTTGTAGAGGCTTCTAATAGTTTTTATTCATTTCTCGTCAACTCCTATTTGTTTTTAGCTTGGCACAGAATCAAAAGCTTTTTCCAAATCTAGAAATGCCAGGTAGATTTTTCTTCCGTAAAATACAGTTATTTGTTTTAGAATGAATATATTATCTTGTTTACTTCTACCTTTTCGAAAGCCATTCTGAGAATCTGACAATGAAATTTCCGAAAAGTGTTTTTTGTCTAAAATTTGTTCATATATCTTAGCTCCAGTACTAAGCAGAGTAATAACACGATAATTATTGCAAACTGTTTGGTCACTTTTTTTTTAAATAGGGAGTATAACTCCAATCTCCCAGTCTTTAGGAATTGTTTATTCTCTCCAGGCTTTGTTACATATTTTTAGAAATATTTCTTTGCCTTTGTCACCCATGGATTTGAAAGTTTCCCCTATGGTTCTATCGTGTCCAGCTCCTTGATTTTTCCAAAAGTTACATTAAGATACGCAAATGCGTTTTATAATGAAGATTTTTATAAGTGCAAGATATAAAAAATTTGTTTAACTCTTAGATTATCACAATATCCAAAAGCAAAGTGAAAAAAATCTCAATTAATTTACCAATTATTATGACTTTTCCTTGGTTTTACCTGAAGAGCTAAATGGAATCACGAATTGGCTTCAAACTGATCAAACTTCAAGGCCAATTTGAAAATATGGGAAACCGACTGCCCAGTCCTTAATTAATTATATAGTATTTTCATAAGTACTTAAGTTTTTTGTATCCAGCTGCACGTGTTATTTTCTTTAATTGTTTTTAAACATTTTTAATATTATAAAATATCTCTATTTGTTTTTTTAAATATTTGTAGAACGCTTGTTATGAAATCATTTATTTTACTTTTACTGTTTACAATAAGAATTACTTAATGAAATAACTTTTTACAAACTATTTGTTTTTACATTAATTAAATAACCGAAAAGAAAAATATTTTTGAATGTCTAGTTAGAATTCGTTAATACAGGGTGATTGAAGTTTCTTTTACAATAATTAAATAAAAGGAGAGAAAAATATTTTTTTTTTATTTTTTATAAAATTATACTGAAGATTCGATTCTAAATATAAATAGAGATATTATCTGATAAGCATTAATAGTACTTAAGTATACTTTGGGTTTCTCCATGTTTTATTTTAGACAATTACATATTTCCTAATGTTTTCAATAGTCTGCTCTCTGTTTTATATTATTACAATTTATATAACTTGCTAAGGAAATTATCTTTCCTGAAAATAGTAACTAGACTTTTTGCTAACATTAAAAATAATTTTTTTTGATAAAACTTTTTATTACAAAAATTGTTTTTCTTACTTAATGTAAGATGGACGTCCACAAAGTAAAGGTTAATTGAATAAATTTAATTTTTTAGACTTTCTGCGCTTCTCTTGTCAAAATAAGTAATTCTGTACAAGAATTTGGTTTAAAAATAGTTGTCCCTTTTAAAACATTTGTGTATTACACTAAAAAATTTATTATACCAGATATAAATTCGAATTAAGTTATTTAAGTTTTTAATCGAAGGAATGATCCATAACAGAAGGTAGAAAGAAAAAAGTTTAAACCCTTGTACCCTTGTAACAATATTAGGTAACATTTTTAAGTAGTGACATGAAAAATGTTTGTGTAAAATTATATTATATAGTAGTATAAGTCAAAAGTATATTATTAGTCAAAGATTAGGGGTTGAAAACAAAGTAAAAATTAAAAATTAATTAAGATAGTAAGAGGAGAGAAGACATTGTTATGAAATAGTAAAAATAAGTAGATATTGTGGAAGAAAATTGTTAATTAACAATAAAATAATAATAATAATATAATATAATAATAATTGTTTTGAGAGGAGAGGTCTTTTGAAGTTACTGCAGTTGCAGAAAAAAGAATGGGCTTGATCAAATTAATGCTGCACTCTTTAAGAAAGTTTAAATATTTATAAATTTATTTATAAATATAGATAAATGCTGTTTTTGTAGCCAGGTACCTGATGTTGATAAGTAGTTACTAATTAAGGAAGTAATAAGATATAACAATATTAAAGCCTAGATGTTATTAGCCCTAAGGGATTATCCTGGATGTATTTCCCTCTAAGATAAGTATAACTGTGCAATGATATAGAAAAACCAGGAAAAAACTCATCATGCTGATCTTTACAATAACTTTACAAGATTTATTTGTTTATTAACTACTTTAAATTATTGATCTGCTAGATCTGCTACCAACAAAGCCTGCTAAAACATCATCAATATATTTACACCAAAATACAATGTTGTTTTTATAACTAGAATTAAAGATTTGGTTTTCTAAATTATCCATGATATATTTGCTAAAATTGGAGAAATGGGAGTTCCCAAACTTTGTTATCAAAAGTAAATTAATTTTGACTAGTGCATACATCAAATAGATCAATTTTGTCTGATATTATACCTGAATGGATACTTCTTTCATCTAATAGCTTTTTAACTAGAACTATACATTTTAGGAAGTATTTTTGAGAACTTATTAGTTACATCAAACGATACTAATTTAGTATTATTTTGTAAATTACATTTATTTAATTTTTTTATCAAATCTAATGAAATTTGTACTGAATATTTAGATCTGTAACCATAATTGTTTAGAATATTATTTAATTTTTAAGCTACTTTAGTATTAGAACTACTGCAGGTCTAATTGGTTTTGACTCTTTATGTAATTTAATTGTTCTATATCATTCTGGACATTTTTATTTACTAAGTATTTTTTATCGAAGTCATTAAATAGGTAATTTGAATGATTTACATGTTTTCTTATTTGGTTAGAAAATTTTTGAGTAGGATCGTTTTTTAGAATTTTGACATTACTTGACATTATGAAATCATTCACTTTAGATTTATCTACCTTAAGGATACGAAAATAGTCATAAAAGAATAATAGTTATTTATGTAATAAGGATCATAAAGACGATCATTATGGTACAAGTCATGTATAACACGAGTTCAAGTTTAAAAAACGAATCGCGAAGCGATGAGTTTTTTAAAGAACGAGTGTCACAACAGCCATATGAAATAAGTTGTTTATAATATTTTTTATATTTTGCCGTTTTATCATTTTTTAAATTAATTTATTATTTTTATGTAATGACGAAAATTTTTATTTTAAAAAGTATGTCGGTAGCACTGTGTAATTTATAACATTTGACAGTTTTGACATTTAAATTATGAAATGTTAATGTTTTCAAATATTTTAAAATAACTAATACACCAATAATAATATATTATATAAGTAAAAAATGATATTCATATTCCCAAATACTTTCTTAAAGAACAAAATAAAATTAATAAATTGCTATTAGCCACAAATGTCATTGTCAATAGTCTTGTCATTAGATACTTTACTCATGTCGCCAACCATTTAAAACAAAAATTTGCGTGCGTAAAAGTAACATTACGATACGCAAATGCGTTTTATAATGAAGATTTTTATAAGTGCAAAATATAAAAAATATTTTATGTGCCTTAATAAAATTTTCCAAAGGTTATCCTGATTTAATTTACTCGCCGATCCTTGCACTAGTGCAAACACGTAGGAGTTATCCTTTGGAACTCTAATATTAAGTAAAAATTTAATTATTTAAAAATAAATAATATTTACAATATTTAAAATTATTCTTACACATATTTTATTGAAATAAATAAATAAAATCAAATTATCCATCATTGAAAAATAATTCTTGAATGAAAAATGATATAATATGCTAATTATGAAATAATCTGCTTACGCTAAGTGTACAAATATGTTAATGCAAGGTAAGTAATTTTAGAATTGTAATAAAGAAATGTAATTTTTGTGTAGCAAACAATAGTTTATGCTACGTTGCATTCGGTAATAAAATGATCCATGTCACGTAGACCACAAAAAAATTTGATTAGTAATCAGAAAAAAATTATGGTTGCCAAAATACTCTAGTTAATATACGACCACTATCGAAAAACTAATATTACAAATATTTTTGGACGTATTCTAAAATACTTTTTCAGACAGTGCATAAATACTAAAACACGGAATTGGTTAAAACATCAGAATTGGTTAAAAAAGGCAAACGCGAAGTCCTTTTAAAGAGCTTTTAGCAAAAACTATAAGGCAATGAAAATTGAAAAAAATCAGTAGTATACTACATATATGAAGTTATTCAATAAAGAATTTTGAAGCTTGAGAGTACAAGGAATCATCCAGAAAAAATTCCCGAAATATGTCTATTTTTACATTTTATAAAATGATTAATATCTCACTTAAACGTGATATGATTTTAAAAATATTTCTTCTTTGATTAGATGATATATCTACTCATAAGTCAGTGTTTTTAAAAATTACAATAAATTCGTTTTTTTCCTTAAAAGCTCTTTGAAAGGAATTTTTAATAAATCACAAATGGTGTCATTTTTTTACAAATTTAGGCAACTCTTTTATCACATATAAAAGGAATCTTAAAAAATTATTCCCAAATTAATGTGAGCATTGTCTAATTGAGGGCGTTGTGATATATAGAACATCTATTAAATCTTGTTTATCAGGTCCGCATTAGGAATTTAGCAAATCTTTATTTAATTTAATATACTATAATATTAATACTAATATAACTATATAACTCTTGTAAACAATTAAAGTAAATAATCTTTATTGCCATATGGGAGGGAGAATTCTGCATTGGAAAAATCTTTAAAAAATATGTTTCCTATACCATCCTGTATACAATAATTATTAAAATTCAAAACAAACATATTCTCTAATCTTATTAAATACTCTGAAAAATTATTGGGAGGTACTGTTAAGCCATCAAAAATATTTTTACTGTGACCGTAAGGTTTCAGTTCACAAAATGAAGTAGAATTGTCTATTTCGGATGATGAACAATATTGTAAACAAGTTTGACAAGAATGTTACAGAAAAATCTTCGTAAAAAATATCCATCCACATAAACCAGAGCATTTCCTTTCTCTGATATCAAGTTCCTATAATCCATTGATTCAATTTTTATTTTTCGTGAGTTTTTTCCTGAAAACTTTCAATATTTTTCAATGACTTTCAATGTTATATTAAGCAAAATATCGCCACTATCGTCCATAGAATATATCTTAGAATATCTTTGGACGATGTTTTTACTAGTGGAGTTTTACTGGAGTCCTTTACTAGATTTTTGGATTAATAAGTAAAAAAAAACATAAAAAGGTCGAATATTAGTTCTTAGTGGATCTATTAATCGTGTAATTTTTTAATCCATTTAAAAGATAAAACGTAGTTCCTTTTAATTTTTTAAAATGAACTGGTAGTTACTGCTGCTACTCGTTTATTTTAAGTTTATGCATCATTTTCTTCAATCTTTTTACTAAAAAACTTGTTAATCGAATTTTTGACCATTTTAGTTTTTCCAGTTCGTTACTTTGAACTTTTGGAACCTATTTCAGTTTTTTTATGAATATGTATAGGTAATGGTAACCGAATATATTTAAACACTTAAGATTTTTAAAATAATCCGCTCAACTGCTTTTTGGTAAATTTTAATTTTTGTTTTCTTTTTTTCCCTTTTAAAGAGCTTTTCAAAATATTGCCATATATGAATATGTATATCGTGAGTTTTTAATGACCATCCGGTATGTAGTATAAATATTTTCCTTCGCTGTTCGGTCCTTACCTACTCGTTATTGCTTAGTTAAGATAAACAAATGATAACATTTTACACTTGAAAAAACTTGAATGATTGCCTTTTTAAAAATAACACCCCAATAAATATTTATAATTTTGATTTGAGAAAAAAAACATATAAATAAAAATATTGTGTAAAATCTATAAATTAATATCGTTTAATGTAAATACAAATAACCAATTCGTATTTAACAAAATCAAACATGTTTGTTTTAAAATTAATCCAGCCCTGAAATTTTTAAAGGAAACTGATATACTCCAAGAATGAATATAATATTATTTCGTTTATCGCGTAAGGTCATTGCAAAAGGCAGCACCTCACGGGTACACTTAATCGTTCTCTTTTTAGGACGTTTTCTCACTCCCAATGCCCAGCCTTAAAGCCAGTTTTCTTCATTCATTTGGGAATAAGGTTTGTACCAGTCTTCTCAACCGAAAACTATGCTTATTTGACGAGTAGAACTCAGTACAAAAAGTTGTAATCAGTACAGAACCGAACTGCCTGTTTACACTGACTACCTTGAAAACTTTTTTCTGTATTTTTTTGAATTTTTACATATTTGGGTACTTTGCATGTAACAACAAATTGATATAGCATTCAAAATATTTAATTTCAAAAAATGTGGTTACATCAGATTAAAATGAAAAAAAATTATTATGTACCAGCTACAAGACTAAGATCATCTTAAGATTTCTAAACCTTTGTAATACGGATTTTATGAGAATATTGTTAATTTTGTTAAAATAAGGATATGAAAATATTATGCAAAAGAAAGTTTTTATATAAAGGTATAAAATAACAACCTTCGATTAGGAGCTTACTTTTGTCGCAATAGTCGACAATAAGATTTTTATGTTTGCATTTAAATTTTAATGTCTTTAATCTAATAAATCAAAAGCTACATTTTATGTTTAAATATAGATGTCTTATCATACCTATAGTAAAAATCTTAAAAAAAAACTACTAGTGTAGTATTACAATTACATAATCAGTTTTAAACCGAGATAAGCCACAGTAAAATAAAATTTGTTTCCGTTCTAAAGAACAAATTATCTCTGTACAACTTGATTAACAAAAATTTATACACTGTTAAAATACTAAAGCTAATTTTTGTTTATTAAGAAACGAGGGAGAAAATTTGCAAGTAAGGGGTGTGTACAGTCGGCTTTAGAATAGCATATACATGTTAAATGTGAATTTCCTTTACCTACCGAAGTTATAAAAACGCCCTGCTTCAACAAGATAGGAGTGGCAATTTTTAAAACGCCTACAATTACTTACTTCACTAAGGAATAAAAAATAATAATAAGAAAAAACATTTGGAAGAGGTGGTGGCGTAACCAGTTCTGTGGTGTTCCGAAATAATTGGTTTAAAAAAAAAGAAATAGATATCAGATTTAATCAAAAATTGACAAAAACATTTATAAAATCAATGCTTTTTATTTTTTAATATATTACACTTATTTTAGTTTAAGGGTTTTAAAAAATCATTAAAAATAAACGAATAAAGTAATTGTAATAAAATTTTATATACAGGGTGTCCCACTAAGGTCTGCGAGGTAGTTTATTACAACATAAAGAAAAAAAAATTTATAACAAAATCGATCATGAAAAATTGCTGGAAATATTTGTCAAGTTTGAAAGTCGTCCGCTACGGGGTGCAACGAACACTCAAAAACATAATAGTGTGATTATCTCCGAAAGAGATATACTAAAGGTATACTAAAAATACAATTTTTGAAATCTTGATGAGATTATGAAAAATGTTGGGGTTGCCAACACTCTTCAAATACGGGGGTGGGGGAAGGTTCAAATTTGTTATAAACAAATGTCCTATAACTTTTTTTTTGTTTTTTAACCGATTTCAATGATTTTGGCGTCATTTAAAAGAGTTTCTTCTGTTTAATTAGATGCATAACAAAAATACCAAAATTAAATTTTGTCTCCGCTAGGTAAAGAAGTCGATTATTTTTTTATTTTTCTCCGAAATTTCAAATGTAATGATGCTTTTTTTTAATTCAGGTAAAAAGAGGATAAAAAATAAAGAAATTTGTAAAAAGTCTAAATCTTAATATTTTATTTGATATCTTAAAATTAAAATATCACAATAGTTAAATAGAAAACCAAAAACCGTGCCAAAGTCGTCTTAGAATAAGAAAATCCAGTAAATAGTCACAATCAAAAAACAAAATTCTAAATCTGTGTCAATAGCCAAAGTTCGTCGTAATAAAAAATCACTAAACAAAATTCAAAATCCGTATAAATAGCCAACGTTGTCACAAAAAAGGAATCAGTAAAGATAAAAAACAAATAAAACCGTACTGTATAATACATGGAACATTAAAGATGTGTGCGTGGCGTGGACAACTGTTTGACTGATTTCAAATTTATTATTAATTAAACCGTGATTGGTTATACACAATAAATAGGCCATCCTTAAAATTAATTCAATGCAAGCAATTTGAGTTTGAAAATGTATATACTATTCTGAAGCCGATAGTACATCTTACTGCTGAATAAAGCCCACTACAAATATATTGTCGAAGAGGGTTTGTTTAAAATATTACAGCGGCTTGACCAAAGTATTTTATATTCTATTTGGAATATACACATATGTCCAAAAGTTTGGAATATTTATAAATAATATATCTACGCCTATGGTTTTTTAAAAACTCTTGTTGATATTTATTTTAAAGCGTTTTTAAATCAAAATAATACTAAATTTGATTCGTTTTTCTATTAATTTGGTCATATTTAATTGATTTGGGTGCTTTCACATTATTACAATTCTTGTTTAAATTTCATTTGAGCTGTTTAAAAATGCCCAGAGACATAATATCATATTTTAATAGGTCTAGAGTAATTGCTTTGTTACAACAGGGCTTTAGGCAGTGATATAATGCGTTTTGGAAAAGGAACACGTATTAAAATTTTTCAAATAGGCACCCAATGAAAAATATTTATTAACCAAAGTAAGTCCATTTGTATAAATATCGATAAATACTAATCTTCAAATTTTTAAAAACTTATTGTACTGACACTTACTTTTTGGAAGTCCATCTTATTAAGAATAATAAAAAACTCTTAGTTTGAACGTAAGTTTATTTGAAAAAATTAGGTCTTAAATTACAATTACAGCCGTTTCGCTAAATAATTAGCATAGTCAGATTGACATTTAAGTATAGTGTGCACCACGAGCGTGAAGACTTTTTTACGCACTAGATACACAATACACTATTACGGGCAGTGGTGTACAAAAAATAACCAATATATAATAATTTTTTTTTAATTTGATAATAACAATTTAAAGATTTTTCCTGGGTATCGGTCAAAAAAAATAATAAATAAATAAATATATTTTTTTTATATTAAAATTGGCATAACAACGTTTCGGCCATGGGCCATCATCAGGTGTATATAGATAAAAAAAATCACATTTTATTTTTAATAAAGTCGTGGAAATGCCAAGAATCTTTTACGTGATAGTTGCTTTTTCCCAGAATATTTGAAATTATATCGGAAAAATGTTTAGACAGGTTGTAAGTAGGAGAATTAACATTACTGATTATAGTAACGGGATATTTTCTTTATGTAGTTTAGGTAACCCATAGATATAAGGCGAGGGGGAGGACACTTCATAAGTAGGTGTACAAATTTCCAAAATGTAATTATAAAGTACAAATAAGTACATAATTATTAACATACTTATTTATAAATTATATTTAATTACAAATATTTCTTAAGAAAGTAAAATAATTACATTTAAATACAATTAATTACCCTCAAGTACAAATAATTACTTTTAAATACCAATAAGTACTTCTAAGTACAAATAAGTATTTCTAAGTAGAAATAAGTAAAAATAAATAACATAAAATGTGTGAAACATGTGTAAAGTCCCTAGCCCTAGGTCCTTCTCTGCTACCTCTTACAAAAAAAAGAACATGTTATGTGCATCGAAATACGAAATATTTATCATCTCGATGGTTATGTGTAATGGTCGTCTATATGCACGCTCTTACCTGCACAAACAAGTCTCTGCAGGCATGCTCTCAGACAAAACGTTGTGTGTAGCCGGACCATAACATTACCGCAGGTGTTATTTTAAGCTGTGTAGTATTATTTATACCTAATCGTTTAATAATTTAGCGTCGTGTTGTTTTAGAAGCTTTATGCATAAGGTAAGTTACATTTTAATTTGTTGCTGTTAGTTGGGAAACCCACTTTTATATAAAACCAGATAAACGACAAAAAAAGTTGAGGTTATGTAAAGTAAAATACGACCGGATTAAAAATGTGGGAGATATTTAGAGTATATTTTGGTGAGAACTTTTTTAATTTTCATGGATACTTGACAGGTGACATCAGGGTTCCTCTTTGTTGTTTTCAAACTAACTTAGCACCCATAAGCAATAAAAAGGGGATCTTTATATGTCAAATTTGTTAAATTTTTAAACCTTAAAAAATTTTATTTATATTTGGAACGCTAGAAATCGTTAACAGAATTATTTTAAACCGCAACCCGAATTTGAGTTTAATATGCATTTAGTGTTAGCTTTTAATTTAACAAGGCTGTCTCTAGAGGCGCAGGGAGACAGTAACAAAGTCTACACATAATACGAGGCTAATAATAATAGCGGTTGATGCTGATGATACACAAAAAAATATTTTCAAAATTTTAACATCATTTTTATTATTATAATTAAAACAGGAGTTAGGCAACCTGCTTCCCGCGGGTCGCATGTCCCTTTGCAACTTTTTACATTGACCGCAATAGAAAAATATAGAGGATGTTCATTTAACAACTTTTATCCCAGGGTTTTTGGTGTAATTCATGCAATTAAAAACGCTCACACTCCACGATTTTATTTTTATATTGGACTTTTTTTCTAATTGCAACATTATAATTTCAACCTTCCTAATAGGGGTTAACAACCCTGAAAACTAAGATAAAGAATGAATCAAGTGTGACACTTTTTTTAAATTGTTTGATTAAATTCCGATTTAGCGCCCTCTTAAGGAAAAACGAAAAATTGTGATACATTTGAAAGCAATTTTCATTAGCATAGTTCAAAATATTTAAACTACCTTAAAACATTAGATACCTAAAAAAAATAACAAAATGTGTAAAATTAAATATTAATAAAATTTAAAACAAATTTTCTTTATGTCTATTTTTAAAAATATGTTTAAAAGATGCTTTGTTCTAGACATTGAGAAAATATTTATTGTATACAATAAACTGCCAAATACATTACCCGCGGCAGATTTTTCCTTATCCAAGAATAATTTTTATTAAAAAAAGAGAAAAAAAGAGCTTCCCTAAAAGGATCTTAATTTTGTTGAAAATCGTTTATGATGTAAGAAAAATTGAGTATTAATCGAGTATTAATTATGGTATTATGAAATGTCTGAAATATGATTCTAAATAATTTGTTTAATGACTCCTTTGGATAAGCTAACAAAAATGCAGTTTTTCACAATTTTTTAAACAAAAACGAATGTTAAAGTCATCATCTCTCAAATATCCATGATAATTAAAAAACTTCCACGTGGTGCACATTTTTTTGGAAGGTGTAAATAAATTAAAATCACATCTGTTGTCATACGCAATAATAACCTTTTTTATGTTCATTAATTAGGAACACTGTCCCACCTACCCACTATCTTGTGACAGCATAACGTCACTGTGCAGATTTTCACAAAGAATAACCTCAACTAATACATCCTCACTAAACTTTGCACTTTGAGTTAATAACAAATGCTGACAATAATCATTTTTTTATTATTTTAGGTACCAACTTTATGAATATGGATCGAATTTTGCCTGACATCCAGATAGTAAATAAACGTTTTATAAGCTATGGTCCCGTCAACTTAATCGGAAATTCCCCCTTTCAGATAAAAAGATTTGACAAACTGGCAATTGAAAAGCTTTTCAAAAAATGGAAGATAAATTAAAAAAGCTTTAATACTTTTTTGTTGCTTTTTTTGGTATAAATTTTAGTTTATGTATACCTGACTAATATGTGCAATTTAGGTATATGTATAGGTGTTTGTATTATGGGTATTTTATTAGAGGCCTACATCTTTTTTTCGAAAACAGTTTCTGAGAAAAGGTATAGGTCATTAGTCATTATTTAAATAGCCTTCCAATATATCAGTTTATACTTTTTGTCAATAAATTTTTATGATTTAAAAAACTTTCTTATGTTATTTTTTCCTCTAAGAGTAATGAAATGTACACCACTACACCACTGACTAATTTTCCTTATGCTACAGACCTTAAAAGATCTCAAAAGACTTATTTTTTACAAGTTTCCTTGTATTGTCCATTAAAAGAGCCAAAAATATTGCGGAATAAATATTTTTGAGAGTAAATAATTATTTTTAAATACATTTAATTATATTTCAATACATTTAATTACATTTGAACAGATGTAATTACATTTAAGTAGATTTCAATACATTTCAGTTACGAGTAAATACATTTAATTACAAAAGTTTGTAATAATTTCCCTTAATTACATGAAAATCAAAATAAATGCAAAGAATTAGAAATAAGTAGGAAATATTTTTTTAAATAGATTTAAGTACTTAAAATTAAGAGGTACTTATTTGTAATTATAATTAGGTGTACAAATTTCAAGGAGTGACCTGCCCCTCGATATAAGGGGTATAGCCGTTGTTACATATGAGTTTATTTTTAAGTCTTAGGTCAATATATCCATTATTATACCATAGGATGATAAGTTTATTTAATTTTTGTTGTATTTTATTAGTTGGATTCGTTTTTTCAATTTTGTATGTATTGGTATCATTTAGAAGGTTTCTTAATTTTTGTTCATATTCATTCTTATACAGGTAAAGAGAATTTCGGGCCCAAACTCAAAAAATACTTTACAGTCTCAGGTATGTTAACATTAGTAAGGTTTTCAAACCAATGTTGGTTAATTTCAAATTGTTTGGAGTTAGAAATATGAGATTTGGAAAAATTATTTAATTTTTTAAAATTTTTAGCTTTAATAGATTCAAAAATTTTTTCATATTTAATATGTTGTCTTTGTTGGAAGTCAAGAACGAAATTGTCTGCAAATTGATGTTTTATGTTTGAAAGAGAGATGTCAGCAGTACGATTTAAATAATTTATATTAGAGTAGCTATCACTTATACATAAATTTAAAAGTTGTGAATAATATAGTTGTAAAATGTTATTGTATTTGTCCTTATTAATTTGATGTTTGACAATATAGGATTTATCTTTAGATTTTAAAAAATTGGGAACAATTTGTAAAGTCTTGCATCTTACCAAATTTGATAATAAGTATTGTGTTAACATTAGTAAGGTTTTCAAACCAATGTTGGTTAATTTCAAATTGTTTGGAGTTAGAAATATGAGATTTGGAAAGATTATTTAATTTTTTAATATTTTTAGCTTTAATAGATTCAAAAATTTTTTCATATTTAATATGTTGATAATAAGTATTGTGCTGTAAATATCGCTTTGATGATGCATGGATAAATTAATTGAATTTTATTAGGTAGGTGACTATTAAGTAAGCAAGAAAAAATAGTTATTCATTTTGTCTTTAAATCAGTTAACCTCACATTTCGTCAAATGGATTGAAACCTTGTAGTTTTCTACCTTGGTTAATAATGAACAACTTTACTATTTCGACAAAAGACAATTTCCGACCTTTCAAAATTCTATTTCTACAATATCCGATACTTTTTGTTTGGCAACAGCGCTTTCTTGCAATACAATGCTTAATAACTAAATCAGAGATATTTTATTTTTTTAATTATGGTGTTGTTGTTGTTATTATTGACGAATGACAACATTAAATTCTATGACGTGTAACGCTTTTTGTTTTGCGTTCATTTTTGTTTTAATATAAATATTTATATTTGATTATTTCAGTTGTGTAACAGTTGCGTCGCTGGGTATCAATAATAGGTCCTTTAAAGACATTATAATTTCGAACCATGGGAATTCTTACATTATAAAAATTATTAGAATAATTTTATAAATTAATAATTATTAATAATTTTGCATCAAAACAACGATTTATTTAAAAAATAACTTTTTATATCAATGACAGCTGTTTCGAAATGAATTTCATCCTCAGGCTGATAAGACTGAACTTTTGTTTTGTGAGATAACTATCTGATGTTGACAAAATAGTCTTTACACTAGACCAAGGCAAAACAATTTTAAAGTCCTATGAAATTATCCTGGATAATTTTTTTAAACTAAACTAATAAGCAAAAGAAGATTTTTAAATAAAATTAATTAATTGTTTCACCAAGACAATGCGCCGTGTCACACCTCAGCGGTTGCCATGGCGAAAATCCACGAATTACGGTTTAAACTGCTTGACCACCCTCCTTACTTACCAGATCTAGCCCCAAGCGACTTTTTTGCTCCCTAAGCTAAAAGTTGCGCTCGGAGGACAGAGATTTTCGTCGAATGAGGAGGCCATCACCTTCGTAAACAACTATTTTGCAGAGAAAGACGCCCAGTATTATTTGGACGGGTTGAAGAGATGGGAGCATCGCTGGGAGAAGTGTATAGACTTAGAAGGAGACTATGTAGAAAAATAAGAATTAATTTGAAGAGAAAAGGTCTAGTATCTTTGTTAGGTCGGAAACTTTTCAGACAACCCTCGTAAATGGGTGACTGTTTGGCAATAAAGCTTATTATTATGAAATTATTTGTTCATACTATTGTTCCACTTGAACATTTTGCCCATGTTTACCGTCGTAGTTTTAATATTGAAAGATGGCATCTACTTGGGTAATGTTTTTAAGTATACTAACGTAACTAATAAAGTATAATTTGAAGGTGATATAAATTAGTGAAATGAGGAAATCGGAACTTGGATAATTTACATCCGTAGTAAAAAACAAGAGTAAAGTTATCTTTCATTTTAAAGGATATTCTATTATTTGTTTTATATTTTATGTTAAAAAGTAAACATAAAATATCTCAAAACCAATGCCTATCCACGTCAACCCCGGTCTATTTGAAATTTGAACTAATAATCCACTAATGTCAATTCAATTAATTTAAATAACAAAAAAATAGTCCTGTATCGATGACTGAAGGTAAAATGTTCAGTCTTTCGTACAATTTAGGATTTTTTATTACAGGTAAATATTAATTTTTAATAAAAATTTCAATTATTATATTGGTTATGCTGCAAATTCCACCTTGAAATATATGTTTATTAAAGCATAACTACAAAAAACTATGCAGTTTTAATTACATGCATATTGTTACTTGATTCAAAAAATTTAATTAACTATAAAAATTAATCAAAGAAAAAGTAAAAAACATACAACTATGTCTTGTAAAATGAATTGGGTACTGGATAATTTAAAAAAATTAAACAGGTATAACAAGTAGGTACCCATTGATTAACAAAAATTATTAAAGTTGATATTTTCAATACTGGAGAAATAAGTAATGTTTATCTAAAGATTCTTTATTATTATTTTAAAATATTTAAAAAAAAACACTATTTTAGTCCTAGGGTCTTAAAACTACTTTGATCCAACGGAATCCATTGCTACAATTTAGAATATACGCAAGATAAAATATTTCAATTAATATATTGATCCATGCATAAAATAGGTAGATCTGTAATTTAACTTGGACTTTTTATGATATTAAATAAAATCCATCATAAAATATTTATAGTTTTTAAAATATTAATTAATCCCAAATTGTTTATTAAATATTTCAAATAGATACTTCTAGTAACAATTATTATGCTTATATCGTTGCTCCCTATATATTATCCAATCGTTTTAACACCGTGCCAAAATTTATTAATATATATCATTCAATAATTTAAAAATAAAGACAAAAAAGCATTCCAAGTCTTAAAAAATTATCCATAGGTGTATGCCAATTATATTGGATAATGATATACACCAATAACAATATTAATACTAAATGATATATCCATGTCACACTAAAATACATGACAATTGTTTGCCCTTTATTACATAACACAGGCATTTTTCGAGTTGTATTCTTATAAATTAGAAAATATTAAGAACTAGGGTCTACGTGACTAAACCAAAACTCTCCATGGCGCGTAAAGTATCACATTTTGAAAATATATATTCTAAAATCTACTTACCCCAGTCTAGTTGTCTTGCGTTGACCAAACAAAAATTAAATAAAATAGCAATTACACTTAACTTTATCAACATTTTGATACAAATGTTATTCAAAATTTATTTATATAATGTAAACGATAGGGCAAAGAATATAAAAGGCACATACAATGTGCACCGCACGGCAAATTGCGAGCAAAAGCTGTCATCCCAGAAAGTAATGCCTACATATCAGTTTTATTAGGGATCCCGAATAAATACCAAACACTCGGCCAGTGCACATCTATTGTGTTCTTCGTGGAAAACAACATGATAAATTGGTTGGTTGACTTGTTTAGTACATGAACGGGATGTTCTAAAGGTCGTGCGCAAAGCTTACCGAACGATTGCTACTAATAGTTGTGACTACTGTGCAAGAGACGTGATTATAATAAATAGACCACACGAAATAAAATTATAATTGTAATTATTGACAAAATTAACATTATTCAATAATTATAAAAGATTCTTATACAGAAAAAATCCTGTAAATTTATTTACATAAATTGAACTGATCATAGATAAGGAGAAAATAGTCATTTTATATATTATAATGTTTAATATTATTGAATTTACTTTTAGTTTTATTATTTATAATTTAAATATATTATACCAAAATATTCACACTGATGAGAATTGTTTGCCCGAATAATACATTTTTTTAAGCTAGCTCAGTATTTGCTAAACTATAAGATCTTAACTCAAAGTATAGTTCAAGTATTTGTCCCTATATGAAAATTTCAATGGAAATATTTGGTAGTAAAAAAAAATAACAAAATAACACATATGGAAATGATTAAATTAATAACATTTTTGTATCAATAAAAAATAATAGTATATTATTTAACGAGCGGTAATGTAGAAGTTGAATACTATACTTTATCTACGACTTTAACAATAAATACTAAAATGTAAGTATAGAGAAAGAACTTTATTTATAAACTGTAATAGTAATAACAATGAAATAAAAGTTTTAAGTAGTAATTATTCATTTTGCTTGTTGATAAGATTAACAGTAAAGTTTTAACAATCAGTAAACTGAATATGTAGTACTGAATTGTTTTGTATGTACTGAATTGTTTCGTTTTGAGTTTGTTGCATATATATGTTCTAGAAAAATACCAAATGGTTGAGGAGTTATAGAACTATATATTTTATTTGCATATATTTATTTATATATTTTATTGTATCCCTAAGCAACATTAGTTAATCTCCAACCACCAAGGCGTTTCAGTGCCGTGATATCCCCTCCAGCATCTACTAATAAAGTTACTGACGAGCGGCGAAAACAATGCCCAGTATATAAATTACTATTTGGTAATTTTAAAAATGTAGCAATATCCTTCCCCATTGCTCCAAATTTGTGATTCCGTGACAGTATATAGTTACTGTGACAGTATGGTTCAATACCTCACTAGAGAGTTATTATAACTCATGCTTTTTGTTTATGGATACTATTAATTCCTCAAAAGCAGATGAATAATTATTGTATAATTTAATAGGAGTAGATAAAATATAGTTCTAAAAATTTTCGAATTGGTTTATTTTATACACAAATGAAATTTTAAAATTGTTGGCATACCAAAAATGTTCCTGTAGATCCAAACGCTGGTGGTGGACACCTTGTTCTTTAAAACATAACATAACCTTACAGAATTTAATTTAATGTAAATAAAAAGTTAAAAGTTCCCAACTTCTTAGTGTGCTTAATGTAATTGTAATGCACTAATGTGTTGCATGAACGCCTCCACTAAAATGAGTGCTCAACTTTTCTTAATGATAAAGGTATGTTAATGTAATTATAATGATTTTTGCATGAACCGGCCTTTACTTTGGTATCTTTTATGAAACTAATTTATAATTGTTACTGTTACGAATGATGTCACGTTCTTTACTGCGTCGATGAATTGAGAACGACAGTTTTAAAATTAAACTACTCGTTTATATCGATTTTATATAGATTTTCCCCTGGTTACCCGTTTCTGGCCTTTTTTTGACTCATAGGTAATAAACATGATATGAATTTTAACCTCAACTTTACAAATTTCAAACCCAAACTCTTGTATTGTACTTATGATTTTGAATAGATTTGCTCCATGTATTAAAAGACTGATTTGTTAACTTTATTCTACTGCCATTTTTGGTATCGAAAAATCTCTCTTATCATCTAAAAATAGTCAATAAATTTTAGAAATACATGTTAAAGCGAATGTTAGCAACATACTAAAGTATTTATTTGTTTCTCTTTTGTAAACGTCAGTTTCCAAAAACAAAATATTAATCAAGAAAGTTTATTTTATCAATTCACTAACTTGTAAAACTGACAGTTAACTTACAAAATTTTTAAAAGTTAGTAGTATTATTTACATTAGTGTGATTGGGGATGGGTAAAATGGTTTATGCTGAAAAGCTGCTTGGAAATGAAAGAAAATACCCCTGTTCGCAGGTTTGTTTTCCTTAAAAAATTTATTGAAAAATATATATGACGTTTAGTTGTCATTTGCAGATTTCAAAAGGTAATTATTGAGATTTTTTTGGAATTTATCTAACCTTTTTACAAATAAGAAACAAATAAAATATAAAACAATACACGTAAAGTAACGGGTTTTACTGGCTCAAGGTGGTTACTGACTTGCCTGTGGTTCGTCAGTTATATCCTCCATTCGCCAGTAAAAACCGTCTTACCTTGCTTGTAATGTTATATATTATTAAAAAAGTTTAAATTTTGAGTTTGACAGTTGATTATTATAATTTTAATTTTACAACATAATTTCCTATCATGATGATACATGTTAATTCATATCTTATCTTCCAAATCAATATCAAAATATTACCATTACACATTTGTGATTTAAAATATACAAAATTATAATTTTTTGATTTTTGTGCATTTCTCTTTTTATATCACATTGTTGTATAACTATACCTTGTCCAGTACAAATATAGGTGCACGTCACAGCTGTAAGAACGGGACTATGTTGCCAAGCATTTAAAATAGTATTAGAATCTAATAAATATCAAATGAAGTTTCTCTAATATTCTTCTTTTTATTTGAGTACAAAATTAAGCTCACAGATGATATAACTACTAAAAAATAAGCTATGGCTTGTCCAGTATAAATATAATTAACCATACTGATAAAAAGGTTATTTGTGATGATAGCCAAACAAAACCCATTTTAGTGTGATTTTAGTTATTAAAACAGTTTTATTTTGATGTTAGTACCTCAGCACTAAATTAGAATTTTATATTTTAATGATTCTGAACTATTTTAGTATTAATAAAGTATGTAAAAATTAGTAATAAGGAAAATATGTATAATAGTCCACTTAATTTCAAAATTTCATCTGATAAATCATGGTTGACCACGACAACGGCGCAATTGTGCCAATATATAAAATTTTTTAGCACGAGTTATGTTCGTTTGAAGTTTATATTTTGTTAGTCCAGGAGTTGTATTTGATAAAAAATTAATTACGAAACCTTTCTTAAAGCAATTATTTATTTTTTGTAATAACTTAACCTACACTCTATCTTTACACTTTCAGGATGATTGATCTACTGCAGATAAAATATACACTTTTTATGAAATACCCACTAATAGAGCTCAGGGAAAAAGGAGCTGTGGATTTTCATATACTTTTTACGATAAATTTGAGTAGCTGAGTAAAATTCGAAGTTCTAATCCAAGATTAAACCTGCCCCAAAATATAAAATCACAATGCACACTGGAAAAATTATTATTAGCAAATTACAAAGCGGCGACAAATAAAAATGATTACTTTAGATAATTCAATCAACCAACGTACAATGCAAATAATTTTATATTATACTACTAAGTCAAAGTGAAAGTAGTTGTTAAAACAAACAACAAAATCAAGTAGTTATAGGTAGATCTGATCTGAAACTCTCTTCAAAATTTCTACTACAAAAAGATTTTAGCTTTAAAAATACGAAATGTAAAAAGATTAATTTAAAAAATGTCTTTAAAAATTCGGCAACTGCATAAATTTAATTACTTGGAGACTAATCCAAAACAATTTTTATATTCAAAAAAGGAAATAAGTGTAGGTGAAAACCTGAATTACAAAATTTTTGTATGATATTTTTACGGAACAATTGTACAGTATACACTCCCACAGAGCATGTGGCTTCTATTCCATTAGAACGACTGTAGTAACCACGTGGAGTGTCAATGAAAATAATTTCCGATATACTTTACAATAGGTAAAATATACAGGTATAAGCATGCGTAAGATAATAGTAATAAGTTAACACATTTTTCATGATTTGCGTTCTTATATTTTTATATATTTTTTACTTTACAGAATCCTGTTTCAATTTATTCTTTTTTCTTTTTGAGGGATACCTACTAAAATATTTTTGCCGGGACAGTGGCGTGAGATTGGAAAGGAAGTGCGGAAGTGTAGCATTGAATTTTTTTTTTCATCGTGATTCATAACTCACTACTACTGCTACAATATTTTTATGGTATTAATTAATTTTTTCCACGTTTAATTATTGTCGTTTTAATTATTTCCTACCAAAATATTATCACATTTAAAACGGATCTTTTTTTATTTACATATCAACAACTTCAAGAGTTATTAGCGGCGGAACAAAACTTAAACAAATAAAATTACAAAATTACAATTGATTTATAATATTAATACTATTTAAAAAATTAACTAAGTCAGTAACGTTGCATTGTGGTCCCAAAACGTCACTTAGGTTTGATGAAATTTGATGGATTCTGTTACCATAAAATTTGTGTGAAACTTATGGTAATATTGCTCGAAATATAGTATTTTTCACAGTAAATGGTATTGGTTTATTAACTGCAATAAACTACCCGATTTAATCTCATTGTGCATCAGGTAAAATATGCAAATGTGCTACAGGGTCGAACTTAAGAAATTTGAATTTTGCATAATATAGCAGATATACAAATAATTTATTTAAGTTACAATTCTATTCTGTGTGAAACAGAGGTATTTACTGGCAGATGATTCCTTTTTTGAAAAAATGCTCGGACCCGTCGATTTTGTTTTCGAGGGGGACACAAAATTGGCATAAAATCACTTTAACATTTGCAGCCCCTTAAGCGGGGGTGGCATCATCCCTAAAATATTAAATGAAAAGGGGGTCGAATGATCCATTATTTGAAAGGTCTTTCAACTCCCTTTATAATGATGTAAAATTCATGTATTCAATTCAGTAGTTTTGGAGATTTATTGATTTAAAGTTTAAAGTAGACTTTAATATATACATCAAATTAGTTTGTACTTCTTTCAGAAGAAATTTGAGTAAAATCATTTTCTTGATAAGTAAATGCTTTTATTTACTACGCCCATGATTTATTAATAATAAAAATAGCAATTGAAGTGTCCTTTGTGACAAAAAAAGTTGTTTCTTGCAGAAAGATAAGTAGAGAATGCCACGTACTTATTTTAAATAGGAAATAGTACATTAGTTTGCGATTGATTGGACCAATCTTTCTTTGTTGTTAAAATATCATTTATTGCTTTATACATAAATTAACCATGGTATATTCCACGGCAGAAAGGGTTGAAATTATTGAAATATTTTTCGGAAATAATGAGTGCGCTAATAGAACAGTAGCTAAATTTCGGGAAACTGGATCAGTCGCCAATAAAAAACGTAATATTGAAAATCCTATAAGGAACGAAGCAACAGAAGTGGGGGTTTTAGGGCAAGTTATTGTAGATCCTACATTAAGTACCCGCAAATTGCAAACTTCGTGTGGTGTTAGTCGACGTACTTATCCAACGGATTCTAAAGGCCCATAATTTTCATCCGTATAAAATTCACCTTGTACAAGACGATTTTGATAAGCGATTAGAATTTTGTGAAGTTATGAGTGAACGAATTACAAACGATGAACAATTTTTATTTAACATTTGCTTTTCCGACGAATGTTCCTTTTTTTTAAATGGCGAAGTAAATCGTCATAATTGTCGATATTGGTCGGACTCTAATCCCAGAATTTACCATGAGGTACACACACAGCAGCCACAAAAATTAAATGTTTGGGCTGGCATTTTTGGCGATCATTTGGTTGGTCCTTTTTTCTTACCTGGAAATTTGACTGGTGAAATGTATTTGGAATTACTGCAAAATGCCATAGATCCTGCGCTAACAGATATAATTGAAAATCAGAATGATGGTCGATACGTTGAGAATATGTTGATGTTCCAACAGGATGGTGCCCCACCACATTACGCATTAAGAGTTCGGCATTACTTAGATCAGACCTTTCCAGGTCAATGGATTGGTAGAAGACGTGCCGTTGAATGGCCCCCAAGACCGCCAGATTTATTACCTTTGGATTTCTTTTTGTGGGGTTACTTAAAAAGCGAATCTATGCTACTCAGCCAACATCCTTAGAATATTTGCGAGAAAGAATTGTGAATGAATGCCATCAAATTACTCCTCAAATATTGCAAAATGTCCGGCAACGTTATCAGCAAAATCTTTATTATTGCATGGAAAGTAATGGTGGACATTTTCAACATTTACTCGGCTGACAGGTCAGTTCATTCTTTCTTTATATAGGAAAAGTACTTAGTGTTTTAGATTGTTTAAGATGTGTTTCAGGTTTTTTGAAAATATGTTTAATTTATAGGAAATAATGAATTTATTACACTCTTTAGGAACACACTGTAATGTAAAAATTTGTTTTTAGAAGAGTATTGTTTTGTTTATTGTTTTATTTGTTTTAATCTTTAATAAAAGATTTATTTATCGATTACAATTTTTTCATTAGTCCTAAAACGTTTTACTGAATTTATTTATGCCTTTGCTATATGAAAACTTAAATCAAGCACGTATCATTCTTTTTATTAATACAAGGTAAGAATGAACAAACTCAAGTTAAGCACTACATTCTTGTATAAAGATCGTGCATAATCTTGAAATAAGAATTTTAATACTTAAATCAAACGTGCAAGATGTTTATTTTAAGCATTAAATAAGAAGGTACATACTTAATTTAAGATTTTTTCTGCTTACTTTAATTACTAATTTCGAGAAGGTTTTTGCGTGCTTAAAAATTTCTTAAATAAAGATTGTGGCGTGCTTGGCTCAAAAACAAACACAAAAATGCGTATTTTTTGCTTAATTTTCAGCATGTATTTCTCTGTGTGCATTTAAGTCGTAATCGTTCATTTTTGAATTTTTGTTTTTTAAAAAGTATCAACACGAAAGATGGAAATCGGAATAACCTTGTGGTTAAACTCATATACCGGAGCTTTTTCTAGAGGTTAAATATTTAGAGGTTACGTTAGCGGTTAAAAGTTGACAGGTCATTGTGGAACCTAAACCTGAACGTAACCATATATTCTGAAACCGGCCGTTAAAGGTAAGTTTCAATCAATTATGTCATTATTATAGTGGGAATAAACCTCTTGTGATTATTCTCTGGAATAAACTTTTATTTGCTTAGCAAGTATCAGATAGTTGTCAAAATAATTACCGAATTGTTTCAATGCAATATATAAGATGGGTAAAAATCATCGGTTTAGTAAGTACCTTTTCTGATGCACACTCTAATAAGTAGGTAAGCAGTCTATATGGAGACAAGCTAAGACTTTCACCAAAGAAATAAATTAAATTCTTGTTCAATCTACTAGAATAACTCCTGATTGCATTGATTTTGAAAGATTTCGATATGAAATGCCGTAATATCTCCGTAATAGACTGTCCTTCCTTTACTGATCATCATCTTGTAAGCTGCGCTTTTGGTCCTCTTAAGTGCGTACAGAGCCCCAAAACTTACAGCTACCGAGACTACTCACACTTCGTCTATACCAATTTTTACTCGGATCTTATTAATGCTAATCTCGATTACATCTTTCTGTTAGATGATATTAACCTTAAAGTCGAATACCTTAGTAAAACACTCATCAACATATTTGATTTACATGCTCCCATCAAAACAATAAAAATTTCAAAAAGATTAGCACCTTGGTTAACTCCAAATCTACGGTTGATGATAAGTCTACGTAATAAAGCTCTTGCCTGATCTATTCTTGGCCCATTACTGTTTATTATTTACACATCACAATTTCACCTTTCAACTCAATATTGTACTATGCACACTTATGCCGATGATATTCAACTATATTTTTCTTTCTCTGAGAAGCAGGTTAAAACATCTTGCGATCAGATAAATAGTGACTTAGCTACAATTATCTAATAAATACTGTTTAAATATTAATCCTAGAAAATCTCAATTTCAATTATTTGGAAGATCAGTTACCAAAAAAAGGATTGAAAGTCAAATTAATATAAAATTAAATAATTCTCCATTACCTATGGACGAGAAAGTAAAGAACCTTGGATTGATCATTGACAGTGCCATGAGATATACACCACATATTACTTTAATTCTTCAAAAAGCTTATTGTAGTCTTAAATTTCTTTACTCTAACAGAAAATTGTTTAATCGTAAAACGAGACTTACTCTTTGTGATTCTCTAGTTTTGTTGCATTTTAACCATGCAGATGTAGTATATGGTCCTTGTTTATCACATACTGATAAAGCTAGAATCCAGCGTATCCAAAATAGCTGTATTAGATTTATATGCGGTTTGAAGAGAAGAAATCGTGTTAGTGCCCACCTTAAGAGCTTAGGTTGGCTTAACATGGAAGATCGTAGGGCCTTGCATGCTTGCTATTTATATTTTAAGATTATTGTTGATAAATGCCCACCCTATTTGTACAATAAGATTACTTTTCGCACTGATGTTCACAATTTAAACATTCGTTTCAAATACAAACTTACCCCACCATCTCACAAAACTACTTTATTTCAGGGATCCTTTTCTTACAATATAACATGGCTCTTAAATAGGTTACCGGCTTTATATTTTTCATTTACTCTTGAAGAAATAAAAATAAAATTATGAGATCAACTGCTTGATGGTTCTGTTATTCTCAGAAAATAGTATAATTTTAATTCAGTTTCGTCGTATGTTCTTGAGATTAACTACTAGATTGATGTATTTTATTTTATTTTATTATTTATAATTGTCGATATTGTTATTATATTATTCTAATTTTACTATTTTTATTCATATTTATTTATATTTTTATTCATATTATTTATATGTATTGTTACTGTTTATAATGTACGTAATAGGTTGAGTGGAAGAGCAGTATCCTCTCTAGAAATAGAGTGGATTCTGAACTCTGCCTTTTGACGCAAATGTCCCTTATGTACTCTATTGTTAACCAAATTATCGTCAATAAAATCAATATTATTATTATAACATGAAAAAAATGACAGACATAATTATAAAGAAGCATTAATAAAGACAATGTGTAATAAAACAGCAAAATTAGTTCAACAACTTGACTCATTAAATTTTTCAATAGTTGTATAATAGTTTTATTGATCTTTTTATATTTTAAAAATTTGTGAATCAAAAATAATCTTGTCAAATATAACTCGTGAGTTCGATAAATTAGAAAATAATTTGACATAATATTTTGTACATACTTCATACAAATAAATATTAGTTTAACTTTCGTCACTAGAGAAGAAAGTTAACTTTATAAGAATTTCTCACTTGCGACGGAAATCAACTTTTCGATGAAGTGCTCTTATTACAATTACAAAATGACGTCTTTTATTATATAAAAACAACATTATACTATGTGAGTGTACATTTAAAATATTTGTACCATATGCCTTTCTGTGCTATTTAAAATGCTTAAAATTTTGAAAATTTGTAAAATAAATTTAAGTTATTAATATTTACTTACTTATCAAGTCAATAGAAGAATTTTAAAAAATATTGAACTCTCAAATTCCAAACCTTCCTACACATTTTCACTAAATTGGAAACAGAAGTTGCCAACACTCCACAAATTTTTGCTTAAACTAATTTTATATTACATAACTACTTGCAAGAGAGGGTTCGAATTAATCTCACTTATCGATTTTTTTTTTTCAAGATGGGATTGTTTAATTTCTCCCACCGAAATACAAGGTGCTCAACATACTTTTTCTGATAGATTTTAGTGAATACATAGGTAATAAATGAACTTCAAGCGTGGAACTACGATAATTTCTAATCAGGGAAAATTAAAAACTAAAAAATAAATAATCAATGAAATGGGGAGAGTACATGGGTAGCTTATTTAAATTATAAAAAAGATAATACTTATAAATTACTATAGAACAAAACAAGTTCACTTGAGAACGATTGTTATTAATACTCATATACAGTGCGTCCATAAAGTAACGCATAAATTCATTATTGGCTAAATGATCAATAAAATTAGAAATTCCCAAAACACGTCGATTTTTGATTTCAATTTACTATTGTTTCAAATCATAATCTAATATACAGGGTGAACCACTTTCGTGTAATGACGTCATCACCATTTTTTTCAAATGTTGCTTCAAATTGGTACAGGGTGAGCAAAAATGCAAAAATTTACTTACAAAGTAATGAAAATAACGAATAAATTTAATAAACACATTAAATGAAATTATTGTTATACAACTACTTTGATAAACTATCAAGAACATCCAGCATTATTCTTAATAATTGTATCTTACAGCTTTTATTAGTGATCCAAGCCCCTGGGCTGTAAAAATCTTTTTATTTGGCATTATTTTTTACCATTCTTTTTATTTGACAACAATGTCAAAAACATTGAACCACAGTTTCGTATTGGTAACGCTTTAGAGAAGGTACGTTCGTGAACTTTTTTTACAAAATACCTTTAACCGAAAGTGACAACAAGAGGTACGCCGATTATTCTATGAAAAGCACCCAAATCGTGTACCTATTTCACAATCTACGGTAAGTAGAATAGAGCGAAAATATAGAAAATTAGGACATGTGAGGGATGCAGCAAAGCAAGGTAGACCAATAATTGATGAAAATATTCAACAAGACATAATTTTGTCGGCTGTAGAAAATTTACACTGTACAGTGCGAGGATTATCTAGGGATTTTGGTATTGGAAAGTCTTCAGTATCAAATATTTTTAAAAAGGTAAAATACCATCCTTATAAAGTACGTCTCATCCATGAATTGGCTGAAGACGACTTTGACCAAAGAACTGAATTCTGCGAGTATATGGTGAACCAAAATAACGTTTTATTTGAACGGTCATGTTAACCGGCAAAACACCCGTTATTGGTCTGATGAAAACCAACACTGGATGCAAGAGTACCATACGCAAAGACCACAAAAACTAACGTATGGACTGGTAATGTAAGAAATACAATTATTGGTCCATATTTTTTTGATGAAAACTTAACAGGAGCATTACATCTGGATTTCCTACGAAATAAATTAATTCCTGATCTAATCCAGCTTTTTCCTGATACTTCAAATACCCACTAATGTAGACCGCAGAATCTGGTTTAAACAGGATGGCGCACCGCCACATTTCGCAGTAGCTGTGCACGATTTTTTAAACACAACTTTTCCACAAAAGTGGATAGGAAGAAGGGGACCAGTGGAATGGCCTGCTAGATCACCTGATCTGAGCCCATTAGACTTCTTTTTATGGGGTTATTTAAAATCTAAAGTCTACTTAAACAGACCTGGAAATATCCCTCAACTACAAGACCGAATCAGACAAGAAATACAGAACATAACACCCGCTATGCTACAGAATGTTAGAGACAAAAGTAATGGCCGGTTCAGTCATTGTCTAACGGCCAATGGAGAACAATTTGAACATTTATTGTAAATTTTCGTTTGTTTGTTTTTTTTTGGAAGAGTATCACATTAATTGCATAACTACATAATTCCATTTATTTTGTTTATTACATTCAGTAACGTATTACTTTCCATAAACAATTTTCATATTTTTTACTCTTAATGTAAAAATAAAAAGTTCTTCTAAAAAATCAGTATTAGTCAATGTCAGTGACTCCCGAAATCTATGATAGACTCACGGGATTCTACAGGTAAAAAGTGGAGTTCACATGGACTGAACAGATGTATTTGATAAAAAACTTTTTTAAATAAATTCACAGTTACAAAAGAACAGCATATTTCTACTTTCGAATTTCTTGAGATATTAAAATTTATGAAGCAAAATGGTCATCGCGAATACAATTTCTCGTGGCTGTTTAATCCAAGCCACACTGTATATATAAAACTTAGTGATGTAATATGCTCGTGCAGTTCCTCTATTTGTATTTTATTATTCTCTTTAAATCAATTAACAAAATCCCTAATCTCTCACGTATTTCTTATCACATTACAGTATCACATAGGTAAACTATATCATAGTTACGAGGGTATTGAAAATATTGGATACGATTAAGGCACATTTTTTACAATAATGCAAAACTATGTTGTGACCATCCCTTCAATGCACTTTTTATAGTGAGAAGGCTTGCTAACTTCAATGAATCTTTGGGCTATGTCGGCAGTAGGTAGGGTCTCCCAAGGAGAAATCAGGCTAAAGGTGTTAAGATGTTATATGGAACCGTGCTGATGAATTGATGACTAAAGGGAAGACTCAGTTTTGAACGATGCCATCCAGATAATAGGCTACCCCTGGATGTAAATAGCCTTGACCGAGTAGAGGATGCTCTGGGAAAAAAAATAACGGTTAAGCAACTAGAATTCATCGCCTGGATTGCTAATTCCAAATCAGGAATAAATTAACCGTAATATGCTTAACTGTAAATTTGGATTAAGATATACGTCACGGATTTAATGACGTCACAAATACATTTTCAGTTATTAATACAAAAACACGGTTAAGATAAAATAAATTCAACTTTGAGTTTTGAAGATTTGATGTTATATATAATCATATTTTTAGTTTTATTAAATGACTTTATTGGTAACTTAACTGTGTTTTTATATTAAAATAACCTTGCAAAGCTTTTCAATTTAAATCAGATTTAAATAAAGGTACTTGATTTTTGTGATTCTTTAGTTGTATATTTCAATTAAATTATTTGTAAATTTGAGTTAATTTAATTAAAATTTTTTATTATATTAACTTAATTTTAAAATTAACTTTTTTCTAAATTTTATTTACTTAATTCTTTATTGATTCCATATATGTAATCGTATTTCAGCCCAATGTTGCGCATTTAAAGTTGCAATTTATTGTTATTTAATATAATTATATTTAATATTATACTTATATAATTAATTGTATTTAGGATTTAAATCCTTAATAAAATTTGCATTATTGAATTATATACGTACAAAAATACAATTTTTATTTAACTGACGTGGGTCGGTATTTATATTGCATTAATCATATAATTATATTAAATTCCAATTAATTGAGATAATTAAAAAGCCATTAACAATGAGCTAAAACACGATTACATAATGGAATAAATGAAGAATAAAATAAATAAAATTTAGAAAAAAGTTAATTTTAAAATTACATTAATACAATAAAAAATTTTAATTAAATTAACTCAAATTTACAAATAATTTAATTCAAATATACAACTGATTAAAATTAAGGAAATACTTACATTTTATGTAAAAATGCGGATTATATAGAAAAACTATCTATAACGGTATCAAAAAAACAAAATTCATTTTCATATCCAAAATATATTTAGTTATGATAGTCGCTATAAAATCAAAATTGAACTACACATACAAGAACAAAAAATATATACCTATATTATATACAAACAAATGGTATTAAAACATAAACATAATTACTTTAAAATTATTCCTACATTATTACAAATAATTCTTGATTTACTTATTACTATTTAAATAACATATTGTTAAAATGCTCTTTTTTTTTCTGTATCCCTTTCATCCGTGGCCAAAATTGCTTTACCACTCTGTGTTTTTTGTAGAATACTGAAACACTGTAATAAATTAAAAATATTTTTTCTATAATATTAAAATAAATTATGTTTATAAAATACTCACAAAATTTTCTGGAAATAATGATTCTTCTTTATTTTGTTGATTATTATTATTCGTAATTATGGCTTGATTAAGCTCCTGAAAATGCAAATAATACATATATTTAATTAATTGTTAATTTGTAAATGTCTACCAAATGGCAACTATAAAATAATTCCAGTTAAAACATGTAAAAGGAATTACAAAATTTATAATAACTTACAGTTGCTTGATTACCTTTAAGCCAAACTTCTAATTTCTGCCTGAACCGGGACCTAATACCAATAGTTGGTATACTGACTGAATTCATCTACATCTAGGTACAGCTTCTCCTGTAAGAAATGAAAATGACGAAATAAAATACAAGACAAAATGAGTACAAAGTTAATTTCATGCAGACAGAATATTGTTGCTTTTGACATTTTATGAACAAATGAATTAAAAATCTAAAAGTAAATGTAATAAAGAAAAATATTTTAATAGTTCCTGTTAATTTGCATAGATACTGTTGGAATTTCATAAAAATTCCAACTAAAAACCTTTACAAATAATCAAAGCAAACCCCCTTTTGTGGCGCCTATGCCTGATACCTGTAGACGTCCAGTGTATGCTGCCGTCGACACGACCCTTAGCATTGGTACCTCGTCGATTTCACATGTCCATATAAGGTAAAGTTCCAAAATTATGACCTTATATGGGCACGAAATCAGTTCGAGAGTGTGTGATTGCGTCAGCCCAAAGGGAAGGGCGCAGTCCTGTTTAGTAAATAAATTTTAGGAGTTAAAAGTCAGTAGTTATTAAGACGAGGGTTAGTTTGTTACATATAGACATTAATATTATATCGTAAAATTCTATGCTTGGCATCAATAGTGTGGTAACTACAGCAGTATATTCACTTATATTCAAGTTTTTAATAATCATATATACAAGAAGTTGAGTTTCATTTAACCAGCAACCTATCATCTTTGAAGAAATGGGAAATTCTTAAAATACAACAAATTCCCGCAATTCTTTTCATGGTCCTTCGAGCCGGATGCTGTAGTTCTTTTAATGGTCCTTCGATGCTGTGCTGTAGTTCCTTTAATGTTCCTTCGATGCTGTGCTGTAGTCTTTTCATGGTACTTCGATGCTGTAGTTCTTTCATGGCCATTATAGATTGATTAAGAACTTTCCTCGCTTTATTTTATTGGGTGCATTTACATATATGCAATTTGGATTGAAGAATTAATAATTCACTTAAACTTCTTGCCTGAATAAAGAATACCTGGAAGATATTCAAAATCGAAGCAAAACGGAATGAGAAGAGAGAAATTTACCTGTTTAAAAGGATTTTCAGTGAAAAGTTAAACTTACATTGTGCATTTGTGACAATTGAGAAACTAACCGTAAGTTTTTATTATTTTTATTCGTTAGTATTCACAGATCAGCAACTGAAGGCCATTATTTGCGTAAATTGTACATCGCTTGTAGGTAGATCTTTTGTGTTTTGTTGATTTGTTTCAGGGAAGAAAGAAGCCGGAGTTGCAGACATTCTTAAACAATTAATAATAAAATTACCTTTGCCCAGAGCAGTGGCACATGTGTTTTTCTTTATTTATAAAAGTATGGCACTTTCTTTATTGAAAAACGATTTTTTCCAATTTTAATTTACACTTAATTATTGTTGAGTTGATTTTTAAAAAAAAAAACCTTCATTTAATAGAAAAGAAAAAATCGTCGATCTGTGAATACCTCGCACGCGAAAATAGTGAATTGACGTGGTAGATACTTTATTTGGTAAATTTGTTCATTTTCTTTTTACGTGGAAAGTTCTAGAGATAGACTAATTTCTGTTTATTTTTTTTTATAAATTTGTTTCATATAATATAAGGCAGTTTCAAAGTTAATTCTACATTAACATTTCATAATGGAAGCGTTAGTTAGAAAACGTGCTTGTCAAAAAGCATCGATGGCAAGATTGCGTAATTGGTTCCAAGAGTATAAAGAAACTGAAATTCATAAGTTAGACTTTGAACTTAGAATTAAAGATTTGGATGATACTTTTAAAAAGTTCTGTGAAATACAGGATATTATAGAGGCGGAAATTGAAGAAGAAGGTCTAGAACAGGAATTAGAGGTTAGGGACCAGGTTAAAGACACATACTTCGCGTTAAAGAGAGATTTGCAAAATTCTCTAAATATATTTTTAGACGATCCTAAAACTAACGTAGGGGTAAACAGTCAACATAGTGTATATAGCAATAGTTTAAAATTGCCAGCTATTTCAATACCCACTTTCAGGGGTAATTATGCAGAATTTAATACATTTATGGATTTGTTTGAAGCATTAATTTTAAAAAATGATAGGTTATCAAAAATAGAAAAATTTTATTACTTAAAAAATGCATTAAGAGATGAGCCTTACAAGCTCATCGAGAAGTTACAAGTAAATGAACAAAACTTTGAAACAGCCTTAGATTTGTTAATTTCACGTTATAAGAACGAACGCCAAACTGTTTGCACATTATTTAATGATATTTTAAATTGTACAACCATATCTAGATGTGATGCTGTTACGTTACGACATTTTATTGCAAATGCTAAAGCTACGATTAATTCAATTTATAATTTAAATATTAATAAAGAGGTATTACTAGACAATCTAGTAGTACACATTTTAAAGTCAAAATTAGATTTTAATACGCGAAAAGCCTTAGAGGAATCTGATAATAGTAATGAATTAATGACACAAAAATTTTTCTTTGAATTGTTAGACAAAAAATGTAACACACTCGAAAACTTGGCAGTGCAAGGTCAAAGGTCAGATCAACAAAAACCCTTTCAAAAATCACTCAATTCAAACACATCATTTAATAATAGAGTTGCATTATTTACACAGGGTAAGAATAATGATAAAAATTCGGGTGCCAAACCCAAACAATTTGAAAAAAACCGAGCTGCATCTCATTTAATTTCGAAAGTTTGCAATTACTGTAAAGACACTGATCACAAGATATATACATGTACAAAGTTTAGTACGTTGTCTGTTCCGGACAGGCACAATTTTGTGAAAACTCACAACATGTGTTATGGTTGTTTAGGTTCTAAACATTTAATTACAGATTGTTTATCAACTGGATCCTGTTCAATTTGTCACAAAAAACACCATGTTTTGCTTCACTTGTCTAATCACACAAACAATGTTGCCCCGAACTCAAACAGTTCCTCTGTCAATTTAGCTCAAACCAGTTTAGTTAGTTCTAACTCAAATCTGCATGGGCAAACCTTAACACAATTCTCAAATCAATCTCAGCCTCAAGTAGAAAGTCAAACAAATCCTCAACAAGCGTTGCCGCAGTTATCAGCCTTAAACATAAATGGTAGCCATGTTCTTCTGGCCACAGCGAACGTAGAAATTTATCCTAAAACAGGCCCTCCGATAGTAGCCAGAGCCCTTTTAGACCCTGGAAGTCAAAATAGTTTTATTTGTTCAGACTTGGTTAGAAGATTAGAAAGCTTTACATTTAATCAACCTTTGCAAGTATCAGGCATATTTAATGTTAGCAGGAATGTTAATTTAATGACCGACATTACATTTTATTCTCTTACAGAACCTTCTAAAAGTTTTAGCACAACATGTGCTATAGTCGAAAAAATAACACATACACTTCCACAGGTGAGCATTGATTTTGAAGCCCTTAACATTCCTCTTCAGTTTAGTGAGCGTCTTGCAGACGCAAATTTTTTTTTGCCTTCGGAAGTTCAACTTTTATTAGGTGCAGATGTTTATTATTCGCTTTTAAAACCCAACATTCATCGATTAAGCAAAAATGGACCCACTCTTTTGGACACCCATCTTGGATTTGTAATCTCAGGGGTCGTGCCCCCTAATTGTTTAAAACGTTCACGTCATGCCGTTAAAGCCCTTTCCTTTCATGTTTCCTCTTTGCCGGAGCCCCCGGAAGAGCTGCGTATGGATGCTCTACTAGAAAAGTTTTGGTCTCAGGAAGAGCTAACCGCTGCAGAAGCAATGTCCGAGGAACACATTAAAGCAGAAAACATTTTTACATCTACTCTAAAAGTACTTCCTAGTGGAAGATTTCAAGTTGATCTTCCTTTAGTTCATGAAGAAGCACATAAAAACTTGGGTGATTCATTTATCGCAGCAAAAAATAGGTTTTTAACTTTGGAAAAAAGGCTGGATAAGGATGTTAATTTAAAAAGTGAATATAAAAAAATCCTTGAGGAATACATTGAATTAGGTCATGGGAAAGTAGTTCCACTTGAGCTCCATAATTCCAACCTTGAACACAATTATTTCGTGCCACACTTATGCGTAATAAAAGATAGTAGTACTTCTACAAAGGTTAGGGTAGTATTTGATTATTCTTCAAAATCTTCTTCGCAGCTTTCTTTAAATGACATATCTCTTAAGGGACCAAAAGTACAACCTGAATTATTAGACATTTTATTAAGGTTTAGAAATTTCAAATTTGCGTTGACAGCGGACATTGAGAAAATGTACCGACAAATATCTCTAAACCCCAAGTTTCATTTTTTACAAAACATTTTGTGGAGAAATTCCTCATCTGAAAAATTTTCTTGCATACAATTATCTACTGTCTCTTTTGGTCAAAAAGTGCACCTTTCTTAGCATGCAGGACCCTTAAAGAAATAGCGAACAGAAACCCTCAATATACTGATGCAAAAAATGCTTTATTGTCTCAAACATATGTTGATGACATACTGACAGGAGCGGATTCTCTCCCCGAACTAGAGCACTTATACTTTAACCTTAAACAAATTTTAAATCCATCAGGCTTTACTCTCCATAAAATTGGTTCAAACTCAACGGAGTTTGCAAAGAAACATTCCAACGAGACACAAGAAGACAAAGACCTTAACCTAGAAGAAAATCCTTGTAAAGTTTTAGGTATATCCTGGAACCCTAAACAAGATACGTTACAGATTTGCACACCTTCTACACTTCCAGATAGTAACTTGACAAAAAGGAAGATTTTAAGCATCGTCTCACAATGTTATGACCCCATTGGTATCATCAACCCGGTAATCGTTCTTGGAAAGGTAATTATGCAACAGCTTTGGTCCTTAAAGGTTTCATGGGACGAACCCATAACCGAACCATCTGTCATAAAAAATTGGCAGATCTTTAAAGAAAACCTATCATATCTGTCTGGACTCCGTATTCCCAGATGGACGTTATCTAACAAACAAATTATAAATCTTGAACTTCATGGATTTTGTGACGCCAGTACAATGGCATATGGAGGATGTTTGTATCTTCGAGCCATTTATGAAGACAATACAGCATCGTCCCAACTTATAATAGCTAAATCGCGCGTTGCCCCGCTAAGAAAACCATTAACTATTCCACAACTTGAGCTTTGTGCTATGTCGCTGTTGGCACACCTTCATTCGAGAGTTTTAAATATTCTTAAAGATCAACTTCACATTTCATCATCGATTCTTTGGTCAGATTCTCAGATAGCCTTATCGTGGATAAGGGGAAATCCCACTCGCTGGTCAGTCTTTGTTCGTAATAGAGTATCTCAAATCTTGCAATTAACCTCTGTGGAATTTTGGAGACACATTCGTTCTAATCTTAACCCGGCAGATATCTTGTCCAGGGGACAATCATTGCACACATCATCAATCCTTTGGTTCTCAGGTCCAAACTTTTTGTGGGTAACAAGTCAAGACACTAGAGATCATGACACCTTTACTGAAGTTTTAACGCTACCAGAAGAACGAAAGAAAGCTTTAACAACCTTTATATCCCATAATAATATTTGGATAGAATTCATCAATAGATTTTCATCGCTGAGCAAATTAGTTAAGTCAATGTCTTATATATTACGCTTTCTTTCTAATCTTAAAAATAAAAGGAAAAACTCTGAATCTCTTTCCACTGAGGAGTTAGACTATGCGTTGCAATTCTTAATAATACAAGTTCAACACTTTTATTTTTCAGACATTATTCAGTCAATTAAATTAAACAAAACATTGTCAAATAAAAACTTCGCTCATTAAACTTATTCTTAGATAAAGACAATATGCTACGAGTGGGAGGTAGACTTAAATACGCAAACATTCCCTTCCAACAAAAACATCCCATACTGTTACCCTCTCATAACCATTTTACCTACTTATTAATTCTCCGGGAACACAGACGTCTTGGACATAGTGGACCGCAGAATGTTTTATATAACTTAAGACTTAAATATTGGCCGATGGACGGCCTTAGAGATACAAAAAGAATTATTTATAAGTGTTTGATTTGTCATAAATTCAAAGCCATAACAGCCGAACAGATAATGGCCGACTTACCACCATCACGGGTTTCTCCTACTCGACCATTTCAAATAGTCGGTGTTGATTATGGCGGTCCCTTCTCCATAAAAGCATCTCATTTAAGAAAAGCTCCTATACAAAAAATGTTATTTAGCCTTATTCATATGTCTCTCTACCAAGGCAGTGCACCTTGAATTAGTATCAGACTTATCAGCAGAAGCATTCATAGCAACTTTGAAACGTTTCATTTCTCGTAGGGGTTTGCCATCTGTTATATATAGCGACAATGGCACTAATTTTGTAGGAACTCATAACCACCTTAAGGAGTTATATACATTTTTAAGAAATAATTCATGTCCCATCAATGACTATCTACTTTCTTGCTCCATCGACTGGAAATTCATTCCCCCAAGATCCCCACATTGGGGTGGAATCTGGGAAGCGGCGATTAAAAGTGCCAAACATCACCTTTCACGAATGTTGAATAATTCCAATTATACCTTTGAACAATTCAGTACAATACTAACACAAGTAGAAGCTATCCTAAATTCTCGTCCGTTGTTTCCTTCTTCTAATGATCCCAATGATCTACAGCCTTTAACACCTGGACATTTTTTTGATAGGAGCACCGCTTACTAGTTTCCCTGAAAGGGATATTTCTTTCAGAGCTGAGAACCGCTTGAAATTTTGGCAACGATGCTCATTTATACAGCAAGGATTTTGGAAAAGATGGACAGTTGACTACTTGAACCAACTTCAAAATCGCACTAAATGGGCGTCCCCTCGTCAAAACCTAAAAATTGATGACATGGTGCTCGTTAAGGATGAGGATTCACCACCCTTAAAATGGCCCTTAGCCCGAATTGTTCATATCATACCTGGAAAAGACAACAAAGTCCGTGCTGTACAAGTTCGAACTTCTTCAGGCATCTATACTAGACCGATTGTTAAGATCGTTCCTTTACCACATAATGACAATGATAGCCCCAATTAGTTATTAGGAAGCTATCAATTTAATTTGGTTCCTTCTTCGAACCTCACCTCACCCACACTTAAACACTAACACTTTACATTCTCATACACGTCCAAATAAGTGCATTATACATTCTGACAGTCCTTCACAGTATTGCCGGGCCCAGTATGTTGGAATTTCATAAAAATTCCAACTAAAAACCTTTACAAATAATCAAAGCAAACCCCCTTTTGTGGCGCCTATGCCTGATACCTGTAGACGTCCAGTGTATGCTGCCGTCGACACGACCCTTAGCATTGGTACCTCGTCGATTTCACATGTCCATATAAGGTAAAGTTCCAAAATTATGACCTTATATGGGCACGAAATCAGTTCGAGAGTGTGTGATTGCGTCAGCCCAAAGGGAAGGGCGCAGTCCTGTTTAGTAAATAAATTTTAGGAGTTAAAAGTCAGTAGTTATTAAGACGAGGGTTAGTTTGTTACATATAGACATTAATATTATATCGTAAAATTCTATGCTTGGCATCAATAGTGTGGTAACTACAGCAGTATATTCACTTATATTCAAGTTTTTAATAATCATATATACAAGAAGTTGAGTTTCATTTAACCAGCAACCTATCATCTTTGAAGAAATGGGAAATTCTTAAAATACAACAAATTCCCGCAATTCTTTTCAGATACATTACGGTTACTTAAGTTCAAATGTAGGTATAAGGTCGTTAAGCCCCCAATCGTTTAGTTATTTCGTCCATTTAAAAGCCTATTAAGATTAATTTGTCCACATACGTTGAATATGTAATAACGAAACTTCACACAAGAAATAATATCGACCCTATTTGCACTTTCACTTTCTAACAAGTAGCAAAGTACTGAACTGTACTGAACTGAATGTGAATGCCACCGACAACGACAACCCCAAACACGCCAAAACGTAATGAAAGGTAGGGGTAAGGACCGTTATAACTTAACTGTGATTCTAAATTAAATAAGCCTAATTTAACACGTTCACTGCTGATTAGAGACGCATATAGGACCCCAGGAGCTGAAAAGGTTTTTTTCCAAATAAAAATGCTCTAGGCAAATACTAACATGAACTTTACATGTATTATCAAAAAATCCTAAGAATGACGTCAACAGGGCCATGACGTCTTTAGACGTCGTCAGCCTCCCATGACAAAAAAGTATGCCAAGGGCTGATGACCTCTAAAGACGTCATGTGTATATTCACTATACAAACATACCAAATAATTTACATTTTGGAAAATAGTTATTGAAAAAATATTTTTCATAAAATACACATATTATATGTAAACAGAACGAGACTCAGATCCTTATTCTAATATTTCTTGAAAATGAATTTTCGATACTAACATCTTACATAGTATACATTATATACTCAAAAAACAAAAATGCTACTCAAAATATGGTAAAATAAATATATAACAAAAATAATTTAATTATTCATATGAAATATAGAAAAACACGGTTCTAAACAAAGCGCTGGCGTTCCAGGACAAGCTGGGCAGTGGTAAACTGTCTCTTTAATTATCTTATTTTTGTTACAAATCGTGCATCTTCTATGTGCATGTTTCTTTCCTTCTCCGGTTTGAGGATTTTTTTGTGGAATATGCGTTGCTAGCATTTGCCTTCCCTGATTATTTCGATCTTCTGTTTCAGGTAATAATTTTTCCAACAATTGTAGTCTATAATCATATAATGAACTTCTTGGATTCACATATTTTTTATATAATAAGAAAGAATTGATCAGGCTCATGTATATTATATGTACACCCAGTTTCTTATACCATCGCATAGTCTTCCTCTCACATGGGTAGTATGCCATTATTTGATCTTTTCTATCAATTCCTCCCATGAAATTATTGTACTGTAAAACAGCTTCTGGCTTTTTCACTTCTTGTTGCCTCTTGTTGAAATAATTCACCAAATTATTTTTGAACTCTGTCGAGATATAAAAGACGTCTCTTTTGTCTTTCCACTTGGCAATCATCACTCCATTTGAGAAGCGGGCAATTGTTTCGCCCTTTTTTAATTTTGCCTCCTTCACATCTTTAGGGTTACTTTTCCTATCCACTCTTATTGTCCCCGTGCAATAAGTTTTTCTGGTCAGCAATTGAGAAGCCAGCTCATAGGAGTTATAATAATTATTCATATAAAAATGTCCTACATCCAATTTTTGATCCATTAGACTCAGTACTACGTTGGCGGCATGACCTTTGCCACAAAAATCATCTAAAGTACCTGTATAGACGGCAAACTTTTGAACAATGCCCTCAGGCTTGGCAAGAAGGTATAATTTGACGCCATATTTATGCCTTTTATTTTTTATGTATTGTCGGAAACTTAGCCTTCCCCGCCACAGTACCATCGATTCATCTAAAGACAGCTCTTTACCTGGGTAATAAAGATTACTCATCCTTGAATTGAAATAATCAATGAGAGGTCTAATCTTATATAACCTATCAGTAGGTTTTTCCTGACCAGGTAAAGCATTTCTTGAAAAATGCAGACATCTGAAAATGACCTTGAATCGATCTCTACTCATGTAATTTTTGAAAGCAGGTAAATTGAACAACCGATGAGTCTTCCAATAATCTTGAAGTCTATTCAACTTGATTGTGCCTGAATGAAGTAATAATCCTATGAATATTTTAAGTTCTTCCACAGTAACATCATTCCAGGCCGTTATGCGTGATTTTTCTTTCGCTCCACCCGAAAGAAAAACTTCTTCGGTATAAATATTGGTTTCTTCAGCAATTAGTTCAAGAAGTTCGTCAGTAACCAACAGTGGCGTGTTTCCTAAAAATAAAACATTATTTCAGGAAAAAATCACCTAGCGTTCTTCGATTTTTGTGACGAGAAATATGCATAATTTACTACACAATGCAATATATTAATACTTCACAAAATTAGAACTCACCATTAGGTTGAATCAAGAGCTCTCGTTGCTTAGAAAACGGTATAACTGTTGGAATATCTTCTACAGAGTTCCATATCACAGTAGGTAAGGGCCCCTGAGGAGGTGGTCTCAGAGCGGCAGAAATAGTGGGACATCGAGGAGGAGACGAAGGAGAAACAACTGGTGGAAAATCTAAGGCACTACTAGTAGTAGAATCATCACCGGTACAAATATCCTCCGGTTCTTCATCGTCACTGATGTTCTCGAACTCTGAGTCCGACTCTGCATAGTCTGGATCTTTAATATCGTCATCTGAATCCATCAAATACTGTAATAACTGTTCTTCACTCAACGGATATCTATCACGTACCGAATTTACTTTTTTGCTCATTTTTTGTTTTTTCATACCCGAAGGGCCTGGGCCACTTTCGTTCATGGTGAACTCGAACTGAGACAGTGTTTCTTATATATCAAGCTTATACTACAGGCTGACGACCGCACGACCACTTCTCTCACCGGCTAACAGCGTACTGAAGCAGAAGCAATATATCCGTCTGTATCGATGGCGTCGAAAGACGCCATCCGCCTCTCGCGTGAAAAGTGAATGACGTCTTTAGACGCAATTCGCACTCAAGATGAGAATTTCAACATATTTCATTATTATTCAAAGAATCTTTTTATGGTAATTAAAAGTATTAATGATAATTTTTTATAAACGGCTTGTAAAAGTACATTTCTGGAATTTTGATTAGTGTGTAAGATTATTAAAAAGTAAATTTAATGTAAAAATGTATCTTTTGTAATCTATTAAAATACGTTAGCATCTAACTGTAGATTTCGGACTATGCTGATTTGTACTTTTTGTGCCAGAAAAGTAAATGTAACACGTGTTTGACACTGGTAATTTTCAGAAAGTTGGAATATAATACAGTAAACTAGAGGCAACTCTTTAGTAAACTAGAGGCAACTCTTTAATTGAAGATTCTGTAATCCAGAAGCATCTCTTGCATTTGGAGATTCCGTAAACTTGAACAGCTTGTAAACTTTAAGCTCTCGTATGTACCTTCTTAACTGGATTATCTCTACAACTGGGGCAGATCATCCCTCCACTAGTGATCTTCCATAATCATTTGGAACCACCTAGACAGTGCCGTAGCGACCCCAAGGTGCGGCGAAGGATCGTCCACTATTGTAACAGATAAGTTTATTGTGATCTATCAAGTTTACTGTTCCCATATTTTTTCTCTTTTATTTCCGTGTATATCTATCTATATCGTCAACTGTATTAGAATAAGTATTTTTAAAGAACTGTTTGCGGATTATTTTGTTGTAACGTATTCTCTATCTCATTAATTTCAGCACCAAGGAAATCTTATTATCTTTTATATGTTTGTACATTTTCAAATCATTTTTTTATCTTCATAGACAGTTTTTTCTGACATCTTTCTGTCATCTTATGATACTTATTTAAATAACTCAGCTTAAAACAACTTTCTTCAGTAGTATCATAAAAAATAAAAAGATTTCAGTGGCGCCCTTATAATGTCTTAAAGAAACAAATATTGTACAATAGTCAGAGCTAATGAACTTACTCACCCCTAGCCGAGGTATTTACCTATCATAATTTTTGTGTGATAAACATTTATAAATTCTGTTAATTATTGAAGTATCTTTTACAACTAATTAAAGACGAAATTAAGCTTAATGTTTGTTTTATTGTAAATTACATTTTTTCTTTTGGTATATTGTTATTTTTTCAAAAAAGTTAACTAAATATTTTTATAAATTCACTATCAACAGGTAACTCATATTACAAATTGTCGCCCAACGAACAAATAATATTACAAAACTGAACTTTAGTATTTTAAAAAGCTAATTCACGATTATAACATAACTTATTCATGACGTCACTCGCAGTTTGTTACCTATTTTAAGTGTAACAGTATTTTTACGTTTATTCTTAAATGTGATTTTTAAAAGAAGACAGTTAAGTGGTATGAAGAATACGGTTAGCAATTTCAATTTTATATTATTTTGGTTTAACCTTAGATCAAGAGTGGTTAAACCAAAATAAAATCACCAAAATTTTTTTCAGAGTGCTCCTGATGTCCCCATTGAAAACACCTGAGGGGAAAAGAAAGAGGCTAACTGAGGCGGGGTGAAAGCGACGGTTGCTGAAGCTAGGAACTTCCTACGAAGAGGCCCTGATGGAGATCTTTAAGTGTTTGGAAAAAGAGCGTCGGAAAAATACTTAGCTCGGATGAAAGCTGCCCGAAATAGGTCTGGAATGACGCGATGTCCAGTGGGGCTGCAGCTGGGGGACCCAGGGTGGGAATAATCCATGCTGACCACCCGTCTAAGCTCAGTGAGGCAGGAAACCTAGGAAGGCTGCTTAAAGTCAATCAACTCAAACCATGTGAAGGAGCAACGCTAAAGGTAATAGAGGGAAATATATGCCTAAAATTCAGGTGTGTGACATACATACTTGGAGAAGACAGAGAAACCCTTTAGTTGTTGAAAATGTTCTTAAAAGACAAGATAATTCGGGCCCTAAAGACACAGGAGTGTCACTATGGAATGGCTGGTTCTTCTCCGTAGACTATCCATGAAGGCACTGGAGCAATTCAGCTTCTAGTTTGTCTTCGGTTTTGGCCAAATAAATATCAGGCCAAAAGTTCCCAAGAAGGAGGAACTACTAATTTTTTTCGGACTGAGATGGAAAAACTCATGTTCGAACGGGTCCTCCTCAGGATAATCCGGCTTCTTTTCTCCATTAGGCTTCCTCTAGAAGTAACAGAGGGCCAGAGGGTGCCGTTTGCATTAAATCTTCTAACTTTAACTTAACTGTCTGATATTTCAACTCATACTCATCCCAACTATCCATTTCATTCATTAAAATGACTTCAACTTCCTCTGGGTTTTTCTCAAACAGTTCTGCTTCAATTTTCTGGTTGTACTCCCCTAATTCCAAGAACTTCTTCTCCAGTAACTTGAACCGCGAACTCACTTCAACCAGATCGACATTTTCTTCGGACAGCATTGGTAGCAGACCATTGAAAATCTTTGTGAATGATGCTCTGACTACTCCACGTTTCATTGAAATAGACATGGCGATGAAAAGCGTAATTTATTAAACAAAAAATTGTCCTGTCACGGTCGCCACTAATGTGAATAAACACCTCCTTTTAATAAATATACGCTTTAACAAACTTTTTTATTGACAGCTATTTTTGACAATTCAATACATAATCATCTACATAACAACCGTCGTTATCCATACAAAAAGAGAAGAGTTGCTAGATTCAATATTTCTAATAAAAATAAATATGAATTTAGGGTTCGATTTTTGTCACTGAAATATATGAAACGAGTTGCATTTACTTTTTCAGTATAAATTGCCGTTTAATATTATTAATTTATATAAAATTATTGGTTTAATTTTTTAAGATGTACCCTTAGGATACGCCGCTGGTAAGAGATCAGGCATACCTACTGAAGAGACATCTGCACGTATTCCCTCCTTTTCGAAATTATTATAATGGCTGTCTTGTTGTTCGAACTGTCAAATTAGAGTAGTTTTGTCTGTTTTTGTCGTTTTAGAAACATTTATAAAATATTAGTGTTTTTCGCGTTCGTGTAGTGTATTGTAAAATATGTTCTTCGGTTTAAGGTAAGATATATTCAGTATAAATATTTCAGAAGTTTAATAATTGTAAATTCCAACCTGTTGTTTTTTGGAGGTTATCATTAAAAAAATAAGCCGATTAAACATAACATAATTTAAATTTTGCAAATGCTTTATTACTTCTAAAGTATATCGAATATTCTTTCGCAACGTCTTAGTGCTCTGTGTTTGTGTTTAATTAATTGAACTGATAGTTGTGGACAATGTTATTAACAAGGTAGAAGAGACTTCCAGGACACTTTATTGCTGTATAATGACTAGGTGAGTACTGTTTTTATTAATTATTTCACAGGTCGACAAATTCATAATTATTTCTACTGAAAAAATTTGCTGGAACTTTTGTCTAATGGTTTAATTTCCTACTTTTGCAACAAACTGTTTACATTTTAAATAAAGTCCAGAAGGTTATTAATATCTAAAATTAATCATATTGTAACATTAACTTATAAAAAATTCAATCTTAATGAGTTGTATTATAGTTTATTTATAGTAGTATATTTATAGTTATAGATAGGAATATTCATTTTTTAATTTCTTAAATTAAAACTAAAAACATTTTAATTAATACTTGCCGATTGTTGCTAATCCGGACTTTTTTATCTATTTTGTTTTTTTTTGGATTGTTAAACTGATAAACAGAGTTTGTTTGCCTTTAGTGTTGCCTATATAGTAGGTACGCATTACAAGTATTTAAAAGTTTCTTGGTTATCCAGCCTCACTTTGAATTTCAGCTGTAATGTAAGTTGCCTAGTAGTAGTAAATTTAAAAAGTGTTGGGCACAATTTTTGAAATTGTGCTGGGTTGGGTTGGTTGATTCTTTTTAATTAAAATGACTAGTTACATTGGATTGATTTTACATATATTTTTATATATGAATGTCATTTTTAGGATAAGTTTGCTTTTGTTTTTTAATTTATTAAAACCATTTTTGATCATGAGCTGCATTTTAATATGCTTTTTATTACAAATAATTGCTCATTCTAGTTGTAATAAAAATATTAAATAAAATATCAGATTTCGAGTGAGTTAACATGTTTCAGCATATAATAAAGTACGTATTATAATGAATTTCTAAGATTTTTTGCAAAATGGATGATGCTATTTAGACGAACATCGACGTTCGTCGTAGCCTTTTAAGCTACCATGAGCAAGTCGGGCAACGCGCAGCGTTGACTCTGCTTGAATTTCGTGAATTCGTTCACGCTTGTTCTCTCAGTACACAATTTAACCGCGTTTTTACTGTTACTTGTACCACATAATATAGGTATGCCTAAAAATAGATTGTTTTAAGCTTTTTTGACATTTGTAAAATAGTGAGTTATTTAAGGATCCGGTAGTTTATCAAGTGTCAAAATAGTGATACCCTTAAGGTATTTTTGTTAACGTGTGCTCCCTGCATTCTTTTGGATTATTATTGGAAGACACCAGTCACTGTATGTTCAACAGTTTACTGCTTTTTTGATAAATGTAAGTAGGTAACCATAATATACTTATTCATCGATAAGTATTTTATTAATAATGAACTTTGTAAAATTTTGAACAAAAGTATAATTCAAATTTGTTTATTTTTTTATTTTAACTAAGGAAATTCAAATTAATTTTTAAACTAGGTATTTTCTCAGAATGGACCAGTACTCAATTCTATTTTTAAATCTTGTATTTTTTTTATTTTTCTGACCTGGCACTGTTTCCCACTATTTATTTTATACCAATACCACAAGTTAATTTCCATATGTTATAATGATAGTATTTTAATAATTTTATATAACTTTAATCAAGATTAATAAAACTGCTATTATTAATATACAATTGGCACCTCGATTGGCACCAAATGCAAGGGCTGGTTTCTGTTGGACAATTAGGTATTTATTCTAACAATTTCTGTTGAAGAATAGTAGACAATTTATATTAAATGATGTATACTTAGGTGTTTTCATTAAAAGGCAAAATAATTAGATATTTTATTAACAACATAGGTACAATTTACTTACACATCAAAACCAAATATAAATTTATAATAAAATAATCAAATATATTTAATGCAATAAATTAACACATTAAATATTTAAACAATAAATAACAAAAATTGACTCAAGGAAAGTATTAAAAGAACTTAGTCTACCAGAACTTAAATATGAAGTAGAAGCCAGAAATATGGATCCCAAAGGATCTAGAGAAGCATTCATGGGAAGACTACAAAAGGCACTGTAGGAAGATGAACATTTAAACAATATCAAATATTTATTAATACAACTTATATAAACAAATGACAGATGTGTGTATCGTAAAAATGTGTTCCCCTTGGAACAAAAATTGACCTATTTTCTCATTTTCTTAAAATGTAATAAATACTGCCAAATATCGAGGTGGGCTGTTTTCTGTGGCCCACACTGTATACACATTTGCTTTGGTTTAATTTTTGGAAAAATGGCATGGGGAAAAAATCCTTTACTAATAATAATATTATTACTTGCCAAATTTTCATTAGGTTATATTTTGTAATTTAAAACCCACATCTGGTTAAAGATCTCATTTTTGCACGTTTGGTTATTAACTTAAAACATATCTAGTTTGCTGAATAAATTACCTTAATCTATTCGTCCTTGTTCTGTATTTAACTTTTTTTGTTTGTTTCACGTTCTCAGTGTACTAAGTAACTTATTATATAATTATTATTACATAATGGATTTAGTGACGATTCATACGATACGTGTGTAAAACTAAAAGAATGGTCTAATGTAAACAACCACAATTAGTTTGATGCTAGGTGGAAAAAAAGTGTGAAATAAGAAAATATTTCGTCCATTGACTCGATAAACTATTAATTACTTATCACCTTAACTATAGGAGGTCTGGCTATTAAATAACGAGACTGCTTATAAAAAAGAGTTTTATTTTAAAAATTATTCTTCAGTCGAATGCTCCCCTTACCTCGCCATACACCGTTCCATTCGTTTTTTCTATTGGTCAAAGCAATACTGGAAGTCTTCTTTTTTTTTCTTCAGGAAAAAGTCACAGGTTGTTAAATAAGGCGAATACGGCGCGTGTTCGAGCACTGGAATGCCTCTAGCGGCTAAATAACGCTTCACAGACTGCGCGTTATGGGCAGGTGCGTTGTCCTGGTGCAAGATCCACGATTTGTTTTTCCACAACTCCGACCGTTTCTTACGAACTCGCTCTCGCAGCGTTGCCAAAACTTTCAAATAGTAAGTTTGGCTTACAGTTTGACTCTCTGGAACCCATTCAGTCATCACGATGCCGTTGATGTCCCTTCCATTGCGATCTGAAAGATCTATTGTGGCTCACCCCTAGGTTATAGTTGTTCTATCAGTCCTATGCCTCTGACGAAGCTCATCAGGGTCATTGGCGACACTTCCATGAAGTCATTGGGCATTGATGCAGACCAAATTTATTGATCCTTATTCTCTCGAGCTCTCAGCAGTTACACAAGATATGCTCCACCGTTTCATCCTCCACCTGACAGAATCTGCAGTTCGCACTCTCTACTTATTCAGCTTCTCCATCGTGGTCTTTTGCTGATATTTAGCCCACCAGACCGGAACACCGTACGTAATCATAGGCCTTATTATATAGCCTAGCCTATAGCCCAGTAGTCCAGGAGGAATCGGCGCATGAGTACCGAAAACTATTCCACCTGAATTTTTTTAAGTGATCCTCTTCAAATTGTCCTCCTAATGATATAAAAGCATGTTGCCATGGCGTAACCCGGTGCCGTATTGTTTAAACCGAAATTGTTTAAACAATTACAAGGAATTGTTATTTTTTAAACGGACACATTTTTTTTATATTCTTTATTGAAATACCAATAAAAAAGGTCCTATGACTTTTCACGATAAAGTTAATATTTTTAAAGATATGAATTTTTTAAAATTCGAAAAATCTCAAATTTGGGTATTTTCGACCCATGAAAAATATATTAAAAAAAAAGATAATGTGAAAGTAATATTTTTTTTTAATTCTCTATACAATAGTTAATAATATTGTTAATAGAGATTTAAAACAATTTCATTGTTTATATCTTTTTTTTAATTGCTAATTTGTATGCATCGCTTACCTTTAAGTATCGCTGTCTCTCTCTGACTCATGCGTTGCGTCGGCCTCTCTGTGTCTTGAATCATTATCATTTATCTTAAAAACTATCAACTTTACCAAAATTATTAAAGAAAGCAATTTTATTAGATAATAATTAAATTGCCTACAATTTGTTTTTAATAAATTTTTTTCTGAAATCAATTTTTCTAAAGTTAAGCTTATGTCATAAAAATTACTTTTATCAGTTTATATTACTTTTTTGTTATTATCATAGTAATTTTTGCATTTATATCAACAATAATAAGATATAATGGTATTTGAACATTTTTTGAAATCACAATTATTTATAAATAATAAAAATATATTGGGTATTTAGAAAAAACATTCAAATAAATTGAATAAAAATAATTTTATGTATATGTATCATAGTGTGTGTATGAGTGTGTCTGAGTAAGAAAAAAATTCTTTCTTTTATTTTTTATTCTTTCAAGGTTACTCTTTGTATAAATAATAACGTTTAATAGCAAAAAGTAATATAATCTGATAAAAATGTAATTTTAATGACATGTTCCGATTTATGCTTAAAGAACTTTTGAAAAATTAATTTCAGAAAAAAATTTATTAAAAACAAATTGTAGGCAATTTAATTATTATCTAATAACATTGCTTTCTTTAACAATTTTGATAAAGTTGATAGTTTTTAAGATAAATGATAATGATTCAAGACACAGAGAGGCCGACGCAACGCATGAGTCAGAGAGAGACAACGATACTTAAAAGTAAGCGATGCATACTTGTGAGCGCGCCAAATTAACAATTAAAAAAAAGATATAAACAATGAAATTTTTTTAAATCTCTATTAACAATATTATTAACTATTATATAGAGATTTAAAAACATTTTCCTACGACCACATATGAAAGTGCTAGTTTGCACACTTATTTGTACTTAAGAAAGTAGCTAATATCAATACACGTATTGAAAAGTAAAAAAATATAGTTCTATGATCTGTGACATTTACGTCAAATTTATCAATAGTAAAAACACATGAATGTCAAAGCAAGGACCATTTAATTTTTTTTTAAATATTCCTTGTGTCAAATATTGTATTGTAATGACCAATACAAGTTCTATTGTTTTGTTTTCTGTTATAATAAATATTTTATAATTATTCTTTTAGTTCATGTCATCCTGTTAAAAATAAAAATAAATTATTTTGAAGGATTTTTTACTTTTCAATACATGTGTTGATATACTTTTCAGTACGTGTGTTGATAATCTTTTCAGTGTGTGTGATATTGTTTAATTTTATGATTTTATGATTTAAAAAATACTTTTGAGAAGGATTTTTTACGTGATCGTAGGAAAAATAGTGTACATAACTGGTTGGAAAGTGTATTTCTTGCACTCGTTTAGTTTCTGCTACGCGGCTCGTGCCAAACTTTAACTCGTGCAAAATGTTACACTTTCCACACTTGTTATTATAATATTATTACTTTCACATTATCTGTTTTTTAAATATATTTTTCATAGATCGAAAGTACCCAAATTTAAGATTTTTCGAATTTTAAAAAATTCATATCTTTAAAAATATTAACTTTATCGTGAAAAGTCATAGGACCTTTTTTATTGACATTTCAATAAAGAATATAAAAAAATCCGGTTGAAAAATAACAATTCCCTTGACAATTCCTTGTAATTGTTTAAACAATTTCGGTTTAAACAATATGGCACCGGGTTGCGCCATGGCAACATGCATTTGTATCATTAGGAGGGCAATTTGAAAAGGATCACATAAAAAAATTGAGGTGGAATAGTTTTCGGTACTCATGCGCCGATTCCTCCTGGACTATAGCTTATGTAGCTAATACATTTGTTTTAGTTTCATTCCCCATGACTTACCGCATACTCTACGGCATGTCCACAGGGATAGCTTTGCTTTAATGCAAATGTTCTCTACATGAGCGTTCCTTAAAAGATTCTCCATAGAGGGCGGGCATTTGGAGTTTATCCAGTTTCTGCCTCCTGATGAAACTAACAACTTTTGCTTTACTAGGGTTGACCGAAAGTTGTTCCTTGTCGCACCACCTAGTAACAATGTTAAGTACTCGTTGAGTCACTTTAGAGATGACCTCTTCATACTTTCCTTTTACCAATAAGATCGATGGGATACTTTTTAAATATATTTTATTATTTGAGAGCTCTTGATGTCAGTAAAACAAAAGCTGTATTTCGAATTTTAATTTCACCATACTTAGTTAGCTCAACAACTGTTTGAGAACGATGCATGTATGTAAGTTATGGGTGATAAGTACACTGTTGAAAGTTCCTTCTGACTAACTTCAAAATTCATACGAATTTTAAAACAGGATTAAAAACAATTTGCAAAAATATTAAAGTTATATTAAAAGCCAAAAAAGTTAGCGCACTATAGAATTTAAATTGTTCACATACCCTAAAAGTTTCTGTGACGTCTAGCGATGCAAATGATGATTCCAAATGCCGATTTGAACCAGCCTATGAATCGTGTCGTAAATTCACTGATGTTCCACTACTACAGAATATCCCAACTATACACTATTTCTGGAGACTGGATTTAATAACCTTTTACTGGTATGAAGGTATTTATTTGCCTCATAGCACTCACTATTCACTCACTGACAATAACATTTAGACTTTTACAAAAACCCCTTTAAACAAATTTGAACGTTGCCAAAAGTTGTTCACTGATGTTCCTGACTGAAAAATTCTCCAATTTTCCTTTGCTTTATTTAGGTATATACCTGGTTACCTGTATCTTTGCCTTTTTTAAGTCAAATTAATATAATTTCTAAATTTATAATCCAAATTTCTCTGTTATTTTAAAGTTTTTGAATAATTTTCCCCCTGTATACAAAAATTGATATCATAACTCTACTCCAAAACCCTTTTTAATGTGTTAAAATTCTTTTTCAGAATTACTTGAAAAGGAGAAAACACATTTTTCAACGATATTTAAAATTTCAATTATCAGTAAAAATACTCTTTAAATCCCATTAATTTCCCAAATAAACATCTTTCGATAATGTTTACAAATTTTCTAGAGATATTTTCCACCCAATTTCGTAATATTAAAGTTTGTTTTACATGTTTAAATTTTGAGTTTGACAGATGATTTATTGAGATTATAATTTTGCCTCTAATATGTAATTTTCTAATATGCTATGAAGGAATTATCAATTCTACCTGTTCTGACTTTATCAATGTTAACTACTAATAAGGAAGCTAATCTCTATCTTTATCATAAATAAAACTAATTATTCAATCTAATCTACACTCACCGAGTTGAAATTCGATCCATTCAAAATATTGATTTATTTACAAATGCTCTAACTTCCGAACGCGGAGGATGATTTCTTTGAATTTTTTGAAACTTGTATAAAAAAAACTATACTTTTAAATTTAATATTCTGACGTCTAAAAATAATTTCATATTCCCCTCATATAGAAGGGAGAAAAGAAAACAATGTTTTCCTCTACTTTTGACTCACCCTGTAGGTTAATTCTGCTAGTAGATGTGCACATATTGAACTTTATCAAGATGTCTGATTTGTTTCCAACACTTTGTTTTTTTATTTATCTAGATATCTTGATTTGTTTGTGAAATGTAACGGTTTAAAAAAAATGAAACATTTTTAATTTTTTTATTCAATTTAAACAGAGTAATACACAATTTTATAAACAATTTATCAACAAAACCTAGAAATTCGAATATTAATACCGGGTATTGAAAACAAATCAGACATCTTGATAAAGTTCAATATGTGCATATCTACTAGCTGAATTAACCTACAGGGTGAGTCAAAAGTAGAGAAAAACATTGTTTTCTTTTCTCCCCTGTATATGAGGGGAGTATGAAATTGTTTTGAGAAGTCAGAATAGTAAACTTAAAAATACAGTTTTTTATCTACAAATTGTAAAAAAAATTCAAAGAAATCAGCCTCGGCGTTCGGAAGTTAGAGTTTTAAATAAATCAATATTTTGAATGGTTCAAATTTTAATTCGGTGAGTGTAATATTAATCCTACTCTATCGATTGCCTTACTATGAATAAAACTAAATCTTACTTTCATTATATTTTAATTGCTACCTGTAGAAATACATTGAAGCGAAAAACTCTACCCAGGAATCCTGGTTTATTTTATGTTAACTTGTTAATTCTACGAGAATTTGAAATGTGAAAGTTTAATTTTACTGTATTTATGTGATTCTCTTTAGAATCTTTTTTATTTTATCCAAACTATCTCAATATATAGTTACATTTTTTTTTCGTAGTTTGCCCATTTTTCTTTAAAAAATTGATCTGCTTTACTTTTTGTCGTTGGATGCTTTCCAATGGGTAGATATATTCTACTCTTTAGTTACGCGACAATTTGTAAACAAGTGTAACGCATAGTATGGCAATAATTCTGTTCAATGTTAAGAATTATCTTTTTATTGCATCGACCTCGGATTTAGTTTTAGTTTCCATCCGTAATTTGTTATATATGGGTTCTAACAGTATTTTTTAAAATATTTATGTGTGTAAAGTTGTTATATATTGTAATGTTTTAAAATAATAATAAATATAACTTACCCAAAATAAATAACTTGAGTTGAAATAAATTACTAGTCATGGATGTTACTTTCAAAACTCTTCATTAAAAGATCAATACATCAAAAATTTCTTTATTTGAGCCAATCCAGTAAATCTTAATTCACACAAGAACACAAAAATATCTTGATAAAATGAGTTCAAAAGAATGAGCACTAACACCAGTAGTCGATCCAAGAATCAAGTCCAAGGTCCTTATGTTGCTTAAACTACTAAAAATAAAAAGTAAATAAGTATTAGAATATGTTGATAATGAATCATAAGAATACAATATTAGTAAGAAACCAACTATTTTAGTTATATTAAGTTATTTAAATTAAGATCCAAATAAGTTATAGTTAATGTTAAAAATAATAAGTTCAATAATTTTTTTTTATAAGTAGCTATAAAATAAGAATAAGTAGGTTTAGGTTATTTAAATTTATCATATAAAATAGAGATTATTCAACTGTAACAGTTAGTAATAGAAGTTACAAAAACTTAAACCTCAACAAACTAATTTTAGCTGTTAGAGCAAAATAAATAAATAAATCATAGAAATGATTATAATTTGATAAATAAATTTTACTTACCTGAACAATATTTTCTAATTCAATTAAGCATCAAGTGATGAGTCCTGTATTATAATGTATCGGATGACAGTACAAGTACAGTAATTCCTATATTCTGGTACATCTCAGTTTTGATAAAATGCAATGTTTGAGACTTAATCCAAAAAAATAAAGAAAGATGTTGAAATATATTACATGTAAGAACGCATCTGTAAGAAAGTGATGTTTTTGTTTACAAGCGAAGACTGTTTAATTAAAGTGTAATAAAGGACACTATGAATGATAAATTCAATGAAAAACACTGTAAATAGTGAAGTGATGATAAAAAACTTGCGGATTATAAACTTAAAAGATGTGCTTGTAGTGGAAAGACATAAACTAAATATTAGAGGATTAATTGATGGTACTATTTGTTATTATTATATGTTGTTGTAAGATAATTAATTTTAGGTTGTTCTTTGATGATTTTGAATGTTATTAATTAGTTTATTTGATAAATTTTGTATTTGAATCGTTATGACGTAGTAAATTTAAAAAGCAAATAAAAGCTAATATAAGCGGTGTCATTGAAAATAAAAGTTATCTGATCATATTAGAATATGTAAATTTTCAGTTTTTGTTAAAATTAATGGCCAAAAAGAGATATTAGCTCAAAATTGTTAAATTTAATATTGATAATTGTCAAAATGGCCGACATTGTTTACTCCGCAAAGTCAGCTGTTTTAATAAGGAAAAATTGATTTTAAAATTCTAAAAATGTTATTTTATAATCAAATAAGTGATACAGAATTGATTTGTAACTATTAAAAGGTCAGAAAATGTATAATTAAAAAGTCAATTTTTCAAAAATTTGATGTAAGTGGGGTTATAAAAAACAAAATACGCTCGAAAGGGCGGCCATTATTCGATTTTTTGACCGAGGGTATATAAGCCCAGGAAAAAGGAAAATCGAGGTCATTCTAAATTTATCAAAAGGCCGAATCCACGCCAGTCAATTTTAAAATTATCATAAAAACAATGGCCGATGACTGTTAAAAATAAAAGATGGCTGAAAAGTAATATGATAAATTATATAATGTATTTTCAAACAAACCTATTGGAAAAATTGTAAATGGTTATAAATTGTGTACCGAATAATAAATATTAAATCCTAAGAAGAAAAATTAAATTTGTTTTGACTAACCTGTAATAATAATAAAATATCTGGAAGAAACGAAGGAAAAATAACATCCAGTGGTTGTAATCCTGTTTGGTATCCGTACAAGGAGGCATTTGCACGTGGTGTAAATTATTCACTGGTAAGAAGCCAAGTCTGGAAAGCCGCCACGAAAAAATTTCCATCCTTCACCGTCAACAACAAGTGATTTAGGGTATGTTTTTAACTTTATTCACTTATATCACTTTCATAACTTCTAAAAAACATTGTGAGTAATATATTTCAGTATCGTTGAACAATTTTTTATAATCTTGATTTGAGAACATTATATTATTAGGAAACTTTTTAACAACTAATAAACACATGCTTCTCGACATTCTTTACCCCAGAAATAACCGTTAAGGATCACGTGTACCTAAATGGGGGTTGATGCGCACGAATTTGACATAGCCGTATCGTTGAATGGGTTAAGGGTACATTAATTCTTTTAGGGAAAGCAGAATAAATAAATATTAATATTGTTAAATTTTACATTTTGAACTGACTACTGAGGTTATGAGTCTCAAATGATAAAGGAATTGATTTAGATATATTATATTTAATAATAAATAATAAATAAAATTACATATCTTAAGTTTAATAACATAATTTTTTTTTTACAAGCAGAAAAGGATCAATAAAATAAAGAAATTTTAAGGTGTTTTAAATTGAATAAAGATTAAATAAAAATTGAAATAAATTTAAACATAAATTAAAGCCCCACAAAACATTTAAAATAAAAATTTAAAATTATAAAAACAACTAAAATAATAATTATAACAATTTAAACTACATTAATACAATCTGTAATATTTTTTTTAATTGTAATTTATTACAATATCTATCAGTTTTTGCTCCTTTGTGGATAATGGTTTGTTTGGATGCGTGTGCATCAGGTTGTAAAATGTTAAATATGTAAAGTTATGAACACGTTGTAAAAAATTATAATTGGAAAATTTAGTATATAGAAGAGACAAAAATTGAATATAATTATTATTGATCATTTAGACCAGTCATTGGCAAAGTACGGTCCGCGGGCCAAATTCGGCCCTTTGGGCTTGTCAAACCCCTCATAATTACACATAATGCAAAATATAAATAACAGTGTCCTTCTCAATTCAAGTACTGTACGACATTGTCGCATGCACGCAATACCACCATACATGAAGAAGATCTGTGTAAATCTGCTATCTGCTATCTGCTATGTAAATATCCTAACATTATAGACTCCAGAGAGAACATTTTGCAGTTGCCTGGCTGTAACATGACGAGTTCGCAAAGTCTAAATTCTTAAATAACGGTCATCTACAGGATTAGTACACCTAGGACGTCCTGGACTTGGTCTTCTATTATAACTTCCAGTTTCTCTAAACCTTCTTATGACTCTAGAAACATTGGATTGGTTGATTCCCATGACTTCAGCAATATATCCATCTTCAACTAAGGCCATGATTTTAACTGCTTGTTCTGGGGTTAAATTACTCATTTTTACTTAAAATATTTCTAGACACTTCCAAATGAAAAATTAAACAAACGTACTGCACACAAGAAATTTTAAAATGTAAATAATACAAATAGGATTTATTCTACTACTTTGAAGCCTAGTAAACTAACTCACTCTGTATAACACTTTTAAATGGTTTTTAGCAATTAATATTGGAAAGACTATATACAGGGTGTTTCTTAAATAATCTAAAATATTGTATGGGGCGCTTCGTTACTCAATTTTAAGACGAAAAGTTCATATAAACATGTGTGATAGGTGTTGTCGTTTATGAGATACAGGGTGTTGTACGTGAAATTAATTTTTCTTGGTGACGCTACTGATTTATATTTTTTATTATTTTATTACAAGCAACATGTGTTAAACATAAAGAAAAAATAATACATTTCAGAGCAAATGTTCAAAATGTCCACCTCCAGCTAAAATGCAAGAATCTGCTCGATGTCTAATGGATTGTCGAATACGTTCGAAGATACCAGGATTGTTACGAATAACATTACAGCCGTCTATGATACGATTTTGAAGATCTTGTACGTTTAATATCAGTGTTGTGTAAACAAGCGATTTCAAATATCCCCACACACAAAAATCCAGAGGATTGTGTCCAGGTGATCTAGGGGGCCACGGGTGTGGAGATCCTCGTCCGATCCAATGGCCTGGAAAAACATTATTTAAAAACTCGCGTACAATCACTGAAAAATGTGGAGGAGCTCCGTCATGCATGAACCACATGCGCCTTCTAATAATAATAGGTACATCTTCCAAAAGAAGTGGAAGTTCATTTTCTAGAAAATGTTGGTATGTCTCACCGGTTAACCGTACAGGAAGGAAAAATGGTCCAATTAAATAATCATCGATGATGCCAAGCCAAACATTGACCGAAAATGTTTGTTGAAATCGTTTTACACTTATGGTATGTGGATTTACATCTGCCCATATGTGGTCATTATGAAAATTCATAATCCCATGTCTAGAAAAGTTGGCTTCATCCGTAAATAGAATATTAGCCACAAAATTCGGATTGTTCGCGATTTCACGTAAAATCCATTGACAATACTGTATGCGTAATGGATAGTCAGTAGGTAATAAATAATGTTGAACACGTTGAACGTGATATGGATACAATAAATTATCTTTTAGAATATTCCAAACAGTTTTGTTATTAACATTTACTTCATCTGCAACTTTTCTTGTACTCGTTTCTGGATGTTGGTCAATAATTTGAAGAATCTGGTTTTCCAATTGGGGTTTTCTCACAGTTCTGGGTCGTCCAATAATATTCTTCGATTTAGCAAAAGTTCCAGTTTCTTGTAAACGAATATGTAACTTAGTAAACGTATCTGAACATGGTAAACGATTATTTGGATAACGCTGGGCATACGTACGTCTAGCTTCTAAGGCATTACCATTCGCTAATCCGTACAAAAAATGCATATTAGCCATTTCAACATTAGTAAACACTGGCATAGTTATTAACTAAACACAGAGTCAATCAAATAAAAATGTACGATTTTTGCGTTGGTTTTCAAATTTGACACTTGTCAACATTATTTCAAAGGCCACTTAGAATAAGCATGTTTTTGCGTATTACTTCTAAAAACCAGTAGCGTCACCGGGAAAAATTAATTTCACGTACAATCAGAACTGACTTATTACAATAAATTCAACACCCTGTATCTCATAAACGACAACACCTATCACACATGTTTATATGAACTTTTCGTCTTAAAATTGAGTAACGAAGCGCCCCATATAATATTTTAGATTACTTAAGAAACACCCTGTATACTAGTTTTCGCAGATACGATGTCCTAGATGATTTTTACTAATGACGCGGTACTGTTTGCTCTTAAGATTTCATCTGATCGGTCTTTGATCTTGGACTATTAGAATTTAATAATTCCCAATCCGATTTTATTTTAGGAACATTATACTTACACGAAACCATTAAAACCTATGCCCGATTCTTTGAATGATGATTGTCTTTATTATTTTCTAAAAGGAAACGAAATAAATGTCGGTCACTGACATCATGTGCATTCGTTTTTAATTTATCGCGATCTAATTTTGAGTCTCATCATAAAACGTTTTTGTTTTAGTCAGAAAATCGGTGGTAACTAACGAAGAGAAATTCGTTTCTACGCGTCGAGACGATGTGCAGCTTTTTGTCATCGCTTTTTATTTCTAAATTAATGTTTACTGTCAAGAATTAATGCAGTTAACTATTCTCACTCGTTAAATATGACAGAACCTTGACGTTTCAAACAATTACTAATGCTTTGCCCGAAATACACTAATTGAAATGAACGAGATATCAGACCAGTTTTAAAATTAGGACAATCATCATTATTTGAAACAAAGAAATGTAAATCCAAATTAAAATAAAGAGTAGCCTATCCACGACCGTTTCGGTATATCGAGAACCAGATGTTTCTTATTAAAAATGTTTTCAGACAATTAACTACTAAACCTTACCTAGAACATTAAACTTATTAACAAAACTTATTATTAGTGTAACGTTTATTTATTTTTACTAGTCTTTTAATTTATTTTTATACTATTTAAATCACTAACACTGTTTAATTTATATAACACAATTTATTTACAATACTTTAATTTATGTAAGACAATATTTCTATTCGCATTTATCTAACAACATACTACTAACTAACTAAAAATATTCAAATCGGTCCCTTTATATAGGTAAGTATTGTTCCAGCATACTCCAGTCTATTCTCGATCATTCGACCGCATCGGGCGTCGTCGAACAAACGTATATTGGATGGAGATACTTGCAACTGAATCCTCGTCTACAATTTCCAGTTGCATGGGAAATAACATGAAATGGTCTTTGATGTCAGCTGGACACGGGGCGAATGGCTGCATACCAACACTTGGACTTCGGTATCTTGAAAGATTACTTCCACCATATTTCGGATGACCCTCCAATCCAATGAGTTGCACTCTATTTTCGGCATGGCTAGCTTCTGTATGTTGGACTCCAATACGTTAAGTAATGATTCCCATATATTTCGATAAGTGGGCTGGTCTTGGTAGGTATTCTTGGTAATCAGATAGAAGAGGCAACGGGAGTCATCTCGAAGTATCAAAGCCTTCCCAGTGGCTGGTAACTGATTTCGAAGTTCTGACAGTCGACCAAACTTCCTTCGAAAGACAGACGCTAATCCTCGGCCGTCGCTGATAGTGGCGGAAACGCTATGGGCCAATGAGTAGTCATCAGGAAGTGTGAACAGGTCTTGCTCTCTCTCAATAGTCACGCCGTATCTAGCTTTCCCAGTACCTCCATATGCACCCATAAATTCTTCGAAAGCAAGGTCGGGTGTATCTTGGACTTGATTTACGACTTCTTCTTCCTGGTCATGATCTCCTTCAAATTTTGCCAGTCGGTTTCGGTGTACTACCTTAGGTTTTCCATTCGGGGTCTTTATTATACGGTATATGACGTCATTGATTCTCTTCTTGATGATGTATGGACCCTCCCAAGATTGTTGTAGCTTTGGTGAGTACCCCTTCTGTCTTTTTGGGTTATGGAGCCAGACTTTGTCACCTTCTTGGAAACATCCCTCTATAGCTTGGGTATCATACCGTTTCTTCATCCTGTCACTGGCAACTTGAAGATGGGAGCGAACCAAATCATGCATGTCGTCCATTTTTCTTCGTAACTGGATTACATAGTCTTCTCCAGCTATATCCTCTCCAGGTCGGCATCCAAACTCGAGGTCGCATGGTAACCTCATCTCGCGTCCAAACAAGACTTTTGCTGGTGTTTGACCTGTTGATTCATTGACGGCGGATCGATAAGCCATTGCAAAGAGCGAAATATACTGGTCCCAGTCTCTTTGGTGATTGGATACTACTTTTGATAGATATTTGCCAATGGTTTTATTCATGCGTTCTACCATTCCATCCGATTGTGGGTGCAATGCTGTAGTTCTTGTTTTCTTCATTCCTAAATTGTCGCAAATTCCTTGAAAGAGTTGACTTTCGAAGTTCCTTCCTTGGTCACTGTGAATCTCCAAGGGCACTCCATATCGGCAAATAAACTCTTTCACTAGCACGTCTGCGACAGTTGCTGCCTCTTGATTTGGAATGGCGTAGACTTCAACCCACTTCGTAAAATAGTCCATTACCACCAACATGTATTTATTCTTATTCTCAGTAGTGGGGAACGGTCCAGCAATATCTATAGCAATTCTCTCAAATGGGCTACCAACGTTATATTGTTTCATGGGAGCCTTTCCTCTTTTCTGAGGTCCATTACTAGCAGCACAGATGGTACACTTCTTACACCAGTCCTTAACATCATCGGAACTATTCATCCAATAAAACCTTTCACGAACTCTCTGCAGGGTTTTCTTAACACCAAGATGACCTCCTGATGGACTGTCGTGTAACTGTCGTAGTACTTCGGCTACTCTACTCTTTGGTATAACTAATTGCTTTCTGTTAACGGAACCGTCATCATTTTCAATTATTCTCTTTAATAAATCGCCTTCCAAAATGAAAGACTCCCACTGAGCCCAATATGATTTAAGGACTGTAGAGAATTTTGACACTTCTTGCCAAGTAGGTCGACGATCTTCTATCTTCCATTCTCTCATTTTCTTTAAAACAGGATCATTATCTTGTTCTTCTTTAATTCTAGTAGGTGCCCAGTCGTCGTTAACTACAGTTGTTCGTAGTATTGCAGTTTCTTTTAATTCTGTCTTACTGCAGTGAGAACACTCTTCTGGGCACGGTCTTCTGGAAACGTTCCGGGTTGAAGCTGCCCCCTCTAGGCCGGCCCGTTTTAGTTTTTCCTGTGGAGTAGTTTCTTGATTCGTAGTGACCCCAGGGCGTTTACATGAATTGCGAGCAAGTCCTATTTCACCACAATTCCAGCGCCTGATGGTCTTCTTCTTTTTCTTATCAGTAAAATTCTTCATCATATTTACTAATTGGTCTAACTTATTTTCATCTTCCTCTTCCGTTACAGACCTTACTTTACTGTATCCTCCACAAGCTTTCGAAGCCGCTTCATACTCAAGCGCGGCAGACAAGATGTCAACTAATGTTTTGTGGTGGGCTAATCGGAGTGTCTTTGCCATTTCGTGGTCGCGAAGTCCATCAAGAAATGCTTCAACAGCTAAACATTCCATCATTTGTTCTGGAGCTGAAGGGTAAGCAAATCTTACCAATCTGGCAATATCTACTTCGTACTCTTGAAGTGTCTCCTCTCGCTTCTGTTTTCGAGTCTTCAACTGCGATCGGTGCAAGTTCTCCAAGTGTTCGTGACCATATCGCATGTTCAAGCTTTTCTTTAGTTGCTCAAAATTATCTGTGTCCTCCACTGGTATGGTCTGAAGAACATCCAAAGCGTCTCCTCTCAGAGCGATGGTGAGGTTTATTGCCTTCTCTTTTTGGGACCATCCGTTCGCTCTTGCAGCTGTTTCGAACTGTTTGAGATAATTTTCCCAAGACATCTTTCCGTCAAAGGTTGGGGCCTTAACACGAACAGAACTTTCGTTGCCTTCCAATTTCGGTTTCCGCTCCACTTTGAAGCTTCTCATTTCGTCCTCGTTTTCCTCTCCCAAATCTTCCATATCTTCTTTGCCTCCTTTTTCCATCTCTTCCATTTGCTTTTCCATTTCTCTTATTTTCTCTTCAATTTTTTTTTCAAATGAAGACATTTTATTTTCCATAGAAGAAATGTCCAAAGAAACTTTGTTTTCCAAAGAAGAAATATCATTTTTTAAAGAAGACATATCAGAAGAAACTCTTTTTTCCAAAGAAGAAATGTCAGAAGAAACTTTATTTTCCAAAGAAGAAATGTCAGAAGAAACTTTATTTTCCAAAGAAATATCACTCTTCAAAGAAGACATATCGGAAGAAACTTTATTTTCCAAAGAAGAAATATCAGAAGAAACTTTATTTTCCAAAGAAGAAATATCAGAAGAAACTTTATTTAAGGAAGAAATAATTGTAGCAGAAGAGTCGTCTACGAAAATATGATTTTCTGGATCTAAACCATCATTTTCCAATGCTTGCTTAAGTCGCTGCAACAACTCAGTCTTCCTTCCTGTTGTTTCCAATTCACGATCCTCCAGCTCTTGACGTAATTCTGTTACTTTCAAGTCACAAAGTTTTTTCGACATATTTATTTATTTATTTTTTTTACCTTATTTATTTACAATATCCCACTTCTGACACCAATGTAACGTTTATTTATTTTTACTAGTCTTTTAATTTATTTTTATACTATTTAAATCACTAACACTGTTTAATTTATATAACACAATTTATTTACAATACTTTAATTTATGTAAGACAATATTTCTAATCGCATTTATCTAACAACGTACTACTAACTAACTAAAAATATTCATTCCTGTGAACTTGGCACACCATATTTAAAAATCTTAAAGTTTTTTTAGAGTTCTGGCATCTTTTGCAATAGTTCTAGAGTTCTCTGTAAGTATTTTCAATAGTTCCGGTTAATAAATAAAGTCTAATTTTCGATATTTAAAATGAAGATAACTTGAAGAAAAATGATTTTGTGGGAAAAAGTCAAAAGAGTTTTGTGTAGAACTAAAGGAACGCTATTCAGAACTCTAATCAGATCGGCTAGAACTCGTAAATTTTAATTTTTTTTAATAAAAGTCCAATTTTCGATATTTAAAATGAAGATAACTTAAAGAAAAATGATTTTGTGGGAAAAAGTCACAAGGATTTTTTGTAGAACTAAAAGAACGCTATTCAGAACTCTAATCAGATCGGCTAGCACTCTTAAACTTTAATTTTTTTTAATAAAAGTCTAATTTTCGATATTTAAAATGAAGATAACTTGAAGAAAAATGATTTTGTGGGAAAAAGTCACAAGGGTTTTTTATAGAACCAAAGGAACGCTATTCAGAACTCTAATCAGATCGGCTAGAACTCGTAAATTTTAATTTTTTTTAATAAAAGTCTAATTTTTGATATTTAAAATTAAGATAACTTGAAGAAAAATGATTTTGTGGGAAAAAGTCACAAGGTTTTTTTGTAGAACTAAAAGAACGCTATTCAGAACTCAAGTCAGATCGGCCAGAACTCGTAAATAAAATATTTTTAAATAAAATTACCTTTTAGGCACTTAGTTCTCAAAAATTGATTTTTTGCGTTTAATTGCTAGAACTATTAATATAATGGATATAGAACTCTAGAACTATTGTAAAATTAACTAGAACTCCGAAAAAATAATGTATTTTCAGGATACGGTGCGCTGCGTGAACTTGGCGCACCATATTTTAAAATTCGATTTGTTTGTATTTATTAACCGGAACTATTCAAAATACTTACAGAGAACTCTAGAACTATTGCAAAAGATGCCAGAACTCTAAAAAAACTTTAAGATTTTTAAATATGGTCTGCCAAGTTCACGGGAATAAAATATTCAAATCGGTCCCTTTATATAGGTAAGTATTGTTCCAGCATACTCCAGTCTATTCTCGATCATTCGACCGCATCGGGCGTCGTCGAACAAACGTATATTCTGGAAGACTCTCGCATCATCTGTTTCCTTCGCGTCTGGGTCATAGCGCCAGGGGCGTACTCGCACAACATTAGTTTATTTTAGCTTTTTTAAATTTAATGACAGCTGATTCACTTAAATTATACTGTATTTGAAAATCAAGAGAGAGTAAATTCCCAGAATAAAAATTAATTCGGTATGCAAAACTATAGTACAGTACGTGCGGTAAAACTTCAATATTTGTAATGCATTCTAAATTGTTTTTGTTAATTTCAAAATTTATTAAATTTCTTGGACTATCACATTATTTTATGATCTTTCATTGTTACTACAGTAGGCCTAAGAGGATTAACGTGCGTCATAGGCGTAACCAGATTAGAAAGGGATAATTGTTATTTAACGACCTCCGAATGGCAACAGCTTCTAATGACAGATATTTTGACTTAAATAGTTCTTAAGTTTCTAGAAATGCAGTTATTTGATTTTCGATAAACGTGACAAATAGTAGTGACTAAAAATGGAAGCAGTTTGTGAGTATACGCCAGTGAAAAAATTAAAACTAGACCATTTATCGCTCAATGAAAAGAGTGCTGTAGTGAATCTGTACCACTATTTTAATCATCAAAATCCCTCAAACACTATTGACAGTGTAGTTGAAACAACATCTAAGGCAATGGGATATGGAAAATCTACAATATATAGAGTTCTAAAGGAGGAAAAATCAGGTGGAGTAACCTCACCAAAGCTGAAACCAGGTAAACAAAAACTATTAAAAATCAACGTGGACGAGTTTTTTAAAAATGCTATTCGTAAGCTTGTTCACTCATTTTTTATAAACAAGCAAATACCAACTTTAGATAAAGTTTTGCAAGCCATTACGAATGATGTTGATTTACCCACAATAAGCCGGGATAAACTATGGAAAACGTTACATGAGTTAAACTTTAAATTTGAAAAAATGGGCAGACACTCAATGCTAATTGATTCTGAAGAAATTGTATGTTGGAGAAGACAGTACCTCAGAAGAATACAACAAGTTAAAGCTCAAAATAAAAACATTTATTATTTAGATGAAACATGGGTTAATGAAGGACATTGTGTAGGAAGAGTTTGGAAAGACAAAAATATAAGATCATCCCATCAAGCTTTTCTAGAAGGATATACTACTGGTTTTAAGGGACCTATAGGAAAAGGTAAAAGATTAATTATTTGTCATATAGGCAGTACAAACGGTTTTCTTGAGAATGGTTTACTCTTATTTGAATAAAAAAACCGTTGATTATCACGAAGAAATGAATGGAGACGTGTTTGAGGAATATTTTGATCAGATGATTCAATTCATACCAAAAGGATCGGTTATTGTAATGGACAATGCAAGTTACCACTCCAGATTACTTGAACCTTTACCAACCACTAAATGGAAAAAGGATGAAATTGCAAAATGGTTATCTTTAAAAATTTAGCCTTTGACAATACAATGCTGAGGGCAGAATTGTTAACTATTGCTAAAAAATATAAGCAAAATTATAAAAAATATAATATTGAGGAGATAGCCAAAAAACGAGAAATTTAAATCCTTCGTTTACCACCCTACCATTGTGAGCTGAATCCGATAGAATTGATATGGGCTCAAGTTAAAGGTTATGTTGCCAGAAATAACACTACTTTTAAATTATCAGATGTTAAAAATCTCTTCAATAAGGCAATATCTGAAGTAACAATTGAAAATTGGCAAAAATGTATTAGGCACGTTACAGAAATAGAAAAAAAATGTGGGAGCTAGATAACATAATTGATATTACTATAGAGCCCATTGTAATTTCTCTAGAATCAGATGGTGAATCTTCTGACACAGAGTGCGAGGAACCATAACTTTAAAATTATTAATTTATGTACTTTAATTTTATTTTTAGATTTTTATTTTTTAAGATTTAATATTGTCGTATTTTTTGCATGTTGCTCGTCAAATTTAATCCTTGCGGTTGGTTTTTTTTCTCATATACCTACTTAATTGATTTTTTAGCTCCTCATATTAATTTATAAGTAATTGTAATCATCTGTACATATTATATACATATTTTGTAAATAAACATATGTCTAAAACAAAATGCCTAAAATAATATTGACTTTTTCTTCATTTTACCCAAATTAAATTACTACTTACGAATTATGTTTATCTATCTAAAATTGGTAATCTAGGTATAAATAACTAAAACGAATTAAATATTTCTATTTCCATATTAATTTAATTTTGAAAACGCACGTCTATGGTTTACTGCCTTTAACACTGATAACTGCAAAACATTTCTGGGAATTTACTCTCTCTTGATTTTCAAATACACTATAGCATCGTCAGATTGACAAATTTAAGTTACATTTTGTTTGTTTGTAGCTAGGTACCTAATGTTGATTAGGTAGTATTAAGGCTAGACCAAGTATGGAAGTAATAAGATATAACAATATTAGTCTGGATATTTTTCTCTCTAAGATGGCTTGCAATAATATAGAAAAACTAGGAAAAAACTCCAACACCATTCTCGGTCTTAAAACCGTCTGTGTACCAGCACGTGTGGCCATTTTAAGATCCAAATCTTCTTTTCCCATTCCCCCTTCCTGGAATTAGACCGGTAAATGGCTTGCTGTAGTTGTACCAACTCTAGTACTGGATGATTTTTTATTATCTCTCCGGCCTTGGCTCTGACACCGCTTCGCCCTGCATCCTTGCATTTCACTAGTCTTCCGTATGCACCAGCCATCGTCTTGATTACCAAGCAAATGTAAAGTGAAGAAAGGTCTATTAAAATCTTGACGGTAGCGATGAGAATGGTAGACATAGCTCCCATTATGCTTTAGCTAGAGGGTTTAAGGCATTCAAAGGCATTTGTAGGAGATCTCTTTAAAAAGAGTTCTCAAGAGCTGCTGAATATAAGCAGACAGGACCTACGAATAATAATAGGACTACTGACTGTCGTCAACGACCCTGCTGAGCATTAGAAGCATAGGGCTGATAGAACATAGGGGTGAGCCACAATAGATCATTCAGGTCGCAGTGGAAGGGACGTTAAACCACCACTCACATAGAACCTAACCTACCGCATATTCTGCGACATGTCCAAAAGGTGAGTTTTGCCTTGTTGTAAATTTTCTCCAAATGAGCGTTCCTTGCAAGTATTTTATCTACCGTAACCCTTGGATATTTAACGTTTCAGCTTTCTGGTGAAACTAATTAATAGGTTTGACAGAATTCTTCTTTATCACACCGCCTAGTAATAATGTTAAGTGCTCGTTGAGTAACTTCAGAGATATTCTCTTCATGCTTTCCTCTTACCAATATCACCAGATAATCTACGTAGCCTTGTGCCTCTATCCCCTGGTGGTAGAGATCCAAAACAAGGTTGTCCACCATTAGTGACTAAAGGAAAGTACTCTCCCTTGCGGGTAGCCCCCAGCAGCCTCCGAGCTTATCTCTTTGCCTTCCAGTGATGTTAGGATCAGCCTGTTCTCTAACATCGCTACTATCCAATTACGTATTGTCGGAACATTTTTTAAAATTTGTGGACAAAGCAGTTTGAATGAATGAATGTGTGCATGAAATTTGGTGGAGATTTTATTTTTCTTCTACAAAGGGTTTGAGAGAATAAAAATATGTAGATGAGCCCAAATTTAGGATTCAAGATCCTCTACAGGGCTGGGGTGGCGTTGTTTTTATGTAGATGTCCTATTGTCCTGGGAGAATTTGAGTTGAGGCTAGGAGATAATGACTCGATGTGCCAGTTGGGGGTAGCGAGGTCTGTTGGGCGTGGGGTCGAAGAATTCGTAGACAACGGGCTCAAATTTGGGCGGCGTGTTGGACATCGTGGGGATTCGAGTACAGAGCTGTGGCTGTATTGTTCCCTTCCTGTCAGCAATTCGATAGAAAAACCACAGAAGACCTATAACCTGGGAGTGTGCACAAAGCAGTATAAAAATATAAATCAAATAGAACAACTAAAAATAACAAAGCACATTAAAATAATAATAAAAAAGTATCTACTAAGTAATCCTTCTAGATGCCTTATAGAGAGAATTGGTAGTGTGTTATTAAATTCTCCCATATCAAGAAAGGTGGTAAGCACCTTCTCTCCCTTAACCACGGGGTGGTGTTGTCAGGCATGGCTTCGAGAAGGCCATATGCAAAGAGCAAGGGGCTCTGGACGCCCCCGTAGAACAACAGACTGCCCAAGATTATTGGCCTTAGGGGACCGTTTCTCCACTACCAGGTCCATTGCAAATGAATGGTTTGCAGAACACGGAACACCTATTGGTATGCGAAGTGTTTACCGACGAATAAGACGTTTTGGCCTGTTTTCATACCGACCACACTGGTTCCTCCCTTTAACTCCAGAACATCGACGTAATCGCCTTGAGTGGTGCAGAGAACGGTCACTCTGGGAATAGGAATGAAACAGTATTGTCTTTAGTGACGAGTCCCGATTTTGTTTAGGCATGCACGATGGATTAGAAGACGACTGTTCGAGTTATGTTTTGGGTTGCTATAGCTGATGGTTCGAGATCACCTTTAATCTTCATCAAAAGTAACATGAACGCGCAGCGTTATATCCAAGAAGTTTTGGAACCCCATCTTCTACCATATCTTGACACCCTGGGAAATCCAACTTTCCAACAAGGTAATGCCCGACCACACGTCGCAAGAGTCACAATAGACTTCTTTCAATATAATGATGTCACATTGTTACCTTGGCCACCAAGATCTCCCGACTTATCCCCAATTGAGGACGTGTGGGATATGATGGGTAGGAGATTGCTCAATTTGCAAAGTCCTCCTCAGACTCTAGAAGAACTTCGAGAGGAGTTGGTGGTTGGCTGGAATGAGATACCACAGGAGGACATTGACCACCTGATCAGAAGCATGCCTAGGCGCGTTGGAGAATGCGTAACACATCGGGGTGCATCCACACATTATTAATAGTCCAGGCGTGCTGTACCAAAAAAATAAAAAATACGGAATATCTGAGACCTAGAATGTAACAGTTGGAGGTGGTAAAGGGGCTTATAACACATGAAAAAAAATACATTAACTATTTCAGTTATGATCATAACCTTTTTGGGGGTGAAAAGGGGATAAAAAACTGAAGTATTGCTGTTTGCGGCTAAAATTGACGTCAAAATGAAAAGTGTCCAATAGAAAAGTTGTAGATCATGTAAAAATCTAAAACTTTTCTCTTGGTAATTTTCTCACATAACCTCAATTCGTCGAGGAAAATGAAAAAAAAAACGATTTTTCGTTTTTAATTTTTAATTTTCCAACGGATTCGCCAATCTTGATGAAACTTGGTGAAAACCTACCTTTTTATGTCCAAAATAACCTCGAATTTTCTCAACCTTGTAACATAATAATTTTCCGAGAAATTGGGTTTTTCTAGAAAAATCTGTTGTGGCAACCCTGATGGAAGGGTATTTGGGCCTTGTAATATCAACAAATCGATTTATCGCATGAAAAACCGTATAATATAAACAAATCAGCATACAACAATAGTAAAAACCATGAAATTCCCGCTCGGATATTAACTTCATTAATAGACTTGAGTGTTTATAATATTGCAAATGAACTAAAAATCCGACTAAATAATGAAATACATTTTCTTTTGTAATTTTTCCCGTAGAATGTAGTGCAAGAGTCGGCTTCTGCATTTTTTAAAATTTTATAACAAAAATTTAACAATTATTGCAAATTTAGCTGTTGCAAAATTCATTTTTTGCTTTTTTTTCATTTTTAAGCACATTTTTAAATGAGAGGTGTATTTTTTTTATTTCATGTGAAAGTAGATGTAAAAACCAAAAAAAATGAGCCCCAGATAAATCTTTTCCAATAATATTTTCCGAGCAAACTTTACAGTTGAAAAAAAAGAGATTTTTCCAGAAAAATCCAATTTCTCGGAAAATTATTATGTTACAAGGTTGAGAAAATTCAAGGTTATTGTGGACATAAAAAGGTAAGTTTTCACCAAGTTTCATCAAGATTGACGAATCCGTTAGAAAATTAAAAATTAAAAACGAAAAATCGTTTTTTTCCATTTTCTTCGAAAAATTGAGGTTATGTGAGAAAATTATCAAGAGAAAAGTTTTAGATTTTTACATGATCTATTGGGCACTTTTCATTTTGACGTCAATTTTAGCCTCAAACAGCAATACTTCAGTTTTTTATCCCCTTTTCACTCTTTTTCACCCCCAAAAAGTTTATGATCATCATTGAAATAGTTAATGTATTTTTTTGTCATGTGTTATAAGCCCCTTTACCACCTCCAACTGTTACATTCCAGGTCTCAGAATTTCCGTCTAAAAGTACAGCACGCCTGGACTATAAAGGTAAAAGGGCTTTAAAGCAATACAATCATGTTGAAATGTTTATCATTTACTTATGCTTCATTAAGTACTTATACAAAATTTTATAAAAATAAAATCATTTAAACTGGGGGTTCGGATTTTTATGTTACTTAGTAAATTTAATAGTTTCTTGCTAAATCTAAAATGACAGTTACACCTCACAACTGTCACTATTAATGATTATTTGCTTACATTTATGTATCCTTGTCCAACAAAACCTATAATTTCTAAATTTTAAAAATGCAATTTCACTATGTTGAAGGAAAAGTAAAAATATATAAATTTTCCTCGTTATCGGCCATAAATAATTAATAGGCATCGTAAAAATATACTACTTATTTTTATTCAATAAAGTGTTAATGTTTAGAAAATATGACAACGTTATTGAAATACATATTTTGTCAATGGGAATCGTTTTTGATGTATGGAATATTTTTTATTTTAGTTTAAGCTTTACAGAATCATTTAAATATAGAAACAAGACATTATTAATTTACTACTTTCAATATATCAGTATCGTATTGCACAGCTTTGTAATACTTTCAGGCTCTGATTTTAAAACTTTTTTTGATTTTATATTATTATCGGTTGAAAACAGGATACATCAATTCAAATATTTGGGAAGTGTAATCAATGATAAACTCGATCCTGAAACTGAAATTAAAGCCAGAATAGAACAGACTCGAGGTAATTTTATTCGAATGAGAAAAATACTCCAAGACCAACATCGAGATCTTGGACGTCGTGTTACGGGTTAAAAATCAAAACAGGTTCAAAAGTTTAAAAGGTTTATTTAAAATAATTTTAACAATAATATAATTTGTAATGTTTAAATTCTTATTTTTGTATCCTCATTTTTATCAGAAGTAATAAAACATTCTATACTATTTAGTTAGTTGCTTAGCCTACCAGATCTAAGACCGGTGACCTTGTAACCAAAAGGTCAAGACCATCTTCTTATCGGTACTACCACCAATTGTCAACCGGATATCTCTTTCGTTTTTTTGAATGGTTCAACAAATTTAGCATGTGCTAAAGTAATACGAAAATTTTCGGAAATAAACCTTCAAAAAATAACAAAAGTTAAAGAAGCATCTTTAATCCAAGGCTGATTACCACTTCTAGTGGATATTTGTTTTTTTAACTAAGAGATAATCACTTACCAGGTCACCTTCCACCCTTCTGGTAAGTCTTCTATTTTAATGTATCAATCTTCTTTTATCTCGGACAACATAACACTTCGTATATCATCAACTTTCTATGTTTAGATCTTTCATCATGTTTCATGTTTTTAGACCTTTTAATTCTTATGGGTTTAGCCATAACCCAGTCCCATAGAACCTGAAGTGTAGATTAATTAGAAGAATTTGTTATGGTCTACTAGTATATCGTCTATTACCTTATTTACATGGTTCAAACAGGGGATTAATAGGCACCTATATGACAGCAGTGAAATTGAACTACTTAATCCATTCCTGAAGTCCTGGATGATTCTGGCTGTATCCTTCTAGTCAGAAACTAGACACACCACAGTGAAGGCTTATTAACTTTAGAACACTACACAGTATCTTCAACACTTAACAAGTAAGATCTACCCTATTTCTGTCCACCTGTTGTGTCTTGCTAACAATAATAATAAGTATTTAGTTTAGTAATTATCTATATATTTAAGTAAATATAAAGTAGGTTTTGGTGTATTCTATGGGATATTTGCCTATAGAATGGTTCACTTTGTTTAAATACATTCCAAATTAGATTCATCTCCATATAAAGTGAAACCTAAAAATAATTAAAGACAATTAGTTAAAACATGTTAGTATCTAACAAATAGTGTAGAAAAATCTATCAATATTAAATATTAAGTGCTATTATCAATATTAATATATTACCATACTAGTGTGAACTGATTAGAATTCTAATTGGGGAATAATAAACTTATATATATTGTTTATAACTTAAACAGATTATCTATTTACTAGTTTCTTAAAGTACAAAACATTTATATGAATAAAATAACCTGTCACTTACCTTTAGTACGCCAATAATCATCAACACTTTGGTAGTGTCTACTGCTAACCCTTGCCCATATATAAATATAAGTAATACTCATAAACTTTTAATATATTTTTTTTTTGTTTTTGGTACCTTTCCATCTTCCCTAGAAAACATTCAGGCACAAGTAATAAACCCTGCTTACCCACAAACGACAATCCTTCCACTCCCTTATTTTTTTATTGGAAATAAAATTTTAAGGGGTAGCAGTCGCTGCAGACTCTCGAAATGTTATGTCTGGTCCTCCCTACTATATGGAGCAGAAACGTGGACCTTGAAAACCAACTCGATAGATATACTCGAGGCATTTGAAATGTGGACATACCGTAGGATATTAAAGATCCCATATACTGTCCACATGACGAACGAGGAATATCTTGGACATATCTTACGGAATGACAAATATTACATCTTACAACTAATTATTAAAGGGAAGTTTGAAGGGAAGATATCAATCGGAAAAGAAAATCGGAAGAAAAACTGTCTTGACTAAGAAATATAAGGAATTGGAATGACCTAAATTTCGAAGAAGTAATAAGAACTGCCGAAAATAGAGATAGAGAAGAATTTAAAATGGTAATCGCTAACCTCCGTTAAGTGGACAGCACTGAAAGAAGAAGAAATCGGTTGAATCTTCTATTAAGTCTAGTGCTTCTGTTTTATAGCTTGATGATGGATGGTAATAACTTTCCGAAACTAGTCGCTCACTAAATTTCCTTGGTCCATCTTTGGATAATAAACATTGTGGTTTTCACTTATAGTTTTCTTGGAAATTATTATTTTATATAACTGTTCAGCAGCGGTATTCTTAAAAAGAAACCACGTAGGTATTTGATAGTATCTTAAGGTGATATATTCACCAAAACACGATTTTTCGAAATAAACTCAAATACATCACGTTGTTCTTTAAAAAGTGCAAGTGACTGTTTATAATATTTTAAATAGGATTAAGTATACCAGAAAAAGTATAAATTAAATTATTAGGTCCATTTATGATCCAAGTTACTAATTTTATTTTATTTGGCATGTAACTTTTTTGTTTATTTGCTAAATTTGATCCATGCGTGATAGACGCATGTTTTTATTACACAATTTTTTTTTTCTCCATAAACCATAATAATTTTCTTTAAGTTATCATGTATTTAAAATGAAAGTCTACCACGTGTAACATGTCTATTGTTATGTCACCTTGCACTATTACCGACCGTAAACGATACCGGTATTACTAATGTTAAAACCGACCCCGAATCACTGTTAATGCTACTGTACACGAGACACCCCTTATAGACAAATGACACAAACGCGATTTCCGTTTTGAGCAAGACCATATATGGGCATATACGACAATTTTATATCCTTTTCAACTAATACGCTCCACTTGAAGAGTCGGAAAAACGTTCAAGTTACTCATCTTGTGAAACACACTTGTTAAAAATGTGTTTTTCAATTATCCGACATTAAATGTAAACATTAAATTCTGCCTTGCATCAAATATTTATAGAATATTATGATGATATAAAAAAAGAAAAATCCTACTGATATAAATATTTTAGCTCTGTTTACGACCTTGAATGAGATCATACAATTATTTGGGTGTAAACGCGTTGATCACATTTTTTTTGTAAGAGTGGGTTTTGTTAGGTTGATTCATTTTTCACGTCGGCTAAGGATTTCATTAAAAAACAATCAACTGGTGTTTAATCAATTTTAATAATTCTGTATTGGATTTAAACAATTTTTTGGTTAATTTGTGACAGATAATGTAGGCTCTCCACTTCTTCAATCCAATACTTCTTTTTTGCTGTTTTTTTTTTGGTGTTCTCAGTTCTGCATAGGGTATCTTAGTAATGAAAAATGACTTCTAGGTGAATTAAGATGTTATTTATCTAACACCAATATTTTATTATACGAGGGTTGCCTTTTATATTTTGGGGATTAGAGAACAAAAACAAATATTAATAATCGAAAATCACTTTATTGTTTTTGCATGCGTTTCAACCAATGGTCGAAGCACTTTTGCCACTCTGATTGAGGTATCTCCAAAACATGCATTCTAAATGCAACAACCGCTTCTTCAGGTGTCGAAAAACGTTGACATCTTAGTTTATTTTTTACGTGTGGGGATAAAAAGAAGTCATTCGATGCCAAGTCAGGACTATACAGCGGATGACTCATCAAATCGATGTTTTGGGTGCTCAAAAATGCAGTTGTTTGAGCCGATGTGTGGGACCTCGCATTGTCGAGGGGAAGAGTGATCCGCCTTCGGCGGTTGGTTTTCCTGATTTCTTGGAAGACAAGTAGCAAACAAATGATTGTGTACCACTCAGAATTGGCTTGTTCTAGTGGTACGGTTGGGACATGACCAGTTTTTTCGAAAAACAGGTGACCATTTGCTTGGAAGTTCTTCTTGTGCGAACAACTTTTGTTGGATTGGGCTCATCTTGAAGCACCCATACAGAATGAAGAGGTTTTATGCCAAGTGGCAAAGGCCCACCTACCTTTCGGCTTATGGCCTGTAAAACTAACCAAATTCCAGCGAATCCACTGTCAAAGAAACCCATCCCATCACCGCACTTCAAAAATTATCGACGAAAGAAGACCATGTTCCCATTCAGGAGATGATGTTATACAAATATTTATACAAATAATACAAGAAGTAACCATTTACAATTTTGTGATTTACATGATCATTGATAAGCATTTTCATTCTGCCTTTTGAAGTTTTTAAATTTGAGTTTTTGAAATTTTTTGTAAAATAAAGTTTAGTTATGTCGTTTTAGTCATTTGTCATGTCCTCGTCAAGCATCATGTCATTTCCCCACTCGTTAACCCATTTTATTAATTCTTTGTCTGTAATGTCTATTTGTCTAGGGGGAAAGGGTAGTTGTCTTTGTCTAAGTCGTGTTTTTAAGGTTTGTCTGGCGTGTGTTCGTTGCGTAATTGTTGTAATATTATTTGTTCGTTGGGCGTCAATTTGTAACCAAATTATTACGTTTAGCGTCAATTTGTGATATGATTTACCTGTTGATAGTGAATTTATAAAAATATTTAGTTAACTTTTTTGAAAAAATAACAATATACCAAAAGAAAAAATGTAATTTACAATAAAACAAACATTAATCTTAATTTCGTCTTTAATTAATTGTAAAAGATATTTCAATAATTAACAAAATTTATAAATGTTTATCACAGCAAATATTATGATAGTTAAATACCTTGGCTAGGGGTGAGTAAGTTCATTAGCTCTGACTATAGTACAATATTTGTTTCTTTAAGAAATTATAAGGGCGCCACTGAAATCTTTTTATTTTTTATAATACTAATGAAGAAAGTTGTTTTAAGCTGAGTTATTTAAATAAGTATCATAAGATGACAGAAAGATGTCAGAAAAAACTGTCTATGCAGATAAAAAAATGATTTGAAAATGTACAAACATAAAAAAGATAATAAGATTTCCTTGGTGCTGAAATTAATGAGGTAGAGAATACGTTACAACAAAACAATCCGCAAACAGTTCTTTAAAAATACTTATTCTAATACAGTTGACGATATAGATAGATATACACGGAAATAAAAGAGAAAAAATATGGGAACAGTAAACTTGATAGATCACAATAAACTTATCTGTTACAATAGTGGACGATCCTTCGCCGCACCTTGGGGTCGCTACGGCACTGTCTAGGTGGTTCCAAATGATTATGGAAGATCACTAGTGGAGGGATGATCTGCCCCAGTTGTAGAGATAATCCAGTTAAGAATGTACATACGAGAGCTTAAAGTTTACAAGCTGTTCAAGTTTACGGAATCTCCAAATTCAAGAGATGCTTCTGGTTTACAGAATCTTCAATTAAAGAGTTGCCTCTAGTTTACTGTATTATATTCCAACTTTCTGTATATGACAGTAAATCAATAGAAGAAATGAGACTGGGAATAATTATTAAAACCTCTTGAACTCGATAATGCCAACTCATTAGTACACCTCGTAGCGTAGCTACTTTGAACTTCCAATTATAATTATAGAGACTGTATTCATTATTTTATTATTAAAAATGTTTTAGGATAGATGGAGCTAGCGGTACTAATTGAATTTAATATTTAGGATACCAGGTGCTTAAAATGTTAACAGGTACTGTTACATTGTACAGTCGTTTATTATGTGCGTTATGTCTTCTTCTGGTTGCAGTGTCCGTTTGTTTCCCTAAGTCTAAACCTTGTATAGTATTCTCCAATGTTTCCATGTTCCGTTATTAGTTGCGTTGTTTTCCAATTCAGGAAAGGGTCTATTTGTCGTACTGTCGTGAAAACATTGTGAGTACTGCGTCCTGTCGTTGAAGTGTCCCATAAATGTTGCCATTTTTGTATTGTCAAGTTTTTCTTTTTTGTCGTTATGTCTCTTTTTGTTATAATGTCATATTCTTTGTCGGGTTCTGTATGTGCTATTTGTGTGCTTTTAGTAAGTCTGGGTGATTTCGTGAAGTGTATTGTATTGTTGTGTGGATTTGTTTTAAATTTAGTTTTTCTATATTTTTTTTTTAATTTTTATTATAATTTTATTTTTGTTATTACCGTTTGCTAATTGTAATATAGTGGTTTTTGAGTCAGTGTTAAAGTTTATGTGTGTATTGTGTGTGTTTGGTTAAAATGTCTGTACTGTACATTAGGGCTAGCGCCTCCAGTTCGTTTATGTTTAGTGTCGAGTTTATTTTGTATTTTATGTCATGCGTTTGTTGTTTTGTCGTATATTTTATGTGTATACCTATTGTCTTGCTGTTTTGTATTTGTCTATGTCTGTTTTGTATGTTTTATGTATAGTGTGTATGGTGAGTGCGTCTATCTGTAAAGGTGTGTATGTGTAATGCGTGTGTTGGTGTTGTCCTGTAGGCCTTCGTGATTGCCAAAAGGAAGGGTCGTTCGGCTGCTTGTAATTGTCTAATAATTCTGGTGTCATTTGCGCGATGTCCACAAACCTCTGCTCCATACAGAAGCATTGGTTTGATGGACTGTTCGTAGATGGTCTTAAGTACTGCTGGCTTCCTACACTATGACTTGCCTGCTATAATAAAAAGTTTTTGAGCGATATCTTGTGTTTTTGCCCTATTTTGTTTGACATGTTCGAGCCATAGTAGAGTCGTGTCTATAGTTACTCCTAAGTAATTTTTAGTCTAGGAGGTCTTGTGTTTTTATATGGCACGAACATTGCATCCGTTTTATTTTTGTTATATTTTAATTTATTTACTCGCGTCCAATTTTGACATGATTTCCAAATACCCTCCCATTTTTTTTCGATCAAAAGCAATGAGCTCCCTGCTAGTAAAATAACCTGGTCGTCAGCGAAAGCCTGTATTAAGTCAATGTCAGTCGTAAGGTTAGTCTGTGTGGTTGTTTTAAACCAGTCCTCCATGATCAGTGTCCAAAGTATTGGTCCCAGACAGGAGCCTTGCGGGCATCCTCTCTGAGTGTTTTGTGTAATGTTTTCTGTCTGTATCTGTCTATTTTGTAAAAAGTCTATACAAAGTCGTTTAATGTTAGCACCCATACAGTCGACTGCTGTTTACTTTCGGGCTCATACGATAAATCAGCTGTCATGATGTCATAGACGTGCTTCGAAGCATTTCCTTGGACCAATAGACACGAGCCTTTTTTTGAGCGATTGACAAATTGTGTGGGATCCAATGCGAACAATTTTTTTTGATCATCAAATATTTATGCAATATTGAATGTATGCTGGTCTCACTAATGCCTAAGGTTGTCTCAATCTCACGATAGGTCATATAACGATTTTGCAATATCAGTTGTAAAAAATAATCACACGAAAATGATTTAATTCCATTTTTGGGCCTAGATGAATTTTTTAAGTTACTGTAAACCGAGCTGTAAACAACATAAATAGCGCTCGTATCTCAAAACTTTCTGAGTACATATAACTTTCCAACTTTACGATAGAACTGTCAGTTGTCAGATTGCAATACCAGGGTTGCCAAATCCCGAAATATAAAAGGCAACCCTCGTAGTTGTCGGTAAATTTTGCATCATGTCTGCTGTCTCATATCTTTATTTTTTGTTTTGGACTGTCGCGGTCTCGTCGTTCGTTTCCATTTGGTCAACAACCCGGTCGGTCGGTCGGTAATCGATCGATGCTCGATGTTCCTTAATTAATTAGTTAAGGCACACACACGTCGATATACTTTGAGGAAGCGCTCCGTGAAATTACCAACACGTGTTTTAAAAACTTGTGTATTCGATTTCTGTCAAGCGGAATTTATTTTCGTCTATAATGTTGGTATTCTAGAGTTTACTTACAGCGTTTTTGGGTCACTGAATGGAAAATTGATAAACTCGCAATAGCAGCTTATGTTTTAGCATTGATTACACAAGTTACCGTAATTATTTTACAATTCTATTTAAAGATTAGAAGACTTGTGTGAAATGTCGATATATTTGTCTTAAATATCACAAATGGTAAATGTCGCATTGCACCCAAGCGACATTTATAGTAAAATAGACTAGTGTTTTAGTATTAATTACTTTAAATAAGTTACTTTTATGACTTAATATTCTTATTGGTAAAAATAACCTTAAAAGACAAAAATAAAATATTTAATATTACATTGTTTCCTAAAAGAAAGAAATATTGAATTAGATTATAGATGAAATAGTTAATTAAATAATTAGAGTTATTAAATAGTTAAGAGGTTAAAAGTACCTAATTTAAAATATAGATTTTATGTTAAATTTTCTTTATTAATAGTTATTTGTCCTAAAATAATAAAAGGCAGTTGAGAATTCCTTCAAATATGTAAAATATTGTAATATGATACGTACAATGTTTAATTAGTTGAGACTAAAACTATACAGGGTGTTTCTTAAGTAATCTAAAATATTATATGGGGCGCTTCGTTACTCAATTTTAAGACGAAAAGTTCATATAAACATGTGTGATAGGTGTTGTCGTTTATGAGATACAGGGTGTTGTACGTGAAATTAATTTTTCTTGGTGACGCTACTGATTTATATTTTTTTATTATTTTATTACAAGCAACATATGTTAAACATAAAGAAAAAATAATACATTTCGAAGATACCAGGATTGTTACGAATAACATTACAGCCGTCTATGATACGATTTTGAAGATCTTGTACGTTTAATATCAGTGTTGTGTAAACAAGCGATTTCAAATATCCCTACACACAAAAATCCAGAGGATTGTGTCCAGGTGATCTAGGGGGCCACGGGTGTGGAGATCCTCGTCCGATCCAATGGCCTGGAAAAACATTATTTAAAAACTCGCGTACAATCACTGAAAAATGTGGAGGAGCTCCGTCATGCATGAACCACATGCGCCTTCTAAAAATAATAGGTACATCTTGCAAAAGAAGTGGAAGTTCATTTTCTAGAAAATGTTGGTATGTCTCACCGGTTAACCGTACAGGAAGGAAAAATGGTCCAATTAAATAACCATCGATGATGCCAAGCCAAACATTGACCGAAAATGTTTGTTGAAATCGTTTTACACTTATGGTATGTGGATTTACATCTGCCCATATGTGGTCATTATGAAAATTCATAATCCCATGTCTAGAAAAGTTGGCTTCATCCGTAAATAGAATATTGGCCACAAAATTCGGATTGTTCGCGATTTCACGTAAAATCCATTGACAATACTGTATGCGTAATGGATAGTCAGTAGGTAACAAATGTTGTACACGTTGAACGTGATATGGATACAATAAATTATCTTTTAGAATATTCCAAACAGTTTTGTTACTAACATTTACTTCATCTGCAACTTTTCTTGTACTCGTTTCTGGATGTTGGTCAATAATTTGAAGAATCTGGTTTTCCAATTGGGGATTTCTCACAGTTCTGGGTCGTCCAATAATATTCTTCGATTTAGCAAAAGTTCCAGTTTCTTGTAAACGAATATTTAACTTAGTAAACGTATCTGAACATGGTAAACGATTATTTGGATAACGCTGGGCATACGTACGTCTAGCTTCTAAGGCATTACCATTCGCTAATCCGTACAAAAAATGCATATTAGCCATTTCAACATTAGTAAACACTGGCATAGTTATTAACTAAATACAGAGTCAATCAAATAAAAATGTACGATTTTTGCTTTGGTTTTCAAATTTGACACTTGTCAACATTATTTCAAAGGCCACTTAGAATAAGCATGTTTTTGCGTATTACTTCTAAAAACCAGTAGCGTCACCGGGAAAAATTAATTTCACGTACAATCAGAACTGACTTATTACAATAAATTCAACACCCTGTATCTCATAAACGACAACACCTATCACACATGTTTATATGAACTTTTCGTCTTAAAATTGAGTAACGAAGCGCCCCATATAATATTTTAGATTACTTAAGAAACACCCTGTATAGTACGTTTGAAAAATAAGACGGAATAAATTTTTTATAAAAAAAAATCATTTGTTATGCATATTAGTACGTGTGCTTTTCGTACAACGTCAATATTTTAGCTTATTCTACATTGGGTTGTACTATTTAGATAGAAAACTTGCCACATCATATGGACTATCGTAAAATTTAGTTATCTGCAATTGTTATAACAATAGGCTAGGGATTATTCAGCTGGTCATAGACGTACTTTAAGGGAATTACATTATTTGTTTTGGTTTATTAGATATTTATAAATAAATCATTTTAAAAGCATTTTATATTTATATCTGTTTATGAATAGTAACCTTATTTATGGTTATTTTTGTCGTTATAATAATGACCCATTAAATAACAAGAACTTTCAAAAAAAAAAAGTGTCAAAATGAATAGGCATTTAGTTAATGGTTTTTTGATATTTTAGTAAGAAAAAGTCGATTAGCGAAAGATGGTTTCCGATAAATGTGAGCTATTTTAAATAGTATGAAAACCCTTACTACCCACTTTAAACTAAATAAATACATTTAAAAAACAACTTATAAACTCTCTCAGCTAAATATAGCTAAATACAGTTTACAAAACCACTCTAGCTACGACACTGGCAAGCTTTTGGAACGGTCGTTGTTATGGTAACGCTCGTAAACAAACCACTGCGCATTGAACGAGAGGCCACGTGGCTGTCCCAAACTTTCGTTGGGCGATCTATATCATATTACTAATTTTCCAAGGGTCAAAACTTTGTGTTAGGTGTCGTTTCCATAGGGGGTCGCAGGAATAGTATATTACATAACAAGTGTGGAAAGTGTAACATTTTGCACGAGTTAAAGTTTAGCACGAGCCGCGTAGCGGCGAGTACAGAAACTTAACGAGTGCAAGAAATACACTTTCCAACGACTATTTTTCCTACGACCACGTAAAAAATCTTTCAACAAAAGCATTTTTTAAAGTATAAAGTCAATTAAACAATATCACACACACTGAAAAGATTATCAACACACGTACTGAAATGTATATCAACACATGTATTGAAAAGTAAAAATCCTTCAAAATAATTTATTTTTATTTTTAACAGGATGACATGAACTAAAAGAATAATTATAAAATATTTTTTATATTTTGCACTTATAAAAATCTTCATTATAAAACGCATTTGCGTATCGTAATGTAACTTTTACGCACGCAAATTTTTGTTTTAAATGGTTGGCGACATGAGTGAAGTATCTAAAGGCAAGGCTATTGACAGTGACATTTGTGGCTAATAGCAATTTATTAATTTTATATTGTTCTTTAAGAAAGTATAGAAAGTATAGAAATATAATATTTTACTTATATAATATATTATTATTGGTATATTATTCATTTTAAAATGTTTTAAAACATTAACATTTCATAATTAAAATGTCAAAACTGTCAAATGTTATAAATTACACAGTGCTGCCGACATACTTTTTAAAATAAAAATTTTCGTAATTACATAAAAACAAAAAATTAATTTAAAAATGGTAAAAAGGGCAAAATATAAAAAATATTATAAACAACTTATTTCATATGGCTGTTGTGACACTCGTTCTTTAAAAAACTCATCGCTTCGCGATTCGTTTTTTAAACTTGAACTCGTGTCATAACAGAATTCCATATGAAATGCGTTGTTTAATATACTATATTATAACTAAAAAACAAAACAATAGAACAAAACAGTTTTTACTATTGATAAATTTGACGTAAATGTCACAGATCATAGAACTATATTTTTTTACTTTTCAATACGTGTATTGATATTAGCTACTTTCTTAAGTACAAATAAGTGTGCAAACTAGCACTTTCATATGTGGTCGTAGGAAAAAGATATTTTAAGATAATTGTCACACAGAACTTTATAGTGATAAATGTTCTACAAATATTAATATAGTTAAACTAGGCCTGATATAAAATATGACATTATAATACCGACATTTTGAATATGAACCTACTAAAATAGTTGTTAACTATTTTATGTTTGTGTAGTGTAAGGACAATTACTTTATTCAACTTTTTCAAGCATGGGTTAAATACATTTTTATATGGTTTAGGTAAATAGTTAATTGTATTGATTTGAAATTGATTTAAACATCGACCACATTGTTTGCTTCCCACGTCTAACGTATTAGGTGAACAACATTTTTTATACTGCTAATTACAATATTAAATTATTATGTAATATATCAGTGCAAGAAAATAAAATGATAACATACTTGAGGTTTTACTTTCATTAGTTTCGTAAACAAACATAAATACTTTAAATAATTGATACATAATATGAATAATTCGTTCAACAGTTTCGCTGGAGTCAATTAATGGAGATGTACTTCCTACGGTATCTACCATTGCGAAAAATTACGCAATAAATAGGTACCATTAATGTCTGTCTGCATTATTAAATAACTTGTCGAATTTGTAAATTGTTGAGGCGTATAAATTTTGGTTTGAAAACGATTACTCATCTGATAAACATGATCAATGTCCAAAGTAAAGAATAATAATATTAGACATAAATACAAGGTCAATTTTAATGGTTTCGTTAAGAGGAGGTTTTTGTATATCGTCGTTGATACTCCAATAGGTCGTATATCATAAATTTTTCAATTCCTGTTTTTGGTGAATATGCACTCAGAACAAATACTTTAATAATCCATGAAAGAATTGTTAATAAATTTTCATAATCAAAAGTTATATATTAACCTATTAGTGGCAGTTTCTAACTTCCGCACAATAATTACAATCATTTTTCCAATGTACTGAAATTTTTATATTTTTGACATACGACGATATTATAAATATCCATTTTATTATTTAGAAAATGAGTTCAGGACTGTCAATTAATATTTATTATACTAATCCTTATTACGCATGCGTTTGAATCAATTGTCGAAGCATTTTTGCCACTGATTGAAGTATCTCCAAAACAGGAATTCTGAATACAGCAACCGCTTCTTCAGGTGTTGAAAAACGTTGACCTCTCAGTTGTTTTTTACTTACGGTGCCAAGTCAGGATTATACGGCAGATGACTCATCAAATCGATGTTTTGGGTGCTCTTCGGTGGTTGGTTTTCCTGATTTCTTGGAAGACAACTGGAAAACAAATGGTTGTGTACCACTCAGATTTGACTGTTCTGCGTTGTTCTAGTGGTACGGTTGCGACATGTCCAGTTTTTCCGAAAAAAAAACCGGCGATCATTTGCTTGGAACACAGAAAAAAAAACTAGGTAAATATTATAAAAAATACATTACATATTACAGAAGTTTCTGTTGCTATAGCGCCATCAGAACTTTCTTTTAATATAATAATGCGTTTCTGTTAATGTAATTAAAGAATATTATGCATCAAATACAGAAAATATTTGTAATTTTATAGTTTAGTTTAATAGTCAATACAATATCTATTTGTAATGTAGGAAAAAACTTCTTAAACATTATAAAATTTTCTATACTCCTTATAAAACATTTTTATAGATTTATCGAAATTTTTTGTATATATATATTTTTTGTATATATGGAACAGGTTCCTAGGTTTTACAGAACTCGTGATACAATCAATGACATCTTTTATAAATATAAGAAAATACTCTTTGTGACCTGCACAGAAGTTTGGTATATTTATGAAATATTCTGTTAATATTTCTTCAATTTTTGCTAATAGGGCTGCTACTGTAGGCTCTACCATAAAAAAAGATGTCTGGGAATCCCTGATTTAAAATTTCTTAGTGCTCTTTTTGCCTGTGGCATCTCTAGTAACCTTTCTGGAAGAAGGCTTCAAATAAGCGTGAAGATACCATAGGAGATACGCATTTTTGCCTTCTAAAAAAATAATAAAATTAGTACTTACTTCATTTGGTAGAATAAATCTACGTATTTTTTAAAGTATATTCAAAAGTGTTAAATTTATTGGATTTCATTTAAATACCTACTTTATTTTGTGTGTTTGTAGGTACATTTTAATGTTTGATTTTACCTTTTGACACAACTTCTCGAAGCTCGATCCAATTTTTATAGGAAATATCTCTGTGACTTTCAAAAAGAAATTTTCCCATTCTGATAGTATTGATGATCCATCTGCCTTACTCATAAGTTCAGCGTAATCTATTTCAATCTAAAACAGAGGTATTTATTGATTAGAGAATTTACTAACATATTTTGTGATAAGCATACTAATGTACAAATAAAATGAAAAACTAGGATTCGTATCACATAAAGTTTGGATTTATATGGTACAAACAATTTGAACAAAATATAATAGCAAACCTTACCAATCTGTACCCCATAGGATGAGTATATTGTTTACATAAATCTTGAACCAAAGACGTGTTATTTTGATTATTGATGTCGCCAATTGATTTCAATCGCCCTTGGCAGGTTCTTGTCCACAAAACTTCAACTTGATCCCATGGCATATCTTCTGTTCTCAATCTGACTACAATGTCTTCATAGTCTTCTTCAACTTCTAGAAGTTGAAAGCTATATACACTTGCAAACTCGAATGAGTATTATTCAAATGATATGATTATAAAAATAGCTAGGTACTTACCGTGGAAAATATTGTCATAAAAACAGTACTTACCGTTTAGAAAATATTGTCATAAAAAACACTGAAGTACTTACCGTTGAAAAAATAAGATAAAAACCACACAGGTCCAAACAACACATGCACACGCTGACGCTAATGAAACAAAACGGAATCTGTTATGAGACGGGAATCAGGGTGTTAAAAAAACAATACACAATCGGGCGATTCGCAAGAAGTCGGGAAACAATTATTAACTACCCAAACATAAAACATTCACTTGCCGGTTTATATTGTAGCGATAATTTTTGTTGAAACGAAAAACTTTTCTGTTAGATTTAGGAAACTTATTTGTAAGTCTATAGGGTATCTAAATTTGACTTACTACCAGACCTAACAATATCTTCCCAGTATTAGAATAAAGAACTATTGATATGATTACAAAACATTTCTTTTGCACTAACATAGGAAATTATATTTATGAACAGAATATTTCTTTACTAAGTAAATATTTTTGTATAACTACTGAATACTTTCGTTTCGTCACAAAAATTATTTTAATAGTACAGAATTGAGTTCGCATGAAAATAATAAAAGGCTACAGAAATAAAAAATATTATTAACAGAAATTATTTAAATATATATAAACTTTCATAACTTTGGTATAAAAATTTCTTTTAATACTAAAGATATTCTCTAAAATTTACATAAATATTCCGTTATATTGATAAAGAACCCATTCTGTTAATAATACCAAATTTTTTTTTTCTGTGAAGTGCTTCGTGCGCGAACAACTTTTGTTGGATTGGGCTCATCTTGAAACACCCATGCAGTCGACTGCTGTTTACTTTCGGGCTCATACATGTAAATCTAGGATTCATCACCTGTCACTATGTCATAGACGTGTTTCGAAGCACCGCGATCGTATTTTTTGAGCATTTCCTTCGACCAATCGACACGTGCTTTTTTTTGAGCGATTGATCAATTGTGTGGGATCTAACGCAAACAATTTGAATGTATGCTGGTCCCACTAATGCCTAAAGTTGTCTTAATCTCACGATAGGTCACATGACGATCTTGCAATATCAGTTCGCGCACAGCATCAATGGTTTTCGGAACAACAATTGATGTTGGACGAAATTCGTCTTGGAGTGAACTTCGGCCACGATGGAATTCACCATACCATCGATAAACACTGGTCCTTGATGGAGCTTTATCGGCAAAAATTGAATTAAGTTCATCCATGCTCTGTTGCTGAGTTAATCCACGTCGAAAGTTGTAAAAAATAATCGCACGAAAATATTCACTATTTTTGGGCCAAAATGAATATTTTGGGTTACTGTAAATAACACAAATAGCGCTCGTATTTCAAAACGTTATATATATAACCTCAAAAAAGTCCAACTTTACGATAGAGCTGTCAGGTGTCAGATTGCAACACTAGGGTTGCCGAATCACGAAATATAAAAGGCAACCCTCGTAGTATAGAATTATAATTTTAGATCACTTGAAATTAGATATCTGTATTTTTCTATACCTTGGTTAATAATGAACAACAAAATAAAATAAAATAATGATAGATTATTGTCCACACGTAGTTAGATAAGTACATAAACAAGTGAGTGACTGATGTTTTAACAAATCTACAAAAATACAGAGAAAAGAAAAAAAAGCTTAATTACATTATAAATTACAGAATTATATACGTATGCATATAGTTGTATAGACTCCCATACACATAGGTACCTAAATATTTAAATTCAAACTTATATACTAAATGACCTAAACATCCCAACACCCAGTTTAAATGATTTTATTTTTATAAAATTTGGTGAATTTATTTATTTTACTGAAATAAATAAACAATTGATAAAATTTTCAATCTTATGAGTTGAAGATTCCGGTTTTTATACTGCTTTTTTTGAAAGCCACAAACAATCCAAAAATGAATATTGTAGCCGTAGTAAAGATCCAAATTTTGCGAATTTTGGTTCTTGACATTCTTTACGAATGGTTACGATACCTAGGGTACGGAGACCTGTACGATTTCGTCAACTTAGTGAGTTTGATAGGGGTCACAAAATATTAACGAAATAGAATTGAATCTTAAACGACCAAGGTCATACTGTTTTTCATTTCGCCGGCCGAGTCAATAGATGGCGCCACAAGAAAATTATAATGGCACTTGTCCAAATTTGACAGATGAAGTAATTTGAATTTGGATTCGTATGACAACTTATTACAAAGTATCATCGTTTTTCCTTAAGTTGTTTAGTATATTTTTTGCATTTATTACAGTTATTGTTAGTTTATTTCGTTGTTTAGTTTGTTATTGTCAGTTTGGTATTAATTAAAAGTGTATTTTGTTAGCAGAAAAATTGGTAAGTAATAAAATATGTAATGTTGAAAAAATACAAATCTTCCTGGCACTACTTTTGAGGAGAAAATGTATAAAAAAGTTAAGCGTAAAGTTACCCGCTTATTAAAAATTTGAAGAGCAAAGAAAATGGTTAAAAAAAATTGTGAATTTATTCTAACCCCTTATTGTGTAGATTTATTTGTATTGTATGTATGTATGTATGTATGTCTTTTTTATGCAATAAATGTTATATTTACATTAATAATTGTGTTTCTCTTCTAAAGTAATAAAAAAATTTAAATAGTAACCGGACCGCCTCGGCTACAGCGACATCTAACGGTTCGGCCGGGTACTAGAATTACATTTTAACGTTAAGTATTGCAGTTTCCATTCTAAATCGTTAGTTAATATTTTGTGATAGGGGTCGTATAGTGGGGACTTTGGGAAGCTGGATTTTCTTTTCGGGAAATTGCAGTTAGAATGCAAAGAAGTGTAGACACCGTGGTTAGGTGTTGTCAGGCATAACTTCGAGAAGGCCGTACGCAAAGAGCAAGGGGCTCTGGATGGCCCCGTAGAACAACAGATCGTGAAGATCGCCGCCTAAGATTATTGTCCCCAGGGGACCGTTTCTCCACTACCAGGTCCATTGCAAATAAATGATTTGCAGAAAACGAAAGACCTATTGCCATGCGTAGTGTTTACCGACGAATAAGACGTTTTGGCCTGTTTTCATACCGACCACACTGCGTCCTCCCTTTAACTCCAGAACACCGACGTAATCGCCTTGAGTAGTGCAGAGAACGGTCACTCTGGGATCAGGAATGGAACAGTATTGTCTTTAGTGACGAGTCTCGATTTTGTTTAGGCATGCACGATGCCTAAGGTATTGTTGGAGTAAAGTATTTTTAGTATATTCGTTGATTTGGTTAATATCTACTTGCATATCACAATATTTAGATAGGGTAGTGGTAAGCTGACGCCTAGTTAAATTTGATATTATATTTAGCAGCTTCTTGTAGTTTTATTGTGCGTACCAAGGCCCGGTGAGCGTATCTATTAAAAAAAAGTTCAAATTTGCCTAATAAAAACATAACCTTCTTTTAAAATGGAATTGAAAAATAAGAAATCTTGATTAAGAATCGAGAATACGATTTACACTTCTTCTTCGGATGCATATCCACTAATGAAGGTTCGTGATCACATGCTCCATTGCTTCTCCTTCTCTTGATGTGTGTATCAACGTTTGTACATCGCGCAGCCCTGTCCATTGTCTTATGTTTCGAAGCCAGGTCATCTTTTTCCTTCTTATTCCTCTCTTGTCTTCAACCTTGCCCTCGATAACCAAATGTAAAAACCTATATTTTTCTCCTCGCATTATATGTCCCAAATAAGCTATTTTCCTCTTCTTGATGAGATCGAACAGTTCTCGCCCTCTGCCTAAACGTCCGAGAACCTCCTCGTTTGTCATTCTCTCCGTTCACGGAATCTTAAGCATCCTGTGATATATCCACATCTCAAATGCCTCCAATCTGTTGACAATATTCGTCTTCAAGGTCCAATCCTCCGCACCATACAGAAGCACCGACCAAACATATGAACCTTATTCTCAAGTTGACATCAAAGTCCGAACAGACAAGTACACTCCTAAACTTCAGAAAGGCCTGTCGAGCCTGCTCTATACGACTCTTTATCTCCCTGTCTGATGTCCAGTCCTCGGAAAACCATGTTCTGAGATACCTGAACTTTTCCACCTGAACTTGTCGATTTACTCATGCTACACGAAACAAAGTGGATGTAAAAAATGTACTAAAACACATAGAAGCACAAATATTGAGATATTTGAGACTAATAGGAAGAATAAATGAAATTTACTACGTTGGAAAAAAATATGTAGTACGTTTCACAATAATTCGTTGACTCGGTACCTGACCTTAGGGGATTAGTAATGAAAGGTTATAAATTTCTCACTGTACAGTAAACATTAACAGATCCGTAATCCGGTTTTCAAAATAGATTTAAATAAAACTCAGTAACATTTACTAAAACTTGAATTTATTTTGTAAAAAAAATCACGAAATTTTTTAAAAACAAACAAACAAATTTTAAGTTTATTTATTAATTGAAATTAAACAAAACTGTTGAAACTTACGTATACGTATACGCTTTGGTCTATTTCATCTAATTGGCAGATGTTGTCAAAAAATGTTTCAAATAAAAAAGATGTAGTTTAATCATGGCCACATTTTAAAAATATTTTGTACTACAGGGTATCCCAAAAAATTGATTTAAATAAAACTAAGTTAACATTTACTAAAACTTATAAATCACGAAATTTTTTAAAAACAAATTTTAACTTTATTTATTAATTGCGATTAAACAAATGAACTAATTCTACATTATTTACAACTATTTAATCTAAAGGTAGTTCAGTATCACTATCGTCTTCATTTAAATTAATAACTAAGGGTGCTACAGTTACGTTAACATTTCGATATGTACCTTCAACCTTAATAACATGCTGAATCGAATTTTTCCAGCTATCAATGGGAATATTACTTGTAACATTTCTGATTAACTCTATCACTTGAGTTTAATGTGGGTGAAACGTTTTCCGATCTAACTTTGGATTTTAGCTGATGCCACATGTGTTCTATAGGATTGAACATGCAATAATATGGGGGAAGCCGTAACAGTAACACTGTGTGGCCCATATTTTTAGCAATAGTATCACAAACGTATTCTTTTTCAATACCGAACGCTACTACAACTTGTAAGAGATCACGTTTTGTGTACGATTCTTCAAAATAAAGATCATTTTTAACAAATACTCTTGAATTTCCCATTTATTGTTGTTGCTATTTGGTACTTTATTTAATTGACGGCTATGATAAGTTGCATTGTCCATTACAATTATACTTTTTTCCGGTATATTCGGCAATAAATAATTCTCAAACCAATCTTCAAAAAGTTCTGCTGTCGTATCTTCGTGATAATCTAAACTTGAATCTTTAATATTCTTTGCTGATAACAATAAAGCGTTTGGAACCCAACCTGTTTCTGATCCGGCATGTATTATTGTAATTCTTTGCCCTCTATTTGATGGAGCCTTTGTTTTGCAATTTCCCGATGAATCAACAAAACCCTTCGTTGGAGTATCATGGGTGTCATACCATGTCTCGTCGAGGTAGATAATTGAAAGGTTTTCACTTCTATATTTTTGAATAGCTTGCAAGTAATGACAACGCCACATTCGTAAACGATATGACTCCATTATCACTTGTCTTTTATTAATGGTACAATATTTAAATCCCATTTGAGAAATAATTCTCCACAAACTTGTACGGCTACAAATAATTCCCGTGCCGTCTTTAAGTAACCGTTTTTTTATACAATCTAGGGTTGGTATCATTTGTTCTTGGTATAGGACATATATCGTTCGTCGGATTATATCTTTTTGTATTTCATCAACACATTTGGTATTATTAACGTCACTTCGTTTTTTTCGTTTACTTATTGGCTTATTGATAATATCTTTTACTGTGGATATTGGGGTTTTGGTTAACTTACATGTTTCTTTTGCTGCATCGGTTACACTATAACCTCGATTATTCAATGTTTCAAACACATTTTTCACAATTTGTTTCGCATCCGGCGATAAATGCACTTTTTTGCCCAAGGACGCCACATACTTAGTTATAAACACAAGATTACTTTCAGAGTATAATGTTTAGTACAAACTAAAATTCTAGGACAGAATTTTAAAAACAAATTACCCCGAAACTCCCACTTTCTCTTCCAAAATGATTAAGAAAATCAAAAATCATTTACTAATGATTTACTATTGATGGTCAGTAATAATAATTTAAAATTTTACCTGAAAAATAAAAAATCCAAAATATATCTTCCTGGACAAAAATAAATAATACCTTTCTGTAAATGTTCGAAGAAATATTAACCACCTTTTATTAGTAATCCCTTAAGAGCAGGTACCAAGTCAACGAATTATTGTGAAACGTACTTTACCAATTAAGTTAGATAGGAAAACATTATTATTCGAAATACGATCAAAATAATATATAAACGTTATACAAGAAAAATTTCAACTCATTTGCCGCTATAAATAAAGTCAATCAACTCTCACGAGCAAAAACATTCCGTTGGGAAATGTGGTTGAAGTTACCTTGTATTACTTTTGTACCGTATTGTTTCTATTGTTTCAACTATTCGAATACCTACCTTGGTCTTACGGTCTACATTCCATTTTAAACCTAAACTCATAATTATCTTGACATCTTTGTATAGACTCGTTCATAATTATTAATATCATGTATCTATCAATCGATCTACAATATACTATGCATTTATTTAATATCAGTTTAGGGTAATGAAACGCTACAGATGTTGCAGGCAAGCGGTCCATATTAAGACCAACATGATAAATTGATTTAAGTGATTAATTGGAAGTACAATTTATTTTAATAATCTCTAGTACCTTGTTTATTTGGCGTGCTTATTTACGGGAAAGATTTTCAATTTTAAGAGTGTAGGCGCAAAATTTTAACAGTCAGAGTTGAGATATCTACCCTATCCCAATTTTTAAACGCTCCACGGCATAACTACGTGAAGTCTGTTTTAAATTGTAATAAAAGTAGGGTATGCCTTCCCTACAGAGTCGGGATCGGATCTTTTTGTATGTTTTAGTAAACGATCGTAAAATTGCTTTCATTTTTATAGTTTATATTGTAAATCTTTATATTGTAAAGTTTAAAGACTGGTTATTTTTGTGTTAAACATGGGTCGTGTTAATAAAAAATATGATAGTAAGTACTTCTTATGTAAATATTTTAATTATAAACTTATACCTAGCACTACAAGTTAATTTTACTATTACAGACGTCTTAACAGTACTGCAGAAATCAGCAAAGAGTTAAAAGCAACGGAAAATTTTGAAAACATTTCTAAGTAAGTGACCATTTTGTTTAATTGTAAAAAAATATACTTAATTTAGATTTTAATCATAGGCGACCGCGGTATTTTGGTAGTATTGGTAGTAGAAGAAGATACAAAGAACACTTTTAAGTAAGTAATAATTCATATTTTGTGTAATTATAATAAAATAGCTCTTTTAAGTCAACCTGGCTATTCTAAAGATCCCTCTGGTAATAAAACTGTGGTAGAAGAAACAATTACTAGAAGTTTTAATATTTAATAAAAAACAAAAAGGATTTAAAAAAAATCATAAAAACCTAAATGATAATTTATTATAATTCTTTTTAGACAAAAACCATCAGATATACAAGGAGGAAGAATTGTGGATATTCAATATTTTATTAAACAAATACTGCAATTTCCTCGCCACGAATTGTTTAAGTTCTCTTCGGAGTATGTTACAATAAAAAATGAGATACTTACGGAAAGGATATTATTCGAAATTTACTCACTTCTGTCTAATATGTCTCATCAAGCATGATGTAGAAAGTGAAAAATATAAACAACAACAAATTAATATAAATTCGCTGCAGTAACAGGGGTCATTAGTATTGGTGGAGGTTATTATAAATTTACTGAATTAATGTCGAGTTTAAACATCCCCCCACTTCCAAAAAACATTATTTAGCCATTCAAAGTGACCTTGTTGAAGTGTACCATGAAAGTTCTTGGACATCAATGCTAGAAGCTGGACAAGAAGAAATCAAACTGGCAAAAGAACAAGAAGATGTTAATGAAGATGGTGTTCCTTTTATAACTGTTGTTGCATACTGTTCTTGGTCAAAGAGGTCATATAAAACAAACTATAATGCCAATTCTGGTGCTGCAGCCATTATTGGTTATAGAACCCAAAAGATTCTGTATCTTGGTGTTAGGAATAAATATTGTTCATATTGTAAGTTATTCGGGGAAGATAAACAACACTTGTGTTATAAAAATTGGACTAAATCTTCAGCTGCAATGGAAAGTCAAATCATTTTAGATGGGTTTAAATGTAGCAGATATATGCATGGAGTTACATACAAATTTTTATTGGCCGATGGAGATAATAATGTTTATCAAAAATTTTTGGAAAATAGGCCATATGGTAATACTATTGTTGAATGTAGTAACTGTGCTATATTATATTATAAAATGTTGTTTCTATGACCAATATTTGTTTACTTAATGTCAAAACTAATATGTTATATTTCATGTAAAGTTCTTGATAATTAAAGCCTAGTTTATCGAGGTTTTGAACTGTTATTACAGTAACCACCTATTATGAAACTATTGCACAAGATTAAGAGACTTTTCAACAAAACGATATAGTTCCGATGGAAAACCAGTGCCAATGTTTTTACGGAAAATTTTAAAAAACAATATAGTCAGATTAAGAACTTCAGTTACTACAGCAACTGAATACCATCGACAGTCAGATAAACCAAAATATTTAGAAATAAAATATTTAAAAAATGATATACCCAACAGTTACCTTCATATATTTGGAAACCATATAAATTGTGCACAATACTTCTGCAACCAAAAATCTTCAGAAGCTGATTATACAATACCCATGAAAGAATGCAGTCTATTGAAAGACATAAGTGCATGTTCCGCAAGGTTAAAATTACATGCAGATAGTCTTTTCAAAAATATGAATAATAAATATGCTGAACAATACGATAGTGTAATAGCTAAATTTCTTGCGGTTAAAAGAATAAATTTTAGTTCAAGAGGATCATATATGAAATAAGATGCCATGCTGCCGCTTTATAACTCTAAAGACTATTATCATTCCCAATTTCACAAAAGTCTGACAGGAAGAAGTCCTGGCATATACCTACACGAAAAAATTTATTTCTCGTGCTAAAGATAGAATTCGAATAAAAATTTATCCTAAAACGATAAAAAAGTTTACAAAAAATGTTGACAAAAGTAACAGTAATCTAAGTAACCCAACTATTTGTTTTGCAGAAAAAAGAAAACTTCTGACAATCTCAAATTTTGGTCGCATTTGTAAATTAAGACTAACAACAAGAAAGTTGCCAAAGACATTCTTTCTAATGCTTTTAAAGGAAATGAATCTACAGCCTATGGAATAGAAAATGAATGTAAAGCATTACAACAATTAAGCGAAAGACTCAATTTAGACATTTTTCCATCTGGATTATGTATAAATCGAGAATATCCATTTTTGGCTGCAACTACTGATGGTATTATAGGCAATAATATTATTGTTGAAATTAAATGTCCCATTTCAGCAAAAGGGTTATCTCTTGAAGAAGCAATAAAAAAAAAAATAATAAAGTATATGGAAGTAAAAGCCAATAAATGCATTTTAAAAAGAAATCACATTTACCATTATCAAGTACAAGGGCAATTATTCGTGTCAAATAAAGATTTTTGTTATTTTTGTGTTTGGACTCCGAAAGGTTCGATATATATGAAAAAATTGAAAAAGACCAAAAAATTATGGGAGGAAATGGTGAAGAAGGTAGGTAATTGCCAAAATTACCTACCTTTATTATTACAAGAAATAATAAATGATAATTGAAATGAATGGGTTATCGACAATAGTAACATAACCAATAAATAAACATATTTTAGGAAGTGATGTTTTCTTGTTTTAGTTCGGTAATACGAATAAATCCCTGTTTAGTTTTTAAAAATTCTTAAACAATTTAAAAATTTTAATCCTATATCATTGGTTCCTCTCAATTAATAATTTAATGCAATTTATTGGGTTAAAATTTATTTGTTTAATTTCTATAGTTTGTTACCAAATGTTTTGGGTTCCGTTGTTATTGAAATTTTTTTTATTGTTAATAGGAACATTAAAAAATAAAACTTTTTAATAAAAACTTTTTATTTAAAAAATAGCTTTTTATTGTACTAACCCTTACTCTGTTGATGTCCATCATAAGAACATTGAAAAATATAATAAGTAATAGGAACATTGAAAAATAAAACTTTTTAATAAAAACTTTCACTTTTTATTTAAAAAATAGCTTTTTATTGTACTAACCCTTACTCTGTTAATGTCCATCATAAGAACATTGAAAAATATAACTTTTTAACAAAAACTTCAACTTTTACTCAAAAAATCTTCTGAAAATACAATTACAGCCGTTTTGCTATAAAGCAGATATTGACATATCGATATGTCAATCTGATGATTAAATTTTCTATAAACTTTTTTGTATTATATCCAAAAAATAGTATATTATTATATTGTTTCCAATACCGGACACCCTATAATTCTTCACTAGGTAATATTTTTTATTACGTTTATTACCTAATAAACTATTGCATATTGCATAATTTTTCGTATCAAATAACGCAAATTTCTTTGTATAATACACTAAAAACTTTAAAACTGAAATTATAATTGCAATATATATTTTTATATAACCCGTTTTATGCAATGTTAAGTAAATGGCTGTACAAAAAAACAAATTGAACTTACTACTTTATTTCGTTTAAAATTTGTTTAATGCCCTGTGTATAATTGATAAATGGGAAGTATTTTTAAATAATTCCAAAATTTTTATATTACAAAATACAACCCAAACAAGATTTACTTCTGTTTGATTTAAAAAATTAATATTTCTGTATTTAGATTACGAATAAAACTAACTATACACCAATTCAAGACCCAAATTATACCTGAAACCGTTTTACACATCGGTTACTAACGTATGCGATGGAATGAACTGTGCAACAGAGATGAAAGTTTGTCTAGTTATGAAATTTTGCAATGGACATGGTGTTCATTTTTTTCTTTTCCTGTGGTCCCTGTTTGAATTTTTAAATTTTGTTCTTTTAGAATATCTTTATAAATATATTGTTAAGGGCAGAAAGTCCATCAGATTCAAAACAAATTTCAATTTAATAAGTTATTATGCATTAAAAATTACATTCAATTTTCTCTAACTTTACACCCCTATAACTAATTTAAATAAACATTTTATAAATTTTTACTGACTTTCTGCCCTCGGGACCATACAGACCTTTCTTTCTGCGTTTAAATTTTTTAAAAATATTTAGTGGTCTTTACAGGATTCGAAAAAAACGATTGCATTTAAAATGCATTGGCTTAAAATTTTGCGCCTACACTCTTAAGTTGAATAACATCCACTGGTGATTCATGGACTAAGTAAGTTATAAGTAAGGGTAACTTAAAAATAAAAAATAATTGAGAATATTTTTTTTATCTTTACAGAAGGACAGAATGTTTACATATTTTCAAAAATAAATAAACTGCTCCATAGGAGTTCAGGATATCAGTGTTTTTTTTTTATTGGAAAAGACTATATGGGAATTCTAAAAATGCTTTTTTCTACGGCTGCTATGGAATGTGGTGCTTTTGACACATTTGACAGAACTACAAAGTGACGTATTGCTGTCAACTGTGGGAAAAAATCTACCTTACGGGTCTTTTCCCACACCACGTACATTTAAATGGGAATTCAGACGTGAGGTAGATTTTATTCCACAGTTGATAGCTGCTGTTACGAAAAAATGAAACACCAGGAATCTCAATACAAAATTGCAGTACATTTACAATATTAATTAAATTAGTATGTGCCGTTCATTTTATAGCCAATAATAATAATAAAATGTTATGAATTCACTTCTTTATTTTTATTATTAATATGCAGCCGTAGAAAAAGTATGGTGTGCAACACGGTGGAAAACACACTTTTCCACCTTGTTGCACAGTATACTATTTTTTTGTTGCTAAAAAAGAAAATAACTATTATTCATGTAAACATAAACTTTACTTTTTTATAAATAAAAAAGGAATTTTAAATAAAAAAATAATTTTTAACAAGTAATTTTAATTTAATTTTTTTTTAATTATAAACGCAATTTTAATATGTAGTATAGCCTCCATGTGCATCGATAACAGCTTGGCAAGGTCTTTGCATGCTGTCAACCAGGTTGTTAAGCATTTCTGAAATAATTTCATTCCAAAGTTGTGGTAAAACGGTCCTAAACTCTGCCATTGTTTCGACAGCTGGTCTGTGTTCATCTAGCCTTCGTTGCAACATGTCCCAAGCGTGTTCGATACAATTAAGGTCTAGAGATAATGGAGGGAGTGAAAGATGCGGAATTCCATTGGTTTTTATCGCATCAATAACAGCTCTAGCCCTAGGAGGTCTGGCATTATCATCTAAAAAAAGGAAGCCTGGACCGATAGCACCATGAAATTATGGTACAATGTTAACAATTTATTTATTTACGGGCGAACCCAATTCACAAAAAGTCATTACAGATCAAAAAATAAAATATACAAAAGCACTTAACATATGAGGTTATATAAAATACAGAACACACAAAAAATACAATTCGCTATAAATAAAAATTTGTAAAAAAATACACATACAGAAGAATACGTTGCCAAAAAGAAGCAAATATCATTAATACAATTAGTTACCTAAGTATACTTGTCAATAATCGTTTAAAACTGCAAAAATCCGTGGAAAAATCAAGTTCTGCATAATTCGTCCTGCAAAACGGAACATGAAAGGAAGTATTCTGCCTAGTCTGGTGGCTAGGAACTTCAAAGTTAATTCTGGCTAACAAGTCGGGACACTCGATTAAAAAATTTACTATTTTGAATAATATAATTAGGTCAAAGCTGATCACGGCGCTGTGGCAATATTTAAATTTTGCTGGATGGTTTCATAGTCTAAGTATCGACCCATTTTGATTGCTATGTGTCTAAGGAATCTGTGCTGAACGCTTTCGATTTGGTTAATATAGAGTAGATAATATGGAAACCACACCGATGTGCAGTATTCCAAGTGGTGTCTGACTAAAGAACAGTAGAGCACTTTTAAAGGATGTATATTAGTAAAATCAACGGTAATACCATTAATATAGCCAAGTAGACTCAGATTTATTAACAATGGTTTTAATATGTTCATGAAAACTTGTGTGGTATCCAAGTCCATTTTTCAGTATTTGGATCTATTCCATTACTTAAACACCAATTATGCAGTATATTCAAATAGTATTGTAGATTTTCATCATCCGTACTTGATTTTATCACTTAAAAAACCTTTAAATCAGCGGTAAACATAAGCACGATTCCATAGTGAAAACCGCTAATAATATCATTAATAAATAAGTAAAATAACAAAGGCCCTAAGTGAGAACCCTGGGGTACACCCCAAAAGAACGGAGATCTCATTTGACAAACAATTATTAACACGTACCATTTGTTTCCTGTTTGTAAGATAATCCTTAATCCAATTTAGCAATTGCCCTACTATACCATAATTTTCTAGTTTGGCTATTAAGAGCTCATGATTATCTCTGTCGAAGGCCTTGGAGAAGTCAGTGTAGATAGCATCTACTTGCCAACCATTCTCCAAGGCCCCCGTTATGTGACTAATGTAATTTACATGCCTTGGCAAAACTCCAAAATAATTTGCCGTCTACTTGTACAGAGTACTGAGCTTCAGCAATGAACCTATCATAACATTGTTCAGACAACAATTTACATCGAGATTTTAAGTTATAGAATCTGTTATAACTGTCATCGTTCAACAATCTTCTATGTTCTTTATGAACTTTGCTTTTTAAGTATAGTTAATTTACATAATTCAACCGAAAACCACGGCGGAAAATTTTGCTTTGAATATTTTTTAATCGGCACCTGTAGTTCTATGATTGAGTAGAAAGAATCATAAAAAATATTAATCATTACATCAAGTGGTTTATTAAAAAGTAAATTATCCCATGGGATCGCACCCAAACAGTCATTAATAGCTGGAAAGTTTGCATTTCTAAAATCAAAATAGTATTTTGGATCATGGTCATCTATACCATTATCAGTTATTTTTAGTTTCAAATTTGTCTGAAGTGGTGGGTTATTGTGAGAAAATACTAAATCAACAACACACCCCTGTCGTTTACAATGGTAGAACATTGAAAGAGATTAACGATTAACGAAGCAAAATTTGACATAATTTCAATTGAATCGACTTCAATAGCATCTGCCCATCGAGTGGGTATAGCTTCTGAACCCAAACTAGGGCCCATACTCTAACTCTTCGACTATCCGAAGATCTGGTTTATCTGGATTAATCTGTAAAAAGCAACGACCTCCAGTCATTTGCCCAATTTACGTGATCTCTTTCCCACTGTAATCTTTGCCGCATGTGGTTTTGGGTTAGTAGAACCCTCCTTAATAGACGTCGAGATCTTAAATGTACACAATTTCAATTGAAACACTGGTTCTTGTAGCATTAAAAAGGCGCCGCAAAAGTGTAAGAAATCTGCGGCTGTGGTTTTTGGGGCCACCAATCCTTGGTGTTTGGGATGCATTTTCACGTTGAAGAATCTTTAATTTATAGGTAATTTAAATTTGAAGTGTTTGAGATTTTTTGTAAATATGTACAATAACCTATATAATGAATTTATATAATTTGGCTATAACTTTTTTTTACACTGATTGATTAGAAATAATACTAATTTCCCAAATTAAAATATTTACTGCTATATAAGCAGTCGCATCGTTTCATAATTAGCCAATATATTTACTTCCGGTTTTTACCCTTTTTTTTTGATAAATTATCCATAAAAAATACATTTAATTGACCAGTGTAATTGTACTCAACGACCTCAGGATAAATTTAAACATATAGCCAAATATTTATAATCCAGACTCCAGAGAAATATTTCCTTAATCCAAATATAATTAATTTGATAAAACTGTATAGCGGCTATAACACATGGTATAGGTATTCCTAACAGTATCTTGGCAACCGTTCAAATTCGCAATCTTTACATTTGTGATGGTTGGTAGATGCTTCCTGTTTTAGATTCATTGGAAAATTATCGCATAACATTATTGTTTAAATTCATTCTCCTCCATGATAGAAGAACACGTGTTTCATGATGTTTATTGATAATAAAGAGAGTTTTTTGTTTTTGGACTTATCTTGGGTAAGACATTAGTAATGAATCACCCTGTATATTAAGATTTGCGTCTTAAGTTTGGCCCCGCCAATGGAATGTTGTATTTTAAATCACTGAAAATGTTATAGAAGGTGAATCGGTTTTGTCAAACGAGAATTTGGGTGGTACAAAGCGCTTTAAAATAAAAATTAATTATGGTATTTGTTATTGAGACGAATTTTTTACCAAACCAAAAATTTTATTTGATTTAATATTCTAAAATAATAGAAATAGAAATTTCGCAGCCTTCCCACCTAACTGAAAATAAATATTTTTAATATTTGTAAAAATGTAGTTTAAATATTCAATATTGAAATTGGTATTTTAAAGGGTGGCTGTATCTTCCATAATAAAATATTTACAAAGAAATACAGAGAGATACAAAGGTTTAAGAGAAGACGTTTGCGTTCAGTGGCGGTTCATATTTTGTTAAATTATATCCCCAAAAAAAAGTTGGGGGGTGAAAGGGGTCCATAAAAATCAAAATAATTGAATGCACTGTAACATGTCTATCGTCATGTCACCTTGCACTATTACCGACCGTAAACGATACCGCTATTATTACCGTTAAAACCGACCCCGATTCACTGTTAATGCTACTGTACACGAGACACCCCTTATAGACGCTAACTATTTATCTGTTTGAACGAGGCCAATCAAAGAACGCGTCCCTCGCTTGCAATTGAATAACAAACGCATTTCTTCTGACAAATGACACAAAACACAATTTCCGTCTTGAGCTAGACTATTTAATAAATCGCCAAGCAATTTTATATCTTTGTCAACTGATACTCTCGTCTGAAGAGTTTGAACAAACCCTCAAATACTCATCTTGTGAAATTTCCCCTTTTGGTTGTTGAAAGTTACAACCCTCTAAGTTGGAGCCAAGTTATTGCCAAGTAATCGCTAAGTTGGAGTCAAGTTACCGCCAAGATACCCCATAAATTTAGAGCCCAGTTACCGCTTATGTGTAGACAGTCCTTCAAACCACTTCTGAGCTGTTAAGTATACTATTACATCCCGAGCAGCCAGAACCATTAAAGAAACTTTCATCTCTCCACGAAGAAGCTGAAGCCGCCCTCCTAGCCAGCACAGAAACTTAATTTAAGTCTTTATTTACAACTCCAGTTAATTATCAGCAAGTACTTACATTTTTAATAAATAATCGATATTTTTTAAAAAACAATTTCATTTGTATACCTTAGACTATAAGTCTTAAAGGTGTAGCGTGGTCGGTTTTTATTTCAAGTAGCTTCTTTATTTGTTGTATAATTAAACTAATTACAGGGTATTTCTATCTTTCCCACCTTAGTTTTTGTGTTGTTTGTTTGCTTAATCGAAGCGTTCAAAAAGATAGTGGCGCCCTTATTACTTATACATCCCAATCCTTCCTATAGTGAGCATTAACTTGGAGTCGAACCACCCCCTGGAGAGGGTCTCTTAGCCGGTATCTCTTTTGGAGAGTTTCTTGTTAGTTACAACACTGTTTCCAATTTATTGGGTATTCTCTACTAGTATTTCCCATAAATTTTCATACATTAACGTTAAACCGTTTTTTAGAGTAGAAGTATTTATTTATTTTTACTTTAGCACCCTGTAACTTTTTTTATGTGCACTATTGTATATATTTAAGTGATGTTGAATCAACATATTTTTAACCCCAGAATATGTGGTATAATTTATGACTATTCTTTTCGGGACACCCTGTATTTTCTCAATTATTGCAGTAACTAATTGACAAACAAAACTACACAAGTTCAACACGAGTCAGTTTTAACTATAATTCCTTTGGAATTTGGTAATATGATGGTTCTAGTCAAAACTTAATCATTAGTTTAGCTGTCACATGCAATTAACTGATTTTTCTGTAGACAACACTAATTTAGTTCAAGGATATTACACAGCATCCAGGCAAGGTGTCGAACTGTAATAAGATCGTTTTTGTTGGGTATTTTAGGTACAATGTAGCAAGTAATATGATATACGAGTAGATGTGGCGCATCTTTTACTTAATGTTAAACAGATGCATAAATAATGAACTTATCAGGCACAAAAGTATAAAAACAAACTTAAGTTAATTGGGTGAAAAAAAAGTTTTTAAAATTATTCGATAAATTAACCATCGTTTTAAAATTAGAAATTTTGGGAGACTCCAAACGAAAATATATTTAAAATGAAATTGATAATATAATAATAAGCTTTATTGTCGAAAAATTTTTTTAAATTTGTGGACAAAGCTGTTTAAAAAAAAGCAAATCACATAGAACAAAACATACTAAAACAAAAAAAAAAACAAACAACAAAATAAATAAATATCACAAATTAACCTTCCAGTGCGTGAGATGGTCCCAAATAATTTATGTAAAAAAGTCGTCAACTACATACAAAGCTTTCTCTACCAAGTATAATTTTAAAGCGTTACGAAATGCGGTTATTGATGAAATGGACTTTATTTCCAAGGGTAGATTGTTGTGCATTTTCTTAGCGTTAAAAAAAATAGAGCTTTTAAATAGTTCCGTGCTAGGTTTTTGTAAATAAATGTCATACTCTGCACTTCTAAGAGGGTAGTTATGAGATGGTCTGTCTGAGACTTCAGGTAAATGTTTCCGAATTAAGGAAATGGATTCAAAGATAAATAGGGATGAAAGTGTTGATATTTTATGTTTTTTAAAGAATTCCCTACAGTAAGTTTTACTGCTTAGTTTCAGCGTATACCGAACAGCTCTCTTTTGCAATTTAAAAATACGTTCAAATTGAGTCACACAACATGTACCCCAAAAATGAAGTGCATATCTGCATATCGGAAATGTGACTCGAAGAGGGCAAAATAGACTGTTTCGGAAGCTGACAGGTGAAGCTCCCTAGATATTGTTCTCAGCGCGTAACAAGAAGAGCTTGGTTTTTTTGACAAAGCGTCAATGTGTACATCCCATTTTAGAGAGCTGTCAACGACTAGTCCCAAAAATCTCACAGAGTCAACGACCTCTATAGTGGAATATTCAACATAATAAGTTGAATTGCAGATGTGTATGGTAAAACTTTCGTCTTAGAAACGTTCAAACACATATGGTTAGAATCACACCATGATTTGATGATGGTTAAGTCATGTGAAACGATTCTATGAAGTTCGGGTGACTCCAAGAAAAGCTAGTGTCGTCTGCGAATAAACAAATTTTTCCGCCGATGCTCAAGTCAGCAATATCATTGATAAATATCAAAAACAATATAGGACCCAATACCGAACCTTGTGGAACCCCATATTCTATCTGCTTGCATGAAGACCTTAATTCATCAACTCGTACAAGCTGCAGTCTCTCACTAAGAAAAGACTCGAACCACCTGATCGAGGTGCCTCTAAATCCATAGTACTGCAATTTTTTAAGTAGTATTTTATGATCCACGCAATCGAAAGCTTTTGAGAAATCACTAAATATTGTAGCTGTAGAGTGTTGATTGTTTAAGCTGGAGTAGACATTATTAAAAAGAGAAAACATTGCATCAATTGTGCATTTACCACTTAAAAATCCAAATTCATTTAATAGTTGTGTTCTTTATTGTTGACACGGATTAAAGTTTCATTTGCGTATTAAATGCAATTCACTGGTCCAAAACATCGACATAGTTATCACACATTGGGCACCTTCATGTTTAACTTAAAATATCTCGAGAAATATTGACTTTATCGTTATAAAAAAAATGTTTACAGTCGTTAAAGCAACAACAGTGTGATCAGCAACAAAGTATTTAATATAAAACGTACAAAAGTTATATAACGACGATATTCAGATTATGTCTACAACGACATATACAGGGTGAGTCATAACTATTGGGACATAGACTAAGGACAGGTTATTTGGACCAAAATATGGCTATTGGGCCAAATATGCCTTAATATAATGTTGCTGAGAAAAAAGATACAGGGTGTTAAAGTTAATTTTTGTTTTTCGTTTTTTGCTAAAAGTTTCCCTGTATATTTATAAATTGATATCAAAATTGGCACAGAGGCATAATCTTAGACAAGAAATAGTATTTTATTTACAATTTTACGTTTTGTCATAGAGGGCGCTACGTGGATCATTCCTAATGATCAAATTGAGTCTAAACTTTTTCTGATGAAATTTTTTAGTAATTTTTATTAGAAAATTTGACGTAAACATCATTTTTACGTAAAATTGGTACTCTTGTTTAAACATGATAATTTCAACCGTTATCGATAAAAACGCAGTCGAACTGCTTAGAGTCTTAAAAAAGGATTTCAAATATTAATTCATTTATGAAAAGTATGCTTTGGACTGTCAGATAATTGTTGTTGGTAAATGTCATTTGTTCAGAGTAAATTATTTTTGATGTGACAGTGTACTGTAATGTTGCATTTTTTAAAAGTAATTATTACTTTTTTTGATTGAAATGCCTCGTCACAATCATTTTACTAATGAAGAAAATTTTTGCGGTCGCTCGGCAGCCAGAAGGTATGGAATGTTATAAGCAAACAGAAGGCAACCAAATCACAAAACTTTTGCAAGATTATATCGTAGTTTAGGTGAAACTGGGTCATTTCACACTAAAAATCGGGGTGGTCGACCGAAACAAATCACACCTAATCAAGAAGATGAACTTTTGGTTCGAGTAGATGAAAATCCTGAAATAAGTTCACGACATCTATCAGCAGCAACAGGAGTCAGTCGTCTATAATTAGAATTCTAAAAAAAGAGAACCTCCATCCTTATCACTTCACTCCTGTTCAAAATTTACTTCCAACAGATCTTCCACGACGGTTACAGTTTTGCCAACGTATCCTGAATAAACATCGCAATGACAGACACTTTATTAAGAATATTATGTTCACCGACGAAGCAACTTTTACCAGACGAGGGGTTTTTAATTGGCGAAATAGTCATTATTGGGAAGAAGAAAACCCGCATGCTATTAAAGCTAGACATTTTCAGCATGAGTTTAAATTGAATATTTGGTGTGGCATTATAGGCGACCAACTACTAGGGCCTTATGTTCTTCCTCCGAATTTAAATGGAGATTCTTATTTATTCTTTTTGGAAAATAATCTTAGTGATATTTTAGATGATCTGTCACTGGATGTAAGAAGAAAAATGTGGTTTATGCAGGATGGAGCGCCACCTCATTTTTCATTAGCTGTTAGAAATCATCTTAATGACGTATTTCCTCAACGATGGATTGGCAGAGGCAGTGATTTTCAATGGCCACCGAGAAGTCCTGAGTACAACCCGCTAGATTTTTATTTTTGGGGACATATGAAGTCCTTAGTTTATGCCAATGAAATTAATACACGAGACGAACTTTGGAGATACATTCAAAATGCAGCTAATCTTATAAGGGGACAGAATCACATTTTTTTAACGTCCGTAAATCCTTTATAAAAAGAATTAGAAAAGGCATAGAAATCGGAGGAGACCATGTAGAACATTTGGTTTGAGTTTTTGTGAGTTCTTTTAAGTTAAAGTGTGTTTAGTTTTGATTTATCGTCAAAACGGAAACCTTACGTTAGTTGCAACTTTGTTTATTAGTTTGGTATTTGATAGTGGAATTGTAAATAAAATACTATTTATTGTCCAAGATTATGCCTCTGTGCCAATTTTGTTATCAATTTAGAAATATACAGGGAAACTATTAGCAAAAAACGAAAAACAAAAATTTATTTTAACACCCTGTATCTTTTTTATCAGCAACATTATATTAAGGCATATTTGGCCCAATAGCCATATTTTGGTCCAAATAACCTGTCCTTAGTCTATGTCCCAATAGTTATGACTCACCCTGTATATGACATTATACAAAAAAGGCATAGATACAAACAAAATATGTCTAAGATACAAACCACGTTACTAACTATTTGATTGTCCTTAACAAAAAAGAGTACTTTATTTACGTAAAAAGTAATGGAGAATCGAATTATTGTGCTAAAGTTTCTATTCCGCCAGTGGCGTAGAATTTGGGAACGATTAACCTGTCACTTGCCCCTGTCGTACGCCTCTGGTGGTAGCCAGAACCGTTTGTTTAATATAACTGTAAAGGGTGTATAGTGTCTACATTTTCTGCCAAAATGTGAAATGAATACGTAAAGTACTGAACCCAAATAGTTTTTAAATTTTTAAACAAAATACTCTGTAAATAAGTAAGCAGCTATATTTTATGTAGGTGTTTTTATAATATGAAGTCAGGATTCTAGATTAAATTATTTCCAATTAGTAATGAGTCACCCTGTATACCTAACAACAGCACTGCGTTTAATCTAAATAACAGTTGCTACTCAAACTCCATTTTCTAACTATTTCCTTTATGGATCTTAAAAATATTTTCTTCCAAACCCACATAAAATAACTTAAGTAAGTAGAATATTTCTAATTTTTCAACTGACGTAATCGCTTACCATAAAGTAATATTATATTTTATATGGACGCCTTTGGGCAAAAACAATTAAAAAGGTCATAGACTTTTGCGCAAATTAATGTCTTGTAACTCGTAAATGTGTCAGTATATTGAATTACAACGATCTAGTTTTAGAACGCATTAGGTAATTGAAAACAATATCTAGCGATTTTTTTACGGGTCAATGGATGTTTTAAAACACCATTGACAAGTTAAGAGCATTATTTGTTTTAGTTAAACATGTAACGTTGCCAAATTTCGTGTAAATTTTAGAGTAAATACAAAATATGAAAGAAGTAATTAGCTCTATTAAAAACTAAGATGTAGAACAAACATTACTATTGAAGCTATAAATAATTATGAGGACATATATGAAGTTTCGTAAATATTAGTTTATGCAATTGTGTACTTTGTTCTTTTTATTATACACTGTACAGTCGGCTTTAGAATAGCATATACATTAGGCTGATTAAAAAAAAATGGCTAATTTTTTTTTTCAAAATCCTCACAAAAAAACTTTCGAGAAGGTGTGAAAAGACGCCTGTAAAAATCAGAGCCCTTAATATTATTATTAAGAGGTCGCGCATCGGGAATTTCTATTTCCCGTTTAAATAACACAGGAATAAATTTTTTTAAATTTTGCAATTTCGTATTTTTGCAACGGCTAATTGAATTAGCGGACCAAAGCATATTTTTGTACGAAATTTGACGCTCTACAAAAATGGTCCTTACAAAGTTTTCGATAGTCACATTCCTTCAAAAGTTATTCGAGGTCAAACTTGAACTTACAAAAAAATTCAATGTTTTTTTTTTTTTCGATGATACTATGAATCTTTGCTCAATATTTTGCTAGTGATAATATTTTCTGATGTATTTTTGCCATTCGGAGATTTTTTTAACTTTACTTTATAAGTAGATTCGTCTTTCGTCACAAAACCTTTGGTTTAGGCGCTTTTTTTAAACGAATGAACTGAAGTTACTTTATTAAACAAAAATTACTTACATTAGCTTATTAAGAAATGGAGTTCACTTTTTTACCGACATTATGTCGGTTAGGTTATGTCGGCGACATAACCTAAAACACACATGTTTTTATTTTCCTCGTTACTGTGCCACATTGTTTCTAACTCTCTTTTCAATCGAACTTCAGATATTACTATTTATTATTTTGCTCCCTAAGTTTATTGTTTTGTTATTTATTATTTCATTGACTATAATGGAAAATAAAAAATATTTAATTGGTGATATCAAAGAAAATCTTGTTGGACGAAAATTACCAACAAACGGAGAGGTTCTATCAGCGTTTTTATATCAGCATTGTATACACAAACTAACATTAAAAAAAAGTGCTTCAGGTACAATAAAAAAAGTTGAAGAAAAATGGTTACAAGCTGGACTTCCAACTTGCAAAAATTATCATGCTGTGCAGAAAGTTTTAAAATTATTTAATGAATGGTTGAAACTCAAGAAAAGTCAATATCGAAATAAATCTACTGCGCAGAAAAAAAAAGAGACAATGTTAAAAGAAAAGTTTGTAATAGTATATTAAACAACGCATTTCATATGGAATTCTGTTATGACACGAGTTCAAGTTTAAAAAACGAATCGCGAAGCGATGAGTTTTTTAAAGAACGAGTGTCACAACAGCCATATGAAATAAGTTGTTTATAATATTTTTTATATTTTGCCATTTTATCATTTTTTAAATTAATGTATTATTTTTACATAATTCCGAAAATTTTGATTTTAAAAAGTATGTCGGTAGCACTGTGTTATTTATAACATTTGACAGTTTTGACATTTAAATTAGGAAATGTTAATGTTTTTAAATATTTTAAAATGACTAATACACCAATAATAATATATTATATAAAAATATATTATATAAAAAATGATATTCATATTCACAAATACTTTCTTAAAGAACAATATAAAATTAATAAATTGCTATTAGCCACAAATGTCATTGTCAATAGTCTTGTCATTAGATACTTCGCTCATGTCGCCAACCATTTAAAGCAAAAATTTGCGTGCGCAAAAGTTACATTACGATACGCAAATACGTTTTATAATGAAGATTCTTATAAGTGCAAAATATAAAAAATTATTTGATATTGCTCGTTTAGATCCGAAGCAAAAACTTGATGATACAAAAAAACTATTTTTGGAGGCTCAACGATCTAACAAACGTTATGGATTTATTGACACAAGTGCTTCAAATGAAGAAATTCATCAAGTTGCCATGGATATCGATGTTGATGGTTATTATTTATTTTATTTTTTTAGAAAACAATTATTTCATATTTTATCTCAAGTAGGATTTCATTTGTTTCTTAAGTATTAGCTGTTAATCATATATATTTGTTAATAGGTATTAATCAGCCTACAACTAGTAGTCCAGTTCAGGATGGTGGTATTATTTCACGGTTCCAATCGACAACTGGAACAGAAACGACATCTGGAAGTTAACAATCAGAAATATTTTCTGACTTTGAACCTCCATCTAGTCAGCCAAATCCTCCTCCTAAAATTGATATAATGACTCCTGAACTTGTATCTGCCCTCGATCGAGCAAACGTTAGTAGTCGAAATGCTACTTTTATCTTAGCTCCTGCTTACCAAAGTATTGGAATAGATATTGGAACATTAAATTTAAGCTACAGTACTATCCGGCGAGCCCGTCTTAGATTTAGACAAGCTATCGCAGAGCACTTGAAAGAAAAGTTTAAAACTGAAGATCGCTATACTGTACATTGGGATGGTAAAATTTTAACTGATTTGACCGGTTCTGAATCGATAGATAGAATTGCAATAATATTATCTACTTCGAACGTCAATCAACTCCTCGGTGTACCAAAAATATTTGACGGAACTGCAGAAAATCATGCTGTAGCCATATTAAATACATTGGAAGACTGGAAAGTTACTCCTTACATTAAGGCTATGTGCTTTGACACTCCAGCAGTGAATACTGGTATGGTTTGTCTCGTTATCTTTAAATAATTGAAAATCTAGTTAATACCTACTAATTAATACTATTTTCTCACTTATGTTCCTATTAATAATTGGCACCATCTTTAATCTAAATATTCATACATTATTTACAGGAATACTAAATGGCACAGCTGCTTTGATTGAAAGAAAATTGAACCGGAAACTAATTTGGTTACCTTGTCGCCACCACATTTTCGAAATTATTTTGAAAGGAGTTTTTGAGGTGTTTTGTTTGGCCCACAACTTCTGGTCCCAATGTACCTATTTTTGGGCGATTTAAAAATTGGTGCAGCAAAGCCGATCATTTAAAGTATCAAAGTGACATGAAAGATGAATTTGTTGCAAATGCCTTGAATACAGACAGACTTGAAATAATTAATCTCATCAATAATTTCTTAACGGTATATTTCTTATAATTTATATTTGAAATAGTTGGGAATTCGTGTTTAAAGATTTTAATTAACAAAAATTTTTTCAAACAGGTTACTCAGCCAAGGAATGATTACAAAGAACTTCTCGAGTTATCATTGATTTTTCTTGATGGTCTTCCAGAAAATGAAATAAGTTTCAAATATCCAGGAGCGATGCATCATGCTCGATGGATGGCTAAGGCCATTTACAGCTTGAAAATTTTCATGTTCAGAGACCAATTTTCTCTTTCTAAACGAGAAATTAATAGTTTGCGTCAAATATGTATTTTTATTATTTTAATCTACATTAAAGTATGGTTTACTAGTTCGTTGGCAATCGAAGCACCGAATAATGATTTGCAATTGTTGAAAAAGTTACTTCTTTGCGAGGAAATTCAATCATCAGTCGTACAAAAAGCATTAAAAAAATTTAGTGATCATCTATGGTACATGAATGAAGAACTAGCAGCACTGGCATTGTTTGACAACTATGTCTCAAATGAAATAAAAAAAAAATGTGTGAAGCAATTATTAATAATAAGGAGAGAAAAATTATTCGAGAAAAACGATACGTTGCTAAAGGAATCGAATTGGAATCATTTTTAGATAAAGATTTAAGTGAATTCGTCTCGAAAAATTCAAGTCGACGTATCATTATGGTCTAATAATGAAAGTTATAGAGATAATTTAGATTTTTTTAGAAGACTTTCTGTAGTTAATGACTCAGCAGAACGAGGTATTGCTCTGATTGAGGATTACAACAACTGTTTAACCAAGAACGAAGAACAATTACAGTATCTATTGCAAGTCGTCCAAGAACATCGTCGTAGTTTCCCAGATTGTAATAAAACAACCTTGAAATAGTCTTTATTTGAGAATATTATAAACGAGAAAATCTAAATGTAAAAGTTATAGAATATAACACAATAAATATATCTTACTCTAATTGGGCTTTTTAAATCATTAATTTTCCCATCGAGCCAATATAAAATTACCTTACAAAAATGCGATGTTAAATAATAAACATGTTATCATGGAGAATCCATAACTGATGCACTTGACTATTTAAAAATGTAATTGTTCCGAAATCTATCCTCTTCATAACGAAATAATGAGAAAAGATTTATAGTATCATCGAAAAAATAAAAAAAAGATAGAGTTTTTTTGGAAGTTCAACTTCCACCTCGAATAACTTTTGAAGAAGTGTGACTATCGAAAACTTTGTAAGGAACATTTTTGTAGAGCGTTAAATTTCCTACAAAAATATGCTTTGGTCCGCTAATTCAATTAGCCGTTGCAAAAATACGAAATTGCAAAATTTAAAAAAACTTAACTCCTGTGTTATTTAAACGGGAAATAGAAATTCCCGATGCGCGACCTCTTAATAATAATATTAAGGGCTCTGATTTTTACAGGCGTCTTTTCACACCTTCTTGGAAGTTTTTATGTGGGGATTTTGAAAAAAAAAAATTTGCCATTTTTTTTGAATCAGCCTAATATACATGTTAAATGTGAATTTCGTTTAACTACCGAAGTTATAAAAACGCCCTTCTTAAACAACATAGGAATGGCAATTTTTAAAACGCCTACATTAAATGGTTTTGGGGATTAAGTTTATTTACAAGGGTCGGTTATGTCCCGAATAAATAGGTCTATCTACAAATTCACACAAAATAATAATATCTACACGTTGTCACACCACAGAGGTAGAATCCTTGGCGTATTTTTTTACGTGTGCTTTCTTGTGTAACTAAAGCGAATCCAAAAACATTTTTAAGCATAATAAATTATATTTATCAAAAAAACAAGTCTGTTGTTTATAAAAAATAATTTATTTTACACAAAGAACAATAAAACAATCTAAATACCTATTTGATTATTATATCTACGTTTATTAGATATTTATTACATTTTTCACACTGTCGTTGACGGCTCATTTTTAAAATGTATTGCTACATTTTGATTTTTACCACCCTATTTATTTACTAAATAAAATATAAAATAAATAAATGTAGGGTCATTTTGATCCGAACGTATCAGAAAAACGTTAACAAAAATTTTTTTAGAATATTAAATTCAACGTAAAAACAATTAAAATTAGTAGGTACCATCAAGATTGATTAGAAACTGCATGTTGGAGATTCAAAAATAAATATTTTTATATTTTATCTTTCATTTTATGGAATGTTATATATTATTTTTAACAACCTACCTAAAAAAAGGGATTTTAATCCCAAACAAACATTTATTATCGAGGGTTCCAGACTAAGTGCAGTAAAAAAGGAATCAGTAGAGAGGTAGAGGGACAGACAATTTGTCAATAAAATACCTTATGCTGCAAACATTAAAGATGTGGGCGTAGACAACTGTTTAACTGATTTTAAATTTATTATTATTTAAACCGTGATTGGTTATATACAATAAATAGGCCATCCTTAAAATTAATTCATTGTAAGCGATTTGAGTTTGAAAATGTATATGCTATTCTGAAGCCGATAGTACATGATCATTTTGCATTGAATATATTTAGTAAGGCTAGGTCGGGTTTGGTTTCATATGAATGGGCCATACACGTAGTCCAAGTCTAAATCTATAGTTTTGTCCCCTTTAAAACAAAATCTAGTAGTAGGTTCATAAAAGATCCATACAATAGTGCACACAAAAAAAGTTACAGGGTGCTAAAGTTAAAAATTTAATTCAAATATTTTGATTTATTATGGATTTTCAGGGGGTATCAACACCCCTTTCACCCCCCAATTTTTTTAGGGTTATAATTTAACATAACATGGACCGCAACTGGAATTAAACGTCTATTCTTAAACTTTTGTATCTCTTTGTATTTCTTTGTAAATATTTTATTATGGAATATACAGCCACCCTTTAAAATGCTAATTTCAATATTGAATATTTAAACTACATTTTCACAAATATTAAAAATATTGAAAATCCATAATAAATCAAAATAATTGAATGCAACTTTCCTATAAATTTTCATACATTTACGTTAATCCGTTTTAGAGTAATGTTAAAAAAATTATTTAAATTTTCAACTTAAGCACCCTGTAACTTTTTTTTTGTGTGTATATAGGTAAGTGGGGTTCAATCAACATATTTTTGACCCCAGAATCTGTGGTACAATTTGTGACCATTCTTCTCGGGACATCCTGTATAATATTCGACAACTGTTGTATTGTTGGAATATTCCGCAGTAAGCCATAGTGGAACATGAGTGAACCTTACGATGCGAACCGTAGATTGGTTCAAATCATTATAATCGACATTTTGGAGTCACAAAATTCATCATTATCAACTACTGACATCACAGGAACTTTTGGCATGTGAACAATTTAAAATTCTATAGTGAACTCTAATTTTTGCAAACCATTTTTAATCTTGTTCAAAACTTATGTGTATGGTTTGTGAGAAAGAACTGTCAAGGTGACTTATATTTTGACATTTCGTTCTTAAATTTAACAGATAGGGGTTGTCTATATGAACATTTAAGGTATTTTATGAGGCAAATCATTTCAATTAATTAATTACAATTAAAAAATGTTAATTATTTTGTATAATCTTTTTTCTGAAAGTTATTAGGTAAAGAGATACGGAAATATTTATGTGATTTATGTGATATTTAAAATATAAATCTAATGTAACAAACAAAATCAAATAATATTATACAATATAAAACACCGAGTTTGACGTTTTCGGATTTGGCAACAATGCTGTAGATTATTTTTCCGCAAGCTTACTACTGTAAACATAACGTGAACGGCTGGTTTACGTCGGAAGTGGCTTTTAAATTTTGACGGCTAGGGATCGGGTAAAATGGTTGTAGGTAGGTGCCGTTTTGTTTTAGTCAATTAGTGAAAGGTGTGATTCTTTTTAATTGGTCTGGTTAGTTTCAAGCATCTACCGAACAAGATTTCTTTTAATTATCACCATTCGATCCTCAAAGAATTTTTTAGGACCTCCTACCTACCTAAATGCTTTCCAAATTAGAGGGGTTCGGTAGGGATATTTTCAAGTACTGATCAACCACTATCGCCTATTGTTTAAAGTAAATCATGAATGGTTTATAAAAATATAAACTAGATCTTAATATTTGTTAACCTTCGGTGCACTGGATCAAATATAAAATAATATTTTTGAATGAGCAAGTGGTGTTAAAATAATGTCAATACACAAAACTGCTTTTTCCACGGATTTCCTTTGTTGAATTAAAGTTCGAAATTAAAAATTTTTATTAATAACTCCATTTGGCAAATAGCAACTCGAGCCCTGCGGGCTCTCGTGACTACTGCCTAGCAACAAGTTTTCAAACAATCTCTCAAATTATTTTCAATTTATTACTCATTCCCAAGTTTTGGGCTCTTATTCTGAGACACTCTGTATATCAGTCGTATACTAAACACATGCAGTTTTTATTTATAAAATCAGTAACGAAGTAGATATTTTTAATATATACAGTGGAAGGTCTATGGGGCATAAAATAAAGAGTTTATTTTTTTTAATTATATTAAGGGTTGTAGCGACCCACCAACTTGTTTTTTTATGAAGGGGTAGGTTGATAATTTTTAATAACAGTAAATACAAGTGTTAGAAAATCATAAAATATAGGAATTTTATATAAAACTAATTTAATGTAATAAATGTTCATTTGTCTCCTTCGATTCCATACTTAGGGCCATGCAGAACCGTGGCATAGAACAGGACATTGTAAGATGGACTGGTAATATGTTACGGGAAAGAACAATAATAGGTACGCTCTTTGGGGAGACGAGGATGGTCTCAGCCACTAAGGGGTGTCCGCAAGGAGGGGTGTTATCTCCTCTTCTGTGGAACCTGGTGGTTGACGAGCTCCTTTGTAGACTCAATGACGAGGGTATCTATGCCCAAGCCTTTGCTGATGACGTCAGCATAGTTGTACACGGTAGATTCGGGGCCACTGTGTCCGAGAGAATGCAGCTGGCACTGAGGATTACCGAAAAATGGTGCAGACAAGAGGGATTGTCAACTAATCCGGCAAAAACCTCCGTGATAGCGTTCACCCTCAGAAGGAACCTTGACTTGAGGGAACTTCGTATGTGGGGCCAAACACTAAAGTTTAAAGGGGAAGTCAAATACCTAGGGGTAACCCTAGATAGCAAACTAACCCTTTCCAACCACATTAGAAACACAACAGATAAAGGCCTAGGAGCTCTCTGGGCATGCAGAAGAGCTGTGGGCAATACGTGGGGGCTTAAACCCAGTATGATGCACTGGCTTTATACGAGGGTGGTGGCACCCATCATAACCTATTGTTCTGTTGTGTGGTGGCATAAAGCGAGATGCTCAATAGCATCTAGACAGCTAGGCAGGGTACAGAGAGTCTAGCCATAACCAGGGCGATGAGAACAACGCCCACGGCGGCCCTGGAAGCTATGCTGGGACTACCTCCACTACATCTTATTGTGGAAAGGGAAGCACTGGCAGCTGCTTACAGGCTGAAAATAAACAACGAATGGGGCAGGGCGATCCCTAGGTACCATTCCACAATCTCGAAAGAGATTGAACATAATCAATTACTGAGCATGCCCTCAGATAGAATACCTATCTGCTACGACCTTTCCAAACCATATACGGTTCATATTCCGGATAGGGACGAAGCTCGTACCAAGACTAGGAAACAACATGAATCCGTTTGGTACACAGACGGATCCAAAACAAGCACCAGCACTGGGATTGGAATCTACAATGAAAATACAGGGAAGACGTATAGTCTCAACCTGGGTTCAGTAGAGACTATCCTACAAGCTGAAGTGGTTGCCATCAACACATGCTCGGAAATCATCCTGAACGAGACAGTCCCTAACAGGACTGTCAGGATCAGAAGTGATAGCCAAGCAGCTCTCAAAGCAATAGAGAGCGTACACACTGCGTCACGAACAGTGAAGCACTGCCAAGGAACTGTAGCTGAACTGGCACAACGCCACAAGGTTATCCTTGAATGGGTACCAGGACACACAGGGATTCTTGGAAATGAAAAAGCTGACCTCCCAGCCAGGGAAGCTTCAGAAGGAACCCTGATCGGACCTCTTCCCACATGTGGGGTCTCATACCAACATGTAAGGGAAACAATAGAGGAACGACTAAGGGAACAACATAAGAAACTCTGGATGGAACTGCCTGGACTCAGGCAATCCAGATTATTCATAACAGGTCCATCCAGGGAGAAAACTACAGAACTACTCAGCCTAAGTAGAACCCAATTGAGAAAGGCAGTGGGACTGCTTACAGGACACTGCCATCTCCGAAAACACATGAACATAATAGGACTCGCTGAGGACCCATTATGCAGAAAATGTGGTGAGGAAGACGAAACTCCTCTTCACGTAATATGTCACTGTCCGAGCCTTAAGTGGCTTAGACAGAGACACTTTCGCATTCAGTTTCCTGAGCCAGAGGAAATCGTGAAAGCGAATATCAGGGACATTCTAGAATACATGAAGGAAACGAACCTGGTATGATTACTTCAGGGGGGTACAATGAGCCTAGAGCTCTAGTACATGCATGAAACGCACCCCAGAAGAATAGAATAGAATAGAATAGAATAGAATAAATATTCAAAATGCTTTCCATCTTGATGCTGAAAATATTCTAATCAAATACAAAAATGATCCCTAATAATTTCAAAGTACTACGTCTATGTACTTACACTAGGGGATAGTATAGATCCTGGCCCACGCGCTATTTTGAAAAAATTGGTGTTAATCAACTCCCTATGGTCTAGGGCAAGGCTGCTCAACCTTTTTAACAGTAGGGCCAAACTGAGGATTAACCACCTTCATGACGGGCCACTTACAATTCCTAAGTATTTCAATTATTCTCAGGATCGATATACGCAATAAAACCCAATATTAAGAATTTAAATTATTGATTATTAGGCAATAATACACACGAACAAGCAGAAAGTATCATATGCTAAAATTTAGTAGCTAAATAAAATAAGAAAATTAAACATAAGGATGTATCTTCTTAAATGTAGAACTACAATAAGTCATTGCTGCAATTAATGTGATTTCTGCCATTGTTTGTCTTTTAATAATTTACTTATGTTAGGCGACAAATCCGATGTTGATAGCAACAACAAGTCATAAATATGTTGCTCAGTTAAGGATGTGAGGTATTTATTTTTTACATAATTAAGGTCTGAAAAAACCTTTTCACACACATATGTGGACCCAAAACTACTTAAAAACTGTAACGCCAGGTAAGTTATGGCTGGAAATTCTGCCTTTGGTACTAATTTCCAGAAATCTGCAAAATCTTCTGAAGAATTTCGAAGACAATTTGTTGGCAAAAAGGTTTTTTAACGTATCATGATTTTGCAGTTCAACGAGTTCCAACTGAACATTGGCCGGATAACCAACTACGTCCGCCAAACTTATTATAAACGGATTTATAAAAATTTGTATATTTTGTTTTTTGCTTTCAAAGTCTGAAAATCTCTTCTCAAACGACTGTGATAAACATTGAATTTTGGATTGATATTTAGTATAATTAACAGAATCAATATTAAGCTCCTCTTTCAAATGTTTTAGTGTGGGGAAATGGTCAATATTTTCTATAGCCAAATTAATTGCAAAAAATTCAAAGAAATCAGCCTCTGCCTTCGGAAGTTAAAGCATTTTTAAATAAATCAATATTTTGAATGGATCGAATTTTAAGTCGGTGAGTGTATTTACAATGTCGCAAACTTGACGGTAGTACTTTTCTAACCATATTATTAACAGCTTAGTGTGAATGTAACATGAACCATCGTTCCAGTGTATGGGCTAATGTGCTCGTTAAAGCACCTGGGTTGTCAGATTTCTTTTTTGATTTAATATGACAAATTCCAATGTGTATTTATGTATTTTAACATTTTACTCGAATTTTGTTTTTTGTTTGTAAAAAATAGTGTGTTAATTTGTTTAATTTAATTAAAATTTAAAAATTATCAGTACTAAAGTTCAAGCTATCGTCATAGGTGGACTGAATTACTGGGGAAAATATCTTTAAAAAATATATTTTGCAAAATTTTTGTGAGTTGACATTGTACATAGTCATCAGTTGTCAATTTTGTCACACATTTTTGTCGATTTCGAAATAACAACAGACATATTATAGCATTAATATTACAAAACAACTCTGTTTTCATAAACTTTGGGTATAGGGAATGCTTATCAAAAATTAAAGTTACATAATCGGGTATTCTTTTTATGATATAAAATACGGGGTGTTCCATTTGAAAGAATAGAGAGTTATCGTCCAGCCTGTATACAAAAGGGAAAATAATTAATATTTAATAGAATACGGTGATATTGTATCATATTACGAAACTCTGTTGGGGAAAATACTTATTTTTTCTTCAATGTACAATAAGATACAGAGCGTTGATTTACCTACGATTTTCACACAAACGTGCCCATAACTTCTGAAGTACTCTGTATAACGTATCAAAACCTTATATCAAAATCTTCAAAAAAATGTGAGGAGTCCGATTTCGGTATAATATAGTGGGGTTCCCATTTAAAAAATCATATGTTTGGTTTGTGGGGTTCCCATTTAAAAAATCATATGTTTGGTTTGTAACGGAGTTATACAACACTTTGTATAGTTTAAGGTAATTTCAAAATATGGACCCTAAAGACATCTACTATTTTCGGTAATAACATTTTTTGATATCTTCTAAAACATCACAGATACTGAACTTTGTCTTCAGGTTGGTACACCCTGTATATATATCTCTTGGTAATAACAGTATAGCCTTGGTATATTGGATGTTTTTTTTTCAGTAGGTACCTAACATATAATTATAAACAAAAACAGCAAATCATTAGGATGATTAAGTATATGGACTTCCAAATAGGTAACTGATCATTTATAAGACAATGTGATTTTATGTTAATAAAACCAGGATATTTTTTGTTAACGTTGTAAATAAAAGACATTATCCTCTCCCTTGGACCCATCGCTGATTTATGCTGCCATATCATATTATCATCTAAATACAATTTAGTAGGTAGTTACTAAGAACGATGAAGAGGCATATTCATCTCAATAATGTACTTTCACGTGTTAACACACATTTTGTTTAATTGGCATAAAGACAGCTTAGATAATTAGCTGTATTTCTGCACGGAAACCGTGCCGTTACAAATGCATACAGATCAATTTCTGTCACGTTTCGTTGTTCATCTTCGCCCTCTTTGTCTAAAAACCATAACGTCTAACATCGAGTAATATTGCGCCTTGCCAAGAAGTATGCAATATTTGCATAATTATGTATTTACAATAGTAAAAATGTCATAAACGTAAAACATTGTGTATGTTAAAATATGTATACAATCTTGTTAAGTTATAGAAAACATGTTTGTATGGGGTGGATAGTACAATTAAGTTTCGAAAAATAGCCTCATATCAAAGATTTTGTATAATAATAATAATATAATAAATATTTTAGAAATTAATATATTGTTACAAAAATCCACATTATAAAAAATAAAATAAGAATTGTTAATTCAGATACTTATTACTTTTCAAATACAATATTTTAGAAATTCCTTTTCATCTGTCAAATTTCAACAATGTTCCGACTACTTTTTAATTGTAGTTATCTACATTTTTTGTGTGGTGTGAATATACAGGGTGTAACAACCTTACGACAAAGTGCGGTATATGGGTTGTTTTAGAAGGTTTTACAAAAATGTTATTAACGGAAATAGTAGATTTCTTTAGGGTTCTAACCTAACCTAACCTAACCTAACCTAAACAAACCCAAACATATGATTTTTTAAATGGGAACCCCTGTATAATACCGAATTCGGACTGCTCACATTTTTTTGAAGATTTTGATATAAGGTTTTGATACGTTATACAGAGTCCTTCAGAAGTTATGGATACGTTTATGTGAAAATCGTAGGTAAATCAACGCTCTGTATCTTATTATCTATTATTGAAAATAATAGGTAAGAGTTATCGTCCACCCTGTATACAAAAGGGAAAATAATTAATATTTAATAGAATACGGTAATATTGTATCATATTACGAAACTCTGTTGGGGAAAATACTTATTTTTTCTTCAATGTACAATAAGATACAGAGCGTTGATTTACCTACGATTTTCACACAAACGTGTCCATAACTTCTGAAGGACTCTGTATAATGTATCAAAACCTTATATCAAAATATTCAAAAAAATGTGAGCAGTCCGAATTCGGTATAATATACTGGGGTTCTCATATTTAAAAAATCACATGTTTGGTTTGTAACGGAGTTATACAACACTCTGTATAGTTTAAGGTAATTTCAAAATATGGACCCTAAAGACATCTACTGTTTTTTTTAATAACATTTTTGGATATCTTCTAAAACAACCCATATACCGAAGTTTGTCATAAGGTTGGTACAATCAATTTAATTAAGAATAATAAAAAACTCTTCGTTTAAACAAAACTTTCAATATTTATTTAAAATAGTGCTTTTTTAACTTTAATGACAGCCGTTTCGCTAGACTTAGCATCGTCAGATTGACATATTGAAGTTACATTTTGTTTGTTTGTAGCTAGGTACCTGATGTTTATTAGGTAGTTATAAGGCTAGACCAAGTATGGAAGTAATAAGACATAACAATATTAAAGCCTAGATGTTATGAGCCCTAAGGGATTATCCTGGATGTACTTCCCTCTAAGATCAGTATAACTGTGCAATGATATTTATAGAAAAACCAGGAAAAAACTATATCATGCTAATCTTTACAATAACTTAATATATTTGTGTTACAATTACGTCTTATCTATGTATAAAATGAAGACTCAATCAAAGCAAACACTTTAAAAGTGGAGAACTTCCCAGATTTATTTGTTCATTAACAACCTTAAATTGTGGATCTGCTAGATGTCTTTTTATTTCAAGTTCTTCAAGGAAATCTAAATTTTGTTTTTTATTACAAGTGTGTAGTATTTGGATGTCATTGATGTGTAAGAGTGAGGTTGGATGTTCAAGTAGGTGTTTTGCATAATTTGACTTATTTGGTTGTTTTAATCTATATGCTCTTAAATGTTCGTTAAATCTTACTTCAAAATTTCTTTGTGTTTGACCTATATATACAGCATTACACTTTGGACAATTAATTTTGTAAACACCAGATTTTTTTAATTTAGGTAATTTTGTTTTTACATTTAACAATTTTGTACCAATATTATTTTCTGTTTTAAATGATATTAATGCTGATGTTGCCGAAGATATTATTTTTGAAATTTTATTGGAAATACTTCCATAATATGTAATATTTTTATAACTTTTAATTTCTTTAGTTTGTTTAGGAAATATTAGGTTTAGTGACACTTTCTGTTCTTTCTTATTAATTAATGTATTTATCAAATGACTTGGGTAGCCATTAGATGTAGCTTTTATCAAAATTTAAAGAAGTTCGATGTACAATTCCCAGTTAATATTACCCACCTCCTCTCACTAAATTGGAAACCAATATATGAACTTAAATGTAATTACTTTTATAGATCGGGGTATTTAATATAAACTCAATTGTTATTTTTAAAAATACAAAAATCTGTGGCAAATGGACTAGTTTCCATACCAAAATCATCACCACACACACACCTGTATAATATACTGCACTGTATAGTTTAACATTGTTATATAATTTTTTACCAAACGATTGTTTCGTTGACCTTGAAGTTTGTATTTCTCACGAAACTCTGTACTTTACATTATTCCAAACATGATTTGTTTAGTTTTATTTTCCTTATAGTTTTTTGTAAAAACCAACACGACCGATACTTGAGAACATTTTTTTGTTAACTATATTAAATGAATCTGTTACATTGTTGACATATTGTTTTCATTTTTATTTGAATATTTCGCCCGTTCCAAAAGAAATTCAATATCACTAGTCTGAATCGATCGTCTACGTTAACTATTTTAATTTTAATTTGACATTAATCTTGCTTTTCTTGTTTCAGGTAAGAACGATGTACCGTAAAGGGTAAGAATGCAATCAATATGCAAATATTTGTATACATTTTCCGGGTATATAACTTTTTATTCCATTCAGTAGTATTTGATATTGTGATAAGACAAAAGTTTCAAATTTCATCATACTGATTAAAAATTGAATAACTTGCAGATCTACATACAGAATGATTGATTAGTGTGAGAAAGCTCAGTAGGTCTGTTATAGTAAAAATTCCAAAAAAAAGTTATTGACAAAAATTGTAGGTAAGTTTAAACTCCACATTTTAAAATTAGTTACAATGTTACAGGGTGTTCCATAAGAGGGTGGCACACCAAACTTATATTTGTTTAAATGGAACACCCTGCATTTTATTTTAAATTTGAAATCTGCTTAACTTCCACATCACAACAATGTAAAGTTTTATTATGTTATACCGGGTATTTAAAAAGTGTTTCATTTAAAAAAACATAAGTTTGGTGTGCCACCATCTTATGGAACACCCTGTAAGATTGTAACTAATTTTAAAATGTGGAGTTTAAAGTTTCCTTCAATTTTTGACAATAACTTTTTTTTTGGAATTTTTACTAAAACAGATCTACTGAGCTTCCTCACACTAATCAATCACCCTGTATACAGAGGATATATTTTTTGAAGAACATTCTGTTTATGGTTTATAATTTTTAGTAGACCTGCATCTTATGACAACAAATGCATAAATTCTGGCCGATTTATCTTTTCCCATGAACGAAATAACGAATGAATTATTTTTATATTTTATTTATTTCTTATTCCCAGAAACCACAACCCCGAAACTAGGCCATTTTTCTTTGCACAACAGAATTAATTGAAAAGAAAGAAAATAAGGTATAACTTTTATTATTACAACCTCAATGATACGAATTTTAGCAAGTGTGACCATGGAACACAAAGAAAAAAATATATATATTTCTGTTTTTTTCGCTTTGTGCTCTGCGTGTCAGTTTTATAAATATTGTGTTAACAAACGACACTCGTATTTATGCGTTTCATTCTTATTTGTACCTTAAATTAATATACAGCAGGGATTCTCAATATTTCCAACGCTGCGACCCCCTTGTTAGGTAGAGAATTTTGGCGACCCCCTTCTTCTAACATCGTAAAGTAAGCCTTTGTATGCAAAAAGACAGCAAGCAATAATTAGTTTTAAAAAACATAAAAACACTATTCAAAACTATATAAAAACGTTAGTGAGCACTATTTTCTTAATTTTTTTTCATTCATAAGTAAAAGCATAAGTAAAATTTGTGCTATAAAAAGAAAAATTGTTTACCTCATAAACTAACCACTGTAACCTACAAGTATTATACATTTTTGAAATCAGCTCAAAGAGGAGTATCCAAGTTTTACATAAAAAATATGAGAAGTAATTTAAAAAAAAAGGCATACCGCTAGGGGTGAGGGGATAGCTATTCCAGTAAGTTTAAATAAGCCATAATGCTTGCCCCTTCCAACATAAATTGACGTGTTTTTGGATATTTCTAAATACCAGTATTACAAAAGTTATTAAAGGTGGATACTTCTATCTGTAACTGTATTTCTTAATAAATATTTTTGGGAGGTTAATAAAATGTTTTAATTGATAGGTAATATTAGTTTTGTTGATTTATGAGTTTTTAGAAATTAAGATATCCTAACAATTTGAAATCAATGCCCATCGAAACGATAATAATTTTTTAATATGGACGATGAAATACGTCTTGACCTACGTTTGACTTAATCTTTTGGTTTAATTCGTGTGTACATCGTAACGCATGGGACATTTTTCAAAGGTAGAGGTACTCTTCCAGGTACAGTTAGAGCAAAGGGTTGAGCTTCTTTTGTAATTTTATTTTTATAGGTATCTTTTATCTTACCCAATCCCTTAAAAAGCTTAGGATAGTTTTCCATTGGTTCTTGGTTATTTTTATAAATTCTTCTAACTAAACCCAGTTTCTCACTTGCTATAGGTACTAGGTAAAGGTAAAAATATAATATAATATAATATAGGTAAAAGGTAAAAATATAAAAAGTATGAAGAGTATATGATATAATTGGCATTTATATTTTATTAAAAGTTCTTTATGGATTTAGGTGTTGTTTCTTTTAGCATTTACGTAAAAACCTTAATGTTGATATTCTTAGAGGGTTGAAAGACATTTTATATCAACTTTGTTGAAAGCAATTTTTAATGTCGCAACCATAATTATTTTAAACCTTATCAGTTAATGTAAGTAGCCGTTTACTGAATTATCGTTTAACAATATAACTTATAGTAGAGAGAAATTAGATAATAAAATAGGGATATTATTCTGTAGTTACGAAGTAGATTTTTTTTGATTTATTAAGTAACTAAGAGCCGGAGCTTCATTATAAAAAGCGTTAATGGTTACTTTTGCTTCATATTAAGTGCTTCGCTAAACAAAATGCCAAAAACACCGAACACTTGTTTTTATGAGATATTTTAACCGGTTGAGTTTGCTAGATATTCTTTAACATAAGGAATTTTAAAAACAACATAAAGGTTATATAACATCTTTTATTATTTCTTTTAAATAAGCATTATAATAAAAACACTTTAATTTAGGAATCATTTTATTTTTCCAAAACACATCATCCCTGCTTATTTGTTCAGCATGTATCGGCCCTAAAGGAGACCAGACAATGAAATAGAAATATTCCTTGCCTGAAAGATGTAGCTGCCCTTGTATTTGATAATAATCCGGATGAGTGTGTTTTAAATACAAAAAACCATCCTCATCATACGCAAGAAATTTAATTTTCTTTTCAGCTACTCCTTGTTCTATTGAGCAGCTTTTTAGGGCCAAGGGACATTTAACTTCAATAGTGAAATTGTTGTCATCTTTAATCACGCCATCTGGACTTGCCCCTAGAAAATATTCCTCTCCAGTTCCAATGAATAAGCCACAAGATGCAATATTTAAACCTGTCAGTGCCTCAAATGCACGAATTGCTGTGGCTTCATTGTACTGACCATATCGTGTAGCTCTGTTACCTGTAAAACCTTTGTCATTTCTCGCAATCTACAGATAGTTCCAAAATTAGATGCAGTTAGTCTATACTGTCGTACTTGATGCCATAACGGATTTGAATGTTGTCCTCTTGTAGCTATTTCTATGCTAATTTTATCTGTCATTGTTTTTTTTTAATATATTCTGGAGCTTTTCTTTTCTAGCATTTAGTTCTTCTTCACTTACTTCATCTTGCACTGCCCCATAATCTTCATCGGCAACTGAAATAATTAATTTTGGTTTATATCCCCGTTTACATTTAAAATTTTGAGTTCTTTGTCGCTTGAGTTTTCTTCTTGCTAAAAATTTTTTGTGTAATCTCCGGTAGTTTCTTGAAATGAATTTATTTGTTGAAGAGTTGAAGGTAGGTATCTTTCGAGTTATAGGAAATAGCAGCCAACTGACACAAGAATCAAATAAATTCACCAATTTTCGGTTATTTATGGAATAATAATTATTAGGTAGCTACCTACAGATAAAAAGGTTTAATGGATTTATAGTTATTCCAAAGAATTTTAATTCCCTTTTATTATTTATCAAGCAATAAAGATTATTATGTACCTACTAAGATTAAATTTCTATAAAGTATGGTTATTGTAAAGGTAAATTAGAAAATTGCGGATTGATAGCAACTAATTTGGTTTTGATTAAATATTCCATGAATTTAGGCTAATAGCATATTTTAATATTCAGAATTCAGAACTTTTGTACGATGACCAATCTACTTATAAAATATATTTAAAAAGATATAGGTAATAAATATTAAGTCCTAAATGTTCATTTAATTTCGTTTAATTATTTATAAAAATGTAAAAGGAAATTAAAACATACTGTAATTTTATTAAATATAAAAATCTAGAAAGAAACAACTCAAATTTTCAAAACAATCGATCGGAAAATAACGGCGTTTGATTTTTATTTCAAATAAAAGGGGGTATGTAATATTAAATGTGATTAAAAACGTTTTTTTGTTCACGTATATATTAAATTTTATTTCAATTAGTTTTCTTAGTCTTATGAATTTTCTAAATGGTAAAATCACATTAAATATCTCTTGTCACTTGTCACAGTCATGGTAAGAATTTCTTTAAAATCCCTTTAGCCGTTTTTTCTAGATGGTGTTAACAAATTTACTTCACACTGACATCCAAAAATGGTTCCGCAAACAAATATTTTTTGGTCAGGTATCTCCACAACGTAAAAATCAATCAAACCAATTTTTTTCTCATCACAGTAATTCTTCCCCTCTATTATATTTAAACGGAATACGAGATGAATAATTGAAGACACGTAAAACAAAATTCCTGGATTATCATACATAAAAAACATTGCCATATTGTCACAGTTTTTTATTTTTCTAGGTCTATTTATCGATTTTTAATTAGTAATAATAATTTCTTTCCCAGAAATAGAATTATACCTAGTTTTTTAGTTAAAAAGTTTTAAATAAATAAGAAAAGTTATCTTAAATTGTTTCAACTAAAAAGGTGTCTATAAATTTAACGATTCTTTAAAAATTTTATACATTTCAATTTTTTTTTAAATGTTTTTTTAATCTCCCTCCTTAATACCCTCAATAATCTAGCCTAGTTTAATTTTTTTAAAGTTTATTTATTTATAATTAAATTATATTAATAGTTTTGGAGATATTTAGAATAAAAAAATAGGACCGATGCCTGGTAATAAAATTATCGGCTGGGTGGTTGTTGTATTCGTTGTAAGATCCTTATCTGATCAGTTGAAACTACCGATGTAATAATATTACGAATTTAATATGTGTATGCCGCCCGTACCCAAGCCCATCTCTAATCTCCTACCCACCCAAAATTCTAGCCCATGGAAGATTTAATATACGTCGACTTATGATTTGTAATCTACGTCAGCATTTAAAATATCTCGGCTTATCTCTGTTCGAACTTTGTGGGTGCTTCCGACACCGATTTTACGGACAGGGTATGTATTCCTCTTAATAATGTACGTTCAGCTCCAGAGACAACATGTTAATTTTCAATAATCTTCTTTTGTTGATTTTCATTTAGACCATACAAAACTTTTCTAGAAATTTTTAGTTAAACATCTGCAAAATGTTTATTAGGGTGTCCGTTATTTACCGATTTGATTTTTGAGTTTGCATCGCTTTTAAAATTTTTAGTGTATGACCCAAAAAAAATATCTATCCTATATAAGCCCTTAATATTGATAATAAACCGTGCCACAAAGGCGATTGATTTCCCATTTAAATAACATGGGGTTTTGGTAATTTTTGCAAAAAAACCTTAGTAATTTTTTCGATAATTTCACTTGCTTAAAAGTTATGCAATTCGTTGGGAGACCTATAACTTTTTATCCCAATGACAGCTGTAGACAGTAATCCCGAAACATTGAAATACAATTTTTTCTCATAAATTCTTTTAAATAACCCATGAAAGATTTTTTAGTGTTCTTAAATAGATTTATGTTTGTTACCTTTCAATTAACTTTAAAAATCTTCCATCTCTTTATACCAAAATCAATCATAAGTTTAATTTAACAAATTCATTAAAGAAATATCAACTCTTACTAAATTGTAAAAATATTTTCGTATATTATATGCCCGTCAAGATGTATAAAAATAAACAAGTGAATTTTTAAACACAAATTTATAAATAGAAGACATTGAGCTTTGTCATGGGACTTTTGTAATAAACGCTAGAAATACCAACGATTTATGTGATTCTAATAGAATTTAAAACATTCGTAGGAAGATCATTGAGAATCGTGTATTTATATTAATTAGTTAATTTATGTTGCCGTTGTTTGATTCGATAATTAACGATTCTTATGCGTTGTAAAAAATGTATATAACTGTATTACATTCACGTAGTTTTGGCACAATGGGAGATCATAATAATTTATGTTTATGTTAGACATACTTTTTGTTATACGTGACATAATTTGTGTTAGTAAATTGTTTGCCATACATAAAATTAGTTAAGGTGTCGAATAATAAAAAAATGTAACATTCATGCCAAAATAAGTTCATTCATTCTTAATTATTAGGGAGTGTAATTTTTTTTAATCAAAAAATAGACTTAAAACTTTTTAAAAAGGTTTTAAAAAAGTCTTTCAAAATTTAAGCTTTTAATATTATTCCTCACTTTACAAATCCCAATTCCCAATTAAATTACATAAGCAGCATTTTTTCTATTATTTTTGTGGGTTGATATTTGATCGTTTTAAAATAATCTGAAGTTTCATTTTTTTAAAATAGTCATTCTGAAGTTACTTAAAGTTCCACATGTATGATATTATGAATTTTATTTCATTAACTTATACTTTTTTTATTTATACTACATGAAACTATTATCAGTCCTAGAAAATGGAGGATTCAGTGGAGTGAGAGACAAGCACCAGCGGGCGTTTTAGAAGAAATTGCTTCTAATTTAGAATTTATACTATTATATATTGTTCCATATCCAGATTTGAGCTTTTATCGATGTAATCATTCATATGATTTAATTAAATAAAAATTTGATATACTTTTCCAATAACTATAAAAAATATAAATAAAAGATTAGGCAGAATGGTACGTATAATTTACCAATGTCAAGTCCAAAGCACACTTTTTCAATGCTATTTTTGGCGTTTTTAAAAATATTAATTCGCCGGGATTATTAAAAAAATAAAACATTGGATGTTGCCTTTCCCTAATACTTAACTACTTTATTTCAGTCGAAAATAGACATGATATATGCTGTCAATTTCATCCTGATTTAGAAAATCATTTATTTATATTAACTTTAGTTTTTGTACTTGTATTTGACTTTAGCTTTACTATTTTATAAATTGTGTTTCTTGTATTTTTGGTAATGTGAATTTTTTAAACTCTAATTCTAAATAATTACAAATTTTGGTTTATTGTAAAACTTTTTTTCATCTGTCAAATTTACTCAATTTCACTCAATTTCACTCAACAATGTTTTGACTATTTATTGACTGTTGTTTTAGCCAATACAATTTTTCGGGCTGAGATGGGAAGCTTATGTTCTATAGGTCCTTATCCAGAACCCAACAGTGTTGGACTTACCTTCGAGAGGATGCCTACCAACCAAACCCACCTCAAAAACTCGCCGTTACCCCCGCATCGGAATCACTACCCTAGCATACTTCAAGACGGGCGGCGGTCCTTCACACACTCTTCACCCATTCATACGACTCGCCCTCAGAACATTCCCTTCTTTTAATTTCCATTCCTTTCTCCACAACTTCGCTACCCTCTACTCATTCTTTCTTCTCTCTCAACATTATCTGCACCATGTTCTCCCAATATACTGCTACTTCCTTGTTCTTCCAACATGTAAACACATGACCCTCATTATCCTCCACCTTACGCATATTCCAGCCTCTCTCTTTCCAATCTTGTATAGAAACCCCTCTCTTGACCCATGCCCAGTGAGCACTTGTGTCACCCTTTGACCGTTGCCTCTTTGCCTTCAGGTCCAAAGGGTATGACCTTTATGATAGCAACCACTATCCTATTATAATATCTGATAATACCGACAGCTTATCAGATGACATCGTCAGGTGGCAAATTCCTCAAGCAGATTGGGACAATTTTAGAAAATATATTGATTGTAACATGGAGACTTTCCAGTTCCTAGATATAAATAATGATCTCTGTATATTCAATAATTGCATAATCTCTGCTGCTGAAAAACATATCGGAAGAAGTGTGATTTCCAATAACCGAAAAGCAACACCTTGGTGGAATCAAAATTGTGCAGATGCCGTCCGTGACAGCAAAAGAGCTCTTAATAAATATAGACGTGCTAGAAATGAGGAAAATCTTATCAATTTTAAAAAACTAAGAGCTAAAGCTAAATATGTACTTAAACAGAGTAAAAAACAATCTTGGCAGAAATACGTTTCTTGCATAACATCGGATACTACCTCCAGCCAGATTTGGAAAACGGTGAGGCAAATGACTGGGAAAAAACCTACATGAAAATTCCTGGAATAACTTTTCAGAACAAAATCGTTACCGACGATGAAAAGATCGTAAACATTATGGCCACAAACTTCTACAGCAGATTCCAAAACAGTCTTTTACCTAACCCAATCTCTACTACCAAAAGTTTTGAAAAGTTAAGCGACACACAGACATCAGATCTCGATGCAATGAACTTTCCCTTTTCTTTTTCTGAACTTCTAAACGCATTATCCTCTTGTCGTAATTCAGCTGCAGGTCCTGACAATATTCCTTTTATTTTTATCAAAAATTTTTCTGAATACACTTTTTCCAAACTACTAAACATATACAATAAACTCTGGATTAATGGAGAATTTCCAAAATTATGGCAAGAATCGATTATTATTCCAATTAAAAAACAGGATAAACCCACAACTTCACCTAGTTCTTATCGTCCAGTTTCATTGACATGCACTATGTGTAAACTTCTTGAAAAGATGGTCAATAGGAGACTTCTCTGGTATTTAGAGAAACACAGCATAATAGATGCCTCCCAGTCCGGATTCAGATCACAACGTAGCACTGCGGATAACTTAATAATGCTCCAAACACAAATTTCTACTGCATTCCAACGCAAACAAGATGTAATAGCCGTTGCTCTTGACATAGAAGGCGCGTTTGACTCTCTACCCACAGACTTTATCCTAAAAAAACTGCAGGACCATAGTATCACTGGTAACATGCAACTTTTCATAAGGAATCTCTTAAAAAAACGATCATTTAGAGTTTCATCCAATGGGAAAATATCCAGCCTTTTTAAACAGGAGAATGGTGTACCTCAAGGATCTGTTATTAGTCCCACACTGTTTATCTTAGCCATCAATGACATCTCCAAGAACATTAATTCACCAGTTCGGCATTATCTCTATGCTGATGACCTCATTATTTCATGCCACGGTACTAGCACCAACTCAACTTCTAGCTTAATTCAAGTAGTGCTGGATCATCTCTTCCAGTGGTCAGTTAGAACAGGTTGCCACTTTTCTGCTGAAAAATCAAAAGTGATCAAATTCTCTAGAAGACATTCGAGTACATTAGTTCCCAAATTATATTTAAATAAAGTGAAGTTGCCCATTTCCACAAAACTTAAAATATTAGGTCTTACCTTCGATTGTCGTCTTAATTGGAAACAACATCTAATAAATATCAAGGCCAATTGTTCTTTTAGACTAAATATACTAAAAAATATTTTGCCTAAACAACATTTTTGTGACTCGCTTATTTTGGCAGATTTTCTTCGGGTTCAGGCGGCCATTTTGGACTCCTTCCGGAATCGCTTCCGTGTTAGAGATGATTCCAAAAGTATCGCGACAGCTCCGGTTTTCCCACCTATCTTTACCGTCGACTCGAACGCTAGCGATTACCCAGTTCGAGAAATAGATTCCAGTGGCCCAGCAACCGCTGGGACTAACAAACACCGCACACGGAATCCGCTTAGCAATTGTTCTACTAGAATTCTCCGATTGCGTTACGGCACGCGCCGATCGGAGATCGTCGGCGAATATCCCCACATTGCCGAATTTTACTGGAGCTGTCGCGATATTTTTGTAATTGTCTCTAAACATTTTCTCGTTTTAAAGCATCTGGGATGACTTACAAATTGAGCTATCTCTGAATAATTTACAGAATTATTCGTATGTTTGGACCTTCAGTTACTGGATTATTAGTAGAAATAAAACTTTTAAATTTATTTTAGTCTGGAATTCGTGACAACCATCTTGCTAATTTTGCATCGATATTGTTGAAGGTGGACGGCACAGAATATTCAATAACTAAACATTGGTTGTTACATTTCATTTCTTTTTTCAATTTGGATAACTAAAAAATATTTATTAAATATATATTGAGATAGATATCTAATAGTTAAAAATTTAATAAGTAGAACTTGCCTTATAATTTACAATAAAAGGATATATTAATAAGTTTTATAGAATCAGCAATTACTTTTTCTTTTGTACATCTAAAGTGTCCAAGTTCATAATTTTCACAAGACATACATTTAAAATAAACAAAGAATGTAATGGGCATTTTATATTGAATAGAATCCATATTTTGCTATTTTATAACAATTAAATATTTCCAATCCATAATGAGTACACTTTTACATAACAATTCATCTTTTTCCTAGTTCTCTTTTAAAATTCTAAGTTTAATCTGAAACAATAAAAAGAAAATAAAAATCAAAAGTATTAATGGTTTTCACATGTTTAAGAAATCAACATGTAATTTTAGTTAATAAAGTATTTAAATTAATATTATAAAAAGGAAGTACTTACAAAAATATAAAAAGACAAATTGTAGTCTTCGATATTGTATAAATAAGTATTCTAATAGCTCATGAGTACCTAAAAAAGACATAAGAACAATTAAAAACATGTAGCAGGTGTGGTGAAATACAGTAAACTAATTCCCATATCAATAGTGTTGAACATAATCACATAAGTTTTTGATAGAACACATTAATAGTGCATAGTGAAATAACTATTGAAAAACTTAGTGTACAAACATTAACAAAGGACATTTTATGTAACAAAATGTATGTAAGATAAGTGAGTAAGTTGTTTATATAAATTTTAAAATGTTAATCTTTGTTAACACAGAGACTCTTATCTTATATAATGTGTAAGAGATACAAATAACAAAATCTTTTAAAAGTTTAAATTTTAGTTGTTAGGGTTTAAAAATAGCAATTTTTAGTTAAGATAGGATTAGTTTAATTGATTTATAGTAATTTTAAGTACAATTGATAGTATTATTTCAAATTTTAAAGTCTAGAAAATATGACAGCTCCAGCAAACTGCCTATTTTTTTTATAATAAATTTACAAGGAAAAAGTCTATTTAAAATTAAAGAAATAAACTTTTGGTAAATATAACGATGAGATCTCACTGTAAGTTAACAAAGATACTATTAGTTTTGTAATTTCATTACCTTCATATTCAAGAATTTTGGTTAGAATTTTGCATTTAAACAATGGAATTTCGTTTTCTGATGTCATACTTGTCATTTTTCCGGGAAGCCTATAAAAAGGCCGGAAAATCGATGATTCACTCTCTTTTTGATTTTGGTAGCAGAGCAATTAACATCATATGTATTAATTGATTACTAACTAGAAGAAAATTTTTTGCATTAATTAAAAGCTGTTTATGTTAAATTAATACATGTAACATTAAAAATACATACAGTAAAGTAATCAACCATTATTAAATTACTTACCAAAGTAATAAATTTATCAAATCAGAGACTGATTCCAAAAGAATTTGAAAGATTAAATTTGAGCATTCTTTCTGCAACTGGTCCTTAGCCGCCATTTTGTGGTATTACTGTTCCGAAGGCAGAAGAGTAGAAGCCGATCCGAATTTTTCGTGCCATTCCATTTAGACAGTAGCAATTTTTAGAGAACGAACTTTATAATAAAAGGTACGTGTCTTAGTTAAGTTTTAGTATTTGTATATTTGTTATTTTGTGACTGTAAATTAATTTTATTTGTATGTATCATCTCCATTCTTTCCATATAGGGCTATTCATTTATTTATTTGTACTAAACATACGAAAACCAATTAACAGTTTTTGTACAACAAAATTATAAATAATAATAATCATTAAATTTAAATCATAATAAATTGACAATACCAACGTGGGATATTAACAAATAAACTAAAATAAATCAAACATAATCAAACATAAAAATTATAAAAAAAAAATTTAAATCATATTAATATATATTCAGTTCATTTTCTTCCTGAAAACACTACAGATGAACGTTTTATGTTTCTTCTCACCCCTTTCTTCTAAGCCACTTCCCGTGTAACGTGGCCGATATCCCGTACACAACCTCCAGTTTCCGCTACTCAATCACTCTTTTTCTCTCTTTTTCTTAAACACCTTATTGTTATTAGTTAAATACGAATATCCTCAATTAACAGGGTGTTAATAATTGTTTAAAGCCCACCCTTATTGTGTAAAGAACAAGTGAAGTGAAATATACTTATTTATAGTAAAACAGTGGTTCAATGTTCACAAGTGGAAATGTTAACGGTACATTAAACCCCACACGAATTTATTGGAAATAAAACATACGCGCATTTTGTATAAATATTGATAGATAAATCATTTATGAAATGTTCAATTAACCTTATTTTATGACGTCAGATGCTCCACCCATTACTTACTTCTACTCTTATAGAATTTTTTGTTCTAACAAGCGGTTGCAAATCGGTTTTTGAACTAGTTTATCTACTGTTTAATGCGCATGTCTGTACGTCTCATGTATCATAGAGCATTATACAGTATGATGCCAATGTATGGAATAAATTCAATATTTCAGAAACAAACTAGCTACTTTTTAAAAAAATCGTAAATGAATGGCTATCAACTGCTATAGATGTGTTGAACATGTGTTGAATGACGTCATAGACGATTTTTTAAATACAAACCGAGGTCACGTGACAGCTCATTTGAAAGGTCTCCTTATTGCCTTTGCAACAATGTAATCATTTGGATATTTATTTCTACAGGGTTAACCAAAACTGTTGGTTTATTAATACAATTAACTTAGAATAAATGTTTACTTAAATACAATTAAATTACAACAAATGTTCAAATTGCGAACCTTCAGCAATAATACAATGAGAAAAGCGAGCAGTAAATTCTTTCCTAACGTTTTCGAGGACTTCAGGTGTTATTTGTGCAATTTCCTTTCGGATTCGCTCCTTCAACTCTTCTACATTATTCGGTCGATTTTGATATACTCTGCTCTTTAAATATCCCTACAAAAAAAAGTCTAACGGAGCCTTGATGGCCCCCTTCTACCTATCCACCTTCCTGGGAAAACGTTATTAAGGTAATTTCGTACCTCAACGCCATTGTGTGGGGGAGCCCCATCCTGTTTGTACCATAAATCATTTCTACTTGAAAATAGCTGATTCAGCTCTGGCAACCGATAATTTTGAAGAAATTCCAAATAACTAGCAGCAGTTAGGTTTTTTTTAAAAAAATATGGCCCTATAATTTGATTGTTTATAATGCCGGCCCAAACATTTACCTTCTCGGGATATTGTATCCTATACTCTTCCATTCAATGTGCATTTTCACTTGCCCAATATCGACATGTCTGGCGATTTACATGACCGTTCAGCATAAAAGACGCTTCATCTGAAAAAAGTAACTTTTGTATGAAACCCGGATCTCTGGTACATTGTTCCATAACGATTTCGCAGAATTCGATTCTTCTATCAAAGTCATCTTCTAATAGCTCCTGGACCAGATGTACTTTGTATGGATGCCACTTCTCCTTTTTTAGCACTCTTACAACAGTTGATTGGTGGACATTATTATCTAGTGCGGCCTGCCTAGAACTGGTATGAGAATGCTCTTTAAACGCCAGTACAACGTCCAGTTTTTTGGCTTCGGATATTGATGTTCTACCACTTTTGGGAAAATCTTTAACATGGCCCGTTTCTCTCAATTTTTTTTTCAATTTTACTTACTATTAATTGAGTAATTGGATCGCGATTGAGGTATTTAGCATTAAATAAATTACGAACTTCTGCTTGAGTCCTCACTCTATCTCAATAACCAATCATGGTTAAAATCTCGATTCGTTCTGTTTCTGTTAGTTTCATTTTGTTATTAATGTCGACAAAAAACTCGAAGAGTAAAAATTTGACGTCTACTATTTGACAGATTCACAGATCATTGACGAATAAAATGACTATATTGATTTAAATATTTTTGTAAAAATAATTCCGAGTACCTACTTACTACAATAATTAATTTCAAATTATAATGTAGCATTGTTTTTAACAATGTATTTTTCGGAACCAACAATAAACACTATTTTGTTTTATTCCCAGTGGCGGTCCTTAGTGTATTTTATTTCAGTGAATGAATATTTATTGTAATTCCATGTTACATAACAAACTTCATAATTTTGGTTAACCCTGTAGAAATAAATATTTAAATGATTACATTGTTGCAAAGGCGATAAGGAGACCTTTCAAATGAGCTGTCACGTGACCTCGGTTTGTATTTAAAAAAAATCGTCGATGACGTCATTACGCCATCACTAATGACGTTATGTCCAACACATCTCTTATAGCAGTTGATGGCCATTCAAAAATTAAAATTAACGTGTTTAAGATTTTTTTTTTAAGTCGTGTTTCTGAAATAATGAATTTATTCCATTAATTTACACCATACTGTATATTTAAATATAATATTCATCAACACGATATTTCTTTTTGGTCAAAAAATCTTCCCTATCAGCACTTACAACAGCGAGTTTGCATTTTTCTCAAGGTGAGCTGATGAAAAACAAAAACGTGTGCTGTTTGAATAAAGCGCTGGTGCCATATTTTCAAAAATATTACCGAAGATCTGTCCATCCTACTGGTCCATCGATTTATCCTAGAAATTATTTTTTTTCTTCATTATTGAAACCATTTCGTTTTAAATTTATTATTTAAAATCTCACAAGCCATTAACCTAAAATTGTAATTTACTTAAAAACTTACCCTTCAAAAATCTGTTAGCTATGATACCTGGGGTATAATATGCATTTGAAAACGTTAGGTAAATATTTTTTCCTACGACCACATATGAAAGTGCTAGTTTGCACACTTATTTGTACTTAAGAAAGTAGCTAATATCAATACACGTATTGAAAAGTAAAAAAATATAGTTCTATGATCTGTGACATTTACGTCAAATTTATCAATAGTAAACACATGAATGACAAAGCAAGGACCATTTAATTTTTTTTTTAAATCTTCCTTGTGTCAAATATTGTATTGTAATTGCCAATACAAATTTTTCTTTATAAAGTAAGAATAAAGAATAAAGTTTCTTATAGGTTTTTAAATTTTTAAAAAATAAACATATTTTTATTCAGTATTATTATTTTTATAAAAACACTTTTAGAAAGAAGAACAGTTTATTCTCCTTTTTTATATTGTGTTTATGTTCCGTGCATGTGTCGAATGTGGATTTTTGAAGTTATGTTTGTGTTTCTATTTACAATTATCTTTATGTCTATTATTATTACATTACTTTTCAATTAATTTCACCAACTGACCATTTTACTTTTAATTTTTATAGAGCCCACAAAAAAAAATTTAAATGTCATTTATCTAATAAAGAATTTTGATGTGAATTCCTGAGAAAGGTGGTTATTTGATTTTAATTAATTATATTTCCATGCAATATATAAACTCGTTTAAATCCTAATTTTTAACATGACTAACAATTAAAATAAATTTTATAAATAAATTTAAAATATTTATTATAATAAGAAATAATGGGGTAGTAGTAAAAATCGTGTACACAACGCGTTTGAAAGTGTATTTCTTGCACTCGTTACGTTTCCGCACTCGCCACTACGCGGCTCGTGCTAAACTTCACTTGTGCGTAATACTTCACTTTCCACACTCGTTATGTAACATACTATGTTAAAACATTTTTCAGGGGTTCCGAATACTCTTAGACTCCGTCTATGATAACACAGACATACCCAATAATTTTCGTAAATTCCTTTTGAGAGACGTTTCGAGTTCCGGATATAGTTGGCACCAGAAGTATGTCTTGTTGTCAAACAATAATACAAACGACAGACAGAACGTAACAACCGGCAATTCGAAACATCTACAGTACTTTCAGAAATAGATTAGTTTTATAGATAAAAATAGATTTTAGGAACTTGTGATGGTTGTTTAGTGCAAGTTTAGATTGTTATATACGATCATAATTTGAGTTTATGGTGATGGAATGAAACGACTTTATTATACGTAAATATTGTTTTGAAGATACGACACATTCCTCAACATCTAGATAAAGAGTGAACATTTTAAATGTGATGTTTGAAGAAAATGGATTAACATATTTAAGAATTATATAAATTTTTTGAGGACCCGTCATTAATAGTTTGAATTGCTCATTCAAAAAAATTCATTATGATGTTTTAGTAAACTATTGGTGGAAATTTGAGTATTTACTACAGAAGTACTTAAAATCCCACTATACAGTATGATGCAAATGTATGGAATAAGTTCATTATTTTAGAAACAGACTACTTTTAAACAAAATCTTGAAACCACTCAATTTTAATTTTTGAATGGCCATCAACTACTATAGATGTGTTGGACATTACGTCATTAGTGAATAGTGATAGCGTAATGACGTCATCGACGATTTTTTTAAATACAAACCTAGGTCACGTGACAGCTCATTTGAAAGGTCTCCTTATCGCCTTTGCAACAATGTAATCATTTGAATATTTATTTCTACAAGGTTAACCAAAATTATGAACTTTGTTAAGTAATATGGAATTACAATAAATATTCATTCACTGAACTAAAATACACTAAGGACCGCCATTGGGAATAAACCAAAATAGTGTTTATTGTTGGTTCCAATAAAAAAATACATTGATTAAAACAATGCTACATTATAATTTGAAATTAATTATTGTAGTAAGTACTCGGAACTATTTTTACAAAAATATTTAAATCAATATTGTTATTAACTAGTCTTTCTTCGTCAATGATCTGTGAATCTGTCAAATAATAGACGTCAAATTTTTATTCTTCGAGTTTTTTGCCGACATTAATAACAGCATTTACAAAAATGAAACTAACAGAAACAGAACGAATCGAGATTTTAACCATGATTGGTTATGGAGAAAGAGTAAGGAATCAAGCGGAAGTATGTAATGTATTTAATGCTAAATACCCCAATCGCGATCCAATTACTTAATCAACAGTAAGTAAAATAAAAAAAAACTGGAGAAACGGGCCATGTTAAAGATCTTCCCAGAAGTGGTAGAAGATGACTTTGATAGAAGAATCGAATTCTGCGAAATCGTTATGGAACAATTTAACAGAGATCCGGGTTTCATACAAAAAGTACTTTTTTCAGATGGAGCGTCTCTTATGCTGAACGGTCACGTAAATCGCCAGACATGTCGATATTGGGCAAGTAAAAATCCACATTGAATGGAAGAGTATAGGACACAATATCCCGAGAAGGTAAATGTTTGGGCCGGCATTATAAACAAATTGTGAGGCCATATTTTTTTGAGGAAAACCTGGACTCCCCCACACTATGGCGTTGAGGTATGAAATTACCTTAATAACGTTTTCCTAGAAAGGTGGATATGTCACCAAGGTCTCCAGATTTGACTCCTTTAGACAATTTTTGTGGGGATATTTAAAGAGCAGAGTATATCAAAATCGACCGAATAATGTAGAAGAGTTGAAGGAACGAATCCGAACGGAAATTGCACAAATAACACCTGAAGTCCTCGAAAACGTTAGGAAAGAATTTACTGCTCGCCTGTCTTATTGTATTATTGCTGAAGGTCGGCAGTTTGAACATTTGTTGTAATTTAATTGTATTTAAGTAAACATTTATTCTAAGTTAATTGTATTAATAAACCAACAGTTTTGTTTAACCCTGTAGAAATAAATATTCAAATGATTACATTGTTGCAAAGGCAATAAGGAGACCTTTCAAATGAGATGTCACGTGACCTCGGTTTGTATTCAAAAAAAATGTCGATGATGTCATTACGCCATCACTAATGACGTAATGTCCTACACATCTATAGCAGTTGTTGATGGCCATTCAAAAATTGAAATTGACGTGTTTTAAGATTTTTTTTTAAAGTCGTCTATTTCTGAAATAATGAATTTATTCCATACATTTGCATCAAACTGTATATTAAGTAGTTGTTGCTACCACCTGATGTTAAATATTTCAGTTCTGGTTTTAAATATTTTTATCACTGCAATAAAATTCGCGTTTTTTCTTGTCAGAATCAAAATACCATCGATGTATGCCATTCATTAACAAATCTGGTTGAACAGGTTGATAAATCTCACTTTCTCTTATCAGGTATAGATTCAGAATTATAATAATAAATAAGGTTAGAGAAATTAGACCATTCTTCTTCAGGCTCCTTGTGTTTGCTGATATTTAGTCTTGAATAAATACTTTATCGTTTCTCTCTATCCCTCATTTCCCATTCCTCTATTACAAAAAAATATTATTTCTCTTTTGACATTTTTATATTGTTTTAAAAATACGACAAAATCGTCTACGTATTGATAGCTCGAAGAAATCGACAGGAATCTACAAGTGGCATATCCAGAGAAATTGCTAGACTTGAAGGACTGAATATCTCAAGGCAAACAATTACACGAAGATTAAATGCGGTAAATTTGTATAGCAGAAGACCTCTACGTGTTCCCAAACTAACCTATCAACAAAAAATTGTAAGGTTACAATGGGCTCAAGAAATGTTACATCATGATCCTAACTGGAATTATGTGATGTTCTCTGATGAATCAAGAATTGGCTTGGTTTCTGATTCGCAAAGAACGCTAGTTTGGAGGGCCCCAGGACGACAAGCCCGATTAGAAACAGCCCAACCACGTGTTTCATTTGAAGGTGGGAGTATTATGGTTTGGAGTAGTATTATGAGAGGTACACGGTCGCCTCTCCTGGTTTTGGAGAGAAGAATCACTGGTGCTGTGTACATCGAGGAAGTTTTGAATCCTGTTGTGCGTCTATTCCGGGTAGCGGTTAGTGATTTGTGTTTATGCATGACAATGCACCTCCACATCGAACAGCTGCAGTACAAAATTTTTGGAAGAACAATATCCACATTAACATGGCTATCAAACTCCTCTGACTTGAACGTCATTGAACATGCCTGGGACATTCTTAAAACACGCATTAAGAAGCGAAACCCTCCCCCAATTACTCTACGAGAACGGAAAGATGCATACCCCATGCAGGAAATACTGATTATTAATTTTATTTAAAAATTTATTTAAAAAAAATTGTAGTACATTGTACATTTTTCACCTCAAAAGAATAAATCATTTTTTTTGTATGTTTATCTGACTTCGAGATTCATTTAGTATTTTAGAGTGGTAGCAAAATGATGCTTACTTATATCAAAGAAAACATTTATAAAAATTAATAAAAAGATGAAATATTCCATTATTCCAAACTTTTGGACATATGTGTATTTTGTCTATTTACGTACAATTTTACGAATTTTTCGAATCATAATTTGAATACTATTTTTCCACTTGAGTCGGACTGATGTCATGTTTTCCAAATTTCTTGCAACTTTAAACTTAAATCACACAGAGCTGCAGAAAAATATTCTATCAAAATGTGTAACAGTACCTGTTAACATTTAAAGCACCTGGTATCCTAAATATTAAATTCAATTAGTGCCGCTAGCTCCATCTATCCTAAAACATTTTTAATAATAAAATAATGAATACGGTCTCTATAATTATAATTGGAAGTTCAAAGTAGCTACGCTACGAGGTGTACTAATGAGTTGGCATTATCGAGTTCAAGAGGTTTTAATAATTATTCCCAGTCTCATTTCTTCTATTGATTTACTGTCATATACAGGTATGTTTTTTTCCAATTTTATAATTCCTTTTTGTTAAGATATTTATAAAATATCGAAAGTTATATTATATTTTATTATATCAGATGAGAATTTCAACATATTTCATTATTATTCAAAGAATCTTTTTATGGTAATTAAAAGTATTAATCATAATTTTTTATAAAAGGCTGGTAAAAGTACATTTCTGGAATTTTGATTAGTGTGTAAGATTATTAAAAAGTAAATTTAATGTAAAAATGTATCTTTTGTAATCTATTAAAATACGTTAGCATCTAACTGTAGATTTCGGACTATGCTGATTTGTACTTTTTGTGCCAGAAAAGTAAATGTAACACGTGTTTGACACTGGTAATTTTCAGAAAGTTGGAATATAATACAGTAAACTAGAGGCAACTCTTTAATTGAAGATTCTGTAAACCAGAAGCATCTCTTGAATTTGGAGATTCCGTAAACTTGAACAGCTTGTAAACTTTAAGCTCTCGTATGTACATTCCTCACTGGATTATCTCTACAACTGGGGCAGATCATCCCTCCACTAGTGATCTTCCATAATCATTTGGAACCACCTAGACAGTGCCCTAGCGACCCCAAGGTGCGGCGAAGGATCGTCCACTATTGTAACAGATAAGTTTATTGTGATCTATCAAGTTTACTGTTCCCATATTTTTTCTCTTTTATTTCCGTGTATATCTATCTATATCGTCAACTGTATTAGAATAAGTATTTTTAAAGAACTGTTTGCGGAATATTTTGTTGTAACGTATTCTCTACCTCATTAATTTCAGCACCAAGGAAATCTTATTATCTTTTATATGTTTGTACATTTTCAAATCATTTTTTTATCTTCATAGACAGTTTTTTCTGACATCTTTCTGTCATCTTATGATACTTATTTAAATAACTCAGCCTAAAACAACTTTCTTCAGTAGTATCATAAAAAAATAAAAAGATTTCAGTGGCGCCCTTATAATTTCTTAAAGAAACAAATATTGTACAATAGTCAGAGCTAATGAACTTACTCACCCCTAGCCAAGGTATTTAACTATAATAATATTTGCTGTGATAAATATTTATAAATTTTGTTAATTATTGAAATATCTTTTACAATTAATTAAAGACGAAATTAAGATTAATGTTTGTTTTATTGTAAATTACATTTTTTTTTCTTTTGGTATATAGTTATTTTTTAAAAGTTAACTAAATATTTTTATAAATTCACTATTAACAGGTAACTCATATTACAAATTGTCGCCCAACGCATAAATAATATTACAAATGTTGATAATGTTTTAAGTGTAAATAAAATGTTATTTTCTCACGTTTAATATTTGCTGAATAAAACAATTTTATATTTGTTTTTTTTTGTAAGAAGATATACCAGGCTTATCAACACAAAGGTAATTAATAAAATTATCATCAAGAAATATGACCTTATAAGATATTTAATCAAGTTAAGTAATGTGGGGCCATTTAAACCAACACAAATTTTCATCATAATGTTTCATTCTTTATGAATATTGGAGGAAATATAAATTTTACTTAGTTAAATCCACAGTGTAAAGGACTAATGATGTTTTAGGGTGTTGTATATTGTAATAGTAATTAAATTAACATTATGGTAGTTTGTATTAATAAAAACAAATATTTGACAATATTCATATTAAAAATTCAATTTAAATTTTTCTGACATTTCTTTTAAATGAACAAAAACGTATAAAGGCAAATATAAAATATTTAATTGTCTCTAAGCAATCATTATAATGTATGCTAAGAATCAACAGTTCGATACTTTTACTTTTGAGTTTGCAAAGTATTGACCTGCCAAACATTTGGAGGTCAGATTTCTCGTACACGCACAAGGTTGCAGTGTAACTTTTTTAAATTAAACTTGTGCCAGACAATTTGTTATAGACTTGTTAAGATAATTAAATATGTACTGAAGTAGTAACAACAAAAATAATTAATACAGAGATGGACAAATGTGTAGAACCAAGTGAATATCTCTGGAATTGTTAAAGATATCGAAATGAAATTTGGAACGTAGGCATTACAGTATATTGCGTATTTGTTTGTAAATTATTTACCGATTTTCCACTTCCGGTTTAACCGGAAATGATGTCGATTTTAAATTTTTTAATGAAACACGCTGTATATTATTTTATTTTCGATAAAATAGGCAAAGATTATAGAGGTTTGATCGGAAATAACATATCGAACGCTTGTTCAGATTGTCTGTATTACTTAGAGACGAAAAACTCAATCAAGGAGAAACTTTTAACTATACATCCGCAATTAAAATTAGAATCTTTCTTGTCTAACGTTTCAATTCATTCGACTCCAAAAAGAACTAGGACGAAAGCTGAACGTAAAGTTCCATTGAAGTTTATAGATTTAACCGAAATAAACGATTCTGGTATTTTAAAACATCTTAAACCGTTAAAAAGTTATAAAAATCTAAAAAAATCCAAGTTAATATCGAAAGATTATAAACTAATGAACCAGATATTGATCATTAAACTGTGTAGTTTGAATAATAAGACAGATCCATCTTCGGTAGTTAAAAAAAAAGATCAGTCCTCAAAAGAAAGTTCGGTTTAAAGACGTTCACGAGTTAGAAGAGGACATCGGAGCTGGTACAACGAAGATTTAGTGGAATATGAGATAAAAGCACCGAGAAGATCCAGGTTTCAAGATTATAATGAAGATAGCAGTTCAGATTCGGTAGACGGTAAAAGAAAATCATTTTTCAAGATAAAGTTAACAAAAAAGAAATCTAAGAGTGTGCAACAGCAAAAATCGGGCCCCACGTTGGGCGCCACGTTGATATGATGCGCACTCGTCGACCCCACTATCAAACTAAATACAATATCAGGGTAGACTCTGTTGAAGGTTACCTAAAACAAATATAATATATAAAATTCACTATTATTTATCTTCTTGAGTATATTGGAATGCTTTCTGTACTAGCGGTCGCTTCCTTCTATCTTCACTTTATTTCCCTCCTTTGGGGATTCTTTTGTACTCGGCTTGGACTACTGTCTCCTCCCTGGTATTTAATTTAGAATTTCTAATGGTTTTGTGGTCGCCAAACGTAATTTTAATTTCGGAGTTACCCTATGGAATATTTTCCTATATTTACTTTTAAAACTTCTAGAATTATTTATATTCTTCTCTTGTTATTAACAATTACTGTTCTTTCTTTGAGAAATAATGCTCCTTACTCCATCATAAATATTTACTTAATGAGTTAAACTTTTAAATAACAATATGACAATTCTCCCAAAAAATATTATTATTCTGACATCTCTTATCATATAATGACAATCAACATTTTTCTTTAAAAAAATCCTGGTCACCTGGATTAGTTGATCTTAGGGCCGACAATTGCGATCTATCTCAATATATTCATTTTATTTGTTTAACCTAGTACAGTACATTCATGCTTATTCCGTTCTCACTTCTTGAGGCCAATAAACGACCCTTTTGTCCCGTATTGTCGGCCGGCGGTTTAGCAAGGTGTTACCTGCTATAAAATTTGAATGGAACAGGGTGAAATTTACTTTTTTTATAGATGTTTGCACATTTGTACATATTTTTAGACAATTTATCGGAATGGCCCGTTCTGGTGCCACCGATTTGGCGCTGCCGTACTGGCGCAGACCGCTTCGGGCGCAAGGTCTATCTGGCGCAAGGACTTTATGGCGCACATTAATATTTTTATTTATATTTCGCACATTAACCAATTAATTTGGTTATATTTCAGTCAAAAATTGTTAGGTTAGGTTAGGTTAGTTTATGGCCTTTCGGTTGTATACAATTTTTTTACAGAAAGGTTAAGCAATAAAATAATATCGTGGGAAGTAGCATAATTAAAAAAAAAAACACAAATAGGCAGAATTTACGAAAAAAGACAAAAAGTACAGAAAATACCTATAATAGACAAAAACAAAAGCATTTTGCCTATAATCCGAGCTTTAATAATGATATATGAACTCTCGAAACATGTTTTAACAAAATACAATTTTTGACTGAAAAATAACTAATTTATTGGTTAATGTGCGAAATACACTCCGCCAAAAAAGTATCGCATCACCTATAAAACTACAAATATTGTATTAAAAATAATTTAAAATATTATTTTTTTTACTGTTGTTTCTTTTGGTTTTTTAAGTAAGCAATAAGTATCTAAAGAAAAATGCAGAATGTACGAAAAACAGAGGGTTTATTTAATTTTTTTCATAAATTAGAAGTAAGCGCATAAACAGCATTGATTTAAAATAAATAAAAATCAAAAGTAATGGTAATTTAGTTAGACTTATTGCCTCCTCTAGCTCTTATAACATCTAGACAACGTTGTGGCATACATCCAATTAATCTTCTCAGATAATCTTGATCAATATAATCCCATTCTATGGTTAACAACCGTTGCAGGTCCTGAAGATTAGCTGGCGTCACATTACCGGATCTCACTCTTCTGTAAAGATAGTCCCGAACATGTTCTATTGGATTTAAGTCCGGGCTGCGCGCTGGCCAATCTAAAACTTGTAAATTTACCTCTTGAAGGTACTCTGTAACGATTCTTGTGACGTGTGGGCGTGCATTGTCATGCATTAAAACGAAGTCATCACCAATAAATGGGGCGTAAATAACAACATTCATCTCTTAAATTTCTCTTATGTACCTTTCAGCAGTTAAGGATCCTCCATCTAGCTGTACCAATTCGGTTCGACCCCTTAAAGATATTCCGCCCCAGAGCATAATAGATCCTCCTCCAAAGTTTGTCGCCGGTCTTAGGTTGCATTGAAAATAACGCTCGCCATCTCGTCTATAAACTGGTATTCTTCGATCCGAAGTGTATAAACAAAATCTTGACTCATCCGTAAAGAGTATGTTACCCCAATCGTCGATATTCCAGTTTACGTGCTCTCTTGCAAATGTTAGTCGTGCTATACGGTGTTCCCTTGTAAGTCTTGGGGCAGTGGCAGCTACTCTGCCCCTAATTCCAGACTGTCTTAAGATGTGCCTAACAGTTTCTGAAGACACACGTACATTTCGAGTCTCGGCTAAGTCATGTTGAAGTTGACTTGCAGTCACATGTCTTCGACGCAAAGCCTGAAGGACTAAAAATCTATTGTCTGCATGCGTAGTTGCTCTTGGCTGACCTGTTACAGTCTTTCATAAACACCAGTCTCTCGGTTCCTTACTACCACTCGTGATACTGTCGACTGATTTACACCCACTAAATTTGCCACATATCTCTGACTCCTTCCATCTTCAATGAGGGAAATTATTCTAACCACTTGATCCCTCGTTAAATTTAAATTTATATTGTCACGAACTTCCATACTCGATATTTAATACAAAATTTTAATTTAAACGCAAACTGTATACTCTTTACCAAAGTAAAATAAAGACTGATAATATATAAATAAAAATAATAATGTGCGCGATAAAGTCTATATCTATCTATCAATATTTCAATTGCTTCTCAATGTAAAAGTAAAAAGTCCACTCCGGCCCTGCCGGCCGGTAGGAAGATTTATTGGAGGCAATAATCGAAGTTCTTAAGTCAGAACGGTATGAGTATGAATGTATTTTAAATCCAGACAAATAACCCTTACGTGTACCTGGCCTATCATGAAACAATATTCAAAGTGAAAATTGCAAGAGTAAAAAAAACTTAAACACCACCACCATCGGTGAATGTCTTCCAACATGATAATTATTTCGTAACCCTCATCAAAATAAATTTAAGGTTATGACACCAACAAAAGCTTTTGGAAAGGCAATAATAGTAATTTATTCCAGAATGAGCATTTTTTATAGTTATAGCCGACAACTATGTTTATATCGTACTAAAGATTATAATTACATAATACGAGGTATTATAACAATGTAGGAGAAACACTTTTATAGGATAAAACAGTAACAAGCCAAGTGAAACAGCATTTTTTTCAGTTTTCTTTAGAAAATTGATATAATGCGTCTTTTAAATAAATAGTAACTATGATGTTAAAGTTAAAAAAAACTATTTCTTGTGACAAGTCACTTTTCTTACGGTCCCTAATTAATGTGAAACCCGAAGGAACGGATGTAAATTTTGGCACATTTTAATTTGTTCTTTTATTTTTTAATAACTGGTTAATATTTTAATAAACTTTATTAATTTGCTCTCACTAAATAGTCCAATATTTATATTTTAGATAAAAGTTAACAAAATAATCATGACGCGTAAATACTGAAAGTGAAATATACCATAGTTTGTATTATGTAAATAAAACTTGTTATTTAATACGTTTTGTTGCCGAATTGACAAGGCAAGTAAGTGACTTAAAAAAATTCTAAATTATGTCGACAAATGTATTTAGTCCAGGAGGAATCGGCGCATGAGTACCGAAAACTATTCCACCTCAATTTTTTTAAGTGATCCTCTTCAAATTGCCCTCCTAATGATATAAATGCATGTTGCCATGGCGCAACCCGGTGCCATATTGTTTAATCCGAAATTGTTTAAACAATTAAAAGGAATTATTATTTTTCAACCGGACAAATTTTTTTATATCCTTTATTGAAATGCCAATAAAAAAGGTTCCATGACTTTTTACGATAAAGTTAATATTTATAAAGATATGAATTTTTTAAGGTTCGAAAAATCTCAAATTTGGGTACTTTCGACCTATGAAAAATATATTAAAAAAAAAGATAATGTGAAAGTAATAAATATTTTTAATTCTCTATACAATATTTAATAATATTGTTAATAGAGATTTAAAAAAATGTCATTGTTTATATCTTTCTTTAATTGTTAATTTGGCGCGCTCACAAGTATGCATCGCTTACCTTTAAGTATCGTTGTCTCTCTCTGACTCATGCGTTGCGTCGGCCTCTCTGTGTCTTGAATCATTATTTATCATTTATCTTAAAAACTATCAACTTTATCAAAATTTTTAAAGAAAGCAATGTTATTAGATGATAATTAAATTGCATAAATCGGAACATGTCATTAAAATTAGTTAAAATTAATTGGTTTTATATTTTGTTTAGAGATATTGGTTAATTTCATACATCAGATATTTTTGTAAATTACCTACCTGCATTTAATATTTTTGTTTATGTAAATTGGCATCTACATAGAATTGGTAGATAAACAATTTGGCGTAATACATAATGCATTACTAAATATTATTAAATTTATTGTACTAACTCTTACTTTTTGGAAGTCCATCTTATTAAGAATAATAAAAAACTCTTCGTTTCAACGTATCTTCCAAGTTTATTTGAAACGGCCTTCATTGGTGCCAATCAAGCTAGCACCCCCACACTGACTAAATTAAAAAAAAGTAGCCCATAATTAAGAGCTAATTAAAGGTTATTTTGTACCACAAAAATTTAAATTTGTACCACCACGATAATCGAGAAAAATCGCCTTGAAAATGGGGAGTGCTAGGTTGAGATCAAGGCAGCACCACCATTTTGATGGCATCCCAATTCAATTACATCAAAATAAAGGGCATATTAAAGGCTAATTTGTACCATCTATATTTTTATTTATAATGTCAAAAAATAAAATCGAATACTGTAAATATGGCTGCTCTATAATTTTACCACCCCCCCACTTTCGTCTATTCAAAAATTGAACACACAATATTATAAAATTAATTAAAGGCAAATTTGTACCACACAAGAAATTTTTATACTTCCCAATATAAAGCCGCCAATTAAATTTAACTCTTTGCGCTCGTATTAAATGGTGACGGATGCGCTGAAATCTTTTATTTTTGTCATAATTCTAAAACATGTGGCACTTTGATTTGTTGGTAGCTTCCAATCGTTTGTCGCCTCTTAAATACCTTTTGCCACATATTTCACTCGATATTTCATTATTGCCAATTTTGGATATAAAACATGGACACTTTGATTACTTCTCCTTTCATAGACAAAATTTCCCCTCTCAAAGCATTACCACATTTACATTTTCCTTGAAATGTAGCAGTGTTTGGTGTAGGATATATTTTGTGAGTTTTAAACTGAAACCCACATTTCATACCATTCTCGTCTAATTTTTCTGTTATTAGAGTGTGCCATTTGTTTTCTTCGAATTTGTAATACTTTCTATTCGTTAGGTGTTTTCTGATTGCCTCTGATCTAAATATTTCAAAAATCATAACGAAATACCTCTAGTACTATGCAGGGTTTAAATTTGATTACTAAATCAAGAATAATCAGAGGCCACACTGGTAAATGTTTCCCACATATTGTAATGTATTGTTTTTATTTTACTTAAATGAGTGTATTTTTTTATATTACATTTTATTGCAAATGTTTATTTTGGTAAATTGCCATCAGTGATAATTATTAGTAATATGATATATTTTGTATATTTTGATTTAATCACTGTGAACAGTCACCTAGCACATGATTTGGTAACAGAGAGCAAGACAATAGGTTTTTCCTAACAAACAGTTGTGGATCGGTCGCAAATCGGGTCATGAATTGTTTAATGCGCATGTCATTACATGAATCAGTTTTTTTCTTCGTCACTATTTAGGGATTAAACTGTTTTAGCTACATCAAAGTCTAAACAAGGTATTATGATAGCCCTAAGAATATTGCTAAGAATAGAAATGCGGTGTTTCTGTCAATAAAATAAAATTATATCTACAATAATTTAACAAAATATGGACCGTCACTGGAATCAAACGTCTATTCTTAAACTTTTGTGTCTCTGTATTTTTTTGTAAATATTTTATTATGGAAGATACAGCCACCCTTTAAAATGCCAATTTCAATATTGAATATTTAAACTACATTTTTACAAATATTAAAAACATCTTTATTAATAAATTACAATTTATAAAATAATAAATAGGAGTAAAATAATAATGTAATAAGAACAATAAATAACTGCACAGTTAAACTAAACTTCCACTATTTATTTGAAAAATTCGCTTTAAAATCAATTACAGCTGTTTCGCTATAACTAGCATCGTCAGATTGACATATTGAAATTACATTTTGTTTGTTTGTAACTAGGTGCTTGATGTTGATAAGGAGTTAAGGCTAGACCAAGTAAGGAAGTAATAAGACATAACAATATTAAAGCCTAGATGTTATTAGCCCTAAGGGATTATCCTGTATGTATTTCCCTCTAAGATCAGTATAACTGTGCAATGATATAGAAAAACCAGGAAAAAACTATATCATGCTGATCTTTACAATAACTTAATATATTTATGTTATAATAATGTCTTATCTATGTATAAAATGAAGACTCAATCAAAGTAAACAGTTTAATAGTGGAGAACTTCCAAGATTTATTTGTTCATTAACTACTTTAAACTGTTGATCTGCTAGATGTCTTTTAATTTCAAGTTCTTCTAGAAAATCTAAATTTTGTTTTTTATCACAAATGTGTAGTATATGAATGTCATTGGTGTGTATAAGTGAGTTTGGATGTTCCAGTAGGTGTTTTGCATAGTTCGACTTATCTGGTTGTTGTAATCTATATGCTCTTAAGTGTTCATTAAATCTTACTTCAAAATTTCTTTGTGTTTGACCTATATATACTGCATTACATTTTGGACAATTAATTTTGTAAACACCAGATTTTTTTAATTTTGGTAGTTTTGTTTTTACATTTAACAATTTTGTTCCAATACTATTTTGTGTTTTAAATGATATTAATGCTGATGTTGCCGAAGATATTATTTTTGAAATTGCATTGGAAATATTTCCACAATATGTAATACTTACTTAAGATTTAATGAACACTTAAGAGCATATAGATTACAACAACCAGATAAGTCGAACAATGCAAAACACCTACTGGAACATCCAAACTCACTTATACACACCAATGACATTCATATACTACACATTTGTGATAAAAAACAAAATTTAGATTTTCTAGAAGAACTTGAAATTAAAAGACATCTAGCAGACAGTAGCAGATCAACAGTTTAAAGTAGTTAATGAACAAATAAATCTTGGAAGTTCTCCACTATTAAACTGTTTACTTTGATTGAGTCTTCATTTTATACATAGATAAGACATTATTATAACATAAATATATTAAGTTATTGTAAAGATCAGCATGATATAGTTTTTTCCTGGTTTTTCTATATCATTGCACAGTTATACTGATCTTAGAGGGAAATACATCCAGGATAATCCCTTAGGGCTAATAACATCTAGGCTTTAATATTGTTATGTCTTATTACTTCCTTACTTGGTCTAGCCTTAACTCCTTATCAACATCAAGCACCTAGTTACAAACAAACAACATGTAATTTCAATATGTCAATCTGACGATGCTAGTTATAGCGAAACAGCTGTAATTGATTTTAAAGCGAATTTTTCAAATAAATAGTGGAAGTTTAGTTTAACTGTGCAGTTATTTATTGTTCTTAGTAAGATGAACTTCCAAAAAGTAGAGGTTAAACACAATCAATTTCAATAATGTAATACATAATTTTAATTATTGTTATTTACAAGTTATTTCAAATCTGCTATGTATGTTAAATACTACCTATTTATTATTACATGTAATAATTGAGTAGTCTCTGATTGATTACTGTCAGGGTATTTGTTGTTGCTTTTTTGACATAAGTAGAAAAGTTTTTTTAGTTAATAACTCAAAATGAATAATTATTCAATATAATTTTAAAGGTTGGCTGTATCCATAATAAAATATTTATAAAGAAATAAAGAGAGAAAAAAGTTTAAGAATAGACGTTTTAATCCCCTGTGAAAATTCATAATAAATCAAGATAATTGAATGCAACTGTTTCCAATTTATTGGATATTCTTTACTAGTATTTCCTATAAATTTTCAAACATTAACGTTAAACCGTTTTAATGTTAAAAAAATATTTAAATTTTTAACTTTAGCACCCTGTAACTTTTTTGTGTGCACTATTGTATATAGGTAAGTGAGGCTCAATCAACATATTTTTGACCCCAGAATCTGTGGTATAATTTATGACCATTCTTTTCGGGACACCCTGTATAATCTATTTTTATTGGTGTATTATTAATTTTGAAATATTTTAAGACATTAACATTTGATAATTTAAATTTCAAAACTGTCATATATTATAAAAAGTGCTACTAACATGCTTTTTAGAATCAAAATGTCATATCTCAGTCTAACACAGTCCTGCATAGATACTGCAGAGTGTTGCACAGGTACTGCAGAGTTTTGCACAGACACTACAGGGTCCTGCTCAGATACTACAGGGTCCTGCTCAGGTACTGCAGTGTCCTGCATAGGTATTGTAGATGTTCTGCAGAAAATGTGTACACCTTCTGCAGAAAGTTGTAAAACCCTCGGGTATTGCGCAAAAATGTATACACTTTTCATAAAACTGGCAGTAAAATGAGAAGGGTTTTGAAAACTTGAATTTTATTACATTTAAGGGGATTTCAAAACAAGCAAAAATTTTTATCACGAATTGCATTTTATTTCTATTTATTTCTATACAAATTCTCACTAAAAATATTTAAAATCGCATATATGTTGTGAGAACAATAAATTGTTCCACATTCCTTCTAACTAAACCACCAAACAATTCTCTACTTCTCTAAAATACAACTGGTTTTTATTCACTGAACATCGAATAAAATAAGGGTTGGCATATAATATACACATTATTCTCGTTAGGGTAAAATCTTTTTGTTTGGCAACACCGGTATCACGTATCACATTCACGCGCCGTTTCTTCGATTCGATCTACAAGCACAAAGTCTGGTTCGTTGAAATGAATTCGTCGACAGTCGACAGTTCGTTGGAACTATTTGTTGGTTGAGGTTCCATTAGGAAGTCCGCTTATATCACGAGTAGGTCATATGTAAAGCAACAGGTGTATCACGTTAAATCGGCAATCGAAGAAAGTGAAAAGATAAATAAAAAGTATCGAGATAAAGATAAAACTGGGTTAACTTATATTTTTTTGGTGCATCTTTAAAAAATTAGTTTGAAAATACTTTTGATGAACAACAGTGTTATCTGTTTTAAATTATTTATTATGTAAATATTAAAGTGATTTGTGTCAAAAACATATGCAAATATGTGCTGTTTGTACTACAAGATAACATTAAACGTCTTGTGAGGTCAATGTTTTAAGACAATTCATTTGGATTTGCGGATATTGTGGAAAAATGCCTTTGAGTACTGTTTGTATTAGTGTAAGTAATACCTTTATTATTGTTTCCTATTTATATCATTTTAATTTTGGAATGCAAATTAATGAAGTAATATAAAAAACTATTAAAGTATTTCTTTCTTGCAAAGCAAGCCAATAGTTATATTTAATAACAAAATGTTAATGATTCTTTGAATAGTTTGAAAGTAAAATTATGGTTTTTAGGTTATCCGTTTGTCATTATCAGACATATAGGACTCCTTTGATAACCCTTCATTTTGAATACTAATTTTGGATACTTAATAAAATAGTAAAGGTTATAATGATATTTTAAATAATATTTTAAAACAATTACCCGAAAAAGATGTACGATTTTGTGGGGATTGATATAATTAAAACATTATTTTTGACAATAAAATATAAATATTGATGAAAACTAAAATTAGAGTACTCTATAGTGATATGAAAGAAGAATAATAAATAAAATTTTGAACATTAAACCAATAACTTTGTGACAAAACGTCTACGATTTATTTATCTCAATGACAACTGTTTCGAAATAATTTTCATCATCAGATTGGAAGATTAAAGTTATATTTTGTACTATTTGATGTTGATGAAGTTGTTATCTCTTAATAAACAAAATGTAAGTTAAATCTGATGTTGATTAAGTATAACAGCAAGATTTTGTAATTTTACTCCTTGTTTCTTGTCAGCCTTTTGGTAACAAAGAAAAACAAATGACCTGGTATCCATAAACGATTGTCTTTATTTTGAATTTTAAACTAATAAAAAAATCTCGAAAAAATTGCATTATTGTTTAGTGTACATTTTATGAATTTCTTGGAGTCGGTTATGATTACAAAGTGTTTATTTTGCATTTTTTTTTATTATATTATTATGCTTTTAAAATGGCAAACAAGTCTGCAGATAAAATGCATGTACATGCTTAAAAATTTTTGTTTGAAATAAAAATGTTTACGAAAAATATGAATGAACTCTGGATTTGTTTCTGAGAACTTCTTTTGAAAGATTGTTAGATGTATTGATATTCTCTGATGCATGGCAACTGAGTATTAATAGTTGGTAATAATATAGGTATTCTACGGGGAAGTTTTACAGTAGGAAGTGACCTCGGAAGTGACTAATGTGGTAGGGGATAGCGTGCTGATGTTTAGATAAGTATTATAGAAATACGGATATAGTTTGGAATTTCTTAAAATATTTGCATATCTCTTTTAAAAGAACGTGTTGTATTGCTTGTACCTATGCTATACATTATTATTCTAGTTTTCTGGTATTTAATGTATCTAGGTGCTTAGTAGTATAGTATGACTAAAATAAGTTGCTACAAAGGGTACCGCCTAGCGGCAAATTTTCCTTTGTCGGAACATTGTCTCCATAGGCGTGTATGTCCGTGTGTATTACAAATATTGTCGATCACATAATCGTTCTTTAAATTAAGCGCTTTTATACTTCGTAGTAATTCTTTCTTTGTCATTACCTTTTCCGGACTAATGTTCCTATTTTTCATAAATTCTGAAATATCTGTCTTCTTTGAACTAGAATTTGGAATTTTATTTAATATCCGCGAATGATAGGAAGCATTGTCCATAACGATTACTGAATTTGAAGGAATGTTCGGAAAAAGCTGCTCTTGAAACCATTTTTGAATAAATCTTCGTTTATCTAATTTATTATAATTAAAAGCGCATTCTAATAGTACACCGCGTAAAGTTTCTAAGCTTTTATAATTATAATCAGGATAATCTCGTAATTTCTCTTGAACGATTTCTAAAGTCGGTGAAGAAATTTGTGGAAGAATTGGACTATATAAAAATATTTAAATTTGTTTTGCCTCAATGCTTAATTATTTATTAAGATGCTTGGGCGTGGTTGTCTAAAATGGCGGGTTGTAACTCCGCCGGAATCAATCTCCGATATTAACTGTGTTCTGCTGGTTCAGGTTGCAGTTGGGAAAGTGCCATAAAAACATCCACACTTAATTATTATTGTTTTATTATACTCGAAGGACCACCCTTACGGGAATTGAAGTTATAATTACAATGGCGATGCTTCATCCAAGTATTATAATTATTATTAAAACATTTACCTTGTCTGGATAACGTAAAAAATGCACAACACAATATTCTTATTAACTTTACGTAACCACGTCTCAAATCTTACTCCCCATCGTCCCCGTTAAAAGCAAAATTCAACAGGTCGCTTCATCCCCGTCATGCGCTCTGTTTTGTATATTTGTTTTTGAGGAATTTAACCATGAGCGTAGTGGTAAATAAAAAGGGTTGAAATCCCAACATACTCCCCCCCTTGAAGTTACTCTAACTTCAAAACTAAATAACGAAATGGAACCAATTAAACTAACATATAATAATTATGTACGGAAATACTTAACTCAAGAATGTTAGGAACTCATAGGCAACAAGCAAATTTTTGTTATAGGTCTTGTAAGGACTGAATCGGTGGTTTTGAGCTTTACCACCCTGACTTTGCCATCGGAGCCTGGAAGTACTTCTATTACTCTAGCTCTGGGCCATTGCAATGGAGGGACATTATCTTCCTTGGTGGTGCCTTGCGTAAATTGGACGATTTTACGAGGAATGGACCGCCATAATCCACACCGACCTTATCGAAAGGACTACAAGCTGTGACCCTATCTTTGGGAAGGTTGGACATTAATTGCTCGGAAGGACTGACTGAAAAACGGAAACAATTAAGGCAGTTGTGGATTATTTTCTTGATTTGTTTGAGACCATTAAGTGGCCAAAACCTTAAGCGGACATTGGATAGAACCGTTTGAGCACCTGCGTGTCCCAATCGTTTATGCTCGTGTTTGAGCAGCAGGTTTACCACATGGTTGTTGGCCGGAAGAAGTATAGGATATTTTTGAGTTTCAAGAATGTCAGCATGTTTTAGACGACCTCCTACACAAATGAATTTTGACTCGTTTAAAAATGGAGTTAAACATAATAAGTTTTTATTTGAAATTTGCTTTCCTGATTGAAGCTCGGATATTTCTTTTTCGAAAAACAACTGTTGTATTTTGTGAACGATGAAATTTAGACTATTTTCGACTTCTACTGTAGTTACTGGGCCTGTTATTCTGTTAGCTGGATTTTTTGTATTGTGAATAAATCTGAAGACATATGCTATAGAATGAAGTAACCGTTGGAAGTTTGAATATTTCAGAAACATGTTGTACCACAAATCCGCAGCTAATTTATTTTCTATGGGAATGGCAATCAATGTGGTTTTCTTTTGTTCGGGAAGTTCGGATAATGACAGATTCGGATTAAAGTTACTTAGTTTAACGGAAGGTTTGGAAAGAAAATAAGGTCCATGCCACCATAACTTGGATTTGATTAATTTGCTAGGAAATGACCCACGTGACAAGATATCAGCTGGATTATCAGCTGACTGGACATGCCTCCACTTCCAGTCAGACGACAATCTTTGAATGTGTGCTACTCTGTTGGCTACATAGGTTGACCAACGAGATGGATGTGCTTGAATCCAACACAATGCAATTTGGGAATCTGTCCAAGCATTAATGGAGTTTAGGGATAGTTTGGATTTAAATATTTCAATTATTTTCTGAATTAAGTCCACAAGTAAAACCATAGCACATAATTCTAATCGTGGTAACGTGACTGTTTTGACTGGTGCAACTCTTGATTTGGATGTAACTAATGTACACGATACAGTGCTATCATAATGTATTGCTCGGAAATAGATACAAGCTCCATATGCCTGTTCGCTACTGTCGGCAAACCCATGGAGCTCGATTTTTATTATTTGTTTATTTGAAAACAAGGAACGCGGAATTTTTAATTGTAGCAGGAATGCCAAGGATTGTGTAAACTCATGCCAATCAGAAAGAAGAGTACCACTAATGGGTTCATCCCATGAGAGTTTGGAAAGCCATAATTTTTGCATAAATAGTTTTCCAATAACAATTACTGGATTTATTAGACCTAGAGGATCATACATTTGTGCAATTGTGGACAATGCCACTCTTTTAGTCACCGAATTTTGGGTAAGTTCTTTGGGGAATGATACAGATATTGTATCGGAAATATTATTCCACGAAAGACCTAGGACTTTGTTAGATGATGATTCATTTTTAATTTCATAATTTATGGATTCATCGTTTCCACAGAAATTGGTCCTAAAGTTGTGAGAGTTGGAATTCCATTTGTGCAGGTGAAACCCTGCAGAGTTAAGGAGAGAATTTAATTGGGAGTATATTGAGTATAGTTTACTTTCTGAATCTGTACCGCATAAGATATCATCGACGTATGTTTGTGATTTTAGGACGTCAGCAGCCATTGGATAATCTTTTTCTGATGTTATGGCTAACTGATGAAGGCATCGTGTGGCAACAAAAGGAGCAAAGTTAGTACCGTAACTAACTGTCAATAGCTCTATACATTGGAGTGGATCGGATGGAGATTTTCTCCACAAAATATTTTGTAAATGATTTTGCTCTGGATTTGTTCTTATTTGCCTATACATTTTCTCTATATCGGCTGTCAAGACAAATGGGGACAATCGGAATCTGCAAAGGATGTCATATAGCTCGGGTTGAACCTGATAACCTTTCAATGTAATATCATTTAAGGACACTCCGTTGGAGCTTTTACTAGATGCGTCGAATACAACGCGAAGTTTGGTTGTTGAATGGTCTTCTCGAACAACACAGTTATGGGGAATGAAGTATTTAAATGAATGACTAGTGTTGGGAAGAGGAACTTCTCTGGCATGATTTAAGGAAATGTATTCTTCAATAAATTTGGAATAGTCTTGTAGGAGCTTAGGATCTGCACAAAATCTTTTCTCTAAGGTTTGAAATCGTTTTTTTGCTATTTGAAAGGATTCCCCTAATTTGTCTGTTTCGGATGGGGATTTCAAAGGAAAATCTACTTGGAATCTGCCATTTGCCAAACGTTTGTGTGTTTGCAAAAACTGCTCTTCAGCTAACTGTTCATCTGGTGCACGAGGAGTTGTTGAGGACAGTTCTTCTGTCTCCCAAAACTTGGACAAGGTTTCATTTAAAAGCGAATTTGATTCTGTGACTGGGGTGGAAGAATGAAGAAAAAATGACTTACAGTTCTTCTGTAGCCCGGAATCTGGAAGCTTACCTCCCACAATCCATCCCAGATGGGTATTGAGGAGATTTGGACAATTTTTGCCTAAATTAACCTTTTCAGGCAGAATTAAATCATAATACTCATCGGCGCCTATAAGAATATCTATTTCGGAAGGAGTACCAAACTTGGTGTCTGCCAATTGTAAATGTGGAGGAATACGTAGAGAATTTGTATTGATTGCTATTTCAGGCAACTTGGATGTAATCGTTTTTAGGATGCTACATTGAATCTTACGCTTGTATGGTTCAGTATTTGAATGAATTTCTAGATTTGTCATTTTATTGGAAACGAAGGAGATTTGCTGAACACCATGTCCTTGTAATGTCAGGTTGTAGGTTTCAGCATTTAATTTTGAACATAGCTTCTCTGTAGCAAAAGAGATTTGGCTACCTGCATCTAGAACAGCCCTAGCTTGGATAGGATTGCCATCTTTGCCATATAATGTAACCATGGCAGTGGCTAAAAGGACATTTGTGCTTTTAGTACTAGCGGAAAGAACGGATGATGACTGGTTATGGACTCGACCATCCATTTGTGTCAAATTTGGGTCACCAGTGGAAATTTGTAAATGAGAGTTTCTAGGAGATTCGGAGTTTTGGTGACTAGAAGATGTGGACGACTGATTCCTGTTAGTATTTCTAGAATTCGCTCCTGTTCCATGATTGTTTACAGGCGCATAGTCATTTCTTGATGGAGTTGTAAGGTTGGAATTTGAAGAACCAAAAGAGGAATTATGTGTATTGTCTTTATGAAGTAATGAGTGGTGTTTGCTACCACATTTGGAACATCCTTTGGATCTACATTCTGAAAGCATGTGTCTGGCTCCCATACAATTGAAACATAATTTTTCAGATTTAAGAAATTTGTATTTGTCACTGAGTGACATTTTGGAAAATGGTATGCAAGAGTACAGATCATGACTGGAAGTTTTGCAATGGAAACATTTTCTTTCCTGGAGCTTGTTTACATGGAGAGTAGTTTTTCTAATGGATTTAGGAGAGGAAATTTTTCCTTTTGGAGCAAAAATAAGAGTTTGCAGCTTCCAAAGCCAAGGAGTAATTGGTTAGGATATCAAACAGTTCTTCTACTGTAGGATGCTTAGTATTGTCCCGATTGGACTGATAGTGTCTGTTTGAATTATAATCTAACTTTCTTAAAATAATATTGACTACTATTAAGTCCCAACTTTCTATCGGACATTTCAAATTTTTTAAAGATTCTAAATTTTTACTAATATTAACCTGGAAGTCTCTTAATGACTGAGCAGTACCTTTTACAATATTAGGATAATCAATAATAGTGTTCAAATGCGAATTTATAATTGCTAAATTATTGTCATACCTTTTTTCTAATATTTCTATTGCAACTTTAAAATTTTCATTTGTGAGATCTAATGAGTCTATTAGATTAAGTGGTTCCGATCGTAAATAAGATTTTAAGTAAATGAACTTTTGAATTTCAGTCAAACTGGAATTATCTTTTATTAATGAACAAAACAATTGGTAAAAGGGTGTCCATTTCTGGTAATCCCCTGTAAAAAAAGGTATTGAAATTTGAGGAAGTTTTACACCTAAATGTGAATTGTCATTTGAATTTGCAAGCATTGAAGTGTTTTGTTGTGGAATTTTATTTAAACATGGTTTTAGCGAATTAATTTTTCTTTTTATTTTTGCTACTGTGATATCAACATCATCTTGGATTTTGTCCCTATTTTCTGTATCTACCCCATCTACATCTAAGTCTTCAATTTGATTTTGATAATCATCATATTTTTCAAAATGATCACAAATATATTTTAATTTACTGTCAAGAATAAACTGATCAGTTACTGAATCTAAATTATTTTCTACCCAGTTAATAACCCTAGTAATTGCGCCTTTGGAATGTTTACGTGCATTTTTTAGGACATCCATATTGATTTACAATACAAATACAATTCTTAATACTAAATATTACAAGTATCAGCGTACTAGTACGCTTAGAATTACGGAAACAATGGATTTTTATTACGCGCACTGTGTTTTTGTTTCTTTTTTATAATCTCACTGAGGATATTACCTACACAAAATTCGCTGCACACTGTACAATTATTTAAGTAGTTATTTGTGTAAGCCTAATATGATTTATAAATTTTAATATGTTGCAACCTTTCTGCGATAACAAATGAACATAATAAGGAAAGTTTTGTTTGCAAGCTTTATATTTTATTAAACTTTACAAGTTTTATTTAATTATTTAATTTTTAAAAAGTTACTCACGTTACTGGAATGGATTTGAATCTAAAGCTTACAGGAACTATTCGGAAATTAACAATATTTTACTTGGATGAGCTTTTGGAATTTTACAATAACTGATTTTGTTTAAAAATTATTTTAAATACAACAATGTTTACGTAAAAATATGTAATAATGAATATATTTGCAAAATACATTAACTACATAAAAGGAAAGTGATCATTACCTATATAATTTTATAATAAAAAGCATGCAAAAGTCAGTTTATTATTCTTGGAACATGTGAAGTATTTTACGACTCAAAAAAACAATGCTGCAACCATCCGACTCGTAGGATCATGAAGAAATTTGTGGAAGAATTGGACTATATAAAAATATTTGAATTTGTTTTGCCTCAATGCTTAATTATTTATTAAGATGCTTGGGCGTGGTTGTCTAAAATGGCGGGTTGTAACTCCGCCGGAATCAATCTCCGATATTAACTGTGTTCTGCTGGTTCAGGTTGCAGTTGGGAAAGTGCCATAAAAACATCCACACTTAATTATTATTGTTTTATTCAATGATATACTAATAACAAGTTACTAGATGCGCCCTTGGCAATCCGTCGTGTACTGAACATTGACTCAAACATTAGAGAGAGTAAGAAACTATAGGAGAAATTATACGCGCGACAAAAATAGACACATTTTGGTCACGTGTTTTACGGCAACAATTTGAATTATTATAAGGAATTATATGGGGAAATCAGAAGGAAATTGAAAAAATAATAATTTGCTCAAATGCTACGAGAAAAATTTGAGTGAAATTTTAAAATATTGGATTAATATTATATTAAAACTACATTGCAGTTTATTTTAATGTGATTATTAGCTTGAATTTGTAATTAAATTCCAGTTATATATAAACGCGTTAGAATTAAAATTTGTTTAATGAAAAATTATAAAATACTATACAAATTGAAAGTGTTACTGTCATGTTAAATTGTTAATACAATTTTTAGTGAACTGTAAATTTTATATTCAATTAATATGTTTGAAAAATTTACAGAAAATTAAATAAATAATATATATGCAACAAAAAATTTGAAATTTTTCCTATGAGGAGTTAAGAGGGAAGGATGAATAAAACGATAATACATTTGTAAAAAAGTTTATTACTGGTGTTTAAATAAAATCAATTTAGAATATTTGTGCCTAATTCTATCTTTAATTTCATTTACACTTTTATTCTTATGATGTAATCTAATTGTAAAATAACATTTTAAAATCATATCTATTAACTGTAATAGATGATTATTAAGAGGGTCTTGATCCAAAATATGATTGTTTAATTTTGGAAAAATACCACCGATATTAATATGATTAATATGATTAATTCAATATATTAAACTTCATTAAATAATTATTATAAATCATCATAAAGTACTTACATGAATGATAGGAACAAGGATCTTACCTTGGTGTCACTTGTATTTCAGTAACTTCCAATCTGGTTGATCTCTTTACAGTGGGTTTTCTTGTTAAATGATCAGGAAAATTAAACATACTTGGACACGCATCGGGTTTCAAAGTTTTCTTTCCAAAGTTAATAATAAAATCTTGTGGAAGAAAATGTGCTGAACATAGTTTGGCATATTTCCCAGGTAGAAAATCTTTTCTTTTCATAACTATAAGCCACTTCTTTAGTAAAATAGCATTCTTTGGAAAACTAAAATACAAATAACTATGGACAGATACATTCCTGAGGGAATACATCGTAAATGGGATTTAATTGCCCATTTTTTAGTTAAATAATAGTAACTACTTACCTATGGAAGGATACATTTTTATTTTTATCATACCTATTTGTACAACCGTATGCTGAACATGAATGAACCATTTTTAAGTCTTTAATAGTTTTTTTTATAAATTAACTAACACTACACCGTATTAAACTCGTAAAACTGCAAAAATACCGAAAATCCGGATAAAATACATGCCCCACAATACTATTTTGTCGTAAATCAGCTGTTTCGACTCGTTGCATCTCACTCTTATATTGGCGTCAATTCCTCTCTCTCTAAGCTCTATCTAGTGACTATTATATCATTGGTTTTATTATACTCGAAGGACCACCCTTACGGGAATTGAAGTTATAATTACAATGGCGATGCTTCATCCAAGTATTATAATTATTATTAAAACATTTACCTTGTCTGGATAACGTAAAAAATGCACAACACAATATTCTTATTAACTTTACGTAACCACGTCTCAAATCTTACTCCCCATCGTCCCCGTTAAAAGCGAAATTCAACAGGTCGCTTCATCCCCGTCATGCGCTCTGTTTTGTATATTTGTTTTTGAGGAATTTAACCATGAGCGTAGTGGTAAATAAAAAGGGTTGAAATCCCAACAGTCGGTACAATATTTTCTTGATATAAATTATAAACCTTTCGCTTTATAACATCTTTTGTAGCATCGTCAACATTTGCAAATTTTGTTTTTTTGGGTTTCCCCACCTGCGAATGATCTATAACGTCACCTTGCTTAATAACCCGAGAAATAGTGTAAATAGAAATTTTAGTTAAGGTATTAATTCGCTTTATTATAACCGCATCTGATTTTTTATTATCTTCATTCTTCAAACACCGATACATATTTAAAATAACCCTCTGACACTGAATGTGTAAATCTTTATTGGATAATTCGCTACCAACCTCACCTGTAGGCGATATCATATCTTCTGAATTTAAATTTTGATCTGGATTTCCATTTTCTGATTCAAAAGGTCTGCAAAACGCTGTCGTAATATATGTAACTAATTTAAGGTTATCAATTAATATGGGCAAAAATTACAATACGTAAACCAACTATTAAAAATTAATTACCGAAACAAAGATATATCTAAAGTTAATACTAAACAGTCCCAAATGAAAATCTGGACTCTCCGCTTCCGCACTAGACACCGACTTTATGAGCTATATAAAAACTGCCACAAAAAACCAACCCGAGACCCCTGCACGTAACAGAATACAGCGGACCATTAAAAGCCGTCAAGTCGCGTGCGTATCCCACTTGTTTTCGCGCTGTACAACTACCAGTCTAGAGAGATATAGAGTGGATGTTTAACGGGACAAATATATTGTTTTCATGCCATTCTTTCTACTTTGAAGCCTAGTAAACTAACTCACTCTGTATGACACTTTAAAATGGATTTTAGCAATTAATATTGGAAAGACTATACCAGAGACTATACCTATTTTTACACAAGAACAACTAAATGAATTTAAAAATTCAATGTAGTTTATTCCCCAGTCTGTCTAATATTAATATTTATATACTAAACCACATATACCAATAAAAATATCTACTAAAACTTGTATTTATTATTATTATTTGGTTAGTTGGATAGTTAATTAGTGAATTATTAAATACTGTGGTAAAAAGGGTGAAATAAAGTACTGCTTGAAGTAAAAGTTTAAAACGAGGTTTAAAATAATCAGTAATCCTTACACATACATTTTATATATATGCATTATTTGTTGTAATAGATAATAGCGTTTTGATATGCTAAATGCATAGTTGTTAGCCCATTCTGGCGATAGTCAACACCCATTTCCTTTCATGTAGTTATGCATAGAAATTGAAAGAATTAGTTAAATTTATATAATAAAATAATAACGATGTTTTTTTATTAGGTATACATATATTGTCATAGGTTTAAAATTCTACCTTAGTTTGGTATTTTAGTCAATGATTTAATGGATATGCACGATTTTATGGTTTGCACCTATTCAACTCGTGCAGTGCAAATTAAACAAACCAATATCTATAGATTTTATGACCTCTTGTTTCTATTATCTATTTATTATCTCCTTTTATTTAATCATCAAAACAACGAAGGAAAATTTAGCAAATTATTAAAATTTGTTTTTAGTTATTTGTATTTTTATTAAGAAATCACATAAATATACAATGTTAATACAACATAATATTATTTAATTCTTAGGAAAACATCCCATTTTATTTTTAAACGATATAAACATGTTTATTTTATAAAACACTTACGTTACATTATCATTAACACAAAATACCGACTCTTAGTACAGTCATTTGATGTCAATCAAGCTAGCACCCCCCACATTGACTAAATTAAAAAAAAGTAGCCCATAATTAAAAGCTAAATAAAGGCTAATTTGTACCACAAAAATTAAAATTTGTACCACCGCGATAATCGAGAAAAATCGCCTTGAAAATGGGGTGTGCTAGCTAGGTTGAGATGAAGGCAGCACCCCCACTTTGATGGCGTCCCAATTCAATTACATCAAAATAAAGGGCATATTAAAGGCTAATTTGTACCACAAAAATTTAATCTAAATTATTATTTATAATGTCAAAAAATAAAATCGAATACTGTAAATATCGCTGCTCTATAATTTTAGCACCCCCACTTTCCTCTATTCAAAAAGTGAACACACAATATTATAAAACTAATTAAAGGCAAATTTGTACCACACAAGAAATTTTTATACTTTTCAATATAAAGCCGCCGATTGAATTTAACTATTTGCGGTCGTATTAAATGGTGGCGGATGCGCTGAAATCTTTTATTTTTGTCATAATTCTAAAACATATGGCAATTTGATTTGGCAACTTCCAATCGTTTGTCGCCTTTTAAATACCTTTTGCCACATATTTCACTCGATATTTCATTATTGCCAATTTTGGATATAAAACATGACACTTTGATTACTTCTCCTTTCATAGACAAAATTTCCCCTCTCAAAGCATTACCACATTTACATTTTCTATGAAATGTAGCAGTATCTGCTGTAGGATATATTTTGTGAGTTTTAAACTGAAACCCACATTTCATACCCTTCTCGTCTAATTTTTCTGTTATTAGAGTTTGCCATTCGTTTTCTTCGAATTTGTAATGCTTCCTATTCGTTAAGTGTTTTCTGATTGCCTCTGATCTAAATATTTCAAAAATCACGATGAAATACCTCTAGTACTATGCAGGTTTTAAATTTGATTACTAGGCATAGGGATTTGGCTAAAAAGCCTAAATGTCAATGCCCCTTAAAGTAATATACATGATATAAACAAAAGAAAGAAGGTCAAAACAAAGCAAAAGTTCAAATTACTTTATTTGCAAGATTAAACGGGTCTTAGTCTTAAAAACTTCTTATAAAATCATTAGGTGAGTATGTAAGTAGATAAGTTAACGAATATAAAAAAATTAAAAGTTTTTCAAAGATTGATCTTAAATTTAAAAAAATAAAAATAAAAAATTCCGTTTATTTAATAATTAATAAACATGTGGCAACAATACAAAAGAGAGCGCATCTTTCTTGCATCTAAACAATCAAACATTGCATTGTTGCCTAATTGCCAAATTTAATTTTAAAGACACATTTTTCGAAAACCATTTTTGTTAGCTTTTTAACTACGAAATTTAGCAAAACGATTAATGAACAAATGAAGACAAACTAAAAGAGCTGTAAACGTAATTTCTTCACTGCATAATGCTGCAATTTTTGAATGTATATGTTTGACGATAGGACTTTCATAAGTAGACATACGAGGTATGTATGTATGTATGTATGTATGAGTTAGGGGTGATAATTACACTGCGACCTATAGGATCTATTGTGTTCCCCCTTACTTGCCATGTTCTGATATTTCCTCAGACCTATAGCAGCTCTTCGAGTCCTATTTTCCTGAGGAAGTTTAGGACATCGTCGGGCTTCAAATCAGGTAGATCCCCTTCCTCTATTTCATGTGCTCCTAGGTATCTAGCCCTAGAATTTTGCAAGGCAGGACATTCTGAGAGTATGTGTATTAAGGTTTCATCCTCTTCCTCACAGAATCTGCACTTTGCTTCATCTGCTAACCCTAGTTTCTTCATGTGGTTTCTTAGTTAAAATTCGGAGCCTTTTTTTACTGAGGTTGAGGCAGCTAAGAGATCTCTTCTGGTCATAGTTCCCCAGTAGTATCTTAGATTGCCTCAGTCCTTCCAGCTGATTCCAGTACTTGGATTTTTCTTTCTCCATTTCCTCCCTTAGTTTTCCTAAGATTACTCTACTGCTTATCCCACAAGATGGTTCTGGTCCCATATGTGGGGTTTCAGCTCCTTTTTTGGCTAGCTTATCTGCTGTTTCATTCCCCTCTATTCCTATGTGTCCCGGGACCCATAGGAGGGTGAAAGTGTTGTTCTGGCCCAGTTCATTTAATTTGCCTAGGCTACCTACGAGGTATGTCGTGCCATCTTTATGTCAAGTTAGCAAAACCTTTAATTTAAAAAAAACTAAAAAAGCTGCAATTTTTTGCTTTGTATTGCAAAAAAGCTAGCTTTATGCGAGTCTTTAATCCAGTCTCTTCACATCTACAGGCATCACAAAACCGTACAGCTAAAGCATTCTTGTTTTCATATTCATTCATATCGAATTCTCCATCATTGCTGATTATTATATATTAAATATTTGCCGAAAACTTTTCAGGTTACTAAGTTTTAGAACCAAAAGACCGTACTATTTGTAATTTGTACGTATCTCGATAATTCTTGGTAATTACTATAATTACAGCTGCACGTTTCCTTGTTGACTGATAACCTATAGCCGATGCATTTATCGGAGCACTTGGTTGCATAATTATGTATAATAATACTATTTTGCTATTTTGCAAAGGATTCGCAGAAGTTGGTCACAGTTTTAAAAGTATGAAGGAAATGTTGTATCTAATTATACAGAGTGAGTCATAACTATTGGGACATAGACTAAGGACAGGTTATTTGGACCAAAATATGGCTATTGGGCCAAATATGCCTCAATATAATGTTGCTGAGAAAAAAGATACAGGGTGTTAAAGTTAATTTTTGTGTTTATCATTTTGCTAATAGTTTCCCTGTATATTTATAAATTGATATCAAAATTGGCACAGAGGCATAATCTTAGACAAGAGATAGTATTTTATTTACAATTGCACTATCAAATACCAAACTAATAAACAAAGTTGCAACTAACGTAAGGTTTCCGTTTTGTCGATAAATCAAAACTAAACACACTTTAACTTAAAAGAACTCACAAAAACTCAAACTAAATGTTCTACATGGTCTCCTCCGATTTCTATGCCTTTTCTAATTCTTTTTGTAAAGGATTTTCGGAAGTTAAAAAAAATGTTATTATGTCCCCTTATAAGATTAGCTGCATTTTGAATGTACCTCCAAAGTTCGTCTCTTGTATTAATTTCATTGGCATAAACTAAGGACTTCATATTATGTCCCCAAAAATAAAAATCTAGCGGGTTGTACTCAGGACTTCTTGGTGGCCAATGAAAATCACTACCTCTGCCAATCCATCGTTGAGGAAATACGTCATTAAGATGATTTCTAACAGCTAATGAAAAATGAGGTGGCGCTCCATCCTGCATAAACCACATTTTTCTTCGTACATCCAGTGACAGATCATCTAAAATATCACTAAGAGTATTTTCCATGCTGAAAATGTCTAGCTTTAATAGCATGCGGGTTTTCTTCTTCCCAATAATGACTATTTCGCCAATTAAAAACCCCTCGTCTGGTAAATGTTGCTTCGTCGGTGAACATAATATTCTTAATAAAGTGTCTGTCATTGCGATGTTTATTCAGAATACGTTGGCAAAACTGTAACCGTCGTGGATGATCTGTTGGAAGTAAATTTTGAACAGGAGTGGAGTGATAAGGATGGAGGTTCTCTTTTTTTAGAATTCTAATTATAGACGACTGACTTATTCCTGTTGCTGCTGATAGATGTCGTGAACTTATTTCAGGATTTTCATCTACTCGAACCAAAAGTTTATCTTCTTGATTAGGTGTGATTTGTTTCGGTCGACCACCCTGATTTTAGTGTGAAATGACCCAGTTTCACCTAAACTACGATATAATCTTGCAAAAGTTTTGTGATTTGGTTGCCTTCTGTTTGCGTATAACATTCCATACCTTCTGGCTGCCGAGCGACAGCAAAAATTTTCTTGTGCGTATACGCAAATCATATTTCGCATTTCTTCATTAGTAAAATGATTGTGACGAGGCATTTTAATCAAAAAAAGTAATGATTACTTTTAAAAAATGCAACATTACACTACACTGTCACATCAAAAATAAGTTACTCTGAACAAATGACATTTACCAACAACAATTCTCTGACAGTCCAAAGCATACTTTTCATAAATGAATTAATATTTGAAATCCTTTTTTAAGACTCTAAGCAGTTCGACTGCGTTTTTATCGAAAACGGTTGATATTATCATGTTTAAACAAGAGTACCAATTTTACGTAAAAATGATGTTTACGTCATTTTTTCTAATAAAAATTACTAAAAAATTTCATCAGAAAAAGTTTAGACTCAATTTGATCATTAGGAGTGATCCACGTGGCGCCCCCTATGACAAAACGTAAAATTGTAAATAAAATACTATTTCTTGTCTAAGATTATGCCTCTGTGCCAATTTTGATATCAATTTATAAATATACAGGGAAACTATTAGCAAAAAACAAAAAACAAAAATTAACTTTAACACCCTTTAACATCTTTTTTCTCAGCAACATTATATTAAGGCATATTTGGCCCAATAGCCATATTTTGGTCCAAATAACCTGTCCTTAGTCTATGTCCCAATAGTTATGACTCACCCTGTATAAACTTTTTAATATTTAATATTTTAAAATTATTTTTTATATAAATATTTATTAAAAAAACATGGCTCATTTTTCACTAGTTACTATGGCAACTTTCGAGGCGCCACAAAATTCAAGTATGTATTTTCTTAATGAAATTTTTTTTTTTACTTTTAAATTTTCGTAAATACTTAATTTTTTGATATATCGTATTAACCTCAGTAAAACCCATACACTATTGAGAAATCCCGTATCTATAAATTATAAGACAATTTTTGTTTTAATTAAATTTAACAATTGTTTTTCATTCTCCTAAATCATTTTTATCGACCTACATAAAAGTTATTTGAATATTAGTGTGAAAAGGAAATTTTTTTTTTATAGGTTAGGTACTCCTTAAATCTTATTAATTACAAGAGTAGCTGTTAACTAAAATGAAAGTTTTAATTATACGGTTTTGAATAAAATTATGAGAAAAATCGTACGGATTGCTTTATATTAGTTATGGTACTTACCTTAGTTTTTTCCGATCTTCTTAGATAACCGATCTCCCAGTAATGTTCTTATAATAGGTACTTTCTAACCTATAATTTTAAAAATATTTTGTAGTGTTTCTTTTTTTTTGTTCTTGATTCTTATTTAATTAAAGGCATTCTTACAAAAGGAGTTCGGATATCGTTAATATTTTATCACTCACTGAATTAAATCGGTAGCACATCGGGCTTATCGTATTGTATTTTTTGTTTATTTAATAATTAGAAATTAGAAAGTGTTAAATAGGCGACTAAAAAAGTATATAAAAAAATATAAAATAAAGTGCACTTTATAAAAGAATTTGTTAAACTGTTGGTTTTTCTGTATTCTTTATGAAATGGACATCGATAGGTTGGTTTTCCACACTGTACTAGTAAAGTACGTTTCACAATAATTCGTTGACTCGGTACCTGACCTTAGGGGATTAGTAATGAAAGGTTATAAATTTCTCACTGTACAGTAAACATTAACAGATCCGTAATCCGGTTTTCAAAATAGATTTAAATATAACTCAGTAACATTTACTAAAACTTGAATTTATTTTGTAAAAAAAAATCACGAAATTTTTTAAAAACAAATTTTAACTTTATTTATTAATCGCGATTAAACAAATGAACTAATTCTACATTATTTACAACTATTTAATCTTAATGTAGTTCAGTATCACTATCGTCTTCATTTAAATTAATAACTAAGGGTGCTACAGTTATATTAACATTTCGATATGTACCTTCAACCTTAATAACATGCAGAATCGAATTTTTCCAGCTATCAATGGGAATATTACTTGTCACATTTCTGATTAACTCTATAACACTTGAGTTTAATGTGGGTGAAACGTTTTCCGATCTAACTTTGGATTTTAGCTGATGCCACATGTATTCTATAGGATTGAACATGCAATAATATGGGGGAAGCCGTAACACTGTGTGGCCCATATTTTTAGCAATATCACAAACGCATTCTTTTTCAATACCGAACGCTGCTACAACTTGTAAGAGATCACGTTTTGTGTACGATTCTTCAAAATTAAGGTCATTTTTTAACAAATACTCTTGAATTTCCCATTTATTGTTGTTGCTATTTGGTACTTTATTTAATTGACGGCTATGATAAGTTGCATTGTCCATTACAATTCCGGTATATTCGGCAATAAATAATTCTCAAACAAATCTTCAAAAAGTTCTGCTGTCGTATCTTCGTGATAATCTAAACTTGAATCTTTAATATTCTTTGCTGATAACAATAAAGCGTTTGGAACCCAACCTGTTTCTGATCCGGCATGTATTATTGTAATTCTTTGTCCTCTATTTGATGGAGCCTTTGTTTTGCAATTTCCCGATGAATCAACAAAACCCTTCGTTGGAGTATCATGGGTGTCATACCATGTCTCGTCGAGGTAGATAATTGAAAGGTTTTCACTTCTATATTTTTGAATAGCTTGTAAGTAATGACAACGCCACATTCGTAAACGATATGACTCCATTATCACTTGTCTTTTATTAATGGTACAATATTTAAATCCCATTTGAGAAATAATTCTCCATAAACTTGTACGGCTACAAATAATTCCCGTGTCGTCTTTAAGTAACCGTTTTTTTTATACAATCTAGGGTTGGTATCATTTGTTCTTGGTATAGGACATAATATATCGTTCGTCGGATTATATCTTTTTGTATTTCATCAACACATTTGGTATTATTAACGTCACTTCGTTTTTTTCGATTACTTATTGGCTTATTGATAATATCTTTTACTGTGGATATTGGGGTTTTGGTTAACTTACATGTTTCTTCTGCTGCATCGGTTACACTATAACCTCGATTATTCAATGTTTCAAACACATTTTTCATAATTTGTTTCGCATCCGGCGATAAATGCACTTTTTTTGCCCAAGGACGCCACATACTTAGTTATAAACACAAGATTACTTTCAGAGTATAATGTTTAGTACAAACTAAAATTCTAGGACAGAATTTTAAAAACAAATTACCCCGAAACTCCCACTTTCTCTTCCAAGATGATTAAGAAAATCAAAAATCATTTACTAATGATTTACTATTTGATGGTCAGTAATAATAATTTAAAATTTTACCTGAAAAATGAAAAATCCAAAATATATCTTCCTGGACAAAATTAAATACCTTTCTGTAAATGTTCAAAGAAATATTAACCACCTTTTATTAGTAATCCCTTAAGAGCAGGTACCAAGTCAACGAATTATTGCGAAACGTACTTTATATACCCTTGTATATTATACCCTTTACATTTACTGAAAACATAATATCTCCTACAAAACAGTACAAAATAATCCCATCCTAATTTTCTTGAATAAAATAAATATATTGAAAAACTAGATCGATCAGATGTTTCGCAAGATTTCTTATATAAATAAATAAAACACACTTTGTTTACATTTAGCACATAGTTTTCTGCTGGAAGAAGTAACAATCCTTGTCGGAGAAATTTAGAATTAGAATATGTTTCAAACGTATCATACCTTATTAAAAAATCACCTGGATATTAAAGTCAACATAAATGATGACTGATATTTATAAACGTTGGATAATATTAATAGAATCTTGTTTACGACGTATGCATTGAAGAAACCTACAAATATATCGGTATGTTTAAAACAAGGTATTTTATGAGTCCATTTTCCATATTCATGAACATTCATAGCTTTCATCAAAAGATGTGCAGTAAAATCAGTAATAACCCGTAATTTAGTAATAATTAGCATCCGCATTCTCGAATTTTCTCCTAGAAATGACAGATAAATTTTATTAGATTTAAAATTAATTTTTTTGATAATTGTTGGAGGTTTATTTATTATCGAGGGTTCCAAACTATTTTATAACACTTTTGAAATTAAGGATTATATCATCTGGTGTACAGATGACCAACCACAAATAAAATATTTCTTTGTTTAATACCAAAGAAAAAGTTGAATTGGAAAACAAGAATATTTTTTAAAAACAGTTCTTCGATAACCTTAATAAATAAATATCTTTCGTTCAATAAAGTAAAATAAAATATATTAAATATACAAAAAGAATTTTATTTAAACGAGTTATTCCCATTTCCCAACAATATGAAGTAATATTTATAGTCCAGGAGAAATAGCAGGTCAAAATGGTCAAATAAATATAAATTGTTTATATGGGCATTCCAATGTAGATGGCTATCCAGTGTAACACCTAAATATTTAATTTCTCTTTTTATTTCTAATCTTATATTTAGGTAAGTTGTTATTGTAACTTGAAAAGAATACGAACGATTTACTGTAGTTTATAGTGAGTTTATTGTGAGCACATCAATCGACAATTTTGTTTAAGTCCTTTTCGGTTTTTCTTTTCAGTTCCTCCCATGTCTCTGCTTCATAATAAATCGCTGTGTCATTATGCCCCAAATGTATGCGTCAGGTGGCGTCAGATCAGGTGAATGAGAAAGATATTTGAAGTCTGTTCCCCGAGAAATTATTCTATTATCGAAATGCTGACGGAGTAAGTCTAAGGTGCGCACAGCTGTATGGCTCGTTGCATCATCTTGTTGGAACCATTGTGTGCCAAACTGTAGATTTCGTGCACGGCAAGTTATTTAGATCTCTCACAAAAGGTATTATAATTTGCTCCCTATAACCTTCTTGGTTGCCAGTAAATGGATTCTGATTATCATCTTCAACGAAATAAGGACCAATCATTCCATTACCAGATACCGCCCACCAAACGGTAACTCTAATACTGTGGAGTGGTTTCTCTACAATGACATTAGGACGTTCAAATCCAAGGAATCTGGTTGTTTGTTGATTAATATAGCCGCTAAGATGAACGTGACTCTCGTCTGAAAACCATATGTTTTTCAAAAATTCGGGATCTTCGTAAATTAAACTCAACATGCGACCACAGTAAATTTCTGTTGCACGTTTGTCCGCAGCATTTAGTCGTTGTCCAACTTGAATACGGTATGGATAACCACCAATTGATTTGAACATGCGACGTAAAGACGTTTCACTAATGTTGTGTTTACATGCAGTTCTTACAAGACTTCTTTGAGGTGATTGCACAACTTGGTTAAAAACACGTCTTTCTTTTTCGTTAGTGCATACTGTTTTTTGACGACCTGAAGAACCTTTACGTTGACACAATACACTACCAGTGCGACGAAATTTCAACAACAGCTAACATCACACTTTTACTAGGAGCTGCTTTATTAAATTTTTGTTGATATTTTATTGACACCTGTTCTAAGTTTGGACCATCATTACGACGTTTTCCGTATGAACGAAAATAATGCTCTACCAAAAACACTTTTTCTTCCGTTGTTACAACCATTTTTAAATCAAATTTAACTGCAGCGTACTATTAATATATCAACTAATGACACTTAAGTCAAATATGACAAATCCATATTACATAAACAACTCCACAGCACTCTCTGTTTCGATACTGTCTATTTTGCGGATACCGTACAATTGGATATTGTAATTTTAATGTACTCCTAAAACATAATAAACTATTGCATATTGCATAATTTTTCGTATCAAATAACGAAAATTTCACTAAAAACTTTAAAACTGAAATTATAATTGCAATATATATTTTTATAGGTATAATCCGTTTTATGCATTTTTAGGTAAATGGCTGTACAAAAAAGCAAATTGAACTTACTTTATTTCGTTTAAAATTTGTGAAATGCCCTGTGTATAATTGATAAATGGGAAGTATTTTTAAATAATTCCAAAATTTTAGTATTACAAAATACAAGCCTAACAAAATTTACTTGTGTTTGATTTAAAAAATTAAAATTTCTGTATTTCGATTACGAATAAAACCAATTCAAGACATTATACCTGAAACCGTTTTACATATCGGTTACTAACGTATGCGATGGAATGAACTGTGCAACAGAGATAAAAGTATGTCTATTTATAAAATGGACATGGTGTTCATTTTTTTCTTTTCCTATGGTTCCTGTTTGAATTTTTTTCTTTTAGAATCTTTTTATAAATATATTGTTAAGGGCAGAAAGTCCATCAGATTGAAAACAAATTTCAATTTAATAAGTTATTATGCATTAAAAATAACACTCAATTTTCTCTAACTAATTTAAATAAACATTTTATAAATGTTTACTGACTTTCTGCCCTCGGGACCATACAGACCTTTCTTTCTGCGTTTAAATTTTTTTAAAATATTTAGTGGTCTTTTCAGGATTCGAAAAAAACGATTGCATTTAAAATGCATTGGCTTAAAATTTTGCGCCTACACTCTTAAATACACATAATAGATATCCAAGTAGTTCATTATTTAAATAAACAAAAATCTATGATACAAAACAAAATCTGAATTGAAAACAGCCTCACACAAATATCAAACCAGGCAAAAAAGTCAATTTGTACTACCTCTAAAAAGCAAAAAAGTTGGTCAGAGAAACTTTGAATATTTAGGACCAAAAATCTTTAACTCTCTTCCGGAAATTGTAAAAGAATCCTCTACACTGACTTCCTTTAAATGGGGATTAAAAGTTTTCATGGACACTACACCTAGGACAGAAATACATAAATACATAGATATATAAGCTTGAAGAGGAATAGAAAGGAATTATAAATAAAAAAAATATAAAAAAATAATTAAATGAAATTGATTGTGTTAACCTCTACTTTTTGGAAGTTCATCTTACTAAGAACAATAAATAACTGCACAGTTAAACTAAACTTCCACTATTTATTTGAAAAATTCGCTTTAAAATCAATTACACAAACAGATGTAACCATACCATATAATTCAAATCATCCACTATCACATAAATTAGCAGCTTATAATTCTATGATACATAGGGCATTTTCAATTCCAATGAACAAAAGTAATTTTAATAAAAAAATTGATATCATAAAACAAATAGCTACATCTAATGGCTATCCAATACATTTGATAAATAAATTAATTAATAAGAAAGAACAAAAAATGTCACTAGAACTAATATTTCCAAAACAAACTAAAGAAATTAAAAGCTATAAAAGTATTACATATTGTGGAAATATTTCCAATGCAATTTCAAAAATAATATCTTCGGCAACATCAGCATTAATATCATTTAAAACACAAAATAGTATTGGAACAAAATTGTTAAATGTAAAAACAAAACTACCAAAATTAAAAAAAATCTGGTGTCAAAATTAATTGTCCAAAATGTAATGCAGTATATATAGGTCAAACACAAAGAAATTTTGAAGTAAGATTTAATGAACACTTAAGAGCATATAGATTACAACAACCAGATAAGTCGAACTATGCAAAACACCTACTGGAACATCCAAACTCACTTATACACACCAATGACATTCATATTCTACACATTTGTGATAAAAAACAAAATTTAGATTTTCTAGAAGAACTTGAAATTAAAAGACATCTAGCAGATCAACAGTTTAAAGTAGTTAATGAACAAATAAATCTTGGAAGTTCTCCACTATTAAACTGTTTACTTTGATTGAGTCTTCATTTTATACATAGATAAGACATTATTGTAACATAAATATATTAAGTTATTGTAAAGATCAGCATGATATAGTTTTTTCCTGGTTTTTCTATATCATTGCACAGTTATACTGATCTTAGAGGGAAGTACATCCAGGATAATCCCTTAGGGCTCATAACATCTAGGCTTTCATATTGTTATGTCTTATTACTTCCTTACTTGGTCTAGCCTTAACTCCTTATCAACATCAAGCACCTAGTTACAAACAAACAACATGTAATTTCAATATGTCAATTATAGCGAAACAGCTGTAATTAAATTTTAAAGCGAATTTTTCAAATAAATAGTGGAAGTTTAGTTTAACTGTGCAGTTATTTATTGTTCTTAGTAATTAAATGAAATAAAAAAAAATAAAAATTTTTTTTAAATACTTACATGACCGAATATCATTATTGGTATTTTGCAAGTAGTATGTTGTAGGATTTTATAATTGGGAAAGGTTGTTTTAATTTATCATTATGAATTTTAATATATCTATTTTATTAATCTGTTTTTACCACTCTTTGAGAGAGTCTCTTATCCGGGATCTCTTTTAGGAACTATTATTGATACAAATTGGCGCCCTGCCTTTTTTGGAGAGTATTATAGTTACAATATGAAGTATGCTCACAATATTAGCGTTTATCGTTAATTAATTAAAAAATCTTTTCTTAGTTTTTTATTTAATCCCAGAACTTCAACAAAACCATCAGTTTAGACATTGTAAAAACATTTATATGTTTCTAAATAACTTAAATAAACAACAAAAAATTATCAAGTAAAAGTTAGACCTTCAACAACTGTGAGAGTTTCAATATTATTTTTTATCGTACGAAAGATCAATACGACTACTTATAAACAAATAATAGAGACAATGAACACCTTATAATTTTGTAAGAAAGCCCGTACATTGTTATAAATAAATGAAAGCACATGCCAAGTATTGAATGTATTTTTCCAGTTCAAGTATAGTTAATTTTCGAAACTTCTATAGCAGTAAATATAACAGATGTAAGTACATGTTTATCTCTTTTTTATTCAAAAACTTTAACACTTGTATTAACTATCTTGGAACTGTTTTCCACTTCCACTCTGTAAAATAAACAATATTAGCAACCATGAGAAAATTGTGACACACAAAAATGCTAGCAAGAAAATGGTTATAACTTTTTGTAAAGCGCCAAAAAAGTTTGGGAAAAGGGAATAGCACTAAAACAACAGAACGTAGGTACACTGGAAAAATTTTAAATGTAAATTTACCACGATAAACGTTGGTTATTTATTGCCAACGATTGACATAGCATATTTAAACTACATATAGTAAGTATACCAATTAAATGTAATTCTTTTGCTACATTGATTAAGCTAGTATTGGACATTAAAAAGTGTTTTATTACAACAATCTGTAAAATACCATTACACTTATTTTATTATTGAATTACTAGTGTATTGATTCTGCAGTTACAAATAGTAAAAGTTGTATTTTTAGTTCAATTACAAATTACTTTTCAAAGCTTTATTGTGTAAATTTACTCAATTAGGTGTAATATTTGATTATTTATGTTGTAAAATGGCAGTAGTTGCTAACATTTTTTACTTTAACTTTTAGCAAATTTCCATATTGAATTAAGCAACATTTTATATTCAGCTGTAATAAGTTGATTACTTATATCATAAAATCGCAGTAGTTATTATTGATTTTTGCTTCAAACTTATATTAAATTTACATACTAAATTAAGTAAAATTTTACATTTTAAATTAGGTAATTTTGCAACGTATCTAGTACCTATCTATATTATTTCTATTAATTTATAATTGCGAAATTTTAAAAAACAGATAAGCGAAAGTATGTTAAATTCGGTAGCAAACATAAGGGAGATAAATAGGTTAACAAAAACATCTAACATATTTACTATGTTTACTTTGTTTACCTAATACCGAAATTAATATGTTCACTTATGTGTTATAGTTTTGCAATTATAAATAGAAATACTATACTTATTTAAATGTAAATTATACTTCTAGGTACTCAGTTTAAAAAACTACAAGTTAAGAAAAAATTTTTATTATTTTAATTTGAACAATAAAAACAAACAAACAATTGGAAGTAACAAAAATAAGTGAAATTCCACTAAAACTAATCAACAAATATACCTACCTAAGTAAATAAAATGGAATACTTGTACACTGTGGTTCAACGAAAACTCAACAACTCATCTAGGATCAAGTAGCATCCAATTTAAAAGGTTTTAATATTTATTTTAAGTTTCAGAAACTGTTTTTTGAAGCCTAAGTCAAAATATTTAAAGATCAATCAAAACTGATTGTTTCTCGTATACATTTAATCTCAATTACTTAATTTTTTGATTTACGATATTCACAAATAAATTTTACTTGATTAACTTCGTAATTTTTAAGTTACTTTAAACTACTTTTACTATTTTAATAATGTGTTATTAATTCGTTATACCAAATTCACATTTTATTAGTAATTAAACATCATTGACTTTAAAACTAATACTGAAATGATTTAATAATACACATTTTTGTGGATATTTGCATTTATTTTATATTTACTACATAAATATGGCAAAGATTTTCATAGTAATAATCTAATTCACATGTAAGTTTAGACTAACTTTTTATAGTGTATACTGGAAATTAGATCTGAATGAGAAAATATTCTAAATATATTTATAACAGCGTTTACCGAACAGCTGACATGTTTTTCCCTCTTTTTAAAAAATTCCAAAAAAAAACTATGATATTGCCGTCCTATCATTCTACCTTTTAGACTATTCCTGGTTCACAACCAGAAAATAGTAGTTAATTTAAAAGTTAAATTAATCGTACTGTAAAACAAAAATGTCACAAGAGATAAGCTGACAATAATGTTTTAAAGTAATTAAGCAATAAGAAAGAACTACGCCAACTTAAATCTTTGCAACCTTCTAGTCTCGAGTAGAACAACAGTTTAAAATATTTTTAAATAATTTTATAAATACGGTAACCTACCGATCGTTCAAAATTTTATAAACATGAAATTACAACCAAGGCGATATAAGTTAAGATGTTCTTCTGGATGTTCAATAAAATCTAAGTATGAACTTGGCCAGAATGATATTAGGAAGACATGATCAGAACAGATTGCATAAATTTAAGTACCACAGTAATAAAATTCAAAACTATCCAGAATTAGCAAAGGACATTTTGGAGAAACTTTGTAGACAAACAATTTCTTTGGATATTTTCGAGATGGCCGTACGCAAAGAGCAAAGGGCTCTGGACGCCCCCGTAGAACAACAGACCGTGAATCTCCGCCAAAGATTATTGACCTTAGGGGACTGTTTCTCCACTACCAAGTCCATCGCAAATGAATGGTTTGCAGAACATCGAAGACTTATTGGCATGCGAAGTGTTTACCGACGTTTTGGCCTGTTTTCAATACCACCACAGTAGGTCATCCCTTTAACTCCAGAACACCGACTTGAGTGGTGCAGGGAACGGTCACTCTGGGATCAGGAATGGAACAGTATTTTCTTTAGTGACGAGTCTCGATTTTCTTTAGACATGCACGATGGTCAAGCGAGGGTTAGAAGACGACGTTGTGAAAGGAGAAATCCACGGTTTTTTGTTGAAAGGAATAGTGTTGAAGTTACGGTTTGGGGTGTTATAGCTTATGGTTCGAGATCACCTTTAATCTTCATCAGAGGTAACATGAACGCGCAGCGTTATATCCAAGAAGTTTTAGAACCCCATCTTTGACCGAGGGGTGAATCACTCCGCGAAATACTGTTACAAATTCGGTCGCAAGTGCATCTTGTTTTTTTAAGTTAGCTTTTAATGTTTATTGTTATAAAGTTTTGGGAAATGTTTCTGAAGCGTTTTCACTTGTTTCAATTCTAATGTTAAGTGTTAAGTAACTGAGTGTAATAAAGTATTTAAATAAACCAGGGTTGGGCTGAAAAGTCAAGTGATTATAATCACGACTAAAATCATGATTTAAATCGCTTTATTTTTACAATTAAAATAATTACTTAAATCAATTTTTTTCTATTTTGTTCAGAACCAGATAACAACATAATATAACAGTTTTTTCAAAAATCGCAAAAAATAAGTACTTAATTCCAAATTTAATGGTCTTAGGTGTTTACCTGTAAAAAACATTTATGAATGTTTTTAGCAGAACGTTTTGTATTTGCCAGAGAAAGAAACAAGAAGCAAACACGGAAACATATGTTCCAATAGTCGAAGAATTACATAACGTCATAATAAAAGCCCGAGGTAATGCTATTATAAGATTGCAAATCACTAGGAATCAATTTGCCAGAAAACCAGTGGGAAACAGCTTTAATGGTAGTCTATGTTTCAAAACTTGATACCTTTGACATAACTCCAAGGAAAACAACTACTTTCAGGATAGTGTGGCAGTCTCATCTGCAATACAAAAGGAAAAAGAAGATGTATTAGAAGCTGATGAAGAGAACTTACAAGATTTTGACAAGAATGGAGAGATTGTACTTAAATACCTTAAAAATAGTAGACATAGAGATTTAAGCGGATGTAAAACAGCGGCATCGGACACATCATTACTTACTGTCAATATTAATAACAAAGAAATGGTGGTTAAAAAATCTACTTTGTGTTGGTTGTTTTTCAAAAAAAAAGACGTTTATCAAGCAACAGATTAATTCGGTCCAGAGCTAGAAGCAGTTCAGCAACTACTGCAAAGAGAAAAACAACTACTGTAACTAAGAAAATTCAAAAAAAGGACAAAATGTGAGGGATAAAAATAAGGAAAATCTTAAAAGCAAACCACAAAAGAAAAGTAACATTTCCGATTCTGAAACGTCATTCAGTGATTTGTATTCCGTCTACAGTGTATGAGAATGAAGGCTCTTCAGAACCAGACAACATATTATGTATAAAAAAGGAAGAATACTATTCAGTTTGTTATGAAAGCTGGTATATTGGAAGAAAAATAAACGTTATGGATAGCGAAAACAAAATTTTTAAAATTAGAGCTTGATAAGTACGCCTGGCCAAGAAAAGAAGACAAACAAATTGTCGATAATAAGTTTATTAACTCCCAATTCAAATAATTGGTAATGGTCTAAGGGTATTAAAAAGAAATTAAAAGATTATATGTACAATATTATGATTTTACCGAAACCGTTTACACTACCACTACACCAACAGGTTAGTTTGTAGACATAGCTTTAGTTTATCTTTGGTCTCTGAAGAAGATAACTTGGTTATCGAAACGCACGTCAGGCATATAAAAGTGTGTGTTGGTGTAGTGGTAGTGTAAACGGTTTCGGTATCAGTCTCGCCAACGGTTCCAGATTCAACATTTTAATTATGATTTTAGTTCTTATACACAAAGTATATTTTTAATAAATGTCAAAATTACATGCAATGTCAGCACTTTTGACAAATAAATAATTTTTTATGATTGCATAAAAGTAATTTTTTATACTTACTAAGAAAATACCCTGTATAAAATGTTTGTATTTGTGTTAAATTGTTTTTACTTAGTAAGGAAATACTTTTTTGTTTGTTGTTTTTCTTTGTTTAAATTAAAATTAGTCGTAGATAAAACTGTTTTATTACTCTGTGCAATCTTGCGAAATCACTCGCAATCCCGCGAAATCACGCGCAATCCAACGAAATCGCTAAATATTACGCGAAATCCCAAGTTTTCCGCAATACTGTCACATTTTCCCCTGAGTGATTTACCCCTCGTCTTTTACCCTATCTTGACACCCTACCAAATCCAACAAGATAATGCCCGACCGCACGTCGCAATAGTCACAATAGACTTCTTTCAACATATTGATGTCACATTGTTATCTTGGCCACCAAGATCTCCCGACTTATTCCCAATTAAGCACGTGTGGGATATGATGAATAGGAGATTTGCAACGTCCTCCTCAGACTCAAGAAGAACTTCGAGAGGAGTTGGTGGTTGCATGGAATGAGATACCACAGGAGGACATGGACCACCTGATCAGAAGCATGCCTAGGCGCGTTGGAGAATGCGTAACACATCGGGGTGCATAAAAATATTATCATTTAAACTGGGTGTTCGGATTTTTATGTCATTTAGTATATTACTAGGACACTAACAAATATTGAATTGTAAAGTTGCCTACAGTTCTTTAAATACTATTATTACAATCGATCGTTTTCATTGCAATCATCTTTATTTCTTTATTTATTCACTTATAAAATTTTCCTCGAACATCTATTGGCTTTACATGACCGACAGTTAATTGTTTTTAATACACCTTGTATATGCGGTTTAAAAAATCTGAGCTCAAAAAACAAAACTAATCAATAGCATAAATATTACGCATTTATCTAATAAAACTGTCGCTTTTAAAAAAACGTTCTCTAAAAATATTTATCATTTGACTAACGTCCCAAATAAAATAAATCACGTATGTAAATGTTTTAAAAACAATTGAAGACACACAAAACAAGTCTACGACGTGAATACAAATGTAATTTTAATCGTGATGGTTAAACGAAATCAAGACCCATCAAGAGTAAATAAACTCACATGGCTACAACAACAAAAGAATGTTTAGGATAGGTGTTAAGAGGTCGACATTCTTGGGTTATTACTCAAATTTAATGGGATTGAACATCGACTAATCTAGTAAAAAGACATTATTTTTAATAATTGTTCGGAAGTAAAATCTCATGTAAACAATAGAAGCATGCGGAGGTGGAGAATAGTTTGAACAAACGTTTGAAAAATATTGCTATAAATGGAACTACTTAACGTTAATTGTAAATTAATATGTAGCATAAAAAATATTAATATGTGTGTTTTATTCATGTATAAATAAGTTACACCATGTTTTTTACAATCTTAAAAGATAGAAACACCTTGTATTTAATCAGAGTTTGAAAACAGAATTAATGATAACCGAATACGCTAAACCCTTGACTTATAGTCAGTGGGTACATAACTGAAACTAAGTTAAGTGTGCAATTTTTTTAAACTTGCCATCGGAAGATTCTTACCGGTTAATGTTTAATTTGTGTTTGCCAGATAAACCAGAGGATAAAAACTTTACAGAACTGGTTAGTAAGTTTGATAAACATTTTGTGGGCCAGAAATCGGTATTTGCTGAACGTGCTAAATTTTACGATGCACAAAAGTTGTCGTCCGAATCTATAGCTAGAGTAAGAAGTCTGGCACTACATTGTGATTTTGGACAATTTATCTCTCTGAGAGATAGATTTATAATGGGGATTGGAAATGGAGCTGTCATGGACCGACTTTTCGAAGAAAAAAATACACTAACATTCGAAGAATCGATACGTATTGCTACAAGTAAAGAAGCCGCAATAAAAAATTCTCAAAACCTAGTAGCCATTAAGCAAGAACCATTTCATCACATGCGCAGGGCAGAAAGGAGAGCCACGTCAAATTATCAGCCACCTGGGTCAGGGCATTTAGAGGTTCCAAGAACATGTGATGTATGCGGAAGAGGAAACCATCTTGGTAACAGTGTAAATGTCATATTTGTGATCAAAAAGGGCATTTAGCACCTGTTTGTCCTAGAAAAGGAAAATACTTTTTTTAGGGTTAAATTAAGATAATTATGGTATAATAGAGTTTTAATTAAATCAATTAAAATATATGTGTATCTAATTAAGTTTAAAGATTTCTAAGAGGGGAAATTTATATCTTGTTTTTTAAACATTACTGATACGCCTATGGCAGGTACTTTTTGTTTATTGTAAATTAAATATTTAAATAGCCAGTTTTTGTATGATGGCTCTCTCGTCTTTTGTACTTGGTTGAAAATAAAGGAATGTGTGATAACACGTATTTTACTAACAGTTATTTAAAAACCGAACACTTCTTCAAATTAAGAAAACTACTTATTGTTACTCAAATTAGTAGTAATTATAACACTCTCCAAGGAGGTCTAGAAGCTCTGGGAAAACAAATTCAGTTAAGCAACTACTTTTGGGGCATATGGTTATTAACTGAAATTATGTCTAAGATTATGCCTCTGTGCCAATTTTAATATCAATTTATAAATATACAGGCAAAAAACGAAAAACAAAAATTAACTTTAACACCCTGTATCTTTTTTCTCAGCAACATTATATTAAGTCATATTTGGCCCAATAGCCATATTTTGGTCCAAATAACCTGTCCTTAGTCTATGTCCCAATAGTTATGACTCACCCTGTATATAAATATTTGCAAATGCTCCATTAAACGGTTTAAAAACTTTGCTCTTTTGCTATTAGGAGAAACAATGAACATGAAAGGGCTTAGTGAAAATGAGCTTTCCCAATTAATTAATAATATTGGCACGCGGTCGATATTTAGACGAGCTTTAGAAGCATGGGTGAAAAGTGGATCATTATATTTTATTTATTATTTGTTTTTATTGGAAGCGTTTTTTTTTTTTGATTATATTATGTCTATTTATGTAAATACATATTTTGGTCCAAATAACCTGTCCTTAGTCTATGCCCCAATAGTTATGACTCTCCCTGTATAGTAACGTTAAAAAGAAATACATGAAATCGAGGGGGCCGACACGGGTTGAAATACGTTGAAATAATGTACACTCCACTTGAAATTATTTCAAAATATTTGAAATATTTGAAATATTTTTGAAATATTTGAAATATTTTTGAAATATTTGAAATATTTTTGAAATATTTGAAATATTTTCGAAATATTTTTGAAATATTGTTGAAATATTTGAAATATTCTTGTATTACTTTTTATTTTATAAATAATTTGGCAACAGCGCGCGATTTTTACAAGCGTCTAGCTGTGCCATGCTTGCCGTTAGGAATGTTCTGAATGTAAGGATGTCTAGGCACTTTTTACGAGCTACAAAAAGGAAGTAAAACGGAGCTAGTACTGGCTAATATCTAGTATACGTTTTTAGATATCGAATTTTATTTGTGCTGTATACATTTAATGGAAAGATAACAATTTCAGCCGTTCCTTTAAAAAAATTGAAAGTATTTCCAGCACTGCTGCTACCTCTCCTAGTACTTCTGGTTCTGATTCGACCTCGTAAAACGATAACAGTATTGCTCTAATGGATGGTACTGACACAGAACAGTTCAATTCTGAGAACTCAGAATATGATCGAGAATCAGTCATCAAAATAGAAAATCAAAGATATGCCGTTTATTACATGAATAACTGGTACTTAGGATGCGTATGATAGCTATTCAATATGATGAACTCATGAAGGAAGGAATCAAAATAAAATTCTTACAATATATTATGATGACATTCAAGTGGTGGATCGAAAGTATATTTTTTATGGGCCAATTCAGCTTATTGGTACACATCCATTTTATTTGAAAAGGTGTGATGAGTTAATATAATTAAAAAGTACAACACATTGAAAAAATAATTACTATGATTACCTGATTTACTTTTACAGTATTATTTATCAGTATATTAGTTAAAGTTATAAAGATCTCGATAAAGATTTACTAAGTAATATTGTTTTTTTTTAGAAAAAATATTTTTTATTTTATATTTTACTTAAGCACAATTTACAAAAAAATGTCTGTGTTTCTTACTTTTTAAGTTATTGTAGGCTTCTGTTCCAAAGAAAATAACTGTTCAGCCACTCTAGCGGTGACAGTGGCGCTCTGTGAAGGCGCTTGAAGGTGGCTGAACGTCTTTGTATGATACATCATATAAAGTTAATTTCTACCTATTATGTTTCCCCCAACATTAAATTCTACAGTTGCATATGTATTCTAGGATATTTAAATTTTATACACTAATAAAAATCAAATATAGAAATTTTCACCTAACTTAATGGTTATTATAATTGTTGATTGTTGTTGTTGACATATCGGAACGCTCACCAACTTAGCGGAAAATAAATTCGCTGGAAAAAATGGCGACCGCTACAGCTGTCACTAAGCGGTCAAATTCGCCCTCCGCTTACTCAACGCTTGTGTAACGCTAGCTTGGCTGAACGCGCCCAATGTTTAGAAAGCGTTTTCTATTGATTACCACCCCATGAAAGACTTTTATTTGTTTTCATCAACTAATTCTTTATAAATCTTGCAAAAGATTCAAGTCAACTACTTATTAGCTTACAGTTAAAGCTTAAAGAGTGTAAACTGTAATCTTAGCCTTTTCTACATTTTTTTGGCTTTCTGAACGTCTTCAATTTAATATTGTTTCCGTTCTGAATAATTTAATATTTATTTTTGAAATATTACTGAAATATTTTTGAAATGTTTTTGAAATGTTTTTGAAATATTTTTGAAATATTTGAAACATTTTTGAAATATTTGAAATAATTGAAATATATTTCAAATTTTTGAAATAATGTACACCAAAATAGGGCGTGTCGGCCCCCTCGCATGAAATACTTACATAGTACCTAACAAATTAAAGAAATTTAAACTTACTGTTAATACTGTTAATACTTACTGTTCAAATACCACGATGAAAGGTAATTGCTAATTTAACTAAATTTGTTTCTTATGAATAACTGTTTATTCATCAGGTTGTTTCTTTCCCTAAAACACTCCCCTAGAAAGTTGGATGTTGTTATTTGCAGCCAAGCCTCTCCGTAATGTAATTTTCACTATATACATATATAAAGACATTGTCTAGTACAAAAACATTAAGGCATCGGGATGCGCCTTCTAATTTGCACATTGTAGACTCGCATGTGAAAGTTAATTTAGAAAATTAGTTCATTAATTATGAATGTTGTGTGTTTGTCACGCAACCTATAAATATTACTATCTACCAATGCCACAAAAAGGTTTAGCAGACTGTCGTAGTTTACTTTTTGCGGTCAATAAACCGTGTTATTACCTGCAAGTAAAACGTTTATGAATTTTGTTCGAACTGGGAGTCACCAGACATAATTTGACATGTTTAACGCCAGTTTTTTGCTTCTTAAGAACCGGAAATTTGTGGTACAAATTAAATTGATTAAATTAAGTACAATAAAAGGAATTATCCTTTTATCTTATCTCAAATGATAGAAAATATATATAGTCGGTGCAAAACAACATTTGATACACGTCATCATAATTTTAACATCGACACGTATAGACAGTGTTGCCGGACTTTTATAAGTTACAAGATTTAAAGATCGATTCGAATAAAACAACCATTTGAAACCAATTTCCTTTAATAAATTTGATAATTAATTTAGCAAGTAAAGAATTTAAAGTTACATCCTCTCCTGAAAAAAAAAATTATTATTTTTCTGGTTTTACAATGAAAAAGAATTTAAATAGCTGTATTCAGAGGAAAAAGGCTTACTTTTTTTATACATATTGTAGATTATATTTCGAATTCCACTTGTATTTAATACATCGGTATTAGTTACTCTTTTTTCATACCGACGTTTCTTTGGAGGCGACTATATTCCATGATTTTTCACAGTTTTTGAAATACTGGAAACTGTAGCCATACTGAGGTTGAGTGCAGTTGCCACACGCTAAAATAAAATGTTTTTGATTGAATTGGCTGTTACTTGATGGATATCCATAACTAAGTTAAATAAACACAGAAGTTTTTTTCACGATATCCACAATATACTGTGGATATCGCGAAAAATATACTGTTTAAGGGTTTAAGGTTATACTGTTTAAGGGCCACCATTGTCTCGTTTTCTTTGAAAAAAATTTATCAAAGAAGCCAGTTAATAGCAGCGATAATTTAGTTGTTTTGGCATTTTTTCACTTATTTCACTGTTTTTGTTCTTAAAAGAACAGTTTTTTATATCTCAAAATAACAACAAGAAAGAATAACACAAAAACCACAAACAAAATGACAAATACAAAACTAAATATACTAATCGGTGACAACGGCAACGACGCGACTTGTCAATCACGGCTACCAACTTTATGTAAACAAATTTAAGTATTTTATATTGATTTATTGAATGGAACATTTCATTTGAAAGTTGAGAACGATGCTTGGCAATTAAGACGAAATTAGTGACGCGAATCAAATTTTGTTTTGCACCGAGTACATCCATAAAAGACACGAATTCAAATTACGACATTTCATCTTGATCAAAGAGATGGAAAAAGAAGAAGAACAGAATGTTAATAAATATGTATAGAATAAGTAAGGTCAAACTTGCAGACTGTAATGCATCAATATCAAAAAAGATAATCCTAATTAATTAATTATTGTATTGATGCATGATCAAGTCCACTTAATGTTTCTGATGGTATCCAGATTCCAATTGTGTTGGACTCACCCCCCGAGAGGATGCCTACCAACCAAACCCACCTCAAAAACTCGCCGTTATCCTCGCCTGGGAATCAGTACCCTGGCATACTTCAACCTTTTCATTATTACATTAAATAACATCTATCTAACATCTATTTTGTACCGTAATAAGTCACTTCCAGGACTTGTTGTAACCATATTATGACGTTGGGCGTCGATTTGTGATATGATTTAAATGATGAGAGTGAATTTATAAAAATATTTAGTTAACTTAAAAAAAAATAACAATATACCAAAAGAAAAAATGTAATTTACAATAAAACAACCATTAATCTTAATTTCGTCTTTAATTAGTTGTAAAAGATATTTCAATAATTAACAAAATTTATAAATGTTTATCACAGCAAAAATTATGATAGTTAAATACCTCGGCTAGGGGTGAGTAAGTTCATTAGCTCTGACTATAGTACAATATTTGTTTCTTTAAGAAATTATAAGGGCGCCACTGAAATCTTTTTATTTTTTATGATACTACTGAAGAAAGTTGTTTTAATCTGAGTTATTTAAATAAGTGTCATAAGATGACAGAAAGATGTCAGAAAAAACTGTCTATGAAGATAAAAAAAATGAAAATGTACCAACAGATAAAAGATAAATAGATTTCCTTGGTGTTGTTGAGAATACGTTACAAAAAAATAATCCGCCAATAGTTCTTTAAAAATACTTATTCTAATACAGTTGACGATATAGATAGATATAAACGGAAATAAAAGAGAAAAAATATGGGAACAGTAAACTTGGTATACCACAATAAACTTATCTGTTAGCTACTTTAAACTTCCAATTATAATTATAGAGACCGTATTCATTATTTTATTATTAAAAATTCTTTTGGAAAGATGGAGCTAGCGGTACTAATTTAATTTAATATTTAGGGTACCAGGTGCTTAAAATGTAAATAGGTACTGTTACATTGTAACGTAAATAACTATTTCATCACTATTTTTAATTTGAATATTATTTGACACCCTTTCAAATATTCAGCTAATTTATTAGAATCTATTGAGCGAATCAATATTTTTCATATAAACTTTTTAACTTGATTACTTTGTGCAGTTGTGCCACTAGAAAGTGGAGTGATATCTTTCAAAAACTGACGTAATTGGTCACCTTCTGCTTTCTTTTTACTATTTTTTTAACATTGGTGTTTTCCACATCCCAAGAAATAAATCATTTATTATTTCTGAACAGTAGTCCAGGCGTGCTGTACCAAAAAAATAAAAAATACGGAATATCTGAGACCTGGAATGTAACAGTTGGAGGTGGTAAAGGGGCTTATAACACATGAAAAAAAATACATTAACTATTTCAATTATGATCATCAACTTTTTAGGGGTGAAAAAGGGGTAAAAAACTGAAATATTGCTGTTTGCGGCTAAAATTGACGTCAAAATGAAAAGTGCCCAATAGAAAAGTTGTAGATCATGTAAAAATTTAAAACTTTTCTCTTGGTAATTTTCTCACATAACCTCAATTTTTCGAGGAAAATGGAAAAAAACGATTTTTTGTTTTTAATTTTTAATTTTCCAACGGATTCGTCAATCTTGATGAAACTTGGTGAAAACTTACTTTTTTATCTCGAAAATAACCTCGAATTTTCTCAACCTTGTAACATAATAATTTTCCGAGAAATTTGATTTTTCTGGAAAAATCTCTTTTTTTTCAACTGTAAAGTTTGCTCGGAAAATATTATTGGAAAAGATTTTCCTGGGGCTCATTTTTTTCGTTTTTACGTCTACTTTCACATGAAATAAAAAAAATACACTTCTCATTTAAAAATGTGCTCAAAAATGAAAAAAAAGCAAAAAATGAATTTTGCAACAGAATTGGCAATAATTGTTAAATTTTTGTTATAAAATATTAAAAAAATGCAAAAGCCGACTCTTGCATTTTTTTGTTATAAAATATTAAAAAAATGCAAAAGCCGACTCTTGCATTACATTCTACGGGAAAAATTACAAAAGAAAATGTATTTCATTATTTAGTCGGATTTTTAGTTCATTTGCAATATTATTATAAACACTCAACTCTATTAATGAAGTTAACAATCCAAGCAGGGATTTCATGGTTTTTACTATTGTTGTATGCTGATTTGTTTATATTATAAGGTTTTTCATGAGATAAATCGATTTGTTGATAATTACAAGGCCCAAATACCCTTCCATCAGAACCCTATAGCCCAATTTTCATCAAACTTTCAATTTTCTTTGACTTTTTGGAATAATTTGTTTATTTTTAATATAATAATCGTTCGGTTTGAAGTAATTCGTAATTGTAATTAAAAAAATATATTGAAAAGACAATATTTTGTTTGTTACGAATGATAGTATATTTTGTATACTGAAATGTTGCAAGGTCAAAGAGAAAACAAAAGGCCTAGCCCCCAGGCTAGTTAGAGTTGTCATGTCTACACTTTGTCACTTATGAAAGGTGGCTATAGGGCTCTGATGGAAGTGTATTTGGGCCTTGTAATATCAACAAATCGATTTATCTCAAGAAAAACCTTATAATATAAACAAATCAGCATACAACAATAGTAAAAACCATGAAATTCCCGCTCGGATTATTAACTTTATTAATAGACTTGAGTGTTTATAATAATATTGCAAATGAAATAAAAATCCGACTAAATAATGAAATACATTTTCTTTTGTAATTTTTTCCGTAGAATGTAATGCAAGAGTCGGCTTTTGCATATTTTAATATTTTATAACAAAAATTTAACAATTATTGCAAATTTAGCTGTTAGCTGCTTTTTTATTCATTTTTGAGACGTAAAAACGAAAAAAATGAGCCCCAGGAAAATCTTTTCCAATAATATTTTCCGAGCAAACTTTACAGTTGAAAACAAAGAGATTTTTCCAGAAAAATCAAATTTTTTGGAAAATTATTATGTTACAAGGTTGAGAAAATTCGAGGTTATTTTCCACATAAAAAGGTAAGTTTTCACCAAGTTTCACCAAGATTGACGAATCCGTTGGAAAATTAAAAACGAAAAATCGTTTTTTTTTCCATTTTCCACGAAAAATTGAGGTTATGTAAGAAAATTACCAAAAGAAAAGTTTTAGATTTTTAAATGATCTACAACTTTTCTATTGGGCACTTTTCATTTTGACGTCAATTTTAGCCGCAAACAGCAGTATTTCAGTTTTTTATCCCTTTTTTACCCCTAAAAAGTTTATGATCATAATTGAAATAGTTAATGTATTTTTTTTTCATGTGTTATAAGCCCCTTTACCAGCTCCAACTGTTACATTCCAGGTATCAGAATTTCCGTCTAAAAGTACAGCACGCCTGGACTACAGTTTTTATTGTCAATTTTGTTATGATTAAAAAATTTATTTCAATTGACTAATATCAGTGGTACATACCACATTATATTCTCAATCAAAAATGCAATCTGTTATTGTTATTGGTAATAAATAAAAGAACAATGTTCATCTAAATCAATCATTATAATAAGTATCTATTAACACAAATTGATTATGTTCTTTGTTTCATAAAAATGCTGTAATAAAAAAATGACATTCAATTAAGTATGATTGATCGAATTAACGACTTGTTATAAACTATTTTATTTCTACGGGCTGGTAGTGGTTTTCGGCTCCAGATATACTGAGTGTGGACAATTATGTATTAACTATTTTATGAAGAGGAAAGTAAAATTCCAGACGGTCTTGTATGTTTGACAAATGAATTAATAGTAAATCATTCAATAAGCTTGTAAAATAAAACGATTAAATAAGAGTTAAGTGCTATAATTTTGTCAGGACACCAATAAAATTACTAATTAAAAATATACTGTAAATATTTTTACTATTTTACTCGTAAGTTTTTGAATTAGATAAACAAATTTTATATTTTAACTGTTCAAAATTAACACTACACATAATATTTGACAATTTTGAATATTAATATTAATTTTTCTGATATATGTTGATATATTTACCTTGATACTTTATACTCGTATGTATTGAACGAATATTTTTTTTTTAAATATTTATTTGTGTGCTGGGTATTTTAAATAAAAAAGGCGAGGGGGCCAACACGCCCTATTTTGGTGTACATTATTTCAAAAATTTGAAATATATTTCAAAAATTTCAAATATATTTCAAAAATATTTCAAATATTTCAAAAATATTTCAAATATTTCAAAAATATTTCAATAATATTTCAAAAATATTTCACAAACATTTCAAAAATATTTCAGTAATATTTCAAAAATAAATATTAAATTATTCAGAACGGAAACAATATTGAATTGAAGACGTTCAGAAAGCCAAAAAAATGTAGAAAAGGCTAAGATTACAGTTTACACTCTTTGAGCTTTGACTGTAAGATAATAAGTAGTTGACTTGAATCTTTTGCAAGATTTATAGAGAATTAGTTGATGAAAACAAATAAAAGTCTTTCATGGGGTGGTAATCAATAGAAAACGCTTTCTAAACATTGGGCGCGTTCAGCCAAGCTAGCGTTACACAAGCTTTGAGTAAGCGGAGGGCGAATTTGACAGCTTAGTGGCAGCTGTAGCATTTTTTCCAGCGAATTTATTTTCCGCTTAGTTGGTTAGGTTAGGTTAGGTTAGGTTAGGTTAGGTTAGGTTAGGTTAGGTTAACCTAACCTAACTTTGTGCTAGAGTGGCTGAACAGTCATTTTCTTTGGAACAAAAGCCTACAATAATTTAAAAAGTAAGAAACACAGACATTTTTTTGTAAATTGTGCTTAAGTAAAATATAATATAAAAAATATTTTTTCTAAAAAAAACAATATTACTTAGTAAATCTTTATCGAGATCTTTATAACTCTAACTAATATACTGATAAATAATACTGTAAAAGTAAATCAGGTAATCATAGTACCAATTATTTTGTCAATGTTTTGTACTTTTTAATTATATTAACTCTATAACACCTTTTCAAATAAAATGGATGTATACCAATTGGCCCATAAAAAATATACTTTCGATCCATCACTTGAATGTCATCATAATATATTGTAAGAATTTTATTTTGATTTCTTCCTTCATGAGTTCATCATTTTGAATAGCTATCATACGCATCCTAAGTACCAGTTCTTCATGTAATAAACGGCATAATATCTTTGATTTTCTATTTTGATGACTGATTCTCTCGCTGATTCTCGATCATATTCTGAGTTCTCAGAATTGAACTGTTCTGTGTCAGTATCATCCATTAGAGCAATACTGTTATCGTTTTCCGAGGTCGAATCAGAACCAGAAGTACTAGGAGAGCAGCGTTGGAAATACTTTCAATTTTTTAAAAATATCCGCTGAAATTGTTATCTTTCCATTAAATGTATACAGCACAAATAAAATTCGATATCCAAAAACGTATACTAGATATTAGCCAGTACTAGCTCCGTTTTACTTCCTTTTTGTAGCTCGTAAAAAGTGCCTAGACATCCTTACATTCAGAACATTCCTACCGGCAAGCATGGCACAGCTAGACGCTTGTAAAAGTCGCGCGCTGTTGCCAAATTATTTATAAAATAAAAAGTAATACAAGAATATTTCAAATATTTCAACAATATTTCAAAAACATTTCAAATATTTTAAATATTTTGAAATAATTTCGAGTGGGGTGTACATTATTTCAACGTATTTCAACCCGTGTCGGCCCCCTCGAAAAAAGGTTAGTTAACAGTTATTAAAAAAAGTAAGCGTCTGTTCTAAAAAAATGAAAATATTCGGCATAATTTTTAGGCCAGAAATGAATAAAGAAACTATAATAATGTTAATAAAATGCCAAGCTGGGCGAGGTTAAATTTATACTTTTATATCAAATTGTACAAGACACATATATGTATTAATTTCTCTGCCTAAAGCAATATCTGATCTTAAATCGAGGGCGTCGTCTCTTTAATAAATATTGATTTATTTTGTCGAGATTTTCGAATTTCGCAATATTATCTTAATTCTTGTCTATTAAATATTGACAGTGGTTGCAATTTTTCCCATGACCATAATACCCTGAAAAATAACCACCAACTCACTGGCGTGGTACACAGATGGGTCCAATATAGATGAATTGGTTGGAGTGGGAGTAATGGGACTAAATTTTCGGTTATCCGAATTCCTTGGCAACGCCCCAACTATCTTTCAGGTGTAGATGTTAGTGTCCAGGAGTGTCCCCGTAGCGGCACACGAAGGGCAAACATCTACGAGGGTGGTCTGAAAAGTTTCCGACCTAACAAAGATACTAGACATTTTTTTTTCAAATTAATTTTAATTTTTCTACATATTCTCCTAGTAAGTCTATACACTTCTCCCAGCAATGCTCCCATCTCTTCAACCCGTCCAAATAGTACTCGGCGTCTTTCTCTGCAAAATAGTTGTTTACGAAGGTGATGGCCTCCTCATTCGACGAAAATCTCTGTCCTACGAGCGCAACTTTTAGCTTAGAGAACAAAAAAAAGTCGCTTGGGGCTAGATCTGGTGAGTAAGGAGGGTGATCAAGCAGTTCAAACCGTAATTCATGGATTTTCGCTATGGCAACCGCTGAGGTGTGAGACGGCGCATTGTCTTGGTGAAACAAAATTCTTTTTTTCTGCCAATGTGGCCGTTTTTCTGCAATTTCTGTCTTCAGCTTGTCAAGTAATGATGCGTAGTATGCTTCTGTAATGGTTTTTCCTTTTTGAAGATAATCGATTAAGATAACTCCATGACTATCCCAGAAAACAGTTGCTATCACTTTCCCAGCCGCAGGAACAACCTTTGCTTTTTTTGGAGCCGATTCCCCCTTCGCAGTCCATTGTTTTGACTGTGTTTTTGTTTCTGGAGTATAATGGTGTATCCAAGTTTCATCTACAGTAATTAATCGGCGCCAAAACTCTGATTTATTGCGCCTAAACTGCACCAACAGAGAGTTGGAAATGTTCATTCGAACACGTTTTTGGTCCAAAGTGAGCAAACACGGCACCCAACGCGCGGACAGCTTTCTCATGCCTAAATATTGATTCAATATGCGACAAACACGTTCTTTGGACATGTTTATAGCCTCTGCTATCTCTCTAATTTTAATTCGCAGTTTTTGGACGTCCTGAACGTTCATCGTCACCCAAGCTGATACGGCCACGTTTAAATTCAGCAGCCCAAAATTTCACGGTGGTAAATGATGGAGTCTCCGTACACAGCGTCCAACTCGTCTTTGATTTGCGTAGGCGTATTGCTTTTTAAAAATAAGTATTTAATGACAGCTCAATACTCGATTTTTTCCATTTTCATAAAAACACTCACATCGACTAACTCAAATGCTTGTCAAACAACAACTGCGCGTTCAGAATGGCTGAAATTTTAGTGGGTACCTTTCAAAGCATGCGCAAACACATTTCCCAACTTTTTTTATGAGTGCTGCCATCTTCATGTTGAGGTCGGAAACTTCGGACAACCCTCGTATATTCTTACAGACAAGCAGGCAGCTTTAAGGGCTCTGACTTCTTTTACTTATCGAGTCAAAGCTAGTCTGGGAAAGTAAACAATCACACCTTGATGTGAGTGTCAGATCACAGAGGGGTAATAGGTAATGATGAAGCTGATAGACTCGCAAAAGAAGAGGCTAATACACTTTTTTTTGGTCCGGAGCCCTTTTGAGGTCTCACAAAGCTACATCAAAAAGGAACTACGTTTCTGGAAAGAGGATAGACTACGGTCTCACTGTATGAATACGCCAGGACTGAGGCAAACTGTCGTTTCTGCGAAAGCGCTGAAGAAACTGCGGAACGAATACTATGCGAACGCGTAGCATTGTCCGCAAATGATTTAAATTCCTTAAAGAAGTTGCTCTTATTTCCTAACAAAGTATTTGCGTTATAGAGTTTTAGTAGATTAAGGTAGACACAAAAGATCTTCGTAGATCGAAGTCCAAAGAAGTCTAACTGCCTTAAAAGTAGTGATGAGCGAGACTGGTCTTGGTCTTGCAGAAATTGCAAGACCAAGACCAACTTCAGACTGCAAGATCAAGACCGAGCAGTGCAAGACTTATGCAAGACCAAGACCAACCTTGCAAGAGACTTGCGGTCTTGCGTCTTTTAAACATATAAACCGAAAAATAAAGCAGCCATTTTAAACTCTAAAGCTTTGGTTTCCTAGGATAGCGGTGCCGCAATAAAGCGGCCGTAATTGGACGGCCGCTATCGGTGAGCACAGATGTAAAGTAAGAGTAGTAAATCCATTTTTGTATTAGCTTTCGTTTTGTGTGTTTATAGTTTGCTTTAAATCTTGTGTTTAGTTTCATTATTTGACAATAATTTGAGTGTTTCTGTATTAAAAGCAAAAAATGGATGATTTGGCAATGATGATATTTTTGGAAGACAAGTCTTCATCGGAAGAAGAAACGAAAAGGTCGGAAGAAATTAAGATTTTTAAGCAACGGAAAACTGAAGTCGTCTATGAAATCTTAATATGTCGTCACCTTCAAACAAATTATGAAAAATTTAGACAATATTTTCGTTTGACACCAGTATTGTGTGACTATGTTTTAAATCACATAAAAGATGACATTGTTTTAAAACCATGCAATGGAAATAAAAATCCAATAACCCCTGAACAAAAACTATGTTTATATAAGTTCATGGATAAGCTTTATTAATGTTTACATATTAAAAAACTTGGACAATGTTATGAATCATTTGGAGAAAGAGGCATTGTCGTACTGTACTCCGCTGAGAACGCAGGTAGAGGAGTCCTTGACGAAGAAGACGCTTGGTTTTGAGGGTTATAATTACTGATGGTACCATAACAAGCAAAAGTTGATAGGCTGTGCTTAGTTGCTATAGCTACAGTCGTGTATTTATTGACACTATAAAAGATTTAATTGTCACAATCGCATCTTGATTTTGCTTGTAAAAAATATTGATCCTAACTCTTGCGAAAATTAACTTTTCCGCACTTGTTACAATTTTTATAATGAAAAATACTATCCCTTTCATTTAATCTTTCTTTACTTGTAATAATTTTAAAAACTATTTTTCCTTTTTTTTGTAAAAATGGACCCCAGTAAATCTAAAAAAAATGCAAGACTTGCAAGCTCTGTTTCCCTGGTGACAAAATAAAGGTGTATCATGGAAATCTTCCAATACCTTTTTTATCAATGTTTTTGGTATTACGAGTTTGTCTAAGCTCGTACTCTGATACAATATGCCTTCCCTGTCTATATAGTAGTTTTGTTTAGTTTTTTCTACTCCTTTATCAATTTCGTCGTATATCATTTTGCAAAATGTGTCATTCTGTTTTTCCTTTATCAAATTTCTTTTGTCCCAAATTGGCTCCCATTTATCTTCTTGTTCTTCAAATGTGTTTATTCTTGTGTCGTTTTTCCCTTTTTTGCTATTATACTTTATGATTTCAATTTTCGTGTTAGCTTTATAAAGTATAAATTTACTCATTTTGTTTATTTCTTCCGAGTCTAGTCCCTTGAGTTGGTTTTCCGTTTGTGTTAGGGTTACTGATTCTTTATTTATTTCGCTGGTGCAAGACCAAGACCAAGACTGGACCCTGCAAGACAAAACCAAGACTGGACCCTGCAAGACAAAACCAAGACTGCTTATTTGACTGCAAGATCAAGACCAAGACCTTGTACGCAAGACCAAGACTAACCCGGTCTTGGTCTTGGTCTTGCATTTGCTCATCACTAAAAACCTAAAACAATCTAATCTTATCTAAAGCTGACCATTTACGATACTGTGGTGTCGTACGACAGAACTGGACGTCAAGATTGTACAATTTGGTTGATAGTTCGACGAAGACACATACGATACTGCGTCGCAGTATATTCTTCGCTTTGGATCATGTCAGACCAAAACGAGTTGATTTTATTAGCGTCTCTCGCTGTGTGCGTAACGAAAAATAAAAAAAAACTATAACTATAAGAGGTTCTTAATTTATTTTTTTACAAAATCCTCATTTGCAATTAAAATGTCCATAGCCTTTCTTCGTGCATTTCTATCGTGATATAAATCACTCTTTACTCTCCATAGACACTCCTGGGGCCCTATTCTTGACCATTCGTAGTTGTCAAGGTCACTCGCATGTCTTTAAATTGCACACGAAACTTGAATGTCGCATTCTTCAGCAACGTTCGTATCATACAGCGAATGGATATTTTCATTCGCAACCGACTTAAGAATACATGACTACAACAGTAACCCTACTTTTTCAGAAGTTTTTGCTTTTGTCATTGTTAAAGCTTGAAGAAAATAAAATTGAAAATGGATGATTTGCAATGTATTGCCGCAATAGAAGATCTATATGTTACAGAACAACTACTTAATAACCGTGGATTTTTCTTCACGAATTCTAATAGGATATTCTTCTGCTCCATTGAGGCATTTGCCGTTCTTTTTGTTTTCTCAATTATTGTCGTCACAAGCCATTTTCGGAATAGAAACCCGAGAAAACAAGTCGAACTCCGTCATAAACTCCTCTCGAAGTTCTTCTAGAGTCTGAGGACGACGTTGCAAATTGAGTAATCTGCTACCCATCATATCCCACACGTGATCAATTGTGGATAAGTCGGGAGATCTTGGTGGCCAAGTTAACAATTTGACATAATTATATTGATATAAGTCTATTGTGACATGTGGTCGGGTATTATCTTGCCAGGGTGTCAAGATGGGGTTCTAGAACTTCTTGAATATAACGCTGCACGTTTATGTTACCTCTGATGAATATTAAAGGTGATCTCGAATCATAAGCTATAGCACCCCAAACCATAACTCCAACAGTTTGATAAACATGCCTTTCAACAAAAAACCGTGAATTTCTCCTTTCACCACGTCGTCTTCTACCCCTCGCTGGACCATCGTGCATGCCTAAACAAAATCGAGACTCGTCACCAAAGACAATACTGTTCCATTCCTGATACCAAAGTGAAGGTTCTCTGCACCACTCAAGGCGATTACGTCGGTGTTCTGGAGTTTAAGGGAGGACCCAGTGTGGTCGGTATGAAAACAGGCCAAAACGCACTTCGCATGCCAATAGGTCTTCCGTGTGCTGCAAACCATTCATTTGCAATGGACCTGGTAGTGGAGAAATGGTCACCTAATAAGGCCAATAATCTTAGGTGGCGATCTTCAACGTCTGTTGTTCTTCCGGGGGCGACCAAAGCCCCTTGCTCTTTGCGTACGGCCTTCTCGAAGGCATGCCTGACAACACCTAACCACGGTGTCTACTAAAATCCGCAAAATTTGGATCGTTACTACTGCTACAATATTCATTTTTGGATTGTTAGTGGATTTTAAAAAAAGCAGTATAAAAACTGGAATCTTTAACTAATAAGGCTGAAAATTTTATCAATTGTTTATTTCAGTAAAATAAATAAATTCCCCAAATTCTATTAAAATAAAATCATTTAAACTGGGTGTTAGGATTTTTATGTCACTTGGTATATAAAGTGTACCTATTTGCTCATTGCTAAACCATTCATAGATAGCCTTTTATCATTATTCTCGCAATTTGGCAATTTTAAAAATGCTAAAAATACAAATATCGAATAATTAAATGCAATAAAATATAATTTTGTATTTCAAGGTTTTTTCCAGCACTCTGTTTTTACTTAAATCCAAGAATGTTTCTTTTTAAAGGAAACTAGAGTATGAATTAATATTAAGTATACCCGCCTATGACTGTAGGTGGTACAAAACAAGTCTGGTTTTAATTTGGGATACATTTTTTTCATAGGTATTTCATCGACTAATAAGGTTGTGAAAAAGAAAGTTGTCTTAATTTTGATTTTTCCCCTTTCAATTAATATGACGTAATGGTGGTTTGTTAAAATATTTACACTCATTTTAGTTCCACGAGATAAAACTAATCTAAATAACGCTACACAGAAACTAAAAAGGGAGATATAGAATATAAAAAATTTAACAATTGATTCTTTCTTAAGTAATTTAACAGCTAACTAGAACACAGATTATTCGTTATGGAAGGCAACAAAAATAATGAAGAAACTAATTATTCATTCTCCTCCTATCAAGTTGGAAAATGGCAACTGGGCTAGAAGTAACGAACAAGAAGCAGAAAGATTTGCAGATCATTTAGAAAGTACGTTCAAATCCAATGATAATGATGGTGAAGAACTGAGATGGGAAGAACCATTCAAAACGGAAGAAAAAATAAAGTTGACATCAGTTAGAGAAGTATCAACAGAGATAAAAGAGAATATAAATCCTAAGAAAGCTCCAGGATATGATCTGATAACAGGAGAACTATTAATAAAATCTTCCAAGAAAAGCCATAGTTAAGCTGCCAAACCTAATAAATGCTGCTTTTAGATTGAGATATGTTCCGAGACTCTGGAAAGTAGCCTCAGTCATTATGATCGCTAAATCAGGTAAACCTCCTAATGAAGTGACATCGTATCGACCAATATCACTCCTTCCGGTGATATCAAAATTATTTGAAAAACTTCTATTGAAAAGATTAAAACCAATAATAGAAAGAAAAAATCTTATACCAAATCATCAATTTGGTTTCAGAAATAAACATTCCACTATAGATCAAGTTTACCGAATAACAAATATAATAGAAAAAACATTAGAAGAAAAGAAAGTCTGCTCTACAATATTCTTGGACGTAGCACAGGCATTTGCTAAAGTCTGGCATGAGGGTTTAAACTATAAAGTAAGAACGTTCATGCCTAAACAATATTCGGAAATCCTAGTATCATACATTACGAATAGATATTTCAGAGTTAAACAAGAAGCAGTGTACACCGATTTAAGGGAAATCAAAGCTGGCGTGCCACAAGGGAGCGTATTAGGTCCGGTTCTGTACCTATTGTATACGTGTGACAATCCAGAATTAGACCTTCGCTGATGATACAGCTATACTAGCGATTGGAGACACTAGTGAAGAAGCGACTAAGTCAGCAACTGTCAGTAAATACAATACATATCTGGACCAGAAAATGGCGAATAAAATTAAATCAGTTTAAATCGGCACACCTTAGCTTTACAAATAAAAAAATAGAAAATTTACCAGTTAGAATAAATGATACCCAAGTTCCTTATGCAACATCAGCAAAATACTTGGGCATCACCCTAGACGCGAGGCTGCGCTGAAAAGTCCATGTCAAAAAGAAAAGAGGGGAGCTAGATATGAGGTATAAGAAATTGTATTGGATGATTGGAAAAATGTCTACATTATCCATTCATAATAAATTATCCATTTACAAACAAGTACTAAGGCCAGTATGGGTATATGGGTGCCAACTCTGGGGCTTTACCTAACCTAACCAACCTCCATCAGGACCTGGGTATGGAAACTGTGACCGAAGTAATTAAAAGAACAGCAGCAAGTCACGAGCAGAGGCTGCATAGTCATGTGAATGTCGAGGCAATCCAGCGTCTTGACAACACTGAACTAAAGAGAAGACTCATGATGACAAAACCATTTGAGTTAGTTTAAATGTGTAACAGTTTAGTGTAAAAGCCGAGCATAGTGCTGTGATGTTATTTCATGTTAGTTGTAGTGCATTAGTCGATAGATATAATAAGAGTAAGCCCTTAGATTTAAGTAATTGTTGTTATTAAGTTAGGTCAGAAAATAACTGATAATTGGTCATATGTGACCAGATAGCAGCACCGTATTTGTGTAGTTATTCTTTCTTTGAGGTCTGCAATGCTAGTTGGCTGTGTTGCATATACTTTATTCTTGAGATAACCCCACATAAAAAAATCCGTAAGGTCCGTCGATCTATCTGGCTACCTCTTCATCCAATCAATTTATTGGGAAAAATGTTATTCAAGTAATTCCTCACAGGGCCGGACTGGGGCCCCTAATAGGGCGCTGCCTTTGACCAATGGCAGGGCGCATCTGGGGGTCCAGGGGCTCTCTCCCATTTTTATTTTTGACCTGAAAACTTATTTTTAGCACCTTTTTTTTACAAATAAGTTTAGAAAAGCAGCAGTTAAAACTTTATATTTGATGTTTTTTTTATGGTACCTGGTTTATTAACATAAAAGCGTTTTTGTTGGTAAAAAATTATACACATAAAAAGGGTTTTGAAATCATTACTTTGTAATATTATTTGTGCGTTGAGCGACAATTTGTAATATGAGTTACCTGTTGATAGTGAATTTATAAAAATATTTAGTTAACTTTTTTGAAAAAATAACAATATACCAAAAGAAAAAATGTAATTTACAATAAAACAAACATTAAGCTTAATTTCGTCTTTAATTAGTTGTAAAAGATACGTCAATAATTAACAGAATTTATAAATGTTTATCACACAAAAATTATGATAGTTAAATACCTCGGCTAGGGGTATGTAAGTTCATTAGCTCTGACTATAGTACAATATTTGTTTCTTTAAGAAATTATAAGGGCGCCACTGAAATCTTTTTATTTTTTATGATACTACTAAAGAAAGTTGTTTTAAGCTGAGTTATTTAAATAAGTATCATAAGATGACAGAAAGATGTCAGAAAAAAACTGTCTATGAAGATAAAAAAAATGATTTGAAAATGTACAAACATATAAAAGATAATAAGATTTCCTTGGTGCTGAAATTAATGAGGTAGAGAATACGTTACAACAAAATAATCCGCAAACAGTTCTTTAAAAATACTTATTCTAATACAGTTGACGATATAGATAGATATACACGGAAACAAAAGAGAAAAAATATGGGAACAGTAAACTTGATAGATCACAATAAACTTATCTGTTACAATAGTGGACGATCCTTCGCCGCACCTTGGGGTCGCTACGGCACTGTCTAGGTGGTTCCAAATGATTATGGAAGATCACTAGTGGAGGGATGATCTGCCCCAGTTGAAGAGATAATCCAGTTAAGAATGTACATACGAGAGCTTAAAGTTTACAAGCTGTTCAAGTTTACGGAATCTCCAAATTCAAGAGATGCTTCTGGTTTACAGAATCTTCAATTAAAGAGTTGCCTCTAGTTTGTATTATATTCCAACTTTCTGAAAATTACCAGTGTCAAACACGTGTTACATTTACTTTTCTGGCACAAAAAGTACAAATCAGCATAGTCCGAAATCTACAGTTAGATGCTAACGTATTTTAATAGATTACAAAAGATACATTTTTACATTAAATTTACTTTTTAATAATCTTACACACTAATCAAAATTCCAGAAATGTACTTTTACCAGCCTTTTATAAAAAATTATCATTAATACTTTTAATTACCATAAAAAGATTCTTTGAATAATAATGAAATATGTTGAAATTCTCATCTGATATAATAAAATATAATATAACTTTCGATATTTTATAAATATCTTAACAAAAAGGAATTATAAAATTGGAAAAAAAACATACCTGTATATGACAGTAAATCAATAGAAGAAATGAGACTGGAAATAATTATTAAAACCTCTTGAACTCGATAATGCCAACTCATTAGTACACCTCGTAGCGTAGCTACTTTGAACTTCCAATTATAATTATAGAGACCGTATTCATTATTTTATTATTAAAAATGTTTTATGATAGATGGAGCTAGCGGTACTAATTGAATTTAATATTTAGGATACCAGGTGCTTAAAACGTTAACAGGTACTGTTACAACTTTTAATTCAAATATTTTAAACTGTACATAAACTGCTGTAATGGTTTTGTAATATACCAAGGAAACATTAGCATTATTATTTATGTTTCACAAAATTTCATAAAATAACTTTTCTTAACTTAACTTTATTTACATATTTTTATTTATTTTTCTTAGTGTTCCCGGTATATTCATTCCAAATATTTAATTCTTTCTGAGATTGTTAGTAGTCTATGCCCTCTAGTTGTCGCTTACAATAAGTTTATTGTTTAATTACACCTACAATAATGTTTATTTATTTTTAATTTCCAATTTCTGATGAGTTCTCACAGGTGCCTCCGTATGTCCGAGCAATCAAAATAATTTCTTGTTCCGACAAAAAAACTTATCAGTCAAGCAAACAAAAATTATCGATTGTTAAAACAGAAACAAACATTATTTTATTTGGTACGAGATTTTTTGGTTAAAAAGTTAGCAGTGAATTTGAGAGTTTAAAAAGAAAGTTATATTTCATAAATTGAGTGGTTTTTTTCTCAACCTTATTAGAAAAAAAGGGATTACAATAATTTTCTTTAATTGGAAATTTTTATTGGAAGAAATTGGAAGAATTTTGGTTTAATTCTATATGCAATTTGTTATTTGTTGGACAAAATTTCCATCCGCAACGCGGGATTTTCTCTCCTAGCTGCTTTCCACTACTATACACGTCATCTTACATCTTTTCCGACGAAATTCTCTAACTTAAGTAAGAAAAGTCAAGCCGGAAGTTACCTAACAACTATAGATAGTTTTTTTTTGGAAACAAAAACCCTCTAAGTGAGGTAAGCATTTTTTTTAATTATTGGTTTTCATATTTTAAGTCGGAAACTTTTATATAATTTATTTTGTTAATAAAAGTACATACATTTCAGATACTTTGGCAACTTATTTATAAAGTTTCATTCCAAATCAGTTTAAAATTTCTGTATAGATGTTTAAACTTAATTTAATTTACGTATTATATAAATCAAATATTTTATTGGTTTTTTGTGAGTATTATTTCAAGTAATTTATATGATTATTTTTGGCTGGTAGCTTAGAGCCGATAGGAAAAAAATAAATTTAATTTATTTTGAATCAGTGGTTAAACATTTTTCTTTTTGTCTGGAAACTTATCCGATTTTAAACCTGCCTACTGATATTAGAGATGTTTTTCTATAATTAAATTTTATTTTAGTGTTTTTTTTTATTCTTTAATATCATTACCGTAAAACCACAAGAATAAATAACAACGTAAAACGCTGAAGTATTTGTATCAATCGACTAGATAAATAACTTACCGGTGTCATCAACTTGATCCAATCTTGGTGAACCATTTTGGAAGTGCCACTACTGGAAAGTTCCCGTATCTCTTGGAAATCCAGATAAGTTTAGTTATAAGGAAGTCATAATGGATAATTAAAGATAAAATTAGTCGTTGTTTTTTTTGTATCGTAAAATTAATTTGAATGATTGAACATTAAAATACAGTTTTGTTTTATAATAAAGCAAAAGAGCCAAAAGTAATTTGGAATAATAAATATATAATTTTTTTTTATATATATATGCATGCAGGTTGCTGCTAAAATAAATTACTATTTTTTTTATGCTGTAAACAAACGTGTACACGTCTGGTATTTTCTTTATTTTTACATACGCACTATTTCTATTATCATATAAGAGGACATTAATGCATATTTCATTACATTAAATTTATATAATATCTTTATATTTAATGATAACTGATATACATATATATTTATTTAGTATTACTACATTATTTTTCTATATTCTCATTAAAATTTAATTTTCTATTTAAATTTACTACATCTTATTTGGTTATACCCTCCTAGGAGCCAACTGGAAGGCGGCTTTTCTTGATTTTAGCCTGGTAAAAGTGTATTGTCGGATAGTAAAATCAAGTGGCGCCCCTTTTTGTTATTATTTTTCATTAAAAAAAAACCCCGCCCGTCTTCACTGTTAGCTAGCGGCTACTATCTCGACAATTAACAAAAAAAATGTATAACTCTAGTTGGTAAAGTAGGTTGGAACTGGTTAAACACCCCACACTGCAAAAATGAGAGCTTAGAAGGAAAGTAGAGGTTTCATTTCCTTGCTTTGGTGACACAGTTCATCAATAACACTTTCATTGCTGATCGCGGTGACAAGTTCTCGTTCAGACTGCATCAAAAGAAGCGCTTCCAAATTCTCATTGTTCATGGATGAACGAATTCTTGATTTTATGAGCTTGAGCTTTGAAAATGCTCGTTCGCAACTCACTTGCGTCAAGGGTAGTGTTAAAAGGAACTTGTAAGCCTTGTGAAGTTGTGGATACACAAAAGAGTACATGTTGAACTGTTACAACATCTTGACACATGATTCACAGCATTTCTTGCTACTGCACATAATTGTTTTTTCATCTTCTGTATCTGATTCTGAACTTGACTGCATGTCGAATCAGTCTTCATTTTGAGTCTCATTAGAGTCCTTTTGAAAGTGGTCATTTAAAGTCATATTAATACTTGGCCATTGTTCAATGAAGGATTCAAGTTCATCTAGGAGTTTTCCTTTGTCAATAGTTGGGATCAAAGAGCATATCTTGTCTAATGCATGCTCCGGTATTCCATTGGTTCTTAGCTCAGGAAATCTGAGGGGATCGAAGCATGAAAGATCCTGATAAACTCGGTTTTGATCAGAGAACCTTATTTTCATGCTGGCGTTAATTTGTTCAAATACAACATAAAACACATTAACTTTGAAACTTTCGTTACCACTCAATGAAGTTTCTTCAACTGCATCGCATCTTTCATCCGGCATTTTTTTCTTTTCCTCTGTCTCCTGACGGGCAGTTCACTCTCAATGTTGACGTCGTCGCAATATTTTTCCAAAGCTGGATTCTCTGTAATTTTGCGAATCAGACATTTTGTTATATATTTAACAAAATTGTTCGCAGCATTTACAATGTCTTTATCTATTTACAAGTTGGGTTAGGTTTTTAACATACAATATTTACGTTTTCCCTAAATAATTTCGGCCTTTAGATTCTATATGTATTTTGAATTGAGGTATATTTTGGAAAATCCCAAACATCGCCCGAAGGCGTGGGTTGAAATTTTCCGAAGGGCGCACCGGTCCGAGGGCCGGCGGGCCAGTCCGGGCCTGATTTCTCACAATTAAAGCATCCGGTAGGTTCGGATCTATTGCGTTGGGATATAAGGTGATAAACTCAGGAATAACTTCGTCTCTACTCATGCTTAAATATTTTTCGGTTGTCAAATTTCCACCTACAAACATAGGACCAATAATGTGATCACCTATGATACCTGCCCAAACGTTCAACTTATGAGGATACTGATGTGTCTCACGCATCCAATGAGGATTCTTCTCTGACCAATATCTACAGTTTTGTCTGTTTACTTCCTCGTTCAATGTGAATGTTAATTCATCGGAAAAAATAATTATACCAACAGTTATTTCATTTCTGATCAATGTATTCATAATTCTTTCGCAGAAATCCATTCTAATATCTCGATCGTTTTTCTTTATGGAAATATCTTAGGACAGTTGTGTGACTCACATCATTTTGACGAGAAATTTGACGTGAACTTGACGTTGGACTCTCCACGTCACTTAACATAATGTCCACTTTCACATCATCTTCAACGAAGTGCGGTTTTCTCCTTTAATGCTTTGACATGTCCAAGTTCTCTGAATTGTGCATGTCTTTTAGACACAGTACCTTGTGAAATATTAGGCAACTGAGAATACCTCTGATTAAATAAGTTTGTCACTTCAACTGGACATGCAATTATCACCGTAACCAATCATCATTAAAATTTCAATCCGGTGAGTCTCAGTTAAATATTTCATTACTACTTCGCAAGATATTAGTTTTTGATTAAGAATTGACAACTACGATATTTAAATGTCAACACATCAACAATTGACAGACATTATTTACCGATTTAGTTTAATTATATTGGTATAGTTATCTATACAGTTTTTACCTATTTGAGACAAAATCCAAAATATTGATACTTAGTAAAGAAATGAATTTCCAAGTTGACGTGTCCCAGCGTTTTTTAAAATCATCTAAATTAACCCCACAAATAATTTTATTGAAGTGGTTTCCACACTGTATAAGAAATATTTAGTTACCATTACAATAATTTTCTTATCGTGCTATTTAATTTGCATAATAAGTAAAATAATTCTTGAATAGTTTGGAATTTTGCTTGGAATATTAATCTTTTTGAATCGCAAATAAGATATAATTATTCTACTTGTTATTAACGGAAAAAATACACACGTAAATCGACAAGAATTGACCTTTAGCCTATAATGCGTTTGCTGTTGCACATTATAGTTCATTAATATCCGAATACGACACAACAACTGATTAATTATTGTTTTCTCAAAAAAGTTAAATAAAATACAAAAATATGAATATCTACCTGAATTTAACTTAAAGTGGTCAGTTGATAATCAAGAAAAAATGAAATTTTCTCATCCGGTTTACGTCTTAAATAGTATATTACATAACGAGTGTGGAAAGTGAAGTATTACGCACGAGAGAAGTTTAGCACGAGCCGCGTAGTGGCGAGTGCGGAAACGTAACGAGTGCAAGAAATACACTTTCCAAACGCGTTGTGTACACGATTTTTCCTACGACCCCAATATTTCTTATTAGGTATAATAAATATTTTAAATTTATTTATAAAATTTATTTTAATTGTTTGTCATGTTAAAAATAAGGATTTAAACGAGTTTATATATTGCATGGAATTATAATTAATTAAAATCAAATAACCACCTTTCTCAGGAATTCACATCAAAATTCTTTATTAGATAAATGACATTTTAATTTTTTTTGTGGGCTCTATAAAAAGTATAAAAAGTATAAAAAGTAAAATGGTCAGTCGGTGAAATTAATTGAAAAGTAATGTAATAATAATAGACACAAAGATAATTGTGAACAGAAACACAAACATAACTTCAAAAATCCGCATTCGACACATGCACGGAACATAAACACAATATAAAAAAGAAGAATAAACTGTTCTTCTTCCTAAAAGTGTTTTTATAAAAATAATAATACTAAATAAAAATATTACTATTTTTTTTAAATTTAAGAACCTATAAGAAACTTTTTTCTTTATTCTTACTTTATACAGAAAAATTTGTATTGGCAATTACAATACAATATTTGACACAAGGAAGATTTAAAAAAAAAAATTAAATGGTCCTTGCTTTGACATTCATGTGTTTTTACTATTGATAAATTTGACGTAAATGTCATAGATCATAGAACTATATTTTTTTACTTTTCAATACGTGTATTGATATTAGCTACTTTCATAAGTACAAATAAGTGTGCAAACTAGCACTTTCATATGTGGTCGTAGGAAAACTTAATTTACTATAATTCTGGTTTGATTTTAATGTTTATACATCCTATTTAGGGTGGTTAATTTTATTTTTATTTTTACATTGTTGTGTCCATCTTTTCATGTAATTTGTTATTTTTTACATATTTATTTGTGTTGGTTTGTCTGTTTCTATTATGTTTTGTACGTTTTATACATTTCTTCTTAGTGGTTTTTATCTTTTTTGACGAGAAACTCTGATGATGGCTTCGTAAGCCGAAAGCGCTCAGTTTCAAGATTTACAGTTTACTTAATACACACTTATTAAAAAACTTTTAAGTTTTACTTTTAAGTTTTTTAATAAAATACATTCTCCCATTCACCTACATATTATATTTATGTAATTGCCTTCTCCCTTTTCCTTTTGGTCTTTAATCGATATATAAGTAGATACTTTTCATCAAGAATAGAGCATTTTAATTCTGTCGCATGTCAACGATAGAAATAGGTCAGTGTCGATGACGCTGAAAAACCGCTTTTCATAATAAATTTCAGTCGTTTGTTAGCCTTTCTACCTACCTCTGTTTACTATAGATTAGTTATCGGCTTTTTCTAATAATATTCATGGCGTAGTCTTAAAATTGTGTTGTCGTGTGATATAACTCAGGAATTTTTTTTTTCTAAAAGGTTAGTGTTTATTGAATTCCACCGTTTATCAAATGAGCAAAAAAACACTTCAGGTAATACTTAAGTAATCCTATTTCCCCCCACATATTCCTTTAATTGTCTTCAATTTTATAGTTAAAATTTGCAGGTTAATTGCTTTGTTTAAAAGTATATTCTTTCGTAATATTATTATCCTATTACGAGATTGGGCTTAAAATTTGTGTTTTGAAGAGCAGAGTTTTTGAGAATTTTTTAACAAAATTTGAAGAATACAATGTTACGTGTTAAAAGTAACAATATTGATAAGTGTGTACGCATCCTTTATATTTAATATTTGGAACCAATATATTTTGATAAAATAATATCTGTTCTTGAAAGTAATAATACTTTTATTTTTGCATTGTGGTGAAGTTATAGTCTTGTTAATATTTAGCTTAAATAATAATCAATACAACTAAGTCCAATTATTTAATAAAAGATTAAATAAATAAACATAACCCTTCCAAAACAAAACATTAAAACTAACCTTCTTATAAATGATAACAGGTCATGGACTATTAATTAGGTAGATAAGTAATGTCAATCTCATTAGACAGGCTGGCCATCCAAAAATTAATTGTTTTAAGAAGAATTAGGCAAAAACTTCTGTCCTTCTTTTTAACTTTTTTTTTTTGGAAGATTCACGTGGAAATTCTGAACGTTTTATAACGGATTACAAGTTTTCCTGCATTTTCTCTAGTTATAAAATAGGAAATTTAGCTATTTGGGGAAATTGATCAAATAGACACATTGTGTGGATAATTATTTCTATTTTATTAAACTGAGAAAACCACTTATCGTTTTAGTTTTTTCGGAGCCACTTTCTGGCCCCACACTAACTGTTGGTAAGTCTTCTAAAAACACTTATAACCTTATCACTTTTATGAACAGCTACTTCAACCTTTTCATTACTATTTTAGGCCAAACATTAATAGGATTAGTATAATTAAACGTATACAAGTATTTCAAACATCTCTGTGACCATTCTCAAGTCTCCAACTCCCTGGGTAATAAACACATTGGCATATTCTTACTCAAGTAAATAGTTGTCTTTACATTCCAAGACTCACCTGGATCTACTGCATCACCTACAAGATTAAACAGATAAGCTTAATAATAATTATAACTTTTCTTACAATTTTTGAATATTGAATCACAATTATGCAGATTAAAATTAATATACAGGGTGTTTCAAAAAACGGTAACACCGTCTCTAAGATAGATAAAAAACAGAAAAATAATTGGGGTTGACTTAGTGAAATTTTTTTCTAACGCCATCCTTTTTCAAGATAAAGGGCGTTGAAGAAAATGAAAAATTACACATTTCTTACGATTTTGCCGAAACTACTGGCACCATTGCAATGAAATTTTATACGAATATGTTTTGGAAGCTGATATATCCCATGAATTTGTTTTTATAACTAACTCTCATAGAGGGCGCTAGTTACACGATTCATACAACGTATTATTCAACATAACTTTTTTTAGGGTAGAATTATTAGTCAAAACTCAAAGTGAACATAAACATCGTTTAATTCTACACCAAAAAGGTACTCTTGGTAAAACTCGATATTATGTACCGTTTTCGGAATATTTTGATTTGAAAATTATGAAGTAATAACCGCTCCTGGTATAAACTAATGATAAAGTTCGCTTTTCTCTAAGTTTGCCATGTAAAATTGACATTTATTGATTGTTATGACAATAAGTCAACAATGAATAGAGTTTTGAAACCTTGTTATTTGTAAAATTAGATATTGTTAAACAAAATGTACTCAAATGTTGAATACACCGACATGTTATTAACTTTAGGCGAGTGTTTAGGAAACGGTACAAGAGTACCTTTTTGGTGTAGAATTAAACGATGTTTATGTTCACTTGGAGTTTTGACTAATAATTCTACCCTAAAAAAAGTTATGTTGAATAATACGTTGTATGAATCGTGTAACTATGAGAGTTAGTTATAAAAACAAATTCATGGGATATATCAGCTTCCAAAACATATTCGTATAAAATTTCATTGCAATGGTGCCAGTAGTTTCGGCAAAATCGTAAGAAATGTGTAATTTTTTATTTTCTTCAACGCCCTTTATCTTGAAAACGGATGGCGTTAGAAAAAAATTTTACTAAGCAAACCCCAATTATTTTTCAGTTGTTTACCTATCCTAGAGACGGTGTTACCTTTTTTTGAAACACCCTGTATATTTGTTGCGAAGATAAAATCTTGGCGATGATTATATTTGATGATTTATTCCGTTTTATAAGAAATTTTAAAGCGATAGATTTTGATGTCAGATAACAAATAACTGTGCGACTATCTTTATTTTGTTTAGATCTGCAGAAAACAAATAAAAGATGGGAATCTGTTACTGATTGTTTTTCTGGAGTTATGTAATATTATAATGATCCCCGTGAACGATGTTAACATAACGTTAATTAAACGACTAGTATATTCATCTAACGCTATTGCATGTGCGAGGTTATTAGCCTATTTTTCGTCGAAAATATGCGTTTGGATTAAGAAAAATTTACGTCGTCGTTAGTTTACATATCCCACTTACTTTCTATTGATTGAATTCTTCAGAATGAATTGGACTAAAACAATGACTTGAATTTTGATTAAATCTTCATAAGATCTCATTATCTAAGAGTTTATATAACTATCAGAAAGAATGTTGCTGTAGCAATTAAGAATAAAATTAAGCGATTACAACTTGAGCGTTAAGCTAAAAATCAAATATTTTTAAATCATTATTTAATATTTTTTTAAAAATAAAATCTTTTACAAAACATCTCCTACGATTATAAACTTTGTGAAAAATTTTTCTAAATGTTTTCCTTTTCAGCAGTTTTAAATTTTTGGATTACACAAAAGGCTACACAAGTTGTAAGAAAGCTTGTTCATAATCTACAGTATGATGCAAATGTATGGAATAAATTCTTTATTTCAGAAACAGACTTTAAAAAAATCTTAAAACACGTCAATTTTAATTTTTGAATGGCCATTAACTGCTATAGATGTGTTGGACATTACGTCATTAGTGATGGCGTAATGACGTCATCGAAGATTTTTTAAATACAAACCGAGGTCACGTGACAGCTCATTTGAAAGGTCTCCTTATCGCCTTTGCAACAATATAATCATTTAAATATTTATTTCTACAGAATTAACCAAAATTAATGATTGAGTTTGAAAGAAATATATTCCTAACATTTAAAAGAAGTTTCCCAAAAAAAATAGGTATATCAAGGTTCCTTTTATAAATTTATTATAAAATTTTACCTTTCCCCTACCTTCCACTTGATATTTGCGAAATTTAAAGAATAAAAATTGATTGAGTAATGCCATACTTGAAGTAGTCACGCTCTCTTCCATCCTCTAATTACTTCTACTGTTGCATTCCAAATTAAATCTATTTATAAGTTGTTAGTGCATTTCATATACTTAACTACAAGAACACGTAAAATAGTCATAAATAACATATATAAACTTTGCAGTTTTTGGTAAATATCTACCATACAGTGTAAAATCTCAAACTCCTTTACATTTTGTTAATGTTCAGCAAATTTAAGTTATATTTAATATGTTTAATGGGTTTCCGTATTCTGTACAAGTACACTGAGAAAAATGAGGCACTATAAACTATTGTGCATGCACACTTTTTTCAACAATCGTGCCTACACATAAAGTTAGTCTGCCGTGGTGCACATAAAATTATGGTTCCTCCGCCAATTAGCGACGTCACAAACTTATTTGCTGCTCGCACTATAAGATATAGGTCAAGACATCATATTGTATAACTCTAATGAACGAAAATATAAAGTGCTCTGTTTAAAATACGTAATTGACAGCATTTTATATTATAATGCATTCATAATCCTATTATGTGCCTTTGCATTTTACTTTTTGATGCGTACCAGGTCGTACCCTATAATATATCGTGCCTGTGCATGATATTATTTGCTGCTGGAAGCATATCTTTATATGCGACTGCACTAAATTTCATAGTGCTTTTTTAGCTGGGCATGATCCTTTTACATGCCCTAGTATTTTTTTCCGCACTATTTAATATCGTGACGGGATTGATATTTTTCAGGATCAGCACTTAATCTCTACACGGTATTTTCGGACGATTAAATAAATAATAAAGGGTGTAAGAGACAACTTTCCGAAAACTTTAACAATGTCTTCAGATCATCGTCCTGATTTTTTTGTGGGAAACAAAAAAAAACTTTTGGCTCTTCATACAAACTGATTTGTTTTATTTGTATGGAGAGTCGATTTTTTTTTTCGTTTTCGACAAAAAATTTTTGCTGTACGTTGTTTGGGATGATGGCCTACTAAAGACATTGTTAAAAATTCGAAAAGCTTTCCCTTACATTACACTCTGTATAATCAAATAAAGTGTTCGGAGAGGTATTCTGTGTCAGTCAGAAAAGATAGGTATAACAAAAAAAATTGGTAGTTTTTTTTGACTTCACCGAAAAATACTCGTAGTGAACGATTTGTTTAAGGAGAGTCAAAAAAACGCCCGATTTTTTGTGTAAATTTTTTTTTTTTTTGTTTGGACTATCAATTTTGACTGAAGATACCTACCTGTCCAAAGACTAATCTGATTATGAATATAATTTCACCGTTTAGAAACACCGTGCAAATATTTGTTGCTAATCCTAAAAAATATCCACACATGTCACAGTACAGTGCAGAAAAAAGTGCTGAAATTCACATAGTAATAATTTAATCACACAGAGTCTAGAGCAGGTATGTATGTACTATGTAGGTAATTTAAAAAATCTTAAAATCATACAAACATTTATTTTTCATAAGAAAGTTAATCTTAATCTAGATTAAACATAAACTTAATTAAATATAACTTTCTCAGTAACTCGTCCATTTCACACAACACAACACAGCAAAATTTAATATAAAAGTATTGAACGACACTCACGCGCGGAGGTCACAGCACAGAATGGTGTGTGGTGTTCGGTTGGATCCGGCGGCGCGGTGGTGTCGATGTCGGCGCGCGCGGGGACAGATTCCCCCCCGGATTCCCCCGATTTGTTGCATGCATGTAATGTTTATATGCATACGCACCATAATTTTTTTATGAATTCTCAAAATGCACGTAATGTTTAGTGCATACGCACAATACATTTTAGTGAATTTTCAAACATTTTTGTGCTAAGCAATAATTTTTTCAACCTGGCACGATTCTTCAACGTGCATACGCACTAAATTTTATTGTTCCTTAGGATTAATGTACTTATTATGCAAATAATCGGGAATGTCACTATAAAATTTTCTGCGTAGTTTTAAATATATACATGCATTGCATCGAATTTTATGGTGCAACTCTTTGCACCGTAATTTTCTATGCAAAAAACTATATTATATGGTGAATGTAAGACGTCATAATTTATTGTGCTTTGATCACTGTAAATTATGATGTTAAATCCATAATTTTACTATGCATAATAGTTCTTGCACGATAAAAGATACGACATTTGAACATAAAGTTTTGATGAGGTTTCTTGCACAATGAAGTTTAATGCCCTGTAGAATAAATATACATTCCTGTCACTATTTAGAGTAATGCGCACTATTTTATTAGTTGTATGCAGAGTATTTCACAGTGTTTGCATAATATTTTATTACGTCGACTTCAATCCATTTTTCTCAGTGTACCAGCTCTTCTAGTCCTATTTTCCTAAGAAAGTTTTGTGTATTCCTAGGTTAATTGCTCTGGAATTCTGCAAGGCAGCGTGTGTATTAAAGTATCTACTGAAGTTTTTTCCTTTTCCTCACAGAATCTGCACTTTGCTTCATCTACTAGTTTCTTATCTCTTCTCAGTCCTTTTAGCTGATTCCAAAATTTGGATTTTTATGCCCTCTTCGTTTCTATTCTTCTTAGAGTTTCTAAGATTGCTCTACTGCTGATCCCACGCGATAGTTCTGGTCCCATATGTGGGTCTTTAGCTCCTTTTTTGCCAGCTTATCTGCTGTTACGTTTCCTTCTATTCCTATGTCTCTGGGACTCATAGGAGGGTGAAAGGGGACATTTAGCTTGCCTAGATATTTCTAAAATATCTTGAACTAACTGCAATTTCCCGAAAAGAAAATCCAGCTTCCCGAAGTACCACTATACGACCTTTATGAAACTCACTAAGTTGACGTACCCTAGGCATTGTAAAACCAATCGTATATTTTCATTGATGTGGACCCACGTTAATAAAATTTTCTTACTTTATACCCTTTTAAAACAGAGTAGGTATAGATATGGAACACTACAAATATTCTAGTAGGTATATCATAACATTATATCCTTTTTCAATACTTTCTCAAATTTTGCAAGCATGATGCACATAATTAACGGTTCATTTAACCAATAAATGAATATTCAGGGTTACTATAACCTCTAGCATGAGAAGGGAAAATAATATGTGCGTGCTTATTTATCTGCACCGATACTTCCAATTGACAAAAAACGGCAATATGAGTAGTGCGTAATGGTGCATCCATCGTTTTAATTGAATAAAGCACTTCTCGTTGAATTTCAATAATATTGCATATATATGTTACCAGCAAAGTACGTGTTGCAGTCATTCCTAGGTTTACCTAGACAAAGTCCGCATTGCCGGCCTACTTTAAGCAAAGTCCGAAATTATTCGATATTTCGGACATTGCCTACACTCTAGTACGACAGTCTTAGGTTTGCCAAATGTGTAGCAGGCAAACTACAAAACAACCTGCCGCATTACTATCATAATGTCAATTTTCTATTTAGGAGTACGAGGCCCAGTTTGCAATGTATGTATGTATGTATAAGTTAGGGGTGATAATTACACTGCGACCTATAGGATCTATTGTGTCCCCCCTTACTTGCCATGTTCTGATATTTTCTCAGAATTATAGCAGCTCTTCGAGTCCTATTTTCCTGAGCCAGTTTGCAATAGAAGAAAAACACTAATAAACTATTTATTAGAAACGCAATTTTATTTTTTACTAAGTGACATGAAAATACGAACACCCCGTTTAAATGATTTTATTTTAAAAAAATTTGGTGAATTTATTTATTTTACTGAAATAAACAATTGATAAAATTTTCAGCCTTATCAGTTGAAGATTCCGGTTTTTATAGTGCTTTTTTTAAATTCCACTAACAATCCAAAAATGAACATTGTAGCCGTAGTAAAGATCCAAATTTTGGGGATTTTCGTTCTTGACATTCTTTACAATTGGTTACGATGCCTAGGGTACGGAGACCTGTCCGATTTCATCAACTTAGTGAGTCTGATAGGGGTCGTATAGTGGGACTTCGGGAATCTGGATTTTCTTTTCGGGAAATTGCAGTTAGAGTGCAAAGAAGTGTAGACACCGTGGTTAGGTGTTGTCAGGCATGGCTTCGAGAAGGCCGTGCGCAAAGAGCAAAGGGCTCTGGACGCCTCCGTATAACAACAGACTGTGAAGATCGCCGCCTAAGATTATTGGTCTTAGGAGACCGTTTCTCCACTACCAAGTCCATTCCAAATGAATAGTTTGCAGCATATGGAAGACCTATTGGCCGACGAATAAGACGTTTTGACATATTTTCATACCAACCACACTGGGTCCTCCCTTAAACTCCAGAACACCGACGTAATCGCCTTGAGTGGTGCAGAGATCGATTACTCTGGGATCAGTAATGGAACAGTATTTTCTTTAGGGCCGAGTCTCGATTTTGTTTAGACATGCACGATGGTCGAGCGAGGGTTAGAAGACGACGTGGTGAAAGGAGAAATTCACGGTTTTTTGTTGAAAAGCATATTCATCAAACTGTTGGAGTTATGGTTTGGGGTGCTGTAGCTTATGATTCGAGATCACCTTTAATCTTCATCAGAGGTAACATGAACGCGCAGCGTTATATCCAAGAAGTTCTAGAACCCCATCTTTTACCCTATCTTGACACCCTGGCAAATCCAATTTTCCAACAAGATAATGCCCGGCCACATGGCGCAAGATTCACAATAAACTTCTTTCAATATAATGATGTCACATTGTTACCTTGGCCACCAAGATCTCCCGACTTATCCCCAATTGAGCACGTGTGGGATATGATGGATAGGAGATTGCTCAATTTGCAACGCAATCATTTTGAAATTTTTATCATTTACTTATTATGTTTTAGTAATTACCTACTTATATAAAATTTTTTTTAAAATAAAATCATTTAAACTGGGTGTTTGGATTTTTATGTCACTTAGTATATTATGAGTTTTGCCAATACTTCGCCAGTAAAAAATTGCAAAAATTATATTAAAAGAGATATAAATTTAATGGATGGATGGATACTAGTTGGTTACTACTGAGTTATAATAAAGAAAAAAATGAGTTTGGTAAAAAGAAATCAAATTAAAAAAAAAAGTAAGTTAAAGCATGATAATAGGAGCTTAATAAAAATAACTACGAATTAGGGGTTTAAAAATTAACGAAAAATTGTGTGGCAAAAAGATTAATGGAATTTCTTTTTTGTTCTTTTGCTTGAAATATTATTTTGCACATATATTTCAAGAGTAAAGAAACAAGTAATATGTAATAAACGTTTTTGATTATAAAAAAACATGTTTTTCTACGGCTGCTATGGAATGTGGTGCTTTTGACACATTTGACAGAACTACATAGTAACGTATTGCTATCAACTGTGGGAAAAATCTACCTCACGGGTCTTTTCCCACACCACGTACATTTAAATGGAAATTTAGCCGTGAGGTAGATTTTTTCCCACAGTTAATAGCTGCTGCTACGAAATAATGATACACCAGGAATCTCATTACAAAATTGCAGTAATGTAACAATTAATTACAATATTAATTAAATTAATTTTTTTTTGTATTAAGTATGTGCCGTTTATTTTATAACCAATAATAATAATAAAATGTTATGAATTCACTTCTTTATTTTTGTTATTAATATGCAGCCGTAGAAAAAATATAGTGTGCAACACGGTAGAAAAGACACTTTTCTTACTCGTATGTTTGTGGCACTCGTGAGAAAAGTGTAACTTTTCCACCTTGTTGCACAATATACTATTTCTAGATAGATTTATTTATTCGATTGTATTGTTTGTGGGGTTTTATACTTAGAACGTGCCTTTTTAGTTTGCCTTACTTTTTAAAATACTTAAACTAGAGCATTTTTTTTGGCTGAGGTGGAAAAACTCATGTTCGAACGGGCCCAGGACCCGAACAGTGTTGGACTCATCACCGTTAGGATAACGCATCCCAACCAAAATTACCTCAAAACTCGCCGTTGTTCCCGTCTCGGAATCACTACCCTAGCATACTTCAAGACGGGCGGCGGTCCCTCACACACTCTCCATTTATTCTGCCTTTCATAAACGTTCTCTTCTTCTAACCATACTCTCCACTGCCTTATTCACCTCCATCCATTCCTCCTCAGCTCTCAACATTATCTCCACCATATTTTCCCAGTACACAGCCACTCCGAGTCTTTCCTCCAAGTTCTTCAGCACTTCTTCATTCCTCCAGCATCTAAATACGTGTCCTACATCATCCTCCACTTCGCACCTTTCACACACTCCAGTCTCTCTTTTCCCAATCTTGTGAAGATATCCTGCTCTTGACCCATGTCCAGTCAGCACCTGTGTCACCTTCGCCGAATTTCCTAGTCATACATTTCCCTTCATACTACTTCCACCTTACTTCCATTTCCTCCTTCATCTAATCCATAACTTCCTCTTTCATCACGCCCTTCCACTGTAGTCTCCTGGCTCTAGCCATTACATCCAACGGGTAGGATCATGCCAGCACAGCTGCTGCTAACCCTCCCACTGTCCTGTACCCTTGCACCACCCTCAGCAACATTCCTCTCTGAACCTCTGGCTCTGGCTATCTCTGGCTATCCAACCACACACCTAGGTATTTCACCGATTCCTCCATGTGAATTTTCTTTCCCTTCACCAACTCCCTCGCCTTGCTGCGTCCCTTCACCAGTAATCCCACCGTCTTCTCTACGGGCACCTCTAATCCGCATTCCTCTATCTTTTCCACAATCTTTCTGCACGTTTTCTCCGCTTTCCTTTCTATTTCTGTCTCTCCCTTTGCTGTACATACCAGGCACACGTCATCCGCGTAAACCGTTATCTCGCATCCATCTTCACATTTTATCCCACTAACTAGAGCATTGTATACTCAATAAGCACATGTATGCATTAAAACTGGCAGATTCTCCACTATGTAGATTCTGTCAAGAAACAGAGGAAACGGCAGCGCATATACTATGCAGCTGTGAAATCTTATCGAGGCAAAGTTTTCTCATTTTAGGCGAAGACAAGCCAGTAGCTAGTAGCTACACAAGGGATTTCCTACACAGGACAATAAGTCTACTAGAGAAGATCAAACTGAAAAAGACATCCGCAATAGATCTGCAGAAGGTCGAGGTGGCACACGATAATAGCTGAAGTCCAATCTAATCTAATCTAATACTTATAATTATTTGTGATATAACTCCAAATATTAATAAATAATAGTAATTTGATTTTTTTATTGTTGTTATAAACAGAGCGCAATAGTTTCCATAATTATCGTTTGGATAGACCATTTATCAATTATATACTCTCGCAATAAATGTCAATTTAATTTATTATTGTGGAATTATAACAAAAACAAAGTTACCTAGTTAATATACATATCTATTTATTATTTTTGATGAACTGGTATCAATTTTTATATTATTACGTTAAAAAGATGAGCACCACTCTATCTATTTCATGACCAAAGTATCTTTCTATTCTATTTTATTCGTTCTATTTTTATCACAGAATTATTTAAATTCCGTTCTCAAATGTATATTTTTAGATTTACATTGTAAAAGCCATATGTACGGTAACTACTAAAATAAAATGGAAATGTGACAAATTCAACATACTTTGTCAAATATAAAATTATGTTCGCGGCAATAGGGTTGTCAAGAATTACTTGGTGGCTTTTGTAAACTGATTTGGATTCGCCAGACTAAGGATGACGCATCTTTATAAATGTATACAGTATGATGCAAATGTATGGAATAAATTCATTATTTCAGAAACAGACGACTTTAAAAAAAATCTTAAAACACGTCAATTTTAATTTTTGAATTGTCATCAACTACTATAGATGTGTTGGACATTACGTCATTAGTGATGGTGTAATGACGTCATCGACGATTTTTTAAATACAAGCCGAGGTCAAGTGACAGCTTATTTCAAAGCAACAATGTAATCATTTGAATATTTATTTCTACAGGGTTTATTAATTCAATTAACTTAGAATAAATGTTTATTTAAATACAATTAAATTACAACAAATGTTCAAATTGCCGACCTTCAGTCATGATACAATAAGAAAGGGGAGCAGTAAATTCTTTCCTAACGTTTTCGAGGACTTCAGGTGTTATTTGTGTAATTTCCGTTCGGATTCGCTCCTTCAAATCTTCTACATTATTCGGTCGATTTTGATATACTCTGCCCTTTAAATATCCACACAAAAAAGTCTAACGGAGTCAAATCTGGGGACCTTGGTGGCCATTCGATAGGCCCCCTTCTACCTACCCACCTTCCTGGGAAAACGTTATTAAGATAATTTCGTACCTCAACGCCATAGTGTGGGGGAGCCCCATCCTGTTGGTACCATAAATCATTTCTATTTGGAAATAGCTGATTCAGCTGTGGCAACAGATAATTTTAAAGACATTCCAGATAACTAGCAGCAGTTAGGTTTTCCTCAAAAAAATATGGCCCTACAATTAGATTGTTTATAATGCCGGCCCAAACATTCACCTTCTCGGGATATTGTGTCCTATATTATTCCATCCAATGAGGATTTTTACTTGCCCAATATCGACATGTCTGGCGATTTACGTGACCGTTCAGCTGAAAAAAGTACTTTTTATATGAAACCCTGATCGCTGTTACATTGTTCCATAACGATTTCGCAGAATTCGATTCTTCTTTTAAAGTCATCTTCTAATAGCTCCTGGACCAGATGTACTTTGTATGGATGCCACTTCTCCTTTTTTAGCACTCTTACAACAGTTGATTGGTGGACATTATTATCTAGTGCGACCTACCTAGAACTGGTATGAGGATTTTCTTGAAACGCCAGTACAACATCCAGTTTTTGGCTTCGGATTTTAATGTTCTGCCACTTCTGGGAAGACTAGTCAATGACAATATTGATTTAAATATTTTTGTAAAAATAATTTCGAGTACCTACTTACTACAATAATTAATTTCAAATTATAATGTAGCATTGTTTTTATCAATATATTTTTTTTTCGGGACCAACAATAAACACTATTCCCAATGGTGTCCTTAGTGTATTTTTGTTCAGGGAATGAATATTTATTGCAATTCCATGTTACTTAACAAAGTTCATAATTTTGGTTAACTCTGTAGAAATTGTATTTAAATGATTACATTGTTGCAAAGGCGATAAGGAGACCTTTCACGTGACCTCGGTTTGTATTTAAAAAATTCTCGATGACGTCATTACGCCATCACTAATGACGTAATGTCCAACACATCTATTATAGCAGTTGATGGCCATTAAAAAATTTAAATTGACGTGTTTTAAAATTTTTTTTTAAGTCGTCTGTTTCTGAAATAATGAATTTATTCCATACATTTGCATCGTTCTGTATGTTAAAATTGCAAACTGTAAATTCTATTGCCAAAATTTAAAAATAAAATGCAATACCTAAATATAAAAACTATTTTTTCTGCGACCTTCTATGAAAAAGATACCTACGTAACGTATTGTTTTGACACTGCAAAAAGGACTAATGTCATACTAGTTTGTGTAAAGTGGAAAACAAGAAGTCATATCACACTAGTTTGAAATTTTTAGTAAAACGCACATAACGTAATAAATTAAGTAATAATAATAACATACAGGGTGTTCTATTTAAAATTACCAAAAAAAAAATGTACTAGCATTTTGACTTACCCTGTATTTGATTTAACGAATATTATGAAAACGAATATGTTTTATAATTTTTAACAATTATTAAAAAACTATGGTTGCAATAGATCAATACTCCTATACTCCGTTTTAATTATACAGGGAGTCAAACTTGATACGATTTTCAGGTAATATTGGTTACAACTTTTTAAATACCCGGTATAACATAATAAAACTTTACATTGTTGTGCTGTAGAAGTGATGCAGATTTCGAATTTAAAATAAAATACAGGGTGTTCCATTTAAAAAAAAAACATAAGTTTGGTGTGCCACCATCTTATGGAACACCCTGTAAGATTTTAACTAATTTAAAAATGCGGAGTTTAAAGCTGCCTACAAGATTTGTTTATAATTTTTTTTTTGTAAATTTTACTATAACAGATTGTTACGGGTTAAAAATCAAAACAGGTTCAAAAGTTTAAAAGGTTTTTTTAAAATAATTTTAACAATAATATAATTTGTAATGTTTAAATTCTTATTTTTGTATCCTTATTTTTATCAGAAGTAATAAAACATTCTATACTATTTAGTTAGTTGCTTAGCCTACCAGATCTAAGACCGGTGACCTTGTAACCAAAAGGTCAAGACCATCTTCTTATCGGTACTACCACCAATTGTCAACCGGATATCTCTTTCGTTTTTTTTAATGGTTCAACAAATTTAGCATGTGCTAAAGTAATACGAAAATTTTCGGAAATAAACCTTCAAAAAAATAACAAAAGTTAAAGAAGCATCTTTAATCCAAGGCTGATTACGACTAGTGGATATTTGTTTTTTTTTTTACTAAGAGATAATCACTTACCAGGTCACCTTCCACCCTTCTGACCTTTTAATTCTTATGGGTTTAGCCATAACCCAGTCCCATAGAACCTAAAGTGTAGATTAATTAGAAGAATTTGTTATGGTCTACTAGTATATCGTCTATTACCTTATTTACATGGTTCAAACAGGGGATTAATAGGCACCTATAATATGACAGCAGTGAAAGTGAACTATTTAATCCATTCCTGAAGTCCTGGATGATTCTGGGTGTATCCTTTTAGTTAGAAACTAGACACACCACAGTGAAGGCTTATTAACTTTAGAACACTATACACAGTATCTTCAATACTTAACAAGTAAGATCTACCCTATTGGGCTGCATTATTTCTTTCCACCTGTTGTGTCTTGCTTACAATAATAATAAGTATTTAGTTTAGTAATTATCTATATATTTAAGTAAATATAAAGTAGGTTTTGGTGTATTCTATGGGATATTTGCCTATAGAATGGTTCACTTTGTTTAAATACATTCCAAATTAGATTCATCTCCATATAAAGTGAAACCTAAAAATAATTAAAGACAATTAGCTAAAACATGTTGGTATCTAACAAATAGTGTAGAAAAATCTATCAATATTAAATATTAAGTGCTATCATCAATATTAATATATTACCATACTAGTGTGAACTGATTAGAATTCTAATTGGGGAATAATAAACTTATATATATGGTTTATAACTTAAACAGATTATCTATTTACTAGTTTCTTAAAGTACAAAACATTTATATGAATAAAATAACCTGTCACTTACCTTTAGTACGCCAATAATCATCAACACTTTGGTAGTGTCTACTGCTAACCCTTGGCCATATATAAATATAAGTAATACTCATAAACTTTTAATATATTTTTTTATTTTTGTTTTTGGTACCTTTCCATCTTCCCTAGAAAACATTCAGGCACAAGTAATAAACCCTGCTTACCCACAAACGACAATCCTTCCACTACCTTATTTTTTTATTGGAAATAAAATTTTAAGGGGTAGCAAGATCTACTGAGCTTCCTCACACTAATCAATCACCCTGTAGAGGGATTAACATAGAGATATTAGAAATTTGGTATAAGGTAAAGTGGGTACATGTATATGCTTAACACGACCTACCATCATTTTTATTAAACGTCAAAAATAAAATTATTAACTTTGTAAAAGTCTAGAAATGTATATCTAGTAATTTTAATAGTTTTATGATAATTTATTTAAATATTTTAATATATAATAATCTAGTATCTAATTAAGGATTTCTTTTGTTTCAGACTGTAAGCAGTCGACCCAGGACTTGGTCGTCATACTCAAATATCCGTGCCAAAAATGTTCACGACTTCTTCAACATGAATAGCGCTGAAGATTTAGCCGTCTATAGAGATTTAACCGAATCATTTCATTCTCCGAACCTCCAAAGACGCACTCTGGGATGTAGTTACGATTTTCCGGAAAAAGTCAACAAAAAAGATAAAAAATGGTCGTTGAGCAGTATATTTCGGCGAAAGAAAAAAGAAGAGAGTGACAGCAGCAGTGACGATGATGCTCAGAAGAAAGGCTTCCTCGGTAGAAGAAGAAAGAAATCGGAAAGTCGTAAAAAACGAGCAGTGAAACCGGCAGTACCTTTCGATCATGTCGTTGTCCATCCAGGTTCTCGTAATTCGCTTAGTTATAATGGGTATAATTACGGTGAAGATGTAGGTGTATTATCTGACCCTACTGCCGGATTTTCACATTATGCTGGTAGAGCACTTCCGCAAATTCCATTTCAGGAATCGAATCAAACAAATAACGATCTTAGTAAAACCAACTTAGTATCTGGTTCAGTGGATAGTGTGAGAAAAAGTAGACGGGGACAGGCTAAAGCCAGAGCCGAAGCTAGAAGAACTTCTTCTAGGAATAACAGTAGTTCTGATGAAGAATCTCAGCATTCAAATTCTTCATTGAAAATTCGTAGTGAGGAAAATATAAAAATTGCAGAGAAACATTTTAACAAAAGATCGAGGGCAGCTAGAACTGAAAGATATTTAAAAAGACATTCTCGTGATGGTGAAAATCCCCATAACTATTTAAGACTATCCAAATCTGATGTTGAAAGTTCTCTTTTGAATTGTAAATACTCAGATGATAGTACTAGATCTCCCAGCAGGAGTCCCTTAGTACCGAAAACGTTACCACAATCTGATAACAACCACAAGTTATCGTTTTCTAGTTTAAATTCTCAAAGTAGTGGACTCTCCACCATACCCCCTAGTCATAGCAATCTCGGTAGATTTCGTGTTAGCAATTCAACAAGTAACCCATCTTACAAACCGCCTCAATCTATGAACGATTACAATAACAGCATCAAAAAGATTATTCCAGAAAAGTATTTTGCTGAAAAACGAAGTATTTCTTGTGATGCCAATATACATAAAGCGGAAGTGCTCCACGTACAATTTCCCATCATGAGACCTAAACGGGGATTTAGAAATCTAAGTCTCGTAGATACTTCCCAAATAAATAATATGAGGCACCCACCTCCGCCACCACCTAGAGATCTGAGCCGATCGTTTGGTTCACATTACCTCGAAAGCGGCAGACCGAACACATTTTATTTCGATAATTCAGCATACTTGAAATCCAAACCATCGAATAACTCTTTCCAAAACGATCAAAGAAAATATAATTCTTTTAATCTGCATCCGAATTTTCGATCAACGTCCGAAGATCAATTGGTCAGAAATTCTCTAAATGTTCAACTTCAATGCAGACCTTCATCAACAACACCGGAACTAGGAAGATCTCAGAAAAATGAAGAGCCAAAAAGTAATGCCGATAATTACAACTATTTGACAGATAAAAAACCACGAAGTAGAAAGCCTATTTTCATCAAACCTGGTGCGAACGCAACAAACGATGAAAACGCCCAAAAAGCTTTAAACTTTTGGAAAGAGATCGATCGACAGAATTCTTTAAGCAGAAAATCGATACCGAGAAATGTGAATTCGGACAGTCCGCAAATGTTTACTAGTCACACGCAAGTACAAACCAAAGTCTTCCTTCCCAACGAAACATCCGATAAAAAAAATGTCTCTAGTCATTTTACGCCAACTAAATTCGAAGTGAGACAGATACCCTTAAAGGACGAACAGTCCATCGGATCTGTTAGTAAAGAAGATATAAAACGTAAGTCAGCAAATTTAGAAGACGCTCTCCACGAACTGGAAGCCATATACAACAGTTTAAAGTTGGGTGACGAAGACTTACTCGAAAGAGCAGAACAGCGAGAAAAGGAGACGCAATCGAAAATATTGCAGGGACTTTCGTATCCCAGTTACACTGCTCGGGGAGCTATAAGCGATTCCGGTTTTAGTTACGAGCCGTTTGATTCAGTTGATTCCCCTCGACGCAAACGTTTATCCAAGAAAAATAACACAATAGATCTCAAACTTGACGATATGGCATTTAGAAAATTAAATAAAGAAAGAGCTAATACTATAAATGATCCACAATCCGTAACGTCCCAAGTTAGTTACTTAATGAGATCGCCAGTTTTTTCAAGGGAACCGTTAGATCCAACCCCAAGCAGTAATAACGAACCGGATGTAACGCTGGATGACGTCGTTTACAGAAACGTTAAACATTCGAATAATTTATTAAAAGTGATAGAACCTCAACCTCCTTTCGGTATCCCCCTGGGACCGATAGCACCCGCCGCTAATAGTGATTATCTTCACGCTAAACCCGAAACTATTTACAAACCTTCCTTTAAACATAAAAAAATACCTGACGTAGTCAAAGACGATTTAGCATTTCGGAATTTACGTAAAGACTCTAATAAGGGACCTGCTTTACCACCGTTTTCTAACGAGGATTTCTGTAATAACAATTCCGATAAGAGTTTGAGTTACTTGAGAAAGAAAAGAGCTCAGCGATCCATGTCGGCCAATATAGGTAGCATTTTGGGTAACAAATCGTTGAGAAGTGATGGTGAAGACGTCGAAAATGAATTCAAGACTCTAACTGATATAGCAGATGCGATGGAAATAGCTAGACGAGTCTTGAAAGAAAAAGAAAATAAAATAACTTCTACAAGAAAGGCTTTTATGAGCGATACCGATGCCAATTACATACATTCTAATGACGCTCACAAAGACAGTAGATTAAATTTTTTGAATGCTTTGAAACATTCAGCTCCAACAGCAAATGTTTCTCCGCAATTAGGAAACAATTTAAGTTCTAAACCTCCGAGAGGTGTAACTCCTGAAAGAAGAAGATCTCCAAAAGAATCTACCCCTATACCGGTATCTCCTCTTGAAGACAAAAAAGCTTTCCACGACGATTCTACTTCTTCGTCGTTGGATGACCTGCTAAATGCACTAGCTGAAGAAGCCAAAGAAACCACCGAACGTATAACCAAAGAATTAACGAAACTCGGCGACGAGCATGAAAATTTAGTCAGCAGAAAAACGGATTCTTTGAATAAAAGACTATCTGATATAGATGCAGTTTCCAATGAAGCAAAAAAACTGTTGAAGAACGTGGTAGACAGTGCGAATTGCATAAGTATGGAGAAAAACGAAGCGGAACAAGTTAAACAGTTCGTAGCGCCACCTCCTAATACGGAATCTGCTACTTTGGTTATGTCCAGGTTTCAAGAAAACGATCCAGATAAATGTGCCAAAACCGAATCTGACCGTGATTACGAAAATTTAATTTCAGATCATGAGATGATCATTGATGATGACGATTTATCCGAAACTTGTAAAAGTCTTTCACCGTTCGAAGAACATAAGGACGAGCTTATCGCTACTTTTCAAGAACTTAAACAACAAGATGACGATACCGGTTCTCCAATGCAAACGGAAAACGAAGTTAATATAAATAAGGACGAGTCTACTTCGAAAGTGGATTCGATTTATGATAATCTAGAAACTGACGTGGTTGCAGGTGAGAAACGGTGTGTAGCTTTGCCAGATTTGCCTGTTAACACTAACCCCGTAGAAAACCGCCAGATTTTCACCTCTTGCTGTGATATTACTTTAAGGAAGCCATTTAATTTTAGTTTAGTCGAAGATTCAGAAACGAGTTCTGGATTCCATTCGAATTGTTCTTGCGGTGACAGCTCACATTATATTATCAAAGCTGAAGGTTTCGATTCAAATGTTAACATGGATTCGTTGGAAAGTTTAAAATCACCAAAATTGGTTTTAGAAACGACAAATAAAGTTTGTGGCAAATCTAATTTGCCTAATAGTTCGAAATTAGTTATGAAATATACAAAATCTGATTCGGACGATGTGGACAATGATTGTATTCCGGGCACTTCTCGGGGACTAAGACCAAAAATCGACGTCGATAATGTTGATGAACGCGTTCTTAGCGATGATAAGAAACCGTGCCCTTCCTGGTACCGTGACCCTACTATCATGGCATTTGCATGTTCTTATGGTGTTGCATGCGTTCACCAGTTAGCTTCATATGATTTATTTGCCATTTTCAGTATTTTGTTTGCTGTCCTTTCATTCATCGCCGCACTATTTCTTTAATGACTTTTCAATTTAAATTTCTTAAAGAATAAAATTTATTTATGTTTTATAATATGCAGACTGGACCATTATATAGGGTGTTTCAAAAAAAGGTAACACCGTGTCTAGGATAGGTAAAAAACTGAAAAATAATTGGGGTTTGCTTAGTAAAATTTTTTTCTAACGCCATCCGTTTTCAAGATAAAGGGCGTCGAAGAAAATAAAAAATTACACATTTCTTACGATTTTGCCGAAACTACTGGCACCATTGCAATGAAATTTTATACGAATATGTTTTGGAAGCTGATATATCCCATGAATTTGTTTTTATAACTAACTCTCATAGAGGGCGCTAGTTACACGATTCATACAACGTATTATTCAACATAAATTTTTTTAGGGTAAAATTATTAGTCAAAACTCCAAGTGAACATAAACATCGTTTAATTCTACACCAAAAAGGTACTCTTGGTAAAACTCGATATTATGTACCGTTTTCGGAATATTTTGATTTGAAAATTATGAAGTAATAATCGCTCCTGGTATAAACTAATGATAAAGTTCGCTTTTCTCTAAGTTTGCCATGTAAAATTGACATTTATTGATTGTTATGACAATAAGTCAACAATAAATGGAGTTTTGAAACCTTGTTATTTGTAAAATTAGATATTGTTAAACAAAATGTACTCAAATGTTGAATACACCGACATGTTATTAACTTTAGGCGAGTGTTTAGGAAACTCTAGTGCAGCTTTTACGCGTTATGCAGAAAAAGTTTCCTAGAAGAAACTTACCAAGTAAAAAAACATTTAGAGCAGTTGAACGACGTTGTCGAGAAACTGGGAATGTAAGACTAAAGAAAATAAATTCAGGTAGACCAAGAACAACAAGAACAATTAATAAAGAAAATATTATTTTAAATTTAGTTGATCAAAATCCAACATTAAGTGTAAGGAATATGGCAAGACAAACAAATACATCTTCTTCAACTACTTGGCGGATACTTAAAGAGCAGCAGCTACATCCTTACCATTACAGACAAGTTCAAGAACTCTTGCCTGACGATCTACCGGTTAGAGTCGATTTTTGTGAAACATTGCGAGAAAGGACAGCCCTCAATCCAATTTTTTTTAAAATGTATTCTTTTTACGGACGAGGCCACCTTTACGCGACAAGGTATGTTTAACTGAAAACGGAGGACATTTTGAACATTTACTCTAATTGAATTTTATGTTATGTTCTTTGTCTTTATTTTAATTTTCTTATTGTAAGTTTTTTTAATTAATAAATTTATCATTAACTTATACGAGGAGCGGTTATTACTTCATAATTTTCAAATCAAAATATTCCGAAAACGGTACATAATATCGAGTTTTACCAAGAGTACCTTTTTGGTGTAGAATTAAACGATGTTTATGTTCACTTGGAGTTTTGACTAATAATTCTACCCTAAAAAAAGTTATGTTGAATAATACGTTGTATGAATCGTGTAACTAGTGCCCTCTATGAGAGTTAGTTATAAAAACAAATTCATGGGATATATCAGCTTCCAAAACATATTCGTATAAAATTTCATTGCAATGGTGTCAGTAGTTTCGGCAAAATCGTAAGAAATGTGTAATTTTTTATTTTCTTCGACGCCCTTTATCTTGAAAACGGATGGCGTTAGAAAAAAATGTTACTAAGCAAACCCCAATTATTTTTCAGTTTTTTACCTATCCTAGAGACGGTGTTACCTTTTTTTGAAACACCCTGTATACTTATAATATATCATCATATACAGTGTGGTGCAATTGAAAGGAATAAATTCGTTATTTTGTAAACCGGCTACTTTAAGGAAAAATCCTGAAACAGGTCGATTTTTATTTTTAAATAGGCGATTCTTAAGGATACCTTTTTATTTTTGACGTCATCTATGTGCTTTTAAACTGAGTTTTATTTTTTCCGGACAACTTTGAAGCTTCCTTCGCTTGGTGTCTCTGGCCAATCTTGCACATTTGAAAGATATATCTGTGAAAGGGTCGATTTTTATGCCGGATTCCGTAAAATATTTTTCTTGTACCATTTTTGCTGTTGTATTCCATTTTGAGTTTACAGATGACTCTTTATAATCTTCGCCATTGTTTTTTTTTTCATATTAAAGGCGTAATCCTCGAGAATTTTTGCCTGTTCCGTTATGGTAGTACATTTTTCAAGTGTAAAATTTCTCACCTATAGAAACTCCAAGAATTACAAATAGAGCTTCTGGACTTCTGCGTGTTCAATGGGACTTTTTCCTAAATCAATTTTTTGATTTATTTGCATGACCAGCACCCGAATCTTGATATTTCGTCTGGAATCATTAGTTCTTTTCAAAATGATGAAGACGCTTCACAATTGGTTAACACTAGATATAGAATACAATTATTACATAAATTTGGAGTTTATAAATTATCTTGTTTTGATTGTAACCCAGTTTACATTGGTCAATGTGGAAGAAGACTGGAATATCGCATCCTAGAACATGAAAACATATAAACATATTATAGAGGAATATACAGTGCTTTTCAGATAAAAGTATCCACCTTTTAATAACTTTTGTAATACTGGTATTTTGGAAAAATCCAAAAACACTGTTGATGTACAACCCATTTTATTACAAGCAAATAAGGTGAAAGTAAAAAATAAGTAAAATTTGTGCTTATAAAAAAAAATTGTTTATCATATAAACTAACCACATTAACCTACAAGTATAATACATTTTTGAAATCAGCTCAAAGAGGAGGACCTATCCAAATTTTACATAAAAAATATGAGAAATAATTTAAAAAAAAGGGATACCGCTAGGGGTGAGGGGATAGCTATTCCAGTAAGTTTAAATAAGCCATAATCCTTGCCCCTTCCAACATAAATTGACGTGTTTTTGGATTTTTCCTAAATACAAGTATTACAAAATTTATTAATGGTGGATACTTTTATCTGAATAGAATTGTAAAGTACGTTTCACAATAATTCGTTGACTCGGTACCTGACCTTAGGGGATTAGTAATGAAAGGTTATAAATTTACTGTACAGTAAACATTAACAGATCCGTAATCCGGTTTTTAAAATAGATTTAAATAAAACTCAGTAACATTTACTAAAACTTAAATTTATTTTGTAAAAAAAAATCGCGAAATTTTTTAAAAACAAACAAACAAATTTTTAGTTTATTTATTAATTGAAATTAAACAAAACTGTTGAAACTTACGTATACGTATACGCTTTGGTCTATTTCATCTAATTGGCAAATGTTGTCAAAAAATGTTTCAAATAAAAAAGATGTAGTTTAATCATGGCCACATTTTAAAAATATTTTGTACTATAGGGTATCCAAAAAAATTGATTTAAATAAAACTAAGTTAACATTTACTAAAACTTAAATTTATTTTGTAAAAAAAAATTTTAACTTTATTAATTGCGATTAAACAAATGAACTAACTCTACTTTATTTACAACTATTTAATCTAAATGTAGTTCAGTATCACTATCGTCTTCATTTAAATTAATAACTAAGGGTGCTACAGTTACATTAACATTTCGATATGTACCTTCAACCTTAATAACATGCTGAATCGAATTTTTCCAGCTTTCAATGGGAATATTACTTGTCACATTTCTGATTAACTCTATAACACTTGAGTTTAATGTGGGTGAAACCTTTTCCGATCTAACTTTGGATTTTAGCTGATGCCACATGTGTTCTATAGGATTGAACATGCAATAATATGGGGGAAGCCGTAACACTGTGTGGCCCATATTTTTAGCAATAGTATCACAAACGTATTCTTTTTCAATACCGAACGCTGCTACAACTTGTAAGAGATCACGTTTTGTGTACGATTCTTCAAAATTAAGGTCATTTTTTAACAAATACTCTTGAATTTCTCATTTATTGTTGTTGCTATTTGGTACTTTATTTAATTGACGGCTATGATAAGTTGCATTGTCCATGACAATTATACTTTTTTCCGGTATATTCGGCAATAAATAATTCTCCAACCAATCTTCAAAAAGTTCTGCTGTCGTATCTTCGTGATAATCTAAACTTGAATCTTTAATATTCTTTGCTGATAACAATAAAGCGTTTGGAACCTAACCTGTTTCTGATCCGGCATGTATTATTGTAATTCTTTGTCCTCTATTTGATGGAGCCTTTGTTTTGCAATTTCCCGATGAATCAACAAAACCCTTCGTTAGAGTATCATGGGTGTCATACCATGTCTCGTCGAGGTAAATAATTGAAAGGTTTTCACTTCTATATTTTTGAATAGCTTGTAAGTAATGACAACGCCACATTCGTAAACGATATGACTCCATTATCACTTGTCTTTTATTAATGGTACAATATTTAAATCCCATTTGAGAAATAATTCTCCACAAACTTGTACGGCTACAAATACTTCCCGTGTCGTCTTTAAGTAACCGTTTTTTTATACAATCTAGGGTTGGTATCATTTGTTCTTGGTATAGGACATATATCGTTCGTCGGATTATATCTTTTTGTATTTCATCAACACATTTGGTATTATTAACGTCACTTCGTTTTTTTCGTTTACTTATTGGCTTATTGATAATATCTTTTACTGTGGATATTGGAGTTTTGGTTAACTTACATGTTTCTTCTGCTGCATCGGTTACACTATAACCTAGATTATTCAATGTTTCAAACACATTTTTCACAATTTGTTTCGCATCCGGCGATAAATGCACTTTTTTGCCCAAGGACGCCACATACTTAGTTATAAACACAAGATTACTTTCAGAGTATAATGTTTAGTACAAACTAAAATTCTAGGAGAGAATTTTAAAAACAAATTACCCCGAAACTCCCACTTTCTCTTCCAAGATGATTAATAAAATCAAAAATCATTTACTAATGATTACTATTGATGGTCAGTAATAATAATTTAAAATTTTACCTGAAAAATAAAAAAACCAAAATATATCTTCCTGGACAAAAATAAATAATACCTTTCTGTAAATAGTTCACCGGTTTACGGCCAAAGTTCGAAGAAATATTAACCACCTTTTATTAGTAATCCCTTAAGAGCAGTTAAGAGCAGGTACCAAGTCAACGAATTATTGTGAAACGTACTTTACCTATAATAGTATATTATGATTAAAGTTCTCAAAATTGACTATTTTTAATGTCCCAGTCGATATTTTTAACTAATAGTGAAAATTCATTTAAGAGAATTGATTTCTTGATTTATTTTATTTAATATTCAGCATCCTTGAAGGTAAAATATGGGAAACATATTATTTTAAGTGGGAGTCGTAATGTTTGTGTATCTACATAACACAGAGATTCTAGAAAAAATAATTGGATAATTGACATTTCGAAGAGTAAATATTTTTTAAAACTGCAGTATATGTACATATTTATCTATATTGTGGTGAAAACATAAAATAATACTTCGAATATACCGTCAATAAGGATCTTTCTTACAATTTTAATTGGTTGGTTCTTTAACCCCTATTATTTTCTAATTTTGATCTGTATCTTTTGTTTGTTGATGTCTTCTATTTTCTATTGTTTATTTGCACTCGATTTTCTCATTATTACTGTAATAAATTCAATTCGAAGTCGATATCTGTATTTCAATCTTTAACCTGAGATTTTATTATTTATTGTTATAATTGTTGGCTAGATTATAGTTTTAAATAAACCTTTGTAATTTTCGAATACATATGATCTTATGCAATGGATACTATAATCGTATTAAAATGGGAAGGGTTGTAATGAAACCTTGTCATTTGGTTAGATCACTGATACGTTTCTTCGATTTTTTTTTATAATGTGGCTTCATTAGCCGGTGAATATTGGTATCGTGTTCGGGCATAGGTGACATTCATGTCTAAATTAAGGCGTGTGTTCTTTAGGTTAGAATTCCATATGATATCTCTTCGTTTCATAAAAATGAACTTTATATTTTTTCGTTACTCCAAGCCATAGTCTACAAAAAATACACGCAGGTCTTCCTTCAATGTCTGGAATATTTTCGCGACAAATCCCTTTGATTTGCGCCGGTTTACCTACAGTTCATGCCAATCAAGCTAGCACCCCCACACTGACTAAATTAAAAAAAAAGTAGCCCATAATTAAGAGCTAATTAAAGGCTAATTTGTACCACCGCGATAATCGAGAAAAATCGCCTTGAAAATGGGAGGTGCTAAGTTGAGGTCAAGGCAGCCCCCCCACTTTGATCGAATTCCAATTAAATTACATTAAAATAAAGGGCATATTAAAGGCTAATTTGTACCACTAAAAGTTAATCTATATTAGTATTATTTATAATGTCAAAAAATAAAATCGAATGCAGTAAATATCGCTGTAGTAAATATCTATTCAAAAAGTGAACACACAATATTATAAAACTAATTAAAGGCAAATTTGTACCACACAAGAAATTTTTATACTTTTCAATATAAAGCCGCCAATTGAATTTAACTCTTTGCGGTCGTATTAAATGGTGGCGGATGTGCTGAAATCATTTATTTTTGTCAATATTCTAAAACAAGTTAAAAATAGTGTTTCCCGTCACAGTCCCTTTTTAAAAATCCCTACGTCCCCATATCCTCGTTATTATAAATATCGAGTGTTTATAATATCAGAGAAGTTGGAGTGGCAGTGGCTAAAACATGTGGCACTTTGATTTATTGGCAGCTTCCAATTGTTTGTCGCCTTTTAAATACCTTTTGCCACATATTTCACTCGATATTTGATTATTGCCAATTTTGGATATAAAACATGACACTTTGATTACTTCTCCTTTCATAGACAAAATTTCCCCTCTCAAAGCATTACCACATTTACATTTTCTATGAAATGTAGCAGTATCTGCTGCGTAGGATATATTTTGTGAGTTTTAAACTGAAACTCACATTTTATACCCTTCTCGTCTAATTTTTCTGTTATTAGAGTTTGTCGTTTGTTTTCTTCGAATTTGTAATACTTTCTATTCGTTAGGTGTTTTCTGATTGCCTCTGATCTAAATATTTCAAAATCATGATGCAATACCTCTAGTACTATGAAGGTTTTAAGTTTGTTTACTAGGCATAGGGATTTGGTTAAAAAACTTAAATGTCAACGCCGCTTAAAGGAATATACAGGATATAAACAAAAGAAAGGAGGTCAAAACAAAGCAAAAGTTCAAATGACTTTTGTCGCAAGAGTAAACGGATCTTTGTCTTAAAAACTTTAAAAACATAAGGTGGGTAAGGTGCATCATTCAACAGAATTTTATGATAATTATCTAATAAGCAAGTAGATAAGTTAAAGAATATAAATAAATTAAAAGTTTTTCAAAAATAAAAAATTTCCTTCTTTTAATAATTAATAAACATGCGGCAACAATACAAAAGAGAGCGCATCTTTCTTGCATCTAAACAATCAAACATTGCATTGTTGCCAAATTGCCAAATTTTATTTTAAAGACACATTTTTCGAAAACTATTCATGTTATATGAATTTTCTTGTTTGTTTTACTCTCCCCAATATTTATCTAAATAATGACTATTATTAATAATGTTTATCGAGTAAATCTCAATCACATTCATTATCGCTCACCAACTTAAACAATACAATTTTTAGCTCAAATTAGTTCTCATAAAAAAATAGTTATTTTATTTCACAAAATCTAATGAATTAACAATTATCTTACCTTTTATGTGTGTGTATTTTCAATAAATTATCAAATTCCTGTTTACTTAACAGGGATGGCCTATTGGTAGGAAAGCAATTGTGCAATTTGCACCATAATAGAATCATAGAATAGTGCCATATAATAGAAACTATATAGATGTACGCCACTGCCACTCCAACTTCTCCGATATTATAAACACTCGATATTTATAATAACGAGAATATGGGGACGTAGGGATCTTTAAAAAGGGACCGTGACGAAAAACACTATTTTTAATCTGTTTTAGAATATTGACAAAAATAAAAGATTTCAGCGCTTTATATTAAAAAGTATAAAAATTGGTACAAATTTGTCTTTAATTAGTTTTATAATATTGTGTGTTCACTTTTTGAATAGACGAAAGTTGGGGTTGCTAAAATTAGAGAGCAGCGATATTTACAGCCTTCGATTTTATTTTTTGACATTATAAATAATAATATGGATTAACTTTTTGTGGTACAAATTAGCCTTTAATATGCCCTTTATCTTGATGTAATTGAATTAGAATTCGATCAAAGTGGGGGTGCTGCTTGACCCCAACCTAGTACCCCCCATTTTCAAGGCGATTTTTCTCGATTATCGCGGTAGTACAAATTTTAATTTTTGTGGTACAAATTAGCCTATAATTAGCTCTAAACTATGGGCTACTTTTTTTAATTTAGTCAATGTGGGAGTGCTAGCTTGATTGACATCTACAGCTCCCCAATATTACATCGTTTTCCCGGCCACATTAATCGCCTGCTAATGTAGCCCCAGCATAATAAATTTTAAGCATTAAAGCAAACAATTTAAATGAGCTTCATTTTATATATAGAAAAAACAGAACGAAAATAACGTTGAAGAAAAGCAAATGCTTTTGAATAATTGATATATATCTTTCGATAAAATTAATAAGCGTAACTTAGTGTGTAAAAAAGCACAAAAATATAATTGTAAAATATCGTACAAATATTTAAAAATATTTTGTACCAATATTGTAGATATTCTATATAAAATATAATAATTTGTAAGCTGTGTTTATTTTTATAAATAAATGCAATTATTGTATAGAAATGTACGATTTAAAGCCAAATAGTAGTTATTAAGTTGTACTTAATTTTGTTTTTGTAGAATTTTATTTATTTCTCCAATAAAATTTCAAAATTTATTGTTTGTTGTGTTATTACATCATTGTTTTTAACAATTACGGAGTGAATAATATTTATACTGTAAAAATTTTGAACTGTACAATGGGGCATGTTTGAAAAAACGCTTGCACCCATCGGTTAGTATTTCTAGTGCGCTTTTATCAATTTTTTTAAGGGCATTCCTACGGCTGAATATTTAAGCAAAAACAAAGGTTTTGCTCGTAGCTAAGTGTACCTTTATTTTTTTGAATTATTTAAAACTGCTTGTTGAGGCTACAAGAGAAAAGGTGTTGCTAGGGATTTATAGAAACAAAATAATGAATTTTTTCTGAACATTGCTATTATTGAGGGGAAAAAATGTTTAAAATTAGATATTTTGAGATGAAAAATTTGAAAAATCCAATTCTATACATCTCTAGTATCGTCCTTTAACTATTTTCCAAGTTTTTCTTTTTTCAAAAAAGTTAAGAAATAAGATAGTAATGAGCTCTCAGCTGAACCTCTGCACGCTGTGCACGATCCATAATGTGGCTCCATCCACAATGAAATTTTTATACATGGGCGTGTTTTACATCTTGGACGGACTAAAAATTTTTACAAACCATTCATGAATTAAAGAACTTGTATTCTGGGTATCTATTTATTTGTAAGACTAAAAAATAAATATAAAAGAGTTGATACAATAATTTTTAAAAGTAAAAAAATCTATTTTTTTTATTTTTATTTTACTATTATGTAGGTTATAAATGGTATTTTTTTTGTAAAATTTCCAATAATATTATAAATACCTACAGTGTGGAAACCACTTTTATGCTGCTCTTAGTTTACGGAATTAAAAAAAAATCGCTGAAACACGTCAATTTTTATTTTCCATCCACACTATTTGAAATGAAACTTAAATAGATTATTTATATAATATTTCAAATTATTATAAAGTTTTGCTTTATCAATTTTAAAAGCGAATATAAAATACGAATAATAAACCATGATACAAATAAACAATTTAAAAATTTTATAAACATGAAAATGCGGGTGAGATACATAGAACGATATTTATGAAAATTTGCAGGTAAGTGCAATGGAACAAAACGCATCTGATGTGCATTTTTTTGATAATAATATACTTCCGATTTAACCGGAAATGCCATAAACTTCTTTAATTTAAATGGGACACCCTATATATTTTTTACAGATTTTGAAAGAGCTTGTTATTTTGAATTCATACATACTGAGTTTAGTCTAAAAAAATTTGTAAAAACTATGAATAACTCACTGTTAGTAGTACAATAGATGTACATTTCATTATTTTAGAATAATGAGAAACAAAATTACTTCAAATGTTCAAAATGCTCTCCGTTTACTTGCTGACAATATGCCATCATATTAACAAATTTTTAAGTCACTCTTTCCAAGACTTCTCCACGTACTGGTTCACATTCATCAATAATTCTTTGTCTCAATTCCTGTAAGTTTGTTGGTCGTCTAACGTAACCACGTGATTTTAGATAACCCCAAAGAAAAAAATCTAACGGGCTAAGATCCGGAGAACGAGCAGGCCACTCTATGAATCCTCTACGTCCAATCCATCGATTTGGAAAATTCGCATCCAGAAAATCCCTAACCCGTCTATCATAGTGGGGAGGTGCTCCATCTTGTTGAAACCAAATATTTTGTGGTAATTGCCCATTCTGTTGAAGTGCAGGAATAATTTCGATATTTAGTAGATCCAAATATTTGTCACCATTCAAGTTTCCGTCGATAAAAAATTGGCCTATAAGCTTATTTTCGACAATTCCCATCCAAACATTTAACTTCTGTGGATGCTGGGTATGTGCTTCATGAATCCAATGAGAATTTTCATTTGACCAATACCTTGAGTTATGGCGATTACTGTTCCATTTAAACAAAAAGTTGCCTCATCGGAAAAAACTATGCTAGAAGCAAAATTTTCGTCGACATTACAGATGTCCATTAGCCTTTCGCAAAATTCCAGCCGTCGGTCAGAATCATCGTATGACAATTCTTGAACCAACTGTACCTTATACGGATGATACTTTTCACTTTTTAATCTTTCCTACAGAACGTCGACTGATACCATGGTTTAGTGCCAAATTTGTGGTGGAAGTTTGAGGTGATTCTTCTAAATCGATTGCAAAATTTTGTTTACTCTTTTTCACTTAATTGAACCATTCTAAATTGTGCAATTTATTTCCGCCAATAAGAATTTGACACTTGAAGAACAAAAGACGTACTAAACAGTACTTGTTTATTTATTACTATGCATACAAACAACATCAATTAGTTTATCTAAATAGTTTTTTGCTCTAATGGAAAAAACTCAAAGGAGGTTGGTTAAAGTGCTATATTCCTCGTATTTACAAATTTTTTTACACTAAACTCAGTATGTATGAATTCAAAATAACAAGCTCTTTCAAAATCTGTAAAAATATATAGGGTGTCCCATTTAAATTAAAGAAGTTGATGGCATTTCTGGTTAAACCGGTAGTATATTGTTATAAAAAAATGTACATCAGATGCATTTTGTTCCATTGCACGTACCTGTAAATTTTCATAAATATCGTTCTTTTCGTTTAAAAGATATTTACTTGGGTCCATACTTTATCCCAACCCCGTGTAAAAAAAACTAATTAACTTATTTAATTAAATTTTACTACAAATCTTTACAAAATCTAGCTACAAAATCTATATTACAATTTCTATTCAGTATTGATGGAAAAAAGTTAGGGGCAGTGGGAGACTGGTTATGTCGTCGTAAGGATAGGATTAAACACTTCAGGTAGGCAAAGGTGAATTCCGGACAATAAATCGACATTAAACAGATTATTTTTAAACAGAGTTTACAAATAATAATATAATGGAAATTAAATGTCCAAGTCAATGCCCCAAAGTTTTATTAAGTGTAAGAAATATGTTAAGTTGTTAAGAGCTACTAGTTTCCGCTTTTTGAGAAGCCATCATCAAGCTGAAATACAAACAAGTTTTACAATATAAGAAATATATTATAATAATAAGGCTCATACCTGAAATGTATATATGATACAATTTATATATCCAAGCAGCTTACATTTTTAGGGGTTAAGCTTGTGGGTAAGAGAAATTTTATAATATTATGACAATGAAAAGAAAGAAAAATTAAAAAAAATTTTAACTAATTATGATAATGTGTGATACGGTCTAATGTACGTAAATGAATTAAAAGAACTAATGTAGGTTAATGATTAAAAGGTAATGAGTTAGGAGTTGAAAATTCATCCGCCAGAGAGACGTCGTAGTAGAAGGAGTTATGAGCTAAGTTAATTGTAAACTCATAGACCCAAAGGACTGAGCCTAGAGAGTCCTTTTCTTCTTGCCCAGAATTCAGGATCATAAAATATAGTTTCGGTTTTTAAACCGTGAGGTGTTCAAAGTACACAGTATTACCTTCTGGAAATTTGCAATTGTTCTTGTACCTGATAATACCAGTTATGCATTTTATTAATGCCAACAGGAAATTTTTTAGTTTTAATACCTTCTTCAGGCGTTATATTTTTTACCTCTTTTTTTAAAGGAAAATGTTTAGTCTCTTTGTACTTAATTTTAGATGGACCTTATTTCCTCTACGATAAAAAGTTCGTTTTTTTTTGTACCTTATTAATTTTTCAATGTCTGCAAAGGTCTTTAAAAAACACAACACAATCACGAATAATATTTATAAACAATATAAAAATTCCCACAGAGCACTATTAACGACACAAATCCTGACCTGATACGCCTTTAACATTTTTAACCGCTCGCACCCTCCTGATATTTTAAGTTCGCAACCGTTTGAAGGATGAGCCTTAAACGGGATGTGTTATGTGAGACCCTGTATTGTATAATATTTAATTTTTGTGATTATTCGAAACATTCTGGACATATTTCATGAACAATGTCCTACACCAAACTTTTACATTTTCGGGAATATTAAGGGTTTCAAAATATATTGTAAAAAGTAACAATTTTAATAACAAAATTTACAAAATTTTGTTATTAAACATTAATATAAATTAATATTAACGTAGTAAATGTTCAAAATTAGCAAAACTAAACATCCCAATGATAAATAAAAATTTCCTCACCTTATTTAACACATCAAGCATGACTGATCTAGACGCAAGGGCGATTCGTCTTATTAAGTAATCTAAGTGACGGGCCTAGTTTTATAAATAATATTTTTATACATCCCCTTAGAAAAAGTCTAGTGGCGTAAGACCAGGTGAGCATGTTGGTCATTCCGTCGATCAGCAACGACATTCAGTTGGTAATGGGGTGGTTCTATCTGAGACCATGTAATATTCTTTGGTATTTGTGGGCTTGCTGAATCAGGATGTAAGTTTCTTAAATCTATGATAACTTCATTTTGGATGAGTGCTAAATAATTCTCTCGATTTAAAGTGTTTTCATTGAAAATTTTGATCACAAAAATTATATCGGTTTTTGTGACATCCGTTTAAATTATTTTGAGCGGACAGAAAAACAATTAGTCCAGGAGTGCTGTACTTTTTTTTAGAAAAATTGTTATCTTAAATGTGACAACTGATTATGATAGAGGAGCTTATAACAAATTAAAAAAATGTGATTCCATTAAAGAGCTCTTCTAGGGTCGTTCTGGGGGGGGGGTTGAAAAGTGGTGAAATTTCGAAATCTTGCGTTATGGGGCAGAATTTGACCTCAAAATGTGTTTGATAGAAAAGTTATAGACCGTAGCAAATTCTACAACATCCACGTACCCTGCAATAGTGAGACCTTTAATCACATGAGGGGCACAAGAGCCTAGAGACTAACCTGTGCATGTATCACTGGAGAAATAGGAACTTGCCCCACTGCTGAAATGGACGTGATTTTAAATTTGACTCCACTGCATATTCACAAGAGAATAGTCGGATAGTCAAGCAGCCATCAAAACACTGAGCTCAAATGTAATCAGTTCGAAGATGGTTTGGGAATGCCTAGGCAAGCTAAATGAACTAGGCCGGAAGCTGTCACCCTCCTATAAATAATAAATTTAATTATTGCAAATTTTGTAGGATTGAGAAAAAGTGAGGTTAGATGGGACACAATAGGCATTTTTTTCATCGACTTTCATGAAGATTGGCCAATACTTTCGTAAATTAAAATTGGATAAGTCTGTTTTTTGCATTTTTCGCGTAAAAATGAGGTAATGTGTGAAAATAAAAGGAAAAAAACTTTTCAAATAATCAGTTTTTATTTTGAGGTCAAATTCTGTTTCAAAACGAAATTTTACCCCAGAACCACCCTAGAAGAGCCTCCCTAGTTGAATTACATTTTTTTACATTGGTTATAAGCCGCTCTACCATAACCAATAGTTACATTTTAGATAATAATTACTTCCATTTTAATTTTTTTTTGGCACACATCAGTAAAACGTGGATTTATTTGCTCGAGAGTATATTACACAAAAAATGTTTTAAATTTAAATACAAAAAGCACATTCATTCCGCTTATTTGCTGTTTTCATATTGAATGCGAACTCTACCTAAACAAATGCGTTTTAATTCACACCTTTTTGTTTTTTAACTCTTTATCTATGTTGTAATGGAGAATGGCTTTCCCTTGTGTTCATTATTATTAATATTATACGTAAGTAGCTAAAGTCTTATTTGTTTTCTGCATGTGTCTAAAATATCAAAAACATGACGTAGCTATTCAATACATTGATTAGTTCTTATAGTACAATCAATTTGTCATTTTTAATGGAAAAAAATACCCTTGTCACTTTCTTTGCAGAAATCATTAGAGGGGTATCCCAAAAGTTTAACTTGAAAAATGCGGGATGAGGGGGGAGTCCGGAAGTTGGTGGAAATTCGACTTATCTCGAAAACGGTAGGTTTTTGGAAAAAATTATAAAAACAAAAAATGTTGGGAACAATATTGTCTACCAATTTTCTCATTGGGTCGATGCGCTACAATGAATATTTCCTATAAATAGATGGCGCTGCAATTTCAAAAAATTGATGTTTTTGCTTTTTGACACTGAAAAAATCTTTTCCCCAAAACTGTCAATGAGAAAGTGGTTCGTCTTAAAAAATAAAATATAAATTCATATTTTATTGTATAGAATTATAGCTCGGTAGAATAGAAAACTACTTTATTTGTGTATTTCATTCTGTAAGTATACAGTATTATAGTGACATTTGTGTCCTGCTTATTTTTTTATGCCGCCGTTGTCTTTTTTTCGGTGCTTTTCGTTCCACTTGATTCGGTTTGTGAATCAGTTATTGATCATTAATCTGTACTGCTCACTTCATTTGAAGGCCAGTGGACAACTTGTGATAGATAGTCCAGATCAATATTCTCAATGTCGTCATTCTCATTTTCAATAATTGGAACGTTGCTCCAATTTTCCCAGCTACAGTGCTTGCAAACCACTGAGCACGTCAGGCCTGCCTTTCGACATCCGCAAGCTACTGTAATAACCGAAAAGAAGTTTCTTATTTGTTGTCGCCAGATGTAATAGGTGTAAAATGTTTTTAATCTTAATTTTTAATAAACTTTAGCCTAGCCGAGCGGATGTTAGGCTAAAGTTAGGGTTTGTGGATTCGGCCTCCGCAGTATTTGGTGTTGGGAGGTCTTACTTCGGCGGTTAGGAAGGACGGGATTTGTTGCTGGGCTCTGAAAAAGGTCTGGAGTCTAGAGAAATGATACACAATATCCTCGGGAGAATCTAGCAAATTTATTAAATTCCAAGTTTGATGATACAAGTATAAATTTAGATGAAACTCTTGCGGAATGCTACGTGCATCTCCCAAAGAAAAAGAAAAAACAAAAAAAACTTTCTTTAACTTAACATTAACAAGATTTAAAACTAATCAACAAAAATAATTAAAATATGGTCTGATGGACCCTGGCGTGACAATTCAATTTATTTATGATTTAATTCCTTAGTCGCTATTTTATGAATTCCTTTACCGGAGGACTCAGTTCTCTGTCGGAGAATATTATCTACGTCCCGACAGTGGAGACCCGGTAAACTCTATATATTCCGGTTGAGGATAAAAGTTACAATGTTCGTCTGAATAATTAAGACGATAGAAATTCGCTTAACAAACAAATCCAAACTCCCATAAAATTTCTTAGTTGTTAAGGGTTAGTATAATCTAAATTGACTCACCAATTTCCCTGTAGCGAGTTCAGGTTCACTCACTCACTATTTTTTTAATCGCCCCGGTAAAATTAATATTGTGATTTACCACTTGGATAAAATTTCACTGATTATTATTATTACAAAAGATTACTTCGTTTCCGCGGCCCGATGATCGATTATTTAAATTATTACTCTTTAATTATTTTATTGAAAATTAGCACTTAGCTCACTTTCCAAAAAACCACTTAGCTTTGTCCTAAACGCGTTTGATTCGATTGGCATCTAGCCTATGGAACGCTCCAAATCGAATTGCCTCATTCTTCGTTTTTTGGTCTCCAGTCTTTTTTCCCCCTAGTACCTCATGAACTACTCTTTCTCCCTCATTCTGTTTGCTTGTCTTTTTTCTATTGGCTAGCTGCCCTGCTACTGGTACTGCTTCGGTACGTCGCCCGGAGCTGAGCAAGCAAAAATTTGGCTCACACATCGTTGCTCTCCTACGTGACTTTTTTTGTATTTCAGCACCGCAATTTGTTTAAATTATTTGGTTTCGTATTATACTTTGTTTTACAAACACATTCTTGAGAAATAACTTTTTGCTGACAAGTATCCTGCAAAGGTTACTTAGTTTCTTTTGAATTAATTATACGGGGGAGCTCCGATATGTTCTTTAACTTATTGTCTTATTGTTTGAATTATTGTAACTTTTATCATCATATCAACCCTGGGCGGGGACGGGGGGTACCTTTGGATTATTACACTACTCCACAATTATTTGTCTTGCAGTTGCAAGCTATTAGCTTCAAAAGATTGTCTGAAGCTGGGTCAAGGTCAGTTCTGAGCGGTTCCAATCCACTTTCAGTTTTCATCCATCCCCATTCAGTGGGCTCCATATCGTTGCCAAGCCAAGTTTGAATTTTATGGTATACGCGTCGACTATGGAACTTAGCTGTGTCTGGAAATAGCTGTAAAGAAGATTTACTTTCGTTTTAGCCGCACATTGAGTACATTTTTCAAATTGAGGTATATATTTTAACTACCAGGGCACGTACACAACTACACGAATAAGGCGTAAGCACTGAGCACTACTGAGCAGATGTTCAGCAACCGGTTTTTCCCCACCACTCAATAACGTCGCGCTCTTAGAAAAACATGTAAAATGTATAGCGACGTGTTTGACATGCTATAACTCCTAAACGGTACATAGGACGAGAAAATGTTTTTTATGAATTTTGTAGTTATTTTTAAGACGAACAACTTTCTCATTGACAGTTTTGGGTAAAAAAATTTTTTTCGGTGTCAAAAAGCAAAAAATATAACTTTTGAAACTTCAGCGCCATCTATTTATAGCAAATTTTCATTGTAGCGCATCGACTCAATGAGAAAAGTTGTAGACAATATTGTTCCCAACATTTTTTGTTTTTATAAATTTTTCCAAAAACCTACCGTTTTCGAGATAAATCAAATCCAAAAACTTTTTGAATTTCAACTAACTTCCTATCCCCCCCTCATCCCGCATATTTCAAGTTAAGCTTTTGGGATGCCCCTCTATCGATTTCTGCAAAAAAAGTGACAAGGGTATTTTTTTTCAAAAACGACCTTTTTTCGTGACAGATTGACTGTACTATTAAGTGTGGTAAGTGTTATTATAAGCAAAAAATAAATTAAAAAGTGTCTTCATTTTTTATTTAATTATAAAATTCCATGAGTTGGGTAATGTACAGAATAGCAGGCTTTATGGATACAACATTAGATGTACGAGATGATGTGAGGTTAAAATTTAAAAATTTTCTTCTTTCTTTAAAAACATTATATCTGGACAGAAAGAACTTTGAAACATTGGATGTCTTTAAAGGTTGTGGTCTATCAGGGTCTAATATCCGCACCAAATATTCCTGTTAAGAACATAATCTAGTGATAGGGATTTTTATAATAGACTGGTCTTTAAAATCAGTGATTCCCCCTCGTTAGCTTCTAGCCGTAAGTTTACCTAAATCCTATTGAAGGAATTTTTAAGCCGTTTGTTCCATAAATTTTGCAGCATTGTTAATAACCTGTAGATATTCCTCTGTAGATAAGAAAATAAATTTGCTCTATTCATGCTGCTCATTTTTATTTCACTAGGTATTCAACCATAATATAAGCATATTATTTACTTCTTCAGCACGAGGAAAAAAGGTAGATACATCAAGTTTAAATATACTAAGTGACAGAAAAATCCGAACACCCAGTTTAAATGATTTTATTTTTATAAAATTTGGTGAATTTATTTTACTAAAATAAACAATTGATAAAATTTTCAGCCTTATCAGTTGAAGATTTCGGTTTTTATACTGCTTTTGTTGAAATCCACTAACAATCCAAAAATAAATATTGTAGCCTTAGTAAAGTTCCAAATTTTGAGGATTTTGGTTCTTGACATTCTTTACGATTGGTTACGATGCCTAGGGTACGGAGACCTGTACGATTTCGTCAAGGTGAGTTTGATAGGGGTCGTATAGTGGAATTTCGGGAAGCTGGATTTTCTTTTCGGGAAATTGCAGTTAGAGTGCAAAGAAGTGTAAACACCGTGGTTAAGTGTTGTCAGGCATGGCTTCGAGAAGGTCGTACGCAAAAACAAAGTGCTCTGGGCGCCCCCGTAGAACAACAGACCGTGAACATCGCCACCTAAGATTATTGGCCTTAGGGGACCGTTTCTCCACTACCAGGTCCATTGCAAATGAATTGTTTGCAGAACACGGAAGACCTATTGGCATGCGAAGTGTTTACCGACTAATAAGACGTTTTGGCTTGTTTTCATACCGACCACACTGGATCCTCCCTTTAACTCCAGAACACCGACTAATCGCCTTAAGTGGTGCAGAGAACGGTCACTCTGGGATCAGAAATGGATCAGTATTGTCTTTAGTGACGAGTCTCGATTTTGTTTAGGTATGCACGATGGTCGAGCGAGGGTTAGAAGATGACGTGGTTAACGGAGAAATCCACGGTTTTGTTGTTGATCACCTTTAATCTTCATCAGAGGTAACATGAACTCGCAGCGTTATATCCGAGAAGTATTAGAACCCCACCTTTTACCCTATCTTGACGATTGGCAAATCCAACTTTCCAACAAGAATATGCCCGACCACATGTCGCAAGAGTCACAATAGACTTCTTTCAACATAATGATGTCACATTGTTACCCTGGTCACCAAGATCTCCCGACTTATCCCCAATTGAGCACGTGTGGAATGTGATGGGTAGAAGATTGCTTAATTTGCAACGTCCTCCTCAGACTCTAGAAGAACTTCGAGAGGAGTTGGTGGTTGTCTTGAATGAGATACTGTTACAGGTTTATTTTAATTGCTTGATGTAATATAACTATTCAACAAATAAATCTACTTACAGTTTGAATCCATAACATTTTCTGAAATTATTTTTATTAAATATCATTGTTTATATCTTGCACTACAAATATTTGACCATGAACTTAATTCTTCTTTATTATAAATCACACAAATTAACAAACATTAACCTTGAACTCTATTCTTCTAATTAATAACAAATTAAATTATACTGTATGCCTACTATGGTTAGCTATTGTCACCAAAGGTTGCCTAGTTGTGGAAAGGAAATAACGTTGTCTTTCTCATTTCCTCATGCTGTCACTTTTATCTTTCTTGTTGGAACTCAAGCCAGGAGGTTCCCATTACGTATTTTATACGGATTCTGAAAAAGGAATACAAATACCCATTTAAGATCAGATTAAGTAATCATCTTAAGTCGAAGTAGACTATATACACCCATTGTGGAGAACAAAATTACTTAACTCTTAAGGCCGCTGCCATATACGGTAAGCACACTATTTTCTTTGTCGAAGCTTCTCTTAAAAGGTCATATCTTGATTTTAGGCCAATTACCATCTTAATTTACCTGTGATTAACCGAGTACAGACTTCCATCAATTAGCATAGTTGCCATCCATTGTATTGTTCCTGTGGAGAAGTTCCAGGATTGGTACCTTGTTCCAGAGATTGCTACACCTGGTAACTAAACAAACCTATATTCTGTCAAAAGCCAATGCAATAGCTGGTCTACCTAAAACCATTTTATCAATTAATATAATTCATATTTTCTACTTACCAGAAATAATTAAATTTATAATAGGTACTTACCTACATAAATGAAAATATTTTGTTAACCACCTAGTACTACGTGGGTCCCATAACAATCATTGTAGTCATGTAAATATTACTTTTTATCATTCCACCTTGACAGAATAATAATATAATAGCTAATTACTAAATCAAATTTTCCTTGTTTTTTTTCCACGACCACTCTACCAGACACCAACTCTGAGTTAGTCGAGTCAGTTTATAGACTAGTTACTGATTGTTCTTAAAATAACTTGGGACAACCAGTAACCGTATCAATACCACAGGAGGACATTGACCACCTGATCAGAAGCATGCCTAGGTGCGTTGGGGTGCATCCACACATTATTAAAGGTAAAAGGGCTTTAAATCAATGCAATCAATTTGAAATTTTTATAATTTACTTATTATTCTGCAGTAAGTACTCCTACAAAATTTTATAAAAATAAAATTATTTAAACTGGGTGTTGGGATTTTTATATCACTTAGTACATTTTTTATTTTATTCCCACTGTTGTGTTTTTGATAAAATAAGGCATTTTATCATTATTTTTATGTTGTAGCTTGCTTTTACAGCGTTGACTGATCAACTTAACAAACTAATTTACACCTGCTTGGCATAATGCAAAACAAAATCTTTTGACAGATTCTCTCGATGATCCCTTTTTTGTGACGTATGCGTTTTATTGTAGGTAACCTGTAAATGCTGTCAACCTACTTTAGCTCCTCTATGTTGGCAATAATCTCAGCGTCAGATAAACTTTCAACTGCATCATCAGGTTTGCGATTATTATCATTCCTAATTACACACAGCACAGGCAATCAACTGATGTTTTAGATAATGAGCGGATGTCGGCACGGCAAGACTATAAAAAACTCGAATGATCGAAATACATAAAAATTATTTATCTCACCTCAATTAGCGAGCGAATTTTGTAAAAAATTTTATCAATATCCAAGGAGAAATTTCCTAATGTAGAAATCAAAATGCATTTTTTCAATAGACTAAACCTTCAAAAAGTTTAAAGTTTAAAAAAATAACAGCAGTTCATTTCGATTTCTGACAAAACTACAATTAATAATTTTTTCACATAAGCTCAAAATTTATGTAAAAAAATCAAGTTTTTAGTTTTTCTTTTTATCTTTTTAAAACAAAAATTTTTACTGTAATTTATTTAATTTAAAATATTTATTTTTTCACATTTTTATGTACTATTTCATAAAAAAATTATTGCTGAAATTTGGATTACATTCTCATATAATAGTATATTAAACAACGCATTTCATATGGAATTCTGTTATGACACGAGTTCAAGTTTAAAAAACTAATCGCGAAGCGATGAGTTTTTTAAAGAACGAGTGTCAAAACAGCCATATGAAATAAGTTGTTTATAACATTTTTTATATTTTGCTATTTTATTATTTTTTAAATTAATTTATTATTTTTACGTAATACCGAAAATTTTGATTTTAAAAAGTATGTGGGTAGCACTGTGTTATTTATAACATTTGACAGTTTTGACATTTAAATTATGAAATGTTAATGTTTTAAAATATTTTAAAATTACTAATACACCAATAATAATATATTATATAAGTAAAAAATCATATTTATATTTACAAATACTTTCTTAAAGAACAATATAAAATTAATAAATTGCTATTAGCCACAAATGTCATTGTCAATAGTCTTGTCATTTGATACTTCACTCATGTCACCAACCATTTAAAACAAAAATTTGCGTGCGCAAAAGTTACATTACGATACGCAAATGCGTTTTATAATGAAGATTTTTATAAGTGCAAAATATAAAAAATCCATTAAAATACTCCATTTTGAGTACGTTATTCATTATTAGTATGTTACATAACAAGTGCGGAACGTAAAATATTACGGAATATAACGAGTGCAAGAAATACACTTTCCAATGCGTTCTTTACGCGATTTTGCTTACGACCCCAATATTTTTTTTGCTTATGAATTTCTTAACTTTATTTAAAAGAAATTCAAATATTTGGGACTAACCCTTGACAAAAGATTAATATGGAAGCCGCACATTCAAGCCAAGAAAACCCAGATCAACATCAAAATACGACAAATGAGCTGGCGTATTGGTGGAAAAACATAACTCAATATTGAAAATAAACTGCTCCTGTATAAATCTATGATAAAACCAATTTGGATCTATGGTGTTCAACTCTGGAGTTGCTCAAAGCCATTAAATATTGAGATAAAGAGGATTAGGATGATATTCAACGCACCTTGGTATGTATGCAATAAAACCCTACACGAGGGAATTAAATATACATATTGTGATCAAATGTAAAAATTATAATAGAAGGGTTGGCACAGGGTAGCCTCCCTCTCATGTATTTAACAACATTCAAACTATTTGCTTATACCTTCGATAAAATTAATTTTTATTTTTAGTCCTGTTAAAAATTTAAACGGGTTTAGATATTGCAAAATTAATGAATATCAAATTACCACCTTTTTAGGAATTAACATCAAAATTCTTTATTAGTTAAATATTTTAATTTTTTTCACTCAATAAAAATTTAAAGTAAAATGGTTGTTGGAACAGTTAATGAAATAAATTGAAACTTGAGAACCGTTATGTGTTATTAAAATATTTTCAACATTTTCATTTACGTTTAACTCCTGTTGTACGCGCCAATCAGCCCTATGTACAACTCTATTCGTCACCTGTAGTTCTCAATTTTTTGTTGTTTCAACTCGTGCACCTTAACTTTGTATGGCTGGTACTTGAACTTATGTAGAACTCGGAAAGCTGTAGAAGATGAAACACCGATCGCTCTACTTGTTGACAACGATTGGGGTTGTTGAGCCTCTAAGCTGACTTGTCCTAAAATTGCCACTTGGATTGCTTCGTTATTTACGAGTCCCTCTCGCTTATGCACTTTATTGCAAACAGACCCTGTTGTGGTAAATTTCTCCATCAATTGAATTATATAAGTATGAGTTGCACGTCTTCCGTCATGTAATTCGTTAAATATTCTAGCTGCAGCTCTTGCACTATTATTTTGGTAGTATAAACCTACAATTTTAATTCTTTCTTGCAAAGAGTAAACCATTTCAGCGAAACAAAATAAATAATGTATCAAAGTACACTATCAATAGTGATTGTCTAGTTGACAATGTCAAACTTTAATAAAAAGTTAATTTTTTGTCCACGTTGGGCGCCAATTTGTAACAAAATTAGGGGGCGCCAATTTGTAACTAAATTACTCTCCAAAAGAGAATCCGGCTAAGAGACCATCTCCAGGGGGTGGTTCGACTCCAAGTTAATGCTCACTATAGGAAGGATTGTGATGTATAAGTAAAAAGGGCGCCACTGTCTTTTGAATGCTATTGATTAAGCAAACAAACTACACAAAAACTAAGGTAAGAAAGATAGTATCAGAAGCACGCTTCTGATACATTTTATTAGTTTTCAAATAGTATGTGTAGAAATTGTGTGTGTAATTGTGTAGAAAAGATTTTTTATTATAATTAAAGCATAATTAAATAACTAACAATAAAAAGAATAGAAAAAAGTCTACACACCAACAACCAATTTCACAAAAATAGTCTTGCTCAAAACAGAAATCGTGTTTTGTGTCATTTGTCATAAGGAATGCGTTCTTTATTTGGCCTCGTTCAAACAGATAAATAGTTAAAATTTGTGCTATTATAAGAAAAATTGTTTATCTCATTAACCTACAAGTATTATACATTTTTGAAATCAGCTCAAAGCGGAGTATCCAAATTTTACATAAAAAATATGAGTAGTAATTAAAAAAAAGGGATGCTGCTAGGGGTGAGTGGGTGGCTTTTCCAGTAAGTTTAAATAAGCCATAATGCTTGCCCCTTCCAACATAAATTGACGTGTTTTTGGATTTTTCCTAAATACGAGTATTACAAAAGTTATTAAAGTTGGATAATTTTATCTGAAAAGCACTGTATTTAATTTTGGTGTTATGTGACAATTTTTTGTATTCAGCTGAATAGCTCAACATTTAAGGCATACAAAAATATTGCAAATAAATTTAAAATTAGACGTGTTGTCAATATGACAGCTGTAAAAAGACAAATAAATATTCATTATCATTCTGTATCATTTGTGCCATAAACACTGTATCAAATAGAGAGAATTTAATCCTGTTCACAAAATTTGGGTTGTACTGAAAATTTGTAATACAACAAGTAGAATGTAGAAGAAAGTTATTTATTTTTTTAAACAATTTAAAGTATATTTATTATTTGTAGTTTAGTATTGTTTAAATTTTGCCTGCTAATTGAGGTTTGGTAATGATGCATATTTATACTTGTATCTTCAAAATAATATTTAAATTAATTATATTAGTGTCATGTATAATATGAAGGGGTAAATGTTTTGTTAAATGTATTTGTTTATGTATTTTTAAAAATATATGTAAATACAATCAGACAATAAATCTGTTAATTTTTTCCCACAAAATTATATTTAACCCAACTATTACCATAATAATCTTTAAACATAATTTTATTACAATTTTCAATAATAGTTTCTTTAAATTATTATGGAATTAAACAATAATTAGATTATTTAATACACATTACGATTTTATCATACCTTATATAGGTAACTATAGAAAAATGGCTTAATTTTTTTTTAACATAAACTCAACAACAAAACCAATAAAAAAGATTAAAAGATTGAATTAATTATTAATGTACTGTCGGCTTCAGAATAGCATATACATTTTTAAACTCAAATTGCTTGCATTGAATTCATTTTAAGGATGGCCTGTTTATTGAGTATAACCAATCACGGTTTAAATAATAATAAATTTGAAATCAGTCAAACAGTTGTCCACGCCCACATCTTTAATGTTACACAAAGAGGGATGATTTTGTACGGTTTTATTTGTTTTTTATTGCAACCTCTTTACTGGCGGGTGAATAGTCATTTTACCCCAACTACCTACTAGAAAGAAAAAGGTTTATAATCCAACATGAATAATCGACACAGAATGTTTAGAAAACATATTTCTCTAATCCCTTTATTGCCAATAAAATCTGCCCCTTCCAATTTGATATTTTTATAATTAACAGGTATTTTTTTACACTTAGGTACAATTTTTTCAGTAAAATATAAAATTTTATTACAATTAGTTTATTCGTTTATTTTTAATGATTTTTTAAGACCCTTAAACACCCCCTTAACATAAACCAATAAGTTTAATATTTTAAAAAATAAAAAACATTGATCTTATAAATGTTTTTTATCATTTTTTGTTTAAATCCGATATCTATTTCTTTTTTTAAAAACAATTATTTCGGAACAACACCAAAGAACTGGTTACGCCACCACCTCTTCCAAGTGTTTTTTCTTATTATTATTTTTTATTCCTTAATGAAGTAATTGTAAGCGTTTTAAAAATTGCCACTCCTATGTTGTTGAAGCAGGGCGTTTTTATAACTTCGGTGGGTAAAGGAAATTCACATTTAACATGTATATTATGCTATTCTAAAGCCGACTGTACATAGGTATGCAGGATTTACTTTAATAATACCTACATTACCTACTATTGAATGATTTTATATTCTATCAGTTACTAATAAAAATCTCCTATTCTTACGTTATTCCTTATTTAAACTTAGAATAGTTATTCTAAGTATAAGGTTGGTATAGATTGTTTACAAATAAACTCGGAATAAATGAATTATTCCCTCTTTATTCCAAAATAGTGATTTGGCAACGTAGCAGACGAAACAAGTACACTCTGCGTCATATAAAACTGGTACACCTTTATTTTCCATATATTAATCAAACTAAACTAATCAAAATGACAAACAGTCGCATATGTCAAATTTGTCAAAGCGCATTATCCACGATGCCAGTCCATTTAAGGGAATTTGATAAAATGCGAATAATTTCCAAAATAGAGGATGGTTGGTCCATTAGACGAATTGCCCAAACGTTTAATAGAAGCAAAACCACGATTCAAAACATTAAAAAAAGGTGGGATAACGACCAAACTATTTGCAGAAAAAGAGGAACTGGAAGACCATTTATAACTACAGCGGAGCAAGACGAAGCATTAACTGATTACTTAAGGGAAAATTCATTTCATACGGCAAGACATGCAAAAGTTGCAGTAAACTTTAATGCTTCAATAACAACCGCATTAAGAAGAATTAGAAAAACTAATTTAAAGAATTGTGCGGCCGCCCGGAAATACAAACTCAATGAAGAACATAAACAAGGTAGATTAATTTTTGCGGAAAAATTTCGGTATAGGGGAATAACTCCGATTTTAACGAATTTTTTTTTGGACACTCCCTAAACATTCCTGAGCACTACTGTGAAGTTTTTTTTTTCGGAAATGAAAACTAAAATTTTGAAATTTTTTTCCAAAAAAATTTTTTGGCTCCAATTTGCACAAAAATTTTTTTGGAGAACCCGATAAAATGTAAGTTGAAACCTAACCTAACCTAACCTAACCTAACCTAACCTAACCTAACCTAACCTAACCTAACCTAACCTAACCTAACCTAACTTAACCTAACCTAACTTAACCTGTGCAAATTGGAGCAAAAAAATTTTTTTTTTAAATTTCTAAATTTTTTCAAAATTTTAGTTTTCATTTCCGGAAAAAAAAACTTCACAGTAGTGCTCAGGAATGTTTAGGGAGTGTCCAAAATAAAATTCATTAAAATCGGAGCTATTCCCCTATACCGAAATTTTACCATTTTTGCCTTAAATTATGTTTTAAACGATACATTAAATTTTTGGGGTAGGGTAATTTTTCCGATGAAAAAGTATTCCAAACACATAGTGACGGCCATATTAGAGTTTATAGACCGCCTGGAAGTAGGTTTAATGAAAATTATATTTCTTCTAATGATAAGTCTGGACGATTTTCTGTAAATGTTTGGGCTTGGATGTATAGAGGAGGTTTAGGAATGTGCTGGAGAATCGAAGGAAGATTAAATGCTAGAAACTATTTGGATATTTTAGATGGGGTAATGTTACCATCGGTTAGGGAAATTTTTCCCAATGATAATTTTATTTTTCAACATGACAATTGCTCAGTGCACACTGCTCGCAGCGTACGCAATTATATTGCTGAAAATAATATTGAAACGCTTCCATGGGTCGCTAAAAGTTCAGACCTTAATCCAATAGAGAATGTTTGGGGGCTTATGGTAAAAAAATTGAAAAATTTAAATACAATTCCCCGAAACAAAGAACACTTATGGACGCTAATACAAGAAACCTGGGAGAGCTTGACAGAAGATGAAAATTTAACATTAACTTTAATTTACTCAATACCTACAAGATTACAAGAACTTATCACTAATAATGGAGGTATGACACGTTATTAATTATTGAATGTAAACTTTCATGGCTTCTATGCTACCATGATCTATAATCTATTTGTTAGTTCATTAATTGTTTATGTATGAATGATAATAGATTTTTGTTTTTTCCAATTTGTTTTATTGCTTTATAAAATTTAATTTCATCATTACATCTGCTAACATTTTTATTGAGCTGGCAACACTGCCATAGAAATTATACCATAACAGCTGATTTAGCATTGACATTTTTTAAAGATCATTTTACACAACTACAAAAACACTATTTTTGATTATAATAGTTGTACCAGTTTTATATGACGCGGAGTGTACATGGAACAATGTTAAATTAAATGAAATATGACAGTTAAAAACAGTTTGTAGTTAATTTGAACTATAAATTGTTGAGTGTGAAATGTGACAATGTGACAGTTAAACATCAAATATAAATAATCCCGCCGTGTACGCATTTAAAAATAAGCAAATTTGGGATAAATTCCATTACATTATTTAATGAAAAAATTTATGTAAATGTGCCGAAAAATATAAAGAAATTGAGAAATATTTAAGTACGTCAAGTTAAAACTGGTTTAGTTAAATATGTGATTTTTTCGATATCAATATGTTTCTTGTTTATCAAAAAATTTCTTTTTTGATAATTACATCTAATTCAGCCGAATTTTAGATCTTTTACCATTTTCTTTGTTTGAGAACAACAAAATTCCACTCGTGAATATATCTTATACTATATTTCTATATTTTATTTGACAACTAAACTGAGTGCTTAAAGAAAACACTGTTTTGAAATCAATTATCTTTCAATTTTTGCATTGAAATCAGTTATTCGTGAAGAGAGGGCATTTTTATAAAATCATCTTTTTTTGTAGTATAAATAGCCTTTGCAATACGACGACATACATTTGTTTGTCAGAGTATATTGTAAATGGGTCTATTCTTTCTTTAAAAACTTTTCTTTTTCTTTTATTTTCCAAATTTATTAAATAAATAACTTCCTCAACTGCTTCTACACCTCTCGCAGCAAACATATTTTTTAGGTTATACTGCACTTAAACAAGGCTTAGGGTAGGTATAACTTTATACCGAGTTTTTATTCCGAGTTTAAGTTATTCCATATTTATTGGTAGACATTTTGCCTATTCCGAATTTATTCTCGGTATAAAATATTTATTCTCGGTATAAATATTTATACTCCGTTTATTGGTAAAGCTGTATGTGGGTAACATAATAGTTGTCAAATTTAGTAAAAAACCTTAAAACATTGAGGACTACATTATGTTATTTATTTAAATATATCTATGCTTACATAAAATAATTAATTAAAAACCAATAATTCAGAGTTTTGCATTTAATTTCAAATACTTTTTTACAGCTTAATTTTTCCCCTTTCAAATATACTAACTGAACTACACACAAGTGTATTGTTGGTTGTCTAATAGTAGTACAGCGCAAGGAATTCCAAGTGAAACTTTGTTGAGGAATTTGAATTAAAGTTTACTCTAAATATATTGTCACAGTTATAGTGCAATAGACTAGAATCATATATCTTTTAGGTAAAATGTGCATTATACGGAAAGTTACATTACATAGGTAGTTTTAATTAAATGTATACCTAAGTACAGTTTATAAATAAACTAACCAAATTGATAAACTTATGTGTGATATAAATAAATATCAGATTGGACAGATTAACAATTCTACTGAAGTAAGATATTTTAAAAATTTTTATACTGTTGTAACCACTAAATGTGTTTACATATTTATACCAATTAGTAACCTAAAAGAATTGTACCTATTTACCTGGTTATAATTTGCTTTGATTATTGTTAGTTTTCAATTTTTGTTTTGTTTTTATTTATATCTGGTTCTATTATTTCCCAATTTATATTAAAATACCAATGGAATTTTCCCATAGAGAAAGAGAATATCAATTTACTTTTAAACAAATCGTTTTTCTTATCATTATTGTTTATCATGTTTATAAATTATCAGTGGTATAAATATGTATTTTTCTATTAAACGTGATTTGTCTATACAGAATTTAAAATGCAATTTGTTCTCTATATTTTACATTAGAAAGCAGGTCGTAGTAATGTCTGCCTAACTATAGAATGACTGTACTATTATTCTAATGAAAAATATGTCAATGGCTGGTGTCAATAATTATAAACAGAACCGTATTAAAAAAAATGAAACAAATTATTGTTTTGAATTTTTATAAAAATATATTTTATATTTTATTTTTTTGTCTAGCTAGACAAAATACAGTTAATTCACGAGGAAACTATTTCTTGAGACGAATTCGTTATTTTGTAGTTTGACTATTTAACAATTAATTGAGTCCATTTATAAAATAATAGTATTTTTCGTTGATTGAGTATTCACCCTTATATGAAATAACATTTTTTTATATTGTAATATTCTGCTGATAAGCTCTCTTGGGACGTAAAATAGACAGTGGAATTTATTTTACCAACCCTTACTCTGTGGAAGTCCATTGTGTTGAAAACACTAAACAAATATCTGTTAAATACCACTTCCACAATTTATTTAAAATATATATAAATAGCTGTAATAAATTATGGGAGTTTTGATGAACATTTATTTAATTATTAGTTACTTAGTGTTATCAATAAGATAGGAAATTAAAAAAATTAATTAAATTTATTGTACTAACCCTTACTTTTTGTCCATCTTACTAAGAAATATAAAAAAATCTTCGTTTTAACGCTAGTTACATTTTGTTTGTTTGTAGCTAGGTACCTGATGTTGATTAGGTAGTTATAAGGCTAGACTAGACCAAGTATGGAAGTAATAAGACATAACAATATTAAAGCCTAGATGTTATTAGCCCTAAGGGATATTCCTGGATGTACTTCCCTCTAAGATCAGTATAAGTGTGCAATGATAATATAGAAAAACCAGAAAAAACTATATTATGCTGATCTTTACAATAACTTAATATATTTGTGTTTTACAATTATGTCTTATCAAAGTAAACAGTTTAATAGTGGAGAACTTCCAAGATTTATTTGTTCATTAACAACTTTAAACTGTTGATCTGCTAGATGCCTTTTTATTTCAAGTTCTTCAAGGAAATCTAAATTTGGCTTGTTATCACTAATCACTAATGTGTAGTATTTGGATGTCATTGGTGTGTAAGAGTGAGGTTGGATGTTCAATTAGGTGTTTTGCATAATTTGGTTTATCTGGTTTTAATTTATATGCTCTTAAATATTCATTGAATCTTACTTGTTAATTTTTTAATAAAACGTGGAAGTTAAGTGTAAATAAATAATTGTTTATTTTTCTTGATAAAGAATGGTTTTTTATATTATAAAAAAAACATGAATGGCAATCAAGGTAATTTAGAAAAAGATATTTTTAGAAAATATATTTGAAAAAATGCAGCTATATTAATAAAAATACTACAGGCACAGACATTAGAATGTTCTTCACTTATTGTTTATACTTAATTGTACCTCTCTAATGACCGGTAACATTGGATCGACTGCAATATAAGCAAATTTTTTTTTCGCCGGTTGTAAATGTAACATTTATGTTGCAGTTTTTATCAAAATGTAAATAAAAATCAAAATCTCTCTTGTTCTAATAAGGAGGTTAGACTACATCGAAATACGTTTTTATCACTAGTTACTGACATTTGTTTGCTAATAATAGTACTCTTTGTCAACAATGCTGACTTGCAGAACGGTGTAACATAGATTATTTAAATTTAAACGAAAAATTTGTTCATTTTTGTCACTACTAGGTTGGTGCCACATTATCTAAGATGATCACCTTATTTTTTTCAACAACTCTAAAGCCTACTACACCTATGAATAAAATATTTGTACTCTTGTGTCAACGTCTGAAATGACAGTATTTGGCAAAAATGTGACAATTAGCAGTCTAATTTAAGGTTATGACAATGATTGGCGTTCTATCTTATACTAATACAATATTAATTCCTGTTCTTGTCATCTGAAAATATTTTTTTATTCAGTCCTTTTAAATATCTCTGCAAATATTATACTAAGTGACATAAAAATCCGAACACCCAGTTTAAATGATTTTATTTTAGTAAAATTTTGTATAATTACTTACTAGAGCATAATAAATAAATGATAAAAATTTCAAAATGATTGCATTGCTTTAAAGCCCTTTTATCTTTAGTAATGTGTGGATGCACCCTGATATGTTACGCATTCTTCAAGGCGCCTAGGCATGTTTCTGATCAGGTGGCCAATGTCCTCCTATGTGGTATCTCTTTCCAGGCAACCACCAACTCCACTCGAAGTTCTTCTAGAGTCTGAGGACCCACACGTGCTCAATTGGGGATAAGTCCGGAGATCTTGGTGGCCAAGGTAACAATGTTGGAAAGTTGGATTTGCAAGGGTGTCAAGATAGTGGAAAAAATGGGGTTCCAAGACTTCTTGGATATAACGCTGCGCGTTCATGTTACCTCTGATGAAGATTAAATGTAATCTCGAACGATAAGCTATAGTACCCCAAACAGTTTGATGAACATGCCTTTCACCAAAAAACCGTGGATTTCTCCTTTCACCACGTCGTCTTCTAACCCTCGCTCGACCATCGTGCATGCCTAAACAAAATCGAGACACGTCACTAAAGACAATACTGTTCCATTCCTGATCCCTGGTTCTCTGCATCACTCAAGGCGATTACGTCGGTGTTCTGGAGTTAAAGGAAGGACCCAATGTGGTCGGTATGAAAACAGGCCAAAACGTCTTATTCGTCGGTAAACACTTCGCATGCCAATAGGTCTTCCGTGTTCTGCAAACCATTCATTTGCAATGGACCTGGTAGTGAAGAAACGCTCCTCTAAGGCCAATAATCTTAGGCGGCGATCTCCAAGGTCTGCTGTTCTACGGGGGCGTCCAGAGCCTCTTGCTCTTTGCGTTCAGCCTTCTCGAAGGCACTCTATCTAACTGCAATTTCCCGAAAAGAAAATCCAGCTTCCCGAAGTCCCACTATACGACCCCTATCAAACTCACTAATTTGACGAAATCGTACAGGTCTTTTTACCCTAGCCATCGTAACCAATCGTAAAGAATGTGAAGTACCAAATTCCGCAAAATTTGTTGATTTTCCCATTTAACTGTTTTTAAATTAATTTATTTATAGTGTACTTTTTTAAATGCCTACAAAATACCTAACCTTATAAAATCACATACAGAATTTAAGTCTCCATTAATTATTTAACAATTTGTGGCGACCGTGACGGGACTAACAAAAATATGGAGAATCTAAAGATAGAGAGAAATGAGCTAAGGAAAATCTTTAGAAAAACTACATGTGACATCGAAGAAGCGATATTAGCAGATGTATTCGATGATTTCTACATTACATTTCTTAGTAGCCAGTTACAAGATCAAGGAGAAAGAATATTTAATTTGGATAATACGATCAAAGACGCTATGTATGCTACCGAAGAAAATTCAGAAGATATAAGAGAGGAACTACAAGAAGAAGAAAAATATAGAACAGATCTTTTAAAATTCAAACTAAAAGTAAAATAAATAATGGAACAGAAACAACAAGAAATTCAAAAGAACCCACATGAAACTAAGAGAAGATTCAAATTACCCCAAATAGAGTTGAGAAACTTTAATGGCGACGTAAGGAATTGGATTGCTTTTTGGGGACAGTTTAAGAAAATTCATGAAGACCCAGATATTGATGCTGAAGATAAATTTCAATATTTATTAGGATGTATGGAGAATGGTTCGAACGCAAAGCAACTTATAGAAGACTATCCACCAACAAAAGAAAATTACTTCAAAGCAATTGACAAACTGAAGGCACGTTTCGCTAGGGATGAAGTTTTAATAGATGTATATGTCCGTGAGTTGCTTTCTAGTTTTACAAAAGTCAACTTTAGGAAACTCAGGTATGTCATTAACAACTCTATACAGGGTTAGTATAAAGTATGGAACCCCCTAAGTATCTCCTCAACGGTTAGATATTTTTAAATGAAATTGTTTATCCCCTTCTAAGAAGTTTCAAGGAATTCAAAAATGCTATCAAATTTAATGTACCATTTGCGGTTAAACCGAAAATGCATATCAATTTTTTTATTTTAAATAGAACGCCCTGTATATTTTTCCATTTTTGAATTCCTTGTGAAATTCTGCATACAGTAAAACTTTCCATTCATATTGTTATTGAATAATTGAGGCTTTAATCAATAATTTATCGTTTTTGACTTGGTTAGCCATGGATGAAATGTCAAACCTTTAGGACATTGTCAAATAGCAGAAGGGCGTAATTTTGAACATTTAATATAATTTTGTTAATTTTGTGTTATTTTTTGTTAAAATAAATAAATTGTTATGTTGCCAAGTTTTTAGGATGTTTCCATAAATTAAGTTTGCCTTACTCACCATTTGACATTTCATCTATGGCTAACTAAGTCAAAAACGATAAATTATTGATTAAAGCCTCAATTATTCAATAACAATATGGAAAGTTTTACTGTATGCAGAATTTCACAGGGAATTCAAAAATGGAAAAATGTACAGGGTGTTCTATTTAAAATAAAAAAGTTGATATGCATTTCCGGTTTAACCGCAAATGGTACATTAAATTTGATAGCATTTTTGAATTCCTTAAAACTTCTTAGAAGGGGATAAGCAATTTCATTTAAAAATATCAAACCGTTGAGGAGAAACTTAGGGGGTTCCATACTTTATACTAACCCTGTATGATAGGTTAGAGACACAATTGAAATCTTTAAGTCTGCTGCACACGGCGTACTATAATATAATATATATTTTATGTTTGCACTCTAATATAATATATATTATATTAAGCCGCCTGCACACGGTGTGCGATAATATAATATATATTATATTATGGTGGCTGAAGACATGGTACAATATTCATATACCTTACGTCATTTGTTGAAGAAAATGATCGGAGACGACGTGTTATTGCTAGATTCCATACATAGTTCGTCAGATGAAGACGATGATACTATGGATGACAACTTTATAGCAACAATAAACATTAAAAAGCAAAACAAGTGTTGGATAAATGATCATATTAAATTTAGAAAATCACACGGAGAATTTTTGTTATTTAATGAGTTAAATGATACTTAAAATACACAAAAGCTTTGAAAAACAAGTGTTGACTAAAATGCCGGTTCGTCTAAACTCAAAAACATCGAATTGTGGGCTTCTGCAGACAACGGGACGCAAGGGGCTGGTAAGATATAAGTAGATATATTTGTGAAATATCGCTCAGTAGGCATATTTTCACAGGGATATAATATATCGCCTAGATATAGATATATATTAAAGCGCCCATGTGCGGCGTTGTGTGTTTTCTAATTATAAGCGATTTTTGTGTAATATATGAACTTTAATATATATTATATTATCGTACGCCGTGTGCAGCATGCTTTAGAGTCTCTTGGCGTTACGAGCGATAAATATGCCGCTATGCTCTTTCCATTGGTAGAGTCGGCTTTGCCACACGAAATTTTAAAAGTATGGGAACGCCATCGCAACAGTAGGCAAAATTTTAATGAAGATAAGGGTGCCGGGGATTTTAATTCCAATCACTGTAATAATCCTTTAAATATGTTATTAGATTTCTTACGAAGTGAGGTGGATTCTGAGGAGCGCATTAGGTGAGCCCAGACAGGCTTTTCTATGGAAACTAACCAAATGTATTTCACAAACTCTAACAAGTATGCTTTAAACCGTAAAATAACTTAGTAATGTCCCCATAGATACAGATAGAGAAGTTTTGGAACACCTTTTATCCATTAAAAATAGCTGTAATTTTTATTACATATCGCTATTAATTGAGTATCAACATAATATGAAATAACTGCTAATACTCCATATTTTTATCTCCCAAAACTAAATAAATAAATGAAATTAAACTGAACAACATCTTGTTTACTATATTAAAAAAGCTTTTGAATAAAAACGATAACATTGTGATTTTATGAAACGTGATTCATAAATAGAGCAGTTAATTTAATTGCATTTTACAATAACAGTACCTATTGTAACTGTTGTTCTCCAGTAGTACATCTCTAATGTACAATCGACGCCGCTGTATTTCAGTTATCAAAGGATTGTAGTTGTAGTCGTCGCGCCGGCGAAAAGCTACAGGTTGGAGTAAGAAAGAGAATGGGAGGTGAACTGTCGGAGAAAAGTTTTCTCCCATTCGTTTGCTTCGCATGTTGAGTTTGTATTTATGCGCTCTCGGTTAGTTTGTGATTAATCCTTGATACGCGTATTCTTATCCATTGTTTATCGAAAAACTAGTCGTTGAAGATATTTGGATTTATGTTTGTTTACAAACAAAAGTGACAGTGGCTTTTGAATGTTTAATAAGTCTTATTTTTATTGTGTTAATAGTGATTTGTGTTTCTGAACTGATGAAATATTACCGGATTTAATGCGGTTAGTAAATCTTATTTAAATATAAATTTAGAAACTTAGTAGGTTCTGTATACCCTGCATTTAAATTATTTTATCAGATAATTCGATTAAATTTATTGTACTGACCCTTAGTTTGTTGAAGTCCCTCGTATTAAAAACCCTAAACAAACAACTTTTTAAATGAAATTTTCACGTTTTCATGTATTTATTAAAGTTAATTTTTTAAATACATTGTGGACATTTTTTTCACAAGTAATTTGTTTAATATTTTTAATAATCTAATTTATAAATCTAAAGAAAAATGTACAGGGATGTAAAGGGTACTGTTTAATAAGTATATTTACAAATGAAATTGATTGTACTAACCCTTATTTTTTGGAAGTCCATCTTATTAAGAATAATAAAAAACTCTTCGTTTTAACAAAACTTCCAATATTTATTTAAAAAATTGTTTTTTTAACCTTAATGACAGCCGTTTCGCTAGAATTAGCATGGTCAGATTGACTTATTGAAGTTACATTTTGTTTGTTTGTAGCTAGGTACGTGATATTTATTAGGTAGTTATAAGGCTAAATCAAGTATGGAAGTAATAAGACATAACAATATTAAAGCCTAGATGTTATTAGCCCTAAGGGATTATCCTGGATGTACTTCCCTCTAAGGGATTATCCTGGATGTACTTCCCTCTAAGATCAGTATAACTGTGCAATGAGATAGTTAATTCCACAATATCATCAACACTTGCACTTGGATCCTTGTTTATCAATGATATATAACAATTCAATATCAGAGTTTTTTCATTTAAAAATAATGGACCTGTTTTTAGTCGTTTAGATGGTTATCAACATTGTTTGGTACTTGCACAATTAACATTCAACAAATGTTTTAAATATATTCCAACTGTTTACAATATTATGAAAACCATACAACTTCATACAACTTTACTCAAAGAACTAATACTAAGTACTGATTTAATGTACCTACTTTCTTTTAAAATAATATTCCCGATACTGTTTCTAAGAAAACTGGGTTGTTTGGAAAATCCCTCTCAATAATCGAATAATCTGTAAATAGGTGCAATCGTATTAAGCCGATTACAGTAGGCCACTTGCCATTTAAAATTTCTGAGAAAAATTCCCCAAACACTATATATAGGAGTAATACAAATAAAAAATATTCATTTTGCTTCTTTGAATTTAATAAAAATTGTAACGATATCTTGCTATCTTGACTTTAATTAATTTTTAAAAAATATATTTCATTGTAATTTATTTGTGACAATATTCAAAGTTTGAATTAATCTTCTTACAAAAAGAACAAAAATATATAAAATAATTATTGTTACAGATTGGTTTGTTTTCTATTATGAATGCCTTTCTTTATCAAACTTACTAAAATTTATGTACCTCTATCACTTTTTTTTATTAAAATTAGTACATCCCGTTACCTCTGACCTAAATCGTATATTCTTTACCATAGTTGCAACTAATTCGTTCAATACAAAATGTACCTTACGGTATACCCTCTTAAAATATATTTTGAAATCGAAGTATCTGCTGTATGAAGTCGCTACTTCAGTCGTTTTCTCGAGAGTTCTACTTAGTATAGTATGATCCGGAAAAATTAAAAGTATCTACTTTGAAATGTAGTACCTTCTTACTTCTGAAGTATATCCTACGAAAATGATGTTAATACTTCTAGTACTAGCATGTACTTCGTTTTTATTCATATACCACCCATTAATACTCTTTTCTACCGTGGCTCATATAGCATCTTTTTCACTACTGGTATTATATTTTTTTAAATATTAGTTTCCAAAACTAATAAAAATTTTGGACGGGTCACCAGTCACTCCCGTTTCACATGAAATGACAATGACAAGGCAACAATATCATATCCAATTCTACACTTCTTCTATAGTTTCCTTCAGAAAAACCTAGCACTAACAGCATGTAAACTTGCTCGTTAAATGAAAACTTTCCGCTCATTTTAAGTAGACTAAACCAACAATTAATACAATTGAAAAACATACTTTCTCGATTGTCAAGTCTGATGTTTAATTTCATAGCCAACTTTTGAATTTTCGATAATTTTGAATAACATTCCTATACCTATCACGCGGTTTTAGTTATTCCATTTTTTTGGAAAACGATGGGGACTTTCAAAAAATAACTAGAGTAAGGAAAGTTTTAGAATTAAATTGCCCAATAAACAAAGTAAATTTTTTTAAAATCCGTTAAAGGGTTTTAAAAATATCTGTCATTTTAATGTACCACATGTACATGTACAACATGTACATGTACAACATGTACCAAAATTTGTTCTTCTAAATTCAAGTATAAGGGAGATATACTTATTTTTTTCTAAATTTAAAACTTCTCTTTTAAAGCTTAAAACTTCTCAGGAAAGCAACTTGGCATAGAGGTAAGTTGCGTTAAATCGCCCTCTTTTGAGTTCCTCTACATGTCCTTGCTCTATGTCGGTTCTTATGCGAATCACCCTGTATGGGATAGTAGTGAAAAAAGACGTTATTGGCTCGTTTCCTTTTACTTTATTGTTGACTGCTTATAGATGTTTTCATTTAATTTCTTAAATATTTTTTGTATTTAGTCTTTACATTTTATATGATCCTAATTTTATTTTTATTTCTCTACAATTTGTTTTTTTTATGCGTCACGCTGTTAGCATGCTTTTGTTTTAATTAATATGTTTTGTCATATTTTAATGACTTTTTTAATGTTTACCCTCGTGTTTACCTTTTACTCACTATTACAATTAAAGCTTTTTCTAATATATAAAACTAGTCGAGTATTGTTTACGTTTTAAATCCCACCCTCTTCTTAGAAGCTTCCTTTCATTACTTGCTCCTTTGTTGCTGATGTAATGCTTGGTTGTGTTCATGCGATGAATGTCTTTTTCTTTTAGAACTTTGTATGGGTATAGAATAAACATTGTGTGTGGTCAAAAGAATGTTTTCTGTTGTTTGGGCATATATTCGTACAAAATATGTCTGGTTCACTTTAATTAAGTACTCTGTAATAATAAAAAGAGATAAAATAACGTTTAATAGCTTAAAAATAAATATTAAATTATGTAGTAGCAAGATAAATTTAATAATTTAATTACCGGGGATTAAACCTGTTTGTTGAATTAAATATATACAGCCTTACTAATAAACGGAGTATAAATATTTATACCGAGAATAAATTCAGAATAGGCAAAATGTCTACCAATAAATATGGAATAACTTATACTCGGAATAAAAACTCGGTATAAAGTTATACCTACCCTAAGCCTTGTTTAAGTGCAGAATAACCTATAAATATGTTTGCGATAAGAGGTGTAGAATCTGTTGAGGAGGTTATTAATTTAATAAATATGGACATAGATATGGAAAATACAAGAAATAGAAATGCTTTTAAAGAAAGAATAGACCCATTTACAATATATTCTGACAAATAGTATAATATAGATTTTCAAAACAAGGAGTTAGGCTTTTAAATGAACTAAATAGAGAATTCTTTAAATACGTACAGACGAGGAGGCGGTTTATCCTCCACTTTATAGATACTGACAACTTTAAGATATTGGGGTCGGAAACAAGTAAGTAAAGATTGATTTGTCTGCATTCTTTACATAATATGGACTGATATCACAATTTTTCCAAACAAATCCAGGTATTAAAAGATATTTTTAATTTATGTTTTGCCAGAAATAAGTAAAAAGTGATCAGTTAAAGACATTTTTATAATAAAATCTGCAAGGTAAAGAAAATCTCGACCAATTCCACAAAGTTAGAACTTTTCTTAAACAAAATTTTACAAATTATAAACCAAAAAAATCTAAAATATTGTATGATCCTCGTGGTGTATTGGTTAACGCAATAGGCTCTAACGCAGATGATGCGGGTTCGATTCCCGACGGCAACAATTTTTTTTATTTTTTTTAATAGTCGTACTGTCATATTTCATTTAATTTAACCTTAGAACAAAAAGTTCTAAGAATTTAACACTGTTCCATGTACTTGTGTCAACGTCTGCTACGTTGTCAAATCAATATTTTGGAATAAAGAGGGAATAGTTATACTGAATTTATTCCGAGTTTATTTGTAAACAATTTATACCAACCTTATACTTAGGATAACTATTCTAAGTTTAAATAAGGAATAACGTAAGAATAAGAGATTTTTATTAGTAACAGTGTAAATGTTTAAACCATTACTATTACTAAACTTGTTTAAAAAGAGTTAAATTATACTGTGACATAAAAATCCGAACACCCAGTTTGAATGATTTTATTTTTATAAAATTTTGTATAAGTACACTTTAATAATGTGTTTCTGATCAGGTGGTCAATGTCCTCCTGTGGTATCTCATTCCAGGCAACCACCAACTCCTCTCGAAGGAGGACGTTGCAAATTAAGCGTGCTCCATTGGGGATAAGTCGGGAGATCTTGGTGGCCAAGGTAACAATGTGACATAATTATGTTGAAAGAAGTCTATTGTGACTCTTGCGACGTGTGGTCGGGCATTATCTTGTTGGATTTGGCAGGGGGTGTCAAGATAGGGTAAAAGATGCCCGTTCATGTTACCTCTGATGAAGATTAAAGGTGATCTCGAACGATAAGCTATAGCACCCAAAACCACAACTCCAACAGATTGATGAACATGCCTTTCAACAAAAAATCTGTGGATTTCTCCTTTCACCACGTCGTCGTCTTCTGACCCTCGCTCGACCATCGTGCATGCCTAAACAAAATTGAGACTCGTCACCAAAGACAATACTGTTCCATTTCTCAGCCCAGAGTGACCGTTCTCTGCACCACTCAAGGGGATTACGTCGGTGTTCTGGAGTTAAAGGAAGGGCCCAGTGTGGTCGGTATGAAAATAGGTCAAAACGTCTTATTCGTCGGCAAACACTTCACATGCCTATAGGTGGTAGTGGAGAAACGGTCCCCTAAGACCAATAATCTTAGTCGGCGATCTTCACGGTCTGTTGTTCTACGGGGGCGTCCACAGCTCCTTGTTTGCGTACGGCCATCTCGAAGCCATGCAGGTCTCACCAAGAAGATTGTGAACAAGCTTTGCAATACCCTCTTCAAAGAAAGTTGCCGTCAATGATTTCAAGTAATCCTTGGCGTTGGTTTGAAGGTCGATATTGGTTTGAAAGCGCTTTCGTCTTCAGTTTAGGAAAAAGCCACAGGGTGCTAAGTCTGGACTGTATGGTGGATGATCCCATCTAAATTGTTCGAGAAGCTGTTGAGTTACACCAGCAGTGCGTGGACGGGCATTGTCACGGATCATAACAATTTCAGCGGTCAGTTTTCTTCTTCGTTTGTTCTGAATGCCTGGTCACTCGACTCATTCTCCGAATGGATTTCTGCAGCACCATGACTTTCATCCTGTAGAAAACCAATAAAAAAACTTGGCGATAGGAGGTTGAAAACAATTGGCCCTCGTATTATCAGAGTGAGAGAAAATTTAAAATGTTTTTCATTGGAGTTTTTGCTAAATTTCGTATCGCGTAACGTAAATTACCCTGTATAACTTTACAGACAGACAGTTATCGGTGCCAATACATACACATTAACGTGTTATTTGGCATCGTTTTCAATTTTTTTTTTTTTCAAATAAATTACATAACGGATGTTATTAAAACTATGACTAAATATATTTAACAAGAAATAAATTGATATTTCTTGTTATTCTTCTGTTTATATCGTTTAAAATATTCCTGCATGAATTAAAGAATAAAAGTTAATTATGTATTTAAAATTTTGATATCAAACAATAAACAAAAATTGACAAAAGTATTTAATTAAATAGATTATTTATACATATTTATTATATAAAGTTGGTACAAAGTCCTCTTCGTCTATAAATTTTTTTTATCGCTTTTAGGATGATGACAAACAGTACAGTTTTAGATTTTTCATTTATTTTAATATTTTTTCATAATTGGGGTATGTTTACAGGGTGATGGATTATAGTTTATATAGAAAGGACAAGGAGTAATAAATCATTCATTTAAGTAGATTTCATAGACGTACCAAAATATATTTTAAGAGGGTATACCGTAAGGTACATTTTGTATTAAACGAATGAGTTGCACCTATGCTAAAGAATATACGATTTAGGTCAGAGGTTACGGGATGTACTAATTTTTATAAAAAAAGTAATAGAGGTACATAAATTTTAGTAAGTTTGATAAAGAAAGGCAACATAGTTTATTCATAATAGAAAACAAACCAATCTGTAATAATAATTATTTTATATATTTTTGTTCTTTTTGTAAGAAGATTAATTTAAACTTTGAATATTGTCACAAATAAATTACAATGAAATATATTTTTAAAAAATTAATTAAAGTCAATATAGCAAGATATCGTTGAGATCGATGAGTCATTAAAACAACGACTAAGGCGTAAAGTCCATGGATTTTACTTACGAAAGGAAATTCCAACACTTGACAAAATTATGACATCAGTGCAAGAAGATACGGACTATACAAAATCCTCCAGAATGACATTATGCAAACTTTTGAAAGATGTGGGTTTCGGATATACAAAACATAATAGAAAATCTCTCTTGATAGATAAACCGGATATAGTTTTTTGGAGAAGAGACTATTTAAGAAGCATTCGACATGCCAGAGAACAAAATTTGAAAATCTTCTACTCAGACGAAACATGGATAAATGCTGGATATACAGTTTCAAAATATTGGCTAGATGAAAACATTAAAAGCGGAAGGCAGGCATTCGTGGAAGGTTTGTCGTTAGGTTTGCAGCCACCATCTGGAAAAGGAAAAAGACTTATCATTGTCCATAATGGAAGTTCTGAAGGTTGTTGGTGATGGATTATTAACTTTTATTTCAAAACGCACGGGGGACTATCACGAAGATATGAATGGGGATATCTTCGAGTAATGGTTTGTTCAAATATTGGATCTGATTCCAAAAGGGGCTGTTATTGTTATGGACAACGCAAGTTACCATTCACGGTTACGCAAAGCATTGCCCACAAGTCGTTGGCGTAAAGCAGAGCTTTTGGAGTGGCTTATTTCGAAAAATATTAAGTTTCCAAAAGTTCCACTAAGGAAAGAACTTTACACAATTGCAAAAATGAACAAGAATAAATACAAAACCTACATTGTAAAAGAAATGGCTTCTTCTCGTGGTATATCAGTTCTTCGACTTCCCCCTTACCATTGTGAACTTAATCCCATAGAATTAATATGAGCTTAGGTAAAGGGGGAGGTTGGAAAAAAAATACTACTTTTAAAATAAACGATGTTGTGAAATTGTTTGAGAGTGCTGTAAGCGAGGCTGTAATTCATGTTAGTAAGGAAAATTGGACAAAGTGTATCGAGCATATTATCAAAGTAGAAGCAAATATGTGGAAAATTGACAATATTTGTGATGCTTTAGTCGACCCTATTATTATTAATGTCAACAACGATTCTTCCTCTTCCGAGTCGGATATAGAATAAAATGTAAATAATAAATGTATTCCAATAATTATTTCTTTTCAGTTTTTATTATATTATAATTTAAAGGGTATTTTTTTCCCAAAATACACACCACTGCATTGCGTTATTGCTAATCTGCTAATCCTTTAACAATGAAGAAACCCTAAACTTTGCTACAACTGAAACAAATACGGGGTCGATATACCTGGTTTTTAGATTTACGGAAGAAATGTAATTTAAAGTAAGAGATTTATCAAAAATTTCATGGTGCTTCCTGTAAAGGTTTTGCATACTTAATTAGGGTTTATTACTCCTTGTACTTTTTGTACATACTATATAATGATAAATGAGGATTTGAATTAGGGGCTAAATGCCAAAAATAAATAATGTGGTTTGTTTGTCTTAAAGGTGTGCTTTACGTTCTCTAGTATGGATTAAGGTCAAACCAAATAATTGTTTTTATAAATGGCTCAACAGAAAGGGCACCGGTGTAAGTCCTAAGCATGTTTTCCTAATAAGAATAATACTTCTTGACATGTTAGTTTGTGAGAAGAAAAGAAAGACCATTCATTGAAAAGAATAGAAAGATATGTGATACTGAAATTAAGATTAAAGAACAACAAAAACTAAAGCTTTCTGGTTGGGATATGTGTCTAGTAAAATAAATGATATTTCAAATTGATTGTACTAACCCTTACTTTTTGGAAGTCCATCTTATTAAGGATATTAAAAACATCAGGTACCTAGCTACAAACAAACAAAATGTAACTTAAATGTCAATCTGACGATGCTTCATAGCGAAACAGCTGTCATTGAGCCTTTAAAAAAGCAATTTTTTAATAAATATTGGAAGTTTTGTTAAAACGAAGAGTTTTTTATTATCCTTAAATGATATTTCAGTGAAAAAGCAACCCGTACTTTTATTGTTTTCTCACAAAATGGTTTTCCTAGCAAAATGGTTTCTGTATTTGTAATTCTGGAAGGGTGGGTCGCCGCACTGCACTTAGGCCACATTGGCCCATTGAGCGTCCTTCTGAGATTGAGTCTACCTACGAGTATTAGCTCGTCAACCATCCTACCTGTTTAAAGTCGGTGACAACGTCGCCAGTAGGGAGCTCTCTCAAGTTGACATGTGTTAGCCAATTTTCGGAATACAGATAAACCCAACCTTTTCAAATGTTTTCGTGACAAGTAAGAATACCTGTGATCACATGCAGGTCCTTTCTGGTCATGGCCACGTATTTTTTGGCTGCTCTGCTATTCCAATACTTCAGAACTTCCTTGGATAATCTGCAATCTTTTTCTTCGTCACTTCTTCCCCTGAATTTGTCAATGTCAACCATCGCTGATGCCGGCAAGCTGACCAGACTGCCAGACCCCAAGATCCTTTGGGAGGCAGCTTTTCTAGCCAACGAGGCAGCTATGCGGTTGCCTTTTGAAATTCCATGACCTTTTATCCAGCCTACAGTAACCACATGGCAGACTTCGGTAAGGCCCATATGACATTCTAATACTAGACTTGATGTGAGTCGTGGCCTATTCAGGGCTAATAGTACTTGTCTGCTATCCGTAAGTGATTTCCGTTTTGGTGATCCTCTTTTGCGACTATGGAGACGGCAGTTAGCTCTGTTTGAGCTATACTAGCATTACAACCCATTGCCCATTTTATATTTAGGTTTAGGGATCTGGAGTAAATTCCACATCCTGAACCTACTTATGTTTTAGATCACAATGGTTTTTATTCACAAATAATTAAATAATGAACTTTTTTGAACGTGCTGAAAATGATGGTATTTGACAGTTTGCCCTCTATTCAAGTCTACTCTTCAAATTGCAATTAAAGGTAATAACCTCAGTAATAACAAAAATTGTTGTTCCTATCACAAAATTAGTTAAAATGTTACAGGATATTTGATAAAACAAACTGTTTTTTTAATCTTCTTCAGTGTTTTTATGTTATACAGGGATTTTACAAAGTTATAATTTTTATATGAAAAAAACAAGTTCAACTCTTTGTATAATTTATAAGAAGCAGAATATCAATAATCCACTGCTACTACAATTTTATTATAAATTTTTATCAATGATTTATACTGTTTATTTTCCTTATATCGACTACAGGGTGAGTTAAAGTGCAAGTACATTATTTTCTCTTTATTTCTTATTTCTGCTGTTTGTCACTATCGAAAAGCATCATCGCCACATTTTTTATTTATTATTCCCTGTTTCAAACTTTATTAGTTTTTAAATGATTTTTTTTATTTTTCAAATCAATTTGATCAAATTAACTAGGTGCCTAAATATTTACAAATAAAAAATAAGTAAACTATGACTGAATTATCTAAAACTGATAGTTCGTTATGTATAAATTTTTGTTTACATTTTATTTTTAATTTGCTTCAACCATTAAGGATTATTAACGAGGAACAGTACAATATAAATTAAACAAAACATAATGGTAATATCAAATTGATAATCGTTTAATTGGTTAAATTGTGTTGATCAATTCGATGGCTACTAATACATTAAATACTGGATCAAGGTCAACTTGTTCGTGAAGGCACTTTTTTCTTTCTAGTTCATATTAAGGACAGTCTACAAAAATATGGTTCACAGGTTACTCGCTATCACAAGTGAAACACGTTGGTTTGGGTTCCCTCCAGCGGTGTTCTATTCGTAATCTGGAGATGATCACTTGCTCTCTTCTGTTTTAAGGCTCATCCTTCAAACGGTTGCGAACTAAAAATATCAGGGGGTGCGAGCGGTTAAAAATTTCAAAGCTAACGAAGGCGTGTTAATTGAGTATGTATCCCTTTACCACTTATTTTGCCGTTAGAGTGAGAAACTATTCGGATTTTGGAGTTACACAGCACAGGTCAGGATTTATTTAGATTTGTTTCGTTAATAGTGCTCTGTGGGATTTTTTATATTGTTTATAGATATTTTTCGTGATTGTGTTGTGTTTTTTAAAGACGTTTGCAGACATTTTAAAATGAATAAGGTAGAAGAAAAACGAAATTTTTATCGTAGAGGAAATAACCAACATTTAAGAGAAGCAAGCATTTTAAAAAAACAAGTTCTCGGTAATATGATGATCATAATATAATAGAAATTGTTGACGAACACTCGGACACGAGCATGAGAAAGATAGCGGCTGAATTAAGAGTACCTCGTATGAGGGTATGGAGGACAGTTAAGGACCAGTTACTTCAGCCTTCCATATCACAGAAGTTCAAGAATTACTTACCGAAGACTATGCTAAACCAATGGGATTTTGTGATCGGCTTTTAGAAGAAAATAGACGCAACATAAATTTTATAGATAATTATTCAATGAAATTGATTGTGGTAACCTTTACTTTGTGGAAGTCCATCTTACTAAGAACAATAAATAACTGAACGGCTGAACTAAACTTCCACTATTTATTCGAAAAATACGTTTTAAAATGCTAGTTATTAGGGAAACAGCTGTAATTGCATTTTAAAACGTAGTTTTCGAATAAATAGTGGAAGTTTAGTTTAACCGTTCAGTTATTTATTCTTAATATATTATTCACTGACGAATCTACTTACTAATGGAGTTACTAATCATAACACTCATGTCTGGGCTGATGTAAATCCCAAAGATAAAAAAGTGCGTCATCATCAGGTTAATTTTAGAGTGAACGTTTGGGCTTGAATAATCGATAACTATTTGATAGGGCCAGTGTTTCTTCCAAACAAATTAAACGGGGAACATTATTTATCATTTTTACAAAATGATTTACCAATTTGCTTAGAAAATGTCCCATTACAATTAGATGAAAAATGTATTTTATGCAAGACGCCGTTAGAGCTTTTTTATTTCGAGAATATCCAGGACGTTCGATTGGAAGGGGGCCAGATGCACCAATTGAATGGCCACCGCGCGGTCTATGTTTAAATCCATTAGATTTTTGATTCTGGGGATATATGAAAGAAAAAATGTTTATTCTGTGGAAATACTCAGTGAGAATCAAATAAGGCACGGAATTTTACAAATTGCTAACGAGTTTCAACAAAAACATTTAATTTTTCAAAATATTCGGTATTCCTTGTTGAAACGATGTAGAACTTGTATATAGGAAGTAAAATAATCCTTCCCTGTCCAAAAAGTAGAACTATTAGTTAATACTACTTCTCAAGACTAAATAATATTGCGCACAACCGATGCGTAAAGGTGAGATGTACTACTGGTTTTTTTAGTATATGTACTACTTTTCAATAGTGACATAATTTAAAAAACAGGATTTTCCAATTACTTAAAAAAATAATGTATTTGGGTTTTGACTCGCCCTGTATTCAATAAAATAAAAATTAGCAATATTAATCATTTTTGATTTTACTAAGAATAATAAAAAACTCTTCGCTTTAACTCAACTTCCAAGTTTAATTGAAAAATTCGGTTTAAAATCACAATTACAGCTGTTTCGCTATAAACTAGCATCGTAAGTAATGTCAAAATTCTAAAAAACGATCCAACTCAAAAATTTTCTAACCAATAAGAGAACATGTAAATGATTCAAATTATCTATTTAATGACTATGATAAAAAAATACCTAATTAATAAAAATCCTCAATGTCCAGAATTGTATGGAACTATTAAATTACATAAAGAGTCAAAACCAATTAGACCTGTAGCTTCGTATGTTAACCGAGATGTTAACACTCCTAACACTAAAGTAGCTAAAAAATTAAATACTATTCTAAATAATTATGGTTACATATTTAAATATTCAGTACAAAATTCATTAGATTTGATAAATAAATAAAATAAATGTAATTTACAAAATAATACTAAAAATTAGTATCGTTTGATGTAACTAATATGTTCTCTAAAATACCTCCTAAAGAATGTATAGTTCTAGTTAAAAAGATATTAGATGAAAGAAATATTCATCCAGGTATAATATCAGATATAATTGACCTATTTAATGTATGCATTAGCCAAAATTATTTTACTTTTGATAACAAAGTATATATTATTGTATTGTATTTTGGTATAGATATGTTGATGATGTCTTAGCAGGTTTTGTAGGTAGTGAACGACAATTTGATATATTTTTTAATTATATTAATACCTTGCATCCTAAAATTAATTTTACCTTAGAGGTTGAAAAAAATAATTCAATTAATTTTCTAGATTTGAGAATTGAAAAAGTTAATAATTCATTAAATTATTCAATATACAGAAAACCAAAACAAACAGATGTAACCATACCATATCATTCAAATCATCCTATATCACATAAATTAGCAGCTTATAATTCCATGATACATAGAGCATTTTCAATTCCAATGAAAAAAAATAATTTTAATAAAGTAATTGAGATTATAAAACAAATAGCTACATGTAATGGCTATCCATTATATTTGATAAATAAATTAAATAATAAGAAAGAACATAAAATATCAGTACTACTAATAATCCCTCAACAATCTAAAGAAATTAAAAGTTATAAAAGTATTACATATTGTGGATATATTTCTAATACAATTTCAAAAATAATATCTTCGGCAACATCTGCATTAATTTCATTCAAATCACACAATAATGTTGGTACAAAATTGTTAAATGTAAAAACAAAATTACCTAAATTAAAAAAAATCTGGTGTTTACAAAATTAATTGTCCAAAATGCAATGCTGTATATGTAGGTCAAACACAAAGACATTTTGAAATAAGATTCAATCAACACCTAAGAGCATATAGATTACAACAACCAGATAATTCAAACTATGTTCTTGAACAGCCACACTCACTCATACACACCAATGACATTTAAATATTACAAATTTGTGATAAAAAACAAAATTTAGATTTCCTCGAAGAACTTGAAATAAAAAGACATCTAGCAGATCAACAATTTAAAGTAGTGAATGAACAAATAAATCTTGGAAATTCTTCACTTTTAAAGTGTTTGCTTTGATTGAGTCTTCATTTTATACATAGATAAGACGTAATTATAACATAAATATATTAAGTTATTGTAAAGATTAGCATGATATAGTTTTTTCCTGGTTTTTCTATATCATTGCACAGTTATACTGATCTTAGAGGGAAATACATCCAGGATAATCCCTTAGGGCTAATAACATCTATAGGCTTTAATATTGTTATGTCTTATTACTTTCATACTTGATCTAGCCTTATCTACTTAATCAACATCAGGTACCTAGCTACAAGCAAACAAAAAATGTAATTTCAATATGTCAATCTGACGATGCTAATTTATAGGGAAACAGCTGTAATTGTGATTTTAAACCGAATTTTTGGAAGTTGAGTTAAAGCGAAGAGTTTTTTATTATTCTTAGTAAGATGGACTTCCAAAAAGTAAGGGTTAGTACAATAAATTTAATTTTTGATTTTTTTTTTCAAATAATAAAATATGGTGGCAACATTGGATGAGTATGTATAACACAATTAAACTATTGTTGTGATAGGAAATTGAAGAAGCCTTTGAATATGAATTAAAAAAATAATAAACATAAATGCGTTGAGTGTGTATTATAGTAAAATCACGTTAGGTTGTGGTAAACAATTATTACAGGTAATCGGAACTGAGGAGATTGCTTCTATTTGTCAAACAAACACGAATGCAATTCCAGCAACAATGTAAAATGGAATTACGAAATTTCACATTAGGCACGAACATTTTAAGCTGATTTCAGCATCCGATTACCTGATATAATATTGCTATAATTGCTTTATTGTGTTTTAATGAAATAGTATAATTGAATCATTTAGATAATTACTAATAAGTGATTACATGTTAATTTGACTTGACTCTATAAATATTGTTTATAAATGTGTTTAAAGGAAAATATTTCTTTAAATCCCTTTTATATTATTTGGTTATAATCATAGATGCACAATACAATTATAATTTTTGAAACGTAGTTGGTCAAAGAAATGACTCACTCCATAAAACGTAGTTTTCGAATTGAAAGGCTTTTTCTGTGGGCGTTTACCAGTGAGTCATCCAACTTAAAATCGATTCATCACATTTTCAACTGTGATTTATAACAAGTACTTTAACCTGTGGCGTGTGAAAAGATTTCGCGAGAAATTTTGAAATTTTATATCGAGTTATTTTTTGATGTCAACATCAGAAATGAAATAATCTTATTATTTTTAGTACAGTACAAAAGGAAATTGGGTTTATTGTCTTTGACAACTTAATTTAACATTTATGCGTCAAGCTCCATCATGCTGTAATCCTTTTAGAAAAAAAACCTTTTAGGTTTATTAATTTTCCTCAAAAGGTTCTGATTTCACTTTGTTTTCTTTTATTGAAACCTTGTTTGAAGCGTTTTGAATGTATGACCTCACTAAAGAATGGCATACCGATAAGAAAAACAATTGCGGTTACATTTTAAAAAAATGTTTAATGCCGTCACTGATTAATTAGATTAAATGTAGCTATTTTTTTTATGATCTCAATTTCTCATCAAGAAAGGACAGAAAATGTCACTAGAATTAATATTTTCTAAACAAAGTAAAGAAATGTATAGTTATAATAATATTACATTGTCCAAATATTTCCAATACAATTTCGAAAATATTATCTTCGGCAACATCAGCATTAATATCATTTAAAACACAAAATAATGTTGGTAGAAAATTGTTAAATGTAAATACAAAATTATCCAAATTAAAAAAAAAATCTGGCGTTACAAAATTAAATTGTCCACAAAGTAAGTACAAATAGGTCAAACACAAAGAAATTTTGAAGTAAATTCAACTTAGGATCATATTGATTACAACAACCAGATAGGTACTGTTACAGGTCTAATATTATCTTTATTGATTTTCATCATATTTGTTCATATTGGTGAAGAACCTAGAAATAAAGTAGTTAGTAAAGTGATATTGGAGTTCTTTTATAAGAAAAACTTACTGTTATAGTTTGGGTTGACTTTGTCTTCTGTCAGTTAGTACCTTCATATCACAATTAGTCTTATATAGTAGGTAGTATAGCTTGTTATTTGTTCTTGCAATTGTTTTCTTCATCTAAACTGTCACATGTTAGGTTAAGAGCATGTTTTATTAACCTTGAGTGACATGACATTTGACCCCTTCTAAATGCTATAAGCCACCTTAATTGTTCATGGAACTCAAAGTTGGGCTGTTGGTCTTAATAGGTTGGAGACATAGTCCTGAAATCACTTCCGTTACCAGTTGACCACTTTAAAAAAAAAAAAAAAGTTGAGATTGTTGGGTGCACGTGTGCCAAGGGTACCAAATACAGGATTTTTCTGGATATAGACCCCAATATTACCTCAACTAATCAAGAATAATTTCTATTTAGTTAAATAGGCGCATATAGCGGATTCAATTCTTGATTGACACAAATATTTCACCTTAAGGTCACCTTACACCAACGGTAAGTCCCATCGAAGACCTATTATCTCCCCAAGCACAACTCAAACACATTTTATAAGACTTTTCTTTATTTTCAGACCTTTTATTTTTTGGTTTTGTCTTATACCTACCTGTTACTGTCTTCTACTTGTTCATCTCTCCTCTGGTGTATATTATTTGAATATATAGTGAGCTGTTCCCCCTGTGATTTGGAAGCCAGCTACAGGGCACGAAGAAAGCCAAGCTGTCCTATTACTTCCAGCAAGGAAGTTTAATAACAATTTGGTGAGATTTAACCATTTTATACTGTTTCTTCCCAACATACTACCAGGATTTGAGACTATCTAGTGGTGTAAAATCTAAAAGAAAGTATTAAATAGTTGAGTTGAATTACATTATTAGTTAGTAATTAGGTATAGATAGTTAATCTAGTTATAAGTAAAAATAGGTTAGTCTAATTAAACTATTAGTTACTAATTAAGTACAAATGGTTAATTTTATTATAAGTGAGGATAGTTTTGTTCAACTAAGTTGTTAGTTCTAATTAAGTAGGTATAGATAGTTTATTTAGTGAGGTATAGGTAGTTTAGTTATTTAATTTATTAGTTACCAATGAGGGATAGTTACCTCATGTAGTTAGTTATAGGTAAAAGTAGTTTAGTTTATTCATTAATTACTAATTAGTTAAAGGTTAAACACTCTAGTTGTTAAGTTTATTTATTTAGGTAGTTAAATCCTTCCAATTTAATTTAAGTTGATAATATAACTGAAATAATACCACTTAGTATATTTATCCAATATTTAGAAATAGTACTTACCATCAATCTCAAAGAAAAAAAAGTGTACACCTAAGGTATATATATACGCTGGGGTTATCCATTCACTGTTCATTGTTATAATAATAAGATTTACCAAACATTTAGACTAGACAAACTCTTGAAACTAATATATATTTTATTTTTCATCTTACCACAACCTCACCGTTATTCAACCAGAAGCCAGAGTTGCACAAAACATAAATTTAAGTCATAGATTTTAAGGGTTTGACAGTTGATAGTTTGGGTTATGGTTAATGGTCCGATACGCGGATTAACCAAATTTGTACCTACCCCACTCTACGAATATAAGAGCTAGCCCACGCAAATTAATATATTTTTTTGTTTAACAATTAATTGCACTTTGAAAGAAAAGGGTAACAGTACACTTACGCAAAACATTTACTTGAACATCCAACCTCACTCATACACACCAATGACGTCTAAATACGGTTACCGCTAAAATCCAAAGAAAGAACGAAATTACTTTTGAAAAACTTACGGATTGGCTACACAAGCATAACGTTAAATCATTTTTGAAGATTGTTTTCCTTGCGTAGAAAAAGTATAGTACGTTACACGAGTTGTAATTCTATTACGCACTCGTAAAATTTACACAACTCTTCTTACGTAATATAGGTACGAGTATAGTAGTTTTCACAATAAATGGTATTAACTGAAGGATTATAACAAAACCAATTAGACTAAAATCGGAGATGCACATCAGAAATGTAAAAGGACCTGATTCAGGTAATTTTGTTTCTCAGAGAGGGATTGTACAGGATTACAGCTTACACTTCTTGTTTATTTTAGTCTTTGTATTGCATTGAAAGTGTTCACTTATGCTACGGCGTGCAATAATTTTATAACATTTATTTGGCATTACAGACATTAATAGCAAAGATTTTATACCCCAACGCACAGAATAGGCAGTATGTGGCGTCCGTGGATAAAAAGTAATAGTTGCTTCTTCCAGTGGTTCGTTAAAGAAGAATCACTTATCTTGTGACGCGAAAATCATTATAAAAAATGTGTATAGTTTCCTTACTTTAGCAAGGATATAACGCGGGTGCTGCAGCAAGAGTAACCAGTAATTTGACGAAGGTGCCTCTTACTTCAGTTAGACGAATTGTTGAAAATTCCATGGAATCAAGAAAAAAGCGTAAAGATTCCGGTGTCACAAAAAGGTCTAGACGACTGGGAAAAAATTTGATAAGGCGAAAAATCTAAACTATGTCTCTACAATCAAAAGTCTGAAAAAACGGCTCATCAATGACGACACTCAAATCAACTGTGGCCTCACTATTCTTTGGCGAGCTCTGTCTACAATGGACTTGAAATATCGCAAAATTGACAAGAGACAAGTAATAATGGAATCCACACGTTTAGTAAACTGGCGTTCTAAATATATAAAGTCAATAAGAAAATACCGGTCTGAAAATCGGCCAATACTCTACCTCGACGAGACGTGGTTTGACACGCATGATACCCCTTCTAAAGGATGGTCTGATTCCTCTGATAAGTGTAAAACAAAAGCACCATCAAATAAAGGGAAGAGAATCACAATATTACACGCAGGATCAGAAAATAGTTTGATCCCAAACGCTATGTGGCTTTCTGTCAAAAATATTAAGGACTCTTCTGTTGATTATCACGAAGATACGACAACAGAGCTTTTTGAAGATTGGTTTAAAAATTGTCTGTTTACCCAACATTCCGCCAAACAGCGTTATAGTAATGGACAACGCAAGCTATCATAGTCGACAATTGCAAAAAAATCCTGGCTCAAAGAATACGAAATTGGAGATTAAAAACTTTATGGCTGCAAATGACATATATTTTGAGAAAAATTATACCAAAAAAGAACTTTTACAAGTGCTGCAGTCATTTTCTTTAAAAAAAACATGTTTTTGATACAATTGCAGAAGAATTTGGACACACAGTGTTACGACTACCTCCCTACTACTGCGTGATGAATCCCATAGAGCTTGTGGGGCACCAACTTAAATCGAGTGTGCGCGAAAAAAATACTTCCTCGACTTTAAGTGGTAGTGTGGTAGAATTAATTAGGAACTGTATGAATGACATCCCTACCGAGAGTTGGAAAAGTTCTGTTAGTCATGTTATAAATGTTGAAAACTCATACCTTTCTGTAAAATCAATTGCAGAATTGTAATATTTATATAAATTACTTGTATATTATGCAAAATTCAAATTTCTTAAGTTCGACCCTGTAGCACATTTGCATCTTTTACCTGAGGATTTTCTACACAATTAAATCGGGTAGTTTATTGCAATTAATAAGCCAACACCATTTTACTGTGAAAAATACTATACTGTCGTATATTGTGTTTCTTTGTTGTTTATTGCTATTTCTCAATAATTTTCCTTGAAACACAAGTTTTTTTGAAATAGTTTTTACTTGTTTTTATATTATTGTATAAAACTAATATCCATATCGACAATATCGACAATATGAATTAATTATGCCATATAACAAATAACGTAAATCGTTTAAATAACTATGACGCATTTCTGAATATATTTCTTTGAGCTCTGTCGTTTTTCACTTAGTTCCTTATTAAACTAAAAGTCTCAAGTTGGTCAAGGTCGACCCATGTTGTACGGTGAAAACGAGCCATGCCAAGCTGTCTACTTTGCCGCACTGGTGATCTTTGTTGTTGTTTTTGTATATTACATTGGCGTAGCAGGTATTGCAACTTCAAGTCCCACGGTGAATAATTTATTTGTCAACGTTTTTATTCATTTATATGGACAGGTACGTGTTGTAGATTAAAAAACGTTAGTGTTGAATTTTTAAAGGTAGTAAGAAGGACATTTTTGGTCAAAGATTTAATCGGTTTAATATTTATTTTAATAATTAATTTTGCATTAATAAATCTTCCAAATACTTATTGTGAAATGTAATAATCATTAAACGAAAACCCAAAGTATAAAAATCACTAATTTGAATCTATTATTAAGAGGCCAAGAGGTTAAGAATAATATATTATATTCTAAGGGACTAAAGCACGAGTGAAGCGAGGGTAGCAATCACCTGAGGGATTAAAAGACACTTTACGCCTGTAGTTTATACGCCATTTTTTATATCGTTCAGTCCAAGACCTCTAAAATTTAAATAAGTATTTACCATAAAAATATAAAAAAATTAAATTAATGGGCAAATAACAAAAACTATAAAAAAACAACACAATACAACAAATTTTTTTACAAAATTAAATATAAACACATTAAAAAACTTCAAAACAGACTTATTTTCCAACATTAATTTTAATGAAAAATGGTTTAAAAACTTAACCGACATTGATTTTCCATTAGAAGTTAAAAAAATTTTATCATTAGTCCAAAATTTTGTTTCACAATCTAACAAAGAATTTAATATTGTTTCTTTATTAGCTGACATTGAAAATATTATTTATAATTGCGAAGAGAGTAAAAAAGATTTGTACAGATCTCAGTTTACCAATATTATTACAAAGTTTACTCATAAAGAATTTAATAAGAACCATTTTTTAGATAAACCTTTTAACAACTGCAAAACTTTTATGAAACAACATCCAGAAATTTACATTATTCTAAGTGACAAAGGCAATGTCACTGTTGCTATGTACAAAGATGATTATATTACCAAATCAGAGGAACTACTAAGTGACAAAAAATACAGCTTTCTCGCAATCCTACTTGTACTTTGCAACAAAAAGCCAATAAAATAATTACAAATTTACAAAACTCAAATTTTATTTCAAAGGAAATTGGAACTAAATTGAGATACTATAACTCCGTAATTCCACGATTTTACTCTCTTCCCAAGATACACAAGCCAACCATAATAATGAGACCAATCGTGGCATCAGTTAACTCTCCAAATAATAACTTGGCAAAATTTCTGACAGATATCTTGACTTCTGCTTATAATAATGAAAATGAATTTTATATCAAAGATTCATTTACATTCAGTAACTTCATAAACAATTTTAAATTGCCAGAAAATTACACTGTGGTTAGTTTTGATGTTGTGTCCCTGTTTACGAATTTGCCCCTTTCAGTCATTAAACGCAGCATCACACATCACTGGCAAGATATACAACCACATTGCAGTTTTGATTTGGAAGGTTTTCTTAACATACTAGACTTCATCTTTGAGTCGAATATCTTCATTTTCAATAACAAATACTACAAACAAATTTTCGGCACACCCATGGGATCATCTATTTCACCAATTTTACCTACTGACTATCCATTACGCATACAGTATTGTCAATGGATTTTACGTGAAATCGCGAACAATCCGAATTTTGTGGCCAATATTCTATTTACGGATGAAGCCACCTTTTTTAGACATGGGATTATGAATTTTCATAATGACCCATATGGGCAGATGTAAATCCACATACCATAAGTGTAAAACGATTTCAACAAACATTTTCGGTCAATGTTTGGCTTGGCATCATCGATGATTATTAATTGGATCATTTTTCCTTCCTGTACGGTTAACCGGTGAGACATACCAACATTTTCTAGAAAATGAACTTCCACTTCTTTTGGAAGATGTACCTATTATTATTAGAAGGCGCATGTGGTTCATGCATGACGGAGCTCCTCCACATTTTTCAGTGATTGTACGCGAGTTTTTAAATAATGTTTTTCCAGGCCATTGGATCGGACGAGGATCTCCACACCCGTGGCCCCCTAGATCACCTGGACACAATCCTCTGGATTTTTGTTTGTGGGGATATTTGAAATCGCTTGTTTACTCAACACTGATATTAAACGTACAAGATCTTCAAAATCGTATCATAGACGGCTGTAATGTTATTCGTAACAATCCTGGTATCTTCGAACGTATTCGACAATCCATTAGACATCGAGCGGATTCTTGCATTTTAGCTGGAGGTGGACATTTTGAACATTTGCTCTGAAATGTATTATTTTTTCTTTATGTTTAACACATGTTGCTTGTAATAAAATAATAAAAAAATATAAATCAGTAGCGTCACCAAGAAAAATTAATTTCACGTACAACACCCTGTATCTCATAAACGACAACACCTATCACACATGTTTATATGAACTTTTCGTCTTAAAATTGAGTAACGACTAACCTTCTTGACATGCAGGTCGATTGGTGTTGTTCTCATCGCTCCTGTGATGTTCAGACAAGCCATTCGCTGTATTTGATATAGTTTTTGTATGGTCGTTGCTTGTAGAGTTTTAGGTCCCCATGCAATGGCTGCGTACGTTAGCATAGGTCTTATTATTGCAGTGTCCTCCGACTTATAGGCCACATATGCTCTTTGTGCTCTGCTCTGAATGTGCGAGTCCCATGTTAAATTCCTGTCCGAGGTATTTCACCTCTTCAGAGAAGTTTATTTTGCCTTTGAAGATTTCGGGGGGTTTCAAGCCCGATAAGCTTCTTTTCCTTGTGAAAAGGACCATCTCTGTTTTCTTGGGATTGATCGACAGTGAGTGTTCCTTACACCATGCTTCTATTAATTTGAGGCCATCCTGCGCTCTATCGCACAGTGTGTTCACAAATTTGCCGGTCTGCAAGATAACTATGTCATCTGCATATGCAATTGTGTAGAAACCATTATTGTTGAGGTGATTAATCAGGGAATCCAGGACTAATTCGTGCTATTCTAGCAGTTATAAGATTATTAACTGTGTACGGTATTTTTTTATTAATGTAATATTTATGTTTTTTCCCATCATCTTTAATAAAATTCACCTTAATACGTCCAATAAGTATGAAACACAAAATGTATTATCGCTAGGGATAAGTCCAGTTAGTAGTGGGAAGGTCAGTGGTAATGCGAATAGATTTTCTCTATTATTTTTACTTACACTTGGGTTCTTGATTGTTAAAGGAAACAATTTTGTTTAAATATAATCTATAAGGTAAAAATAGTAACCAGGGATACGTAAAACTCTGAAAAGTAATAATTTTTTTTGTTTATAATATTTTCAGTTTTTAACATACAACTTACAATCTTTGTAAGGTACTTTATTATTTAATTAAGGTATACGTAATTTTTTTTCACAGTATCAGTTATCCAATTACCTACGCGATATTTTTTGTGGACTTTTTATTTGCTTATGTCCAAATTAAAGAAATATATTCACGCAAAAAATGCATCAAGATCATTTTCATAGTGGTTAATTTACATTTTGTTATAGAATCAACAAGTTCTTGAAAAACTACTTTTACTTTATAGACATATTTAACTGTTCGTGGTGTCGTCGACTTCCATAATTATAGATGTGAGAGTGAAAGTGAACCCTTTTTAATTATTCTTGTTTTTTATTGCTGATACGAGTATGTAAAAACCGTTTCAATTAAAGTCGGTATCGGCAGAATTTTTTAAGTGAAAGAAGCAAGCTTTTATTTTTAAAATGGGGATAAATATATTGACCACCAAACAATACTTTCCAAGTGGAGTTTTTTGCCGACATTAATAACAGCATTTACTAAAGTGAAACTAACAGAAACAGAACGTATCGAGATTTTAACCATGATTGGTTATGGAGATAGAGTGAGGACTCAAGCAGAAATTCGTAATTTATTTAATGCTAAATACCCCAATCGCGTTCCAATTACTCAATCAACAGTAAGTAAAACTGAAAAAAAATTCAGAGAAACGGGCCATGTTAAAGATCTTCCCAGAAGTGGTAAAACATCAATATTCGAAGCCGAAAAACTGGACGTTATACTGGCGTTTCGAGAAAATCCTCATACCAGTTCTAGGCAGGTTGCCTGTTGTAAGAGTGCTAAAAAAGGAGAAGTGGCATCCATACAAAGTACATCTGCTCTAGGAGCTATTAGAAGATGACTTTGATAGAAGAATCGAATTCTGCAAAATAGTTATGGAACAATGTAACAGAGATCCAGGTTTCATACAAAAGGTACTTTTTTCAGATGAAGCGTCTTTTATGCTTAACGATCACGTAAATCGCCAGACATGTCGATATTGCGTAAGTGAAAATCCACATTGGATGGAAGAGTATAGGACACAATATCCCGAGAAGGTGAATGTTAGGGCCTGCATTATAAACAATCAAATTGTAGGGCCATATTTTTTTAAAGAAAACCTAACTGCTGCTAGTTATTTGGAATTTCTTCAAAATTATCTGTTGCCACAGCTAAATCAGCTATTTCCAAATAGAAATGATTTATGGTACCAACAGGATAGGGCTTCCCCGTACTATGGCGTTGAGGTACGAAATTACCTTAATAACGTTTTCCCAGGAAAGTGGGTAGGTAGAAGGGGTCCTATCGATTGGCCGCCAAGGTCTCCAGATTTGACTCCTTTTTTTTTGACCTTTTTGACTTTTTTTGTGGAGATATTTAAAGAGCAGAGTATATCAAAATCGACCGAATAATGTAGAAGAGTTGAAGGAGCGAATCCGAACGGAAATTTCACAGTCCTCGAAAACGTTAGGAAATAATTTACTGCTCGTCTTTCTCATTGTATCATTGCTGAAGGTTGGCAATTTAAGCATTTGTTGTAATTTAATTGTATTAATAAACCAACAGTTTTAGTTAACCCTGTAGAAATAAACATTCAAATGATTACATTGTTGCAAAGGCGATAAGAATATCTTTCAAATGAGCTGTCACCTGTCCTCGGTTTGTATTTAAGAAAATCGTCGATGACTTCATTCACATTTTATTTTATTTTTCTGTTCTTTTATTTTTATATTCCACAAAATTTCATATTTTTCGTACATGATTAAAAATAAAATTTTCTGATTACCATCCCACTTATTACTTGTTTATAGTTTAATAGTAATTTTCACTTGTCCCAAAAACTGATATTGGCTGATAATTTTTCCAATGCTTCCTTAAAGTGATCATTTTTACCATATTAATAATAGCGTATTTTCCAACTTTGTTTAAATAAATAAATCTGAGTAAATATTTTGGCTTCCATTTAGTAAATCAATTAAATTCTCTTATTGTATTGTGTATTTATTCAAGATTGTTTAATGAAATAGTTAATCAAGGAAATTAATTATTGAAAATTATAACTTTAATTGATATGTAAACTATCCCATAAAATCGCACAAGATTGTAAATATTTCAAAATTTATTTGAGAAATTTGAAATCTTTCAAAATATTGTTAACGACTCGGTTAACGACCACGAAATTTTCGTAAAAAGATTTTCGTTCACCTATTTTAACTTTTGCATCAATACAAATTTGTTATCTGACATTTATAATGCAAAAGAAGATACTTGCATAAAATTTATTACAATATTATAAACAATAATGGTTAAATATTTAAAAAACTAGAACAAAAATAAAATAATTGAAACAAATATAAAACACAATTCATTTTTTTAGTTTATGAGTGCCTTTGATTGCTAAGAAACTTCATTATATTATTTGAGATATTTGCAAAAATCTAAAACCAGTTCTTGTTTTTTTACATTACGCGATACCGAATTAAACTAATTTTAATTTAAATGGCAAATTTTAACCTTGTAGACTCTCTTATGAAGTAGGCTATTTGGAATAAGTTATACTAATGAAACTTTTATTTTCCAAATTTATACCGTTTTTATTGATTTTGTAGTTAAAGAAATACATAACGTTGATCTTAAAATTTTATCGAGTATAGTATGTTCTGGAATTCCAATTTCCAATTCCAATTTTCCTTATAGAAAGACGAGAATTTTCATTTATATACATAGACTGAAAGACAAGAGTAAGATTTTATTACGGAATATTTTTGCTCTATTTTTCTACGATTTCGTTTTAATAACAATCATTGTTATTCTATCAGCTTAATTTATTTGTCAATTTTTTTATTAAAATATAATGAAAATTAAAAAAAAATCATTCTTTATTTAGTAAATAAATATCTAAAGCTGCATAAATTAACTTTATTAAATTTAGGATTATTTCAGCGGTCGCCAACTTTTTTAGTGACCGATGTGTCAATAACTAATAAATACTACATTAGATAAGATATACTACTACATAAGAAATTATGAATTAAAAATACTAAACAAATAAATAACAAAACTTCAACAACTTTATTCAAAAACTTAACCAACGTTTTTTTGGTTGTGTTTATTATGAGGATTTTTGAATGTTGTGACCTAAAGTACATTCATACATATACCGTTCTGACTTAAGGACTTCGATTATATTGCCTCCAATAAATCTTCCTACCGGCCGGCAGACTTCGTCAAGCTGCAGGCAGGGCCGGAGTGGACTTTTTACTTTTACATTGAGAAGCAATTGAAATATTGATAGATAGATATAAATTGTCTAAAAATATGTACAAATGCTGTGGAAACACCTATAAAAAAAAGTAAATTCCACCCTGTTCCGTTCAAATTTTATAGCAGGTAACACCTGGCTAAAGCGCCGGCCGACAATACGGGACAAAAGGGTCGCTTATTGGCCTTAAGAAGTGAGAACGGAATAAGTATGAATGTACTGTACCAAAATTTCCTGTGCTAGTATAGTATTTTTCACAGTAAATGGTGTTGGCTTATTAACTGCAATAAACTACCCGATTTAATTGTGTAGAAAATGCTCAGGTAAAAGATGCAAATGTGCTACAGGGTCGAACTTAAGAAATTTGAATTTTGCATAATATAGGAGATATACAAGTAATTTATTTAAATGTTACAATCCTGCAATTGATTTTACAGAAAGGTATGAGTTTTCAACATTTATAACATGACTAACAGAACTTTTCCAACTGTCGGTAGGAATGTCATTCATACAGTTCCTAATTAATTCTACCATACTACCACTTAAAGTCGGAGAAGTATTTTTTCCGCGCACACTCGATTTAAGTTGGTGCCACATAAGCTCTATGAGATTGAACACGCAGTAGTAGGGAGGTAGTCGTAACACTGTATGTTCCAATTCTTCTGCAATAGTATCACAAACATACGTTTTATTTTTAAGAAAATGACTGCAGCATTTGTAAAAGTTTTTTGTATAATTTTTACCACATTGCTTTTGGGATCCAACCATTTTCTGATCCTGCGTGTAATATTGTGATTCTCTTCCTTTTATTTGATGGTGCTTTTGTTTTACACTTATCAGAGGAATCAGACCATCCTTTGATAGGGGTGTCATGCGTGGCAAACCACGTCTCGTCGAGGTAGAGTATTGGTCGCTTTTCAGACCGGTATTTCCTTATTGACATTATATATTCAGAACGCCAGTTTATTAAACGTGTGGATTCCATTATTACTTGTCTCTTGTCAATTTTGCGATATTTAAAGCCCATTGTAGACAGAGCTCGCCAAAGAGTAGTAAGGCCATAGTTGATGAGCCGCTGAGACTTTTGATTGTAGGGACATGCTGCTCATCGTACATAGTGTAGATTTTTCGCCTTATCAAGTCTTTTTCCCAGTCGTCTAGACTTTTTGTGACACCGGAATCTTTACGCTTTTTTCTTGATTCCATGGAATTTTCAACAATTCGTCTAACTGAAGTAAGAGGAACTTTCGTCAAATTACTGGTTACTCTTGCTGAAGTAAGGAACTATTACACATTTTTTATAATGATTTTCACGTCACAAGATAAGTGATTATTTTTTAACGAACCACTGGAAAAAACACTATTACTTTTTTATCCACTGACGCCACATACTGCCTATTCTGTATGTTGGGGTATAAAATCTTTGCTATCCATGTCTGTAATTACAAATAAATGTTATAAAATTATTGCACGCCGTAACACAAGTGAACACTTCCAATAAAATACAAAGACTAAAATGAACAAAAAGTGTAAGCAGTAATCTTCTACAATCCCTCTCTGAGAAACAAAATTACCTGAATCAGGTCCTTTTACATTTATGATGTGCATCTCGGATTTTACAACTTAAGGGTCTAATTGGTTTTATTATAATCCTTCAGTCAATATAATTTATTGTGAAAACTACTATAGCTATTAGTTAGTATCTCGCGAAGGACGGGTAAGCGACCACTGGAATATTCAATAATTATTTGATGAAATATACAACTTGGGAGATTAGTGTTTGTTGTTTTAAATATATCTATTTTTATAAATTTAAACATACTGCGTAACAGTTTAATTGAAAACTTTGATAACCATGTGTTATCATTGTTGTGATATAACTATTTCCGTTTCATCTTTGTCGCTTAAGATTTTTAAGTTAAAAAGGAAGTCTCACCAACAATTATTTATCATACAAAAACTCTTACTAAAACAATAGTAGGCCTGTTTTGTATTAGAATAATTTATTTTTTGTAAAACAAAAGTTATATATTTATGAGACATGCTGCAAAGTATCATTTTGAAATAAAAACAAATACCATTAAAAAAACATTTATTTAAGTGAAAATCCTTTCTTTAATTTTTTTTATATTTTGCACTTATAAAACGCATTTGCGTATCGTAATGTAACTTTTAGGCACGCAAATTTTTGTTTTAAATGGTTTGGCAACATGAGTGAAGTATCTAATGACAAGACTATTGACAATGACATTTGTGGCTAATAGCAATTTATTAATTTTATTTTGTTCTGTAAGAAAGTGAATATGAATATCATCCTGTACTTATATAATATATTATCATGGGAGTATTATTCATTTTAAATTATTTTAAAACAATAACATTTGATGATATAAATTTCAAAACTGTCAAATGTTATAAATTACACAGTGCTACCAAACTTTTTATAATCAAAATTTTCGTAATTTACATACAAATTATACTGTTTCGAACCTTGGAAAATTCGTGTGAAGCGTTGTAGATATTCAGAAGGTGTACGTGTAGAAGGAAGTAAAAACTAAATATGTATAAATTAAAAATAATTGTTTTTACCCTAATAGTCTTGTTATTTTATAGCCACACCTAGTATATATTAGCTAAATATTAGTAGATGTTATAAAAAATATTATTTGACTCTTTAAGTACTAATTGCCTTTTAATAAACCCAATATTTAAATAAAATTGGATAATAAACAGAAAACCAAATACCATTAGGCCACTGCGTTAACAAATTATTCACGATTCAAGTTGACCAAATTTACCATCAAATAAATTCATGAATTTATACATTTTTTTCTCCATCAAAATTTTATTTAAATTAATTAAGATTTTGGTATTTATGTTCTTTATCTGTTTGGAATTATGTGCGCCGTTGGTTGATTTACTTTAGAGAAATTCAAGGACTTCTTCTTACTGTAAAACTAAGACAGTAAATTCATAAACAAACTGATAAAAACAGATTTAAAACGGCTATTACTAAATTTTTATAAAGGCGGTAAACGGGTATGAAATTTATGTAAAATTTAAAATTTGGAAATGTACTAAGTGACATAAAAATCCGAACACCCAGTTTAAATGATTTTATTTTAATAAAATTTGGTGATTCCAGTTTTTATACCTACTGCTTTTTTTGAAATACACAAACAATCCAAAAATGAATATTGTACCCGTAGTAAATTTTGCGGATTTTGGTTACGATGCCTAGGGTACGATTTCGCAAGGGGCTCTGGACGCCTCCGTAGGACAACAGACCGTGAAGATCGCCGCCTAAGATTATTGGCCTTAGGAGACCGTTTCTCCACTACCAGGTCCATTATTGCAAATGAATGGTTTGCAGAATACGGAAGACCTATTGGCATGCGAAATGTTTACTTTAACTCCAGAACACCGACGTAATCGCCTTGCGTGGTGTAGATCAGGAATGGAACAGTATTGTCTTTAGTGACGAGTCTCGATTTTGTTTAGGCATGCACGATGGTCCAGCGAGGGTTAGAAGATGTAGGAATTATGGGATAGGCAATGTTTAAGTTGTTAAATAATTAATCTTTGATTATTAAAAGATTGTCTTTATTTTAAAAGGAGAGTCTCGGAAGTATGTCTATACCCTATCAAAATTCAGAGAGAACTAAAAACAGCTTTACAACTAGGTTACTGTAGTTGTCCCTTAACATATTTTGGGTTCTCAACTCAGCTTAAATTATACCTGCTTTTATGATTCGTAGTTTAAAAGAATTTTATCTTAATCTTAAGAAAATAGAAATATAAAACACCAAATGTGTACGTTTACAATCCCTACAATAAAATTATAAAATATAAAATATAATATAAAAAGAAGGATTTTTGAACTCAATATTTCTACAGACCTAACCTAACCTAACCTAACCTAACCTAACCTAACCTAAACATAGAAACAGACTTAAGTTATTTTTTTTTTTATTTTCAGATGATCAATCAAAAAAACGTCCTCGTCTCTCTAGATGGCTGCGATTTTGCTCAGAAGGAAACTTTTTAGATCAACTCACAGATATGACTGATAATCCGGAAACAAGGTACTCTACTTTATATTAAAACTAAAGAAAAAAAATTGTTTATTCAAAGCGACTTTATTTTTATCACAGTATTGTTTCTTGCGACACTTCTCCCGCTTCTTCATCCTATAAAATTCGTTGTCCTTTATACTAAGAAACACAAGGAAGTCATTGGATGTCAAATCGGGGCTGTGCTGTGGATGATCCATCAAATAGGTCAACCGGTTACTTGTTTGCTTTGAGGTGTCATTGAGTTTCAATTGTTATGATGAAAAAGACATTTGAATCGCCACAGTTTACTTTATGAATGGATATCCTCGTATTTACTAAACTTACATTATGTTTTGGATCCTTAAGTGGTTTACTCACCTCACATATCTTATATACCTTGAACAGTATTCTAAAACATATAATTCCAGATTTCTGCCTCCATCAATTAAAAATGTTGCTGAAGTTCGTCGTAAACAGTGACCCGTGCATGCACTTGCATCGTTAAAATTTAAGGGGGGGGGTAAAGTTAATTCGTTGTTTAATTCATGTTTTTATGAATTTTTTGTGAGGAACCAGTTGAAATTTCTTTATTAAATCCAATAATACATTGAAGTATCACATTTGAAGAATGTTCTGTAAAATTTTCACAAAAAAATATTAACAAATACGGTAATGGCAGCAAGTATTCCGACGTGCCTCGAAAAAAAGGAGAGTTGCGGTGGACATCATAACTTGGTGCTGGATCATCTGAAATCAAAAAAATCAAAGTTCATTCGTTAGATAACAGTTTTCCCCAGGAGATGACGTGGGGTTTTTTCGAAATTTAAATTTTTCACTTTTTTGGAGTACATTGAAGGAAAAAACGCGATTTTTCGTGAAAAAAGCCCCCTAATTTGTTATTGTAAATAAAAATTATCAACAAATTTAAAAAAAACTTTTCGTCAGGGCCTCTTAAATGATGGACAGAAATAGTGTTCAAAATTTCAAAACGATCGGTGCAGTAGTTTTGAAGTTATAATGTCCACCGACTTTAAAAAAGTGACTTGTGGGAAAAACGCTTTAAAGTTTTGAACACTAAAAAATCTTGTATAAAACGTTTATAAGCAAATTTTATCGGCTTACCTCACACTGAATCATCAATGCCAGGTCCATAAAGGATGTTGCTATTATCCATGATGTCTAAAGCATCTTTTTGCGCCTGTCTACGAAGAATCCTGCCTTCTTTGGTTTGTCTCTAAGCTTCCTGATCGGCTCGGCTTATACGTATGGAGTCAGTTGATCGCGCCCAGTGAGCACTTGGTCCACTACTAATTCCCATGCCTTCCATGAAGGTTAGTAAAGCAAAAGAACCTTCATTGATGAGATTTTCCAAATAAGTTGGTTCAAGCTCTCATTGTTGTTCTGCGTGAAGCATCTTTGCTCAGATATATAGTATATAGTATACAAAATATACAGTACAGGCATAAGGACGTTGTACTTAAGTCGGAATTTCTATAAATAGAACCGGTGGTAAAGAAAAAGTATAGTAGAGAGCTAAACATCTGCCAGGCAACAATAGAGCGCTCGGGTCGAGTAGGGATTAAAATCCGACAGGTATAAAAATTTTCGTAACTTGGTCAATTTTACTCCGATCCACTTGAAATTTTGAGACAATATTCTTAAAGTATTAAGCATTCATTTAAAAAAATAAAAAAAGCAAAAAAAAATTAAATACTTTACCCCCCTTTAAATAACTAGCTACTTTTTGGACTTCTGTGCTGATCGAATGTATTCCCATGACGCTTCGGTAACACTTTTCATTTTGGTACTTTATAAAAATCGGTTTTCTGTGAAATTTTCAGATCGCAGTGATGCATACTTTTTATACAGTTTAATGTAGTTTTGACCAATTATCGTAAAAGATCTAATTTGTCGTGTTTACTGTCTGGGATTTTGATAATTATTACATTTTCTTTATCTTCAATATCCACAGTCTTCATTTTTACCAAATCGTCGCATCGACGGTAACCCCAATTAACAAAATAATCTGAAATATTTTTTATAATTTAGTAGAGTATACTACATGCTTTGCAATATAATTTTTTTTACCTTTAATCCCAAATACAACTTACCAAACTTGTCTTTAGTGAAAACTTTAGACTTCTTTGCAGTATATTCTTCGCTTGTCTTTTTCAGAAAGGCACGTAACTTTAAAAATTTGCTTATATCCACATTTTTTCTAATAACTAACTCGGATTTTATCATAGAGTATCGTGACCACGTTATAGAAGATTTCCAGTTATTTTCATTTTCCATTATAGTAAAATATGCCAGTAAAACGTCTTCGGTAACCTGTCATACTCCTCTTGTATCGCACTACTGTTGGAAGTACTTTATTCCGGACTTGGAGGGCCTCAAACGTGCTACTGCATCATTAGCCGCGGACTCAATTTCGTTTAGGTTTTCCATTTTCGCACTAAATTTGCGCTTGCGGTTGCAACAACAATAAGCTGTCTTTAATAACATAAAATAACTGTCAAACAATTGTAACCAGGGAGACGACTTTGATAGTTGTCACAGTTAATTTCGAGTAAAAATAGCGTATGAATTGTACTATTTATGGTTGAAAATGGTATACATTATTCGGCAAGGAAGCATGACTTTTCTTAACTTGCCCTGCAGTTTTCTATTCTAGTATTACTGAACAAATTTCGTAAAAATCTCGTTCACTTTCACTACCATTTATCTATGCCTTTAATTTATGTTTTTAAGCAAAAATTTGGAAATATGAGACTCTGCGAAGGCATGAAGTTTAATTAAAATTTCCTGAAATAATACTCAAGTTCTGCCCTAAACTCCTTAATTAATTCCTCAGAAAGATTATCTGGTTACAAATTTTCAGTTTGTTAATTATTATAATTTAGTTTATATCGTATTGGCTGTTCAAAATCATAATTATTGCAGGATTGTATCATCTCATCGTTAGTAAGAACTCTTAATAAGTAGAGGATTAAAAAAAAAATTTCAACAACTTCTTATTAAACATTCAATTTTTTAGGAACGAAAGGATAGCTCGTTATAAGGAAGAAAGGAGACGACAATTAGCTGAACAATTTTCGAATGTACAATCGCCGTCAAGGACAATAAGAAACGGAAATAGTAAAGATGGGAGTTCTCCCAGTAATTCCGAAGGCCCCAGGCCCACTAGGGCGTCCAGACTAAGAGCTGCAGCTTTGTCCCAAGATAACATAACTAGCCAACTTAATCAAACCAGCAAAAGTCAGGGTCGCTCTGAGGTAAGTGTTTATAACAAAGAAAACTGAAACTATACTAAGTGACATAAAAATCCGAACACCCAGTTTAAATGATATTATTTTTATAAAATTTGGTGAATTTATTTATATTACTGAAACAAACAATTGATAAAATTTTCAGCCTTATCAGTTGAAGATTCCGGTTTTTATACTGCTGTTTTTGAAATCCACTAACAATCCAAAAATTAATATTGTAGCCGTGGTAAAGATCCAAATTTTGCGGATTTTGGTTCTTGACATTCTTTACGATTGGTTACGATGCCTAGAGTACGGAGACCTGGGCCGGTATTCTCAACTCACTCCTCTCACAGCGAGCGATCACAAAAGGGAGTGATTTGATTGCCAGCGATATGGCTTTTCTAGATTCTCATGTATCCCTCCGCTCGCAAATTTATGACACGAGCAACTGGTACACATGAAAGCGAGTGAAATAAAGCACTCCTCTTTGACAGGAGCGATCCATGCGAGGAGAGGGCATGAGAATCGATTTGGCAGTGAATTCCACTCCCCTCGCATTCAACGACATCGATATCGCTCCAAGCGAGGACCTGAGAATACCGGCCCTGTACGATTTCGTCAACTTAGTGAGTTTTATAGGGGTCGTTTAGTGGGACTTCGGGAAGCTGGATTTTTTTTTTTCAGGAAATTGCAGTTAGAGGGCAAAGAAGTGTAGACACCGTGGTTAGGTGTCGCCGCCTAAGATTATTAGCCTTAGGGGATCGTTTGAAATACAAAACATTGGTTATAAAAAAAATTAAGGTGAGACGGCCCACCGGATAAACAACATAAAAGAAACACCTTTCAAAGTTTTACTTGAAAACAAAAACTCGGATAATTTTAAAACTGGGAAATCTATTATTATTTTTATTATCTACATCTGAGGTTTTTTTTTTCGTTTCCTCTTATTTTGTTTTTTGCTTCTAGAATATATTGCGGTTCTCTAATAGGCATATTTCTAAATTTTCTTGAATCGATAATTTCAGGTAAAGTACAATCAAAGTAAAATTTACAAAGAACTGGTTTCATGCTTCTTGCCCAGAATTCAGGATCATGAAATAGTCTCGGTTTTTAAACCGTGAGGTGTCCAAACCGCCAGTACACAACACTCAGTAGAGTGATTTTTAACTCAGTCTATTTACTGTTAAAGTGATATGGATTATGACGTTTTTCCACATTCTCTTTATACTCATTTTTATGAGATTAATTCTTCTGATTATTTCCACTTATAATCCGGTACCTTACGGTCACTAGGTTTGGAGATTGATCTCCTTGCTCCGGAGAACTCTCCATATTGGTTCTTTTGACCCCGCTAGTGATCCGTTCTCTATGGATTATTGGTTTTGGCCGGGCCCGTTCCTGGTTTGGTCTTGGAGATCGATCTCCTTGTTTTGGAGAACTCTCCATAAGCCTGTCTATAGAATGTTGATTCCTGGATTCATTCTAACGTATTTACTGCTTTATGCCAAATTTTCTTATTTTCACACATTAACTTCTTCATAGTTTATTCTAATAATTAAACTAGTTTTTAACTTTCCTTTTCAACATCTTTTATTAATTTAACTTCTCGACCAGACTATAATTATTTTTTGAATTCAGTCTTTACTAAACTAACCTAGTTTTATTTTTGTTTCTGTGCAATTTGTTTTTATTATACGTCACGCTGTTAGTATGCTTATGTTTTAATTAATATTTTTTTGTCATATTTTAATGACTTTTTTAATGTTTACCTTTTACTTACTATTACAATTAACGCTTTTCTAATATATAAAACTAGTCGAGTTTTGTTTACGTTTTAAATCCCACCCTCTTCCTCCTTTGTTGCTGATGTACCTAATGCTTGGTTGTGCTCATACTATGAGTGTCTTTTTCTTTCAAAAATTTGTATGGGTATAGAATAAACATTGTGTGTGGTCAAAAGAATGTTTTATGTTGTTTGGGCACATATTCATACAAAATATGTCTGGTTCACTTTAATTAAGTACTCTGTAATAATAAGAGTACACAATATGACCTTCTGGAAATATGCAATTGTCCTTGTACCTAATAATACCAGTTATGCATTTTATTAATGCCAAAAGGAAATTGTTTGGTTTTGAATACCTTCTTCAGGCGTCATATTGTTTACCCCTCTTTTTTTAAAGGAAAATGTTTACGCTTTAGTCTCTTTGTACTTAATCTTAGATGGACCTTATTTCCTCTGCGATAAAAAGTTTTCCTTTTGTACCTTATCCATTTCTAAATGTCTGCAACCGTCTTTAAAAAACACAACACAATAAACAATCACGAAAAATATCTATAAACAAATAAAAAATCCCACAGAACACTATTAACGAAACAAATCTAAATAAATCCTGACCTGTGCTGTGTAACCCCAGAATCCGAATAGTTTCTCACTCTAACGACAAAATAAATGGGAAAGGGATACATACTCATCTGAAACGCCTTCGTTAGCTTTGAAATTTTTAACCGCTCGCACCCCCCTGATATTTTAAGTTCGCAACCGTTTAAAGGATGCGCCTTAAAGTTAGAAAATACTTAAACCGGATATAGCATTTCCTAAATGCAATTTGCATTTCACCATGCCCTAAGTAATAATTAATGGCATCAGAAATATACTAATGTTTTTGGAACAATATCTAATAAAACCCCATTTTTTTTGACTACTCGTATGTTTACAATCTAATTCTTACAGAGCATTAAGTAAATGTGTTAATTCAGTACACCTGGAAGGGAAACACCCGATGGTGTTTCTCCTTATTGATTATTTTTTTTTGTTGGTGAGCTAAAGGATTAAGTCTTCAGGCCATTTTTTGTGCAGTCTTCTTACATCAGGTCCGTTGTATAGTTCTTCAATTAGGTGGTTGTCATGGTTTGTGATTCAGTCCCTGTATCTGGCGACTATTTTTTTGATTTCTTCCGTAACAAAAGGAATGTTTAGGTCACTATGAAGAGTTCTATTGCTGATTTACCATGGTGCATCTACGATTGCTCGGAGTGCCTTTGATTGAAATCGTATTATTTTGATTCTCGTTGGTTTGGCACATCGCCATAGTTGAACTCCGTAGGACCATATAAGTTTTAATATTGCCTTATAAAGAAGAATCTTGTTTAACGAGAGTTTTGATTTACGGCCGAGCAGCCAGTATATTTGTCGAATCTTGATGTCCAACTGTCTTCGTTTGATTTGGATATGTGTGTTCCATGTAAGTTGTCGATCTAAGTGTAGCCCTAAGTATTTTGTTTCGGTTTTGACAGGTATAGGTACATTATTCATTGTTAAAGGTGGGCAATTGTGATGTCGAGTTGTGAATGTAACTTGCACCGATTTGGTTTGGTTGACTTTTGTTCTCCATCTACTGTACCTGTCATTGAGGATGTTAAGGTGTTGCTGCAGGTTCTCTGAAGCTCTATCTGGGTTTTCATTTACTGACAGTACTTCTACGTCATCAGCGAAAGATGCCATAGTGGTGTTTTCAGTTTCGGGTATATCGGACGTATAGATCAGGAATAACAGTGGTCCTAGAACGCTACCTTGGGGGACGCCGAATTTGATTGGTGGATTGACTGCCGTCATGTTTGACAGAAAAAATTCGATCAGTTAAGTAAGATTTGAGGAGCAGATAGAAGTTATGGGAAAGTGTATTTTTTAGTTTAAAAAGGAGGCCTGGATGCCATACTTTATCGAATGCTTGTGAAATATCAAGGAATACTGCATTACAGTATTTCTTTTCTTCGACACTCTTGGTGATTTCGTTGACTATCCTGTGTACTTGTTCCGTAGTAGAGTGATGCTCTCGGAAACCAAATTGATTTTTTGGAAGGAGTGTGTGTAGGTCATGATCCTGGTTAATCCTTTTTAGTATCAGTCTTTTAAGGACTTTACTTGTAGTAGGTAGTAGGCTGATAGGTCGGTACGATGTTCGTTCATGTGGAGATTTACCTGGCTTAGGGATCATTATGATTTCAGCGTACTTCCAGATTATGGGAAAATAAGCTAGACCTAGGATTCTATTAAATATGGTTGTCAGCTGGATGTTTGCTTCTCTGGGTAGCTGTGTCAGTATTTGTCCTGTTATCAGATCATAACCAGGCTTCTTCCGGGGATTCAGCTTGCTTATTTCTTCTTTAACTTCTGCGGGGGAAAAATATTTGATAGGAAGGGACATTTGGCAGGGAGCGTCTAAGAAGCTCTCTACCTTTCGGTCTATCATGTCATCATCAGGTTGGAAGACTTCTGTTAAGTATTCAGCGACATTTGTCACCTTTTCTTGAGCAGAGGGGGCCCATTCTCCATTTGGTTTGCGGATTGGAAGTATATGTATTTTTTGGTTTTTTTTTAAATAGTTTTGTCGCCTTCCAGAGTGTGTGGTCGTTGGCAGAAAGACATATTATGTATTGTTCAAATGTGTTATTTTGGGCATCTTTGAGAACTGTCTTTAGTTCTCTGGTCAACCGATTGTAATTATGTTGGTATAGAATATTTCTTGAGCGTTGCCAGATTTTTCTTGCTCGGCGGTTCTGAGTTATAAGTTGTCGGATATGCAATGGTACACTGGAGGTGTGGATATTTGTATTTTGACTGTCACGCTGCATTTTGTACTAATTTGGTGAAGTACTGAGCTGCTTCATCTATATCTGGTGAGGATTTTATTCTTATGTTTAAATTTATATTTTGTTTTAAGTTCTTCTGGAATTCTTTCCAGTCAGTTTTTTTTTGTTGTAAGCCTAGGAGGAGAAGTGTTGTTGATGACTGAAGTATTAATATTTACTATAACTGGGGTGTGGTCAGATGAGAGGTCAAAGTGCGATTCAACTGTACAGTTGCCTCTGGGTATTCTATTAGTTACGAAAAAATCGAGCAGATCAGCATTAATTGCACGTATTAAATTTCTGCCTTTGGTGGTGGTAATTCGTGAACCCCAGTCTGTATGCTTTGCATTCCAGTCTCCACCGATAATGAATCTATTTCCAAGAGTTTGAAATAAGTCTTTGTATTCTTCGTCTAGGTGGAGAGTACAAAGCAATAACATTGAAATGCCAAGGCAATGCTTATCATAATACTTGTTGCTTGAATTTTGGAAGCTAATAATGTGAGATGGATTTGCGGATAATTATTACAGAGCCCGCGTGAGCAGTCCCATCAGGATGAGGCGTACTGAAAGTATTATATAATGAAATGCTGAAAGTTGTCATGTCAGTAAAATGAGATTCTGATATAAGTAAAATATCAACCTTGTTTAAATTTATAAATGTAATTATTTCTTGCTTATGGTTAAGCAAGCCATTGGCGTTCCATGTCTCTATTCAAAGTATATTTATGAATGTAATTTTTCAATAACTGTGGTTAGCAGATTCAGTATCATACTGTTTTGGCTTATCAGCTGAGAAAACATGATCTTAAATTCGTTTAAAAATGTTGTTAGTTGTTTTTCTAAATTTGAATTTTGTCCTAATTGCGATATGTCTTGAGTCGAGTTTAAAAATCCCTTTTATCATTTGATATGATTTTTTCCATAGAGGTAAAAATTAATAAAATGCCAATAGTGACTTAAATTAATGATTTATTTATATACCTAGATATGAATAAAAAAATATGAGTCCCTAAAACAAAGACATCTGAAATAATATTAGGAAATGTATTTATAATGGCCTAAGAAGGGCGTTGTTGTTGGTGTTATTTTCTCATATCTTCAAACAATACCGTCTGGTGATAAACACTGCATCGCCGAACTGATTATTGATAATGAGAACTGACTCCTATTAGGCCGCTCATTTGTAATGGAGTGAGTGCAACAAAGTTAATTGTTGTTGCTTGATAAGCGACGCATTTCAATGGCACTAATTACTTCCATAACTTTCATTTTTGCCTCAACTTTTTCAATTGGACTAAAACTTTTAACAGTAAGCGTAAGCGACTTAAAAAATAAGTCAATTTCGTCTTCTTTTTCAACCAGAGGTTGTAAAGCTGTTTTTCTAGACTGCAAATCATTAATTTCCTCAAAATGTGGTTCTTCAAATTGAAATATATCTTCAGAAAGTGAGTCGTCAGCAGCCTCGTTAGTATGGGCATTCATAAGAATACTGAAAAAAAAATATCAGTGTGTTATGATCCTAAAAAGTAAGGAATGTTTCGTGATAAATGTTTGAAAATTAATTTAACTGTATAATATTTTTAATATGATCATCTAGTTAATTTTTCTCCTCGCAAAATTATATATGGTTTTGCAGTTACAAATTAAGTGTTTGTGACTTACACTCGCTCATGGTCCGTGTCGTCAAGGAAGCTCAACATATCCCAGTAACTAGCCTTTTTTTTCTTGGCAGGTATTCCCGATGTAAGTTCTTCCTTTCGACTCCTCCTATAGTAGTCACGAATGTTTCTCCACCTATTTTTACAGGAGCTTCCTGAAATAACAAAATGTTCTATTTATACACAAGACGGTAGGACCGTTTTACACGGCAAAGAAATATCCAGAAAATGAATCCGAAAATGTTTGTTTGTGTTTTACACGACCAATAAGTCTTACGAAAATTTCACACCTATACTTTTTAAGAATTTAATATAAGAAAATTTTAAAAATATTCATGCCCTCGAAGAAATTTCCGGAAATAATTTAAGCTCTAATGATAATATAAGTGAAAATTTCACGTTTCTAGTTTTTATTGTCTTAATTTTTATTGGCTGCCAACTAAAAAAAATCCGGAAATTTTTCAAGGCGCCACGATATTTAAGAGAACATTTTTTGACAGTTGGGAAATCAACGTACAGAGGATATCAAATAAGAGAGAATTCTATACCATATATATTCTAAGTGACATAAAAATCCGAACACCCAGTTTAAATAATTTTATTTTAATAAAATTTGGTGAATTTATTAATTTTACTCAAATAAACAATTGATAAAATGTTCAGCCTTATCAGTTGAAGATTCCGGTTTATATACTGCTTTTTTTGAAATCTACTAACAATCTAAAAATGAATATTGTAGCCGTAGTAAAGATCCAAATTTTGCGGATTTTGATTCTTGACATTCTTTACGATTGGTTGCGATGCCTAGGGTACGGAGACCTGTACGATTTCGTCAACTTAGTGAGTTTGACAGGGGTCGGGAAGCTGTACGCAAAAAGCAAGGGGCTCTGGATGCCCCCGTAGAACACCAGACCGAGAAGATCACCGCCTAAGATTATTGGCCTTAGGGGACTGTTTCTCCACTACCAGGTCCATTGCAAATGAATGGTTTGCAGAACACGGAAGACCTATTGGCATGCAAAGCGTTTACCGACGAATAAGACGTTTTGGCCTGTTTTCATACCTACCACACTGGGTCCTCCCTTTAACTCCAGAACACCGACGAAATCGCCTTGAGTGGTGCAGAGAACGGTCACTCTGGGACCAGGAATGGAACAGTATTGTCTTTAGTGACGAGTCTCGATTTTGTTTAGGAATGCATGATGGTCGAGCGAGGGTTAGAAGACGACGTGATGAAAGGATAAATTCACGGTTTTTTGTTGAAAGGCATGTTCATCAAACTGTTGGAGTTATGGTTTGTAGTTTTAGAACTCCATCTTTTACACTATCTTAACACCCTGGCAAATCTAACTTTCCAACAAGATAATGCCCGACCACATGTCGCAAGAGTCACAATAGATTTCTTTCAACATAATGATTTCACATTGTTACCTTGGCCACCAAGATCTCCCGACTTATTCACAATTGAGCACGTGTGGTATATGATGGGAAGGAGATTGCTCAATTTGCAACGTCCTCCTCAGATTCTAGAAGTTAGAGAAGAGTTGGTGGTTGCCTGGAATGAGATACCACAGGAGGATATTGACCACCGGATCAGAAGTGAAAAAGAGCGTATTGAAATTTTAATGATGATCGTGTTAGAACTCATGAAGAAGAGTGTCATATTTTTAATAATTTGCATCCGGAGAGAAATCCTATATCACGCTCAACAGTAACTAAAACATTACAACGTTTTAATACTACTGGGATGGTAAAAAATTTGCTAAAACCTGGAAGACCGCGGACTGCAACGAACGAAACTGTTAAACAAAATATTGCAATCGATTAAGAAGAATCACCTCAAACTTTCACCACAAATTTGGCACTAAACCATGGTATCAGTCGACGTTCTGTAGGAAAGATATTAAAAAGTGAAAAGTATCATCCGTATAAGGTACAGTTGGTTCAAGAATTGCCATACGATGATTTTGACCGACGGCTAGAATTTTGCGAACGGCTAATGGACATCTGTAATGTCGACGAATATTTTGCTTCTAGCATAGTTTTTTCCGATGAGGCAACTTTTGTTTAAATGGAATAGTTAATCGCCATAACTCAAGGTATTGGTCAAATGAGAATCCTCATTGGATTCATGAAGCACATACCCAGCATCCACAGAAGTTAAATGTTTGGAAGGGAATTGTCGAAAATAAGCTTATAGGCCCATTTTTTAGCGACGGAAACTTGAATGGTGACAAGTATTTGGATCTACTAAATAACGAAATTATTCCTGCACTTCAACAGAATGGGCAATTACCACAAAATATTTGGTTTCAACAAGATGGAGCACCTCCCCACTATGATAGACGGGTTAGGGATTTTCTGGATGCAAATTTTCCAAATCGATGGATTGGACGTAGAGGATTCATAGAGTGGCCTGCTAGTTCTCCGGATCTTATCCCGTTAGATTTTTTTCTTTGGGGTTATCTAAAATCACGTGTTTACGTTAGACGACCAACAAACTTATAGGAATTGAGACAAAAAATTATTGATGAGTGTGAACTAATTCGTGGAGAAGTCTTGGAAAGAGTAACTCAAGAATTTGTTAATAGGATGGCATATTGTCAGCAAGTAAACGGCGAGCATTTTGAACATTTGAAGTAATTTTGTTTCTCATTATTCTAAAATAATTAAATGTACATCTGTTGTACTACTAACAGTGAGTTATTCCTCGTTTTTACAAATTTGTTTACATTAAACTCAGTATGTATGGATTCATCTGTAAAAATATATAGGGTGTCCCATTTAAATTAAAGAAGTTGATGGCATTTACGGTTAAACCGGAAGTATACTATTATCAAAAAAATGTACATCAGATGCGTTTTGTTCCATTGCACTTACCTGCAAATTTTCATAAATATCGTTCTTTTCGTTTAAAAGATATTTACTTAGTTCCATACTTTATCCCAACCCCGTATAAGTAATATGCATTTGCATAAAGTATTTTATACCCTGTTTAATAAATTCAAATAAGTAAAATAAAGTGATTTGTAACTACATAACTAATATTCATTATATTGAGATAATTTACTCAATACCAAATTTTATGTTAAATTTTTAGTTTGTAAATTTTCTTTAATTAATAAGGGTAGGGTTCAAACAAAATTTATTTAAATTTTTTTTTATAAAATAAATTTTGAATGATTAACCAAATGAAATTTTAGTCAACTGATGCCTAACTAATCCCTAGCTGCTACCTCTCTAGTCTTAACTAATTACTTAACTATCTTAACTAATCTTAATTACCGCAGAATTCGTCTTTAAAATTGTCCTTCTCCTTTTTGTTTCACTAGCTTCACTTATCTTCTGTAGGTTTAAATATCCTCCAGGTCTTCTATTCACTCATGAAACAGCTATTCTAATCTTTTACAGCTACTTTTAAATTTTAAATTTACTGTATCTTCTTGGTTTATTTAGTTTATAATTTTGGTTCAGCTACATTACTTTCCAGCTTAATTACTTTCACTTTACTTTCTGAATATCTTTTTCGTTTTTACCACTTACTATCAACTAACTTCTACAGTTTTCTTCAACTGAATCCTTTTTTTTTTATTTATTATTTATTACAACCTCTTCTATTCGTCTTTTACTTTTTTATAAATTATACTTTTTCAACCTGTTTAACTTTTTAAAAATTAATTTCCTTCTTTTCGTGACTTTTTCCAAAACTAAGAGTCAAACTTCTATCCCCTGGCAACGAAACTTCTTACTCACTCTTACACTACTTATCTATCCTTAACCTAATACATGTGTTGTTTACATTCTTAGAACATAAAATAGTAAGGAAGTATTGCTCGTTCAAGGACAGGTGACCGGGATGGTTATCCAAGATGGCTACCGGAAGCTACTTTTTAACAGTGGCGTCCTATATTTTTATTTGTAGAAAAATAATGTCCTTATTGAAACATACCTATTATTATTCAGTATGGACACTAATCATTATATATTGAAATAACCATTTTAATAAGGAAAGTAGAGGAAAAAAAATAGTATAACATTGCCTAAAATGGGGGTACTAGATTTAAGGAAATAAAACTACACAATTTTTTTTTAATTTTTCAATCTACCACTATTATTGGCCCTTAAATTGAATTTTGTGTAAACATGTCTAATTTTTTCTACATTATTTATTTTACTTTTACATATATAATAAATTCTTGTTTTTAAATATACTACACAGATGCTTTTTATAAGTTGTTTTCTACGAGGACTTTCAGAAGTAGATGGTAGAGTTTCAGGAACAGGAACTGGTGAAATAGTTTCACTGCTAGTAGTTATTATCTCTTCAGCATAAGGGTCGTTAGTACTTACCTGCATAGAAAAGGTATATATTAGTGAAATATATGTTTAAGTAAAATATCTGTAAATAGATTTGAGAAAAATATAGATTTGGTCAATGTTATTAAAGCAATTTGTGGATGTAATAATTACTTACATATTTCTTTCTTGCGATTTTAATTGTAGGTATACCATTTGGTACTAGTAAAATAATTACTGAAGAAATTCTATCAAATAATTGTTCTGTAAAACGTTGTGAGCCTAAAAAGCTATTCTTGCCTGGACTCCAGTTATCTTTATCCACAATATTTGACCATTTCCGTCTAATATTTTCATCCCGTGGGAAACTGTGAATGTAATAATGTGTTAATTAATACACAAATACATTTATTGTACAACGTTGCTTTAGAATACTCCATAGACATAAAAATAATTGACATATACAGTTATGAGATTAATCAAAAAATTGTAAATTAATGATAATTAAAATAAAATATCCTCTTTCCATTATTGATACGCCTATGTCAATTTAAGTAGATAGGTTAGGGATCAATACAAAGTATTAATTTAATTTAAATATAAAAATATAGTTTACGTATATATAATGTACATTTATTATAATAATAGCTACTTACCAATAAATAATTAATCCAAATTTTTAACAGAAAACTAAATTTTTATAACTTGTAAACAAAGTATGAGTCATAAATGGTTATCCAATATGGCCAACTTCCGTCGCCAGATTTTAACATTGTAGATATAACACAAACTCCTTCCTTACTATTTTATGTTCTAAGTTTACATTACATAAATTTTTATACTCTAAACTAATAAACTTCGCATTTACTTCAAATTTTGACTTTTCTCCGAAAAAATAAAATATTAAATTAAAATAAATTTTAGAATGACCCTTAAATAAACCTTTTCAATATATTATATGTTTTTACCTACTACGGCTCTGTATATTTCTGCTTATCTCGTATTACTAAATAATGATTCTTATTATAGTACAAATCCGCTGCTGCTTTTTTAACTAAATATCTTTACACAACTTAATTTATTGTCTATCATACATAATTTAACTATTATGAAAAAACACAACTTAAACTATTCAGAAATATATTACCTAACTAATTTCGATCTTCACGCTACCCACTGGTCTATACTTTACATACCGATTATCACCCCTTCTATCGGGTAGTGCGGCTATGCTGACTGACTCTAATATTTTTCCCACCACTTACTAAGTATAATGTATTTCGTCTTACATAACCTCAATGTCTGTTAACTTAAAGTTAAGTTCTGTTACGTTTCAATTGTTTACATAGTTAAACATATAATATAATAAATTATAACAATTAATGGTATACCTGTCTTTCCAAGTTGTTCTCCTATTGTATTCCAAACTACGTCTTTTTTTGGGGCGTTTTTATACTCTGGGTCACTCAACTTCCATAACATTTCATGCCGACATACCAACTCGACAAGTTCCTCTTCTTGAGTCGATGAAAAACGATCATCAACACATCTTTTTGACACACAAGACATAATTTAAATGTAGGTAATAACTGCCGGTCACGACAATAATAATGACGGTTACTCTCCGCTGGCGGATTCCGGACTGCCGCTTGCCGCTACTCTCAGATCAGTATGATTTGTCCCTCGTGCGCAACCGTAGATTTCGGTCGCGTAAACGCATATCAGTGGAACCCGGACCAGTGTCGTTGTAATTACGCTCAGGAGTGGGCACTCAATAGTATATTCTGTTGGTACGGACAATACACATATATGTCCGAAAATTTGGAATATTTAGAAATAATATATCTACGCCTATGGTTTTTTAAAAACTCTTATTGATATGTATTTTAAAGCGTTTTTAAATCAAAATAATAATAAATTTGATTCGCTTTTGTATTAATTTGGTCACCTTTAATTGATTTGGGTGCTTTCACATTATTCCAGTTCTTATTTAAATTTCATTTGAGATGTTTAAAAATTCCCAGAGACGTGATATCATATTTTAATAGGTCTAAAACGGCCCATACACGATGCAATTTGTTGTAAAGTACATTTCACAATAATTCGTTGACTTGGTACCTGCTCTTAACTGCTCTTAAGGGATTACTAATAAAAGGTGGTTAATATTTCTTCGAACATTTACAGAAAGGTATTATTTATTTTTGTCCAGGAAGATATATTTTGGATTTTTTATTTTTCAGGTAAAATTTTAAATTATTATTACTGACCATCAATAGTAAATCATTAGTAAATGATTTTTGATTTTCTTAATCATCTTGGAAGAGAAAGTGGGAGTTTCGGGGTAATTTGTTTTTAAAATTCTCTCCTAGAATTTTAGTTTGTACTAAACATTATACTCTGAAAGTAATCTTGTGTTTATAACTAAGTATGTGGCGTCCTTGGGCAAAAAAAGTGCATTTATCACCGGATGCGAAACAAATTGTGAAATATGTGTTTGAAACATTGAATAATCGAGGTTATAGTGTAACCGATGCAGCAGAAGAAACATGTAAGTTAACCAAAACCCCAATATCCACAGTAAAAGATATTATCAATAAGCCAATAAGTAAACGAAAAAAACGAAGTGACGTTAATAATACCAAATGTGTTGATGAAATACAAAAAGATATAATCCGACGAACGATATATGTCCTATACCAAGAACAAATGATACCAACTCTAGATTGTATAAAAAAACGGTTACTTAAAGACGACACGGGAATTATTTGTAGCCGTACAAGTTTGTGGAAAATTATTTCTCAAATAGGATTTAAATATTGTACCATTAATAAAAGACAAGTGATAATGGGGTCATATCGTTTACGAATGTGGCGTTGTCATTACTTACAAGCTATTCAAAAATATAGAAGTGAAAACCTTTCAATTATCTCCAACGAAGGGTTTTGTTGATTCATCGGGAAATTGCAAAACAAAGGCTGGGTTCCAAACGCTTTATTGTTATCAGCAAAGAATATTAAAGATTCAAGTTTAGATTATCACGAAGATACGACAGCAGAACTTTTTGAAGATTGGTTTGTGAATTATTTATTGCCGAATATACCGGAAAAAAGCATAATTGTAATGGACAATGCAACTTATCATAGCCGTCAATTAAATAAAGTACCAAATAGCGACAACAATAAATGGGAAATTCAAGAGTATTTGTTAAAAAATGACCTTTATTTTGAAGAATCGTACACAAAACGTGATCTCTTACAAGTTGTAGCAGCGTTCGGTATTGAAAAAGAATACGTTTGTGATACTATTGCTAAAAATATGGGCCACACAGTGTTACGGCTTCCCCCATATTATTGCATGTTCAGTCCTATAGAACACATGTGGCATCAGCTAAAATCCAAAGATCGGAAAACGTTTCACCCACATTAAACTCAAGTGTTATAGAGTTAATCAGAAATGTGACAAGTAATATTCCCATTGATAGCTGGAAATATAATATCGAAATGTTAATGTAACTGTAGCACCCTTAGTTATTATTTTAAATGAAGACGATAGTGATACTGAACTACATTTAGATTAAATAGTTGTAAATAATTTAGAATTAGTTCATTTGTTTAATCGCAATTAATAGATAAAGTTAAAATTTGTTTTTAAAAAATTTTGTGATTTTTATAATAAATTTAAGTTTTAGTAAATGTTACTGAGTTTTATTTAAATCTATTTTGAAAACCGGATTACGGATCTGTTAATGTTTACTGTACAGTAAGAAATTTATAACCTTTCATTACTAATCCCCTAAGGTCAGGTACCGAGTCAACGAATTATTGTGAAACGTACTTTACGAACGGTTGTACAACAGATCGCATTGAAAATCTTATAGACAGATCGTAAAGAATTTTGCCCACAGACGTTAAAACATTTTAAGCGATCTGTTGTACAACAAGTTAGTGTATTCCAAGTTCTTGAACATGTCAGTTGATAAAAAACAGCAATAGCTGGTGCAATTATTGCATTATTTTCTGATGAAAATAATCAATAAATTAATAAAAAGGAGAAAAAAGTTTGGTACAAAAATTGGTTGCTGCAAAGATATAAAAATTCGCAAATTAATTGATTAAATGAGCTATAAGTACTAGAGAACTTGATGATTATAAAAATTATCTTCAAATGGATGATGTTAGAGTTGGTACGACAAAAAATTACTAAAGAAAATACTATGATGCGAGATGCAATTAGTGCCGAAGAAAGACTTGTTGTAACGCTAAAATTTTTGGCTACTGGTCATTCATACGAGGACCTTAAATTTAGTATGGCTATAAATTTCATAACTTGCATTTCGTTTATGTTTGTTGGAATAATAATTGGATTTTACATCCCATAAACAGTGTTGATTTTTGTAAATTTTGATAAAGTTCATTAAAAATTCTTGATCATTATCCATTTTTCTCTTGAAGTACAAATAATACTTTTGAATTAAAATTGTAAAACAAATCGGCGAATACCCACACACGCTCAAATCCGTCGCATATCCAACTGAGTTGTACAACAGATTTTTAAGTAAGTTGAACTACTAAACGATTCGACCGCGCCTTGGGCCGGGCACACACGTAACGGTTTACCTGACAGGTATACCTGTACAGGTCACCTGTACAGGTAAACCTGATCGTGTGTGCCAGTAGCTACAGGCCAAACTGCACAGGCGTAGCGACCTGTACAGGCGACCTGTACGGAATGAAAATTTGGTATTTCTACCTGCGCAGTAGTCTAGACCTGACCGTGTGTGTGAGGCCGACAGTTCAACTGCGCAGTTGTTTTGTTGTTAGTTTGGACTTGCACCTCGAGTAGAGAGCTTTTTGCGACACTTTCTTTTGAAGTTTCTTTAGTTTCTTATGACTATATTAAGTTCTAGTTATGTCGAGTCGAAAATATGAAATAGTATGATCCGGAATCTACATCTTGTTTGCTCGCCATGTTCTCTCAACTGAACTAAAATATACGGTTTACCCACGGTTTACCCTTACGTGTGTGGGCTGGAGCTTGCACAGGTATACCTGTCAGGTTTACCTGCGCAGGTTTGCCTGTCAGGTTTACCGTAACGTGTGTGCCCGGCCTTACGATTTGTCGAACGACTATCCCACACACGTACCAATTTTCTTTCAAACGGTTTGACAGACATATATCGTACGATTTGTTGTACAACAAATTGCATTGAGTATGGGCCGTTTGAAGTAATTGCTTTGTTACAACGTTACAACAGGGCTTTGTTCAAAGTGATATCGCGAATATTGTGTTACTCAGGGTGCTGTATCAAAATTTAAAAAAAAAAATCCAAGACACAAATGATGTGAAGGATCGTCCCAGAAGTGGCAGAAGTCTATGTACAACAGCAGCACAAGACCGGTAGATAACATTGATAGCTCGAAGAAATCGACTGGAATCTACAAGTGCCATATCCAGAGAAATTGCTAGACTTGAAGGACTAAATATCTCAAGGCAAACAATTACAAGAAAATTAAATGCGGTAAATTTGTATCGCAGAAGACCTCTACGTGTTCCCAAACTAACCTATCAACAAAAAATTGTAAGGTTGCAATGAGCTCAAAAAATGTTACACCATGGTCCTAACTGGAATTACGTGATGTTCTCTGATGAATCAAGAATCAAACGCTAGTTTGGAGGGCCCCAGGACGACAAGCCCGATTGGAAACAGCGCAACCACGTGTTCCATTTGAAGGTGGGAGTATTATGGTTTGGAGTGGTATTATGAGGGGTACACGGACGCCTCTCCTAGTTTTGGAGAGAAGAATCACTGGTGTTGTGTACATCGAAGAAGTTTTAAATCCTGTTGTGCGTCTATTCCGGGGGGCGGTAGGTGATAGGTTTGTGTTTATGCATGACAATGCACATCCACATCGAACAGCTGCAGTACAAAATTTTTTGGAAGAAGAAGGAAAATCCACATTAAGATGGCCATCAAATTCCCCTGACATGAACGTCATTGAACATGCCTGGGACATTATTAAAACACGCATTAAGAAGCGAAGTTCATTTGTTACTTATTAATTTAAACGATGTGTATAAATGTTTGTGGTGTTTCTAGATTACGGGAAGTATGGAGATTCTGATTAGGTATAGGTAACTGTACTATCGGCTTCAGAATAGCATATACCTTTTCAAACTCAAATTGCTTGCATTGAATTAATTTTAAGGATGGCCCTTTTATTGTGTATAACCAACACGGTTAAAATAATAATAAATTTGAAATCAGTCAAACAAAACAGTTGTCCACGCCCACATTTTTAATGTTACACAGAGAGGGATGATATTCTATTGACAAATTTCCTGTGTACTATACAGTACGGTTTTATTTGTTTTTTATTGGAACCTCTTTAATGATTCCTTTTTTTTGACAACTTTGGCTATTGACACGGATTTAGAATTTTGTTTTTTGATTGTGACTATTTACTGGATTTTCTTATTCTACGACGACATCGGCACAGTTTTTGTTTTGCTATTTAACTGTTGTGATATTTTAATTTTATGATATCAAATAAAATATTAAGATTTAGACTTGCGCTTTTCGCTAATTTCGTTATTTTTTATCCTCTTTTCACCTGAATTAAAAAAGAAAGCATCATTACATTTGAAATTTCCGAGAAAAATAAAAAAATATTCGACTTTTTTACATAGAACTACTTAGCGGAGACAAAATTGTTCAATTTTGGTATTTTTGTTATGCATCTGATTAAAAATAATATTTATAACAGTTTTTTCATTTAATATTATTTAAAAAAAACTATTATGTTAGTTTTACAATTTCCCATAGTTTTTTCAAAAGTAAAAAGTACCTTTTTTTCGTTATACTGTTCGAATTTGTACAACCATTTTTTTCATTGTATTATAATAAAAATTATGGTCATATTGTTGCTTCAGGAATTAATTGACTTCCCATAGAACACGTGAGCATTGTTCTTGACTAGAATATACAGTGTGTAAAAGCCAAATGGAATAAATTCATTATTTCGGTTACTGTACATATTTATAAAAAATCCCGAAACACGTCAAATTTAAATTATAACTTGACATTCTTTAACCTGAAAATGCAACCCCTACCTTCGACCCCCTTAGAATGACAGGTACAACCCCCAATTTTTTAAATGGGAAGTATAGGCTTGTGATATATCATTTGAAAGGTCTCTTCATTCTCTATTCAAAAATGTTATTGTTTTTAAATGTAATGGAAAAATTAACATAACAAAAATTAATATCATGTTGTTACCGAAATTCGCTACAATACAATCAAAAACTAAAATGTAATGCAAAACGTAATAAAATGTAGAACACGAAAAAGAACTATGAATGTTAATGAAGTAGATGTTCAAAATGTTCTCCGCGAACGTCTTGGCAACATCCTAATCTCAAATATAAACTGTCCTCTAACATTATTTAACATATCAGGCGTGATCGACCTAATCGCAAGCGTTATTCGTTTTTTTTAAGTCATTTAAATCAGAAGGTTTAGTTTTGTACACATGGCTATTCACATATATCCCCATAAAAAGAAATCTAATAATGTAAGATCAGATGATCGCGCAGGCCATTCAATCGATCCTCGCCTCCCTATCCACCGATTGGGAAATATTGTGTCGAGGTACTGCCGCACATTAAGTTGGTAATGTGGTGGTGCTCCATCCTGCTGAAACCATATCGTATTCGCTGGAAATTGAGGGTTACCTGGATCAGGTTATAAATTTGCCAAAGTTGGAATGACATCATTTTGAAGTAGTGGCCAAATAATTGTTGCCATTCAAGTTGCCCTCAATAAAAAAGGGACCAATGATAATGTTCCCTACAATCCCTGCCCAAACATTAACCTTTTGAGGGCATTGAGTGTGTTCTTCTCTCATCCAGTGAGGATTTTCCGTGGACCAGTAGCGCCAATAGCATGACCGTTAAGTAAAAAAGTACACTCATCAGAAAACATAACGTCTTTTAATTGGATAATATTGTTATCCAACATGTCCATCATTTGCTTACAAAAAGTTCTCCTATCAAAATCGTCTTCCATGAGCTCCTGAGTAGGTATCATCTTATACGGATGCAATTTATTTTCTTTTAATATGTTTGCTATCGATGTATGGCTAGCATTGAATGTAGTGGATGCCTGTCTACTCGATGTATGTTCATCACTCAGTGCATTGGCAGCTGCTTTTTTTATCTGCCTTACATGACCAAACTCGCGAAACTGCTTTTCTATTTTACTTATTGTTCCTTGGGATATAGGCGGTAAATTAGGATATTTCTCATGAAATAGGCGAGTTACTTCCTGTTGTGTTCGGATGTTATCTCCGTAACCAATCATTTGTAAAACTGTTATTTTATGCATTTCCGTTAATCTAACCATTTTTCAGAATTGAATTGAACAAACTTTATACTTAAATTACAACAATGACAACTTAAATAAAACAATTTACTACTGCTTGTTAAAATAGCGTTGCCACGGAAATTCTTTAAAGTTTTTTAATGGTTACCATCTAAAAACCACATTGCTATGGTTTTTGTTCACTTTCTCATTATCAAGACCTAAACGGGAAATAAGTTTTAAGTATATTGTAATAAGTTTCGAGTATATTTTAGCGAATTTCGGTAACAACATGATATTAATTTTTTTTATGTTAATTTTTGCATTAAATTTAAAAACAATAACATTTTTGAATAGAGAATGAAAAGACCTTTCAAATGATATATCACAAGCCTATACTTCCCATTTAAAAAATTGGGGGTTGTACCTGTCATTCTAAGGGGGTTGAAGGTAGGAGTTGCATTTTCACGTTAAAGAATGTCAAGTTATAATTTAAATTTGACGTGTTTCGGGATTTTTTATAAATATGTACAGTAACCGAAATAATGAATTTATTCCATTTGGCTTTTACACACTGTATACATGACAAATTTTTATAGTACAACGATATAGACTGACCGAAAAAAAACAAATTAAATACACGTATTTAAGATAAGAAAGTTTACAATTTACTATTAAAAATATCAAGTAAAATTTTGTAGTTGACACGTTTTTTTAAAACACTTTACTGAATAATAAATTAGTTAACATTGTATTATTTTAGAATCCACATTGCGCATTACACTATAATTAGCAATTTCATTGTCATTGATAAATTCTAGATCACCTGTTAAACGTGGGCAGGTTACAATGAGATTCTAGCCTACTTGTTTTAGTTTCAACATTTTAAATTTACTTATTGTCATTTGTTACACGGTAAGTGATGCTGTAACCACGATTATGAATACAAAAACTGATCGTAGTTTACGTGGTCCCTATTGTTGATAATGTGAAAGAAAAAGAGATTTTTATCATCGAAATTGGTTATATTGTTTATAAGTATGTTTTGTATAAAGGTCAATACACTTTTGTATGGGCTTGGGCCACTTCTCGAAGCACTTATCGAGACAATTAAATCATAGGTTGAGTTGTGTAAGGTGAACTATTCAATTTAGTCTTTTCACTGTTGTAAGGTGTATTAAAGTGTTCCAGTTATTTAAGCATAAACTATTTTAAATATATATAATATACAGGGTGATTGATTAGTGTGAGGAAGCTCGGTAGATCTGTTATGGTAAAATTTACAAAAAAAAGTTATTAACAAAAGTTGTAGGCAGCTTTAAACTCCACATTTTAAAATTAGTTACAATCTTACAGGGTGTTCCATAAGATGGTGGCATACCAAACTTATGTTTTTTAAATGGAACACCCTGTATTTTATTTTAAATTTGAAATCTGCTTAACTTCCACATCACAACAATGTAAAGTTTTATTATGTTATACTGGGTATTTAAAAAGTTATAACCAATATTACCTGAAAATCGTATCAAGTTTAACCCCCTGTATAATTAAAAAGGAGTATAGGAACATTGATCTATTGCAACCATAGTTTTTAATAATTGTTAAAAATTATAAAACATATTCGTTTTCATAATATTCGTTAAATCAAATACAGGGTAAGTCAAAATGCTAGTACATTATTTTGTTGGTAATTTTAAATGGAACACCCTGTATTTTATATCACTATCGAAAAGTACTAATATCATACTTCAAATTTTATGAAGTACTCCCTATACCTAAAGTTATCAGTTTTCTAGATATTTTTATTTTTCCATCAAAGTATTGATTTGGTAGATATTTTAACGTTTACCAATAATTATTGTGAGTTGGCCATGATTGGTTTGTCAGAAACTAACAATTTGACATTATTGTTTATTAATTTAGTAATAGCGTTACAGAAAAGAAAACAATTTATTTCAAATAAATTTTATATAAAATAACCGACTGAAAATTAAGAAAAAAAAAATTAACAACAGAGAAAAATAAAAAACAACAGTAATTTTAAGTTATCTTACTCAAGTAAGATGTTCAAAATGACCTCCTAAAACATTATTTATGCATGCTTGAAAGCGGTCATTGAAAGAGTTGCTTACATTATTAAGTATTTGTAAAGAAATATTTTGAAATGCAATTCGGATTCTATCTTTCATATCATCCCTTGTTGTTGGAGGTATTTTATACATTTCGTTCTTAACGTAACCCCAAAAAAATGAGTCCATTTTATTGAAATCTGGTGACCTTGGGGGCCACCTGATCGGTCCATCCCTTCCGATCCATCTTTCTCCAAACTGATCATTAAGTTCACCACGTACTAATTCGTTGTGATGCGTAGGAGCACCGTCATATAGAAACCACATTATATTAAGTGGAACCTCTTCTAATAATATCAGTAACTGATTTACGATAAAATCTAAATAAATCTCACCATTTAATTTATCTTCAAAAAAATATGGACCTATTACATAGTTACCGACGATACCTCCCCACACATTTAGAGACCATCTTGTTTGACTATGTGTTACTATGTGGTATGGATTACTTGTTGAATAGTAGTGAAAGTTATGCCTATTAACAGAACCGTTTCGATGGAATGTAGCTTCATCACCAAATAGGACATAATCAAAAAAATCTCTTTGCTCATTAATTTTTTCTAAAGCCCATTCACAAAACACTATTCGTTTCTGAAAATCATCATTATTTAATTCTTGATGCTTTTGAATATGATAAGGGTGCATCTTGTTTTTAGATAGAATGTTTTGAACAGAGTAGTAACTAAGTTCTTGTTCATGGGAAATGCTCCATATACTTGTGTGTGGATTTTCTGTAACTGCCATCAACACACTCATTTCGTTTTCCTCTGTCACACTCGGTTTTGTTCATTCATGTTTTTCATATTTCACTGAACCAGTGCAGTTAAATCGATCTTTCAATTTTTCAAATGTATCTTGTCTAGGTTGCCGCCTATCTGGAAACCGTTCTTGATAAATTCTAGCGGAGAGTACATAATGAATTTTTTTTGCATTCCCCCAAAATCCAGATCATATCTACCAATTCATTAGTAGTAAAATTCATTATTTCTAATTTAAATTAAATTGATAATGTTGCTAATAATAATTGTTGCTAATTTACGGTGTACCACAATACTGAATTAATAAACAATAATGTCAAACTGTCAGTTTCTGACAAACCAATCATGGCCAACTCACAATAATTATTGGTAAACGTTAAAATATCTACCAAATTAATACTTTGATAGAAAAATAAAATTATCTAGAAAACTGATAACTTTAGGTATAGGGAGTACTTCATAAAATTGGAAGTATGATATTAGTACTTTTCGATAGTGATATAAAATACAGGGTGTTCCATTTAAAATTACCAAGAAAATAATGTACTCTAGCATTTTGACTTACCCTGTATTTGATTTAACGAATATTATGAAAACGAATATGTTTTATAATTTTTAACAATTATTAAAAAACTATGGTTGCAATAGATCAATGTTCCTATACTCCTTTTTAATTATACAGGGGGTTAAACTTGATACGATTTTCAGGTAATATTGGTTATAACTTTTTAAATACCCAGTATAACATAATAAAACTTTACATTGTTGTGATGTGGAAGTTAAGCAGATTTCAAATTTAAAATAAAATACAGGGTGTTCCATTTAAAAAAACATAAGTTTGGTATGCCACCATCTTATGGAACACCCTGTAAGATTGTAACTAATTTTAAAATGTGTAGTTTAAAGCTGCCTACAACTTTTGTTAATAACTTTTTTTTGTAAATTTTACTATAACAGATCTACTGAGCTTCCTCACACTAATCAATCACCCTGTATATATGATTGCATTGTCCTCTTTGAAAGTAGTCAATTGGAGGCTCTTTCATTTTTAGATTATATCAATACTCGTCATCCTAGAACAGAGTTTACTATCGATGTAGAGGTGAATGGTAGTATCCTATTCTTAGACATACTTATAACTAGGAACACTGATCAGGGTTGCCACCAGCCTGGAAAACCTGGAATTGTCAGGGAATTTAAATTCTTTTAATAAAGTCAGGGAATATTTAAAAATTCTTGATAAAGTCAGGGAAATTATTAAAATTTCTGGAATTTTTTATTATTTCTTTAAACCATACATTAAACACATTCAAGATTTATACTTTTGTTTTAGTTTAAAAAGAGCAACTAACAATTGCTTAAATACCTCATATGGGTAGAGGCCATAACATCAGTCTTCTTTTTCTGTTTCTGAGCTTCGTTACCCGATTTACGGTTACACAGTCTCTTTGCTGTTTACTCATTTTGCCGAGGTTAATTCCTTGACTTGACAAGTTGACGTTGACAATAATTATTTTTTATTTATTTATTTATTTATTTTTTTATTTTATTTATTTATTTTATTATATTATTATTATATTTTATACACAATAAAAAATTTTAAGTAAAGAGGTATTATAAATCTTTCATATTTTATTTTACAGAATAGATGTTATCTTTAAAATAAATTACAAATATAAATTGGTCATGGAATTTTATAAATTTGGTCAGGGAAAACCTGGAAAAGTCAGGGAATTTCATGATGCAAATTAGGTGGCAACCCTGCTGATACACACCCACTTGAAGTTTCTATCTATAGGACACCTACCACTACAGATCTGACCATTAACTATAAGTTAATGGTTAATGTTTTTAATAGTAGTGATGAGCAAATGCAAGACCAAGACCAAGACCGGGTTATTCTTGGTCTTGGTCTTGCAGTCAAATAAGCAGTCTTGGTCTTGGTCTTGCAGGGTCTAGTCTTGGTCTTGATTTTGGTCTTGGTCTTGCATCAAGACCCTTGCAAGTCGTGCATTTTTTTTTTAGATTTACTGGGGTCCATTTTTACAAAAAAAAAGAAAAATCATTACAAGTAAAGATTAAATGTAAGGGATAGTATTTTCATTATAAATTTTTTTTATATTACATTGTAGCAATAAATCAAGTATGAAATAGTTATTATCCTAATAAGTACGGAAAAGTTAATTTCTGTAAGAGTTAGGTTTAATATTTTTTTACAAGTAAAATCACCTCGAAAATTATTTAGATACTTGAAAAGATGTGATTGTGACAATTAATTCTTTCATAGTGTCAATAAATACACGACTGTAGCTATAGTAACCCTACTTAAACAGGTGATTTTGTTGTTGCTTTGAGTAAGGTTTACAGGGGTGATTTAATAAATTTAAAAATCCCTATTTTCATGTAAAATAATATTATTTTTTTTACTATTTGTATGTAGTCCAACAAGATAAATATAATAATACAATAAATTGTCGAAAAGGTTATCGGAAATTAATAAACAAATGCGTGCGGGAAAAAATCTTCTTACCCACACTCCGTTGGATTTTTATTTCTATTGCATGGTTTTGAACATGGTTTTAAAACATAATCAAACAATACTGGTGTCAAACGAAAATATTGAAAATATTGTTTGAAGGTGACGACATATTAAGATTTCGTAGACGCCTTCAGTTTTCCGTTTCTTAAAAATCTTACTTTCTTCCGACCTTTTCGTTTCTTCTTCCGATGAAGACTTGTCTTCCAAAAATATTATCATTGCCAAGTCCAAATCATTCATTTTTTGCTTTTAATACAGAAACACTCTAATTATTGTCCAATAATGAAACTAAACAGAAGATATAAAACAAACTATAAACACATAAAACGAAAGCAAATACAAAAATGGATTTAGGCGGTCAATAACGTTAAACTCTTACTTTACATCTGTGCTCACCGATAGCGGCCGTCTTGAACGGTCGTCAAATTACGGCCGCTTTATTGCGGCACCGCTATCCTAGGAAACCAAAGCTTTAGAGTTTAAAATAATCCATGACTGTTTTATTTTTCGATTTATATGTTTAAAAGACACAAGACCGCAAGACTCTTGCACTGCTCGGTCTTGGTCTTGATCTTGCAGCCTGAAGTTGGTCTTGGTCTTGGTCTTGCATTTTCTGCAAGACCAAGACCAAGACCGCAAGACCAAGACCAGTCTTACTCATCACTATTTAATAGTTTGTTCCATAGAGCTTTTAATATCCCTTTGTCCCCCCTTTGACCTTTTTCAAAAAAGCATTAATGCAGGTAGGTACTCGTGGTCCAACTAATCGGTCCCCAATCAGATTGCATCAGATTGCCTCAGGTAGCTTAAAAGCAGTCAACCATTTTTCTTAAAAAGCACTATTCAAATCATTACAAATTTTATGAAAATAAGTTTTATCCTCATGTTTAAAAAAAATAACCTAATCTTCTTTTCAAAAAAATAATTTTTGCCTTGTATTATATTGTATAAACATTTAATTTAAATGAAGAAAAAACCCAAAATCAATGTCATAAAATTTTTATTAATTAATTTACAGCTACTAGTTTCGGCCTATTTGTAGGCCATCATCAGGCTTAAAGATTAATGTGAAAAATTGAAATTTATAAGTTCAACCATGCTTGCATGTAGTTAGTATAGATAAAAAATTGTGTCATTGAAAAAAAAACAGTAAGGGGGGGGGGTTTAAAATAAATGTAAGAAGTATATTAATTAGATTAAGTAGAAACGAACTAAACACTGGTTATAAAAGTTACTAATAATAAAGGAAATTATGATGAAATCTTGTTACAGATACACTAAAGCTTGGTGTATTAGTAACTTTCATAACCAGTGCTAAGTTCGTTACTACTTAATCTAATTAATATACTTCTTACATTTATTTTAAACCCCCCCCTTACTGTTTTTTTCAATGACACACTTTTTCATCTATACTAACTACATGCAAGCATGGTTGAACTTATAAATTTCAATTTTTCACATTAATCTTTAAGCCTGATGATGGCCTACAAATAGGCAGAAACTAGTAGCTGTCAATTATTTAATAAAAATTTTATGACATTGATTTTGGGTTTTTTCTTCATTAACAATCAGTCACATTTGTGCTATGGATGATTTAGGTACTTCATTTTATTTAAAGTATTGAAAGATAACTATATGTTATTTTTATAATTTTTTTTTTTATTTATGGATGATTTTTAAATCTAAGATCATAAAAATATAAGGTGTTTATTTCATTAACCAACTAGATGGAAATATTGAATAGAAATACAATTTGGTTAGTTTTTTATTTTTTATTATACCAAGATAAAGAACAGTTCAATGCTGTAAATTGATTCGTTTCGTAAATTTAAAGGAGAGAGGTGATGCTTTCAGCATAATTAAAATTTTCATTCACATAATTTCCATACATTTCATTTTCGTAATCAATATTACAAGTTACACTATGAACACCACGGTTTCGATTACATCCCCAAACCTTTGATCAGTTGGCTAATGGATTACTCGCAATTTGAGAACACTTAATATTATTTGTTTTCTGGATATTAGGAATTGGGTAGGGATAGACATTTGAGGTTACTAATTTTAAATGAAATTTAAAAGTTATTTAGATCTCTCACAAAAGGTATAATAATTATCTCTCTATAACGTTCTTGGTTGACAGTAAGTGGATTCTGATTATCATCTTCAACGAAATAAGGACCAATCATTCCATTAACAGATACCACGCACCAAACGGTAACTCGAAGACTGTGGAGTGGTTTCTCTACAATGACATTAGCACGTTTAAATCCAAGGATTGCATTGCAGTATTTGAAACCTATTTTGGATAAAAGTGTCCATAGGTTTCCAAATGATATCCCTATCTCAGTGGAGCTCTTTAGTGTTGTTTGTAATGATCTGATAGTAGGCACCAAGTTTTCTTTGTACATAGAGTAGATAGTTCTTCTTATCAATTCTTTATCACCATCATCAGTAGTACTGGAAACACGATTATCGTTTCGTTTTCGTCTCGAATGAATTGGCCTAGAAATGTGAACTCTGTAACAGTACCTGTTAACATTTTAAGCACCTGGTATCCTAAATATTAAATTCAATTAGTACCGCTAGCTCCATCTATCATAAAACATTTTTAATAATAAAATAATGAATACGGTCTCTATAATTATAATGGGAAGTTCAAAGTAGCTACACTACGAGGTGTACTAATGAGTTGGCATTATCGAGTTCAATAGGTTTTAATAATTATTCCCAGTCTCATTTCTTCTATTGATTTACTGTCATATACAGGTATGTTTTTTTGAGTTACCTGTTGATAGTGAATTTATAAAAATATTTAGTTAACTTTTTTGAAAAAATAACAATATACCAAAAGAAAAAATGTAATTTACAATAAAACAAACATTAAGCTTAATTTCGTCTTTAATTAGTTGTAAAAGATACTTCAATAATTAACAGAATTTATAAATGTTTATCACACAAAAATTATAATAGTTAAATACCTCGGCTAGGGGTGAGTAAGTTCATTAGCTCTGACTATTGTACAATATTTGTCTCTTTAAGAAATTATAAGGGCGCCACTGAAATCTTTTTATTTTTTATGATACTACTGAAGAAAGTTGTTTTAAGCTGAGTTATTTAAATAAGTATCATAAGATGACAGAAAGATGTCAGAAAAAACTGTCTATGAAGATAAAAAAATGATTTGAAAATGTACAAACATATAAAAGATAATAAGATTTCCTTGGTGCTGAAATTAATGAGGTAGAGAATACGTTACAGCAAAATAATCCGCAAACAGTTCTTTAAAAATACTTATTCTAATACAGTTGACGATATAGATAGATATACACGGAAATAAAAGAGAAAAAATATGGGAACAGTAAACTTGATAGATCACAATAAACTTATCTGTTACAATAGTGGACGATCCTTCGCCGCACCTTGGGGTCGCTACGGCACTGTCTAGGTGGTTCCAAATAATTATGGAAGATCACTAGTGGAAGGATGATCTGCCCCAGTTGTAGAGATAATCCAGTTAAGAATGTACATACGAGAGCTTAAAGTTTACAAGCTGTTCAAGTTTACGGAATCTCCAAATTCAAGAGATGCTTCTGGTTTACAGAATCTTCAAATAAAGAGTTGCCTCTAGTTTACTGTTTTATATTCCAACTTTCTGAAAATTACCAGTGTCAAACACGTGTTACATTTACTTTTCTGGCACAAAAAGTACAAATCAGCATAGTCCGAAATCTACAGTTAGATGCTAACGTATTTTAATAGATTACAAAAGATACATTTTTACATTAAATTTACTTTTTAATAATCTTACACACTAATCAAAATTCCAGAAATGTACTTTTACCCGCCTTTTTTAAAAAATTATCATTAATACTTTTAATTACCATAAAAAGATTCTTTGAATAATAATGAAATATGTTGAAATTCTCATCTGATATAATAAAATATAATATAACTTTCGATATTTTATAAATATCTTAACAAAAAGGAATTATAAAATTGGAAAAAAAACATACCTGTATATGACAGTAAATCAATAGAAGAAATGAGACTGGGAATAATTATTAAAACCTATTGAACTCGATAATGCCAACTCATTAGTACACCTCGTAGCGTAGCTACTTTGAACTTCCCATTATAATTATAGAGACCGTATTCATTATTTTATTATTAAAAATGTTTTATGATAGATGGAGCTAGCGGTACTAATTGAATTTAATATTTAGGATACCAGGTGCTTAAAATGTTAACAGGTACTGTTACAACTCTCACTGATGATTCCGATATCCCTGTCAAATCGCTGATTTCTCTTACAGCAGGAGTAAAAGTCCAACCCCTTTGGACCAGCTTTTGATGGATGAACAGGAACAGTAACACAGGGCGCCGCTGATGCAGTTTCCCAAGGACGAAACATTTTTCACAAAAATTATTAAACAGCACAGACTAACTCTCACTACGGGAACACAAATATAATTGATTATACTCAACCCAAATTATACAAATAAAAGAACTGATCCTGTGTGCAAATTTTGACCATAACCAATAAACCGTGACAGACAATCGCAATAAAAGTCAATTTGTATTAAATATTCCATCCTGCATATAGTTCTTTTAAATGCAATAAGTGATTTTCAAACTACATAAATATCCAATGAAAACGACATCCGTGACAATGTTTTCTCACTTTTTATTGTAAGATCAAATCCTCCCAAAAATAGAACAACCAAAATGAAGTATCATATAGTAAGGTATTAATTTAAACAAATGTTATAAATTTCAAGTATTTTAACTAAAATGATTACCTACAACACATAATCTAATATGTATAAATTGTGTCATTGAAAGTACATATTTGTTTCAGAAATCTCCCAGTTGCAATAGTAATAACGGAAGTGAAACAAAATTGACGGGAACTAAGCAGAGAACAGACAAAGATAAGAGCAATAAACGGAAGTCTAATCTAAATCGGTCGCTAAACTCGGAAGAAGTTCCCCCATCTGATGTTAGTAGTAAGTACTTAATTGTTTATTATTAATATCTATGTTTGGTTATTCCACTCACAAATTAAAAATACTATTGTTGTAACAGATAAAAAAAACTGTGTTTAGTACGTATGACGTTTGTTTTGTGATGAAACAAGGACCCCTTTAGTTTTTGGCAAAGTATTGCACGGTCTTCTTAACTATAGGTATTGTAGGTATAATATTTTAATAATATACGTGTGTGGTAAAATGCTTTACAGCAATAGTTACGTACTATACTTTACCTACGACCTACTTGTACCTGCATTAATAAACTTTTTGTTAATAATAATTGAACAAGAGCAACAATAGATGTTTTAATCATTTTATTGTATAATAATTAAATACTTCACATTAGTTATATTGGGTGGAGTTAAATTAATTTCACTATCACTTGACATTTTTTAATAATTGTATAAAACTTCACGCATACAAACAGGTTATAAGAACAATAAAAAATGGGATGTTTTTTGATAATCGTTTTTTGATAAATAATAACGTGTGCGCATGCGGTCAGACGTCAGACGCATGCGCAGACGCTCAATGTGTAAAAGATTTTAAATATGTCGGTTTAATGTACTCCTTATTGTAGTAAAACACATTTTCGAGTGATTAATTCAGTGTTACTGATCGGTTTCTAACGTAATGTTAACATTTACTGCATTCTTAATATTTAAAACGGGTTCGTATAGTAACCGAAGTGAAATTATAGTACAAAACGAGTAAAAAGTGACTTTTATATGTTATGATTTTATCCACAGCTTTGTAAGTATTTTTAAAAAGTATCTCGGTAATATTTAATTTTATAAATGTTAAAATAATTAACTTAATTACATAAAAATAACGTAAATTAATCTGGGAAACGTAATTAAGTACATTTATATTATGATCCATTTATACAGACAGAAAGTAGGGTTAATGGAAACGAATCAAATATATATTTTCAAATAACTCTAAATATATATATTAAATGCAATCTTATATCTAATAAATGTTATCTGCCATTTATATGTAGTATAAAATTCACCTTTAAATATGTAAATGGGAAATTTTGAATAAAATAGCGACGTCTATTGTTGCTGTGGTTGCTAGGGACGACGTGCGATTATTTTACCGTGCGTAAAGAGGTACATTACATAGGTTGTAGATTGTGTGTTATAGACGGTTTAGAGGGGTGGTCGTAGGTAAACGTAATTATTGATACAATTAAATGTTTATTAACCCATTAGTACCTGAGTAACTTGGCATCTAGATAAACATGTTTTATATTTTTTTTGTTTTTTTGTTTTAGTTTTTTTGAGGCATGATAGGCATATGGGTAGGCACTAAGATATTAGGGTACAGTACAAAATAGTGTATAAATGCTTGAAATGAAAATTTTATTGATTTAAATTATTTGAACTGTATTTATTGGTTTCAAGTGGAATAATTATATTAAGTGAAATAAAAATCCGAACACCCAGTTTGATTTTATTTAAATAAAATTTTGTATAAGTACTTACTGAAGCATAATAAGTAAATGATAAAAATTTCAAATTACATTGCTTTAAAGCCAGTGTGTCAGGATAGGGTAAAAGATGGGGTTCTAAAACTTCTTGGATATTATTATATATATTACGCTGCGCGTTCCTGTTACCTCGGATGAAAATTAAAGGTGATCTCGAACCATAAGCTATAGCACCCCAAACCATAACTCCAACAGTTTGATGAACATGCCTTTCAACAAAAAACCGTGAATTTATCCTTTCATCACGTCGTCTTCTAACCCTCGCTCGACCATTTTGCATACCTAAACAAAATCGAGACTCGTCACTAAAGACATTACTGTTCCATTCCGATCTTCACGGCCTGTTGTTCTACGGGGACGTCCAGAGCCCCTTGCTCTTTGCGTAGGGCCTTCTCGAACCCATGCCTGACAACACCTAACCACAGTGTCTACACTTCTTTGCACTCTAACTGCAATTTTCCGAAAAGAAAATCCAGCTTCCCGAAGTCCCACTATACGACCCCTATAGGCATTTTCGGAAACCTACCCCGGGTTGCCAACCCGATCCAATCAGGTCACGTGACGGATCACCATGGATCACATACCCACCAACCATGTTTACGAACATCACAGGTTTCAGATCGGAGTATTCAATATTATATGCTGTCATAAGTCATTCAACCCTCTAATTCATAATTGTCTCTAACTATTTGAACTGAAAGATATGAGAATCTGATGGTGTAGATAAACTATATAATAATATTGATATCAAAGTTTATAATTTACCTGGAGATTGATGAACTTGCCTCATGTATCGTCGAACATTAGATTCTTGGTTAATGAAACCACAGATTTCACACCTACCCAAATGTTCTTGTATCTTCATTTCTATTTCATCAACGTGAAAGAGATTATGAAGAAGATACTGAATTCCCGCGGTTTTAGAGAATGACAAAATTTAAAAATGGTTCGAAGTGCGCATGCGGTGTCTGAAGCGATATGAACGACCCTGCTTTTCGATAGGGTTACAGTAGATCAACCTGAGTCGGTGATCGAGTTAACAGCTCTGTGGTTTACGAACAAGGATAGGTAGTTCGGGTTAGGTAAACGAATGCGTAGGTTAAGGATCGGGCCAACCCGAGTAGGTTTATTGATCCAGAATAATTAGGTATAACAGGGTGTACCAACCTTATGACAAAGTTCGGTATATGGGTTGTTTTAGAAGGTACCAAAAAATATTATTAACAAATCTAGTAGGTGTCTTTAAGGTCCATATTTTGAAATTACCTTAAACTATACAGATTGTTGTAACTCCATTACAAACCAAACATGTGATTTTTTAAATGGGAACCACTGTATATTATACCGAATTAACAATAAATATTACAAAATAATTCTGTTTTCATAAACTTTTGGTATAGGGAATGCTTAACAAAAATTAAAGTTACATAATCAAATATTCTATTTATGATATAAATACAGAGTGTTCCATTTGAAAGAAGAGAGAAAATGAAAGGTTCGAGTTATCGTCCAGCCTGTATACAAAACGGAAAATAATTAATATTTAATAGAATACTGTGATATTTTATCATATTACGAAACTCTGTTAGGCAAAAAACTTTTTTTTCTTCAACGTACAATAAGATACAGAGCGTTCACATAAACGTGTCCATAACTTCTGAAGGACTCTGTATAACGTATCAAAACCTTATATCAAAATCTTCAAAAAAAATGTAAGCAGTCCGAGTTTGTAACGGAGTAATACAACACTCTGTATAGTTTAAGGTAATTTCAAAATATGGACCCTAAAGACATCTACTATTTTTGTTAATAACATTTTTTGATATATTCTAAAACAATTTTTATACCGAACTTTGTCGTAAGGTTGGTACACCCTGTAATATAATATCAAAAATTAAAAGAGGTAAACCATATTTTGTATTTATACGATTTACCGCCGAGAATTATTTTGAAGTTTTACCGTGTATGTCTATTGCGGCTAACGCCCGCCAGAATTATAAAACTGGGATCGTGAGATATTAGAGAAGTCTGTCGCTATGGCAGCAGACTATAAAGGTAAAAATGAACAAGGTTGAGTATAATGCTCGGTAAAGTTAATGATTTATCTGTTTATTTTCTTCCTTAGAAAATCCAACCAAACAAAAATTAATATAAAAATAGAGATTCATACCATTATGCTAATTCATTACATTTAAAAGACAGTAATAAAATTCAATAATCTGATCTTGTTCATAATAATTGTAAAGCCTATCAACATAAAATTAAATTTAGTCTAGAAGATATCTTGAATTCAATTTTTTTTTATTGTACTAACCCTTACTTTTTGGAAGTCCATCTTACAAAGAATAATAAAAAACTCAACTTCCAAGTTTAATTGAAGAAATTAGGTTATGTTTTTTATTGAAGTTACATTTTGTTTGTTTCTAGCTGTACCAGGGTGCTGATTCTAAGTCACAATTTCGACTCGAAATAATTTCGACCGTCATGGCGGAGTCGAAATGCGACTGTGCGCACCTAGCGAAGGTATTGCAAAGTGAGCATATGACGTCATGAAAACGCGACAAGTCGAAATTAATTTCGACTAGACCATTTAGGTCAAAATAAGAATTTCGACTCGAAATTATGACATTTAGCAATTACATTAAATCTGTTTTTGAGGTTACTCGTCAGTTAAGTTAGTATCAGTATGATATATACATTTTTTAGTGGTATTAATTTGTGAATATATCAATTATATCGAGCATTTAGCTTTATCTGTACATTAATTAGGTTCTATTATAAATAAATGGTTGCATTATTTGAACAAGTAGTAATATGATAGCGGAGCTGGAATCAGAAGAAATCCGGAATTATACGAGACGCTCAAAATACATTCTACATTGCATGATAGGCAGTTTGGGCAATATGTATTCTTTTTCAACGAAACTAGTATACACTAGTATACAACAGCGCAGCTCCCTGGTTGATCCTGCCATTAGTCATAGTGTCGTGATGTTTTTCCTGTGCTAACAGTGCTGAATAACTATTTGTTTTATTTTATTAATAAGTTTTATCAAACAATATTTCTTTTGCACAGAAATTTGACTTTTAATAAAAAATGGTCTCAGATCAACAAAGTCTATCTTTGATTAAGATTTTTCTTAATACTTAAAACTCTCACCTAATGCTAGGTATAATATCTAAATATGTATCCTAGCATCCACATAAATAAATAAACAGGTTTTAATTCAAATAGGTAGGCTTATAAGCCCAACATTTACTTAGATGTAGTTGGTGGCATGGCATGTTCAATATATAAATTAAGTTTATATAACATACCTAATTTATGTCTGCATCAGGTAAAAAATTAAAAGAGCATAGCAGCATTTTTTGTCATGTTTTATTAAAAAATTTTTTCATAGAAAACCTAAAAGTATCCTAGGGTTAACCTAGATACTATAACCATTATTTTAAAAAATTTTTGAGAATGCTGTTTGTTTCTTGCTTCTTCTGAGTTAATGTACAGCTTTGAATTTATGGATTCCCTTTCCATGTTCAGAGTATTGTAAGTTTTGTCAAATCTTTATGCCATTGATGAAACTGATATTTGTCACCCAACTAAAAAATATAAAATAAAAATAAAGGGAATATGAAAGCTTATAATAACCTATCTCTTTGCTTTAACAATAAATTAAAAATCAAGAAATTAATGTGAAAATTTACATAATAATAGTATTGATCTTCCAGAGAATCATTATTGTAGTAAAATAGGTTCATAAATTTATGCCAGATGACAAAGTGATCCAAATTGGCTGACTGCTAGTGCTGGCTTATCAATAGTTTTTGTTGTTTTTTGCAAAGGACGCCCCTTGCTGTTTGTCTTAAGGTTTCTTTATGGAACAAGCTTTCCTTTTAACTTTATTTTTCAAACCAATACATACCTAAAATGTTAACTATATTATTATTATACCTTTAAGCAGGTAATGGCATTATATTACAAATCTATTAAAAAATATTGCTTTATACATGTAAAATAGTTGTAGGTACTTACTCGCTGCCATTTCTGGCTTGTTTTTCCTTGCCCTATTCATCCCGTTTAACAGGGTGCTTTTCTCTCCCAGAATATTGTTTATAAAATCCAGATGCCCTTATATAAAATACATCATTTCCTTTTGCTGAAAGGACACTTTTTGGTTACACATTCACATTCGTCTTCCAAATAATTCATTTTGATTATTATAATAGTAAATAAAATTTAAACAACCCGAACAAAAACTAATGAACTTAACCTTAATACAACATACATTCTCTACAAACAGCTGATCAAAATATAAAAATGTATGCCAATCATATATTTATGCAATGCCAATGACATAAATTAATTATCCCCAGATATTACCAAAAGTCGAAATGACTTGGAATCGCTAAAGATTTCGACTGTCATGGCGGACAACTTCGAGTCGAAATTATTTCAAGTCGAAATTTTCACTTAGAATCAGAGCCCTGATGTTGATTAAGTAGGTAAGGCTAGACCAAGTATGGAAGTAATAAGACATAACAATATTAAAGCCTAGATGTTATTAGCCCTAAGGGATTATCCTGGATGTATTTCCCTCCAAGATCAGTATAACTGTGCAATGATATAGAAAAACCAAGCAAAAACTATATAATGCTGATCTTTACAATGTATAAAATGAAGACTCAATCAAAGTAAACAGTTTAATAGTGGAGAACTTCCAAGATTTAGTTGTTCATTAACAACTTTAAATTGTTGATCTGCTAGATGTCTTTTTATTACAAGTTCTTCGAGGAAATCTAAATTTAGTTTTTTATCACAAATTTGTAATATTTGAATGTCATTGGTGTGTATGAGTGATTGTGGATGTTCAAGAATATGTTTTGCATAGTTTGACTTATCTGGTTGTTGTAATCTATATGTTCTTAAGTGTTCATTAAATCTTATTTCAAAATTTCTTTGTGTTTGACCTATATATACAGAATTACATTTTGGATAATTAATTTTGTAGACAGCAGATTTTTTTAATTTAGGTAATTTTGTTTTTACATTTAACAATGTTGTACCAACATTATTGTGTGATTTGAATGAAGTTAATGCAGATGTTGCCGAAGATATTATTTTTAAAATTGTATTAGAAATATTTCCACAATATGTAATACTTTTATAACTTTTAATTTTTTTAGTTTTTTGAGGGAATATTAGTTGTACTGATATTTTCTGTTCTTTCTTATAAACTAATGTATTTATCAAATGTATTGGATAGCCATTAGTTTTATAATCTCAATTTCTTTATTAAAATTATTTTTGTTCATTGGAATTTAAAATTCTCTATGTACTGTAGAATTATAAGTTGCTAGTTTATGTGATATAGGATGATTTGAATGATATGGTATGGTTACATCTGTTTGTTTGCATTTGCCAAAATTATTTCACTTTTGATAACAAATAAAGGTCTTCCAATGGGAAGTCCTATTTCTCCAATTTTAGCAAATATCTTTATGGATAATTTAGAAAACCAAATCTTTAATTCTAGTTATAAAAACAATATTGTATTTTGGTATAGATATGATGATGATGTCCCCTAGGGCTAATAACATCTAGGCTTTAATATTGTTATGACTTATTACTTCCTTACTTGGTCTAGCCTTATCTACTTAATCAACATCAGGTACCTAGCTACAAAAAAACAAAATGTAACTTCAATATAAATCCTAACCTAATTTCTTTAATTAAACTTGGAAGTTGATTTAAAACAAGAGTTTTTTATTATTCTTCATCTTGAGTTCATATATTTTTTTCTATCAATTATTATGTGACCAACATTTTTAATGTAAAATTTTGTTTCAGATGTGTCAAAAGATCGCCGCCGTCGTAGACGTTTCTTTCCTCCTGAAGTTTTAGAATCGTCTCTTCCAACTTCCGGAGATGATCGTGAAAAAAGCGATACAAACATCACTGCCTCTAAAATTAATCCAGCCTCGTCACCGATCACTGCCGAGTCCTCTTCGTCATGTTCAAAACTTATCACACCTAAAAAATCAGAATTAAGTGTTCATATGGAAAATGCACGACGAGGTATTACTCCAGCTTTCTCAGAAATAGGAAAGTATAAGCCCTATGCCAAACGTATTGTTACCTCTAGTCCTAAACCTGCTACTGCTAGATATAACGTAGATAATCATAACACTAATATTGCTACCAGCAGTCCTAAACATTTAGTATCAGATGACGAAAAAACGAAAGCTATCGCTAGTAGGATGGAAGGATTATCGGCCCTTACCAAACAAACATTAGCAAGAGTCGAAAGATTAACTAACAAGGTCCGTGAGTCTCCTAGAAAAGATTCACCCACAGGATATGGCACCGACAGTCCTTTTAAACAAACTGATCAAAAAAGTAAATCTAATAAAAAAACTCCAGAAAAATCACGGTTATCTTCCATTCTAAAAAAGAAATCCACAGAAGAATATCCACCTATAATTCTCGAACCTAGTTTACCATCAACATCTGGACCTGTTTCTATTCTAAAGAGAAAAGTATCCCAAGATGATCATAAACAAGATGGAACTGGCCCTACCAATACACATACCCCACCTGTTACTTTTTCACCAAACGTTTTGGAACGTACAACAAGTAAACGCAAACAAGGCATTTTAAAGAAGCGTCGTAGTCTGGATGAATCATCAGTGATGAGACATCGTAGTTGCAGCCCAGATGTAGCTAACAAAACAGATTCGAGATCTATTCTCAAAAACCAAAGACGTTCTTCTTTAGAGGAGTTACGGAGAACGAGATCTCCCGAAACTCCGCTCCAAGGTATTTTAAAACGAACGTCTTCCAAATATGACGAAGATGATCATTCTTTGAATTCTCCACAAAGTATATTAAAGAGAAGATCCGGTGCTAGTAGCGCAGGTTCAACGGGTAGCACTCCACACGTATCAATAACTACAGCTGTAATACTAGCAGCTGCTGGAGGCGCTGAAATTGTTTTAGAACAGGATGGAGACGCTGTTAAACCCATCCTCAAAAAGAAAAGCTTTTCCGAGGATCATTCTCATCATAGTGATATTCCTTTAGAAGTTCCTAAACCAATTCTAAAAAAGAAATCAAGTACTGATACCGATGATTCCGAAGAAAAACCTAGGCCTATTCTAAAACAATCCAGAGCTTCTACGGAACGAGAATCTTTTGAAGGTAATCAAGAATTTAGACTATTTAAGCACGCTTCCTCTAGTGAGACTGAATGTGAGGTTAAACCTATTCTAAAAAGTAGAGAAGAATCTGGAAGGCAAAGACTGTCATTTAGCGCAGAACATGCGAACGATCACAGGCAAAGAACCTCGAGGCGTTCTCATACAATTTGTACTGATTTTAATGTAGGACATTTTAATTTAGAAAACAGGGAAACGGACGAAATGCTCAAGAAATCCAGACCGTTTTCCGTACACGAGTTGGTTATGTCGTTCGAGAATACTTGCTCAACTGGCGCTGTTCCTAAAAGAAGTAATATAAAGAGACACAATAGTAGGCACAAAACGCAGCCTGTAACCTCCAATGAATTAGAAGCAAGGTAAGCTAATGTAATAATATTATGACGTTGGGCGTCAATTTGTGATATGATTTAAATGTTTAGAGTGAATTTATAAAAATATTTAGTTAACTTTTAATAAACAATATACCAAAAAAAAAATGTAATTTACAATAAAACAACTATTAATCTTAATTTCGCCTTTAATTAGTTGTAAAAGATATTTCAATAATTAACTAAATTTATAAATGTTTATCACAACAAAAATTATAATAGTTAAATACCTCGGCTAGGGGTGAGTAAGTTCATTAGCTCTGACTATAGTATAATGTTTGTTTCTATAAGAAATAATAAGGGCGCCACTGAAATCTTTTTATTTTTTATGATACTACTGAGGAAAGTTGTTTTAAGTTGAGTTATTTAAATAAGTATCATAAGATGAAGAAAGATGTCAGAAAAAACTGTCTATGAAAAAAATAAAATAAAAATGTACCAACCGATAAAAGATAAATAGATTTCCTTGGTGCTAATAAGAATGAAGTTGATAATAAGTTACAAAAAAAAATAATCCTCAAACAGTTCTTTCAAACGACTTATTCTAATACAGTTGTAACGATATAGATAAGTATAAATTTGGATAAAAAAGAAAAATACGTGAACAGTAAACTTGATATATAACAATAAAACTTATCTTTTAATACTAGTTGACGATCCTTCGCCGTACCTTGGGATCGCTACGGCATTGTCTAGGTGGTTCAAAATGTCTATGAATGATCAAGAGTTGAGGGATGATCAATTCTTAGAGATGATCAAGTTAAAGATGTTCAGGTTTAAATAATGTTTAAGTTTGCGAGATCTTCAAGTTTATAAGATGCTTCAATTTTAAGAGATGAGATGTTCAAAGTTAAAAGATGTTAAAGTTTACGAGCTGTTCAAGTTTACAAGATGCTTCAAGTTTAGGGATGAGATGTTCAAGTTTACTGTATAATATTCCAACTTTCTGAAAATTACCAGTGTCAAACACGTGTTACATTTACTTTTTCTGGCACAAAAAGTACAAATCAGCATAGTCCGAAATCTACAGTTAGATGATAACGTATTACAATAGATTACAAAAGATACATTCTTACATTAAATTTACTTTGTAACAACCTTACATATTAATCAAAATTCCAGAAATGTACTTTCACTAGCCATTTTATAAAAAATTATCATTAATAGAAAAAAGAAATATGTTGAAATTCTCATCTGATATAATAAGATATAATATAATTTTCGATCTTTTATAAATATTTTAACAAAAAGGAATTATAAAATTGGGAAAAACATACCGGTATATGACAGCAAACCAATCGAAGAAATGAGACTGGAGATAATTAAAACCCTTGAACCCGATAAAGATGGAGCTCGCGGTACTAATTTAATTACCTACATATTTAGGATACCAGGTGCTTAAAATGTTAGCAGATACTGTTACATTAATTATTAACTTTTTAACTGTAAAGACTTCAAATTGTGGTCTATTTTTTGCTTTCGAGGATCCTCCTACGTCGAGAATAGGTAAAACAATTTTCCATAGGGATATTTCGCATTTCCCCAGTGGAATAATTTCGAGAATTGGGTCCCAGTAACGTATAATTTTCCATAATAAACAATTTTCAAAATATTTCATTTTTCCCACCCTGTACCAATTTGAATCAACTTTTTTGTAATTAGCTCAGTAATATAAAAATTGAAAATTATGATGGTTCCATTTATGTATATCTTTTAGAAAAAATATTGTTATATTAGAACGAACAAAACTTTGATTTGATTTAAACATGAAATAAATAAATTAAAAACAATCCTTTCTTGAAAGTATGAAAAATCATTGTTCATCTCATTAGTTATCGAGATACAATTTCTTATCAATATCGGCAGGTCTTTCATTTACTTCAATTTGTATACCAACCAAATCAATAAATAACGTAATAGAAGTAGATAATAAAGATAATGTACTATAAAAAGACTCGGTATGTTGACTTTAATGGTTCTAATATAGATAAATCTCTTGCATTAAAATAATCTTAGAGTAATGGCTAAAAAATTCGGTCGAGTTTAATTTTAGTGATTTTCAAACTTTGTTCGTGAAATGTTATTGCCGGAAATAAATTTGGTTGAGATGAACTTTGTACACTTTTCCCATTTTAAATAATGTAAGTTAGTTACGTAAAATTCCATAATAATTTTTTGTTGTTAGTACAAGATATTAAATAAAACTTCTGGTAAATTCTATTTATAATTGTATTAAATAAAATCAATACAATACATTTGTTTAATGCCAAGTTATCTATTTCTAAATAAATGATTTTAAAGGAAATTTGATAAAAATCAAATCAAATTATTATTAATTCATTTAGTGTAGAAGTAGTTTTATCTTAATATTTATTTTAGTAATTGTACATCCACCTAGACAAGAATACAGACTTTATCTTCATTAGTATGTATTCCTGAGCGAATAAATTGATTATTATTTCAAAAATGCATTGGTTAGACCACATTCACTGATAGGAAATGTAAAATATTTCTCTTTTTTTTTGGAATAGATTCGGTTTTCTATTTGGTAATTCAACCAAATGTGTTAGTCTATTCCCCGGTCTATTATTAGATTATTAACATTAATTCAGATTGCTCTTTTCTATTATTTTTTCTCTATTGAGTACTGTTTTAGTAATTGTAAATATTCATTGCTTGACCAGGATCAGTTTTATTAAAAATATTAGTACTTTGAAATAGGAGGGTTGCCTTTTATATTTCGGGATTTGGCAACCCTAGTGTTGCAATCTGGCAACTAACAGCTCTATCGTTTTTACATACGAGCGCAATTTGTGTTGTTTACAGTAACTTAAAAGATTCATCTCGGCCCAAAAATGGAATTAAATCGTAAACATTTTCGTGCGATTATTTTTTACAACTTTCGACGTGGATTAACTCAGTAACAGTGCATGGATGAATTCAATTTTTGCCGATAAAGCGCCATCAAGGACCAGTGTTTATCGATGGTATGGTGAATTCAATCGTGGCCGTAGTTCACCCCAAGACTAATTTCGTGCAGGTCCTCCAACATCAGTTGTTGTTCCGAAAACCATTGATTCTGTGCGAGATCCTCATGTGACCTATCGTGAGATTGAGACAAACTTAGGCATTAGTGGGACCAGCATTTGTCAATCGCTCAAAAAAAAAAGCTCGTATCGATTGGCCGAAGGAAATGCTTCAAGATGAGCCCAATCCAACAAAAGTTGTTTACGCACGAAGAACTGTCGCCCGTTTTTTAGGAAAAACCGGACATGTCGCAACTGTACCACTAGAACAACGCAGAACAGTCAATTCTGAGTGTGGCTAGTTTTCTTCCAAGAAATCAGGAAAACCAACCGTCGAAGACGGATCACTCTTCACCACGACAATGTGAACTCCCACATATCCGCTCAAACAACTGCATTTTTGAGCACCCAAAACATGGATTTGATGAGTCATCCGCTGTATAGTCCTGACTTGGTGTGATAGTCATGCAAGCACGGGAAAAGCATTTATGGACGTGTAACGAACGATACTTTTCATTATACCTCTCTGAAAACAAAAAACAAGGTAAAAAAATCTACACAATGTTAGAAACCTTTATTTTTAAACATGAACGAACAAAACAATACTTTGGACTTTTTTGGTGTGTAACCAACACTTTGCCGTTTGAGAAATGCAATAGATTTTGGCAAGTTACTAACATTCACATTTTCTTTTACTGCTAGACAACTTTTTAACATTGAAAATCGACTCCATAAAGTTAAAGCTTTCATGGATTTGGCTTTTTCAGACAAATAAACGAGAAGAGTATCATCACTTACTGTGTTAACTTCTTTTTGCTGACGCCACTTGCAAAATAGACGGTACTCATTTTCATATCTCTCACAAGACTTCCTGGGCAGTAATTCTGCACTTACTTTCGCAGCTTCAAGTGATATTTTTTCTTCTGGAGAAATCATTTTAAAAATATTTTAAATACAAATTCGAAAAACTGTTACAATATACAAGCGTTGTTTAACGTTGCTAAGGAAAATAAACAAGCATTGTTTGCGGTTATTAAGGAACTTTCAATAGTATGTTTTATTAGTAGCCAGTTAATGTCATTAGCGCACGGGAAAAATTTTCCTGTGCGGGCGCACAGGAAAAGCCCCTTTTCCGTGCGCCAAATAGACATAGTGTTTTCAGAGAGGTATGATGAAAAAGTGATTTTCGATATTTGTTTTTGTTTTCTAATCCCGAAATATAAAAGGCAACCCTCGTATTGCATTATGACCATAAAGTTCTTGCTAAGAACATTAAATTACGAAATGTTTGATCAAAACATCCAGCTTTATTTAAGAAATTATTTTTTTTTTTAATTAGTACGATTCATTTAATTAATTGAATTAAAAAGGCTAGTTTCTTTTTAATAAACGTGAAATTTTTGATTAAACATTTCGTGGTTTAATGTTCTTAGTAAGAGGGACTTCCACAGAGTAAGGGTTAGTACAATAAATTTCATTAAAGTTCTTAAGTTGGATAAACTGTTGCTTCTTAAACAATGTAAATTGCAAATTTGAAACAAACAATTTTAATGCATTTCAAGTATGATGTTCTAAAATGAAGTTCACACCTACGGTACCAGAGGTCGCAGGACGACTCTTAACTGGTCAAAAACAAGTTCTAGCATGCGGATTGGTGGCTTTGTTAGGTTGGACACTAATGGTAAATTAAGAAATTAAAATTTCCCCAATATGACAGCTACTTCATTGTTTTTTCGAGACAATTGTATCACAGATCTGTGGAATCTTGACGTTCTGAGAATAAAAGATCCTGTGGTACAGAAAACAGGAAAATAAATTAGGGGTAAGGGTAAGAGAGGGGTAGGGGAGAGGGAGAGGGTTGATACTGAGGTGATACTTAAAAGTTTATAAAGTAAAAAGACCTGTAGCCTTATGTCTTTTTTTAATAAAGTGCTACCTTTTTACTTGTCTCAATCCTGCAAAATTTTTTTCAGTGAGGTAATTTATTCTAAAACCACATGAAAACCCCAATGTCAATGTCACAATTTTTGTCCATCATTATTAAAATGGAATTTAATTAATTTTTCCAATAGCCACATTTGAGATACGGATGGACCAATAGCGAATTTGCAACTTTTTTGCAAATCAGCTTCCTCATTTTCTGTTTATTACTCTGTGATCTGGAACCATCATCAACCTTATTGTTTTCTGTCAGTTTCCTGAGAGATTGTTTAGATTACTAATTGAGCTATCCCTATGAAGGGATTTCGATATCCCCTTCGTCCCGTCACTCTCAGTTCAGTCCTATCATCCTTTCCTGGACCTATTTGTATAACCTTGAGTGTGAATTGTCGATCACATAATCGTTTTTTAAATTAAGCGCTTTTATACTTCGTAGTAATTCTTTCTTTGTCGTTACCTTTTCCGGACTAATGTTCCTATTTTTCATAAATTCTAAAATATCTGCCTTCTTTGAACTAGAATTTGGAATTTTATTTAATATCCGCGAATGATAGGAAGCATTGTCCATAACGACTACTGAATTTGGAGGAATGTTAGGAAGAAGCTGCTCTTGAAACCATTTTTCGAATAAATCTGCAGTCATATCCTCATGATAGTCTGCTGTAAATTGCTTAATATTTTTCACAGACAGTATTAAATTTGGTACAAAACCCTTTTCACTTCCGACTTGAAGAATTATTATACGCTTTCCTCTCGAACATGGAGCAATTAAACTACACTTTTGAGACTGATCTACCCAGCCATACTGAACAGTATCATGTGTGTCAAACCAAGTCTAAACTATATGCCTTTTTAATTCACGATACTTCCTTATTTTATCTAAATACTTTTCAGTACAACAATACGCCGCGATTCCATTATAACCATTCGTAAAGTTTCTAACAATATTTTCTTGATATAAATTATAAACCTTTCGCTTTATAATATCTTTTTTAGTCAACATTTACAAATTTTGTTTTTTTGGTTTTCCGCACTTGCGAATGATCTATAACGTCACCGCGCTTAATAACCCGAGAAATAGTGTAAATAGAAATTTTAGTTAACGTATTAATTCGCTTTATTATAACCGCATCTGATTTTTTATTATCTTCATTTTTAAAATAACCCTCTGACACTGAATGTGTAAATCTTTATTGCAAAATTCGCTACTAACCTCACCTGTTGGCGATATCATATCTTCTGAATTTAAATTTTGATCTGGATTTCCATTTTCTGATTCAAAAGGTCTCCAAAACGCCATAATATGTGTAACTAATTTAAGGTTATCAATTAATATGGGCAAAAATTACAATACGTAAACCAAATATTAAAAATGAATTACCAAAACAAAGATATATCTAAAGTTGATACTATCTGCCCCAAATAAAAATCTGGACTCTCCGCCTCCGCACTAGACACCGACTTTATGAGTTATATAAAAACTGCCGCAAAAAATAACCCCCAGACCCCTGCACGCAACAGAATACAGCGGACCATTAAAAGCCGTCAACAAGTCGCGTGCGTACCCCACTTGTTTTCGCGCTGTACAACTACCAGTCTAGAGAGAGCAAATTTACTCCTTTGTTGTGTATTTCTACACTAAATAAAGCTCTATAGTATATATATTTGTACAACTGATAGCTAAAATTGCCCAACATTTTAATTATTTTTATATATATTGTTTGAAATTCCCATTGTCGTAGCAATATTAAATAAGGTTTTGTGTGGTTTTACACAATTTATGTAAAAATATGTCCCTTTTGGAAATTTTAGGTAAAATTTGAAAAAAAAAGAATAACATTCTATGTATTTTTACACATTTTTAACATTATTTTACCAAACTTTTTAAAATTAAATTTTGTTTTTTGCATTTTTAGAATAACTGTGTAAAAGTAAATATACTTTGCTAAATTTGCACAAAATTTACAAAAATTACACAAATTTTTGTGTTTTTTTTTAATAAATTGTACAATCTTTCATAAAGTTGTATAATTTTACATAAAAATCCGGTTTACTTAACTTTTTATATAAAATAAGCCAAAATGTATAAATTCAACTAATTTTTTTTAATATTAGCTTGTTTTTTATGGAAAATTACATAAATTTTTTACAGTGTACCTTGGCGTATAATTACTTTTATATGTGCAGGATGTTGAGGGGTTTTTTTTAACAAAGCAATCTTATCTTTTTTAGCAGATATTTAACCTATTTATCTAGTGTAAACAAATAAGATACTTTACAATATTACTTTTTGATTCACGTGGTAAATATTGACTACGATTATCAATAATTGTTGTATTGATACACTTATTATTGAAAACTTCATTTAAATTAGTTTTAAAGAACACACATTTTTCATAAATTTTCTTGCCAAATGTCAGGACTAAATATAGATACCCATTAGTATATCGAGAGCGATTTTCAGTCGTGAAATTGATGTTTTAGTGAAAGGTGGTTTGCTGTGTTTTTCTTTGTACTTTCCCAAAATAAACAAGTTTTTATCAATTTAAATGTAAATATTTACTTAATATATTTAGTTATATACTAGTGGATACCTACCAAATTAAATGCTATGAACACTCTGCCTACGCGACTTAAAAATAAATTTTATATAATATTTGTTATTTTAAAATTGTGAGCGTCTCGTTATTACAAACGTAACCTATTAAAAATAGTATTTACATTTTAAAATTATAAAATATTCTAGTATTTTGTGAATTTTCTTAAAATTTAGCTTATTTAACATAGTCGTTAATAAAAAGGTCTTGAGTATCTAATTAACCTTATTAAAACTGCTTATTTATATTCTTAATGTCGATTAACTTATACTTTTTGAATTTAATATCGTTGTAAAGTTAGCATTTTTTTTAAATTATAAATCATAATTTATAAATAAAACGTTCCAATTTTGAAGAAGAGAAGGTTAAAAATCTATTATATGTATTTAAATTTGTGATAATTTATGTTCCACTAAGGTTTGTGAGGCCGGCCACAGATGAGGTACTCAAAAGGAGGAACTGTTGTATTTTTAGTTAAAAATGTCATTTTTAACAATTACTTTTTCTATTTTTTTATTTATAAGCAAAGCGCATCAACCATTAATAGCGCTATTACAATATAAAAGTTACATTGACGTTGGAAATATATCATTGTCATTAAATTTTATCTACAGGGTGTCCCATAACTAATGGACAATATAACAACTGTAGAAAGGGGTGGTAAAAATAAGTCGTTTGATACAAAAATATGCACCAGTAAAATGTTAATAGTAAGCGAGATATGGGGCGTTAAAGTTGACAAAATATTTTTGAAAATTCGTAATATTTAGAAAATTGGTACACTATGGTTTTTAATGGTAATAAGCATAATATTGCCTTAATTTTTAAAAATACTTTTAGATGGCGCTGGTTACACAGTTAAAATTTGATAGATCAGCGGTATTTTTTTTACCCCCTGTATAATGTGCATTTTATTACAAAATAATAAAAACTGCATAGTTTTGAAACCAAAAAGGTATAATTTTAATTCCCATATTTTAAGTCGTTTTCAAAATATTGCTATTTTAATATTGCAGTGCATTTCATTACACTGCAACTTAATTACTAGAATATTTTAAAGAGGGCTGTGACTATTAAAAGACCTGTCATTAATTTACTAGTTAAAAGCGAAAAATTGTCATTACTGTGTTTTTAACTTCTAAACTAACAGTACGGCTTTCATTAAAAATGCCTAGAGGCAATGAATTTACAAATAATGAACTTAGGGATATGATTTGTGTTTATGCACAAGTAAATTATAATGCATGTGCTTTAGTTAGACGATATGTGCAGTTATATTCAAACCGAATTGTACCCAGTCTTGAAAAATTTCAAAGATTGTACTCCAATTTAGGCTCTTTTCGTAAGAAAAATTCTGGTGGTCGACCTAAAATAATTACAGCTGATATGGAAGATGAAATTTTAACAAGAATTATAGAAAATCCTGAATTGAGTACTCAGCGCTTGCAGGCAGCTACTGGTGTAAGTAAATCAAGTGTGTCAAGAATTTTACATACAGAAAAATTGTACCCATATCATTTCACGCCTGTACAAAATTTATTACCCAATGACTTACCAAGGAGACTACAATTTTGTCAATCAATGCTCGGTAAGATCAATCAAGATCCAATATTTTTAAAAAAGGTACTGTTTACGGACTAAGGCTACATTCACACACAGAGGAGTATTTAATTGAAGAAATAACCACTATTACGATTTTGCTAATTCAGCATGAGTTTTCAATCAACATCATTGGCGATAATTTCATTGGTCCATTTGAACTCCCTAACAGATTAAATGCGGTAAATTATTTAGAATTTTTTCAAAATGATTTAGGCATTTTACTTGATGAAGTTCCTTTAATTGTAAGGCAGGATATGTGGTTTATGCAGGACGGTGCTCCCCCACATTATCCACTTATAGTCCGGGAGCATTTAAATAACAATTTTCCGTATCGTTGGATTGGACGGGGCAGTGAGTTTCCTTGACCGCCTCGTTCCCCAGAATTGAATCCTTTGGACTTTTATGTATGGGGATATCTAAAATCGTTAGTCTACAATAGTGAAATTCATAACCAAAACGAACTATTAGCAAAAATTCATGAAGCCGCAAATACTTTAAAAAATGGCAACGCGATGTTTTTTAAAGTAAGACAACATTTACAAAAAAGTTTACGAAAATGTATTGAAGTAAACGGTGGTCACTTTCAACATTTAATGAAATAAATGTAATTATTGTTTTTTTCTTTTCTTTTTCCAATTAAATTGTATTCTTTGAACAACCAATGTTTTATTTAGGTAATAATTTTTAAATGCCGGCTTGGCAAGCAGTATTAAAATAGCAATATCTTGAAATCGACTTAAAATATGGGAATTGAACAAGTATATCTTTTTTGTTTCAAAATGATGCAGTTTTTATTATTTTGTAATAAAGTGCACATTATACAGGGGGTAAAAAAATACCGCTGATCTATCAAATTTTAACTGTGTAACCAGCCATCTATAGAAGTATTATTAAAAATTAAGGCAATATCATGCTTATTGCCATTAATAACCATAGTGTACCAATTTTGAGACCAATACATTCAGTTGTTTTCTAAATATTACGAATTTTCAAAAATATTTTGTCAACTTTAACGCCCCATATCTCGCTTACTATTAACATTTTACTAGTGCATGTTTGTATCAAACGACTTATTTTTATCACCCCTTTCTACAGTTCTTATATTGTCCATTAGTTATGGGACACCCTGTATAAGATGGATATCTGACAATAACATCATTAAGTTGTTCACATTACAGTTTTCTCCTAAAATGTCCTCTAGTTTCGAAGGTAAATTATACTTTATCCGGACATTCAAATATTTTTGGCACTGAACGAGAATGTGTTTTACCGTTACTTGACACTAGCAGACTTCGCAATTTGGAGGTTCAGATTGAGTTAAGAGGTAGTCATGAGAGAATCTTGCATGTCCTATTCGTAGGCAAGAAATGAGAACTTGTTCTATGTTCGTTCGGATGGAGGACCATGGATTAACACTTTGTTTAATTTCTCGTAGTTTATCATATGAGCAGGAAACCACTTGTTTTGCCACACACTGTTCACTTTGGATTTTATAAAGTTTTTAAGATCTGAGAATGTTATTCTTGCGATAACTTGACAGTCTGGATCTTGGGCAGCATTCCTGGCTTCTTTATCTGCGCGCTCATTTCCTCTTATTCCGGTGTGTGATGGGACCCACATGAATTTTACTTCTTTTTGCATCTGGGTTAAACTGTAGAGCTCCGTTTTAATCATTAAAATAATGGTGTGTCTGGGCTGTTCGTGACTTTGAATTGGGGAATCAGAGATAATAAGATTCATGTTTGTTTGATTCATGGTTTTTTGAGAATATCAAGGCATGAAGTATAGCAAATAATTCTCCTACAAATATACTAGTTGTACTTGGGAGTTTTATTCGTATTGTTGAGTTTGGGGTAATTAATGCTGAACCTACACAATTTTCTGTTTTTGATGAATCGGTGTAAATGTGGATATAGTTTGGGTATGTTCCAATTTTACTATGAAACGAATTTATAATAATTATCGGATTTATTTCAGCTTTATTAAAATTAAACATACTAGTGTCGCAGGACGGTATTGGTGTCAACCAATAGGGGGAGGGGTTTTAATATTGATAGGAAAACAGTCATGGACAGAAATGTGTAGGTTGTCTACTAGTGCAGTCGAATTACGTGAAAAAGTGACCAATTTATGACTTAAGTCCGAATTGAGGTAGCTAAGTGGAAAGGGGTAGGTTTGATGAAGTAGAAGTACAAGAGGAAGAAGAATGTAATTCGCAAGTCAAAAGGGCGAGATATAATTAAAAATAAGAAACAGTAAAATTGTATTTTCTTTGTATAATTCCATCGTATGCACGTATAAAATAATTTTTTTTATTTTTTTAATCAATATAGACGTCCATAATTTCCTTTATTTTAATCCTACAAATTGCAATAAGGTGTGATAAATTAAATGCATGTACATGAAATATTTTGTAGAAGGGTAGGAAAAAGATACTCGTGAAAAATTATGAATTTTTCAGTTTTTTTCTATTTTAAACGATTTTTTTGCCAGGAGTAGTATTTTTTTTATTATTGTATATGAAAATTAAAGTCATTACGAAAAAAATGAGACCTTCAAGAGGTGTCTAAAATAAAAATTCGGACCTTGGGGGCCGTTACAAAATGAGGTCTTTTTTCGAAAATCGTTAATATGTCGGAAAAAAATTGAGTTATCGTAAAAAAAAAATTCTACTTTTTTGGGATACAAAAAGCTATCACTGTACTGAATTTCATAATAAAATATTGATTTTTCGCTGAGTAAAAAATAAAAAACGAAAATTATGGTTTTTCGCTTTTTTAGCCTTTATTTTTAGGTTATGTGAAAAAATGTTTCAGACAAAAGTTGTCGATTTTTTTATTATCTACAACTTTTACATTTAACTTTTTTCAATAAAATGCGTATTTACCCTGCAAATTGCAAAAAACCGTTTTCACCCCCTTTCCACCCCTACCACGCACCCCTCGCACGCATCTAAGATCTTGGATGGTCGCCTTTCGATTTGTAATTATCAAACCTACCCCTTTCCACTTAGCTACCTCAATTCGGACTTAAGTCATGAAAAAAAGGTAATTCGACTGCACTATACATATCTATTTATTCTTTCTTTTCTTTCTATTCTTTCTGTTCTTTTGCTTTGCTGGTATTCTTCTCGATAACGCTTTGACAGAGTATTAGGGAAAACCGGATAAAAGGAATTTGAGGAAATTGTGGTTGAATAAGAGAGGCAGAGATATTGTCTGCGAAGGCTAAGTGGTAGTTCTAAAGCTTCACAATGTATGCTGTTTACTTTTTCTTGTTTTAATTAAAGTAAAACTTGTTTTAATTCTCCAAATCCATCCAATACCAAATCTGAATAAAAGAGCAAACTCAATACCCTAATCAGTAATTCTTTAAAGTATTGATGGAAACCCCTAAAATTTAAATAAGCAATCAATTCTAAAACCTTACAAATTATTAATTATATAAATTTTTATTATTATTTACTATTCCATTTTTTGAGTCGGTTACGAATTGGCAATTTCACTTCTTATGTAATTTTTTATTAAAAAAAAACAAATGGTAAATTTAAATAACAGACATTTAATGCATAAACTCCTAATGTGCAATTTTTAATTTGATTTTTTTGGTTTCTGTAGCCGCCATTTAGTGAAAAGCCCTCAACAGTTCAACAACGACGACACCAAGTCACGCAGTTTTGATGTACATTCTTTGTTAGATTTTACTTCGTCTTTAGAAAATGATAGTCATTTGAATAGTTTTTTCACGTCTTCGTTGCACAATCAAGCCAGTCCGGAAAGTTTTACTGGCGGAAAGATGTCTTCCGATTCTGCTTTTCAATCCTTGGGAGATGGACTTGAATTAGAACAGGTAAGAAAATTTAAAACAATGTAAGATTGGGGTTATAAGTACAATCGATGATTTTATTTCCAAGGTATTTATGATCACTTTTGTATTTAATAATATTAATAGTTGAATTATTCTTTTTTACATATTTGATACAGATGAATTTTATTAATCATTTACTTACCTATACAGAGTGTCCCGAAAATAATGGTCATAAATTATACCACAGATTCTGGGGTCAAAAATATGTTGATTGAACCCCACTTACCTATATACAATAGTGCACACAAAAAAGTTACAGGGTGCTAAAGTTAAAAACATTTTTTAACATTACTCTAAAACGGTTTAACGTTAATGTATGAAAATGTATAGGAAATACTAGTAGAGAATACCCAATAAATTGGAAACAGTTGCATTCAATTATTTTGATTTATTATGTATTTTCAGAGGGGATCAACACCCCTTTCACCCACCAACTTTTTTTAGGGCTATAATTTAACAAAATATGGACTGCCACTGGAATCAAACGTCTATTCTTATACTTTTATGTCTCTCTGTATTTCTTTGTAAATATTTTATTATGGAAGATACATTAAGAATAATAAAAAAACTCTTCGTTTTAACAAAACTTCCAATATTTATTTAAAAAATTGCGCTCTGTTGCAGCATTCAAACATGGCGTAAAAGTGTAAAAAGAAGAATATTAGAGAAACTTCGTTTGATATTTATTAGATTCTAATACTATTTCAAATGCTTGGCAACATAGTCCCTTTGCGACAACTGTGACGTGTAAGCAGATTTATACTAAACAAGTTATATATAAAAACACATTTTGATGCACGTAATATTTTATTTCTATGTCTAATTAGCAGGCAACTTACATTACAGATTATCTGGATCAGTTTCCTCGAGTACCTAACACTGCGAACCTGCCTGAATTTTTACACTTCAATTTGTTATTTTAAACTTCATATTGACACCCCTTTTTTACTACAGCTAGTATACAATATTACAAAGATTTGTCTTCTAAAATATCATCAATAACTTCCAACATTTTTCTTTTAAATTTCCTAGTTTGCTGATCGTTCATTTGATGCATTTCGGGTAGTATACTCAAAAGAAACATTTTCTTCGGATCGTATTCGTCAGCTTTATGACTTTCGCGATTACAGAATTCAAAAAATTGATCATCGTCATCATCGTTTGCTATGTCTTCATCTTTTTTCCTTTTGCGATCTTTACTTGCAGGTAATAATAAGTTTGGTTCTAGAGGGTCGCAATTTTTTTTATTTTCTGTTTCTTTGTTATGTTCTTCTTCATCTATTTCATATGTGTTTTCAGGTAGCTCGATTTGGCTCGATTCAGTTTCCGAAATACCATCATTTGATAATGCTGAAACATTTATCTAAGTTATAATTTCGATAGATAGATAGAATATTACATAATGACAGATTAGTAAAATGTAGATAATACATAATCATTTCAATCATTTTTATTTCAGTATTTGTTACTTTTTTACCCAATTGTCTCAATAAGGCAGATTAAGTAATTTTCACGTTATTTGCATTTAAAGGCAATGGTTAAGGTTAAGGTACCTAATATTATTTTATTACTCTTTTTACATAAGTATTTTTAATAATTTAACAAATCTCATCGTTTAATTCCTGTAGAAGTTATAACTATTTATTAAACGTTTAAGTTACTGTCATACTGTCAAATACAGCAAATACTACAGTGCAAACATTTAAAATAAAGTTATACGGTTAAAAAGATTAAAGAGTTTGAACTGTTGTACAACCCATTTTATTACAGGCAAATAAGGTGAAAGTAAAACTAAGTAAAATTTGTGAAGAAAAATTGTTTATCTCATAAACTAATCACTTTAACCTAGAAGTAGGTATTTATTATACAGGGTGAGTCATATTGGGACATAGACTAAGGACAGGTTATTTGGACCAAACTATGGCTACTGGGCCAAATATGCCTTAATATAATGTTGCTGAGAAAAAAGATACAGGGTGTTAAAGTTAATTTTTGTTTTTCGTTTTTTGGTAATAGTTTTTCTGTATATTTATAAATTGATATCAAAATTGGCACAGAGGCATAATCTTAGACAAGAAATAGTATTTTATTTACAATTTTACGTTTTGTCATAGAGGGCGCCACGTGGATGATTCCTAATGATCAAATTGAGTCTAAACTTTTTCTGATGAAATTTTTTAGTAATTTTTATTAGAAAATATCACGTAAACATCATTTTTACGTAAAATTGGTACTATTGGTTAAACATGATAATTTCAACCGTTTTCGATTAAAACGCAGTCGAACTGCTTAGAGTCTTAAGGATTTCAAATATTAATTCATTTACGAAAAGTATGCTTTGGACTGTCAGATAATTGTTGTTGGTAAATGTCATTTGTTCAGAGTAAATTATTTTTTATGTGACAGTGTAGTGTAATGTTGCATTTTTTAAAAGTAATCATTACTTTTTTTGATTTAAATGCCTCGTCACAATCATTTTACTAATGAAGAAATGCGAAATATGATTTGCGTATACGCACAAGAAAATTTTTGAGGTCGCTCGGCAGCCAGAAGGTATGGAATGTTATACGCAAACAGAAGGCAACCAAATCACAAAACTTTTGCAAGATTATATCGTAGTTTAGGTGAAACTGGATCATTTCACACTAAAAATCGGGGTGGTCGACCGAAACAAATCACACCTAATCAAGAAGATGAACTTTTGGTTCGAGTAAATGAAAATCCTGAAATAAGTTCACGATATCTATCAGCAGCAACAGGAGTAAGTCAGTCGTCTACAATTAGAATTCTAAAAAAAGAGAACCTCCATCCTTATCACTTCACTCCTGTTCAAAATTTACTTCCACGACAGTTACAGTTTTGCCAACGTATTCTGAATAAACATCGCAATGACAGACACTTTATTAAGAATATTATGTTCACCGACGAAGCAACTTTTACCAGACGAGGGGTTTTTAATTGGCGAAATAGTCATTATTGGGAAGAAGAAAACCCGCATGCTATTAAAGCTAGACATTTTCAGCATGAGTTTAAATTGAATATTTGGTGTGGCATTATAGACTACTTGGGCCTTATGTTCTTCCTCCGAATTTAAATGGAGATTCTTATTTATTCTTTTTGGAAAATACTCTTAGTGATATTTTAGATGATCTGTCACTGGATGTAAGAAGAAAAATGTGGTTTATGCAGGATGGAGCGCCACCTCATTTTTCATTAGCTGTTAGAAATCATCTTAATGACGTATTTTCTCAACGATGGATTGGCAGAGGCAGTGATTTTCAATGGCCACCAAGAAGTCCTGAGTACAACCCGCTAGACATATGAAGTCCTTAGTTTATGCCAATGAAATTAATACACGAGACGAACTTTGGAGATACATTCAAAATGCAGCTAATCTTATAAGGGGACAGAGTAACATTTTTTTTAACGTCCGAAAATCCTTTATAAAAAGAATTAGAAAAGGCATAGAAATCGGAGGAGACCATGTAGAACATTTAGTTTGAGTTTTTGTGAGTTCTTTTAAGTTAAAGAGTGTTTAGTTTTGATTTATCGTCAAAACGGAAACCTTACGTTAGTTGCAACTTTGTTTATTAGTTTATGCCTCTGTGCCAATTTTGATATCAATTTATAAATATACAGGGAAACTATTAGCAAAAAACGAAAAACAAAAATTAACTTTAACACCCTGTATCTTTTTTCTCAGCAACATTATATTAAGGCATATTTGGCCCAATAGCCATATTTTGGTCCAAATAACCTGTCCTTAGTCTATGTCCCAATAGTTACGACTCACCCTGTACATTTTTGAAATTATGTCAAAGAGGAGTATCCAAATTTTACATAAAAAATATGAGAAGTAATGTAAAAAAAGGGATGCTGCTAGGTGTGAGGGGGTGGCTTTTCCAGTAAGTTTAAATAAGCCATAATGCTGGCCCCTTCCAACATAAATTGTCGTGTTTTTGGATTTTTCCTAAATACCAGTATTACAAAAGTTATTAAAGGTGTATACTTTTAACTGAAAAGCACTATATCTTCATTATCTACTAGATTACGTTTTCATTGTTAAATTTATTATTAGAAAAAAATTAAAATAATTAATTAGATATCAATTAAACTTTTCTAAGCGCACACAAAATATTAATAATAATTTTATTTGCATTTAAACATTACATTAAGTTTAACATAAAATAGATTTATACATATAATATTGTATTTTTTATAAAATACTAAAAGACCTGGAAAGTAATTTAAAATTGTTGAAAGTCCAGCCCCTGAATAGTTATTTTTAACAAGTCAACATCAAACAAAATAATACGAAATCACAAACTACAACAACAATCACACAATTTAGAAAAAAAATTACACTGATAATCGTCGAACTTTTTTCCTGAATATAGGGTTATTATGACAAAAGAAAAAATTATACACGCATAGAAACATGATACTAAAATTTTACCTAGTATTAAACAGTTATTCCTTAACTTGTTTTTTAAAACAAGCTGTAACTGTTAATTGACAAGCTGTAAACGTTGTATGAAAAACTCCTTTTAAATGTTGAAGAGGAGTACATTGGAGGAGTCATTCTGTCCGTTAGTCCCCAAGTATCATATTACCTTTCCGGAATCAAGCTAAATCATTTAAAAAAATAACAGCTTTATGTCAAGATGTCGCAAGAGTATGCGGCAGTATGTTTATTTATATTTTAAATCAGTTTAATTTGTAGTTAAATATTAATATGGGTATGTTCCAAGAAAGAATCTTTTTTGGCATTCTTTCCATTATCCAAAGATTGTGCAATGTCTGTTCAAGCGTCCATTTTACTTGTTTTTTCTTAAAAAAAATTTATCTTTCCGATGGCACACTCTATCAGTTCCAATTGCGTGTCTTCACTCCACGTCTCCATCTTTTTAACTGATGTTCTGACACTGAACTAATGCATGCTGACGGTAATTAAGCAAGGTACTCTCTATTCCCGTCCACACAAAACTACGTGCTCTTCGGTCAACGTTCAGAAAGTACCCGAAAAAATATTGTAGGCAACACGACCGAAAACAGTTTTTTGGAATTTGGTCAACTCCCCTAAAAGACAGTATTTTTCGGACTTACGTAAATTACTATTTTTTCATACTGTACGGTAAAGTGCCATTTCCCGGACTCGTTTGAGTCTGGGAAATGGCACTTTACGGTGCACTTGTAATTTACAGTACTCTTCAATTCTCCCAATGTTGTTTGAAATAATAAGTGAATCAACATAAACTGGGCTTTTATTTTAGTTTTTGAAGATTGACATTAATTGTACAACTGCTGTTGCCAGCAATATGTATTAATAGAGTTGTTGATGGATTTACAGTGTTGTCTCTAATCACGGAAGATGTGTGGCTGTGATAATGCACTTTAACAAAAGTTTCGCCACTTTGGATCATTCTTGCAATCTTGTTTTTGCTTTCAATCATTTCTTCTTTATACTTTTCTGCAACTGAAGCACTCTTCCATCCACTGTGATGTTTTAGAACTTTAAGGTCAGCTCCAGCATTGGCCAACAACGTTGAGAATGTCCTCCTGAAGCAATGACCTGTATACTTTTCTGGTTGGTCTAGTTTTAAGAACTCAGCTATTTTCTTAGGTGCTCTGCCAACAGTATGTATACCAACTCTTTGAGACAGACATTTTCATTGTCTATAACCCACCAAAAGAGCTTACAGGGAGACGTGTTGCCGTAAATTTATGTATTTTCTAAAAACATCCAAATAGTGAACCTCAGTAAAGCTCGTCGAATATGCGTTTTTGTCTGGTTAATCTTAACTACTAGCTGAGTACCCATCTCGTCCAAATCACTAACTTCTAAACTCCAAGTAATGCTATCACTTTTAGTAATGGATATTCTTTATCTGGAGCGTCCCTCATGAATCTTCCAATTTGTTCCTTTGTCAGCACCTTCGATTGGTTTGGCTGATGGTCTACATTTTGTTTTTTCAAAAAAGCTATCAACTTTGGGAAACTTGATATGTTGACATTCTTATTAACCATAATCATTGATTTTACCATCGAGTGTTTGAACCATAATGAAGAAGGGTTGAATGTTTTTGACTGAAAATTTAACCTGTTGAAAAGAATATTCTTTAAAAAAACCGTTCTTACCACATCCAAAAAGTAAGCCAACATCACATTTACATCAGCACTACTTTTCAAATTGTGTTGTTCACGCCAGTTGCAATACAGCGCATATTCTTTTTTATATCTTTTCGCAGACTTAACTGGAATGATTTACCCTATCGCTTTCGCAGTTTTCTCAGCAATTTCATCTAATTTCAGATCCATTTTCTCCGCAGATATTTCTTGTGTGAAATTCAATATGCCTTTATTTATATTGTTACTTATAAAGCAAATCAACCATGTTAAGAATAAATCAAGTAACATAATTTTTTCACAGCAGTCTATCAGTTCCTAATAAAATATTTAAATATGTCATTTCAGTTTCATATTTTATTGCGTTTAAAACCAAAGGCAGTATGGCGTTCCTGAGAAATGATCCGATTTGGACAAAAAATGTAATTGAGAGATATAATTTAGAACAGGTGTTAAATTTCAAATACTTGGGATGTGATATTGCATACAAGGAAGACAAAGACAAATCTAAAAACTATCAAAGAATTTATGGAACCAACACACGAACACTTATAGGAAACACAAATGAAATTCTAGAAAGTTATGGCAACTATTGTACAACTGGAAACTCAGAAATGAGATTTTTAAAACCGGTGAAGATAGTGAAGTCAGACAGGCCATTGCCCAATTCTGGAAAAACAGAAAAGTATTTTGGAAAACAATTACAAATAACTTCCAACATTAGTGTTCGACACCAATTTTCATGATAGAGTTAGGTTTAATTCTCGAGATATTTCTAATTGCCCTTTTACTTGCCACACCCTGCATATACTATATAATTATTTCAATATTTACCTTCGTTTATTTGATATTCACTAAATATATCGTCTTCTTCTAGTTCATTATTTTCGATTTTGATATATTCCATTCCATCAGTTGTATCCAAAGACGCATGTGATTTCAAAAATGGTACCAGGAATTGTAAAACATTTCGCAGATAATACGGTTTTTGTTGTTTTGATTTTAATCCAACTTTTTCATATTTAAGTTTTCGTACAAAAACTGTTCTTATATTTTTCCATCTTAATTTACATGTGTGTACTGTAAAAAAGTAAACTTATTTAATATTATTTGTGACGATATATTCACTACAAAATTGGAAAATTAATTTGTTCTACAAAAGGCTGAGATACCAGTTATTGTTGGTAAAATAGTATATTACACGCAAGACCGATATTTCAACTTTTGGCTCGTGTAGCGTCTACGATTTTTCTCGACGTCGTCCCGATGCCCTAAAGGGCCGACAGTGTAATATTATTTGTTCGTTGGGCGACAATTTGTAATATAATTTGTCCCAAAAAGGCAAGAAGCCAATTTGCAGCAATATTCTTCCAAAGAGGTAGCAATAATCTTCCAAAGAGGCAGGGCGCCAATTTGTAATCAGATTATTACGTTGAGCGTCAATTTGTAATATGATTTACCTGTTGAAAGTGAATTTATAAAAATATTTAGTTAACTTTTTTGAAAAAATAACAATATACCAAAAGAAAAAATGTAATTTACAATAAAACAAACATTAAGCTTAATTTCGTCTTTAATTAGTTATAAAAGATACTTCAATAATTAACAGAATTTATAAATGTTTATCACACAAGAATTATGATAGTTAAATACCTCGGCTAGGGGTGAGTAAGTTCATTAGCTCTGACTATTGTACAATATTTGTTTCTTTAAGAAATTATAAGGGCGCCACTGAAATCTTTTTATTTTTTATGATACTACTGAAGAAAGTTGTTTTAAGTTGAGTTATTTAAATAAGTATCATAAGATGACAGAAAGATGTCAGAAAAAACTGTCTATGAAGATAAAAAAAGGAATTGAAAAGGTACAAACATGTAAAAGATAATAAGATTTCCTTGGTGCTGAAATTAATGAGGTAGAGAATACGTTACAACAAAATAATCCGCAAACAATTCTTTAAAAATACTTATGCTAATACAGTTGACGATATAGATAGATATACACGGAAATAAAAGAGAAAAAATATGGGAACAGTAAACTTGATAGATCTCAATAAACTTATCTGTTGCGATAGTGGACGATCCTTCGCCGCACCTTGGGGTCGCTACGGCACTGTCTAGGTGGTTCCAAATGATTATAGAATATCACTAGTGGAGGGATGATCTGCCCCAGTTGTAGAGATAATCCAGTTAAGAAGCTTACAGGTTACAAGTTATTCAAGTTTATGTAATCTCCAAATTCAAGAGATGCTTCTGGTTTTTCTGGTTCTTCAATTAAAGAGTTGCCTCTAGTTTACTAAAGAGTGGCCTCTATTTTACTGTTTTATATTCCAACTTTCTGAAAATTAGCAGTGTCAAACACGTGTTACATTTACTTTTCTGGCACAAAAAGTACAAATCAGCATAGTCCGAAATCTACAGTTAGAACGTATTTTAATAGGTTACAAAAGATACATTTTACATTAAATTTACTTTTTAATAATCTTACACAGTAATCAAAATTCCAGAAATGTACTTTTAACAGCCTTGTATAAAAAATTATCATTAATACTTTTAATTACCATAAAAAGATTCTTTGAATAAAAATGAAATATGTTGAAATTCTCATCTGATATAATAAAATATAATATAACTTTCGATATTTTATAAATATTTTAACAAAAAGGAATTATAAAATTGGAAAAAAACATACCTGTATATGACAGTAAATCAATAGAAGAAATGAGACTCGAATAATTATTAAAACCTACTGAACTCGATAATGCCAACTCATTAGTACACCTCGTAGCGTAGCTACTTTGAACTTCCAATTATAATTATAGAGACTGTATTCATTATTTTATTATTAAAAATGTTTTATGATAGATGGAGCTAGCGGTACTAATTATTTAGGATACCAGGTGCTTAAAATGTTAACAGGTACTGTTACAACAGTTGAATTTTCGGCCCTGCGCGTCTTAATGCCCGAGGAGATGCCGAACTTTGTCGTTTTATCAGTGGCGGCTCGTGATAATACAAAATGGTAGTGCAAGATTTTTAAGAAATGTGAAAACCTCGCCTGAAAACTTTTTTGGGGTGCCATGCCCAAATTTTTACCCAAAAATCGTTTAAAAAACTGCTTTTGGCCAAAAATTTATCACGTTATTGTCAAAATAGGTAAAAATTTATTTAAAAAAATAAATGAAGGGCAATTGTTCATTGTATTTCTGAGGAATGTTTTAATCCGTTTAAGCATTGAAAAACAGCGCTCTGCTTCAGATGTTGCACAGGTATTGTTATCAAAATACCTAAAATGTTAAGAGTTTCCCGAAATGTACAATTTAAACCTTCTTCTTCTTAATAAAATTGACAGCGGGACAGCTCCGGCAGTGGTACTTAAATCTTCTCTCTGATAAAATACTTGTAATTCATTTTTAAGCATATTTTTATCTAAAAATGAAAATTGAATACATGGTTCATTGAGAAATGACTCTGGAAACTAATGCCTATATGCCGAAAACTTCTCCGATATAAATAAATTAGAAGCCAAATGTCAAGAGAAGTTCAACCTTGTTTTTATTTGCAATAAAATGCGATTTTTGTCCAATTCCAATTTGTTTTCAATTTTTAAATCGGGAATTGGCCGGCTTAATTCTTCAATTTGTAGTTTTTCTTCTAAAGAAAAACCACTAAAAGAGTTTTTTAAGACGCCAATTTTATTCATTGTCACAATAAATGAAAAAATAAGAAATAAGATATTTAAGCAAGTTTATCGAAAACAAAAAGACAGGCGTTACTTAACGTCAGTAATAGCGATAGCTGTGGCTGTGCCGGGAAGAAAACTATCGGTGAATTTACCATTTCAATATTAGTGAAATGTCCAACAAAGCCTCATCTCTGTCGCTCACATAGGCTGCTGGTAAAATCTCTTTATCTATGCAGCGCGAGGTTGCCACAATTCAAATAATTTATGAAAATAAAAAGAGATGCATAAAATTGAAATATAAGACGATTTAAAAATAAAAAATGTATTTTTGTCAAACATAAGGTAGTGCCATGGCACAGTGGCACTACCTTACGAGCCGCCACTGTGTTTCATTCACATTTGACGGTTTACTAAGGACAGATTATAAACTATAAAATAATGCGTTGAATTCTCCTCCTAACGAATATTAATAAATAAATTACCGTTATATGAAAAGAAAGTACCAAAATAACTCTATTACCAAATAAGTAACTCTTGCAGATTTACTATAAAAAATACATAATTTAACAATATGGTGTTAAACGTGGCATCAGCGCATTTATTATTTACTTTATTTATGAATCATAACTATAAAATCAACTTATGGTCTTAATAATATTGTATTTTTATTATAATATAAAATACTTTCTCTACGATCATCATAGAATTTGCCAATTCTGAAATCAAATTTGATTACAGAATGCTGGAATTCCATATTAAACGGTAAATCGCAACAGAAAAAGCTTCAAATTTAACAAAACCACCATCACCTACATTAATAAACATTTGTAAGAACTCAAATTTGCTAACCAAAGATAAGATGTGATCTATAAATATTAAATGAGTTGACGTTCGGAAAAAGATATTATTCGAAGAAAGATTTATAGACCATAAAAAATTAGCTTTGTTTAAACAATCTGATAGTCTGGTCAAACTAGATCAAAAAACAAATGGGCCGCTTGAACGGGGATGGGTTAGTTTTTCCCACCCTGTTTGATTTTCCCAAAATTTCAATGGGGAAGGCGAAAAGAAAACCACGTGTCTTCTTTGATTTTTGTTTATTCGGCACTACATACTGTTTTATCACTAGCACTACAGTTGAGAATCCTTTTCCTCTTACTATGGTCGAATGAGGGCATTAAACACCGATGAGAGAATCATAAAAATTCAAAAATACCTTGTGGCATGTGTTAGGCATACACGTTCGTTCACCATCTTTTTTTTTTAAACAAAAAACCCGTCGTCTGCGTCGAGCCCGCAGAACGACAATATCTGTCGGAAATCATGTCATTTTTTAAAGAGAGAATCGGCAATTTACTATGCGTAGCTATGTATTGTTGGTTGAGGGATAATAGGGCGTGAATAACGGATATTAATTCAGTTGGAATTTTATTTATATTCCAACAACGCTACTAAATTTAAAAACAAAAACAACTTTTCACGATTTTCTTTACGGCAAGTAAAATTACCTTGGTCAAAAATTTGAGATCATAAAATGACCACGTATAATATCACAAGAGCTTAAATTTTCTTGAGGGCACAAAATGTTTGCGCTTCGCGACTCGGGATAATTTAATTTATTATTATTATTATTATTAATCCAATATTATTACTAACTTTAGTTACAACAAATGCTAAAACTCAGATGGATATTGGTTCAGTCTAGCGCTCTTTCATAATTTTAGGTCACCAAAGGTGGTAGAAATATATGGTTGTAGATCTAGTTGTAGATCAATGCTTACCTTTTCAACTGTCACAAAAAATGAAAAAAAAATTATTTACAATATTTATTTCTTGGGCCCAGTTCCCGCAGTCAAAAATAACAAGAAAAAAAAAAGACAAAAAATATCCACTAAAATAGCAAGTCGTAACAAAAAATTTCCGGAAATTTTTTTAGTTGCCATGGTAACTAGACAAAATTAAGGCATCTTATTGGTTTAAAATTTTGTGAAAGTCCATCTTATTAAGAACAGTAAACGACAACACTGAATTAAACTTTCACTATTTATTAGCAAAATACGTTTTTAAAATGCAATGACGGCCGTTTCGCTAGAATTAGCATCGTCAGAATCTAGCGAAAGGGGCGGCATTGCATTTTAAAAACGTATTTTGCTAATAAATAGTGAAAGTTTAATTCAGTGTTGAGTTGTTTACTGTTCTCAATAATTTTTTTCATAAAAGCTACCGCCTCTGAGATAAAACGATTCAAAAAAATGTAAGGGTCATTGTATGCAGAAGTACGCCACTATAATAAAGTAAAAAAATTGTTTTACTACAACTGCTATGAAAAGTAGCTTATTTCTCATAGCTTACTTAATTTCAAAACCATGTATTGCTCACACACATTTATTTGGAATCAACAAAAATCGACAAAAACCTTAATTGGCTGCTGTTCAGCTTCAAATAGTTTTCACACAAATAAATAAATTGTTTAGTTAGCTGTTAAAAAGTAGAATCATTTTCAGTTTTGCGAACCATTAAAATAAATATACCAAATGAAAAACCCAAAGTCTATGTCACAAGTAAGTATAATCCTTTAGGGATAATAACTTCTAGGCTTTAATATTGATATGTCTTATTACTTCCTTACTTGGTCTAGCTTTAACTACTTATCAACATCAGGTACAGTCGACTTTAGAATAGCATATACATGTTAAATATGAATTTCGTTTACCTACCGAAGTTATAAAAACGCCCTTCTTAAACAACATAGAAATGGAAATTTTTAAAACGCCTACATTAAATGGTTTTTGGGGATTAACTTTATTTACAAGGGACAGAGGGACAGGCAATTTGTCAATAAAATACCTTATGCTGCAAACATTAAAGATGTGGGCGTGGACAACTATTTAACTGATTTCAAATTTATTATTATTTAAACCGTGATTGGTTATACACAATAAATAGGCCGTCCTTAAAATTAATTCATTGTAAGCGATTTGAGTTTGACAATGCATATGCTATTCTGAAGCCGATAGTACCTAGCTACAAATAAACAAAATTTAACTTCAATATGTCAATCTGACGATGCTAGTTTTTAGCGAAACAGCTGTAATTGCATTTTAAAACTTATTTTTCGAATAAATAGTGGAAGTTCACTTCAAAGGTTCAGTTATTTATTGTACTTACTTATATATGTATTAATTTTCACACTAAGCCTGATGATGGTCTCAATGTTAGCCAGAAAATAGTAGCTAGTATTGTTTTTCCATCAAGAATAAAATTCTGTGACATAGACTTTGGGTTTTTCATTTGGTTTCCCATTAGTCACATTTGAGATATGGATGGTTTACTTCGTTTAAAATAAATATAAATTACAATACTTGTAGTTGTAGTGTGGAAAGTCCAACTTTTCTCACGAGTGTATAAGTCTGTGGGCGAGGGCCGCAAACAAACGAGTTTCAGTTGTAGGAAAAATATAGTGTGTAACAAGTGGCCATTTCGTGAAAATCCGATAATGACAATCACTGACAGTATATTTAAAAACAATAATATTATGTTTCTATGATTGCCAACTACATACCAGCTATGTTGGCATTGAATGCAAATGCAAATTTTGAAAAATAGCAAATGCCGATAAATATTTTATTGTTTCTTTGTTATTTTGTGCTTTAGGGTACAGTATGAAGTAAAAAATGTTGTACGTCACACGTCCTGTAAACTTTTACCAGACTAGTAACGCAAATATCTATAATTGTATTGTTGCAAAATTTTAATAAGGTTCCTAAATTAATTGTTATACTTTTTGAAAACCTTAATATTTCCGAAACAGTAAAATTTAGGTATAGAACATTGTCTAATATTCTAAATAATCGAAAATTTAAATAATATAAAGGGTGTTGTAATTAAAAATGCAAAGTTGGTATTAGGCAATCCAAACAATATGGCCGTCCAGGGCAAATATTTGTGACAGTTCAGGTAGAAAACCATTTTATCGAAAGTTTTTGCTGTATTTGGATAAATTTTTGTAGCATTTGTGTGAGATTTGTTGGCTATTTTGAGATGGAAAGCAGTTATTTATTACAAAAATATCCTGATATTAGTAAAAGGTAATGATGAAAACTTGCAAAATATTTTGTTTACTTATTAATGTTATTAAGAGGATTGTGAGAAAAAATGGTTTCATTTTGAGTGTATCAATTTAGGCACTCTTCCGAACGAACCTTGGTAATGCAATAATTGCTCCAAAGCAATGACTAGGTAATTATAAATAAAGTCTATTTCTATTAATACAATTTTGTTTTATTCTTCACTTACTTTTAATTAAAAATTATTGAACAAATTATCTTGAACGGCTTCCAAAACCAACCACAATATAAGTTGTAGGCATTTTCTACCAAAGAAAACACACAAATAAAGTCAAAAAGTTAATAAAAACTAAGGTTTTTTCCTTTATAAAACACAAACCCTTCAATAAACACGAAAACAGACCTTTGCCATAAAATCAAACAATTTATCTATTACACAAAGCCACGATCGTATACAAATAAACGTTGTTTACTTTCAATATTTGCCCTGAGACACCATATTTGACAGGTTTTTGGATTGCCCAATTAGCGATCACATGGCACCCTGTATAAAAAAATTAGAAAGAGTAATCAACGGATGCGAGCTATTTTCAAACATGCTTCTAACTGATTTCGAATTTATTCATTTGGCTGTTCCACTCTGTATGTTATATACTTACTTATTTGTTGTACTGACAGAAGTTACTTTGTTATTCCCGTGAACTTGGCACACCATATTTAAAAATCTTAAAGTTTTTTTGGAGTTCTGGCATCCTTTGCAATAGTTCTAGAGTTCTCTGTAAGTATTTTCAATAGTTCCGGTTGATAAATACAAAAAAATCGAATTTTAAAATATGGTGCGCCAAGTTCACGCAGCGCACCGTATCATGAAAATACATTATTTTTTCGGAGTTCTGGTTAATTTTACAATAGTTCTAGAGTTCTATATCCATTATATTAATAGTTCTGGCAATTAAACGCAAAAAATCAATGTTTGAAAACTAAATGCCTAAAAGGTAATTTTATTTAAAAATATTTTATTTACGAGTTCTGGCCGATCTAATTAGAGTTCTAAATAGCGTTCCTTTAGTTCTACACAAAACTCTTTTGACTTTTTCCCACAAAATCATTTTTCTTTAAGTTATCTTCATTTTAAATATCGAAAAATCGACTTTTATTAAAAAAAGAAAATCCAGAAAATCCTTAAAACTTTTTTCTATAAAATTATTTTTCCAGTTATTGAAATGTCTATTGTAATTAATTTTTTGTTATTAATATTGATTTTTTGATTTTTATTATTAATAATGCTATATTAACTTAAAAAATGTACTACTCGTGAACTTTAATTTTTTTTAATAAAAGTCGATTTTTCGATATTTAAAATGAAGATAACTTAAAGAAAAATGATTTTGGGGAAAAAGTCAAAAGAGTTTTTTGTAGAACTAAAGAAACGCTATTCAGAACTCTAATCAGATCGGCTAGAACCCGTAAATTTTTATTTTTTTTAATAAAAGTCGATTTTTCGATATTTAAAATGAAGATAACTTGAAGAAAAATGATTTTGTGGGAAAAAGTCACAAAGGTTTTTTGTAGAACTAAAGGAACGCTATTCAGAACTCTAATCAGATCGGCTAGAACTCGTAAATTTTTATTTTTTTTAATAAAAGTCGATTTTTTGATATTTAAAATGAAGATAACTTGAAGAAAAATGATTTTGTGGGAAAAAGTCACAAAGGTTTTTTGTAGAACTAAAGGAACGCTATTTAGAACTCTAATCAGATCGGCTAGAACTCGTAAATTTTTATTTTTTTAATAAAAGTCGATTTTTCGATATTTAAAATGAAGATAACTTGAAGAAAAATGATTTTGTGGGAAAAAGTCACAAAGGTTTTTTGTAGAACTAAAGGAACGCTATTCAGAACTCTAATCAGATCGGCTAGAACTCGTAAATTTTTATTTTTTTTAATAAAAGTCGATTTTTCGATATTTAATATGAAGATAACTTGAAGAAAAATGATTTTGTGGGAAAAAGTCACAAGAGTTTTTTGTAGAAATAAAGGAACGCTATTCAGAACTCTAATCAGATCGGCTAGAACTCGTAAACTTTAATTTTTTTTAATAAAAGTCTACTTTTCGATATTTAAAATGAAGATAACTTGAAGAAAAATGATTTTGTGGGAAAAAGTCACAAGGGTTTTTTGTAGAACTAAAGGAACGCTATTCAGAACTCTAATCAGATCCGCTAAAACTCGTAAATTTTTATTTTTTTTAATAAAAGTCGATTTTTTGATATTTAAAATGAAGATAACTTGAAGAAAAATGATTTTGTGGGAAAAAGTCACAAAGGTTTTTTGTAGAACTAAAGGAACGCTATTTAGAACTCTAATCAGATCGGCTAGAATTCGTAAATTTTTATTTTTTTTAATAAAAGTCGATTTTTCGATATTTAAAATGAAGATAACTTAAAGAAAAATGATTTTGTGGGAAAAAGTCAAAAGAGTTTTGTGTAGAACTAAAGGAACGCTATTCAGAACTCCAATCAGATCGGCTAGAACTCGTAAATTTTAATTTTTTTTAATAAAAGTCTAGTTTTCGATATTTAAAATGAAGATAACTTGAAGAAAAATGATTTTGTGGGAAAAAGTCACAAGGGTTTTTTGTAGAACTAAAGGAACGCTATTCAGAACTCTAATCAGATCCGCTAGAACTCGTAAATTTTTATTTTTTTTAATAAAAGTCGATTTTTCGATATTTAAAATGAAGATAACTTGAAGAAAAATGATTTTGTGGGAAAAAGTCACAAGGGTTTTTTGTAGAACTAAAGGAACGCTATTCAGAACTCTAATCAGATCGGCTAGAACTCGTATACTTTAATTTTTTTTAATAAAAGTCTAATTTTCGATATTTAAAATGAAGATAACTTGAAGAAAAATGATTTTGTGGGAAAAAGTCACAAAGGTTTTTTGTAGAACTAAAGGAACGCTATTCAGAACTCTAATCAGATCGGCTAGAACTCGTAAACTTTAATTTTTTTTAATAAAAGTCTAATTTTCGATATTTAAAATGAAGATAACTTAAAGAAAAATGATTTTGTGGGAAAAAGTCAAAAGAGTTTTGTGTAGAACTAAAGGAACGCTATTTAGAACTCTAATCAGATCGGCCAGAACTCGTAAATAAAATATTTTTAAATAAAATTACCTTTTAGGCACTTAGTTTTCAAACATTGATTTTTTGCGTTTAATTGCCAGAACTATTAATATAATGGATATAGAACTCTAGAACTATTGTAAAATTAACCAGAACTCCGAAAAAATAATGTATTTTCATGATACGGTGCGCTGCGTGAACTTGGCGCACCATATTTTAAAATTCGATTTTTTTGTATTTATCAACCGGAACTATTGAAAATACTTACAGAGAACTCTAGAACTATTGCAAAGGATGCCAGAACTCTAAAAAAACTTTAAGATTTTTAAATATGGTGTGCCAAGTTCACGGGAATTACTTTGTTACTTGCTAAGAAAACAAAATTAAAAATTGATACTCAAAATAATTTGTTTACTTAAATTACAAAAGAGATATCATATTGTATTACTGTTTACCAATTCCTATAATTTCCGCTCAAAACATTAAGTAAAATACGTAATGGAATGAATATTTAATTACAATAATTTTCGTCTCATTACCTATTTCGTTGACTTCTCTACTGACATCCGACCAACTCTGTTCAACGACATCTTTTCTGGTATAATCTGAAGAATTTGGATTATATAAACATGGATGTTTTTTTACAGCTTTAACCAGCATTATATTAAATTCCTGGTCACTAACTTTAACCGACATTTTACACAAACAAAATAATCACACAGTTTCGACAGATTTTTCTTACAAATAATGAAAAATATATTAACTAAAAACATTAAACCATCAAATTAAATTACGACACGACTGTGATTGCTTGAGTTTTTGTGATTTAATGGAAGATTAACGTTAGCATTTGTTTATCGTGAATAAAAGTAAAAACTATTACCTACAACCATCGACTAAATACTGAGAGATAAAACCGTAGAATAATGTAGAGACTGTAAACTCGTATGGTCGCTTGGCGATCGTGTGCCGATTATTTACGATCGATCGTGTTATGGTTGCGTCCTGGAATTGGCGGCTGTGAATTAGGCCTGTCGTAGAGGATATAAAAGTTGAAAAATTGATACATGGTATACAAAATTATTTTTTATTTTAGTCCAGTCAAGGAATGAGGTGTAGAGTGCGTGAGCAGGTAACTAAACGATTCCTTCAGAAACTTGTTTAGGGGCCTTAGGTTGTTAACATACCAAAAGTCCTGACTCCTAGGTGATGAGCGGGGTGGAGGAGGAGGGTAAATGTACGAATTTTGGGGTTTTCGCTTATATCTCGAAGAGAAATATTTTTGGATAATAAAATGAAGTTCCTAAAATTATCTAAAACTTTTATATCATATGTTTCTTTTCTAATTTCTAACCGTTTTCGAGCTATACCCTCGGAAAAAGTTGAAATTTACAAAAAAAATCAATTTACGTCAAAATATTCACAAACATTGCATCATATTGTCTAACCCTATTCATAAACGAAAAGTATGAATAGGAAAAAAGTTGTAGATTTTTAAATTCCCTTTTAGAATATACGGTATCCGCCAAAATAAAAAGTATCGAAACATCACAGACATATAACCTAACCTAACCTAACCTAACTTAAATGTCTGTGCGAAACATAGAATGCTGTGGAGTTGTTTATATAATATGGATTTGTCATATTTGAGTTACTTGTAATTAGTTGATATATTAATAGTACGCTGCAGTTAAATTTGATTTAAAAATGGTTCTTACAAAGCAAAGAAAAACTGATTCTGGTAGAGCATTATTTTCGTTCATATGGAAAAGGTCGTAATGATGGTCCAAGCTTAGAACAGGTGTCAATAAAATATTAACAAAAATTTAATAAAGCAACTACTAGTAAAAGTGTGATGTTAGATGTTGTTGAAAAATTTCGTCGCACTGGTAGTGTATTGTGTCAACGTAAAGGTTCTTCAGGTCGTCGAAAAACAGTATGCACCAACGAAAATGAAGGACGTGTTTTTAACCAAGTTGTGCAATCACCTCAAAGAAGTCTTGTAAGAACTGCATGTAAACTCAACATTAGTGAAACGTCTTTACGTCGCATGTTCAAATCAATTGGTGGTTATCCATACCGTATTCAAGTTAGCGGCTATATTAATCGACAAACAACCAGATTCTTTGGATATGAACGTCCTGATGTCATTGTAGAGAAACCACTCCACAGTCTTCGATTGATTGGTCCTTATTTCGTTGAAGATGATAATCAGAATCCACTTACTGTCAACTAAGAACGTTATAGAGAGAAAATTATTATACCTTTTGTGTTTCAAACACAATGGTTCCAACAAGATGGTGCAACGAGCCATACAGCTGTGCGCACCTTAGACTTACTCCGTCAGCATTTCGATAATAGAATAATTTCTCGGGGGAACAGACTTCGAATATCCTTCTCATTCACCTGATCTGACGCCATCTGACGCATACATTTTGGGCATAATGAAGGAAAAAATATTTCATTCGGAAAATCCGCCGGTGAATATTGCCGAACTACGGGAAAGAATAAAAAATATTTTTCGGCAGTTCCATCAACCACTTTTTATAATTATGTTTATTGACTTACAAAATCGATATGAAGCTTGTTTGCGTCGAAATGGTGAACATTTTCAACACTTACATTACAGAAATTAAAAATTAATTTTTATTTTTATTTTCGGCACTGTTTATTTTGGCGGATACTGTATGTACCGGGTGTCCGACTAAGAACGGCTCTCGGCCATATATCAGTAACCATTGATAGTACAGCTTCGGGAAAAAAAATTTTATGATAAAAATGGCCTCGAGAAACACCTGGAAATTATTTACAGACTCGTAGGTCTACCGCTAGAGGGCGTAATTTAATACTAAGAATTAAGAAATCAAAATTTTACAAAAATTGCCTTATTAAAGGGCATTTTTAATGCGATAATCAAATTCTACGAACAATTCTGCGTATTTTTGGTTTCAAAAGTTTTAGTCTATCTTTTCAAATATAAGGTGGGGGAGAGTGGGAACATTATTTTAGAAAAAGGTCTGTAAGTCCGGTCCTGTTTAACCAATCTTTGCAAACTTGGTCTTGTTGATAACAGCTTTCTTCCACCAATATTATAGTTATCATTTCCAAACAACCTAATAAGTGACGTGCTCGCTAGAGGGCGAAACTTTTTTTCTTTTTGTAATCTAGTTCTCTTTGAAAAATATTAAATAGAAGCATGCAATTTTAAGCATGAATTATAAAATTAGACCAAATTAGCAACAAAATGGTGAAAACCGCATGTCAATATCTTTTTCATATCCCGAGATATCTTAAGAAACGTGTAAATTTTAAGTATTTTCCTTTGAATATTAGAGTACTCTGGTTATACTGAACGGCATTTAATAATTTTGGACTTCCTAAAATTGAATGTTCTTGTCCTCTTTATGATGTTTTTAAATATTTCAATATCACTGTTACTGTCACCGGTAAACGCCTGTAAGGTAGTTGAAATGGAAAAATGGAAAAATAGTAGTGGGCCATGGAAAACAAAGCACGCAGACATGTGTCAAATTATTAAACAAAGTAAACTTCTTGCCTTGAATTATAAATTAAAGAAGTTATAAGCGAAAATGTGAAAAAATTTTTATAAAAAATTTTTTTTTGCTCAGACGAATCTTGTAGATAATCTTTTAAGGGACATTTTTTTCTTATATTTTTTTTTAATTTCATTCTATTAAAACTCTGTTACATCACTCCAAAGTTGACCAGGTTCATCAATACTCATGACTTATGATTGATATGTTTTTTTATTGTAAACATTTTCTTACAAAATGTTTGTTCAATTTATAGAACTTTACATTATCGAATGTTAAGCAGGTAGAAAAGGTCTGAATTACCGTTTGAGGGCAAAGGAACATGTGCCTGCTACGACTATTATTTAATTCATTTAAATTATTATCTCTGCCTCCAACACAAAATGCTGCTCGTTCTTATAGTCTTCGAGTATATCACCAGATCTAGTCGTGGCTTGGAAGATATCAAAATCCTGAAGATTGGGGCTAGAAAAAGCATGCAAACCTTTTGATGCCAATGGAAGCTTCCAAACCTCCAGCACCAGTCAATTTCATAAAAATAATTTTTTGCAAATGCCTTCATTGTTCTCGAGAAACATACAGCAATAAATTTGAAGGTGACTACAATTTTTACTCGTAGCATTTCTCAAACGTTCACATTTGAAGTTGATTTAGGTTCTGAACCACACCATGGAGCATCGAAGAAAATATTAGAGTACCTAGCTAGCTAATAAGTGATTCAAAATATTATGATGTGGATTACCTTATAAGCAAGTTGTATAAGTAGGCCTATTGGGGTATATTGAATAAGTAAATATATACGAATTTAACAAAAATTCTGTAAGAATCTATTAACGATCAAAAAATCAAAAATAAGTTTTGTTTCAATCGTATTCTCATGAGCATTGACAGACCCGCTCTCTTAAATATCCGGCTACTTTCTCAACCAATTACGACTCATCAAAATAAGTATATTCACAGTTGCACTAGGATCCGTAATCTCGCGACCCGCTCAACTTTGGAGTGTGGTGTGACAGCGTTTTAAATAAATGGTTAAAAAAATATAAGGAAAATTTCACAACTCGACTTTTTTTCGACCCCACTTGAGGTTAAGCCCCCCACATATGCCCTAAAAATAAAATTGCGTCCTCTAAAAAATGTAATATTCGATCCCTATATGGTAAATTTGAAGCAAGATCCTATCACAAGTTTTTCGCTGTTCTACTATATTTATGAAATAGGATTTTTATTGGTAATAAAACATTGATTACAAACAAAATGAAGATAACAGTGATATATTTCCATTAAATGATTTAAATCTACACTACTAAGAAGTCTATTTAAAACTATTTAGAGATATTTAATTAAAAAAGTAATTATTCTTCTATATATTAATTATATATATTTGTAAGAGATTCGCTGTTGAACGTACACTATAAGGATTTTCTTGCTAATTCTTATCGAGGAATGTAGAAAATATTTTTAATTTCTAAAAATTTAAAGTGGTCCTAAGATTCTCTATATTATATTATCGGTACAATTTATTTGTACACCTTTTTCTGAAAATTATCAACTAAATGTTTGACATTCTAGGTTGCTATTGGGTATTACTATATTTTTTTATTTTTTAGGATGAGGAACTTTCACATGAATCTGAAAAAGAACAAACTAAATTCAAGCTCAAACAACCATCGCCTATAGAATTACAAATGAAAGCTGTAGCAGAAGAAGCAAAAAAAATGAAGCTTGCAAAAGGTATTTGTGAATATCTTATTACAGCTATGAATTTGTTGAACACAATAGGAATGCGAATTTGTGAAATAAAATTATAAGCAGTTTAAAGTTTAGTAAAACAAACTAAAAAATTATGAAAATTTTCATTTTTTAATTTATTTTTCGTTCAACAAGGTTTTAAGATTAATACCCTTCTATAAAATTTAAAAAAGCTCTTACAAAAAAATTGTCATCTCAATTTTTATATTATTATAAAACTTATTTCAAACAATTTTTTTTTCACTTTTTTATTACTTTATATTTTAATATTTCAAAAAAAAAAAGCCAGCAAATAAAAATTTTCAGTCAATTTTAAGAGTGTATGTGTCTTGATAACTTACAGAGGGATTCTTTATTGCTTTAGATTTTTAAGATAATAAAAAAAAAATTTAAGTTTTATATGATTCCTAATATTTTTTAAACATTTTCCCTGTATAAATCCAATTCTTTTAAAATAGATCTATTGTTTGTAGTTATGATAGGTATCCTCTATTTTTTAATCTATTGAAACATGACTCTGACAGTGATAGTTTATCGAAACAACTGTCAATGAATTAAAAAAATCTAATTTTTAAATAATCATGGAAGTTTTGTTCAAATGATTCGTTGTTTAATGTTCTATTGAAACATATCAATATCTTTTTTTCGCACATGTTCAATCCGCATTAAATAATGACGGTATTTGACTTTTTTAATAACTCTAAACTATTGGTTCACAAGTCAATATGATCAGAATCTTAAATAATTATTATTTAATATGTTTTAGGTAACGCTGGTATTGACAGATATCGTTCTAGGCGGTCAGGTACTAATTCCCAATTTTCTACTCAACCAATTACTTTTGAAGAAATAGAAGCTGCAACTAAAATTACTGTAACAACTGATGATGATCCAAGTGGTTAGTATTATCTAATGGAACAAACAATAAACAATACAATAATTATTATTCATTAATATTTAATTATTGTATTGTTTATTTGTAAACAGGGTATACACAAATTTTAATACATGAAATCAAATATTTTACAAAATAATACTCTTATTTTACTTTTAAACGTAAAAACCCATTACAAGGTATCATACTATGACCGGAATTGGAAAGTGTCGGGTAAAAAATATCATTTATTTTGAAAAAGCATGAGACTATGTCCTCGAGACCGTTCCGTCACCGACCAGCGTAGTCTCATACTTTTCAATACAATTAATATTTTTTACCTACGACCGCCCCTCTAAACCGTCAATAACACACAATCTACAATCTATGTAATGTATCTCTTTACGCACGGTAAAATAAACGCACGGCTTCCCTTCCCTACCACTTAGCAACAATAGATGTCGCTATTTTATTAAAAATTTCCTATTTACATATTTGAAGGTGAATTTTATACTACATATAAATGGCAGATAATATTTGTTAGATATAAGATTACATTTAATATATATATTTAGAGTTATTTGAAAATATGTATTTCATAATATAAATGTACTTAATTACGTTTCCTAGATTATTTGTATGTAATTAAGTTAATTATTTTAACATTTTTAAAATTATTATTACCGAGATACTTTTTAAAAATACTTACAAAGCTGTTTCAACTTGTGGATGCAATCGTAACATATAAAAGACACTTTTTACTCGTTTTGTACTATAAGTTCACTTCAGTTACTATACGAAACCGTTTTAAATATTATAATTGCACTAAATGTTAATATTACTCGAGGAAACGATCAGTAACACTATATTAATCACTCAAAAATGACGAAAATGACTTTCACTACAATAATGAGTACATTGAACCACCATATTTAAAATATTTTAGACATTGAGCGTCCGCGCATGCGTCTGACGTCTGACCGCATGCGAACACGTTATTATTTATCAAAAAACGATTATCAAAAAACATCCCATTTTTTATTGTTCTTATAACTTGTTTGTATGCGTGAATTTTTAAACAATTATTAAAAAATGTCAAGTGATAGTGAAATTAATTTAACTCCACCCAATATAACTAATGTTAAGTATTTAATTATTATACAATAAAATGATTAAAACCATCTATTGTTGCTCTTGTTTAATTATTATTAACAAAAAGATTATTAATGCAGGTACAAGTAAGTCGTAGGAAAAGTATAGTACGTAACTATTGCTGTAAAGCATTTTACGCACTTACGGAATTACGTACTCGCCGCTACGCGGCATCTTGCGCAACTATTCCATTCGTGCGTAAAATCCTATTTACCACACACGTTACGTAATATACTATTACCTAGCACGGTCATAGTATGATACGTTGTAGTGGGTTTTCACTATAGACGTTTTATCAGAGGAGACACAACGTTACATTCATAAACTCTGAGTATAACAAATAATCCCAATCGATTCTCTTTGTTCCGTTCTCGTGCTGGCAACGCTGTTTCATTATTCAGTTATGCTTTCGCCTGTAATCAGTCGCCTACTACTTGTTAAAAAGGGGAATAATTACTTTGTCGGGTAATATTTAGTTATTTTTTAGAGAATATATTCTTGAATAATTAATTCTCAGTCTTTTATTTAAAAAAATTACTTGTACAAATAAAATGTAATGTATTTTAAATTTTAAACTTTTTATTAATAACAATACATGAAATAATTTCAATAAGGTGCAGTCAATAAAAAAAAAACTGAAAAAGTCAGTCGCCGTTTTCTATTGGAATGTAATTCAATGTCCGTTGGGGCATACAGCCCAGGAAGTAGTTGTTTTTTCATAGAAAACGGTCAAGATTGGTATAGAAACTGTTAAGTTTCTTTATCCTGGGTGCAGGTGGAAACAATTTTATACAACGAAAAAAGGAAGAAAACAAACTATTTTTTAGGTGAAGCATTTATTAAATTAGGAATTCTCAGGGGGTCGATATCGGTTTTTTAGGGTTCTACATAAACGAAAACTAATTTTGGGGGTCGATGAGGTCTAAAATTCGATCCCTATACGCCACATTATTAGAAACATTATTATATCCAAACAAACTTTTGCCTTATTGTAGTTAATTTGCATTAAAGATTTTTATATTATGTATTTTCTTGTTTATGAGTTATTATAGTGCTAAATAAGGACATTATTATCGTTAAGGAATATTTCGAGTCGTATTTAAAAGTTTGCTTTTGAGGTTAAGTAATATTATTTTAATTTTTTCTCACCTTAGAACAAAATAAAACTTCTTTAAATATAACTCAAACTATCCCTTAGAGATAATAATGTGTTTATATAGCACTATAATGTCAAAAACTCTACAAAAAGCAAGAAAATCCACAATACAAAAAACTTCAATGCAAACTATCTACCATAAGGCCACAGTTTGTTTGGATATAATGCTATGACTTATGTCAAGAAATGGTGACAGTGACGTCACAATAATGTGGCGTATTATTTTTCATTCTGACTTAGGTAAATGGAAGAAGACAGAGTGAGAATTAGCAGAGTATTATGAATAAGGGAGCCTATCTTTAATTTTTCCTATTTATACAAAATACCTAGGTACTAAGGTACCCATTGGAAAACTTTGCACTTGGTTAAATGAGTAAAATATTATTAAAAATATTAAAATACTTTTAAAATATTTTGAAAAATTATTTATTTTATTTATCAGAATATTTTTAAAATATTTTAATATAAATATTTTAAATTAACCAATAAAATTTAAATAGAATTATATAGTTAGTACTCAGGTCACGAGCGGCGTTGTAAACACGTTTTTAAAAAACCGTTAGAGTCGGCTATCTATAAACTTCTTTCTAATCTATGGTTATGTCAAGTGAAACGGAATTGACTGGTGAACCCTCCAAAATGTTTATTAGTTTCAAAAACTAAAATTTAAAAAATAACATGCCGATATCGAAAAAAAATGCTATATGAGCCACGGTAGAAAAGTGTATTATTGTCTCAGATCTATTAAATACTCGACTTCGACAATAAGAGTTCACTTTCCTACCTTGGCTCATAATTACTATTTTATTTCAAGAAATCCAATATTTATTATCATAAATTGTATAAAATATCCCACTTCCGAATTCGTGCACTCCTTACTATCCCTAATCACCTACAGTGTAAAACGTAGTTAATCAGCTTCTTATTTTTTTCTTCACATTTTATTTTTTTGCTTATTTATTTGCTGCAGATAACGAAGTTGATCCTTGCAATATGAGCTTTGAAGCAAGATTAAAGATGTTTCATCAGAAAGTTAATCAAATGTCGGTCAATGCTAAAACACGTCTTTGCCAAACTCGCTTCGCGACAGATGTAATCAACCCTTTAGATGTAGAAACTGCACGCAGCTTGTTTTCCAAACCATCTTATGCTTTAGGTGTGCTTTATTTTATGTCTTTATTGTTGTAATCATTGAAATACTAATCCAGCCAGTTTAAGAATTTAAAAAACGTTTTGATACTACTGTCGTCTATCAATGAATGTAGGAGTGTTCGTGAATTGTATTTATAGTCCAATAAAATGAACATTTAAACTACCATTCAAAACGAAAGCCTGCATTTTTAAATGTGATATTGTTCAAAGAGGGCTGAACATTGCGAAACAATGGTTAGGTTAATGAAGTAATACACAAAGCAATCAAGGCCCTCATGGTGTGCATGAGCTTTGCAGGGGATGTAACCCACGTATTCTGCAATGGATGTACACAGCAATAGTGATACCATTAATCACATATGGGGCAGTGGCTTGGGGCGCAAGGGCTAATCTGAGTACAACGAGGAAAAATCTCTCGAAGATTCAGAGACTAGCCTGTTCATGTATCACTGGAGCAATAAGAACTTCCGCCACTGCTGCAATGGAGGGGATTTTAAACTTGACCCCACTGCACATTCTGCTAGAAAGTGTAATCAAGAAAACAATATACAGAATAATCAAAGAAGGAATTATCAGGGAAAAACCTCGATCACTTCAATTTGATCAAACTTGGGAAATGCCCCAAGATGATATGCCAAACAAATTCAACTTTGTGAGATAATTCATCACAAAGTTAAGTAATAAATCTGAATGGGATGAAGACACCATACAGAATTTAAAACAGAAAGCCATAAAGTGGTATACGGACGGTTCCAAGCTAGACGAGGGATCTGGACCGAGAGCCAAATACTCAGAAAGCTTGGGCACATACCCGAGCCACATTCAAGCAGAAGTCCGCGCAATCGAAAGATGTGTGGAATTCAATATTGGAAGAAACTACCGCAGACAAGAGATTGTGATCATGTCGGACAGTCAAGCAGCCATCAAAGCGCTGAGCTCAATTATAATCAGTTCGAAGATGGTTTGGGAATGCCTAGGCAAACTAAATGAACTAGGCCAGAAGAACACTGTCACCCTCCTATGGGTTCCGGGACACATAGGAATAGAGGGGAACGAAACAGCAGATAAGCTGGCAAAAAAACGAGCTGAAACTCCACATTTGGGACCAGAACCATCTTGTGGGATCAGCAGTAGAGTAATTTTAGGAAAACTAAGGGAAGAAATGGAGAAGGAAAAATCCAATTACTGAAATCAGCTGGAAGGACTGAGGCAATCTAAGATACTACTGAGGAACTATGACCAGAAGAGATCTCTTAGCGGCCTCAACCTCAGTAAAAAAAGGCTCCGAATTCTAACGGGAATATTAACCGGACATTGCCGGTTAAGAAGCCACATGAAGAAACTAGGGTTAGCAGATGAAGCAAAGTGCAGATTCTGTGAGGAAGACGATGAAACCTCAATACACATACTCTCATAATGCCCCGCCTTGCAGAATTCTAGGGCTAGATACCTAGGAGCACATGAAATAAAATAAGGGGATCTACCTGATTTGAAGCCCGACGATGTCCTAAACTTCCTCAGGAAAATAGGACTCGAGGAGCTGTTATAAATCTGAGAAAACATCAGAACTTGGCAAGTAAGGGGGGACACAATAGATCCTATAGGTCGCAGTGTACTTATCACCCCTAATTTATACATACATACATACATCCCGAAATTTTATTTATTAAGTTAAATCAATTAAAAAGTAATCGTAATGTAATTTGTTTAAACTTTTAAGTAAGTGGTTTCCACACTGTATAATAAACTAATGGTATATTGTAGGGAATTTATTATACAGGGTGGAATGAAACAATATTTATGTATTGTAAATTCTAAACATCCATGGGGGTAAACTGAAGGCTAGAAAGTCTTCCTTTGCAAGTTATAAGAAATAGTTATTGTACTAATTTTCACTGCCGTTAGCTGCGTCATTAGAAAAAGTGCTCATGAAAAAGTACCGTATGCAACACAGTGCGACCATACTTTTAGGACTTATCCAAAATAAACACAAAAAAAAACTAACAAGGTCCTTTAAGATAGGTGCTGCCGTCTAGCTTCAGTGGAGGGGGAGTGGTTCATAAGAGCTCCACAAAATGTAGAGCATATTAAAGATTTTTAATATGGGCGCCAGGTAAATTTACCTCCAGCAAACACAGAAACAAGAAAATTAATTTAACAAGTAATTATTGTCTACTCTGCCCTAATACCAACTGCGTTATTTAAAAGAACCATACGTTTCATAGTACAAGACAATGTCTACTAGGTAGACAACACACAATACGACCGTGTATTGAGTAAAATATGCTTTACTCGAATTAAATTAATTTATTAATTTAAAGATTTATTAAAAAAAAACATTACTTCTCAAGTGAAAATGCTAGTCTCTTTTTTAGTCAACTTAATATCAAAAATTATTAGTTCCATTACATAATAATTTATCTAATTAATTTTTAATACTAAGGCACTCATTGATTAACCAATTTAATTGGTTCTTTAACGAATTTAATATTTCATTGAATAGTAATAAAACGTTATTAGTGGAAAATTCTTTTTTTTGTAGTTAACATCAGTGTAAAAACACGTGGAGTATCAAATAAGATTCATCGCAATATATTTATCGTCCTTTTTCAGTTGTCTTTTATTAATTAATGTATTTAAGCCTCTTTTTTTCACTGATTAGGTACAAATTATTCAAAAGTAAATAACACTTTATTCGCTGTCAACACTATACCTACATAAATACACTTTTTATATGGTCTATATAACCCATATGTTATATAAAATTATATAATGTATAACATTTTTTGGTGTACAAATAGTTAGTCGATACCTCCGAATATCCGAATATCCGAATAATGTTTTATTTTATCTTCGAATATTTTCCAGATATTTTAAGAAATTTAATTTTGGGGGTAGTTTTTAATTGTTTTTCGCCCCCTAAATAGAATTCAACAGTTTTTAACTATGTATACTTCAATTTTATGTCAAAACGAACCTACATTCAAAAATGCAAACTTTCGTTTTGAATGGTAGTTTAAATGTTCATTTTATTGGACTATTAGTAAAAATTTTATCCACTTACAATGTGAAGGGCTACGTTTATTATTTAATTTTAGATGAATGCTATTTTTTAGGTGGGGAACTTAAAGAATCGGAAAAGGCGTCCGAAACTCGTAGCATACTAAAAACACCAACAGAAACTCCTCCAGCGCCAAAAAACGTATCGCTATCACCCAAGAAATCAGTATTGAAAAAATTTCATTCGTTTAACGTGTTTGACAATCAAAAACCTATCTTGAAAGTGGAGACGTCACCGGACAAAGACGACGAAGGTATTTCGTGTAACGATTCGGCGTCAAGTTCGGACTCTGATGCCTCACCACACGCGGTACGGGAAAACGTAAAAAATTATGATTGGAAATATGGAAAGAAATTTACCAAGTCTAGCGGAGATAGTACTTCAGAAGGTGAATCTTCGGGTGGAAGAGAAGTTAGAAGCATATTCTTGAACGAGAATAGGCTAAAAGTCAAGTAAGTTGTCTTAATTAATACTAATTTATATGAATATTAGTATAGTATAATTAAAATAAGTTGCTACAAAGGGTACCGCCTAGCGGCAAATTTTCCTTTTTCGGAAAATTGTCCGTGTGTATTACAAATATTGTCGATAACATAATCGTTTTTTAAATTAAGCGTTTTTATACTTCGTAGTAATTCTTTCTTTGTCGTTACCTTTTCCGGACTAATGTTCCTATATATTGTAATAAATTACAATGATTAGATGTTGTGATTGAATGGATATTTTAATTAATTGATGTATCTTCAAATACTCTCTTTCTTTATCAATATTTTCTATAACCTCTTCTTTTAAATCGTTTCCATTTTCATCAAATTTCTTTTCAAACACCTTTTTCATTTCTTCTCTTATTTCTTGTTTTGTAGTTTTAATCTCTTCTTGTAATTTTTTATTTTGTTCCCCCATTTCTTCTTTTGATTCATCAAACTTCTTATTAAATGTATCGTTTAAATCTTCTTTATTTTCTTTAACTTCTTTCTTCAAATCTCCTTTAGTTTCCTCTACTTCTTCATCCCTCTCTATATGATGTGCATTTAACATCTTCTTCAATTCTTCATGATTTTTCTCATTTTCTTTTATACTTTCTTCCATCATTTCAGTTAAATTTATTAACATCTTCATTACTTCATTGTATTCATCGTCACTCATATTCATTTCACCCATTTTGAATATCTTATTAAGTTTTATTAAATATTAATTATAAAATTTTATTTTAAATAATTTTAATAGCCAATTAACTACTTTAGCCAATCACTTTTTTATAAAAGCCCCACGTTGGGCGCCATTTTTGTAATAAATTACAATGATTAGATGTTGTGATTGAATGGATATTTTAATTAATTGATGTAATTATAAAATTGTTATTTTTGTGTTTGTGTGTCAATTGAGACTTATTAAATAGTTCCAATAAAGAAGTTTTATGTTATATTCATCATTTATAAGAAAGACTTCAAACTTATATCCATTTTTTTTATAATTTATCACAATCTTAAGTTATATTTTGGGTAAGTTATTCTTTTTATTATTTTAAAACATTACAATATATATATATATATATATATATATATATATCTGCCTTCTTTGAACTAGAATTTGAAATTTTATATCCGCGAATGATAGGAAGCATTGTTCATAACGACTATTGAATTTGGAGGAATGATAGGAAGAAGCTGTTCTTGAAACCATTTTTCATATAAATCTGGAGTCATATCCCCATGATAGTCGGCTGTACATTGCTTAATATTTTTCGCAGGCAGTAGTAACGCTTTGGTATAAAACCGTTTTCACTTCCGGCTTGAAGAATTATTATACGCTTTCCTCTCGAACATGGTGCATTTAAACTACACTTTTGAGACTGATCTACCCAGCCATACTGAACAGTATCATGTGTGTTAAACCAAGTCTCATCTAGATATACTAAATGCCTTTTTAATTCACGATACTTTCTTATTTTATCTAAATACTCTTCACGGAGTACAACAAAACGCCGCGATTCCATTATAACCATTCGTTTTTCTTATTTCTTATAATTAAAAGCGCATTCTAATAGTATACCGCGTAAAGTTTCTAAGCTTTTATAAGTATAACCAGGATAATCTCGTAATTCGTTTTTCTTTAAAACGAATATTTTCTTAATATAAAATAAAAATCTTTCGCTTTATAACATCTTTTGTAGCATCGTCAACATTGGCAATTTTTTTTTTTGTTTTTCCGCACCTGCGAATGATCTATAACATCACCGCGCTTAATAACCCGAGAAATAGTGTAAATAGAAATTTTATTTAAGGTATTAATTAATTAATTTTTCAAACACTGATACATATTTAAAATAACCCTCTGACACTGAATGTGTAAATCTTTATTGCAAAATTCGCTACTAACCTCACCTGTTGGCGATATCATATGTTCTGAATTTTAATTTTGATCTGGATTTCCATTTTCTGATTCAAAAGGTCTCCAAAACGCCATAATATACAGGGTGTCCTACGACGAGTGCCACCTAGAAGTTTATGGGGAAGGAAAAACGCGAGATTAATGAAATTTGGTATACAGGGTTTTTTGATACTTCTGAGTTTAACTAAAATATTTTCAATTTGATCGCACTTCCGGTTATACCGGAAACCGACACCAACTTCACTATTTTATATGCAACACCCTGTTTATTTTCTTAATTTTGGTTAGTTCGTTAAATTTAAGTGTTAGTTTATGTAAGGTACTTAGTATCTAAAATTAACCGTTTAGGAGAAATTTAATGTTTTTCGAAAATTTTGACAGAAATCACGCTTAATAAAATGATGATTATTTCAATACCTAAATTATTTAAATTAAAAAGTAAATGTATTATTTTGCATTAAAGATATTCAATTGTAAGTAAATAAAGTTAATTTAAAAAAATATTATACAGGGTGATCACACTATTGAGTTAAATTTTAAATTAAAAATCATTAAAATATCCAAGAACATTAACTTCGTTGTCATTGTTATTTGTTATGGGTTTTCTTTTGTTATGTTTAGATTTAAATGATCCAAAATTTTGTAAATTGTTTATAATTTTATGTACTGTTCTTACGGTTGGACGCGGTTTCTCGGGAAATCTTCTTGCAAATTCAGTGCAAGTTCTCGTTGCAAATTTTCCACATTCACCGTTTATTAATAACAATGAAACATAATCTTCATTATTTAATTCTATTTTTGCTATAATTTTATTATTTTTTAATGTAACGAAACAATGTTATCGTATGACAACCGAAAAAGTAATAATAATGACAATCAAATTATAACGCAGAAATTCCAAAGCACTCTACTCAAAAATCAAAAACTGAAAAGATGATACAGGGAAGTAAAAAAAATGTTTTTGGAATTTGGTAACTATTTTGTTAATTCTTTAAATTAAAAATTTTCTTTTGAAATGTTTCATTTTCTCTATTTACTTTTCAAAACAAAATTGATTTTAATAGAAGACTAAACAACAATAATGAAACAAAGCCAAATAAAGTTGCATTGTAATCGAAAATCGTAAAGTATCTAATATCTCAAAAACTATTAGGAATTGATATAGGGAAGTACATTTATGAACTTACCTTATTTTTTTATAAGGAATTAAATTAAAATAAAAAAAATATGGGTTGCTATTTGAAATAAGGAAGATACCTTCGTTTTTTTTTTAATTTAAAATTTAACTCAATAGTGTGATCATCCTGTATAATATTTTTTTAAATACACTTTATTTACTTACAATTGTAGATCTTAAATGCAAAATTATACATTTACTTTTTAGTTTAGGTATTGAAATAATCATCATTTTATTAAATGTGATTTCTGTCAAAATTTTCGAAAAACATTAAAATTCTCCTATAAGGTTAATTTTAGATACTAAGTACCTTACATAAACTAACACTTAAATTTAACGAACTTACCAAAATTAAGAAAATAAACAGGGTGTTGCATTTAAAATAGTGGAGTTGGTGTCGGTTTCCGGTATAACCGGAAGTGCGATCAAATTGAAAATATTTTAGTTAAACTCAGAAGTATCAAAAACCCCTGTATACCAAATTTCATTAATCTCGCGTTTTTCCTTCCCCATAAACTTCTAGGTGGCACTCGTCGTAGGACACCCTGTATGTAACTAATTTAAGGTTATCAATTAATATGGGCAAAAATGACAATACGTAAAAAAATTATTAAAAATGAATTACCGGAACAAAGATATATCGAAAGTTAATATTTAACTGCTCCAAATAAAAATCTGGACTCTCCGCCTTCGCACTAGACACCGACTTTATGAGTTACATAAAAACTGGCGCAAAAAACCAAACCGAGACCCCTGCAACCAACAGAATACAGCGGACCATTAAAAGCCGTCAACAAGTCGCGTGCGTACCGCACTTGTTTTCGCGCTGTACAACTACCAGTCTAGAGAGAGCTTGGGTTCCGGCAATACATAGTGGTTGTTTAACGGGAAAAATATATTGTTTTCATGCCATTCTTTCTACTTTGAGCCTAGTAAACTAACTCACTCTGTATAACACTTTTAAATGGTTTTTAGCAATTAATTTTGGAAAGACTATAGTAGCATTCACTAAATTTAGACAAGTAAAGGATATTGTTGTACGTTAAAAAAAGGTAATTTTACGTTTGACACATTACAGGGCAAATAGAAAATCGTAAGGCGTAAATTTATATTTTGTGACTCTGCTACTTTCTTTGGCTAGAAGTTTTATATATTTATTATTTTCTAGTCCTATTAATCCAACCAAAGAAAATAGTTTTACCCCTTATAACTCAAATTATATTGATTTTACCAGATTTAGTCTGAAATGATTTTAATAAAAAAAAATGGTACCAAAACCACTTTATAAAATCAACAATTAAACTTAAATTTAATAAATTATAATGATAATAAAAATATCAAAATAAATATTTCTTTAGTCATATACTTTACAAAGCATATAGCAAGAACCAAAATGTATATAAGGTAGAGTTGAAATCTGATAATGGCTACACAAGACTTAGCTAGTTTTTGTAGACTTTAAACTATACCTACTAAATTAGGCTCTAATACTAACCAGTCTTCCGGTAGTGACTATAATCTGCTATCATACTAAATAGTCCTTTTATATAAATCAGACATATATTATATTATATATAATATTCTTAGTCTGTAGTATAAATACAATACAACAGTTTAAATATCTTTTTAAAAAATAATTAATAGGTTATCGAAAATACTTAGTCAACCACTGCAATTGGAGAGAAGTTAATGGCTTTTTAAATGTAATAGCAGATTAAATTTCAAATAAAAAACTATGATGTTGAGATTTAAGTACAATCCTTGCAGCATATGTACGTGGCATTATTGAAATATATGGCAAAAATATGGCAATATATAATATAAAACTTAAATTGAATAGTGTACCTATAGACAGATTAAAATTTATTTTAACTACGTGTTTTAAGTAAATTCATCCTTAAAGACACGCCTTAGTAATTAAGTATCTAGACAGTTTTATTGACAAATATCTTAGCTATATAACAGGTAGGTATATTTGGATTTGTTTTATTTGTAAGTTCATCTATGTTTAGACAGGTGTAAGATGTTAAAACCTAAATATATATGGTCCTTTTCAGGTAACAATTTTTATTACAGGACAAAAATGACCGTATTAAATAATGTTAATTGGTTAAGCAATCTAAAAATAGTAATTGAAAATCAAGAATTTGTTGCTTGACCTACACTACTGTCGCTCCGTAGGCGATATGGTTAAGCAATACAATTCTTTTCTGTTCGGAGAATTATTGCAGCTGTATTTATAAGAATAATTATTTAATATCGTTACCATTGATATACCAACTGATTAGTAATCTTGAAAAATATTCTAAATTCCAAAGTATAAACAACTGATCGATGCTACGACTAAATTCGATGTTTTAATTAATAAACAACTATTAAAAAATTAGCTTTTAAACTACAGTGACAGTTGTTTCGCTATAACGAGCATAGTCGGATTGACATATTTAAGTTAAATTTTGTTTTTTAAACGTAACTACAATTTTAGCAAAAAATTTTATGGATAATTTAGAAAAGAAAATCTTTCATTTTAGTTATAAAAACAATATTGTATTTTGGTATAGATATGTTGATGATGTTTTAGCAGGTTTTGTAGGTATCCAACCAAAGTTAAATATATATTTTTTTAATTATATTCATACCTTGCAAATTCATTTTACTTTAGAAGTTGAAGAAAATAATTTACTAAATTATACAATATACAGAAAACCAACACAAACGGATGTAACCATATACCATGTAATTCAAATCATCCCATCACGCATAAATTAGCAGCTTATAATTATATGATACATAGGACATTTTCAATTCCAATGAATAAAAAATAACTTTGATAAAGAAATTGACATCTAAAACAACTATAGTCTATATAGAAAGGACAAGGAGTAATAAATCATTCATTTAAGTAGATTTCATAGACGTACCAAAATATATTTTAAGAGGGTATACCGTAAGGTACATTTTGTATTGAACGAATGAGTTGCAGCTATTCTAAAGAATATACAATTTAGGTCAGAGGTAACGGGATGTACTAATTTTAATAAAAAAAAGTGATAGAGGTACATAAATTTTAGTAAGTTTGATAAAGAAAGGCAACACAGTTTATTCATAATAGAAAACAAACCAATCTGTAACAATAATTATTTTATATATTTTTATTCTTTTTGTAAGAAGATTAATTCAAACTTTGAATATTGTGACAAATAAATTACAATAAAATATATTTTTAAAAAATTAATTAAAGGCAAGATAGCAAGATATCGTTACAATTTTTATTAAATTCAAAGAAGCAAAATGAATATTTTTTATTTGAATTACTCCTATATGTAGTGTTTGGGGAATTTTTCTCTGAAATTTTAAATGGCAAGTGGCCTACTGTAATCGGCTTAATACGATTACATTTATTAACAGATTATTCGATTATTGAGAGGGATTTTCCAAACAACCCAGTTTTCTTAGAAACATTATCGGGAATATTATTTTAAAAGAAACTAGGTACATTAAATCAGTACTTAGTATTAGTTCTTTGAGTAAAGTTGTATGATGTTGGATGGTTTTCATAATATTGTAAACAGTTGGAATATATTTAAAACATCTGTTGAATGTTAATTGTGCAAGTACCAAACAATGTCGATAAGCCAAGGACCATCTAAACGACCAAAAACAGGTCCATTATCTTTAAATGAAAAAACTCTGACATTGAATTGTTATATATCATTGAAAAACAAGGATCCAAGTGCAAGTTTTGATGATATTGTGGAATTAACGGCTGCTATGTTGTGTGTTGCTAAATCAACAATTTATAGATTACTAAAAGAAAGCAAGAATGGAACTCTTCAACCCCCTAAAACTCCTTCAGACCGAAAACCAATTGAGATCGATGAGTCATTAAAACAAAGACTAAGACGTAAAGTCCATGGATTTTACTTACGAAAGGAAATTCCAACACTTGACAAAATTATGACATCAATTCAAGAAGATACGGACTATACAAAATTCTCCAGAATGACATTATGCAAACTTTTGAAAGATGTGGTTTTCAGATATACAAAACATAATAGAAAACCCCTTTTGATAGATAAACCGGAAATAGTTTTTTGGAGAAGAGACTATTTAAGAAGCATTCGACATGCCAGAGAACAAAATTTGAAAATCTTCTACTTAGACGAAACATGGATAAATGCTGAATATTAATCTTAAAAATGTATATAATCTAAAATATAATTAAAAATTGAAACTTCTTTATCAGAAAGAAGAACAAGGTTAGTTTTTAATTTATTGGAATAAAAAGTAATACCACAAAAGAAACACATTTTCCTGTTCTGTAACAAGATATTTAGCATTGTTCTGTCTTTAAAAATATCAATGATAATCGTCTTAAAATAATCCTTGGTTAAAGAACCCTTTTTATTGTGAGCAAATCCTAATAAGAAATCTTATAACCGTTCGGGGGAAAGAATAAGTATTTCTAAAATAAGAAAAGTAGTTAAATACTAAATATTAATAAAAAACTTTTGTATGACAACCATTTCGCTAGTAGTCGGTCATTTTTGATAAAATTCAAATTGAATAATAAATTCCTGGGGTGTTTTTCAATTTAGGATGCTGGTTCCGAGATAGTAAGAGAGCACAACAATTAAACTATTTATTTGTTAACAGAAAAAAAATAAATTCGATTATGTTTTTACGAATATTTATATTAAAAATGTGCTTTTGTCTAGTAGTCGGCCACCCATATCCTAGTTACTGGCCAGGGCTCTAAGAGAGTGAAGCTTCCCGGGAGAAGATATGTTTTGTCTTTGTCACTGCAATAACCAAGTAATCAAGCAAAATAAAGACAAAATTTATCTTCTCTCGGGAAGCTCCCCTTCCGTCAGTCAAGAATAAGGGCCCAGGTACATCTCAGTAGTCAGCCGCTCGTATTGAAGCAATTTACATCGGATCCGGACTTCCAAAGTTTTGTTGCATTAATCGAAATCAAAAATTTGCAAAAATAGGACGAAATTCGGGGGCCAATTTAAAGAAATTATGAAAACCATCTTTGTCCAAGTTTTCCATCCTTAAATGGGGTCATTGTGTTTTCTGTTATAACAATTTTCTGGACAGTATTGATAAGTTCTTGCTTTTTGATTGGAGAGCCACATTTATAGCCAACTGAATCAACTAGTCGACTGTCCTTTTCTCATTTTCTACGATTTAAAACGGACAGGTCCCATTTTTCTTAGTCTATCAGAAATTCTGCCATTAACCCGGTCCTGTGGCGTTTACCGTGGAACACCATATTCTCTATGGTGAGCATGTTTATTTTATTTTGGCGCCATTTCTCACCGCATCTAATGCTTTTTTAAGCTTTCCTCCGAGTATGAATGTATCTTCCTTTTTGGTTGCTTAGGCATAGCCTAGAATAAAATGAAACGCAAATTTTAGACAAAAATATGTAAAAAATAGTGATCAAATTTCGCGACTGAACTAGCCAAATGCTTATTTTGATATTCTTCTATAGAGCGGGTCACAGTTATTATGCAGCATTGCGTTTATGGACGACGGCGTTGCCATATCGGCATGTTCTTCGAATTTGGTTCCAACTGGCGCGGGAATATAACTTGCCATTGTGTTACTATTATGATTTAAATGTTGACTAAATTATTCATTTGAAAATCGTTTAGTGAGTAATTAAGAATATTTATAATTATGCTTTTAGATCAATTTTACGCGTTTAAAGGAAAATATTGTAAATCCGCTAAAATATTCAAATTTTATACGTTTAATTATCACGTATAAAGAAATAAATAAATATTGCGGCCTTACAAAAGACCTTTGTCAAATTATGAAATAATAATATAATAATATAATTAATAATAAAAATATGTCAATAATAATAATAATATATACATAAATTACAAGACGAGTGGTAAAAAAGTCAGCTGTCATCTAAATTTTAAGGAAGAACGATTAACAGAGAAAAGCTAATGAAATCTTGCCGACGTTTCGATGATTTTTCCGAGGATTTTTCTTCTTCTGGCGGGTTGTTGTAACAAACAAAATATAGGATAAGTAAATGAATTAATAATTACGTATTTTAAATTGAATTAAAATTAAAATTTAAACATGACAATGATTAGCAGGTAATAACTAAAATAAATGAAAATTGAATGGAACATTTGAGGATTAAGAAATATATTACTGATCTTCATCGTCATCCAAGTCTTCATCTTCATCGTCTTCATTTAGATTTATTATTATTGGCTCAATGTCTTCCATTAAATGATCTGTTTGCCACATCTTTTCCTCTGTCTTCTCTACCTTTTTTTCATAATTAGACCACTGCATTGGAGTTACTTGCGAATACGCTGTTTTTATAAGTTTTTCCACATCCTCTTTTTTAAAAGTACTATTATTACGAGCCACATATCCTTTCCTTGGCTCCACACCATTTCAATAGGATTTAATTCGCAATGATAAGGTGGTAATCGTAGGACTGTTATATTATGTTCCGTGACAATGTCGTCTATTTTTCTTAGGTCGTACTGCTCTCTAAACGCGTTTGCAGTAGCCAATAATTCTGTTTTTAAATAATCATCCTCGAAGTAAATCTCTTTTTCCAGTAGCCAGTACTTTATTTGTTCCTTATTCCAAGTTGTCTTTGGAAAAGGTAACTTCGCCGAATGGTATGACGCATTGTCCAACACTACAACATTCTTTGATCCGTTTTTCGGCAAATTAGGGATCAATTGATCTTTAAACCAGGCCTCAAAGCCTTCTGCGTCCATTTCGTCGTGGTAATTGGTATATTTCTAATATAATAAAATTACGAAATATTTCTTGAACATTTATTTTATGTCAACATTAATCTGACAAAACATGTCAATCCCCTAGTTATCAAACAAACTTGATTTATTTTATTCCATTTCCCCCCTTGTACATTGTGGAACAAAACATTTAAGTTATAAATATAAAAGTATTGAATTACTATATATGTATTAAAATCATAATTATTATTCTATGTATCAAAATCATTTAATTTAATGGGTTTTTTTATCCGTCTACCTCCCTTTGAATACTTCTCCGTCATATCATTGTTTGATGTAGCGTTTGAATTGGTGTTTACAATTATTCTGTTAGTGTCATTATCATTTCGGCCTATATTAATGTCTGTAACATTATCATCTAGTAAGAGTGCCCGAGATCCATCATCTTCCACACTGGAATCTGAAATATTTATATAGTGGTAAGGATTTCTTAATCGATTTTCTACGTCTGTTTCTATACTCCCCTCACATGGAATTATTTGATCTGAATGTCTCTTCCATTTTGTTCCTTCTTCCAATTTACACAGATATGTATTTTTTCCTATTCTACTCTCAATTTTTGCCTTCGTCCACTTGACTTCCTTTCTATTTCTATAGTCTTTAACTAATACTAAATGATTATTTTTGAATTCTCTCTCTTTTCTTTCTATATTATCATCTTCTTCTTTGTTTAGTTCACTATGATTCTCCCTTATCATGCTTAATCTGGTTCTTAATTCTTTATTGAACATTTTCTTCGCTGGGGATTCACCCGTTAAACTATGTGGCGTGTTTCTATATGTGATTAACCATCTAGATATTAAGGTGTTCAAAGATACTCCCTTATTCTTGTTATCCTCAAGTGAAGTTTTTAATTTTCTTTTGAATACCTTTACCATGTTCTCGGCTAATCCATTACTGTTTGGATGGTAAGGCGGTGACGTGATATGCTTTACTCCGTTGGTTTTGAAAAATTCTTTTAGTTTAAAGCTAGTAAACTGAGGTTTGTTTGTCTTAATTGTAAAAAATCCACATGAACTCTTTCAAATATTTTATTGGTCGCTGGCCATGGTTTAGGTGTTTGTTTTGGAGGGTTCTGTTGGTTCAAGTTGCAGGGCATGCATTTCCTTACTAAATTTTCTATGTCGTCATCAATTTTCGGCCAGTAAACCATTGATCTTGCTAAAGCTTTTATTTTGCTTATCCCAAAGTGAGACGTATGTAATTCTTCTAAAATTGTTCTTCTGATACTACTTGGTATTATAACCCGATGGCCCCACATCAAAACTCCCGTTTCTCCCATTAATTCTAACCTTTTTTGATAGTATGGTTGAATCTCCGGTGTTATTTTATTTGGCCATTTGTCCCTTTGAACATATTTAAGCACTTCTTTTAAAATTTTGTCTTCAGCTGTCTTCTTTTTTACTTCTTTATTATTTATGGGCCATTCTGTAACGTTTTCTGTGAAATTAATGTATATGTCTTTACTCTTTTTCATTGAAATATGATTTACCGATATTGGTGCTCTCGATAAGTAATCCGCTAAGATATTTTCTTTTCCTTTTATGTGATGTATTACATAATTAAAATTTGTGAGATACATAGCCCATCTCAATAATCTATTTGATGACATAGTTGGCAAATCTTTGTGTTCTCCTAATATTGATATTAATGGTTTATGATCAGTTTTGATTATAAATTTATTTCCTGCTAAATAATGATAAAACTTTTTTACTGCATGGTATATTGCCAGGCTTTCTAATTGGATTATTGGCCACTTCTTCTCACATTCGTTTAAAGTTCTTGAGACACATGCTATCATTTTTTCTTCTCCGTTTATTATATGGCTGAGCACTCCACTGATTCCAATATTGCTCGCATCACAACATAATACTATTGGCAATTTTGGGTTGAAGTGTACTAAACAATTATCTGCAGTTATAAGTGTTTTTATATTTTTGAATGCTTCTTTACATTCTTGTGACCAATGAAATTTCTTATTTTCTTTTTGTAATAATGTATATATAGGTTGTAAGGTATTTGCTAAGTTAGGTATAAATTTATGGTAATAATTTATCAAACCGGTGAGTTTTCTTACTTCCGATATGCTTGTAGGTTTTGGTGAATTAAGAATTGCTTTTATCTTTTCTTCCGATTTCTTTAACCCTTCTTTTGTTATTTTGTGACCCAAATATTCCACTTCTTCTTTAAAAAATTCACATTTTTCTTTTTTTATGGTTAAACCTGCTTCTCCTAATTTCTGAATGACTCTTTCTAAATTTTCCATGTGCTCTTTGTCGTCTTTTCCTGTTATAAGAACATCGTCGATATAACTTATAACTCCTTTCATTCCTTGCAAAATTGTATCCATATATTTTTGAAAAATATTGCTGGCCGTAGTTATTCCGAACGGTAACCGATTCATTTTATATAATCCTTTGTGGGTATTTATAGTAAGCATTTTTCCTGATTCCTCATCTAATTCTATTGTTGTACTATCGGCTTCAGAATTGCATATACATTTTCAAACTCAAATCGCTTACATTGAATAGACAGCCTTTTTTTGTGTAACCAATCACGGTTTAAATAATAATAAATTTGAAATCAGTTAAACAGTTGTCCACGCCCACATCTTCACTTAGTTTGGAACCCTCGATAATAAATGTTTGTTTGGGATTAAAATCCCTTTTTTTTATTATATCAGTACAAAAATACAAAAAAAAACTTATTTATTCAGTACATGACCGACCATTGTAAATACACTTAATCTCCCAAAACCATTTAATGAAGGCGTTTTAAAAATTGCCATTCCTTTGTTGTATAAGAAGGGCGTTTTTATAACTTCGGTAGGTAAACGAAATTCACATTTAACATGTATATGCTATTCTAAAGCCGACTGTACGCTTTACTTAAGTCCAGTTTTGTAAATTTATCTCCTCCGTTTAATCTGCCAAAAAGATCGGTTATTATTGGAAGAGGATAAGTGAAATCTTGTAAATACTTGTTTATCGTTATTTTGTAATTACCACATAATCGTATTTGTCCATTTTTTTTTAGTACAGGCACAGCTGGTGTTGCCCATTCACTGTGATCTATAGGACTTATTACTTGCTCTTTTACTAATTTTTCTAGCTCTTCCTCTATTAATGCTCTATATGCTAATGGTGGATTCCTAAATTTAATAAAAATAGGTTTAGCATTTTCTTTTGGATATAGTTTCAATTTTTGATCATTTAATTTACCCAATTTATCTGTAAATACATTGCTGTACTTGTTTACGAGCTTATCAACTTCTTCTTCCTTTGATACTTGATTAATTGGTATGATTTTGACATTAAATCCTTCAAGCCAGTCTCTGCCTAACAGTCCTTGTTCTCCTCCAGACACAATGTAAAATTTGACTGGTCTCTTTACTCTTTCATACTCAACGTTTGCCGTAAAACTTTCTTTTGTCCTAAACGTCTTGCCGTCATACCCTTTTAAAATTATTGTCTCAGCATCAACCTTAAAATTTTTAAAGTATTTGTCAAAAATTCTTTCACTTACTGCACTCACAGCGCTTCCCGAATCTATAAGCATATTTATTTTTTTGTTTTTAATTTTTACCGTTACAATAAATGAATTTGTGGTTTTTATGTTGTTAATTGTATGTATGTTACAGTAAAATAAATTGGATGAGTCAGTGTCTGTGTCTGTGTCCGACTTTTCTCCTTCAACTACATAATTAATTTTTTTATTCTGATTACATATTGCTGCTAAATGACCCTCTCTTTTACAAATTTGACATTTATAATATTTATATCTACAAATCCCTAAATGATTTTTCCCACAATGTTTACATTTGTTAATGTTATTTTTAATATTAGTATTGTTACTTATCTTATCTGGTAGATTCCGGTTGTATGTTTTTTCTTTATAATTTCTGGCTGCTTGGTCGTGGGATACTTCTACTTCACTTCTTACTTGGGATTTTCTGTTATCATACTTTACGTAATTCACGTTCTTGCTATTATCTGGTTCTGGTTTCATTACTTCTTCTACTTTTTGTGCCAGCTGTATGAATTTGTCAAGGGATTTTGGTTAGGTTAGGTTAGATTATCTGGTTCTGGTTTCATTACTTCTTCTACTTTTTGTGCCAGCTGTATGAATTTGTCAAGGGATTTCTTCTCCTCTTCTTCACACAGTCTTTCAAATATCTTGGTGTCATATATTCCAGTTACAAATTTGTCTCTTAACACTGTGTCTAAATTTTCGAATTTACAATATAATGCAGCACTTCTTAATCTTGCATACCATTCTATTACAGTTTCATGGTTCTTTTGTTTTTCACTATAGAACTTTCTTCTCTCCCTCCAGATGCTTTTAGTTGTACAGTATTGTTTTTCTAAGATTTCACATAGTTCCATATACGATTTTTCCTTTGGGACTTTTGGAAACGTCATGTCTCTTAATAATGAATATACTTGAGTGCTTACTGAACTTAATAATATTGCCACTTTTATTGTTTCTTCAGTTATTTTGTTAGCTATAAAATGCTGTTCGATTCTTTCTTTATATATTGCAAAGTCATCCACCTCTGGTATAAATTCACTAAATTTGACGGCCGCCATTTTCTTTGTACGTATTTTATTACTTTTAATGGTAATTCACAAAATCAACTTTTTATCCTCGTCGCCAATTTGGTATATTTCTAATATAATAAAATTACGAAATATTTCTTGAACATTTATTTTATGTCAACATTAATCTGACAAAACATGTCAATCCCCTAGTTATCAAACAAACTTGATTTATTTTATTCCAGTAATCGTCTGCACCTTTCTTTGTCAGAAAAGTTTTTTCTGCACCCTCAAGAAAACCGTCTTTCCAGCCTGCATGAAGAAGAACAAATCTCGGTCCTCGTTGACTTGGAGCCTTCAGTCCTGTTGTCAGTCCTTTGACAAATGCATCTCTGGCATTTTTTATGGTAGTGTCTTTCTATTCAAAATTTACACTGTGGCCCACATTAATCCATGTCTCGTCCAGATATATTACGTTATATCCTTCTTCGCGGAACTTCTTTACTTAAATATTTGTGCCTCCAGGCGATTATATCAGCTCTTTCTATTAGAATCGAGTCTCTTCCTCTCTTTCCATAAACAAACCCCATATCGTTAAGCAAGCGTCTTAGCGTACTTTTAGAAAAATTTGGTACATTTTCGTCTGAATTTATTTTAGCAAGAACTTTTGCCAGTGTTGGTGGAATATTTTTGGAATAGAATTCATGCACAGCTTTTCGTATTTGCGATTGGATACCTTCATCGTAGGTGATCTGTCTTGAATTCGACTGGCTGCTGTTCCGTCTTCGTTTTTTTGGCGATGTCAAAGGTCCAGTAGCGGCTTCGCTTTTCAGATTATACACTGTTCTCACACTAAGGCCAGTCATTTCAGAAATCAGTTCTATTTTCGCTGTCACACTTTTGTCATCTTTTGTATTCAACGTATACGTTAAAATATTCAATAAAAGCCTCTTGATTTGACGATGAAGATTTTCATCACCTTGTTTAAATTTTTCAAACGGTGCCGCTAACTGCATGGCTGTTGTATCAATAATGCCCTTTCGTTTATCAGCAGAAACAGATAGGTACCTGCCTATGTTATTACTTACCTGTACATTTACTTACCTCTACATTCCAGGAATATTACATAACGGTTTACGAGGATCAAGGGATCATACAGGTAAAAATAATTAGCATCTTTTTAATTAAATAATATTTTCACTGGCAATAGGATTAGGATTTGTCTGAAAGATTTAGTAGAGACCTAAATAATCCATCAAGTGATCAGGTATATACTGATTACAATCTACATAAATAGATTTGAATTCCATTTTTTAATAATATTTATTATATAGAATACATCTGTTTTGCAAAATTCATAATAAAACGTTTCTACGAAAATAAATTGGCTGAGTTAATTGTGGTTCAAGCCGTAACCAAAGCGGCAACAATGTTGAATATTCGCCCATAAGATTTACATTGGCCTATGCCGGCCACGCTGCATAATAACTGTGACCCGCTCTATAGTAGTCGGACTTGATCAAAAACGACAAAATGATAGAAAGGTCCACCTAATTTAAAGCTCAAAAAATTATCTGTTTTTATATCAAAAATAAGTTATTTTATAGTCTACACTTACCTTTATGACCATAAAAGAGCTTCTAGACATTTACAATTAAATTACAATAATAGTTAAATATACGAGGTCTGGCTATTAAATAACGAGACTGCTTATGAAAAAGAGTTTTATTTTAAAAATTATTCTACAATCGAATGCTCCTCTTCAATATACACCCCTTCCCTTGCCACTCACTGTTCCATTCGTTTTTTCCATTGGTCAAAGCAATGCTGGAAGTCTTCTTTTGTAAGAGCAGTTAGGAGCTTCGCCGATTTTCGCTACACCTCTTCCATCGACTCAAACCGGGTTCCTTTTAAGGCAGATTTGATCTTCGGAAACAGGAAAAAGTTACAGGGTGCTAAATCAAGCGAGTACGGCGCGTGTTCGAGCACTGGAATGCCTCTAGCGGCTAAATAACGCTAGTAATAACGATAAGTAATTTAGTAGATAATTCATTATATCTATCACTAGATGATTAAAGAAACAAATTCAACAGTGTTTTGAAATTAAAAACAATATCAATATTTAATAGTAATGCTAATAAAGAGTTCAACCGCCATTTATATAATTCCTCAATATCGATAATATCTTATTGTTTCTTTATCTTTATTTTGTTAATTTATTTCTATTCATTAAAACGAATCGTCTACCTACGATCTAAACAGTAATTGTGCAGAACGAATTTCAAAACGGTTTAACGCCAGAGGGTTATTGTGATAATAATAAACGTAAACATCTTTCCGCATCATACACAATTCACTTTTATTAAGAATCATCTTTACTTTCGTTTCAACATATTCAATATCAAACTTAAGAACCCTGTCGAAAGCAATTTCAAATTATTTATCCATAAAATTCAACAAATAATGTTAGTAATTATACTATTATTTAAGGTGAAAGTGCAATGTTATTTTATACCAACAATAAATTCAATAACAATCTAATTGTATTTTCATTTTTTGTTGTTGATAAAGCATTCGTATTTTCTAATATTTAGAACCGTAATAGGTCATTAACATTGAATTTGTGAAAAAGCTTTGGTAAATCGTCAGTACAATAATGTTGCATTATCTTTTATTGAATGAAAGCAGTATTCTTGTATATCCGTAATTACCTATTTTTTCAAAATAAACATAACTTGAACTTTTATATAATCATATTACTTTAAAAAATCCATCTCTTTTTTTCTTATGCTACTAAATACCTATCTAAAAACTTTGTGATTGATTAAATAATTAAGATATTATTGATATCATTAATTCATTAATATTTAACAAAAAACTGAATCAGAATTTAGTATAGATTAAATTATCGATCTTCTCCAGATAGTTCTTTTTACTTTATACGATCTTTTCTAATATACTGAATAAACCAAACAGTTATCCCCCTCGTAGCTCCGTAGGATTTGCTTCGCCTATAGTTAGAATTCTCTGCCTTTAAAGACCTTCACATTTGCAAATAATGTGTTTAGAGAATACCTCTTCTTTTTGGCATGGCCTGCCAGATCACCTGATCTGAGCCCATTAGACTTCTTTTTATAGGGTTATTAAAAATCTAAAGTCTACTTAAACAGACCTGGAAATATCCCTCAACTACAAGACCGAATCAGACAAGAAATACAGAGCATAACACCCGCTATGCTACAGAATGTTAGAGCAATTGTTCTTCCCTGTACCATTTCCTGTTAATATGAAGGGCTTCCATCTCTGCCTGGATATTATGGCATGCTGCCTTGGATTAAGAAAGATTTTTCTTTAAAAATGAATAGACGAGATATAATACAGTGCTTTTCAGATAAAAGTATCCACCTTTAATAACTCTTTTGTAATACTGGTATTTAGGAAAAATCCAAAAACACGTCAATTTATGTTGGAAGGGCTTATTTAAACTTACTGGAAAAGCCACCCCCTCACCCCTAGCAGCATCCTTTTTTTTAATTACTTCTCATATTTTTTATGTAAAATTTGGATACTCCTCTTTGAGCTGATTTCAAAAATGTATAATAAATACTTCTAGGTTAAAGTGGTTAGTTTATGAGATAAACAATTTTTCTTTTAATAGCACAAATTTTACTTATTTTTTACTTTCACCTTATTTGCCAGTAATAAAATGGGTTGTACAACTGTCCAAACTCTTTAAACTTTTTAACTGTGCTATTTATTATGAAGTTACAATAAGTATTAAAAATAAGGACCATTCACTTCCATACAATGTTATAATCTATTTTGAAATGCCTCTCTGACATTGCTTAATACGGCTGGAGTTAATTTTCGACATTCATTTTCTATCCTCTCTCGTAAATCATCCAGAGATTCTGGTTGGGTAGCATAAACTTTTGTTTTTAAATGCCCCCATAAAAAGAAGTCTGGGAGTGTTAAATCCGATGACCTAGGTGGCCACTCCATCATCTGCCCTCTTCTACCTATCCAACGAGCGGGGAATGTTTCGTTTAAAAATTGTCAGACAGGCATAGCATAGTGTGGGGGCATTGGCGTAACTAGGGCTGGACGTTTGTCCAAGGGGGCCTGGCCTTCATCCTTTATTCCGCTCTACGTAAATTTGAGCCTACAGGTTTTATGATCCACGAAACCAAAGTACATACATATTATGCTATATATACATATATTGAGATAAATAACTAAGATAAAAAAATTTAATTAGTAAAACTTACCTCAATGATTTATAATTAAAAGGATATCTTAATAAGTTTCATCGAATCATCAGTTACTTTTTCTTTATTACATCTAAAGTTTTCAATATTATAATTTTCAATGATAAACATTCAAATAAATAGAGAATGTATTTGACAAACTTATCTTGGACAGGATCCATGGTTTTTATTTAATCACAATCAAAATATTTCCAATTCAAATAACAAGTCCCAATTCATATAACAATTCACATTTGACCTAGAAACAATAAAAAGAAATAAAATTAAAACTATTTTCATATGTTTAATAAATAAATATGTAATTTTATGTAGTTAAGTGTTTAACTTTGTGTTATAAAAGGAAGTACTTACAAAGGTATAAGGAGACCAATTGTAGTCTTCGATATTGAATAACTATACCAATAGATCATTCCTACCTAAAAAAACCACAAGAACAATAAAAAACATGCAACAAACATAGTGAAATCTAGTGAACTAATCCTTATATCTAAAGTGTTAGACTTAATTATACAAACTAATGATAAAACGCTTAGATAGTGGATAGTGAAATGACTATTGCAAAACAGAATTTATAAACATTAATAAAAGACATTTTATATAACAAAATGTATGTAAGATAATTAAGTAAGTTTTTTATATTAATTGTAAGCTGTGAATCTTTGATAACATTAATGATCCCATCTAATATAGTGTGTACATAATACAAATAATAGAATCTCTTAAAAGTTTAAATTTTAGTTTAAAGTAGCATTTATCAGTTGAAATAGGACTAGTTTAATAGATTTACAGTAATTTTAAGTACAATTTATAGTTTTAACTCAAATTTTGAAAGTATAAAATGAATTGACAGCTCCAACAATCTGTCTATTTCAAATCTAAAATTTTAAAGGAAGAAGTCAATTAAAAATTATATAAATGTATTTTTAGTAAATATAAGAATAAGAGCTCGCTTTATGTTATCAAAGGTACGATTAGAATTGTAAAATTATTACCTTGATATTAGAAAATTGGGGTTAACTTTTGGAAATAACGAACAGTTGAATGTCATATTTGTCATTATACGGCGAACCTATAAAAAGGCCAGGAAATCGATGATTCACTCTCTTATGACTCTGGTAGCAGCTTGATTAACATCGTATGTATTAATTGATTACTAAAAAAATTTGCATTAATCAAAAATCAATTCATGTTAAATTAATACATGTAACATCAAAAATACATGTATAACAATATTAAATTACTTACCAAAGTAGTAAATTGGACAAAACAAATCCAAATTCCAATTGAATTTATAAGATTAAATTCAAGCGTCATTTCCACATCGAGAGCTTGGTAGACATCTTTTCTTTGTATGCTGTTATATTTCCGAAAGAAGACGAAGTTGAAGCCGATCTCAGTGTTCGTTACGTTCCGCCTGACAATTACGATTTTTGAAAAGACTGTGTAATACAAGGTACGTCCGATAGTTAAGGATTTATATTTTTGTTTTTTGTTACTGTGAATTAATTTTTGTATATCGTTTCCAATTTTATCATATCTGGATATTTGTAAATTTTTTCTGTAATAAGCATATGGAAAGCAATTGATAGTTTTCATTTTTTGTACGATTTATTTGAGAAACATTTATAATTAAATTCAGTGTATTATAATTTTTAAATATTTATTTTCTCTTGAATCCTACCCAAGATAAGAGTCGGATTTTAAAATTCAATCCTAAATCAATTTGACTAAGCTAGTTTAAAATTTTGATAAGGCGCCCAACTATATAAACACAAAAGAAAAAGTAAACTTTACATCAATAACAATATTAAATCGTTAAACTCAACTAAAATTATCAGATAAAACATATAAGAATTGTGAAGAGCATATTATTAAATCAACAAAATAAATCAATTTAATAGATACAAAATTATATAGAACATTAAATCATTACAAATTATTAGAATCAAAGTAAGGTTATAATAAAATAGAATAATTAAATAAAGCAAATAAATTAAATTTAAAAATCAACTAAAATAAACCATAATAATATATTGAGAGAAAAATTACCACACTGCAAAACTGTTTTTATTTTTCTTTCAAAGAAAAAACAATTATTATTTATTAAAACCAGTAAAAATGAACAAAAGTACATACATATAGTATTATATAAATTGAGAGAAAAATTACGACACTCACACTGCAAAAATGTTTTAACTGTTTCTTCTAAAACAAACGTAGAAGTACGAAATTTCAATGCAACTAATCGCTTTCAAGGTGTTTTTACTTATTTACAGCCTTCTCCCGAATAATTAAGCGCTGAGCTATTTATAGGATTTGGTTTACTATATTTTAAATAATATCTAAAAAAAACCAACCTGTTCCAACAAATTTGCTTACTTTTCGTCATTTTGGAGTCTGTTGGCTGGTATTTCACGCAACCATTTCGACCATTATTTGTCCATTAACAGCATTATAAACTTGATCTCGCTTTAATCGTATTAATTCACTGTGGAAGCGAATTTTTCAATTTATTATTTTTGGGTCTTCGGGGGTGGGCAGCAATCTGGGGGGGGATTCTGCCCCCCAGGCCTCCCCTGTAGTTACGCCAATGTGTGGTGGAGCTCCCTCTTGTTGAAATACCAGTAAATCTTCGGAAAGTTTATCATCATTTTCTATTATTGTAGTAATACGTGGGTCAATCCCTTCCCTGAGTAACTCATGAGTTGATTCACCATTTAAATTTCCGTCGATGAAGGAAGGTCCGACAATGTGATCACCTAGGATACCACACCAAACGTTTAACTTTTGTGGATGTTGTGAATGGAATTCACGCATAATATGTGGATCACTCTCAGCCCAATATCTACAATTATGCCTATTTACTAAGCCATTTAATGAAAATGAGCATTAAAAGTAAGATAAAAGAGTAATGGAAAGGATAATTCTTTCAATGATATTTCTTAATTAAATACAAAAATTAAACATTTGAAAACATAACGTTAAAAAAGATATGTATAGAGATATGTATACTTATGAATTTCTCAAATGGCTTTAACTAGTGAGGTCAACGGAAAAATTTAATATGTACCTACCTCGGAAAATTACGCCTCATCTGCAATATGCAAATTCGGCTTGTAATCGACTCTTTTTCGTCCTTGGTACATAAATAACTATTACACACTCGCTGCTACGCAGCTTCGTGTGCATCTTTTCCATTCGTTCGTAACATCCTTCTTATAACACATGTTTCATAATATACTATTGATTTATGGTATTTTGGATTAATTTTTATGTTAAATGTTTCTACTGTTTATTTATCATTATATGGATGCCTTAATATTGGGTTCATGTGTGTGTAATATGTAAGAATTATAAAAATATCTATCTATATCCTATCTATATCTATATCTATATCTATCTGCATATTAACAATTTAAAACCTCGTAATATACTGAACAAATCTAATATTTAAATATTTTATTTGTTTGTGTGTAATAACGGCAAACTAGTCCCCGAGAGTTACGTACATTGCAACTTGTACGCGGTCGCTAGCTCATCCTACAACAAATGCTAGACCGAGATAGTACATTAATCAAGATTAAAATAAGTGGGCTCCTCACAATCTTTCACTTGCCTAGCGAGAGGAAGCAGGAGAGCAAGTTCTTGAAGCGCATCGATTATCAATGTAAAAAAATTGAAAGTAACCTATAAGTGACTTCACATTTATCACTATTTACAGTGAAGAGTAAAATTCAAATGGCAAAATCGTGATTCGGTGTAATTTTCATCTCTGTAAAAAATTATTATGCAAAGACATTTATGTCACTTGCAACATATACAGTGTGGAAACAACTTGTAGAATAAAATTAATTCTACTCTTTGTTTACAGATTAACATCATTTAAAACACAAAATAATGTTGTTACAAAATTGTTAAATGTAAAAACTCAAATTAAAAAAATCTGGTGTTTACAAAATTAATTGTCCAAAATGTAATGCTGTATATACAGTTCAAACACAAAGAAATTTTGAATTAAGATTCAATGAACACTTAAGAGCATATAGATTAAAACAACCAGATAAGTCAAATTATGCAAAACACCTACTTGGACATCCAACCTCACTCTTACACACCAATTACATCCAAATACTACACACTTGTGATAAAAAACAAAATTTAGATTACCTTGAAGAACTTGAAATAAAAAGACATCTAGCAGATCCACAATTTAATTGTTAATGAACAAATAAATCTGGGAAGTTATCCACTTTTAAAGTAAAACACAAATATATTATATATATTTGTATATAAAGGTAGTTTATTTGCTGACTAATAAGGTATGAAACCAGTAATATTGGGGTATGCAGCAATTAATAAAAGTAAACTCTTTATACTTTTTTCCAAGCTTTCGGAAAATTTATTTCCATTTTCAAGGAATGTATACGAGGTTATAAAATATGTTCTTTACAATGGTAAATATAAATATAATTAAAACTATTATTTTGAAAAAAATTTTTTTAGAAAAAGGTGTCAGAATAACATTAGTAAAATTGTTTGTAAAACAATAGCTATTTATTTTTGAAAATGCCAAAGGGTGCTTAATTTTTTAATTAATTTAAATTGAAAGAAGAAAAATAAATTAAAAGAAGAATTTCTTAGGTTGAATTTGAAGTTTACAATATTACTCATACATCCTTTTCATAAACACTGTCAAAATAAATGTCAATGTCAGAAAATAATCTAAATAAATTTTCAAAAAATTATTATTAAACAGTAATTTAGTAAGATGATTTATTATGTAAGTTGTTCTTTTATGTTTTTATCCTTAGATAGTAAATAAAAATAAACATCACTGAGATTTTTATGATCACTCTTTTTATTAATGATTTTTTCTTCTTGAGAAATAAAAGACATTTCTAAGAAGAGTTTTTTTTTCAAAATAGGTTGTATATCTAAAACACTAACAGATAAAAAATCCATTACATGATCATTTTCAACGACGTGCTTGGCCAATTCACATCTTTCAGGGTGTAATCTACAATCACTTTTGTGTAAAGATAATCGATTTTTTAATTTTTGACTCGTATGGCCTATATACTTTTTTCGCAATTTTTACATGGAATGGAGTAAATTAAATTAGATAATTCAAGGATCGGAGTTTTATCTTTCACTTTTGTAAATGTTGATCTAATGGTAAAACATGTTTTGTTTGCAATTTTGATATTTGTTAATGGCTTAAAAATTCTTTTTAATTTTGGTGTTATTTCTTTTATATATGGTAAAGACACATAATAATTTATCATTTCAGTGTTATTATTTAATTGTAAATGTAATTCATCATTTACTTGAGGAATCAATTTATCGTTAAGTGAAGAAGTATTATATAATATATTTTTAATTAATTTATTGGGGTAACCATTATTCAAAAATAATTGCTGAAGTATCTTAAAATTATCTTTATGAAATTTTGGATCTGAAATCATCGTTATACGATTTTTCATTTGGTTAATTAAGTTAATTTTCATTGAATATTTATGATATGACCAATAGTTCATTATTCTTCCTGAATTTGTTGGTTTTTGATACCAATTAATCGAAATAGTGTTGTCAACATTTCTTATAAACTTAGTGTGTCCAAAAATGGTATACTTTGTTGTTCATCTTCTTTTTCGATGGTAAATTGTATGTGTGGATCATAACTATTAAATATAAAAAGAATTTCATCTAAGCTATCTTTTGGTAACGCCAAAACAATGTCATCTACATATTTTTTAATAAATATTAATTTAAACGGCAAAACTGGTATAATGGTATCTAATAAGTTATCCATAACATAACATGCTATAATTGGAGAAATAGCAGCACCCATTGGAGTACCAAAAATTTGCTTATACTGATCTTAGAGGGAATTACATCGAGGATAATCCCTTAGGGCTATTAATATCTAGGCTTTAATATTGTTATGTCTTATTCCATACCTTCCATACCTACTTGGTCTAGCCTTAATACTACCTAAACAACATCAGGTTAATTCTGTCGTCTTACCGTAGACAACCTCAATTTATTTTCTAGCTTCAGCAAAATGTTATAAATTTAAAGTATGGTTTCCTTTTAAGCACATTGCTTTAAAAAAAATACTAATTCGCGAATATTTGCAGAAAAATGAATCTCTCCTAATGCTTTTAAATTATTCTAATACACGTAATAAAACATGTAAATTTAAAATGTTCTAACATTTGGACGAAATAATGCAACAAGTGGCAACGTAGATGCTGCAAAAATAACGATTTCAGAGTTGCTAACACGCATGCTCACAATAACGATAACCATAAACTAGGCATGTTAATAAGTGGCTTAAAATCTTTCTAATAACCAAATTTTTTCCATAGCAAATGTTTTACTTTATTATTACAAATATCCTTAATTATTGACTACCAAACCAAAAAAAGCACATTGTATTAACTTACTTTGAACTGTATTAACATTACTTGTTTTTTTGTTAACCTCACGCTAATTACAGAACTTCTACAGAAAAAGTTCAATTTCGTCGTTTCCCACAAAATGAATGATAAATGAAAAATTTCTCATTTTAAAACGACCATCGCTATACTCGACTTTAATATAATCTAATATTAACCGCAACCAATCGATTAGATTTTTATTTTCTTCCTAATAAAAAAAAACTGTAATTTATTTCAATAATGTTTTGTATGTCAATGTCTCTAAACCGTTAAATATTTTTATAGTAACAATAAAATTCGAAGTCAACCTGGAATATATTTAATAGTAAAACTAAAAATCAGTGACATGTTTCGGTCAACAGACCATCATCAGGCTCTAAGAGGAGGGACATAAAATTGTCAGAGAGAAATGTTTACAGAATTAAAGCTACATAAGATAAAAGATAAAATAAAAATATTAACAAATTCAACTTTAACAATGATTCAGTTAATACAGAATTAACGTTAAACACAATAAAAATTTAAAAAACACACTGCACTACATGTGCAGACTGCAGTATTACAATAATTATATTAAACAACGCATTTCATATGGAATTCTGTTATTACACGAATTCAAGTTTTTGAAAGAACAGCCATATGAAATAAGTTGTTTATAATATCTTTTAAATTAATTTATTATTTTTATGTAACTACGAAAATTTTGATTTTAAAAAATATGTCGGTAGCACTGTATAATTTATAACATTTGACAGTTTTGACATTTGCAATACTCAAACTAATAAAATAAAAAATAACTAACAATATTATGTTAAATCCATTATTTCATAGATCTACTTAACTCGATTACATAACGTAATTTACGCAATCTGTTAAATAATGTCTAAAATTTTCGTCTTTCCAATTTCTATTCACTCAGTTCATTTTTCTATTTTTTCTATACAAATGTGGCAACGTAGCTTGAGATTTAAAGTTTGCCTCTCTTATCGACCAATAAAATTATTCTTGAAAATTCAAATTTCGTACATGCGCATAGGCTTTATCAAGCGGATAGTTAATCTGGAAGATTGCCAGACCAAAGGACCCTTACATATTTCTTAGTCTTCCCTTTTAATGGTATGTGTTTGTAACATTTTACTTTGTCTTTCACATATCCTGTATTTGTTTTCTGTTGTCCACTTTCTTCAATAATTGGTTTTGCTGTCTTTCTAATGGGACTAATTAGCTTCGTACATTTTACTAGGTTGTTTATCTTCATTTCAAATCTTAATTGTTATTGTCAACATAACCTCACAAACCTTTTGTTCTTTTTCTTGTGACTTATTCTTCTTGTCCTCTGTTATGTCGGACTACAGTTACACTGGAAAGTTTTTAAATCTATATGTATATGTTGAACTCGCCCCCCTATTTTCGTTTCTTTTTAAAACATATAAAAAGTTGGAAAGTTAATTTTAGACCATAGATTTTTTTACATTTTATCCTACATGTTCTTATGTTTATTTTTATCTGTTGGTTCGTTTGAAAATGTTTGTAATTTATTTTATGTTTTAATTGTGGTCCTTATACTCATATAATGTATTAATTTTTACACTAAGGTATGCTTTTTGTTCTCTTTTAAATTTGTACAACTAAAATAACCTTTTTTATAGCCTGATGATGGCCTCAATGTTAGGCCGAAACTAGTAGCTTTCCATCAAGAATAAAATTCTGTGACATAGGCTTTGGGTTTTTCATTTGGTTTCTGATTAACAAAGTTAAGAAGTTCATAATTATAAAAAATATTAGGGTCGTAGGAAGAATCGGGTACACAACGCCTTGGAAAGTGTATTTCTTGCACTCGCTACGTTTCCACACTCTCCTCTACGCGGCTCGTGCTAAACTTTTCTCGCCTAATATTTCACTTTCGACACTTATGTTATATACTAGTTCTTTACTTTCTTTATTTTATTTTTCAAACTCCTGTTGATTTTATTGCAATTTTAAATCTTTTTATAGTAAAATTACTGGAATGGCTATTATTAATAATTAAAGTATAAATTCTCTGTTTTAGTTTTTGATTTATTCAATAAAATCATAGGGATTAAACAAATAAATCTTTATTTGTTTCATAGTATCGATTTCAGTTATACGAGTTTACTCTGTATTAGTATTAGAGGCTCTGTATTAGTACAAATAAGCAGCAGTGATGTTGACGGTTTGTGTTTACTGTTTATCGTCTTTCACGCCGTTTGAAAATTGTATTTCCTCTATTTGAGTTTGTTATAATAACATTACTGGATACTATTTTGTTTGTAGTAGTATTTATAGGACTACCTAATCATTAACACTGAAAATTTATTTAGTTGTACATCTGATTAAACAATACGTTTTAATTTGTTCTATGGAATTGGATATACAGGGTGATTGATTATTGAGGAAGCTCAGTAGATCTGTTATAGTAAAAGGCAACTTTAAACTACACATTTTAAAATTAGTTACAATTTTTGTCAATAACTTTTTTCATTGGAAAAATCAGTAACAAATACAATAATGTATATGTGGTTGCATAGTTAATGTAACCCATAAAATTTTTTTATAAAATACTTATTAATTTGACATTTATGTTTGCAAAATAGAAAAACAAGAAATTTTTGGTCAAATGTCAAAAATGGCTATGCTTATAAAGTGTTCATCTGATCTGCGAAAAATACAACAAAAATAGAATACGGATTAGGGTGTTAGGAGGCAATGGCACTTTCACCATTTAAACATTTTATCAAAAATAGGCTAATAAAATGTTTATATAGTATTTTTTACAGTAAATGGTATTGGCTTATTAACTGCAATAAATTACCCGATTTAATCTCATTGTGTAGAAAATCATCAGGTAAAAGATGCAAATGTGCTACAGGGTCGAACTTGAGAAATTTGAATTTTGCCTAATATAGAAGATATACAAGTAATTTATTTAAATATTACAATTTTGCAATTGATTTTACAGAAAGGTATGCGTTTTCAACATTTATAACATGACTAACAGAACTTTTCCAACTCTCGGTAGGAATGTCATTCATACAGTTCCTAATTAATTCTACCATACTACCACTGTATGTCCCAATTCTTCTGCAATTGTATCACAAACATACGTTTTTCTTAAAAAAAATGACTACAGCACTTGTAAAAGGACTTGGTCCTCTGCCCTTATCAAATATAATAATAATAATAAATTTTATTGTAGGGACACGCTGCTCATCGTACATAGTGTAGATTTTTCGCCTTATCAAATCTTTTTCCCAGTCGTCTAGACTTTTTGTGACATCGGAATCTTTTTTCTTGATTCCATGAAATTTTCAACAATTCGTCTAACTGAAGTAAGAGGCACCTTCGTCAAATTGCTGGTTACTCTTGCTGCAGCACCCGCGTTATATCCTTGCTGAAGTAAGGAACTATACACATTTTTTGTTGGGGTTCATCTCTGGACTACATGCTGGCCAATCAAACCACCTAATTCCTACCTCATCTAGATATTCACTGACAATCCTGGCAGCGTGTGGCCATTCATTATCGTGCATAAAAATGCCTTGCTCCTCCATAGTGACTATAAAAGGTACAACATGATCTTCCAGTACCTCTGTTACATATTGCATCATATTTTGAACCAGTAAATAAATAATAAATATCAATCAAACGTTACTTTACACCAGTGGTTCCCAACCTTTTTCGGCCTACCTCCCATTTTTCCAAAAACAAAATACTTAACGCCCCCCTTAAAAAACTCTTCCATTCTTAAAATTAGTAACGCACTTTCATTCACAATTGTTTTACCTTTTTATTCAAAAATACAGTATTCATGTATTGATCAAACTTTAACTTAAATACATATCATAAAAAACAATATAATATAACATTTTTAATGAGAAGGTTGAGCTTGATCTAATGATAGTAATCTGTCAATATTTGGTTCCATACTTGTCATCAGCAATCTTAAATTACCGCGCTCCACTATGGACAGTCTATTTCTCTTCTTTGTTAATAAATTGCTGACTATGCTAAATCCTCTTTCGGCTAAATACGATGAAGGAAAGGCAATGAAAAACTTCTTTGATGCAGCCCATAAAGCTGGATATAACAGGTCGGCTGAAAAGTCCCCGGTCTACCATAGTAAAATACAATATTTTGACAAAATTCATTTTTTTTATTCAACATAGTTGCCTTCAAGGGCGATACAGCGATTATAGCGACCTTCCAACTTTTCGATACCATTTTTGTAGTACTTTTCGGTTTGTCCTCGAAATAGGCTTCAGTTTCGGCGATTACCTCAGTATCAGAGCCAAATTTTTTTCCCGCGAGCATTCTATTTAGGTCAGAGAAAAGGAAAAAGTCGCTGGGGGCTAGATCTGGAGAATACGGTGGGTGAGGAAGCAATTCGAAGCCCAATTCATGCAATTTTGCCATCGTTTTCATTGATTTGTGACACGGTGCATTGTCTTGATGAAACAACACTTTTTCTTCTTCATATGGGGCCGTTTTTTCGCGATTTCGGTCTTCAATCGCTCCAATAATGCACAGTAATAGTCGCTGTTGATTGTTTTTCCCTTTTCTAAATAGTCGATGAACAATATACCGTGTGTATCCCAAAAAACTGAGGCCATAACTTTGCCAGCTGACTGTTGAGTCTTTCCACGCTTTGGTGGCGGTTCACCGGCCGCAGTCCACTCAGCTGACTGTCGATTTGACTCAAGCCAAGCTTTTGCTTCAACTGTATTTTTTCCTTTCAAATAACAATATTTAATAAGCACACGAAATTCTTTTTTTTCCATCTTTTTGAAAATAACAAAAGTTGCTTCACTAAAAATGCAATTTCTCACAAACTAATAGTCCGACAGCTGTCAAATTTTTACACGAATCTTTTGAGGGTTGATACTATCTAAAAATGAAATGGATTTAATTCTAGTGTCGTCATCTATAGGTCAGACCGGGTACTTTTCAGCCGACCTGTTAATACTGAAATTTGACATTGCAGCCAAAATTCTTGATATCCATTTTTAAATTTCACTTTTAACTCTTCATTTGTTGACAATTCTATGAATTCCTCCTTTAGTGATAATTCTGCGGTTTCTAAACTTTTATATTTTCGGACTCACCTTCTCTATTTCTGTGTGAGAAGCGAAAAGCAAAGTTGTTAGAAGCAAAGAAGCAATGAGTTACTTTAGGGGGGCGGCAGCTGTTCCTCAACGCCCCCCAAATTTTTCTTGGACCCAAAAGCCCCCTTATCTCTCTTCAACGCCCACGGGTGGGTGGTACCGCCCCCGTTAGGAACCACTGCTTTACACAATAAACCATACAACGGATCGGTTTTAGAGGATAAAATTGAAAAATTTCCAATGCAATTTGAATTCGTAATTATAGTGCTAAATTTTTTGTTAACAAGTGTTGCAAATAAGGTGTCAGAATGTGACAGACGCCAACTATAACAAATAGCATCCATATACAACAACATAAATTTCATCGCCTACTATGCCCATGACTCCCTGATTAGTTTTATTAAGATTATTTGCATTTCTTAAATTATTTAAAGTGACCTAAATTTTTTGCTAAGCAGTGTATTAACCAAAATATAAATTCTGTATTTCTTTAAAGTATTCTACATAACTCATACTGTATATTAAAAAAATGTATTACTCGCAAATATTAAGGTTTAAAATAAACAATTATCTTACAAATATTCATAGCAATAGCCAAACTTAATGTTTATATGTTACTGTATTTTAATAGTAGAACTTACTACTTAGTCTACTACTACATCTCTTTGTATACTCTCTAACATGTTCTAGACCGACATATCGCCTATGGGGGGTAGATTAAATAATAAAACAATTTCAAGGAACGTGAAGAGGATGTGCCTTCGCACGTGCTGATTGCGCATTTCTTGATCGTTTTGCTTCGCTGGTACTTTTAAGTATGCACATAGGATTCAACTACGTTGGTTGCTGACTTGATTGCGTTCAATATAGGATTTTGAACTGTATACATGACGTCAGGGTTGGCTGGTTTATTTAAAAAATAAACTGAATTGTGTATACTATTTTAAAAATACAAATAATAATACTACAAACTATTTTTTATTCAATTATTGATATTGGTTTATTTTATGTAGTACAATTTCTGACAGTGTCTTGTCAGAACGCTTGTGAGTTTGGATTTTTTGAATGTCATTGTCAAGGAAAATATTAATATAATTAATTTAAAAAAACTTTTAATGGAAAATAATTATCGATGAAACGCATGTTTTCTACGCCATATTAAAATGTATTGGAAATGGAATAGATCAGTTTCTGTCCCATTCGAGAATCTTTATTCGTTTAAGAGATATAGCCTGGATAAATTAGTCTGGGACACCCGGTATACTGAACTTCTACTTAATACTCTTGCTGTAACTATTAGTTAATTAGCCATAAACTTATTATGATGCCATAAATCATTTTAGAAATAGTAGTAGGTACTAGTGCCAGTGAACGTGTATTCATAAACTTTGTGTACGTTTTAAAAAGGTTATATAACTCAATGTTTTGTTTTCAACATTAGGCGTCTGCATCCCCTAATTCTCCCTTATTGTGTACCGGCGTCTGCAAGAACCGGCGTCGCGATGTCCGAATATCCGAATCCGCGCACTAAACTTCAACGCGCCTCTCTCTCTCTCTCTCTTTACCTAGTCGATGGTATCACCAGTATCACGGACGTAAATTTGTTCATTTGTTGTCAGTCTTTGCGCGTACGTTGCAACCGGCTGTAGTTTCAGTATTATATAAAGTGCACACTGTGTCATCTTTAGTTTCGACAACACGGAAGAATAAAATGAACCCCGGTCGATGATATTGTTGAAGTCCCTTCTTTTTTGTTCGATTTTCAATTGTTAAGTAATTGCGCCGGGTGATTTTCTATTCTTTAGGAACTTTTTGAAGGGTCTACGTCTATGTGAACGATGATGGTAGGTACCCCAAATGTTTTTGGATATATTTTCACGCGCTAAGTTTGGTCGATATTTTATCGAGTTAACAATGCTTTAAATTTTTGGAACGTTACTTTTAATGTTGTAAGTAGTTAAGTCTCGATTTAAAATCTGAGCATGCGAAAACATAATATTACGTTTAACAAATAAATTTCAGATTTGCTCGCCGCATGTATACTTTTGTTTATTGTTTGTCTTCCCAGAAATTTATCAAACAGTTTATTATTTTATAGAGTGTTGCCAAATATTATTAAGTATTTAATTCTATGGATGTATTGTTATGTCAATCCTTTTGTTTAATTGATGTTTTTGGATTATAGTCTAGTATTCACTGGGAATTATTGCCATAATATATAAATAAATGAGTTTTAACAGGATTTGACTTATAAATTAACAAATTATTAAACTTATTGTGCTAATTATTGTTGACATCCACACCTATGTCTTCTACCCTTATATTGCTATCATTTACTGTTCTTGATAGCAATATAAGGGATTGGGTAGAAGATATAGGCGTAGATGTCTGTTTGCACAATAAGTTTAATATAAATAAATACTATTTCTGAATGAGTTGATTTTATTATAGATAGCATATTTATAGCATATATAGTAGAATTCAGTAGGTACATGACAAATTTGATATTATTTCAGCAACTAGTTGATCGTTCAAGCAAACTGTTGTTTTTTATTAATTTTGATTATTTAGAATAGCTTTAATTTTCCATTAGAAAAAACCTTTTGGTTTTGTTAAATGGCTATAGACAATATCGCATTTTATACCATATCTTACTATAAGAACATAGGTACGATTTAGTTGGGACTACCCTCTTTCCGTGAAAGTAAGGGGACAAACTATTACTATTTTTGGAAAGAAGTTACACCCCACACAAGTTAACAAATACCTTTTTTTTGGGATTCTGTTTTTGTGCGACAATTCTAATTCTAGACATAAAAAAATATATAACTTTGCATTGTTATTTCTTTTGCTTTTGTTTGATGCATATATTATTATATATTATTTTATTTCATAAAATAAAGATGGCAGGACTTTGATTAACCCCAAAATAAGAGACAACTTGTCACATTTATTTGCAGCAGATTTCGTTGATCGGTTTCTAGGAAATCATAGAGTTGAGAATTATAGAGAATTGATTAAAAGCACATTGAAAATTATGGGCTGCGCTCCAGAATGTTTCATAAATTTCATAAGCTACATTCTCATCTTGATAAAGATAAAGAAAACAAGGGTACTTATACCCTGAGGAATAAGGAGAATGTTTTCATCAAGATGTAATATCGAACGGCGATATCAAGGGCAGAGCTAAGAATAATATACAGAGTGAGTTTTATATATGGAACGCTTCAATCATCTCGGAAACGGCTTCCACTATTATTATAAATTTTATTTTTAACGATATTGTAATACGGCCGAGCTTATGGTAGTGTTTCGGATTTTCCCTTATTCTGGAAATCTAATCAACTTTGTTATTTCAAACGGATCACTGTATATTTTTTTTATATTTGACAACCTTGATATATTCTGAATATTATATCCGCTCAAGTTAAAATAATACATTGGGATGGCTAGGATTGAATAAACTCATTTAATATTAATATTTTTTTAATAATATATCCTAATCAAAATCCCATAACAAAATCTACATATAGTCCAGTCAAAAAATGAGGTGTAGAGTGCGTGAGCAGGTAACTAAACGATTCCTTCAGAAACTTGTTTAGAGGGCTTAGGTTGTTAACATACCAAAAGTCCTGACTCCTAGGTGATAGCGGTGGGGAGGAGGGCGGGGATAAAGGTACGAATTTTGGGTTTTTCGCTTATATCTCGTAAACGGTGCATCGGAGAGAAATATTTTTAGATAATAAAATGGAGTTTTTAAAATTATCTAAAACTTTTTATAATAGATGTTTTTTTTCTAATTCCTAACTGTTTTCGAGCTATACCTACCCTTGGAAAAAGTTGAAATTCACAAAATAAATCAATTTTCGTCAAAATATTCATAAACATTGCATCATATTGTCTAAACCTATTCATAAACGAAAAGTATGTTACTGTAAACAACACAAATAACAGGTCGGCTGAAAAGTCCCCGGTCTACTATAGTAAAACACAATATTTTGACAAAATTCATTTTTTTTATTCAACATAGTTGCCTTCAAGGGCGATACAGCGATTATAGCGAACTTCCAACTTTTCGATACCATTTTTGTAGTACTCCTTCGGTTTGTCCTCAAAATAGGCTTCAGTTTCGGCGATTACCTCAGTATCAGAGCCAAATTTTTTTCCCGCGAGCATTCTCTTCAGGTCAGAGAAAAGGAAAAAGTCGCTGGGGGCTAGATCTGGAGAATACGGTGGGTGAGGAAGCAATTCGAAGCCCAATTCATGCAATTTTGCCATCGTTTTCATTGATTTGTGACACGGTGCATTGTCTTGATAAAACAACACTTTTTTCTTCTTCATATGGGGCCGTTTTTTCGCGATTTCGGTCTTCAATCGCTCCAATAATGCACAGTAATAGTCGCTGTTGATTGTTTTTCCCTTTTCCAAATAGTCGATGAACAATATACCGTGTGTATCCCAAAAAACTGAGGCCATTACTTTGCCAGCTGACTGTTGAGTCTTTCCATGCTTTGGTGGCGGTTCACCGGCCGCAGTCCACTCAGCTGACTGTCGATTGGACTCAGGCGTGTAGTGATGGAGCCAAGTTTCATCCATAGTCACATACCGACGCAAAAAATCGGGTTTATTACGACTTAACAGCTGCAAACACTGCTCAGAATCATTAATTCGTTGCTGTTTTTGGTCGATTGTGAGCACGCGCGGCACCCATTTCGCACAGAGCTTCCGCATACCCAAATATTCGTGAACGATATGTCCAACACGTTCCTTAGATATCTTTAGAGTGTCAGCTATCTCGATCATATTCACTCTACGGTCACTCAAAATCATTTTGAGGATTTTTTTGATATTTTCGTCGGTAACCACCTCTTTTGGGCGTCCACTGCGTTCATCGTCTTCGGTGCTCATTTCACCACGCTTGAATTTTGCGTACCAGTCAGTGATTGTTGATTTTCCTGGCGCAGAGTCCGGAAACTCATTATTAAGCCAAGCTTTTGCTTCAACTGTATTTTTTCCTTTCAAATAACAATATTTAATAAGCACACGAAATTATTTTTTTTCCATCTTTTTGAAAATAACAAAAGTTGCTTCACTAAAAATGCAATATCTCACAAACTAATAGTCCGACAGCTGTCAAATTTTTACACGAATCTTTTGAAGGTTGATACCATCTAAAAATGAAATGGATTTAATTCTAGTGTCGTCATCTACAGGTCAGACCGGGGACTTTTCAGCCGACCTGTTAGCGTATGTCAAAACGTTCTGAGTACGTATAACCTCAAAAATGTTCAACTTTACGATAGAGCTGTCAGTTGCCACATTGCAACACCAGGGTTGCCAAATCCCGAAATATAAAAGGCAAAAAACCAAAACCAAAACCAAAAATATCAAAAAAAGAACCATGATGGTATTATTATTATTTAGGTATGAACTTGGAGTGTAACAGATAAAATAACAGTTGGACAATAAATGTGTATCCTTATTAAATTCTTAGAAAATTAAGAAATTATATTTTAAAAGTAACATTATTATCTGCCAAATGCAAAATTTAAATATCTACAAAACCTTTAATATTATTAAATTTGGTTCTAAATGTAACTAGAAAATTTGTATAACCAGGAAGTTAAGGGAATCTAAAGAGTATTTGTAATTTGAATTAAAGTTAAAATTTTAATTTGTAAAATCAGTGTGTGTGGTGAGTGTACTACGAGGCGTATAAATACCTTAATATATATACTATAATATAGTAAAAAGGTAAACAGTATCCAGTATCCAACATATGCTATATTGTAGGAGATTTTATAGCAGATACACCCAGAGAAACCACTACACGGATCTGAAGTGGATTTTAATTTAATTTTGGAGTCATAAAATTCATCTTTATCAATGTTTGACGTCAACGAAACTATTGGTATGAGATAAAGCCAGGACTTCCCTGTGGAATCTCAGGAGAATCTTCGGAAAATCTTGGGGAACGAGCCCCAAACAGATTTACTGGATTTATCAAACAGTGATAAAACCAATGATCACGTATGGCTCGGTGGCCTGGTGGTCCAAGGGACTCCATAAATCCACCAGAGCAAGATTGTCTGGACTTTAGCGACTAGCATGCGTGGCCATTACGTTGGCAATGTCCACTACCCCGACAGCGGCAATGGAGATCATCCTGGATATAACCCCACTCCATTTACTATTGGAGAAGGAGGCTAGGATGGTGTCCTATAGGTTGCTGTCGGTGGATAGTAAAGTAAAAGGGGAGAGACCCTGGGACCACTCGGGCCTGATGCGTGAAATTAAAGATCACCATACGCTTGGGATGGTCTCAGATATCCTAGCCACCCGGACGCACGTAGAACAGTCCTTTAAAGTCCTCTTTTCGAAGAGAGACGAATGGGAAAAGGGGATCATCTCTTTCTCTGGGACGGACTACGTACTATACACTGATGGCTCCAAAACTTCAGAAGGTGTTGGAGCAGGAGTGTATGGTAGCAAACCGAGGGTTGAAATCGTAGTAAACCTCGGCTCATATGCTACCATCTTTCAGGCAGAGGTTTTCGCCATTGAATTGTGTGCAAGAGAGCTGATAAATCACCCTCTTGTAAACAAAAACATACATATTGTATCAGATAGCCAGGCAGCTCTTAAGGCACTGAGCTCCAACCGGCTTAATTCAAAGTTAAAGCCTTAGAACGTCTTGGTTCCAACAACAGAGTAACTTTGCTCTGGACACCAGGACATAGCGGAGTGGTGGGTAACGAAAAAGCCGACACTCTTGCCAAAAAAGGAGCAGAGTCTATATTTATAGGACCTGAACCATTCTTTGGCATTACCAAAAGTACTGCCAAAGTTATTATCTCTGGCTCCGGGACACTGTCGTCTAAGATACCACCTGTTGCAAAGACATTGTATATTTATATTTAAAAACGGCGGGCATCAAGGTTGTGGTTGCTACGCTAAAAATTTATAAATCAACCATAATATAATAATTTTTAGCGTAGCAACCACAACCTTGATGCCCGCCGTTTTTAAATATAAATATACAATGTCTTTACAACACCACCTGAAGAAAATAGGTCTGAGTCAAACTTCAGACTGCCGCTTCTGCAGTGTGGAAGACGAGACTGCAGAACACATATTATGTTCTTGTTCCGCCCTGGAAAATACTACGCACCGCATTTTTGGTTTCCCAAAATTGGAGCCTAACGACTTTAAACAGGTCTCGCCGCAGACAACCATTGACTTCGCAAGGAGGATTGGCTTGTATGACGATTTATAACCCTAGGGGTGAGCCACAATAGACCCAACGGTGGAGGGGTGGTTGAGCGCCCCACTCACATTGAACCTAACCTAACCATTGGTATGAGAACAATTTAAATTTTCAAAAGTGTATAAACAATTTTTGGCCTTTATTTTTGCAAACCAATTTTTAAATCTTGTATTGTTTAAAATTTATTTGTGTACATTGTCAGGAGGACCTGTCAATGTATTTTATATTCTATGTTTTAAAATTATTTCTGGCAGATTAAGAGGTGTTTTCAAAGGAACATTTAATTTTATTAAGTGAGGCAAATAGTTTTTTATTAATTAATTAATCATTTTCATTGAATTTTTATTTTCATTATTTTTTTTGTAATAATTGATATTAAACTGTATACATACAGAACTCTACCTTGAGATAAGATCTCATGTCTCTCTTAGCTCTGAGCTAGTATACAAAATTCAATATTCGGTCAAATAATATATTTATGTGATTATTTGAGTATAGTATATGATAATTAAAAGATAAATCTTTTTAATAATTAAATATATAGTAAACAATATCCAATGGTATTAAACAATATATTAAAGTGGCACAAATAATACTAAAGCTTTATGACAAGCTTTAATTTAATAAATGAGTTGCTCATGGTGAACCGTTCTAAGTTTTTTTAATTTCAATTAGTGTGTCTCAGCATCAGTGGTCATTGACACAGTTATAGTATGAAATATAAAAAAAAATGGTAACATTATATTGTTTAAATTTTGGTACCTAAATTAATGATTCTTAAGTAATGTATAACTTTATATATTTGGTTCGGAGAATTCAGAATTTCTGGTAGGGTATTCAAAAGTTCTAATTGTCTTCTTTTTTTGTGTTGCTGGCAATCAGTAATAACGTGTTTGACAGAAAGAATGGTGTTGCAATGATCGCATAAAGGAGGACGTTCTGAAACCATTAGAGGGCTATGTGTGATATTAGAGAGATATTGCTGTGAATCCTGTGCGGCGTTATTACCGCAGTCGTTATATTGACAGTTGAGCATGCGCAGAATAAGTTCGAGGACACGTTGCGGTAATACTGTTAGCGCATCACGGTAGAACAACACCTCACGTAAAACGTTGCGCTATCCTACGTCGGACTGAATCGGATAGATCCGGCAGCTGATCGGAAGCGGCAGATGTTTTTGTTTTTATTTTCGAGGTTAAGTTGTAGTTAGTTTGCTTGAGATGATATGTGGTAGTAATAAAATACATAGTCCCATGACACCTAAAGAGGAATTTGATTTGTATTTCAGTATATCAATTCACTTGATATATGTTAACATACCTGGAACAGAATTGCGTGTTTGGGTTCTGATTGCTTCTGGTATAAGCAATGCAACAGCTAGTCTGAAGATATCGTCTGTTTCGAACCTGAAATTAATTTTTATATCTTCTGCCCGCACATTGTTTAGATTGAATCTATCTTCAGCAGCCCCAACAGGAAAATTTTCAACCACGCCGAAAATATTGTGCAAAATCATTTGCTCCACTTCATCGTCATCAGCATCAGCTAAAATGACTCCTTCTAATGCATCATCCATGTTCAGAAGATCCTCAATCAAAACAGAGCTCAATATTTTTAGAGGTTAGTTCCAAATAAAACTCAAAACATAATGGCAATACGTGTACCGCTCCAAACAATGTTAAGACGTAAACGTAATATTTAACGCGGAGTAAATAACACACCGCATGCGCTAACGGAATTTGCAATATCTCCTCGAATATCTCTCTATTGGTGTGTCCAATTCGTAATCTTTTGTAAATTTGCAAATAATCTTTAAATGGTGGTAAGCTTACAGCTTTCTATTTTTGTTAATAACTATTTTAGATTCTTTTATAAAATCAGATATGTAATAGTTGATCACCATAGGCATATTTTTTATTGAAGATATATAACTAGTATTGCTAGGCGTGTAAACCAGACTTTTACATCGTAGAAGAATAATTGTGCCGGCCCTGCAGTAAAGAAAACAAAATTGTAATACCTGCACTGTGATGAACCGTTATCTGGAGTTCGTGTTTTTTAATTAGTTTATTTAGATGAACTAGGACGAAATTTATGTTCTTGCTGCAAACACAAATCTTCGTTGATATTCAACAGACATTCGATTTTTTAATGCAACGATAAACTTGTATTATTTAAAATCTACTTTTTGTGCTCCGCATCAAAAGTTATACGGGGTTGGGATAAAGTATGGAACCAAGTAAATATCTTTTAAACGAAAATAACGATATTTATGAAAATTTGCAGGTAAGTTCAATGGAACAAAACGCATCTGATGTACATTTTTTTGATAATTATATACTTCCGGTTTAACCGGAAATGCCATCAACTTCTTTGATTTAAATGGGACACCCTATATATTTTTACAGATTTTGAAAGAGCTTGTTATTTTGAATTCATACATACTGAGTTTAGTGTAAAAAAATATGTAAAAACGAGGAATAACTCACTGTTACTAGTACAATAGATGTACATTTCATTATATTAGAATAATGAGAAACAAAATTACTTCAATTGTTCAAAATGCTCGCCGTTTACTTGCTGACAATATGCCATCCTTATAACAAATTCTTGAGTCACTCTTTCCAAGACTTTTCCACGTATTAGTTCACATTTATCAATAATTCTTTGTCTCAATTCCTGTAAGTTTGTTGGTCGTCTAACGTAAACACGTGATTTTAGATAACCCCAAAGAAAAAAATCTAACGTGCTAAGATCCGGAGAACGAGCAGGCCACTCTATGAATCCTCTACGTCTAATCCATCGATTTGGAAAATTCGCATCCAGAAAATCCCTAACCCGTCTTATCATAGTGGGGAGGTGCTCCATCTTGTTGAAACCAAATATTTTGTGATAATTGCCCATTCTGTTGAAGTGCAGGAATAATTTCGTTATTTAGTAGATCCAAATACTTGTCACCATTCAAGTTTCCGTCCATAAAAAATGGGCCTATAAGCATTTTCGACAATTCCCATCCAAAAATTTTCTTCTCTGGATGCTGGGTATGTGCTTCATGAATCCAATAAGGGTTCTCATTTGACCAATACCTTGAGTTATGGCGATTAACTGTTCCATTTAAACAAAAAGTTGCCTCATCGGAAAAAAACTATGCTAGAAGCAAAATTTTCGTCGACATTACAGATGTCCATTAGCCGTTCGTAAAATTCCAGCCGTCGGTCAAAATCATCGTATGACAATTCTTTAACCAACTGTACCTTATACGGATGATACTTTTCACTTTTTAATATCTTTCCTACAGAACGTCGACTGATACCATGGTTTAGTGCCAAATTTGTGGTGGAAGTTTGAGGTGATTCTTCTAAATCGATTGCAATATTTTGTTTAACAGTTTCGTTCGTTGCAGTCCGCGGTCTTCCAGGTTTTAGCAATTTTTTTACAATCCCAGTAGTATTAAAACGTTGTAATGTTTTAGTTACTGTTGAGCGTGATATAGGATTTCTCTCCGGATGCAAATTATTAAAAATATGACACACTTCTTCATGAGTTCTAACACGATCACCATAACCGATCATCATTCAAATTTCAATACCTACGCTCTTTTTCACTTAATTGAACCATTCTAAATTGTGCAATTTATTTCCGTCAATTAGAATTTGACACTTGAAGAACAAAAGACGTACTAAACAGTACTTGTTTATTTATTACTATGCATACAAACAACATCAATTAGTTTATCTAAATAGTTTTTTGCTCTAATGCAAAAAACTCAACGGAGGTTGGTTAAAGTGCTATATTCTTCGTTTTTACAAATTTTTTTCACACTAAACTCAGTATGTATGAATTCAAAATAACAAGCTCTTTCAAAATCTTTAAAAGTATATAGGGTGTCCCATTTAAATTAAAGAAGTTGATGGCATTTCCGGTTAAACCGGAAGTATATTATTATCAAAAAAATGTACGTCAGATGCGTTTTGTTCCATTGCACTTACCTGCAAATTTTCATAAATATCTTTCTTTTCGTTTAAAAGATATTTACTTGGTTCCATACTTTATCCCAACCCTGTATATCAGTAATTTGTCAAAAGTACTGTAAATTAATTTTAACTGCTCGTATCTCTTTAATTCCTTATAGTATAAACTAGTTGAATAGTTTTTGGTTAGAATCTATTTCAATGTATACCATATGCAATGTAACTCTTTGAGTGTGATAAAAAATTAATAGTTTTAAAAATATGAAGGTCGATATGATCACTTTGGCTAAAATTATTGGTTCCTCCGTGATCTGGTAATGGTTATTAGAAACCTACCTTTATAAATAAAGGTCAAATTGAAACTAGCGCGTGAATATAATATTCTAGTAACATTACGAAATGCATTAAATTAAAAAAAAATGAATCAAATGTTTCTGATTCATTTCTGAATGTTGTTACAAACCTCCAAAAGTATTGCAAAACCCCAGACAACAGATACTTTTTTATGTACGAGAATAGTTTATGAATTTTTTGTTTTTAACTTTGCAGCAAGCACAAATAGAGATTAAAACTAGGTAAATATTGTTACTTCTGAATCAAAGTTTCGAAGTAATGAACACTTATAACATATACACACCGGCAAATTTAAAGGAACAGATATAAAATTTAATTAGTTCTTCTATAATATACACATTGTAAATATTGTACAGATAATCTCTTAAAACGAAATAGATTATAATGTTGGAATGGGTTTTACAAAAGTTGTACCATGTGAAACCTGCTGAAAAAGACAACAAGTCGAAGATAACAGAATAAAACAAAATACTGGTTTTAAACAAAATAACTTTATTGTACAATTTTAAATTTAAATGCATTTTTTCTTTCGCTTTAATAGCGTTTCCTCCACGAGCCCTGATAACTGCAGTCATTCATCTCACCATGATGAGGTCATCGATCAGTTGTTGAGGCAGTCTCTCCCATTCCTCAATCAAGGCAATTCTTACTTCCGCTTTGGTTTGAGGTACCGGAATTCGTGCCCTAAGTTTTCTGCCTAGCATGTCCCACACCCACACAGGTCTCGGGAACACGCTGGCCAATTCATTGTTGTTGTACCCACATGTATTAAAAAGTCTCTTACACAGTGGGCGACGTGTGGGCGCGCATTATCCTGCATTAAAATGGAATCGTCTCCAATATATGGGGTAAAAGCGAGGGTAAAAGGTACCACATGGTCTTGGAGAATATCTCTAATGTACCTATCTGCTGTTAATGCCCCGCCATCAATCAGCACTAACTCTGTTCATGCCCCCAAACATACACCGCCCCATACCATAATTGAACATCGACCAAAAGGTTTAGCAGTAGTAAAATTAAGAGGTGTAAAATGTTCTCCTTGACGTCGATACAATATTTTCTTACCGTCGATGGAATTTACACAGAAACGGCTCTCGTCCGTAAAGAGAATATGACCCCCACTGGTTAGCATTCCAATTTTGATGTGCTCGACCAAATTTTAGTCGCGCTACGCGCTGGTAGGTTTGTTTTCACATCAAATCACAAACTTATTTCTTACAATTTTCAACTATTCGTTTGCGCAAGTCACGTTTAAAATAAATCCCGAACTGATCTCTGATTAATGTGAAAACTGTAGACAAAATGTGTATGAGTAAAAAAATAATCCTTAAGATATTACCTAAAAGAAGATTTAAAAGAAAGAGGTTATTGTTTACAGGGCTATAAAAACTATATACAAAATGTGTATACTTAAGTAAATTATCCTTGAAGTATTACCTAAGAAGAAACCTAGAAAGAAATCATTGTTTATATTGCTTTTATATTCATTACATTATTCTGTCCTTTTTATTTTTACTATGGATGCAAATGCAAATACTATCTATAATCGTAAGTATTTAATATTTAAATCCTCATCATTGTAAAAATAATATATTGTATTTATGTAGTACAAGAAGATGTATCTGATGGTCCAGTAACACAACAAGTTCATTGGACAACTAATAAAACAAAAACATTAATTCGTTACTATACCGTGAATATAAACCATTCTTCTTTCTTCCAACATAATTTCTAAATCTGAATCTTCAGTGTCGGATAACACTAAATAATCAGATTCATCAGAAAACGTGTCTTTTTAGATTAAGTAGATTTATAATAGTATTAAAAAAAACAGGAGAAAAAATCACAAAAAATATAGAAACTATTTGACATAACGTTTAATACGCGCATGTGCCAACATTCTGCTGGAAATTAATTCTCAAACTGTTTGGGCTGTCACCAAACCGTCAGGAAACGATGTGAAAACATCCGACTAGTGATTGGAAGTCACTTTCAAACTAATGCGCGAACACAAAATATCGAATGCGCACACTCCAAACGTTAGAAACCAGTTTCAAACCAATGTGAAAACAAACCTGGTGTTTCTTCTTCATTGTATACAATTCCAGCGTGAGCTTTGATTTATTTTAATTTTTGCTATATATGGGTTAATTTACTTTGAAGTGAAAATTAAAGATTTTTCAATATTGTTTTGAGTTGTATATTCTATGGCTTTTAATATTGCTATAGATTCTGTATTAAACATAGATTTCTGTTTTTCTAACTGGTAACAGAGTTGTATATCTTGTGGTATTACGAATGCAGCTTCGGTCCCTTGATTGTTTTTTGAAGCGTCAGTATATATTGGTGTAATTTTGGATTATTATTAATTCATCTAATAGAAGTAACTTGGGATTCATAGAATTGTTATTAGGTCTATAATCACTTGTGTTTCTGTAAGCTTAGCATAGAAGGGGTGAGCTTTTATGTTCCCAATATTTAGATGTTAGGTCATGTATATTTAAAGCTGTTAGCATAGTCATGATTGTGGAATTTTTAGTTTTATATTTTAAGATGTTTTTCTCTGCCAACATTTGTCTACGCAGATCTAGAGGTGGTTCTGATGTCTCTGCACGAAGTGGTTCGATGGGAGCCGATTTCATTGCACCAAAGCACAATCTCGAGGCTTTATAGTTCTTTCTTGCTTGTTTCTTTAGTATTCAAGGAACTAATATTCAATTTTCAAATCGAGTGAAACACAATGAAGCTTTTGAGTATTGTTGCAAAAGATTTTAAATGGTTAGACCAGAAATTTCTGGTTTCTGATGATGCTCGTGGAATAGTAGTATAAGTGCGACAAGTACAAACAAATTTGACGTTTCTAATGTCAAAGAGTGACCTAAACTGATTTGAGTGCGCAAACAGCTCCGTAATAGCGTGCGTCAATGTACCACTTTTCCACTATGAGTGATACAAAGTAATATTTCTTATTCACTGTTTGTTTAATTAAACAAATATAATAATATAGTAACCATCATTATTAGCGTACTCGGTTAAATTAATCCGTAGTTAGAAAGTTACTGTTAAATCCACCAGACCACCTGTCATTAGCCATTAACTATAATGACTGTGCGTAGAATGATATGAAAGTTTTTTCTTGATTATTTTCGTTTTTACTACGCATCTGCACTAAATTTTATGTTATAGTTATAACCCACTACATAGCAGATAAATAAACATTTTATGTGCCATTAAAAAGTAATTTAAGAAGGTACAAACATGATTTTATAAGGTGATTAAATATATTTTTTTAAATCCTTTTATTCAGCACTGAAGTAATTTAACCAATGTCATATCGTGAGAACGAAATTTCTTGTATCAACCCTTACTTTATGGAAGTTCATCTTATTAAAAAAATTAAACAAAGAATTTGTAAAAAAAAATCCACCTTGCTTAGCACGGTAGCCAAGGTAGCTCTTTTCCTTCAAAGTTGTTTACAAAAATGAGCTTAGTTTGCAGCAATTGATGAAAAAATGTAATATTTAAGACATTATAAACAAGAGCAAAAATGGAAAGTCACCCGGAGTGGGTATATACAGTGCTTCAGATAAAAGTATCCACCTTTAATAACTTCTGTAATACTGGTATTTAGGAAAAATACAAAAACACGTCAATTTTTCTTGATATAAGCCATTATGGTTTATTTAAACTTACTGGAAAAGCCACTCCCTCACCCCTAGCAGCATCCCTTTTTTTAAATTACTTCTCATATTTTTTATGTAAAATTTGGATATTTCCCTTTGAGCTGATTTCAAAAATGTATAATACTTGTGGGTTAAAGTGGTTAGTTTATGAAATAAACAATTTTTCTTTTAATACCACAAATTTTACTGAAAAAGGGACCGTGACGGGAAACACTATTTTTAACTTGTTTTACAATATTGACAAAAATAAAAGATTTCAGCCCATCCGCCACCATTTAATACGACCGCAAAGAGTTTAATTCAATCGGCGGCTTTATATTGAAAAGTATAAAAATTTATTTTGTGGTACAAATTTGCCTTTAATTAGGTTTATAATATTGTGTGTTCACTTTTTGAATATACGAAAGTGGGGGTGCTAAAATTATAGATCAGCGATATTTACAGCTTTCGATTTTATTTTTTGATATTGTAAATAATAATATAGATTAACTTTTTGTGGTACAAATTAGCCTTTAATATGCCCTTTATTTTGATGTACCTAATTGAATTGGAATTCAATCAAAGTGGGGGTGCTGCCTTGATCTCAACCTAGCACCTCTCATTTTCAAGGCGATTTTTCTCGATTATCGTGGTGGTACAAATTTTAATTTTTGTGGTACAAATTAGCCTTTAATTAGCTCTTAATTATGGGCTACTTTTTTTTTAATTTAGTCAGTGTGGGGGTGCTAGCTTGATTGGCATCTCTGACATTGCTTAATACGGCTGGATTTAATTGTCGACATTCATTTTCTATCCTCTCTCGTAAATCATCCAGAGATTCTGGTTGGGTAGCATAAACTTTTGGTTTTAAATACCCCCATAAAAAGAAGTCTAGGGGTATTAAATCCGGTGACCTAGGTGGCCACTCCATCATCTGCCCTCTTCTACCTATCCAACTTCTTGTGGAGTTTAAAGCTGCCTATAATTTTTGTTAAAAACTTTTTTTCGTAATTGTTACTCTAATAGATCTGCTAAGCTTCCTCGCATTAATCAATCACCCTGTTTAAAACGAAAAAGAATATTAACTAGTGAAGTACGTGCAAATTATTTTTTATAATTGTCTAACTTTAAACCACGGATCTGCATCCGGCAAATGTGGTTATTTAAACACTTCCTTAATCAATCTTTATGGGTATTTCCCAATAGTGATTATAAATCATAGATTTAACGTAAAATATTTTTAACCATAATATTGCAAAAAAGTATCTGGTATATTTTCAATACAATCGTGTTAACAAATTTTTCCGACCTACATAACTTTAGTTACCTACTGAATGGAATAAGACTCCATTTAAAGTTGCTGAAACTGTGACCAAAAGTTAAATGAAGCGATTCTATGTATTGTTATATTATTACTAAAACAATGTCAAACTATTTGTCGAAAGTTGTGTGAAAACTCAATTAATTCTTCTTTGTCGAGGAACTTTCGCCTGTTTTTGAACCATCAAAGTTCCATCAAAAATTTCCTGACAGCATAAAAAAATTCAATAAGATACTTTAATTTCTTAACATCTAAACATTTTTAGATCATGTGATTGCCTAAAAGTTTATGTTATCTTATCATCAAAGCGTTTAACGTTACAAATATTTTCTTTGTTTAAGTATCTATTAGGTATCATGCAACTTGCATAAATTTCTCAAGCTTATGCCCATGAAATCCACTATGGTTCATCAACCATATAACGACCTTTCTTGAAGATATATCGATGTAAGACACTTTTAAGCAATGTTAAAAAGTAAAATTACTAACATTGCGTTAGGTTTTTTTTTAATTAGTTTAAAGCATTTGAGTAATTAATGACATGTGCGTTTAATCCAATGTTTTCTGTGTATACGTTTCTGCAAATAGATTAAGCATCAGATAAATTATCATTGGTTAAATGTTGGTTTATTTTGTTTTTATAAAAGGAGGGTATCGTCTTAAATGGCTGTTTTAGGCTAATACGGAGAAAAAAAATATTTAATGCAAGAAAAAACTACATAAAATAGATTACTGATAATTTTAATACTACTAAAAGGCCCAAATATTTAGTGATATTTTACATGATATTTTTGATATTGATATTTTTTTATTGATATTTTTTATTATTAAAAATTTGTGAATCAAAAAATAATCTTGTCAAATATAACCCAAGAGTTTCATAAATTAGAAAATAATTTGACAGATTTTGTTCAAACATGTTGCCATTTGGCAACAAGTTTTCAAACAATCTATAAAATTATTTTTACATACGAGGGTTGTCTGAAAAGTTTCCGACCTAACAAAGATACTAGAGATTTTTTCTTCAAATTAATTTTTATTTTTCTACATTGTCTCTTTGTTGTAAGTCTATACATTTCTCCCAGCGATACTCCCATCTCTTCAACCCTTCCAAATAGTACTCGGCGTCTTTCTCTGCAAAATAGTTGTTTACTAAGGTGATGGCCTCCTCATTCAACGAAAGTCTCTGTCCTCCGAGCGCAACTTTTAGCTTAGGGAATCAAAAAAGTCGCTTGGGGCTAGATCTGGTGAGTAAGGAGGGTGGTCAAGCAGTTCAAAACGTATTTCGTGGATTTTCGCCATGGCAAAGGCTGAGGTGTGAAACGGCGCATTGTCTTGGTGAAACAAAATTCTTTTTTTCTGCAAATGTGGCCGTTTTTCCGCAATTTCTGCCTTCAGCTTGTCAAGTAATGATGCGTAGTATGATAACTCCATGACTATCTCAGGAAACAGTTGCCATCACTTTCCCAGCCGAACGAACAACCTTTGCTTTTTTTGGAGCCGATTCCCCCTTCGCAGTCCATTGTTTTGACTGTGTTTTTGTTTCTGGAGTATAATTGTGTATCCAAGTTTCATCTACAGTAATTAATCGGCGCCAAAACTCTGATTTATTGCGCCTAAACTGCGCCAACAGATAGTTGGAAATGTTCATTCGAATACGTTTTTGGTCCAAAGTGAGCAAACGCGGCACCCAACGCGCGGAAAGCTTTCTCATAAATCTTGATTCAATATGTGACAAACACGTTCTTTGGAAATGTTTATAACCTCTGCTATCTCTCTAATTTTAATTCGACGGTTGTCTAGCACCATTTGGTGAACTTGAGCGATATTATCGTCAGTGGTTGCAGTTTTTGGACGTCCCGAACGTTCATCGTCACCCAAGCGGGTAAGGCCACATTTAAATTCAGTAGCCCAAAATTTCACGGTGGTAAATGATGGTGCAGAGTCCTCGTACACAGCGTCCAACTCGTCTTTGATTTGCGTAGGCGTATTGCCTTTCAAAAGCAAATATTTATTGACAGCTCGATACTCGATTTTTTCCATCTTCATAAAAACACTCACATCGACTCACTCAAATGATTGTCAAACAACAACTGCGCGTCCAAAATGGCTGAAATTTTAGTGGGTACTTTTCAAACACATTCCCCAACTTTTGTTTACGAGTGCTGCCATCTTCATGTTGAGGTCGGAAACGTTTCAGACAACCCTCGTATTATTACAAACGAAATAAACCATCCATATCTCAAATGTGACTTACAATACTTACAAACTATAATACTTCTAATTTTGTAATAATATGCATCAATTATTATTGATATCAATAATAATAAATAATAAAGTTGCAGCAATTCAAATTTTCTATTAATTTTTATTTAATTATTGATGTAAATGATTTTACTTTTGGTTGCCTGTGATCGTTTAAGTTAACTTGATGTTGATGTTGATTGTGTTACAATTCTAGTACTATATTTGGAAATGTTTGAAGTTTTCTTTTTATACAATATAAAATTGACTATTTTTATTTTTATATCAGTTGTTACCACACAGTAGTTCCCGATTCCATTGACTTCAGGTGTTTGGGTGGGTGTGTATTTGTTAATTGTACATTTTATTGAGATAAACATTAACAGTTTCAAGGACTTCTACTTCTAATATTTACTTACTTTTTCACCTCGTTTAATTTGTACATTTTTTATTTACTATTTATTACTTCTCTTACATCATGCTCATATTGTTTCTAAGAATTAATAATGTAAATACATTTTCGTTTGTGTTGATATTTAATTTTTACTGGATAGTTCTAGATAGAAAGTTAATATGAAAAATTAAGGTACCAGAATGCTTATTTAAAAGTATCATATGTGACCAAGTGAAATACCTTTTATTTGTTTTTTTTTCTGAAGTTTACCTTCAGTCTCTGAAGAAATAACTTGGTTATCGAAACGCGCGTCAGACATATAAAAGTGTGTGTTGGTGTAGTGGTAGTGTAAACGGTTTTTGGTATCAGTTTCGCCAACGGTTCCAGATTCAACATTTTAGTTTTTCATATTCGATTTATCGCATATATTATTTAACACATGTAAAATGATGGTTGTTTCTGCGTCACTGAAGCGATGAGAACGTGTTCCACGTCAGCACTAGAAGTTATTCTATATATACCTCTATCCATTAATATGTCAAATGTAAGAAGAGCGATAGATTAGTTAGTATAAGAAAATAATTGCAGATTTCCGACAATTTTTCAAAAACTTTGCAGTATAGTTCAAGAAAAAAGCTACTGATGGGTCGAAAACAGAGAAAGGTACAGAAGAGTAGGGTTTTTTGGACCTAAATCAAAACACCTCGATGGCATAGGTTCCAAGCAGAAATATATGGCATGGGGAAATGTATGTTTTTGATTATTTAACAGATAGAATATTGCAAATAGAATTTTAATTATCTGTTGTCTGACAGACAAGCAGCAATTAAAATGCTTAATTCGAACATAATAACATCCAAATTGGTCTGGTCTAGAAATATGAGTTGGGCAACAATAATACAGTTAGGTACTCTTCTTTGGCTGGTAGCGGATATGCTACTGAACCATTGTGTGGCATAGCCTACAATTTTATCTTCAAGAAACTTAGCAGCAGTTATATACCAAAAAGGTCCTTGGAGTAAATCCAATTAAAAGAATCCTTACTGGATACTGTAAGTTTAGAGAATACCTTTATAGATTCGAGGTAGAGGAGAAGATAGTATGTGGATATTATGAGAAAGAGGATGAAATCTCAATACAAAATCTCGCAAAATGCATTGCCTTAGAACACTGCATATGAAATAAAAGAAGAAGAACTGACTCAATTGAAACCGATCTTCTAAACGACACTTATTTTGCTCATCCTCCTCTACGTCCATCGTGCTGCTAGTATTTAGATAATCAAATGGGCACTTGTAAAACTCAATAAAATTTTGATAGCTTCATTTTTGAGATGAAGGAAAACAAGAAAGGAGAAAAAAAAATTGAACAAAATAACAGACTAATTCGAAGAAAAGGAAAGTCTAAACAGATGTCGTTGGACCTAACTGTTTATTCATTTCAAAAAAATATTTTGTCAAGTTATAAATGTTTGATGTTTATTTATTTTTTTGGGTTATTTACCCTAATCAGTCTGTATTAATAAATGACCTTGAACTCTTTACTGATTGGTTTTGAAACACAATCAAAAACAATAATATAAGTAATAATAGTGAGAGTATACAGAAAGACAGTTAATAATAGAAGAAAACATATAAAATTTATTGTGAGACGTAATTGACTACAGATAGATGTAAATTTAAACAAATAAATAATAACATAGTTAGATATTAATTAAACAAAAGCGATGCAGTATTTGTTTTTATAAAAAGGGTGATGGGTAGATCCTTGCATTTTTATTCCTTTTGGATTTTAATAATATAATCTAGAAAAATATCGTGAAGTTACAACCTAATCAAATAATTTATAATAAATAATGTCTTATATGCCCTATAAACGTTAATTTATCTACTAGTTCATTTAAATAAGTTTTACATTTTAGCAATAAATGCTGTTAAGTAGGTAATAAGAAAAATATCAGTTATACGTGTTTTTTATCAATATATTGTTTAAAGAATAATAAAGTATCCGGGTTATACTGCCTAATTACTAATTACTGGTGTTATCAATAAATGATTTCTATAGTTGTCCTGTTCAAATTAATATATTTTTTTACATTGCACGTCCAACGCAAATGAAAGTTTTAATTTCAATATAAAGAAAGTTCATTTTGTTTAGTTTTCATTATTTCCGGATCACCAAATTTAAATACGTTATATTTTTAACAGATGTAATATTTATAAATATTTTTTAGCTATAACTTAATAAAAACATAGTAGAAGGGTCGTTAATTTAGTAAATAGAGAATTATGGCAAATTCATAACGCCAGGCACTAATAAATCATGGCCGTATTTTACATCTGAGCATGCGCAGTGAAACAAAAATAACGCCTGGAATTATTGAAGTTACTGCCTGCTACTGTTTGTGGCTAGATTATTATTTTAAACGTTTTAAATTTGAAAAAAGATGGTTTGGCTAAATTTTGTGATAGACCGTGTCAATAAAACTTTATGGAGTACTTTATAGGGTGTCCCATATTAGGATGCACACTGTAGGGATCTCGTAAACCAGAAAAGATATAGAGGTGATTCAATCAGAAGTAAGTTGCGCCTTGGCAAACCCTACTACGTCATGTTTTAAAATATAACAAATTCCGATTAGTACCAAAGATATTTGAAAAAAAAAACGATTTTTTCCGATTTAGTTTTTGTTTTTTACTGACTCCAGAATGATATGAAAATACAAATTTCACATTCTCATTGCTACTTTTCCTGCTCTTCAAGTTGATGTTATTAGATTTTTAATCTGACGTTTCGTTTCGTGGCAACCATAATCAACTTTTTTTTAATAGATACGACCGTGGGTTTTTAAAGATGACCCTGAGTTTTTTATTACGGATATTAAGAGGTTTTGAGGTGATTTTTGTTTTTAATTTATGGAAAATTAATTTTCTGTCTCTCTTTAACACGTTACTCTTATGGAGAATTTCGCAATCCTTCGGAGTCGCTAGCAATCACTCGAAATCCCGTACTTTTCGCAATCTTGTTACAAATTTTACCTTAGTGATTACCCCCTCGGTTTGAAGTTTATTTTTTACTATTCCAGGAGTTGTATTTGATATAAAAATACTTACGAAACCCTTTTTAAAGCATTTATTATTACAATAACTTGTGGCCTACGAATTTCAATATTTACCAAATTTACAGTGAAAAAAGTTACTGATTTACAGTAGCAAACAAACGAAGGAAGTCAAACGAACAGAGCGATTTGTTCACTTTGATGACGTGCAACCAGATTTATAATGGACAAGGTATACACACACATTTTGTAAACACCTCTGTCTCGATTGTATTTTATATGTCTATGGTTTAATCCACCAATCACCATCTAGTGCCGTCTCTCCTGTTATGACAACTTATGTAAGTGGTCAATAGTTGTGAGTGTAAATATTCTGGCAGTAAAACTCTGTTGGGTGCAGTTTCTTAGGGTAACCAATTAGGTAATTTTTAAATTGCAAAGTACATCCACATGGATAAAGGTACACACAGCATCCTGCTGCGTTACTGCTTTGCTGGCATAGAAGATCTAAGGAACCTTCAACAACGTGAGTCATATATGTTATTGGAAGAAATCTAAACTTCCTAAATGTGCTTCTGAAAAAACCTTTATAAATTCTAAAGAAAAGGATCACATTTCAGTCACTGATAATTTTCCCAAGTAATCAATTACTGTCTCTGACATTGTGACATTATTATTAAGAAGGTTTGATCCCTTCTTGATACATTTTGGTCCATTGTTTTACTTACCTACTTTACTCCAGTTAACTACACTGACCAGTACACCCTAAAAGTCGTATTTTGTTCAATTGGCTGGGTCGATTTTCATAAACCCATTTTTTTTAAAGTCCAATTAGTTACCTATACAATGAGACTTCGAACCTAAAAATCGGTTCAGTAATTTTTCTGATACTGCAGTCCGTAGAAAAATGCAACAAAAATGCTTGATTCGAAAAAAAAAAATTAAGACAAATTAAGGTTAGTAACAAATAAAAGGGCAAATAAATCTAACAGAACTTTATTTAGCAATACTTGGTATTACCCCCCATTGTCTGTATGACGGCTTGCAGGCGTCTTCTCATCGACATAATTAAGTTGAAAACAATATGTTGGGGTATACCGTTCCATTCCTCCTCCAGCGCAATCCTGAGCTCAGGATTGCCGGACTTCTGGCTCGTACTCTCCTTTTGAGCTCATCCCACAACTGCTCAATGGGATTGAGGTCGGGACTGACGGCTGGCCACTCCATTACCTCGAGACCAACATCTTCCAGGAATTCTTGACTGATGCGCGCTGTATGACAACGGGCATTGTCATGCATCAGAAGAAAATCTCCCCCGATAGCTCCTGCGTAGGGCACAACACAATCCTGGAGAATGTTTTCTATGTACCACGCAGCTGTTAAACCTCCCCTCCGGCCTCCACCAGGAACAAAAACAAGGTCTGTTTTCCCGTCAAGAGAGATGCCACCCCATATCATGCAACTACCGCCGCCGTACGAGACTGTTTCAGTAAAACAGCATTGAGCAAATCGCTCTCCTGGACGGCGGAACACCCGGTTTCTCCTGTCACTACCATGGAGACAGATTCTGCTTTCGTCAGTAAAGTGAACAGTCCGCCATTGATCAATTTCCCAATGGATGTGCTCCCGAGCAAATGCGAGTCGCGCTTGGCGGTGATTTGCGGTCAATTTTGGACCTCTTGCAGATCGTCTGGGAGTAAGATTGGCTGCCTTAAGGCGTCTTCGGACTGTCAATTGACTAACAGCTACTCCTCGCGAACTTGTCTCAGCTGCTGTTGTACATCGACTCCAGTGAGATGGCGATTTCGCTGTGAAGTTAAGAAGATGAAACGGTCATGCCTCTCGGATGTGGAACGGTGCCGGTTGTTATGTTGTCTTCGAGTGAAGGTACCAGTCTCTTGAAACCTTCTAACTACTCTTGAGACAGCAGATTGACTCATGTTTAGCTGACGAGCAACTTCTCTTTGACTACGGCCCGCTTGTAACAAAGCAACCACTTGTGCGGCTGTTTCTCGCGGAGTATCCATGATTTTTCTGAAACAATAAATAACACTTGTAGCGAGGTGTTCAAATAAACGTCAGATGGGTTATTGCTACAAAATATTCGTAAAGTTGGATTTGACACACGATTGCTGCGATTGATCCTGGTTATCAGATACAGCACACATCATGTTGGGTTCATTCAGATTACTTTAATTTAAAAAGTACTGAACCGATTTTTAAGTTCGAAGTCTCATTGTATAGGTAACTAATTGGACTTTAAAAAAAATGGGTTTATGAAAATCGACCCAGCCATTTGAACAAAATACGACTTTTAGAGTGTACTGGTTCGCTGAGTCGATTTAGTTGCACGCCAGTGTATGTATAAACTAAACATTTATTTATTTAAATTTATTACAGAATGTAAATCCGGCTTAAGAATATTATAATCATCAAACCAATTTTTGATTTACACGGTTATTATATAATGAAAATTATGATTTCTAAATTTTTAACATAACTCATAAAACAAACAATAAAATATGTGGCATGATCGAAAATAATAATTTACGAGGACTTTTTGTATTGGAAATTAACATATTTTTTAGGATACAGAACACTTTCATTTGCGTGGTTTAACTTTCGCCAAGACATTATGTAGTTAAATTATCACAACAAAGATTAAGATTAACTAAGCAATAATTGATTCAATGTTATTATTACCGTTAGTAGATTATAATAAAAGTGATTGAAAAGAGCGAAAGTTATTACCTATAAATATGGATGGTAAAGAAATCATTTTGCGTTCCAAGTAGTACTCATAACGCTTAACAAAATTGTTTAGTCTGGTCGAGAAGTCATTTAAATCGGATTTGGGTTAAACCTATCCGAAAAATCTGATTTTGGTGTCAATCGATTAGAAGAGACAAATAGAAAAATATTCCTGAATATCAAAATATTTTTAAAAAAATTTCCTAATGTTATTAACAATTTAAGATTTTAAAAAAAGGGGGTTTACATTTTTGTTAATAACTCGAAAACTATAATAGCTAAAACGAAAAACTGAACGGATTCTTAAAGTGCAGGAAATTTTCAATAACAAAGTCCTAACTCGCGGAATTGTAGCTTAATTATTTATAGGTCTAAATTAATGTTGAAAATGGCATAAAAAACGGGCGGCGCGTCATCGTCGAAAACGTAATTCATGGGCATATTCTTAGAATATGAATTTACCATTAGTGTTATGTGGCACTATGAATCGGTTTCTCTACGATGATGTCTGGCATTTGTGTTTCTTATCACGGATAAGAAACGATTGAAATTTTTCATATTCTTTTACCAAATATGCTAGAATAGATAATGTTTGCTCTTAGAAAGCCGCAGGCCAGGAAGGGTGAAGGGCGTTCATTGAAGCACCAAACAGAACAGCTTATCCAGAATATCAGATTAAAGCCAAGGTCAGAAGGGTGATTTTTGCATTAGATAACCCATATAAATATGGTCAACAGGGTTTAGTATTATGCAAATAGCAGATATTTGAAGTATCTTCTGTATGTTCCTTGTAGTATTTTAATCTTCTTTTGTTAATTTTATGGGGGAATTAAACCACAATCATTCGAATAAAAACAAATAAAAATGTAAATAACTGATAAGGCTGAAAATTTTATAAATCGTTTATTTCCGTGAAATAAATAAATTCACCAAAATTAAAATAAAATCATTCAAACTGTGTGTTCGGATTTTTATATCACTTAGTATATAAATATAAATAATTTTAACAAAAATTAACCCCAAAAAATAATTTAGCTTCTTACTGAATGACTTATTACCCAAAACCGCCATTTGACACAAATATATTGTACGATTCCTTTTTATAGGGTCAGTCCAATTCGTACTAAAGACTCTAGAAAGAATTCCAGATAGGCACATTAAGGAGGGGAACCTAAGGAATTTTCCTTTGAATCCCCACCAATATGCTTACCAGTTTGGGAAGTCCACGGATTTGGCACTTAACAACCTCGTAGGAAAAATCAGCCACTCTCTTGAGAACAAAGAAATTGCGCTGGCAGCCTTCCTAGACATTGATGGAGCATTTAACAACGCAGTATCTCACTCTCTATATGCTGCTCTTCAGCGCAGGGGAGTAAACAGGATTATCTGTAACTGGATAAAAAACATGTTTGGTAATCGGTACGTAGTGTCATCACTGCAGGGAGAGACTGTTCGATTCAGGGCGGCTCGGGGGTACTCACAGGGGGGTGTTCTATCGCCCCTTCTGTGGTCACTCCTGGTTGACTCGCTTCTGGGGACTCTCTCCCTGCAGGGAGTGGATTTCCAATGCTATGCGGACGATCTGGTTATAATGATAAGGGGAAAATTTGAGGCGACCATCTCGGAGATCCTTCAAATGGCCCTAAATATAGTATACAGGTGGTGTGAGGAGGAGTAGATGTCGGTAAACCCCCGCAAACCATTAATTATTCCGTTCACCAAAAGGAGGAAGCTGGATCTTTACGGTGAACTCATTCCTTTTGCGGAGGAGGTAAAATATCTGAGGGTAATCCTAGATAGAAAACTTACCTGGAACTCCCATCTGTAGAGAACAATAAACAAAGCCAGGGTATCCCACTGGAATCTCAGAAGGGTCTGTGGTAAATCGTGGGGGTTGAATCCCAAACAGATTTACTGGATTTATCAAACGGTGATAAAACCAATGGTCACGTATGGCTCAGTGGCGTGGGGGTCGAAAGGACTACAACAAGCTGCTGCAGCGAACTTGTCTGGTCTATAGAGAACTGCAGGCTTGGCCATTACGGGCGCTATGTCCACCGCTCCGACGGCGGCAATGGAGATACTTCTAGGTTTAATTCCACTCCCCATTCTTTTGGAGAAGGAGGCTAGGATGGTCTCTTACCGAGCCAAGTCGATAGGTAACCAGATAACGGGGGAAGCACTATGGGACCACGCGGGACTGGTGGGGAAGTTAAATTCCCACCAAGTCCTTGGAATGGTATCAGACATGCTTGCCACACGTGTACACGTGGAAAGGGCCTTTAACGTCCTATTCCCAAGTAGGGACGCTTTGTCTGAGTAATACATCGGACTGTCGCTACTGCAGTGTGGCAGACGAATCGGCAGAGCACATTCTTTGCTATTGCCCCGCGTTAGAAGTGAACAGGCTCCGCTAGTTTGGTCTCAGACAGCTAGAACCTACCGACTTTAGACAAGTCTCGCCAAAATCGATCTTGGACTTTGTTAAGAAGTGCGGACTGGATGGCGAATTGTGACTCTTAGGGGTGAGCCACAATAGGCCCTAGTTTGGCCGCAGTGGAGGGGTGGAAAACGCTCCACTCACATTGAACCTAACCTAACTTAACCTAGGGTCAGTCCTTTATTACACATCTCGATTATAAGGCCAATTATGTGTACCTACTCGCGATTTATGGCACTTAACGAACGCCTCGTACTTAAAATTTTTCGCTCGTGGATAATTGGCTTCTTATCCTATTTAGTACGTAATGTAATGTTAGCTCACGGCATTGATTATTGGGGATGCCAAAACCGTACAGCTTTCTCGAACCATAATAATATTGAAAACATAAATGTGAAGAATTTTTAAAATTACATAATATGAATGAAAAGAATTTTAATGGGGTTTGACTAAAATTATTATCATATTACTCATGGTCTTGTTTAATTTTTACAAAAGTAAGTATGATTTAACTTAAGTTTCCTAAAAAGTTGAGAAAGCCTTTCCACAAAGTACAGCATGTACACGTTACAAATATTAAATCGTGCTAATTCCTTTTAGATTCTTTACTGTAATATCACATTTCTGTAAAAATTTTAAAATTCCCCAACACAATAACATTCTTATTAAATATCAATCTGTTTACGATAAAATTGAACGAATATTTTACAAAACTAGCACGAATTCGACAAAATAACGGTAAACATTATTTGTTTATCATATCTTTGTTTTACATGAATATCTGGGATGCGTTATTATCGAATTGCTACAGTTACTTTTGATAAATAACAAAATGCATAAACTAAACAATCACCTAGGCCGTTAATTATAGTAATTACCTACATTTGAAACTAACGAAGGTCAGTGAGATGCTGCAATGACAACAGAATCATCAAATAGATCGTTGTATAAATGTTTTATTCAAATTTACGCTCTTTGTAAAGAGAATGTTTTAAACATTTCTAAGTTACTGTATCTATTCATATAAGTGAGGTGGCCTTTTTGCTATTCTTGTTTTTTTTACTTGCTTCCGTGTTGTTATTTTTGTTCTTCTAGTTCCTTTGTTGTTTTTGGATTGTTTGGAAGCCTTCTATTTCCATCACTTAGTTTGCCTGCGTAGATTTCTAGTTGATCGGTGTTTCTGCTCTTCTTATTTAACTTCTAGGGCTCCTTTATCTGGTTTCTTCGTCTTTATGTTTTTTCCGTTGATTTAGGCACTTAGTTTTCAAAAATTGATTTTTTGCGTTTAATTGCTAGAACTATTAATATAATGGATATACGGTGCGGTCCATATAGTCCAGGCGTGCTGTACCAAAAAAATAAAAAATACGGAATATCTGAGACCTGGAATGTAACAGTTGGAGGTGGTAAAGGGGCTTATAACACATGAAAAAAAAATACATTAAGGGGTAAAAAACTGAAATATTGTTGTTTGCGGCTAAAATTGCCGTCAAAATAAAAAGTGCCCAATAGAAAAGTTGTAGATCATCTGATGGAAGGGTATTTGGGCCTTGTAATTATCAACAAATCGATTTATCTCATGAAAAACCTTATAATATAAACAAATCAGCATACAATAATAGTAAAAACCATGAAATCTCCGCTCGGATTATTAACTTCATTAATAGACTTGAGTGTTTATAATAATATTGTAAATGAACTAAAAATCCGACTAAATAATAAAATACATTTTCTTTTGTAATTTTTCCCGTAGAATGCAATGCAAGAGTCGGCTTTTGCGTTTTTTAATAATTTATAACAAAAATTTAACAATTATTGCAAATTTAGCTCTTGCAAAATTCATTTTTTGCTTTTTTTCATTTTTGAGCACATTTTTAAATGAGAGGTGTATTTTTTTTATTTCATGTGAAAGTAGACGTAAAAACGAAAAAAATGAGCCCCAGGAAAATCTTTTCCAATAATATTTTCCGAGCAAACTTTACAGTTGAAAAAAAAAGAGATTTTTCCAGAAAAATCAAACTTCTCGGAAAATTATTATGTTACAAGGTTAAGAAAATTCAAGGTTATTGTGGACATAAAAAGCTAAGTTTTCACCAAGTTTCATCAAGATTGACGAATCAGTTGGAAAATTAAAAATTAAAAACGAAAAATCTTTCTTTTCCATTTTCCTCGAAAAATTGAGGTTATGTGAGAAAATTACCAAGAAAAAAGTTTTAGATTTTTACATGATCTACAACTTTTCTATTGGGCACTTTTTATTTTGACGGCAATTTTAGCCGCAAACAGCAATATTTCAGTTTTTACCCCTTTTTCACCCCTAAAAAGTTTATGATCATAATTGAAATAGTTAATGTATTTTTTTCATGTGTTATAAGCCCCTTTACCACCTCCAACTGTTACATTCCAGGTATCAGAATTTCCGTCTAAAAGTACAGCACGCCTGGACTAATATGTATGGAATAAATTCATTTGTAGCGTTATTATGTACTATATGAAAAAAACCTGAAACAGGTCGATTTTTATTCTTAAATTGACAATTTACAGTATGAAAATATTATCCCCCTCCAGCACCCCTTCGGAATTATAAGCACCCCCTCGAAAATTTTAAATTACAAAGGGGGTCGTGTGGCACCTCGTTGGAAAGGGATTTTAGTCCTCTGTTCAGCAATATGAATTTTTTTAAGTTTGGTGCAATCATAACTGAGAAAATTGATTTTTAAGATGTAAAATTTTGATAATGTCTCTAACACAAAACTTTACGTAGAATGAAGATAATAATGTCACATAATGATTAGAATGTGTTTTTCAATGTATTTGACAGTTAAATTAAATGTTCAAAATGACCACCATTCACTTCTTGACAATAACCGAGGCTATATTGTTTGGTCTATTAAAATAACTTTAGAAATAATCAGGTATTTTCGTATCTGTTCTGCTAAGTATTAGGAAAAAACTTTGAAGATATTAAAATAATAGTCAAAAAACTAAATAAACAATTGATATAAATCTAGTAGGCTGCTGTCATTTAGGTATTTAAAGTTACTAAAAGACGTCAGTATAATATTTGTGCGCGTATTAAATTTAATTATGGCTCATTTGTCCGAGACTCAAAGAATAGACATTTTAATTATGATTGGTTGTGGTAATAAAACCAGAACTCAAAAGGAGGTTTGTGAAATTTTTAATAATAAATACCCTGGTCAACACGTTTCGCAGTTTACAGTCAGCAAAATTGAAAAAAAGTTTCGTGAAACTGGACATGTAAAAAATATTGAAAAACCAGGTAGAAATGTTCAATTTACTGATAAAAAAAGTTAGATGTACTTCTAGACATTGAGAAAAATCCGCATAAGACAACTCGAGAACTTGCCGCCGACAATGATGTAAGTAAATCATCTATTTTGAGAGTTCTGCATAAAGAAAAATACCACCCTTACAAAGTTCAGTTGGTTGAGGAGTTAAATGAAGATGATCCTGATAGAAGGCAAGAATTCTGTGAATTGATGATGGATAGAATGAACGCAGATTTGCAGTTCATAAACAAAATAGTTTTTTCTGATGAAGCGACGTTTCATTTAAACGGAACGGTTAACAAACTGAACTGTAGATATTAGAGCAGAGAAAATCCTCACTGGATGTGTGAGGCTCACACTTAATATCCTAAAAAAGTTAACATTTGGGCTGGTATCATTAACAATAAAATTATTGGCCCTTATTTTTATGAGGGCACAGTTACTGGTGAGGTTTATCTATATTTTTTTATTAACTTTTTAGTGCCTACATTACAAAGAGTTTTTCCTGATGTTAATCATCCAAATGAGATAGATCTATCTATTTACTACCAACAAGACGGAGCTCCACCGCATTTTGCACGTACTGTTGGAAATTATTTAAACGAGGTTTTTCCCAATAGGTAGATTGGAAGACGTGGGGCGATCGAATGGCCGGCTAGATCCTCCGATTTGACTCCTCTCGATTACTTCTTATGGGGTTATTCAAAATCTAAAGTATATTTTAATAGACCCAACAATATTGCTGATTTAAAAGTTAGGATAATGGAAGAAATTAACAAAATAACCCCCGAGGTCATACAAAATGTTGTACAAGAATTCCAATATCGCCTCGGTTATTGTCAAGAAGTGAATGATGGTCATTTTGAACATTTAATTTACTTGTCAAATACATTGAAAAACACATTCTAATCATTATGTGACATTATTATCTTCATTCTACGTAAAGTTTTGTTTTAGAGACATTATCAAAATTTTACATCTTAAAAATCAATTTTCTCAGTTATGATTGCACCAAACTTAAAATTTATATTGCATTGCTGAACAGAGGACTAAAATCCCTTTCCAACGAGGTGCCACACGACCCCCTTTGTAATTTAAAATTTTCGAGGGGGTGCTTATAATTCCGAAGGGGTGCTGGAGGGGGATAATATTTTCATACTGTAAATTGTCAATTTAAGAATAAAAATCGACCTGTTTCAGGTTTTTTTCATATAGTACATAATAACGCTACAAATGAATTTATTCCATACATATGGACCGCACTGTAGAACTCTAGAACTATTGTAAAATTAACTAGAACTCCGAAAAAATAATGTATTCTCATGATACGGTGCGCTGCGTGAATTTGGCGCACCATATTTTAAAATTCGATTTTTTTGTATTCATTAATCGGAACTATTGAAAATACTTATAGAGAACTCTAGAACTATTGCAAAGGATGCCAGAATTCTAAAAAAAACTTTAAAATTTTTAAATATGGTGTGCCAAGTTCACGGGAATTGATTTTTCGTCTCCCAGTTCTTTCCGAAGATTTTGAATTTTCTTGTTGTCTTCATTTTTTTTAAGCTTTTCATTGGCTTTCTTAGTTTATTTCCATGTGCCTTTTCTACCGTATTTCTTTTTGTGTTTCTTGTATTTGTTTTTGAATTTTTGAACTGTTTTAGTTGGCTTTTAAGGACGATCTCTGTTTCCGATTCTAAGTCATGATTTAAAACAGAAAGTAAATGATTTTTAAGATATTTGATTTAAATCATTTCATAAGAAGCAAATGATTTATGATTTTTTATTTAAATCTATTTGATACCGATTTGTTACAGCTCTGTGTCCAAATGGAAAGATTTCGGCCAAAAAGTACCTACTACCATAATTTAAAATCATTAAAATGTTGGTAATCCGATTCAGCTAAAATATTTGTAATATTTAAACTAATTTTTTACATTGTGTTGACGAAATAGTAGGCGCTTCGACAAAATTATTAACCCCTTTTAATTGGTTATCGATAACGCAGTTGATTCTGCCCACAATCTTTTAGGTTCATTTAATTCTAGATAAGCATGATATAGTTTTTTCCTGGTTTTTCTATATCATTGCACAGTTAGGCCGATCTTAGAAGGAAATACATACATGATAATCCCTTAGGGCTAATAACATCTAGGCTTTAATATTGTTATGTCTTATTACTTCCATACTTGGTCTAGCCTTAACTACTTAATCAACGTCAGGTACCCAGCTGCAAACAAACAAAATATAACTTCAATATGTCAATCTGACGATGCTAGTTTTTAGCGAAACAGCTGTAGTTGAGATTTTAAACCTAATTTTATCAATTAAACTAGAAAGTTTAGTTAAAACGAAAAGTTTTTTTATTATTCTTAGTAAAAAGCCGCACATGAAACCTATACAATAATTTTTTAATGAAAAAGGACAATTTTTTCGGAAAAATGGAATAACTTAGTACACAACTTAGTGGTACAGGTATAGGTTATGTGCAAAATAAAAGAGGAAAAAGCTGTAGATTTTGCCACGATCTACAACTTTTTAATTAAATACTTTTCATTGTAAGGTCAAATTCGGCTCCAAACATCAAGATTTCAAAATTTTACCATTTTCACCACAAAACAACCCTAGAAGAACCTCCCTAGTTGAATGAGATTTTCTCTTTTTAACAAACTATAAAATTAAAGATATGTTCATAACTGCAATAAATTATTGATAAATTATGAGTATGATATCAAATAATGAGACAATTTCAGCCAATTTGGCGTTTTCATAATGTTATTTTTTCTGTTCTTTTAATATTATGCCCAAAGCTGTTTTCAGTTGAAAAAATCTGTGTTCAGTTTGTGTGCCACAAAAAAGGATCGAATAATCTTTTCTTATGAATCCATCGACCCATTTCTCTTCATCCAGTGATCATCTAAATCATCGAAAGCATTATGTGTTTAGTTACATGCAGTTGCTATGAGTATGTTTAATACTTATTTTCCATTACTTACTGCCAAAATTGTTTATTTATAACAGACCACATAATTACCAACAACAAATAGGGTCACAGTTGACTACTTATGCAATGCAACCTCGAGATTTTAGTATAGTAAACATCTTTTATGACTTTTTTTCAATGGGAATGATTAAAATTAACGATGGTGGATACCGTTTTACAGAATGTTTTTTATTGTGTACTTATATTGAAATTCTCCATCTTAATTTTATGGATTTCGATTGTTTACGATATTTTAATTTTGTTTAGTTCGGCATCGGTTTAAGAGTAACACGCTATTTTGAGGATCCTTGTCTTTTCGTAATCCCAGATTATAGGTCTAAATAAATTTCTCTGTTGTTTACCCTGTCAGTATTTGTACACAAATAGAAGGCGCTAAAAGGATATTTTCGAAATGGTAAACTTTCTCCAAGCTGTTATGTCTCCTGTCGTAGTTTATGCTTCTTTCCAAGATTTTTTAATCTGGAGTATGTTGCTTATTGCTTGGTTCCAAGTAGTCGTAGGTCTTCCTCTTTGTTTTTATCTGTACCCTTGCTTCATACATTTTTTTGACTTGTCTCACTTTGGATATTCTTTGTAAGTGTCCCCACCTGCTTAACTGTTGTTGTTTGATAAATGTTTGTTGCGCTTACAGTTATTCTCTGATTTGTGTGTTTCTTATTCTATCTAATCAAGTTATTCTTAGTAAGATGGTCTTCCACAGAGTAAGGGCTAGTACGATTCATTTCTTTATTAATTGTAAATCAGTTTTACCCTCTGGGGAATTTTAACCTATTTGCTTTAAAAATAGTAATAGTTCTATAAATTAAATGTTTCCATATTGATAACGAGTATAATTAATTTATATGGTACAACTCTGTATTACAACTATTATAAATTATACATTAACTAACAACTTAACAAATTTGTTTAATAATATCTCACCCACTAAAAAACCTATTAAGAATTGATTATTATAGATTTAGTGAAAACATTATCTGTATCTTTATTTTTTTTAAATTTGACTTTAACAGTATGGATTCATTTAAAACTTGGGTAGCTTGGTAAAAATTTAAAAAATACTATTACTTTATAAAGTGTACAAAGGAGGGTGTCGTTTTAAATGTCTGTGTTGGGAAAAATAGTGTTTTTTATTTAAAAAATCTGAGAGCAAAGAACAGAGATTTGTTTTTACCTTCAAGTGTTACAAAGTACTACTTTGTGACATTAGTTTAGAAACTTTTTTTGTCGCCATTTATCCGAATTAATTGGGACCGGGGTCGATTCGGAAAATCGAAAATTCTGATAATTTTGTTCCAACACACAAAATAACCGTTATTGGAACGGTGACGCGCATGTGCAATAGTAAAAAAGCGTTCCAAGCACGAGAGAACCGTTTAGCGAACGATAATAAGGACTTAAAGCAATTCTAAAAATTTATCACGTATCCTTATCCGTATACGTAACGTAAAGGAGATACGTAACTAAGCAAAAAGAAGCATAAAGCAAATGCGTTTGTAACGTAACGTAACCATTCATGTGTTTTAATTTTTAAAGTAAAAAATAAGCCCCGATATCTACCTTAACAAAATAATGTCGTCATTGCCACTGTAAAATAATCTTTTTCTTTTTAAATCCATTATCGCATGTCACAGAAATGTTTGTTATGATTGATGAACAGAAAATAAGGTTATGATTTTTGAGCACACAACATCACTTTTATCGCTAAATTATTGAAAAACGCGATCACGGAACACAATAATGTGATACGTTACGTTAGATACGTGTGACGGATTGATACGTTTCACGTAACGTAACGAAACCCACGTATCGCTTCTGCACATGCGCATTGCGATACGTATACGGATACGTAATGATTTTTAGAACTGCTTTAAGTCCCTAATTATTTTGTTCCAACCCGATTTGGTATCGTTATGGAACTTGTTCAAGAACGATGATTTCGATACTCGACTAAAAGCAAGTATCAAGGTAACTGACTTGCGCAATACATATATCCATCTATCAACTTGGCTTGGCTTGATTTGTTGTTTCTATATTTGTTGAGTTTTGTGGAAGCGTACTTATTTAAAACTAAATATAAGTAATAAAAATACTACAGTTTATACTCGATATTATGTATCATTTTCGGAATATTTTGATTTGAAAATTATGAAGTAATAATCGCTCCTGGTATAAACTAATGATAAAGTTCGCTTTTCTATAAGTTTGCCATGTAAAATTGACATTTATTGATTGTTATGACAATAAGTCAACAAAATATTCCGATAACAGTACATAATATCGAGTTTTACCAAGAGTACCTTTTTGGTGTAGAATTAAACGATGTTTATGTTCACTTGGAGTTTTGACTAATAATTCTACCCTAAAAAAAGTTATGTTGAATAATACGTTGTATGAATCGTGTAACTAGCGCCCTCTATGAGTGTTAGTTATAAAAACAAATTCATGGGATATATCAGCTTCCAAAACATATTCGTATAAAATTTCATTGCAATGGTGCCAGTAGTTTCGGCAAAATCGTAAGAAATGTGTAGTTTTTTATTTTCTTCAACGCCCTCTATCTTGAAAACGGATGGCGTTAGAAAAAAATTTTACTAAGCAAACCCCAATTATTTTTCAGTTTTTTACCTATCCTAGAGACGATGTTACCTTTTTTTGAAACACCCTGTATAATTTACCACAATATCTACAATTTCACATTGTTTCAGCTGTTACAGATGTATATATAAATAAAAACTTTTTTTGTGCCTAACTACATGTACCATGTAAACATAAGAGTATGGAATAATAAAAAACTCTTCGTTTCAACGTAACGTCTTAGCGAAACGGCTGTCATTGTAATTTAAAACATATTTTTTCAAAGAAACTTGGAAGTTACGTTGAAATGAAGAGTTTTTTTATTATTCTTAATAAGATGGAAAAGTAAGAGATAGTACAATAAATTTAATAAGAGTATGGATCTGTTTGATACGTTCCAGTGATTTGAGTCAGTAACTAAACCATTCCAAACATACTTTATTTTGGAACGGTAAACACTTGGCGCCTGCGTAACAAATCCTTAAGAACGATTTCGAAAACGATTCTGGAACGATTACAGTTTGCTTGTTGGAACAAACTAAATAGTTAATAATTCGGAATAGACTGGTAACACATAGGATAAACTCTATCAAGCTTAACAAACATAGAAAAGAGCTTTCAAATTAACTGAACAAAACTGAGCAACATACAATACTACAATAAAAAGTATATTTAATAAAAGTTCTTAAAAGTTCTACAATGACGCTCACTTGAACATCTCAATCAGCGTAAGTTATCTCTACGTTGAAGTTCGTTTCCGTTCGGCAAGGTCTCGCTGGCGCCGGATCCACTTGAGGGCATTATCGAAGCAAATAAATGCCTCGCTGTGAGATGATACACTTTGGTCTTCTGCCTCTTCCTCTTCGGTCTCATTGTCGTCTTCTTCATTATTCTGTTGGTCCACGGCATTCGCTGCGATTTCATCGTCTGTCATTATCTGGAATTCTTGATCGTTCTTTCGAAGCAACTGTCGTCTGTAAAGTTATTTCGTGCACTATGGCCCTAGTTAAGGAAAATTATTTATACTAGCTCAGTTTATTGCTCGAGAGCAAATAGGTCGCAGGTCTGCGTTCCAGGTGTCACCTCAGCTTACTAATAACTTTGATGATATAAATTCAAACTAATATTGAGGGCGCCAGCTACAGAAATACTTACAGAAATACGCTTCTTGCCAGTACAACTGCAACGAGGAGGGGAAATTTCTGGTACAAAAATCACAGAGGTCAAGGTTAATAGCAAAAATATAATTTAATAAATAATATTAGTAGTAGTTAAAATTACATAAATATAATATAAATAATATAAGAACAGTATCACAGAAAAGAATAAATTGGTAATTAAATTTATAATGTAGGCAAACCCGCTAACTAGATCCAACTTATTATAAGAAAAGAAAAACTACTAACAGTTATGACAGTGCCTTTACCATCAAGTTTTAAATAACAATTACTGTAGAGTGTGGTAAGGTAGTATCCTAATAATATAATAATAATATTGACTAAAACTTATATTGACAGAGAACTAATAATAATATTGACTAAAACTTATTATAAAATTAAAAAACCAAAAACTTAACAATTTAAACTTGCATTAAATCTGTGAAGCAGAATTTAAATGCTACTAAATCTGGACTGGAGGGTTTAATACTTAAATCACTTTTTATTTAAACTATGTCACAAAAATAATCTTGTAACAGCGACACAACCTGCCTACTTACACATGAAAGTTTTAAGCTTTGTTTTATAAGCTACCATGGTACCTTTTAAAATCTGGCCTTTACATCTTCAGAAATATTACTTGTATAAATCTTAAGATCCAATATTTTTAATTGATTATAAATGAATGATATTGAGAACAATTTTAAAATAGGTTTTATAATACAACAATGTGATCTAGTTTTTTATCATTGAGAACAATGTAAAATAAATCTTAAAACAGTTAGCATGGAAAATTCTTACTTGAAACTTGAGAAAATGTTACTCTCTCTGTAGATTAATATATTCCAAACCAAAGGTCGGCAAATCAAACAACATCAGCACCGCATAGGGCTACCTTAAAGACTGGCACTATAAAGAAGACTACGGTCTCTTGTGAATTGCAATAATCCTAGTAATAACTTCATTCCAACTATGACATAATTTACTATCAAAAAGAAATCCAGATCCTGCAGGGGTTAAGTCGGTACGTGGGTGGTCTAAAAAGACACGAGGTTGTTTAACAAAAAAAAATTATAATAAGATAGGTGGTTAATTCAATCAAAAAATTATTTACTCTTTTACCATTTGGAAAACTTAAAAAATTTTTTTCAAGCCTTTACTTGGCGGGTTTGACCTCAAAAAGAAAGGTCAAAGCCACAATCTCCGTGACCTCGACAACATGACAGCTTTCAAAACATAAACCACTGGATTTCCATATGTTTGGCCTTGTACTTTAGGAATTGCAAGCTAATATACTGCAAAAACCCTGTTTCACCCTCAAATAACAAATACCAATGATTGTACCCAAAAAATATATAAAAATATAAGAATTTACAATCCTTAGGGATCCAATTATATGGAACTTTAAAATGCAATACTGGTTGCCTAATGTATAATTTTTACCTATTGAGACCTACCAACACCACCTAGTATGTAAATATAGAACTAACAGTGCAATAAATATAATTACAGAAATCAATATCATTGATCGAAAGGATTACACGATAATCTAGAAAATAACTATAATTTAACGAAATAAAAGTGTTTAAAAAGACACCTTAATAATCTTAAAAATATAGGGTAGAGGTGTACGACGGCTGCTATGACAGCACTTAATAACACCCCAATGTTTCTGGAGGCGAATTATAAAAAATAGTATATAAAACTCGTGTCACAATGACAATGCGGCAAAGTGGCAATCATACTACAAAATCTGTTTTTGTGACATTTGTTTTGCCATATACTATTATGGTTAACAGTATCGAATGCTTTAACTAAATCTAGGAATACTCCAATAGTACACTCACCAATTTGATTTTCAGAATATAAGATTATTATTTTCTAAGAAATCTACCAGTCTTTTTTTAATTACCTTTTCCACAATTTTTGCAATAATTGCAATTCTACAGATATATTAGCATATTAATATTGCATCTATGGCGGTCTATTTTGTCGAAATTCTTGTTATTTGCTAATGCCAGTATTTTATTACGATTTTTGTGAATGCCTTTAAGAGTGCGATTAACGGACTAACACCTCTACAATTTTTCTCCTTTATTGAAAATTAGGATTGTCCGGTTTACTGCTAGTTAAATTGTTTGTTTTGGTTTTGTCCATTTTTGGTCCCTTTTGTCTTCTTAGTTATCTTTTACACCTTCTAGCACTATTATCTCGTCTATATGTGTGGCACTAGAATATCAAATTATCCTATTTTTCTCCAGGTCATGCTTTATGTCTATTAAATATTTCTTCCAGAACCCTCTTTTGATTACTTGAATTTCTGTGTTCACTTTGTTTCTCACTTCCTAGCAGAAGGTAAACCTTTCTTTTTTTCTTAGTGCAACCCTTTTGTTATCTTTGGTAAACCATGGCTTGGTCTTTCTATTTTTGTTTATTTTTTATTTACCTAGCTCTATCTGTATTCCAAATAATTTAATAATTTAAGTTGTATTTTAAATTAACCTATATTAGATGCACAGATTGTTAATAGCGAAAAAGCTGATAAAATCAGTGTATTAGATAATTCATATTATCTATAGCAGCTGTTAAGTTCTGATTATAAAATTTGCTTTTGAAATATTTTTTGTTTCCCTCACTTTAATACTTTTTCATAAGTAATGGAGGGTTGTAGAATATCAATTGTTTTCAAATATATTAAACTAGAATATTGTCGTATTTCAATAATAATTGACATTTATTATTGTCGGGGGAAAAGATAAGCTTACTGCATATTGGAGTTTTAAAATTGATTGATGATGAAAAGCTTTTAAATATAAATCTCGACTTTCCTCTAGTTATCCGCTTACACGCAAAACCACTTACATAGTAATTCCTGTAATGATATTAGACATTTCCTCTGTTACAAGAATGCTCTGTACGCGAAACGATGGTACCCACTTTTTAAAAAATCAATAATGAATAAATGGTAAATTCTTTAACAATCATAAAATATTGTTTTTATATTTTGCACTTATAAAAATCTTCATTATAAAACGCATTTGCGTATCGTAATGTAACTTTTACGCACGCAAATTTTTGTTTTAAATGGTTGGCGACATGAGTGAAGTATCTAAAGGCAAGACTATTGACAATGACATTTGTGGCTAATAGCAATTTATTAATTTTATATTGTTCTTTAAGAAAGTATCTGTAAATATGAATATAATATTTTACTTATATAATATATTATTATTGGTATATTATTCATTTTAAAATATTTTAAAACATTAACATTTGATAATTTAAATGTCACAACTGTCAAATTTTATAAATTACACAGTGCTGCCGACATACTTTTTAAAATAAAAATTTTTGTAATTACATAAAAATAAAAAATTAATTTAAAAAATGGTAAAAAGGGCAAAATATAAAAAATATTATAAACAACTTATTTCATATGGCTGTTGTGACACTCGTTCTTTAAAAAACTCATCGCTTCGCGATTCGTTTTTTAAACTTGAACTCGTGTCATAACAGAATTCCATATGAAATGCGTTGTTTAATATACTATTATGAAATTTGTAACATCTATGAAAATATTTTATACATTATGTCATATTTATTTATTAATTAATTTGTGGAAAATTATGAAATTACTCCAAAATAAGTAATAGCACCATCTTCTTCTTAATGTTGCTCTACCAGGTCCATCTTCTGTATATTGTGCTCTACCAGGTCCACCTGATGTTGAGAATCAGGATGGCGAGCTGATCCCTGCCTTCAGCCACCTACAAAATTTTTTGACTCTATGTATGTCTATTCTTTATCCAGAAGATTTGTTTTCTTCCTACATTTATGCGACCTTCTTTTTCTCTGTAGTATCTTGCATTTCCTCTAAGAACATGATCGTCATTTAACTGTTGTCAAAATGTCGTGAACTCTGTATTTGTCCTGAATGCTCCATTTCTTTGTAAAGCTACCCATGGTATTCTTATCATTCGCCTATTTAACATTTCAAATGCTTTCAGACGGTCCATTGTGGTACCTTTTAGTGTCAAGACTTCAGCTACCTACAACAGCTCAGCCAAATGAACCATTTATTGTTACTATACATTGATCCGATCTTTTAGAACGTGTTACGGCTGAGTCTAATTTTCCTACCCGGACCGAGTTGTTCGATGATATAGCCGACATATTTAAAATTGGACACTATATCAACATGCTGTCCATTTAGCAACAATCATATTCAGTCATATTTTCTGTTTCACTGCACTAACTAAGTTTATGAGATTTTGTACACCCTAAGGATCATCAGCATCAAAAGAAACATGGAGTCCATGGAGTCGCCCATTCAGTGGCTGAGGAGCAAGCACCGCTGCACTAATTTCTAGACACAGGTATAGTTTGTTCAACAATATAGTGCTTACAATAAAAGGGGACTGATGGTGATAATAAACTTCTTAGGTACTTTTATCTCAGGCATTGGCAAGTTTGGGTAAATAATACAGGTCAGAATAAAATTTAATAAAAATTTAAATATGTTATCAATCAATATCAATATATCAATTCAGTTTCACTATCACTATCGTCGTTTACATTAATTGTAAGGGGTTCTATGTTAGTATGAAATGCACTGTATGAATCCTCTACTTTTATAACATGGTTTATTGTTCTTTTCCAACAATCAGCGTCTGGGTCATCTATATTTTGCCGGATTAATGCAATTACAGAAGGACATAATGTAGTTATAGTATTTTGGGTCCGTACTTTGTTGAATACGCAGTAGTAAGGAGGAAGACGAAGAACTGTGTCCTTTGGATGCTGCAATTGTGTCACATATATATGTCTTCTGTATGTTAAATGAACCTCTAAAAACTGCTTTTTTTATATATTCTTCTTCAAAGTACATGCTGTTTTGGAGCATAAATTCCTGGATTTCCGCTTTTGTATTTGAAGAGCCTGGAACCTTCTTTAATTGGCGACTATGGTAACTGGCATTGTCCATAACTATGACACTATGCGGGGGAATATTTGGCAGTAAAGTGTTTTCGGACCAATCTTCGAACAATTTGACTGTAGTATCTTGGTGGTAATCCAACGGCAAATCGTGAATGTTCTTTGTCGAAAGTCCCAAACTGTTTGGAATCCAACCAATTTCTGATCCAGCATGAATAATCGTGATCCGTTTTTCTTTGTTCGATGGAGTTTTATTGGCATTTCACTGTTCCATCGGTCCATCCTTTTGCCGGCGTATCGTGGGTATCATACTAGGTCTCATCCAAATAGATTATTGGTCTTTGTAAACACCTGTAAAAACTTATGGCAGTCAAATATTCAAAACGTCATTACCTAATCCGTTGGGATTCCATAATAACTTGCCTTTTGTCAATTTTGTAGTACTTGAAACCTAGTTTGGATAAAAGTGTCCATAGGTTTCCAATTGATATCCTTATCTCAGTGGAGCTCCTTATTCTTGTTTCCAATGAGCTGATAGTAGGCACCAAGTTTTCTTCGTACATAGAGTAGATAGATCTTATTAAATCTTTATCACCGTCATCAGTGGTTCTAGAAACACCACTATCGTTTCGATTTCATCTCGGATGAATTGGCCACGAAATGTGAACTCTCACTGATGATTCCGGTATCCCTGTCAAATCGCTGGTTTCTCTTACAGCAGGAGTAAAAGCCCAACCCCTTTGGACCAGCTTCTGATGAACATGTCTGACGATTTCTTTGGCATCAAGGAATAAAACTCGTCGTCGAACAGAAACAGTAAAACAGGGCGCCGCTGATGGAGTTTACCAAGGACGAAACATTTTTCACAAAAATTATTAAACAGCACAGACTAACTCTCACTACGGGGACACGAATATAAATGATTATACTCAACCCAAATTATAAAAATACAAGAACCGATCCTGTGTGCAAATTTTGACCATAAGCAATCCCCTTTTATTGTAGGCAATATATTGTTGAACACAGTATACTCACGGGACAAGGAGCCTTTAAACAGTATCTTAAGAAATTTAAGAAAGAATAATAAAAAACTCTTCGTTTCAACGTAACTTCCAAGTTTATTTGAAAAATTTTAAATCACAATGACGGCCGTTTCGCTAAGAAGCATCGTCAGATTGACATTTAAGTTACATTTTGTTTGTTTGTAGCTAGGTACCTGATGTTTAGGTAGTATTAAGGTTAGACCAAGTATGGAAGTAATAAGACATGTTATTAGCCCTAAGGGATTATCCTGGATGTAATTCCCTCTAAGATCAGTATAACTGTGCAATGATATAGAAAAACCAGGAAAAAACTATATTATGCTGATCTTTACAATAACTTCCAAAAAGTAAGAGTTAGTACAATAAATTTAATTTAAGAAAGAATTTAATGATTAAAAAAAATATAAAAAAGAAGACAATAATAGTTATTTGTGTACCAAGGCCGTAATGTTGATCTTTTTTGGCCGAATCTGAAATTTGCGGCCGAGGCGTAGCCGAGGCCAAGCAAATTTCAGGTGAGGCCAAAAAAGATCATACGGCTGAGGTGCACACAATAGTTATTTGTGTACCAAGGCCGTAATGTTGATCTTTTTTGGCCGAATCTGAAATTTGCGGCCGAGGCGTAGCCGAGGACAAGCAAATTTCAGGTGAGGCCAAAAAAGATCATACGGCTGAGGTGCACACAAAATTTTTTAAGCGAGTGTCTCATCAAATAGGTAACAACTTTTTTTTACAATTTTGTTTCTAAACAGAGACGAAACTGGAAGATTAGATTCAAATTTTTATTAACCAAATGAAAAGTGTATTATTAAGTAACAAATATGTGTACAGAATTACTTACAGTAAGTATGATAAACAGAAGTTGGGTCATAACGAAGTTAATAAATTAGAGCATTATTTGTTTTATGGGTAAATAACCCAAACATGCAAATTAAGTGAGTCTAGTAGGTCGCCTTCATAATTTGACAATCTTAATATCGGACGTGGAAATAACTCAAATAAGCAAATTAAATGTGTCTAGTAGGTTGCCCTCATAATGACTTTGTTTGCAAAAGCGGCCGTAAAGTAAAAAAGCGGCCGTAAAGTAAAACAGCGGCCGTAAAGTAAAAAAGCCGCCAAAAAAGATACACTTTAGGGACGTTAATAGATCCGTAAAACTTCATTTTTTGTGACACTCGCTTAAAAAATTTTTTAAGCGAGTGTCTCATCAAATAGGTAACAACTTTTTTTTACAATTTTGTTTCTAAACAGAGACGAAACTGGAAGATTATATTCAAATTTTTATTAACCAAATGAAAAGTGTATTATTAAGTAACAAAGATGTGTACAGAATTACTTACAGTAAGTATGATAAACAGAAGTTGGGTCATAACGAAGTTAATAAATTAGGGCATTATTTGTTTTATGGGTAAATAACCCAAACATGCAAATTAAGTGTGTCTAGTAGGCCGCCTTCATAATTTGACAATCTTAATATCGGACGTGGAAATAACTCAAATAAGCAAATTAAATGTGTCTAGTAGGTTGCCCTCATAATGACTTTGTTTGCAAAAGCGGCCGTAAAGTAAAAAAGCGGCCGTAAAGTAAAACAGCGGCCGTAAAGTAAAAAAGCCGCCAAAAAAGATACACTTTAGGGACGTTAATAGATCCGTAAAACTTCCTTTTTTGTGACACTCGCTTAAAAAATAAATTAAGTACTATGGGGGTTGTAAGGAATAACAACAGATACACCCTGAGGTTATGCTAATCAGGATTTCAGTTTTGCCAAATAATGCATTTGCAACAAACCCAGTCCATATGTACAATACCGGGAATGATTGGACAAAATTGGAAACTGTTTTTTTCTGAAATCGCTTGGAAATGGCTATATTCTCGGATCAATTTCTAACCCCACTTTGACGTTTTAGGTAAACACAAAATTTTAAATAGAAAATCGCAATATTGAATGTGATTTCAGAAAAAATAGTATGTGCACCTCGGAGTAAAAGCGTATTGCCAGACTCCAACGTTTACATTGTCGTCCGGGAATGTATCGCTTTTACTCCTAGATACACAATATACTATTTTTTAAATTTTGAAATTTTTTTATTTATTATTAGATTTGAGGAAGTAGTCCATTTATATTTTTGGTATTATCAAAAATTACGAAAAATATTTGCGTGGTATAAATTTTCCCAAAAATTATGTTTATTTAATTACTAGTACTCCCGTGAATATGCAACATTGAAGAACATCTAAATATTTTAATAAATATTAATTGGAAATACCGTTGACCTTGTATTTTATTTGCCATAAAGTTGAGTAATTTTTAACAATAAACCTTTTATTTATGGATGAATATTGTAATTCTAACATTTTAGAAAGATTGTGTTGAATTACTGTTGTAAATTACAACATTAATAGATACCCATTAAACTATTATAAATAAACATCCGATAGTGTTATGTTTACAATAATTTAAATACATGTTTTTTGCCTGAAACGATAGTTTAAACAAACAAACATTTATGTGATATATATCTTTCAACTATTAAACTATTTAATAAAAAAATGTAGTAATGAAGGAGAAACCAGTACCTACCAAATTTAATTATTTATTGAATGAGAAAATATAAATTATCAAATATGATTTGAAATACATAATTTAGAGTTGTATGACATGTCATCACCATATTCACACGGAGTTACCTAGATGGTTTTGTTTATTTCTCATATGGAAGGTAGAGGTAAGGAGGACTGTCTCCTTAAGTAAAAAGTGTTGACTGAAATGCGTTAAATTAGGGTGGCGCCACAGTAGCAACAAGGTAAATCTAAATAAAAAGCCCCATAATTAATTAGACTGAGATGGAACAATAAACATGGACAGTATAGCATTTCAAGGTATTTTTTGAAATTTCAAATATCGCTGATGTATACTGAAGGACCATTTTTAAACTTCATTATGTCGAAAACAGTTCAATTAAGACTATACCCTCTGCGACACTAGTGCCACTTTGGGCTCTTTATTTGCTAATATTCTGTGGACACTTTTTAAGTCTGACTGCCGTAAGAGATTGTGCTCCTTTTCTCTACCCTCCGCATAATTTCACAACAAAAAACATTACGAAAACTAAGATCACACATATTTTAAACACCATGAAAAGGATGAGATATAACTAACATTAACGTATCAATTTAATTGACAGAAAAACATTGCTGTGTGTCAGTTTTTGTGATTGTATCGTAGTTTCTTTAATTATTCTGGATATTGTCTTGTTTTATACGTCTCCTGATGCCTCTAAGTACCTACCGAAAATTCTGCAAAAGCTATAGCTCTTGTGGAAGATGGCCGCAGTTTGCGTTATGTTGCTATACTCCTTCATTGCTCCCACATAACGTTTCGAAAATGTGTGCAAAGGTTTAGAGAAACTGGTAGGAATGCACTAAGGCCAGAATCTGGCAAGAAAGAAAAACAACGGCCGTTGATGATCGTTTCCTAACCTTACGTACGTTACGAAACCGCACCTCTACGTCTGTTGAAGTAAGAAATCAACTTAGAAGATTGCGGAGGTAGGTTTAACTGCTTGTAGACCAGCACATGGACCAAAATTGCTACCGCATCATCGAACAGCTAGGCTACAATTTGCTCATAATCACTTGGCATGGACGTTGGAGCAATGGAGCGCTATACTGTTCACAGATGAATCAAGGTTTGGCCTATATTCATCAAATGGTCAACAACGAGTGTGAAGAAGGGCAGGTGAACGGTACGCTGCTTGTACGTTTATTCCAAAAGTAAGCCATAATGGAGGCTCCATTATGGTATGGGCAGGCATATCATTAGCAGGCCGTACAGAGCTTGTCTCTGTAGAAGGGGGGGTGGGGGATTTGACAGCACATCGATACATTAACGACATTCTGCAAGACTATGTTGTTCCATTTGCTCCATTTATTGGAGATGATTTCATACTCATGCATGGCAATTGTAAATCAATATCTGGATGAAGTTCGAATAACCCACATGGATTGGCCAGCATGCTCGCCGGACATGAATCCAATAGAGCATGCTTGGGATATGTTGGATAAACGCGTAAGGAGTCGACCGGTGTCACCAACTTCCCTGCAAGAACTTCGCATTGCACTTCAAGAAGAGTGGGAGAATATCCCTGAAGAATACTTTCGTATTTTAATTAACAGCATGCAAAGACGCTGTAATCAGAGCTAGAGGAGGTACTACGAGATACTAAACAATCATAACTCACTCGTGTTTCTTAATGTAATTTTGAATTTTCGAGTTGCGTTCAAATATTAGCTGTTTTTTGTGAATAAATAAACCCATCTACTACATTTGTATTTTATATAAGAATACTAGATATAGAATTTAGAGCACAGTTTTTGTGCCTGCTCTGTTAAATCTTAAAAATATTTGTTGGAAACTTTTTATTGCACCTGTGTATTATAACCAATAAGTAAAATATTTAAAATCAAAATTACGTTTATTTATTAAAGTTGAAATGATAATATTATTACTTAAAAATGATACACCAGGTAAAACACGGTTAACGGTTTATTTCATTATTACTGGTGATTATACCTGTGCATTTTAAGTATTTCCTGTATACGTTCTATGGGATCAAGGAATGATAAAAAAGGTGTTGTAGGAAATTGATTAAATGTATGCAAAAAAGTAATTGCCTTGTAATCTATTTGTGTTTTTCTTGAATATCTTAATGCAGAAAAAACGTTTACTTCAATAATATTACAAAATGTATCGAGAAAATATAGAACTTCAAACGTGTTTGTTTGATAAAAGAACTTATTATATTAAAAAAAAAACTATAGAAAATAAAGATATAATTATGGTTTTTCGAAATATTCTGCTTTAAAGTTAATAGTCCAGGGCGTTTTGAGATAGCTGTTAGAGGTGACTCACTTTTTTTGCAGAAATTGCTTGGAACCAACTCGTTTAACAAAAATTGAGTTATCCTCCCACTCAAAAAGGTCGGGAACATTGTTTAAATAATCGAAATGGCAAAAAATGAAGAAAAAATTCTTCGAGTCAATCGAGCAAAACAAAACTATAGAAATCTTTCATATGGGAGTACCCAAAATTATGATCAAAGGAGATATTTCCAGATGATTTGCATACCTTTGTTGATAAAAAGCAGAATGGAAAATAAACCACACAAGACAATTCTCCCTGAGAATGCACAATAGGCACATTTTAAAATTGATAACCCCTACTTTAATGTTCCTTTAGCAATAAATCGTTATCACATTTAGGTTAAGCAAAAATTTAATTTAATTTTTATGTTTCAATTCAATACTGCTCAATTTGACAACTGGGTGTCTAGATAACACTTTTTCTGAAACCTAGAGTACCTAAATAAATAAATTAAAGTCATAAAATGGGGATATTGATTGAATAAAAATTAATTGTCCGGCTATTTTCTCCCCAAAACTTTAATCTATTTTTAGATTTTTTCGATAAAAGTCGATGCCGATAGCAGTAATGACGTCAGTCATCACTACACAGTGACGTATTTATAGCTACTGTCGTAAATTACAAATGCTCTTAAATGTCATCAATCTTCAGCCCTTCCGACACCGATAGGATAAAAATAGCATATAGTGAAGAATATTGTTGACTGAATATACGGATAGATTTTATATACCTGAAACAGAATTAAAATTTAATTTTTGTTTTTGATTGTTTGTTTGATTTTTATTGTTTATATAATTCGACTGCTTTTTAATTTAGTGCAACTATTATATTGTTTCAATAACAAGTTCTTTATTGTTCCTAAATTCAGTTATTTAATTTGTATAACCTGATAAGGAAATCGAAGAAAAAATACAAAAAAAGGTTGAGAAATCGCTAAGCAGGAAAATATAAAGGAAAGATAGTAATAATAAATCTTGTAAGCTATCCATATCTCTAATGTGGGTTGAAACACAAAAGGTTCAAAGGAAACTCAAAGTCTATCCCATAACTGTTTTATTAATTGTTGCAACTAATTTCGGTCCTATAGGATCATCATCAGGTTGAAATAATTACAAAATAATAGAAAGAGGATCTTAAAAGTACCATATCAAGTTAAAAATTCAATACACTTCCTTACAAATTGATAACAATAACGAACTGATAATACAGATAATAGGGAAAGTTACAATCAAATGTCAAACCATATTAAAATAATAAAATAATAAACATGAATAATAATATGAAAATACAAAATATTGTTCAAACAATTAAGTAAACTGAAATAATGTAATAAAGTTAACATTGTTAAAATTGAATTTACATTTTTACATTTACATTTTTTTAAATTTAATAATGTTTTTTTATGAACAGACATAAGGCCTAGCTATGGGTTCTAGTTTATCTGCTTTTCTTGCTGAGGTTTTTATGAATAATTTAGAGTCACAATTTCTTGATTCAAACTTTAAAAATGATATTGTTTTCTATTACAGATATGTAGATGATTGCATTCTGTTATTTAGTGGTTCTTTACAGTCCTTTGATTCTTTTTTAAATTTCATTAACACTTTACATCCAAGGATCCGTTTTACAGTTGAGTTTGAAAGCAATAATTGTATCCCTTTACTTGAAATTATGATTTCCGGAAATACTACTTTGCACCGTTTGGACATTGGAGTATACAGAAAACCTACTACAACTGATGGACTCATAGATTATTATTGTGGTACAATAAAATAAGATATATTTTTTGTATTTTAATATTATACTTATACCTACTACGATATAAATAAATTTCTATAAATTAAAAAAAATGTGTCCAGTTTCCTTAAAATTTTTATTGCCTGACTGATGTGACCAGATTCGTAGCCCTCATTTTTGGCCAGTGTGACCAATTATGTACATCAAAATCCTCATAGAAAACAGAAGAAAAAGTTACTGAGAGTAGGAAGCTGGGATATAAAAACATTGCTACAGAGTGATAAAGTAGAAGAAATTGGAAAGGAAAAAATAAATAATAGTATTTCTAGCGCTGCAAGAAAAAAGATATGGAGAGGAGAAGGAAAAATAGATTGTGAGACACCAATTGTTATTGGTATAAGGGAGAGAAAAAGCAAGGAAAAATTAGAACTGTCTTTATGTTAGACAAAAATATCCTGTATAGTGACAGAATTTTAAGATTATTGGCCTTAGGGGAACGTTTCTCCACTACCAGGTCCATTGCAAATGAATGGTTTGCAGACGAATAAGGCGTTTTGGCCTGTTTTCATACCGACCACACTGGGTCCTCCCTTTAACTCCAGAACACCGACGTAATTGCCTTGAGTGGTGCAGGGAACGGTCACTCTCGGATCAGGAATGGAACAGTATTGTCTTTAGTGACGAGACTCGGTTTTGTTTAGGCATGAAGACGACGTGATGAAAGGAGAAATCCACGGTTTTTTGTTGAAAGGCATGTTCATCAAACTGTTGGAGTTATGGTTTGGGGTGCTATAGCTTATGGTTCGAGATCACCTTTAATCTTCATCAGAGGTAACATGAACGCACAGCGTTATATCCAAGAAGTTTAAGAACCCCATCTTGTGGGATATGATGGGTAGTAGATTGCTCGATTTGCAACGTCCTCCTCAGACTCTAGAAGAACTTCGAGAGGAGTTGGTGGTTGCCTGGAATGAGATACCACAGGAGGACATTGACCACCTGATCAGAAGCATGCCTAGGTGCGTTGGAGAATGCGTAACACATCGGGGTGCATCCACACATTATTAAAGGTAAAAGGGCTTTAAAGCAATGCAATGATTTTGAAATTTTTATCATTTACTTATTATGCTTCGGTAAGTACTTATACAAAATTTTATAAAAATAAAATCATTTAAACTGGGTGTTCGGATTTTTATGTCACACACATTTTGTTTTATGAAACCTGCTTAAGATATAACAGACTGTTAACTTTAACAGTTGATTAACTAATCACTTGCTTAATCAGCTTTTGTGAAACCGGGTATTAGTATAAGATAGCTAACATTACAATAGTTACTAATAATATGTAGACGCCAACAGATATAGCCATCGATAATGAGAAGGATACATTTAATGAAAAACTTGAAGGAATATGTGAAAACATAGCAAAGCAGGAAACACTTTTATACTAGGTAATATGAACGTGGAGATAGGTTATAATAAGCCCAATGTTTCAACATAAGAAAGAACATAAAAAAAACAGTTTAATACCAGGAACGAGGAACAGAAACCAAATCAATCATATAATAAGAAGAAATAAACAAAAAATTATAGAAAATGAACGCTCATACAGAGGAACAAGTGTGGGTACTGCCCATTATCTAGTAATAGCTAAATTTAAGGTTAGTAGAAAAAGGAAAGAAATGGAGAATAAAAAAATTGAATATGAATCAATTGAAACAAGAAGATATGAAAGCGAAATACCGAAAAGAATTAAAAAAAACAATAAACGAAGAAAATAAGAATCGAAAACGTAAAAACCAAATGGAATAATATCAAATATAATATTGAGGCCACAAAAAAACAATAAGTAAACGACAAAAGCGATATAGGAAAGCATGATTTGATAAAAAAATGCGAAATATTAATTGAAAGAAGAAATAAAACAAGGATTAAATGGGTTCGAATAGTGACGATAGCGATCACAAGGAATAAAAGCTTATAAATAGTAAAAGGTAAAAACCAATGATATGTTGGACGAATGGAAAATGATAACAATGAAATATTGTATTCACCAATAAGGAAACAAATAAGGAAGAAGACAAATATTAACAAAATAGATTAAACATAATGGAAAAAATACATGAAAGATATGGGGATCGAAAATTAAATGGTAGAAAGTGAACAAAAACAGAAAGTGATAATTTGCTCAAACGGGATCTACCAAGCGTTGTCCTTGGTTCATCTGTATAAAAAGTTTAAAGGAAAGAGTAAAACCGTACTGCTACTTGTTACATCTATTACTAACTTGATGCCAGTCGTATATAATAAAACCTTATTATTGTCATATGTGATTATTCAGAATAGATGATAAACCAGCCACCAACAAATGTAAATTTATAGAAATGGTCAGATTTAAAGAAAAAGAAAAGTTTTATAAAAAAGAAACAAGAATATGCCTGATTTTTTAGATAATTAAGAAATTGTACCATTAACTATAAATTAAGTGTAATTGTGAATTTTCCCTTCAACTAATAATAATAATATCAGTGCTATGCCATTAAATATTTACTTAAACTGTTTTGACATTTCGTGTGGTAACAATCGATGTCTGTTTTATGATGGGCAGTTATTTTTGGAAAACTATACAATCAAGCGCCATTACACACACATATATATATAAATATCGATTACTTCCGATCTTTGAATTTAGTCAGTTCAAGTTGTCTGATGGAGTCGGATGTAACGTTTTCCGAAGCCTCTTCGCAAAGGTATTTTTTTTTTCTTTAAATTTAAATTTTCCAAACTTTCAAATAAACTTTTAAAAAAAATTAATTTGTTATAAATAATAAATAATTTATATTTCCGAAGACCATATAAATGTCTATAATAAATATGTTAAATAATAGTTATTTGTGTATCAATGCAAAAATTGCTTTTTTATCACGGGTTTTAAAATTAGTTACCGAAGCGATAGCTGAGGCAATTAAAAGCGTATTATTGCCTTGGTACACATTAAATTTTATCCAAAATGTATTTTTTTCAACTAAAACAATTAAAAACGTAAGACCAACATTATAGTATTTAACCTAACCAATAAATTAAAATTTTCTTGTCATAAGTGCACAACCGTCCGATAGATGACGGTCTTATTTAAATGTGTAATAATTCTTAATAGACTTTAATTTTAACTATTTTTAATAATAGCGTGCTTTTGAGCTATAACAAAATCCAAATAAAAACATCTTGTATATAAGCAACCAGCAATACATTGTATTTTAATGAGCTACTTTAGTATTTTACTGCCGGTTTTGTATGGAATATTTGTTTATTTTTTTGAACTGACAAAAAAAGGATATTTAGAATGGATTAGCGCTTTTCTGACTGATGGAAAGTTTTTCGTTAGAGCTGAAACTCTTTATCATCGAACTGTTAAGAGGTGTACCATAGGGATCTGTCTTAGGTCCACTGCTGTTTGTGTTGTACGCGAGTGATTTTCAAATCCATATTAAATCTAAGTTTGCTTTTTACGCAGATGACAAAATATTTTCAAATCCTTTTTCAAGGTTAGGTTAGATTAGGTTAGGTTAGGTTAGGTTAGGTTAGGTTAGGTTAGGTTAGGTTAGGTTAGGCTAGGTTAGGTTAGGTTAGGTTGCTATCCATAGATATAAAAAATGCTTTTAATACGGCGGGTTGGAAAGACATGGTAAGCATCCTACAAGAAAGGAGTATTCCCCTGTACTTACAGGAGATGATTAAAAGTTATTTTGTCAATAAAAAGATAAAACTTGGAGTCCTAACCAGGGGGGTTCCACAGAGTTCGGTGATTGGACCTACCTTATGGAATGTGTTGTATGTTAGATTATGGAGACTGCGTAAAACCGGTTGCAGATGACATGGTGGTTAATGTTGAGTGGGAAAACTGGCAACAAATTAGGAACAGATTGGAAAGAACAACCAACAAAATGGTAGAATGTTTAGAGATAAACGGCATTGAACTCGCCAAAAATAAAACCCAAATTACAATTTTAAAAATACCGAGGAAAATTACAGCGCCGGAAACTCTTAGGGAAAACGATTAAAACACTTAGGGGTCTTTCTGACAAAGGGGATGTACTTCGGTACCCATGTGCTGAAAGTAATCGATCGGGCGAAGAACATGATAGAAGCACTAAGGAAGATAATACCAAATGTAGGTGATCCAGGTTATTGGAGAAGACGCATGTTGGCGGTGGTAGTGCACAGTACATTACTGTATGCGGCCCCGGTATGGAAAGGTTTGGCCAAATTGCAATTATACAAAAATAAGTTAATGTCAGCTCAAACACAGGTTCTCCTGAGGGTAGCATCTGCATACAGGACGGTCTCCGTGGAGGACGCTCAGGTAGTATCAGGGTTTGCACCTTTTGACTTATTGGAGGAAAATTAAGGACATCGGGTCATGGGTGAATTGTAAACATCGGCGAACGTACTACTACTTTATACAACAGCGCATGGATCATTTGGTACGTACACACACAGGATTAAGAAAACATTAGACAACCGATGTTTGACTTTTGAAGAAATAGATGACCCGGAACACGCGATTTGGTACTGTAAAAGGTGGGACATTTTGACATTTTGAGGAAAAAGTAAAATCGAGGATAGGGAGTTGAGGAGTTGATTCCCCTTTTAATTCGAAACAAACGAAATAGGATCTGTGATATTTAGCTGTGATACTTGAGTCTTTTTAGCGAAGTGGGAGAAGAAGTTGGAGATAAAGGATATTGTAGAAAAAAAGAGCGGCTTGATGGTATGAGCAAGAGCTTATTTCCAAGCTTGCTCTTTTGAAACGTCAGGAGAAAGTGAGGTGGAGTGTTTTTAATGGGTCGTACTCTATTTCAAACCCACATATCCCGTTATTTGTAACGGGAATCTGAAGTAGGCACAAGCACAAGTTATGCCATTCTTCAAAGTGATTTAAACTCTATTTTCAAATGGTCTACAGATTGGTTGCTATCTCTTAAAACAGATGTTGTAATGCATCTGGAAAAAATAATCCGCGTTTGTGTAAATTTTTCGCATTTGCTTAAATAAAACGGATATTCGATAGCTCATAGAATACGGTGATCCTGTGTGGTTCCCAGACTTGTATTTGCAAAGAAGACCGCGTTATTCCCAAAAATTAGCGAAGGCTGGATTATCCACCTTTGAAAATCGTCGACTCTGTGGCGATCTTATAATCACTTTCAGAATTTTTAGAATCAACTTTGGCAACTTAAAACATTTATTTAAGATGAGCAGTGATGTAAGGGAATGCTTTAAAAAAGAAGCATTTTTTAGTGAAAACGCTGCAACATTTTCTGTTCAACCGCGTTTTTGATGTGTGGTACAATTAACCTACTGATATTAGCTTTATTCGGGTTTCGTTTTTCGGACGGTTTGAGAACGATTTGCTAACTGCGCACAACTGAATGTGCAGTAGACTAAATCCAAGGACTATTTATGTACGGTTTGAAAACTATCAACAAATGAAAAAACCCAAACGCCTTATTTTTTAATATCTGATACAAAAAGTAAATTATTTTGTCCACAAACCTAAAATGTTGGATAAACTGTTCATCACTATATAGGGGTACTATTTCTTTGGCATAATTCTTATTTTTTACTTTTTTTTGTAATAATTCGGGTAAAAAAGATTTTCTACCATCTCCAATCCATCATCACCTGATGATGAAAAAGATGAGGATGAATCTGACGAGAATTCTGCCAATAAATCCATAATAATATACTCAATAAATTAAAATACCAAGATAATTTTAATTTAAAATGCACACTACAAAAAATGAAAATGACCAAGCGCATGCGTCAATTAGTCCACGAAAAATTCTTACTTTTAACCTTGGACTGATTTGACAGTTTTCAAATCGTCCGAAAACAGTCAGAAATAAAACCGAACACCAAACTAAAATTATAGAAAAGTTCGAAAACCGTACAAGAAAAACCCGAACACAGGATTTTTTTGTGCGCAGAATCCTGACAGTTTGAAAACAGTAATCAAGTAAACCCGAACAAAGCTCATATAACCTCTCATTTCTTAAATATATTTGACTTCAATTTTCTGTCTTTGATTTGTAGGTACTTTATCTTGATTGCTCTATTGCAGACATAGAATTATTGTAGATATCATTTTTTTATTCATGTAGTTTATTTTGTCATAATGGGATGATTATGTGCCTTCTAATTATTTAAGGTCGAGAACCCAAATTCAGACAAATCTAGGCTTTCACTATTTATTTTATTTAATAGAATTAATGTTTATTAAGTAACATTGATCAACTTTAACTTTTTCAATTTAATAATTATTTTGAAGTAAAACTGGCGATTTATACATCATAAAACTTCGGTAAGTTAAATTTATTTTCATATTTGTTATAAACTTGCAAAAATCACCTAATTCCGACATTAAGAGTGCAGTTTGTTCCAAAGTCAGACATGCCCGTGAACCTAATTTTGACACTGGCCCTATATCAGACATTTAATACAAATTAGGACGGATTATTTGTAACATCACATTTTTTTCTTTTCTAATTCTTTAATAGCCAGAAATCCTCTTTTGTTAATTTCTGTGGGAGTTTTGATCTTTTTAATGACTTTAGGGTTATCAGAACAAATTTCATCTTTTGGAGTTGGCCATTTCCACCATCCGCCAGCCTAAACCATTGTGTTAGCTAAAACTTTTTCACTGTTTTTATCTGTAACTTGTGCTGGATAATATTCTAATATTCCTCAAAATAGGTGACAATTACAAAGTCACCTATTTTTATTTCGTCAACAAAAACGTCTCCACCACCTGTTAATTAAGAAATAAAATATTCCTAAATTTCTTTATGCCAGTTTCTGGTTTTGTTTTTAGTCACGGCTGCACGAGATGTGCATAAATTTTGAGCTATTCTTTCGCTAATTTCGGGGTGCCTTTTGGTAAATAATTCATACCAGTGACGACCTGGTCTTTCGTCTGTAAAATTATTGGGACGCTTTAATTTTTTTACCAGAAGACAAACACTATCGAGCAATTGTTCTTTGGTGACAGGAAAACCCATTCGCCCCATATTAATTATCCATTGAACCAGTAGATTTTTTTCATTAATGGATAGTACAGATGGTGCTCCGCTGCGACATTCTTCTGGGTATGTGCCCCGGATCTTCCCAATAAGTGTAGTTCTCGGAACGTTATATTGCCTAGCCGCGGCTAAACAAGGTGTGCCACTTTTTATGGCATCTAAAGCACGTCTTACACCATCTTGGCTATATTTAGCCTTTTTTGTCGACATTCTGTAAATAAAGCAAAAACCTAACACAAAAAAAACTAATGCTAAATGTTAAAATAACAGAGAAAAACGGTTCAAAAAAATTGAACATAATTCCGACAAGAATAGCGAAACGGCCGTCATTATGATTTAAAATTTTTCAAATAAACTTGGAAGTTACGTTGAAACGAAGAGTTTTTTATTATTCTTAATTTGAAATTGAGAATTAATATTATAATACCAACAGATGTCTTAATATTTATCTGGATATAGTAAATTTCTTATTGTAACCGAATAAACAGAAATACCTATGTCTGAATTTAGGACACTGTCTGAATTTGGGTCACCTACCTTATATTATAATAATAATATTTCTGTAATATTAATAACAAACGCTAAAACTATGGTAAAAACAACATATCTTATATAATATTTTTAAATTAATAAAAATATTTGCGCTATTTATTTTCTTATTAACGACCAACTTGTAAACATGTAAAGAATTATTCTTCATTTGTTATTGTTGTTTTTTTCATTCAGCAGTTCAAACATTTAACTTAAATTTATGTTTTTTTTTGCAGGCAAGCACTCGAAGGGGTTCTGTTGAAAAGCAAAAGTCAAAACGCAGTCGGTGATGAATTCAATCAGCTGCCATTCAAAAAGACTGCCAACGTCCGACGATCTCATACTCATAACGAAATGCCGCAAGCCATTGCTGATCTTAGAGCCAGACTTCAGGAAAGAGGAGAATCGGATTGGAAGAAGAGGGTTTCGCAGAATAACAGTGCTAGTGATGAATTGAAGCTGTTGAAGGAGAAAAATAAATACAATGTGAGTTATTTTTTTTCATAATTTTTCATTATTTCAAAATGAATCGTACATCATGCAATAAGTATGATTACATTTTTAAGAAAAGCAAAAATACTTGAAACAGTAAAATATTATTTTTTCATTCGAAAGGCAGACAATGATGTAAAAGGTTTTTTTCATACTTCACAGTACTCTTCAATTATCCCAATGTTGTTTGAAATAATAAGTGAATCAACATAAACTAAGCTTTTATTCTAGTTTTTGAAGATTAACATTAATTGTACAACTGCTGTTGCCAGCAATATGTATTAATGGAGTTGTTGATAGATTTACAGTGTTTTCTGTAATCGCGGAAGACGTGTGGCTGTGATGTAGCACTTCAACAAAAGTTTCGCCCCTTTGGATCATTCTTGGAATCTTGTTTTTGCCTTCAATCGATTCGTCTATATACTTTTCTACAACTCTTCCATGCACCGTGCTGTTTTAGAACTAGCATTGGCCAACAATGTTGAGGATGTCCTCCTGAAGCAATGACCTGTATACTTTTCTGGTTGGTCTAGTTTTAAAAACTCAGCTATTTTCTTAGGTGCTCCGCCAACAGTATGTATACCAGCCTTTGAGACAGACATTTTCCTTGTCTATAACCCATCAAAAGAGCTTTCAGGGGGACGTGTTGCCGTAAATTCATGTATTTTCTAAACACATCCAAATAGTGAACCTCATCACTGTTAATCACAGTGAAAGCTCGTCGACTATGCGTTTTTGTCTGGTTAATCTTAACTACTTGCTGAGTACCCATATCCTCCACATCACTAACTTCTAAATTATAGATCTCTTCCCTTGGGCAACCTCCAGCAACTACAAGTAATGCTATCACTTTGAGTAATAGATATTCTTTATCTGGAGCGTCCCTCATGAAGCTTTCAATGTGCTTTGTCAGCACCTTCGACTGGTTTGGCTGATCGTCTACATTTTGTTTTTTCAAAACAGCTATCAACTTTGGGAAACTTGATATGTTGACATTCTCATTAACCATTATAATTGATTTTACCATCAATTATTTGGACCATAATGAATAAGGGTTGAATGTTTTTGATTGAAAATTTAAACTGTTGAAAAGAATATTCTTTAAAAAAATTGTTCTTACCACTTCCAAAAAGTAAGCCAACATCATATTTTCATCAGCACTACTTTTCAAATTGTGTTGTTCACGCCAGTTGTAAAACAGCGCATATTCTTTTTCATATCTTTTCGCAGACTTAACTGGAATGATTTGCCCAATCGCTTCCGCAGTTTTCTTAGCAGTTTCATCTTAATTCAGATCCATTTTCTCCGCAGATATTTCGTGTGTGCAGAAAAATTTAATATGCCTGCCTTTATTTACATTGTTACTTGGTAATCGCTGTCCATTTTTTATTTATAAAGTAAATTAACCTTGTTAAGAATAAATCAAGTAAGGCTTTTATAACATGGTTTATTGTACTTTTCCAACAATCAGCGTCTGGGTCATCTATATTTTTCCGGATTAATGCAATTACAGAAGGACATAACGTAGGTATAGTATTTTGGGTCCGCACTTTGTTTTTTAGTTTTCTCCACATATTATGCTCAATCGGGTTGAATAGTAGTAAAGAGAAAGACGAAGAACTGTATGTTCTTTGAAAGCTGCAATTGTGTCACATACATATGTCTTCTTTATATTAAATTTCCTTAGAACCTCTAAAAGCTGCGTTTTTTTATATCCTTCTATAAAGTACATGTTGTTTTGGAACATAAATTCCTGGATTTCCGCTTTTGTATTTGAAGAGTCTGGAACCTTATTCAATTGGCGACTATGATAACTGGCATTGTCAATAACTATGACACTATGAAGGGTAATATTTGGCAGTAAAGTGTTTTCGAACCAATCTTCGAACAATTCGGCTGTATTATCTTGGTGGTAATCCACCGACGAATCTTGAATGTTCTTCGCCGAAGGTCCCAAACTGTTTGGAATCCAACCATCTTCTGATCCAGCATGAATAATCGTGATCCGTTTTCCTTTGTTCGATGGAGCTTTTGATTGCATCGCACTGTTGGGTATCATACCAGGTCTTATCCAAATAGATTATTGGTCTTTGTAAAGACCTGTAATCACTTATGGCAGTCAAATATTCCAAACGCCATTGCCTAATCCGTTGGGATTTCATAATAACTTGCCTTTTGTCAATTTTGCAGTATTTGAAACCTAGTTTGGATAAAAGTGTCTAAAGGTTTCCAATCGATATCCTTATCTCAGTGGAGCTCCTAAGTCTTGTTTGCAATGATCTGATAGTAGGCACCAAGTTTTCTTCGAATATAGAGTAGATAGTTCTTCTTATCAAATCTTTATCACCGTCATCAGTGGTTCTGGAAACACCACTATCGTTTCGTTTTAGTCTCTGATGAATTGGCCTCGAAATGTGAACTATCACTGATGATTCCGGTACCCCTGTCAAATCGCTGGTTTCTCTTACAGCAGAAGTAAAAGCCCAACCCCTTTGGACCAGCTTCTGATGAACATGTCTGACGATTTCTTTGGCATAAAGGGATAAAACCCTTCGTTGAACAGGAGCAGTAACATAGGGCGCCGCTGATGCAGTTTCCCAATGACGAAACAATTTTGACATTAACAAAGCAATTAACCGTGACAGTCGATCGCAATAAAAGTGCTTTATTACCATCAGTCTCCTTTTATTGTAGGCACTATATTGTTGAACACATTTTACCTGATGTTGATTAGGTAGTATTAAGGCTAGACCAAGTATGGAAGTAATAAGACATAACAATATTAAAGCCTAGATGTTATGAGCCCTAAGGGATTATCCTGGATGAATTTCCCTCTAAGATCAGTATAACTGTGGAATGATATAGAAAAACCAGGAAAAAACTATATCATGCTTATCTTTACAATAACTCAATATATTTGCGTTACAATAACGAAACAAGACTCAATCAAAGTAAACAGTTTAATAGTGGAGAACTTCCAAGATTTATTTTTTCATTTAATACTTTAAATTGTTGATCTGCTGGATGTCTTTTAATTTCAAGTTCTTCAAAGAAATCTAAATTTTGTTTTCTATCACAAATGTGTATTATTTGGATATCATTGATGTGTATGAGTGAGGTGGATGTTCAAGTAATTGTTTTGCATATTTTGACTTATGATTGTTTTAATCCATATGCTTTTAAGTGTTCATTGAATCTTACTTCGAAATTTTTTTGTGTTTTACCTATATATTATATTTTGGACAATTAATTTTGTAAACACCAGATGTTTTTAATTTGGGTAATTCTGTTTTTACATTTAACAATTTTGCACCAACATTATTTTGCGTTTTAAATTATGATAATGTTGATGGACTTCAAAAATATGAGGGTTAGTACAATAAATTTCATAAAAATACTTACTTACAGTTATTGCTCAGAAATTGTGTATGTATCCCGAAATTTGGTATTTAGTACATAATATGTTATTTATGCTGTTTACCATCTCTATTCATCATAAAAGGTAACAAGAAAACCCAAAGGTAAAAAATTTGAAAGAATTCGCGTCAATGGAGACGATCCTCAGTTAAAAGTCAACGCTCTCCACCTTCTTTTTTATAAGACAATACACCAATAGAAAAATTATATGCACACATGGTTCCTGAAATTATAACAGTGCAAGTAGGGCGTAAGGCCATTATCTAGCTAAAAGAACTTGAGATGGTCCTGTGGTCGATTGCCATCACATTTTTTATCGCAATGTAATCCAATATCCGGGAAGTAATTTTTTTCTTTAGGAAACTATCAAGCCTGGTTTGGTAACGATTGTCAACTTCAGAGAGGCAAGTAGAAAATTTTTCTATTTTTATATCTCCTCTTATAAACTTCCCGTTGTATTTTGAAATTTATTTTCATTAATTTTTTTGTATATGTATTTTTTTAAAAACAATTTTATTGTTTTACATAATAAGTAAATTTATTGCCCACACTAATGTATCGTTTAAAGGAAATTGTGGATTGCTATTGCTAAATGGAAGTTAACCTACGGTCTAGAGCAACTGCTAATCGGTACATAAGTATTCCGAAAAAGGTAAACAGATAGGTAGGTATGCTCTCATACAGACCGACATTGAAACTATAAATTGTAGGCTATCCGTGCTTTGCATTAATTTTATCAACTTAGCAATCCTTTGAATGACTTTCATTGTATTGACAATAATGTTTACCATGAATTGGTCCATTTGTAGAAGATGTACCTTGAATAAAGTTTTTTTCTATTAACATTTACAGCGTCGTCGTTTACAATTTTATATGATGAAAAAAGACGTTAGGGATTGTTTTGTGCTGATTTGTAATTATTCTTGGTACAAACCCGTTTTAAGTACCCTGTTAATAGTATTTAATGTTTCGATTGTCGATTTATCTGGTTTATTTAATAGTTCTCCACGCGCTATCAGTTTTTCGAACAATACCAGCTTTTTCCCTTTTGATTGTTTTTATCAACTGTACACTAATAGTTTATTTTTGGATTACAATGATAAAGAACAGGTATTTGTATAGTAAATAACTCTCTACAGGATGTCCTATATTTTTTCATTGATATGTAATTCAATGGAAATAAAAAAGGGATATAGGTAGCCTGAGAGCAAGCGGCCATGTAATAAACATGAACATTTGTTACTTACAAGAAAAGTTAAAGTTTTATTGGGTAAATTAGTCCATTAAGATTAAAACCCAAAATGAATGTTGCTGGTATAAAGTTAATTCGTTTAAAAAAGGCATGTTTTTATGAATTTTTTGTGAGGAACCAGTTGAAATTTCTTTATTAAATCCAATGATACATTGAAGTATAACATTTGAAGAATGTTCTGTAAAATTTTCACAAAAAAATATTAACAAATACGGTAATGGCAGCAAGTATTCCGACGTGCCTCGAAAAAAAGGAGAGTTGCGGTGGACATCGTAACTTGGTGCTGGATCATCTGAAATCAAAAAATCAAAGTTCATTCGTTAGATAACAGTTTTCCCCAGGAGGTGACGTGGGGGTTTTTCGAAATTTAAATTTTTCACTTTTTTGGAGTACTTTGAAGGAAAAAACGCGATTTTTCGTGAAAAAGCCCCCTAATTTGTTATTGTAAAATAACAATTATCAACAAATTTGAAAAAAACTTTTCGTCAGGGCCTCTTAAATGATGGACAGAAAATGTGTTCAAAATTTCAAAACGATCGGTGCAGTAGTTTTGAAGTTATAATGTCCACCGACTTTAAAAAAGTGGGAAAAACGCTTTAAAGTTTTTGAACACTAAAAAATCTTATATAAAACGTTTTTAAGCAAGTTTTATCGGCTTACCTCACACTGAATCATCAATGCCAGGTCCATAAAGGATGTTGCTATCATCCATGATGAAGCATCTTTTTGCGCCTGTCTACGAAGAATCCTGCCTTCTTTGGTTTGTCTCTAAGCTTCCTGATCGGCTCGGCTTATACATATGGAGTCAGTTGATAGCGCCCAGTCATGAACACTTGGTCCACTACTAATTCCCATGCCTTCCATGAAGATTAGTAAAGCATTGAAGTCACTGGCTGCCACATAAGCTGCAATTTCAACGATGACAGAAGTTCCGCTCAAGTGCTTTGGTGAGATTTTCCAAATAAGTTGGTTCAAGCTCCCATTGTTGTTCTGCGTGAAGCATCTTTGCTTAGATATATAGTATATAGTATACAAAATATACAGTACAGGCATAAGGACGTTTGTACTTAAGTCGGAATTTCTATAAATAGAACTGGGGGGAAAGAAAAAGTATAATAGAGAGCTAAACATCTGCCAGGCAACAATAGAGCGCTCGGGTCGAGTAGGGATTAAAAATCTGACAGGTATAAAAATATTCTTAACTTGGTCAATTTTACTCCGATCCACTTGAAATTTTGAGACAATATTCTTAAAGTATTAAGCATTCATTTAAAAGAATAAAAAAAAGCAAAAAAAAATTAAATACTTTACCCCCCCTTAAGGCAGATTTGTCTAGTCGGGGATAAAAAGTGTTTTTAATTGTTATTTTTACTTATTTCGCGTGGACAGAAAATATTAAAAATGGTACGTTTTGTTATACGTAGTATTTTTCTTGACATATTTTTTTTATAGAAAATAAAATTTACTGTAACAGGAGAATTCTACAACATAGTAAAAATCATATCATTTGAGACCGCGAGACATCCTTTCTGATATTTTTTTTGTCAATTCCCAAAGAGGAAATTGTACGAAAAAGGTATGTTATCAATAAAATTGGTAATATGCCCAAACAAATTGCCACTTTTTTAAATCTCAAGCCTCAAGAATATACATGTCATTGTTATCGAAGAACGTCGGCCACTGTGTTAGGATGCAGGAGCGGATCTGGAAACACTAAAATGGCAAGGGGGGTAGGGAAGTCTTCTCAAGTGGCAGAAGGATACATAGAAAATTCGGTGCAAAATCGAATTAATATAGGAAATAAGCTAGTCTCATCAATTACTGGATCTAACAATGCCTTCCACTTCAAATTATGTTAATGTTACATATCTTTAGCTAAGAGTCCAAACAGCCATTGTTGAATTTAACCCTTCCAAAAGTTTAACTCGTATGTTTAACTCTTAATAACAACAAAGACATGGTCTTTGTTGTTTTAGGTCTCGTTTAGTAAATTTTCTGATACAAACTATTAATTTCTATTAATAACATAAATAAATAATACTGCGTAATTAGTAGAAGATATAAATAAATAGTGAACAGGCAAATGCAAAAGCAGTAGAAGAATGCATAATACGAATCTACAAACCACGCAATTGTTGAAAATTCCTCCAATAATGCAACATATTTTCATTTCGAGAACTCTATAAATATTACCATTAATACAAAATAAAATGTTTTTTGAATTATTGAGTGTATCTTTTGTTCGATTCCATTTAAAAATATATATTTAAAATCTTTGATCGAGGAGAAAATATAGTCTGCTACTCGGTTAAAATGATAATTCGTTATGCTCGTAGTTCCTCGCGCTCGCCTTCGGCTCGCTCTCGAAACTTTCCACTCGCATCGAATTTTCATTCTAATCTTGTTGCAGAATATACTATTAGATTCAATAATACCAGAATGAAAAATATTTAAACAAAAAAAAATAATTTACCCATTTCTGTTTTTGAGATATTTGGAAACGATAAAGTTCTATAAAAACATTTGAATGTTTTGTCCAAACTTTTCCTCATATCTCTTTATTACACCTTTGCAACTTTTTTGCAAATGACCCCGGTGACACAACCATGGACCAATAAACGCAGATGGACTTATTTATTTTAATAAACTTGTGAAGCCAAATTATTGGAATAGTCACATTCTTAATAAATTCAAATGTTGCCCTGTTTTATTATTAAAATTTCTTTTTAAGAACATTAAAAATAAAACTTAAAATAAAAAGTTTTATTTTTAATCATCTTAAAGAGATGGACTTCCACAAAGATTACTACAATCAATTTCATTAAAGTTTCTTGTTTATAAATTTCTTGAAATGATACTTCTTATTTTGCAGCCTAAGGCCTATTAACTTTAAAATCGAATGCTCATATTACAATTTAATAGTTAATAACAAAGCCCTTTGACTCAACCTGTTCTTATTCGTTATTTATAAATTAAGCATATTCATTCACATTATTCTGAACACTATTAGTAGAGTATTAACTCGTTTACGTAGATGAGGAAGTTTGTTTATTTTTATTTTTACATAGTATTTTTGTAAATTTTGTGAAAAGTTTAATGGTGCTACAGTACTGCATTTGCAGAAAAACTAAATTATTACACCGCAGTTTCTTCAGTTTACATTTAAAAACTATATATTATTTATATAACAAACGAATTAAAAACCTTTTAGGTGTTATTATTATTATATTATTTAAACCTCTTAATTTTTATCCCAAAAAAATGAAATTTAAGCACGCTTGTGCTTATTGAGGAAATGTCACAATCTATTTACACCACCCACCCCCTTGCCCTAGAAGCTTCTAGGCTTCAAAACAATGCGTATTTAAGGTATCGTATTACTGGGTCCATCTGTTTTATACGTCCATGTACACGACACTGAATTTTGGCGCTGGTTTTAGCCAGCTTAAAATGGTGAAAAGTTAGATATCCCTTGACTGGACTTAATATTTATTAAATTGATTGTACTAACCATTACTTTTTGGAAGTCCATCTTACTATAACCATATTATTACGTTGGGCGTCAATTTGTGATATGATTTAAATGTTGAGAGTGAATTTATAAAAATATTTAGTTAACTTTTAAAAAATAACAATATACCAAAAAAAAATGTAATTTACAATAAAACAACCATTAATCTTAATTTAGTCTTTAATTAGTTGTAAAAGATATTTCAATAATTAACAAAATTTATAAATGTTTATCACAGCAAAAATTATGATAGTTAAACACCTCGGCTAGGGGTGAGTAAGTTCATTAGCTCTGACTATAGTATAATAGTTATTTCTTTAAGAAATAATATGGGCGCCACTGAAATCTTTTTATTTTTTATGATACTGCTAAGGAAAGTTGTTTTAAGTTGAGGATAGAAAGATGTCAGAAAAAACTGTCTATGAAGATAAAAAAATGAAATGAAAATGTACAAACAGATAAAAGATAAATAGATTTCCTTGGTGCTAAAATGAATGAAGTTGAGAATACGTTACAAAAAAATAACCCGCAAACAGTTCTTTACAACTACTTATTCTAATACAGTTGACGATACGACAATGATTTTGATATTACGTTAAAGAAATAAAGAAAAACGATACAGCTGTATAATATTATAAATGCATTTATTTACGTTGGTCGACTTATCTTTTTTTACCTAGTGATCAAGTAAATAAACAGTGGGAAGTCTTTATGCAGACTTTATTACCTATATTCAACCATTGTTTTCCATTAAAAGTAATTAAGAGAAAAACATGTCATAAATTTTTTGAACAACAAGAGGTTAAGCAATGCAAAGATAGGCTTGATATTCTATTAATACTTAAAAATACAGATCAACAATACAATGAGGAATATAAGCAAACAAAAATAATTTATAATAAAATGCTAGTAGAACAACGTAAGTTAGGGTACAAAAAGAGAATTCATGATAGTCAAAACAAATCAAAGTGTCTCTGGCAGGTGGTCGGTGAAATCAAGGGGTCTAAATCAAATAATAATGAAGTGAAAGTACATGGTACACCAGAACATGTAAGTAGTAATTTTAACAACTATTTTAGCAGTGCAGCACAGAACTTATTGAATGAGGTAGAAATGGTAGATTTCAGTTGCAATATTCCATTAAACAATCATTCATTTTTTTTAACACCATTAACTATAACAGAAGTAATTAAACTGTGTCAAAAATTAAATAATAAACATAGTGCAGGGTATGACGGTTTCTCTAATACACTAATCAAATTTTGCTCGTTTGAACTTGCGACACCATTATGTTATATAATCAACAACTCATTTTTATGTGGCATATTTCCAGAGAAATTAAAATTAGCAATGATTAAACCTGTATATAAAAAAGGAGATGCTACACTAATTGAAAATTATCGCCCAATAAGTCTCATATCATCTTTCTCGAAAATATTTGAATCCGCCATGTGTTCTAGGCTGCTGAGTTTTTTTTATTCCCAGAAGCTACTAAATCATACACAACATGGTTTTTTAAAAGGTAGGTCAATTGAAACAGCTGTAAACAAGTTTCTAACAAAAATTTATGAAGGATTTGAGAGTAATAGCATGGCGATGGGAATTTTCTTGGACTTGTCAAAAGCCTTTGATACCCTAAATCATAAAATATTACTAGACAAATTGGAAAAATATGGAATAAGAGGACCAAGTTATGAATTGATTAAGTCATATCTTGATGGGCGCAAACAAATAGTAGTAATTGAACGAGAGGGAAAACAGTACCATTCAGAAGAAAGTGTAGTGAGGCTAGGTATACCACAGGGTAGCATTATGGGTCCTTTGTTGTTTGTGTTTTATGTTAATGACCTAGCAATAGAAATTGCAGATAACAAAAATGTTCATCTTGTAAATTATGCAGATGACACAAACTTATTAGTGATTGGAAACTCATTAAACGCTATCTTAGATATAACTACGGAATATATAGAAAGAGCGCAAATATGGTTAATTAAAAACAGACTTATTCTAAATAATGAGAAAACTAAATACTTATGTTGCACGACAAAAACAAGGAATCATCTCATTCCTCCTGCTATAAAAATTCAAGATCGGGATATAACTTTGGCTCATGACACGAAATTTCTTGGTATTCACATTGATAAAAACCTAGACTTCGGAGTTCACATTAATGAGATTAGTAAAAAACTAAGTTCAGTGTGTTATGCATTTAGAGTCACTGCAAAGTACCTAGAAAGTGAGGCTAGACGAACTGTATATTTCGCAAACTTCCACTCAGTTATGAGATTTGGTATTATGTTCTGGGGAGGTAGCAGCTCAGCTGAGCAAATCTTTATCTTACAAAAAAAGCAATAAGGATATTATTGGGCTTAAATTATAGGGATTCATGTAGAGGTAAATTTAAAAAAGTAAAGATAGTGACTTTGGTTGGATTGTATATTTATGAATGTCTTATGTTCTTGTTTAAACATCCAGAGTTGTTTGATAAGCATAAAATAAAACATAACTTGCAAACACGTAATCTAAATATAAATTACAATATACCTTATCATAGACTTTCTTCTACAGAAAAATCGGTAGAGTATGCTTGTATCAAATTTTTTAATAAGTTACCGAATAAACTAAAGCAGGAAGTAAATATTAAAAGTTTCAAACAGCAAATCTTAAATATACTTATTAATTTGGAACCCTATGTAATCAGTGACTATCTTGAAACAGATACTTTTTAGGGTCATCTGCAGGGAAAACAAGTAAATGGCGTAATTTTATTCTCTACTCTCATAAATTTGTTAACTTGACACTATTCATTTTAATTATAGCTGTGATAATTGTAAACATTGTTATAGTTGTGATTCCTATGAATAAAGATGCATTCTATTCTATTCTATTTTACATCTGCTATCCATTGGTTAATCCAGGAGAGGGCTGGTCCAGTGAAGGTTTGGTCTGGTGAACAGTCCACCAATGTAGAACCAATCAGCGGTAATTCGGTAGTAACTCAGTAATGTCTTTGAAATTGGGATTGTCTTTGAAATTGAAATTTGTAATGTCTTTGGTATTTTATATTCCAATGCTGTGAAAAATTGTCAGCATCAGCCACGTGTTCGTTTATTTTTTTCCGTACAAAAAGTACAAAACAGCGTATTCCGAAATCTAAAATTACCATTAGGATATATTACAGAAAATACAGTAATAACAAAAGATACATTAATATAACAATTAGAATTCCAAAAATGTACTCAACTCGCCATTTTGTATTTTTTTTTATAAAAAAATTTACAATTATTACTTTTAAATTGCCCTCAAAATATACTTGAAATAATTATAAATGTGAAAATTCTCATCTGTTTATATAGTAGGTACTGTCAAGATTTATAGAAATTATATTTAAAATCTTTTACCAAAAATATAAATCAAAAAACATACCTGTGTATAATACCAATGACAATAAGAAAATGAATCGTTTTTGAAGGTATTGGACTATGCCACATTAAAGATTGTGTATAAAGTTGGAATTACTGACAGGAATCGTTTATAATAATTAACATGTTAAGAACTCTATACAATAGATGGTGTTAGCGTTAGCCATATAATTAATTTAAAAATATTACGTTTTTAGTTAACATATCATGTTACATTATTAAGAATAATAAAAAACTCTTCATTTTAACAAAACTTTCACTATTTATTTAAAAAATTGCTTTTTTAATATGTCAATGTGACGATGCTAATTCTAGCGAAACTGCTGTCGTTGAGGTTAAAAAAGTAATTTTTTTAAATAAAATTTTGTTAAAACGAAGATTTTTTTATTATTCTTAATATTTATTATTTCTCTATTGCACATGAGTCTACGTTATATCATTTTTTTTACTTCATTCCATAATTAATGTGAAAAATTAAAGAAAATTATTTTTTATTTAAAAAAGAATCGAAACCTCACTGATTTATTTACACACCTACATTTAAACCTGTGATTCAAAAGTCAGTAAGTTGGAAATTTTCCGATGCGTTACGATTATTAGGCATTGTAGACATACAGGCAACTCAAGAAATCAATCCAGGACGTCTAGCTAACATAAATCAAAATCATTCAAGATCCAATTATTTAAAACGTATGAAGAGAAGAAGCATCACTCTAGAACTTCCCACCTCTACTGTAGAGATGCGCTTGAAGGAACTATTAAAACGAAACTGCAAGAACGCACCATAAAAATCATACATAATAGTCAGGCGGCTTGATACATAAGATAAGAAATATGATAAGAAATTTGCATCCTTTATTTTTGTTATTTGTGAATCTAGGAATTTTCTATGCCTCGGGTTCCCGCATTTTGAAAGTATTAATATTTATAAAAAGCAAAAATGAATTAGTGTTACTTTACATTTATTAAAGTTTCCTCCTGCCGAATATTAATTAATTGCCGTTTTGAAAATAAGGTAGAAAAATTACCCGATTATTGGGAAAAAGAAGAATTAGACATTTACTTTCGTTGGCATCACCTGCGCGTGACTGGATTTGTTTACGTTTATTTGTTTTTTTAGTAATAGTTGTGGCCGCGGTCAGCGTGAAATTCCAATTCTATTTACCTCAATACCTAGCTCAGGTCGAGATAGTGTATGTACAACAGCCAGTTATGACTGTTTCTAGTACTTTGAGAAATAGAGAGATAACGGTTTCTTTACGAATTTGCCTACAAGAAGTAAGAATTGTAAGTTAAGCGAGTGGACAATCAAGAGAAGACTTTGTGCTGCTAGATTATTTCCTCGATCTAGAGCTAGTGGACCGCCGGCTTTCCGTTGAAAGATTACATTTTTCCTCGATAATACTTGGTTTAAAGTTTGCTTAGACAATAGCGGAGTGCAGGTGTGTATTGTTTTCCAATTAATCAAGATTCTTTCCCAAGAGCAGATGTAGGAAACTTGCAGGGAAGGGCCATTAAAAAAATAAGTTATAAAATACAAAAAATTAAGGGGTCAAATCTCTTATTAATTTACTTTTCCATAAAGTAAGTTCTGAATTTAGAAGCATTTCAGATGTGGAAGAGTCAGGGATAGAGTTTTTAACCCTTTCAGTCACAATTTAATTTTAGCAACTTTAAAAATTATTTGATAGTTTAGGGCAGTTGTAAGGATATATAAGAACATACTTTGAGAGTTTGTTTTTAAAATTTTTATTTATTTAACAAAAATTTTTGTTGTCTACAAAATTAGACATAGTACTAAGTAAAAATAAAAATTATGTGTGAAAGGATAAAAAGCAGTTATTTTTGTTATTCATACATAAATGTACATTACATTTTAAGCATTTCCAACGAGATTTTGCATTTTGGCCTTTTTCACATTTGGGATGCTTACATCGCTGTGGAATACCGGGCACATGTATGGGTAAATGACCTATATTATCATTTCTTATTTATTTTATTGGTTGGCGCTCCGCTGTTTAGCATCTTTTTTTAGAAGATCCAGCTGAATTCATATCTTGAGACGGTCGCCCTCTTTTTCTTGTAGTAACGGTACCTAAATGTAAATTCATACTCATCCACTCCCGGAAACTCTTCTGTATCAGAAATATCTTCCTCATTCTCTCCAGTGGTGTCTTATAGTTGTCTGTCCTCACTGTATTCAGCGGGATCAGGTAGTGGATCGCCTATCCTCCTTCTTATAATTGGATCTCATGGTCCTTGGTCCTCTTCCTCATTTTCACTTTCTGCTAAATACTCAATATCTGAGAGCCCTTTTTCCAACTCCTCCAATAATTGTTCGTCGGTAAGAGGAGCACTGTACACTTTTTTCTTATTTACTAAAATAAAATGGGATTAAAACTAAAATTTCTAACTAAAATGGAAGATCATTTATCAACAACGAAAACGTATGGAAGACACGAAAAACCGTTATTTGAGTAACTTTATCTACACTTGTATACGTATTTTTTAGAAGCAATTTTAATTACTAATATAAATAAATCCACCAATTAATTAATTACAACATATCTAGACATATGTAAACATTGTAACAATCACAATAAATAAATTATAGTTCGGTTTAATTGAACGAAAAAAAAAACTACGTAATACTCACGCCCACTTGTCGACGCTATTGTAGCACTGCACATAATAATATTTCATGACCATGAGTAAAATGCTGCAGCGCCGCAACCATTCTTACACAACTGTCTAAAGATCTATAAATGTGCACAACGTGACTATATGCCCAAATTCACATTACAGATTCCATAAGACTACGTGTAAATATTATGTCTACAATTGTAGACGTGGTGACCGAAAGGGTTTTAAGTAAGTCTGCATAGTGGATCCACACAATTGACGAGGACTCATCAATTGAGTTTAATTAAATGCACAGCGTCAAATGTTTCCATATTAAAATGAGTTTCAAGATCCATGAACTGAGGAGCAAAAAAATTATCCCTCATTGTTTGATGTTTTGTAATTCTGGGCCTAAGAAGATTTATTTCTAGATTAGTAGGTAGCAAACTTGGAAACAACTTTCCATATCTTATTAAATTCTTCCTGAGCTTCTAAAAGAGCTTTTAACAACAGAAGCCAAATCCGTAGATTTTAATTGCAGTTGCTTACCTAAAATGAAAGTAGAGGAAAATATACAGGTTATGCAGATAACAGCACTTATAAAAGTTGAGTTAAGTAAACTGTTTTACAAAATGCTTGCTTTATGGATATATTATCTCTCCATCTACCAATACTCTGGAGAACGCTTGTAATAGAATAAAAAAACTCTTTTTTAATTTTTTAAAGGAAATAGGGTGTGAAAAATTGTGGATTATAGACTTATTTATCAATAGGTGGTAACCACATTACTTATACAATTAATAGTTCGTAAATTGTGCTGAACATATAATATAAATGCCCCACCCCCTTCGGATCCGCCACTGTTCTGTCCTACGGGTTCTGAAATGGTTCATCAACACACGACACATGGTATTTGGAAGAAATAAATAATGGTAATTTCGCCACCCAGTATCATTAAGGCGTTAGTACTGTACGATCTTGATGTTAGATCTTTTGAACTGGTTCTGGTTTATCTTTTAAAGACCGTTTGAAACTTGGATTTCCAAAAAAATAGCAAACGTAACAACTCAGCAAAAGTCAAATTAACGACGTTTAGAGGTTCACTTACCTTGATAAACGTCTTTTTGGCTTCTGAGGGCCCTCAACTCCCACTGGCATACATTTTTAAAGTGATTCACTTCAATAAAAGAATTGATAAACAGTCGACACAATATCTCTCACGTTACTCTAGCCAACAACTTGTATATGTGTAGATATTTGTAAAAATACAAAGCTTTAATTGCTTTGCGTACAGAAAACTCGAAAATAAAAATAAACCTCTAAATAATCACGAAAATAAAGACCCACGAAAACAAAAATGTGATACCTACAGGTTGTCTTCCTCGTAAATAACCAATTTTTATTTAAAAAACCAAATGAAAATCCAACAAGTACTACAGGTAAATTCGCCACCAATCTTTAATGGGATGCTAAGCCTACCAGTAATTTCGCCACCGCACTTCTGAGAATTATTATTATTTCACCTGATTTAATTGTTAATGGCATACCTACCTATTTTGCTTAGTACTAAAACACACGGAGCGGTTTCTGGCGAGTCGGCGCCGACTCGGCAGAGAAGCGGCTCAATAACACCAGGCGTCACCGCAGCTTACGACCGACACGTTTTTATCCAGAGATCTTTGGCAGTTGTCTAGTTGTGTCTTAGTGGTTCGCAAATATTGGATACCCATAATAAATTAGAGGAAAAATAGAGACCGTACTGGTCTGACAACGCCGTCAACAAAAACCGCCACAAAACCCCTTACGTGTGTTTAGTCCCATAAGTAAACATTTACTGATGTGCCGACTACAGTCGTAAAACCGCGCGCGGTGCATGATAGCCAGCAGGGAACGCGCTGCCACTGCCATCACGAACCGCAGCCGGGTCGGCTGCCGACTCGACAGAAACCGCTCCGTGTGTTTTAGTACTTATTCTGGTAATTTCCTTGATAGATCATTCACATCAATCGCACTGCACAGTGCACATGAAGTAAACATATCTATTGCTAGATACTTTTATTGTCTCATGTTAACATAATGTGACATAAAAAGGGAAATGAAAAAATACAACAATACAAAATGAATACGAAATAATAGGACAACAGATCCCAAAATAGATTAGATTAGGTTAAGTTAAGTTAGATAAGGTAAGGTAAGGTTAGGTTAGGTTAGGTTAGGTTAGGTTAGGTTAGGTTAGGTTAGGTTAGGTTAGGTTAGGTTAGGTTAGGTTAAGTTACAAGACGTACTGATGATTTGTCGGTTCCAAACAATCAATCCTTATCAAGAAGTAATATACCTGGTGTGGGCAGAGGATTTACAAGTTACTATTAGTGAAATTACTTGTGCCCAATATATCGGCTAATCCTGAAGTTAACGGAAAATGATTATCTTTTAGCACTGCAACACTTCTGTGTTGAATCAGGGGGTTGAGTTTTTGGTTTTTAAAAGTGACAGATAATAATGATGAATAAATATTTCTCTTAATTTAATGTTAACTTTTTTTCTTCTGTGAGAAGTCTTTACCCTTCCTAAGGACCCCCAAACTATTTTTTATACGGGGCCCCGCCAAGGCACGTTACGCCACTGCTACTGTAGTAAGCTCCGGAAAAATTGAAAGCATCTTCTTTGAAATTTAGTTTTATCTTGGGTTTTAAGTACATGCTTTGTAGACCATCCTAATGCATCTTGTATTAGATTATAGGTCGATGGCGCCGGCAGAGAGAGGTAGGGGGGGGGGCTTGACCCCCCCCTGGATCAGGAAAGATTTTTTTTAATATTGTTAAATAATAACACAGTTGCAAATGTAGGCAATATAGAATTTAGCTTAACAAGAAAGATTTAAGGTAAAAAATGGCCAAAATCATGAGTTTGATAAATATTAAAAATTTTCCGGACCCCCGGTATGTCGCCCCCCTGTCAAAATTTTTGCCGGCGCCCCTGATATAGGTACTTCGTTTTTATTCACACCACTCGTTGTGAAATATTTCAGAAAATATAAATTTACTGTATAATACTAATAAAAAAAATGTACATGGTACATTCTTGAAATCGAGTACATACCTGATATATTTATCTACATTAAGTATATAAAGTTTTTATAAATTATTATACATAATGCGTAATCAGTACCTATCAACGTTGAAATCGATTAGTCAGTCTATTTAAAATAAATTCTCTCGGATGTTTGAATTAAACCGAATTCTCGGGCAGCTCCCCAACTGCGATACTCTCGACAAATTTAATCGGTACGCTATATTTGTGTAAATATTGTTGTTGTGTGTGTGTACTGGCGCATCAGTAGTTTTTGCCTTTTTCGAGTGAAACGTATAATGATTTTGGTGGTTTTGACTTTCTTGTGGTTAGCCGTGTGTTTTTACTTTGTTCGATCCAATTCTTCGCTTTCTCATCATAAAAATAAGGTAAATTAAAATTACACAAGATAATTCATCTTTGGATCGTGAATGGTATTTTATTCAATTTGGACAAGGTAAACTAGCTTAGAATGGACTTGATTCTGCTGAAAGGAGAAAATATAATTAAATTTTGCTGCTGATGTATTTATTTAGCTTGTATCTTCTAATAAGCAGTTGAACCATTGAGATTTAAGATTCTGTGTTTTTTAATACGTTCCAGAATTTAACAATTAATTGCCTTAATTATATTCGAATAATATTCCCACTGTTCTCACCCAGTTTGATAGGGTAAAGCTATTACATTATATTTTGTTTTACGGCTCCCAAATCAATTCAGAACGTGCGTACCTATTCACAATTATACCGACAATATTAATATAGGTAATAAGTAAGTTCTGTTTATTGGTTTGCTGTTGAATTTCAATAAATGTATACTAAGTGACATAAAAATCCGAACACCCAGTTTAAATGATTTTATTTTAATAAAATTTGGTGAATTTATTTATTCTACTGAAATAAACAATTGATTAAATTTTCAGCCTTATCAGTTAAAGATTCCGGTTTTTATACTGCTTTTTTTGAAATCCACTAACAATCCAAAAATTAATATTGTAGCCGTAATAAGGATCCAAATTTTGCGGATTTTGGTTCTTGACATTCTTTACGATTGGTTACGATGCCTAGGGTAGGGAGACCTGTACCATTTCGACAACTTAGTGGGTTTGATAGGGGTAGTAAAGTGGGACTTCGGGAAGCTGGATTTTCTTTTCGGGAAATTGCAGTTAGAGTCAAAGAAGTGGAGACACCGTGGTTAGGTGTTGTCAGGCATGGCTTCGAGTAGGCCTTACGGAAAGAGCAAGGGGCTCTGGACTTGAGATGGGCAGATTCCCGGGAAAGGAGTTTTTGGGAAAGTTCCCGGAAAGATTCCCGGGAACGTTCCTTAAAATTGGAAATGTAAGGGAATGTTTAAAAAAACCGAAATGATTTTGCCTCTTTATTCCATCCATATATTAAAAAAATAAAAGTTTAAAAAATTAACACATTTTATTCTTTACTAATGTAGTAAGATACAAACTAAGAACATAACTCAAACATTATACTCATGAGATGAGTGGAAACGTAAAAACCTAAAACATTACTACTGTATTGTTACTGCAATATTGCAATTGTAAGTATAGACAAGTTAGTACAAATACACAACACGCATGTCTCATAATCACAAAATAAAAAAACCTAATTGTCCGAGGCTAACTCATTTAACCTATCGTCCGGTGAGTCAGAAAAACAAGAACTGGTTTCGCTCACTTCATGATCTGATTCTAACTCGACAGAGTCATTATTGCTGGAGTCGCCCGAAGAGTCCAATTGACCAAAATTGCCTTCAGGTTTTTTTGTACTCTTAATATTTGTTTGTCGCGTATTATAGATTTTATTGTTCTCTGTTATATCATTTTGTTGCTTCTCGGCCTCGGAGTCCTCGGACGTTTGTTGAGTCTCGTTTTCATTACTGCTGGTCTTTAATAAAACCGCACACATAACCTCAAAATATGACGCGCATAAGCATTTGAGTGGGAATGTGTATGGGAACGTTCCCGAAACGTTTCCACTTTTCGAGAAAGTGTGGGGAATGTTCAGTAAAATTAAGAATCAAAAAACAAATCCGAGGAAAATTTTATTTTTTTGGTGCAGTGTGATATTAACTCGGTTATAAGACTATAAAATAAGATTCAATTTTGTGCTTTTAAAAACATTCCCAGTTTTTGGTCACTTTCCCTACGCTAAAGGAAAGTTCCCGGAACGTTCCCTGGGAATGGAAACGTTCCCTAGGGAACCTTCCCACTACTCTGGACGCCCCCGTAGAACAACAGACCGTGAAGATCGCCGCTTAAGATTATTAGCCTTAAGGGGACCGTTTCTCCACTATCAGGTCCATTGCAAATGAATAGTTTGCAGAACACGGAAGACCAAGTGTTTACCGACCACACTGGGTCCTCCCTTTAACTCCAGAACACCGACATAATCGCCTTGAGTGGTGCAGAGAACGGTCACTCTGGGATCAGGAATGGAACAGTATTGTCTTTAGTGACGAGTCTTGATTTTGTTTAGGCATGCACGATGGTCGAGCGAGGGTTAGAAGACGACCTGGTGAAAGGAGAGATCCACGGTTTTTTTGTTGAAACGCGCAGCATTATAACCAAGAAGTTTTAGACCCCATCCCCTATGTTGACACCCTGGCAAATCTAACAAGATAATGCCTTACCACATGTCGCAAGAGTCACAATAGACTTCTTTCAACATAATGATGTCACATTGTTACCTTGGCCACCAAGATCTCCCGACTTATACCCAATTGTGTACGTGCGGGATATGATGGATAGGAGATTGCTCAATTTGCAGTGTCCACCTCAGACTGTAGAAGATTTTCGAGAGAAGTTGGTGGTTGTCTGGAATGAGATACCACAGGAGTACATTGACCACCTGATCAGAAGCATGCCTAGGCGCGTTGGAGAATGCGTAACACATCGAGGTGCATCCACACATTATTAAAGGTAAAAGGGCTTAAAAGCAATGCAATCATTTTGAAATTTTTATCATTTACTTATTATGCTTCAGTAAGTACTTATACGAAATTTTATTAACATAAAATAATTTAAACTTGGTGTTCGGATTTTTATGTCACTTAGTATATATTCATCCGTTTGAAACCTTAGTTTTTAATATGTAGAAACCTGTCAAATTTCATTAAAATTAGTAGCACGTAATGGAATATATTACGTGCTACTATGCAGTAAAATTCTAATTTCCTAATTGAAAACAAGTAGGTTCTAGGGTACAGTATGAAGTAAAAACTGTTTTCTCTTCAAGCAGTCCGAAAATTCATATTTATGTATGTAAAAGTAGTAGAAATACGAATGTATTCATTAGCGACGGACAAATTATTTCAAGTCCCAATTGGAGAAGTAATTGAAGGGCGCACCCTCTGACGTCATAAAGTACCGTTAATAGAACATTTTATAATGGATAATATTTATTAATTATCCAAAAGAAAAAATAAATATAATAAACAATTGCTAGTCATTAAATTTTCTGTACTGTGTTGAAATTTTATATATAACCAGAGTAGAAAAGGATTTTTTTGTCTCTTTGTCATTGTACTGATGACTCAACACAAAGAGTCCATTCTACTCCCAAGTGTGCTATTTAAAACTCAAACATATATTGTATTTTTTATTTTTTGGACAGGATGAGCTTTCTGAGAAATCATTGTTGGCGACCAAAAAGGACGAGCTGGATGCGGCGTCCAAGCATTGGAAATCCAGAGTGGAAAAATCTGACGCGGATAAATTTTCCGTTGCTGGAAAAATGAGCGAGAAAATACGAGATGCCGTTCCAACAATCAATATTCCAGCAACAAACGATAGCAACAAGAAAACTCCTCAAGCAAAAAGATTCAAACTAAAAGAAGGTACACAGTTAGAATACACAGTAAACTGTAGTTTAAGTTTTCCTCTAAATATTATAAATATGTGTCTTTGTTTCTTTTAAAGGCTCTATATTTTATTTAGCAGAAACTTGGCTAATTACAAAGGAATGCAATATCTCCTATCATAATGGTTTTCAATGTTATGATTCTTAAAATAATCCTATCAAATGTTATTTATCTTGATCACTTTGTTTACGTTGTTTAATTAATGAAAATGTAGTTGCATTGCGTGACTTGGTAAACTATGTTAAGCCAATAAACATAAAAGTACAGGGTATATTTCTGATTTTTGGTTGAAGGTTGGATATTGAACTTGAAACGCATATTGTACGCATAAAATATTGTAAAAAGCTCTTAAAATGACAACCTTATAAGTTTATTCTTTTAAAAATGAAAAAAAAATGGTAAAAACCTTAACTCATACATGATTCATACAAAAGTTGACATACCATACAAGTAAAAAATAATGGTTGACATACCAGACACTTGAAATGAAAGCTGTTTAAATAAACAATTGAATAATACTAAAACTGTATTATCAGTGGCATGGAACAAAACTATGATATGGTATTATTTACTATTAACATTACATCGTAAATAAATTTACATTCCAAAGCACCGACGTGGAAAATGAATGATTTGAAAATAAGTTAAGATTTGTGATAATAATTATAACAATCAGATTAGATCGGGCGAGGTTGCATTTTAAGATTATTATAAAATATAAATTGTTTAGTGTTTTGTATTAGAATCGGTTATCTTAATTGTCAAGAGTATTACATTATATATTGATTTTCTAAAAAAAATGCATTTAACATCTACAAAGAGTGGCTCAATTGTAACGAAATTTTTATATATCGGTCAAGTTAAGAACAATAAATAAATTTGCAAGAAAACTCCACGGTTTATTTAAGAAATTAACTTTTTATCTTAATAACAGCTGTTTCATCTTATAATGAGTAATTTCGGAATAAAATGTGTTTCCATAACGTAAGGGGTGGTAGAGGTAATGGATTTTGAGATGAGCTTTGACCTTGAAAATAGCTGTGCGGTAATGCAGGCAGCAACTCACTAAATTCAGAAAGTGAAAACTAAAAACATCGGTTTGGTTTTATGACATAGCACACTTATAGTCCAATCAAATTATGTTAAAAATAACATAATTTTATTGCAAAATATAATATAAAATTTGTACCAATAATAAGCGTACAGTCAAAAGTGTCAAATGCCATAGCTATTTATTTTTGTTTTTTGTTTGTTGGAGTGTGCGATAATTTGTTGTTAAAAAATAATCAAACTAATTTGTGATTTTTGCATTAAATGTAAATAAAAAAATGCAAGTTCTTAAAGATAAAACTTAACCTCACAAACTCAGATTAATTTCTTTGGTCTGCCAAAATACTCGGAGTTTAAAAGATCGTAATCCGATTGCTGCAAAATGATATTAAAAGAAAAACTTAAAGCAGCTGGAACATTAAATGAAAAGAAGTAGCACCAGTAGCAATATTAAGCTCAATCAGATTATTATTAGGAGTTGCTGCTGAAGAAAATCTTCAACTCCAACAACTAGATGTCACTACAGCTTTCTTAATTAGAGAATTAGACGAAGAAATTTATATGGAATTACCAGAAAATTTTGAAAAATATATACAAAAAATAGTTTTGAAAGAAAGTTCAAATATTTAAAACATCGGTTAGAATGTTAGAAGACTTAAATAAAAATAACACTTGTTTTCTACAGAAAGCACTACAGGGTGTCCTACGACGAGTGCCACTTAGAAGTTTATGGGGAAGGAAAAACGCGAGATTAATGAAATTTGGTATACAGGGGTTTTTGATACTTCTGAGATTAACTAAAATATTTTCAATTTGATCGCACTTCCGGTTATACCGGAAACCTACACCAACTTCACTATTTTAAATGCAACACCCTGTTTATTTTCTTATTTTTGGTTAGTTCGTTAAATTTAAGTGTTAGTTTATATAAGGTACTTTGTATCTAAAATTAACCGTTTAGGAGAAATTTAATGTTTTTCGAAAATTTTGACAGAAATGACGCTTAATAAAATGATGATTATTTCAATACCTAAATTATTTAAATTAAAAAGTAAATGTATTATTTTGCATTTAAGATCTTCAATTGTAAGTAAATAAAGTGTATTGAAAAAAATATTATACAGGGTGATTCCTAATAGTTTTTGAGATATTAGATACTTTACATTAAATTTCTCCTAAACGGTTAATTTTAGATACAAAGTACCTTCCATAAACTAACACTTAAATTTAACGAACTAACCAAAAATAAAAAAATAAACAGGGTGTTGCATTTAAAATAGTGAAGTTGGTGTCGGTTTCCGGTATAACCGGAAGTGCGATCAAATTGAAAATATTTTAGTTAAAATCAGAAGTATCAAAAACCCCTGTGTACCAAATTTCATTAATCTCGCGTTTTTCTTTTCCCATAAACTTCTAGGTGGCACTCGTCGTAGGACACCCTGTATATGAAGCAGGCTGGGAGACAATGGTATAAGAAATTAGATACAAAATTGTTTAAAACGTCCAGTAAAAGACAAAAAAAAGAAGAGTTACAAAAATATTTTGAAATGAGAGATCTAGACAATTTAATTTACTGGTTAGGAATAGAATTTCAACAACATGCAAATTTCATAAGTGTCAGCCAAAGCAAATACATACAAGAATGACTCGAAAGAAATTAAATGAAAAGTAAAAGTATTTCTAGTCCCATGGAAGTAGGTTCTAAACTAAGTACTGCTGGGAGGCCGGCTTTTCAATGAGACAAATTTCCTATCAATAGGGACGCAGTGTATCAACAATCCTACATTGATGGTGACTTTATATAATTTCCTGAATACTGCGACTCTGAATTTCCACTAGCATTCTATTTCGCTCATTGGTCTGACAATCATCACATACATGCAATAGATTTGTTTGGGACCCAAACCTCAAGATTTTCTACATGTCTTCAAAGATAGCCCTATGGACTTTTTCCAAATAAGCGTTCCAAGTAAGTTTCATATCTAGGATAATCCCCAAATATTTTACTTCTGCTGCAAATGGAATAACTTCACTCTTGTAGGAAAGTGACGAAAGATCCTCCAACTGTTTTATAGTCAAGGTTGAAAATGTAATGCTTTTTTAAGATGAATTAAACGCATAATCTGAAAGTAGTATATATTAAATAAGTTATATTTTATTTTTAGCCAAGATATTATACTAATATGAATAAAAAGTAAGCTCTTTTTTTGGTTCTATAATTCTTATTATTGTATACATAATTTGGTTGAATATCATAGCCATCCTAAAATAATAAAAATAATACTTCATTTTTATCCTCCCATTAATAAACAAACAATACTCTTAGTGATTCAAGTTGGTATAAAGATAAAATAGATAAGAAATTTATTTATGAATAACTATTTTATTTGGTGCCATGTATGTAGGTGTTTAAAGGTGTTTTCAATTAATGGATGAAATGTGTAAGTTTTTTATTTGAATTACTACAATTGTTCATTCAATTTTTAAGATATTATATTGTAACAAACAGAAAGTAGATAATTAAAATAGCAAAATTATTATATTTAAATATGTATTATAATTTTGTGATTCTTATCTAACTTATACCTTTTGTTTATATATTTTTATCAATTGTAGCCACCAAAAACTGCATACCTACAGTGCTTTATTATGTTGTCATTTATGTTTTACAAACTTATTGAAACAGTAGCAAATATTTAATTTGCTTAGCTTCAAAAAGGCAATTTTATAAATCACTTTTCTTTTTGGTTCTAATTTGTACTAAATAGTTTTAAAATAATTTACAGGTCCAGATTCGACGCCAACTTCACCTGAAAAAAATAGCAACTTTGATCTCACTAGAAGTAAATCACTTTCTTATCCATCCAGTTACATCTCCAAACAAGGTAATGTGTAAAAAGTGGATCTTACTATTTCTATTATTATTGATTTAAATCAAGCATGAAATTTGTTTAATTAATTTGTATATTCATATTAATAACATTGGTATTTAGTTTAAGGTAATTTTACTAAAAATAATTTATTACTTAACATAGTGTTCATTATTTTGTTATTCGTAAACTTTTTATTATACTTCCCAATTTTCTAATTACTGGATCAATACCAGAACACCCAAATTCTTTACAATATCTACCCTGATCTAAATAATATGCCATAAAGTTAGGTTAGGTTTTATTTGAGTGCCTACTGTGGCTCACTGCTAGGTTATATTTGTTCTATCAGAGCCCTATGCCTCTAATGAAGCTTATCATGGTTGTTGGCAACATGTCCATGAAGTATGCAGATTGATTTATTGATCCTTAATCTCTCAAGCTCCCGGCAGTTGTACAAAATATGCGCTTAGTCTTACAGAATCTGCTGTTCACACTCTATCAGTTTCGTTGTTTTCATATTCGTACGTTCTGTTTGCTCATATTCAGTAGCCCTTCATATCCCTTTTTAAAGAGATCTGTGGGTGTCTTAAACCTTCTAACTCTAACCAATAAGAACGTCTTCTCTGATCTACCCAGTTCGATATTGTTTTTCTGGCTACGCTATTCGCTATGCATAGGTATGGCTCCAGCACTTTTTCTAGCTAGAAGATCAGTTTTATTTACAAGCTAACTTGTTGTCGATCTAATTGGATTGCATTAACTTAAGCTCACCGCCTGGATATCCGAAGTTTTTTTTTTAATTTTGGATAGGCAATTTATATGCCATATATTATATTATTTTTTTAATATTTTTGTTTTGTTTATTTTAAATTATTTTACGTAAAATGGTTTGTATCTTTTATTCAGAAGTCACTGTTGTTTATTTTATGTCTTAGCCAGTTAAGTTTTTTTTTTATTTTTCAGATACAGACAGTTCTAAACATGTTAAAAAATCAGTATCAGTACTTAATCCCGATGACATAACTTTGCGAACATTTTTCAAAAGTTCTGACAGCAAAGAACGTTCAGAAGTCTGCTTAGACGATTTTGATGTTGTAGAAAGACAGTCATTGCTAGTCATCAAAAAGAACGTACAAGTTCAGAGAAGAAGAGGTGTTTCGAAAAATCCCATCAAGGCTCTTGCTAGTAGGACTGATATTGTTAATGAATATACAGAAGTATTAACTGGGGTTGCTGAGAGAGAGAAAAAAAGACTTAATATTGAAAAACGTAAGTTTTCATAAGTACGTTAACAATGTAAATGTTGGTAGTCATTTATGATAAATCAATTAAACATATCTTTTTGTTTTAGTCGCCAAAAATTCGAATAAAGCTCTCGAAGCTTTGGCTGGTTTGGCAAGTAACGAAGACTTTAAATCCGTTGCCTTGAAAAAGTCATCGAACCCCATTGGTTACCAACCTTGGAAAGATATTATGCTTTTGCAAGTAAAGGGTAGAAGACATATACAAACTAGACTTGTAGATCCTGTTGCTAGCAGTATTAATGAGGGCGATAATTATATTTTAATAACGCCAACCGCTCTATACACGTACATAGGTGCCTACTCAAATGTTATAGAACAATCTAGAACTTCGGATATAGTTAACCATATACAAAAAACCAACGACATGGGATGCAAAGTAGACAAAGTATATAATATTAACGGCAAGGATAGAACATCAAAACACGCTTTGCAATTTTGGAAAATTTTAGGAAGCAGTAGTGTCCCTGAGACAATAGATGCTGGCCATCCAGATGAAGATGAAACATATGAATCTAATATTCTCCACACTAATATGATATATACATTAGAAAATGATGAGCTTGTACCTTTTGACAAATATTGGGGTACGATACCGAAAATTGAAATGCTAAAAGATACAAACATCATAGTGTTCGATTTTGGGTCAGAAATGTACGTTTGGAGTGGTAAAAATGCTCCATTAGATAAAAAGAGAGTGGCTTTAAAATTAGCCAAAGAAATGTGGGATGAAGGTTATAATTATTCCGACTGTAACATCTGTCCTCTAAATATTTCTAGTATACTCGGAGCGAGGTCGCAGAAAACTTTACCATTAAAATCCGATAAACGACCCGAATGGGCTTTATTTGCTAAAATAACGCAACACCGAGAAACAATCCTTTTTAGAGAAAAGTTTCTTGACTGGCCGGATTTTTCTAGGGTAATTAGAGTAAGAAGCGATGAAAATGTAAGACAAGTCAGTGGATCTATAGATATTCATCCTTTCGATGTAGACGAAATGATTAAGGAAAAAAACAAAGAACCGGATTTAATTGTAGAGCATACACATCTGGGCAGGGGTGACCAGTATTTTGATGAAGAAACTCGTCGCTTGTTTGAGTATGAATCTCTGAAACTCAAAGGTTGGAGAATTTTGGAAAATAGCTACGAAGAACTGCCAGAAAAGTCCTTGGGGCAATTTTACGATGGTGATAGTTATATATTTAGGTGGGAGTTTCGACAAACTGTTAAAGGAAGAGAGTTAACTGGAAAACCTTCAAAACATGCTGCCGTGGGAAGAGATCGATGTATCTTCTTTTGTTGGCAAGGTAACAACTCCTCCACTAATGAAAAAGGAACTGCGGCTTTTCTTACTGTAGAACTAGACAAACAGGTAAACAAATTATTTGTTTAAAATAATTTCTAATTTTTTAAGTATAATATCATAATCGATTTATTATTTATAAATAGTCCTTTTACTATACCTTGATCCGGTATCGAACCTAGGACTGCTTGGTCAAAAGACTTCTGCACTTTCCACTACACCGTCACACATAAGCATAGTCTGAAGCAACATTTGTATAAAAATAACTAGCGTTTGAGTATTCTCTGCGTAAAATAAAATAAAAATAATATCATAAAATAATAAATTGTCAGTAAAAAAAATAAAGTATTTAATACATTTTTACACTTTTTTTAAATGATTTTATTGGCCAAAACATACAAATTAAATACATATTAAACTATATTATAAAGAAATATGCATTTAGCCAAATAGCAGAGTTCAAATTCCCAGTTAAAACTGGGTTTTGCTCTTCCACTCAACCAGTAAAGCCCCATTTATATAGAAAAGTTCCTATGTAAAATGTGCCTCCGAAATTCCACATTTACAATTATATTAACAGAAAAGAACCTAATTACTAAAATTTACTAGAATCTAAGCACCTTAAGTAAAGCCTCGAGACGGAATGCCTGCAGTTAAGCTGACAATGAATTTTTTGTAGCGACCAATAGAGATGATATTTAATTTTCCTTGCATTAGCCTTTTTTTAATTTTTTGTTTGAACGCAAGATCTGAAAAATATTTTAAATCATTCGGTAACCAGTTGTAAACTTTAACAATATTATAAGTAAAACAGCCTTTGAACAGATGAGTGTTATATTTAGGAATTGTTAAGCGACCTCTGTGCCTCAGGTTCGAGTTATGGATATCTGTTCTATAACCAATTTTGTTGCATAAATAAACCGGTTTTTCATTTTTAATAATTTAATGATATATACACTTTCATGCAGCACAGGGCTTTCAGCAATATTTAACCAATTCAAATCCTTAATGTATTTAGAAGTAGGAGTACCATTTCTAAGCCCATATATAAATCTTATACAACAGTTCTGCACCCTTTGTAGCCTTAAAATATCCCTTTTTAATAACCCCGGACCAAACACAGCATCCCCATAGTTCAAATGTGACAGTACAAGAGAGCTTCATATAATATGACCTTAAGTTTCTTATTTAGTATTGCAAATACACAAAATTGAAGTAACATGGGTTGAGTAGCGTAAATCAGAGTCTATCATTATACCAAGATTTTTTACAGTATCAACGAATTTTATACTCTCTCCCCTCACTCTAATATTTAGTTGGCTTAGACATCTTTTTTAGGGGCAGGTTTTCCGAATAGGATAGCAACTGATTTGGTGTTATTAACAGTAAGACAAAATTGGTTGGAAATTGTAACTAGTGATTCTATATCTTTATTGATATGTCGACATGCTACTTCAACACAATCCTCGGGAAATGTATAATAAATCTGTGAGTCGTCGGCATAAACATCATGGGAACAATATATTTTTTTTTGTGAAATTAACAAGAATAAATAGTAAACAAAATGGGCCCTAATATTGATCCTTGAAGGACTCCGTATGTAACATCTAAAAGAGTAGAAGTCATCTTGTAAATTACTAATTGTCTTTGATTACATAAATAGCTGCGTTAATGTTAAAACCGATGTAATGTAATATTGGTAGGAGTAACTTATGATTAATACGGTCAAAAGCTTTTGAAAAATCTAACAGAATCAATGCAACTAATCAATTTTCATCTAGGGCCCTATGAATATCATCATCATTTACTTTTAATAAAGCAGTTGTACAACTATAAGATTTTCTAAAGCCAAACTGATGGATAGGTAAAATGTTAGTTAGAAAAACTAAATTATTGTATAAAATATTATTGTAAAATAATTTAAAATGTTGAATCTGGAACCGTTGGCGAAACTGATACCGAAAACCGTTTACACTACCACTACTCCAACACACACTTTTATATGCCTGACGCGCGTTTCGATAACCAAGTTATCTTCTTCAGAGACCGGTCTCTGTGTGTTGGTGTAGTGGTAGTGTAAACGGTTTTCGGTATGGAATAATTTGTATTTCTAAACAAAATATTATTATATTGTAAATAAATACTTAGTTTTATGAACATTTTCTTTAAATACTTTTTATCAATTCTGGAAAATAAGGAGGCGCATCTTTTTTATATTGATACAGTAAATACTTTTGTCAGAAAACTTTTTATTTAATTAAAACTAGAAATTATATGGATCGAAGTTGTAAACTATACTGTATAGGTAATATAAATGTTTTATGAGAAAGATAAAATATTTAAGTAATATTAACGTAATTCTAACGTACCTAATATGTTTTTGTACTGTATCAACAACGTAATAATGTGGTAACTCCCTAAAGTTAATTTGTATAAATAAAAACAAAGTAAACTATTCACTATATTAGTAAAATATTGGTGTTTCTAGTATGGCCAATTTGAAGTAATTGCAACTAGTAAATATTACCTTATAGTCAACTGTAAATTAATGATTGAGTAGTTATTTTACCTATAAAGTTGGTTGGGGTTCCTTATAATTTTTCATTTAGTTGCTTGAGATATCTGTCAAAAAATCCTTCAAAATCATTAATAATTAAATAGATTTAATACTTTCACATATTATGTGAATGTTAATGTTAATATTAAAGTACATTACAATAACCATACTTTCAGTAAAAATGAAATATAATGTACCTGCAAATAATATTGCAACTGCGATACTGTCAATTTAAATGTTTTAACCGTCATGACTAGGGATTAAGTGGTGAAATATGTAGTTTATAGTTGAATAAATATATTTTTTTAATTTTATCGAAGAAAAAGTGTAGTGTGCTCCTCGTGCAGAAAGCCTATTTCATACTCGCGTAGTTTCTGCAATCGCATTCGCTCGTTCCACAACTTTCACACATCGAATATTTTACTTATTGCACTTGTGGCACACTATATTATTATGTTTGTCATATTTCAGAAAGCTCCACATATCAGAGTTGTTCAGGGATCAGAACCAGCCGCATTTTTGCGACTATTTAATGGAACTATGGTAATTTGTAAAGGAAAACGTGATCTAGTGGATAAAACGAAAACTCCCAAGTTATTTATAGTACGAGGAGAAAAAATGAATGAAATTTATTTGATGGAAGTTGCTTTAAGCATGAGTTCACTCAGAAGTAAATCATCCTTTGTCATTGTCGATGTTAAGGGCAAACAGGTTAGTAATTATGATCTTCTAGAAAATAAATTATTGAGTAATGACCAAACTATATTTTCAAACAAAACTGAAAACGACTCTTCCTTTGTTTTTCTAGTTACAGTCTAAGCAGCCATTGATTATATTTAGAGGTTTAAGTTAAAAACTTTATTTGTTTCTCATTTGTAAACGTCAGTTTCCAAAAACACAATAATAATCAAGAAAATTTATTTTATCAAGTCACTAACTTGTAAAACTGACAGTTGCAAAATTGTTACAAGTTAGTAGTATTATTTACATTAGTGTGATTGGGGTAACTGAATATGTTTTGGTGGTCTACTTGAATCAACTATCAGCTAGATTCAGCCCTAATACTTTATGGGCAAAATGGTTTATGCTGAAAAGCTGCTGAGAAATGAAAGAAAATACCCCTGTTCTTAGGTTTGTTTTCCTTAAAAAATTTATTGAAAAATATGACGTTTAGTTGTCATTTGCAGATTTCAAAAGGTAATTATTAAGATTTTTTTGTAATTTTTCTAACCTTTTTACAAATGAGAAACAAATAAAATATAAAACAATACACGCAAGGTAACGGGTTTTACTGGCTCAAGGAGGTAACTGACTCGTCAGTTATATCCTCCATTCGCCAGTAAAAACCCTCTTACCTTGCTAGTAATGTTATATTCTATTAATGACAAAATTAGCATAGAGAAAAAATTATAATTTTTTTTCAAAGTTGTAATACAAAATTTGTTTAATTGGTAGTTTATAAAGTTTTATTTTTATCAGATCATTATATGGCATGGTATACGATCGAGTAGCCAAAAGAGAAAAGTCGCAAAAAAGTCAGTTGAGAACATAATGCAAAAAAAACCTTTCGAATTAAACTTGGATCAATTCGACGAAAATTTAGAGATCATTGAGTTGGAAGAGGGCTCGGAATCTGAAGAATTTTACAAAATACTTGGGAAAGATACAGAAAGCTATTACTCTTTGGTTAATAGAAAAGAAAATTCCGATCATACTGCCAGGTTATTTAGAATGAGCAGCATTACTGGTGATTTTGTTGCAACAGAAATTTTGTGCCCTCACAGGAGTGAATATTCTAGTCCTTATCCATTTGTGCAATCAGAATTGTATTCCGCTAGTCAACCAGGTACGATAAATAACAAAAAATATATATTCATTCAAGATTATTTTCTTCTGACAAGTACATATAAAATTATTGTTTGTATCACAGATATATTCATACTAGATAGGAAATGTCAATGAAGGTAGCCATTTTTTAATAATAAGAGATCTACGCTTCTGCGCAATGAAACGTACAGAGCACGTTAAAAATTTAAGTTAAATTTTGGAGCTTATAATTTTTGAATTAAAAGTATAAAGCTTTATTCATTTAATTTAATTTGAATTTTGTGGTTTACAAAAATAAATTACTAGATCTTACTTCAAACTTTATTAATGCGAAAAATTATAAAAATAAGGAACAAATAACAATGGTCGCATTCACCCGACGTAATATGTTACTAGAATGTAGGGGACCGGCATACTAAAAGTATACAGTGATTGGTACCATTTATTGATATAAAAGACAGGTTAGAGTAAAAAGGTGAATCCATCTAGATATGATACTGCAGCTTCTAGTGCGATTTTTTTGCAAATTCTAATAACGGTCGTGAGTCTGCGTCACATCCAAACCGTCAGATTATTATGTAACAGCTTTTTTTAGGTTCATTTAACCTCTCAAAAAATCTGACGCGCTTGAAAAATTTTTTTTTCCATTTTCAACCCTAACGTACGACCACCCCCATCATGGAAACCGTCAGATTAACAGTTTTTTTACATTTTTGAAAATCTATAGCCGCTCCCCCCATCGATGAAAAGGTGTAAATTATATAACATTTTTTTCTTTTTATCACCTATGCTTCTCAACCCAATAGGTCTCTATGATGCTCGAGTAAATCCCGATTTAGCATCGTGGGCTCGCCTACTATTCGCCTTTTCGAAAGTCTAGACGCCCTCTGGAGGATAAATAATAAACTTACTTTGTGAGTAATCCCAAATTATTTTTAATTTTATTTTGGATTGTTATGTGGAGGTTGATGTTTGATTCTTTTATTTGTATTTGTAAAATTACCACCAAACAATTAAAACACACAACTCAACCACTAAGTTCGACACCTTAAACAAAAAGATTACTCACAATCCTCCATATTTGTTTACGTTTCTTAGCGCCCTCAACGGTAGTCGAAATCGCGAATAGCACTAAGACAAGCTAGGGGTGGACCCAGATGATATTTTTCAATTTTTCTGTGTTTTATTTTCATGAAAAATTTGTTTATATTATTTTTTGGGTATATTGAATCGTGAAAGTTATAAAGATTAACTAATAAGTTTGATTTATTATTAACCGCAATCACAAAAGAAAATTATAGATTTTTGCAATACCCACTTCAATTGTTGAGCAGTGTACTTTAATGATGATTTTGAGGAAATTAATTTATGTTATTTCTTTTGTATTATTTAAAACATTAATTTAATTAACATGACATCAAATGACACTACTTTTTTTTAAAAATTAATTAGTTTATAAAAACAAGATGAAATAAATTATTTTTTGTACATTATATTAATATAACTGATTTTACAGCTTTATTTTTAATTGACAACAATCATGAATTGTGGCTTTGGCAAGGGTATTGGCCAGAGAAAGATGATGAAGATGACTCAGATTTATGTGATCAAACAGGCTCAGGTGCAGTCCGCTGGCAAACTGAACGAAAAGCTGCAATGCAAACAGCTATTAATTATTGGAAGAAGCTTCATGGTAACAAACCTGTGGTTGGTTATTTAGTTTGGGCAGGCCTCGAACCACTACAATTTAAAAATATGTTTCCAGCTTGGGAAGATAGACCGGATATTGCCGAATTGAATAAAAAAGTAAGTTAAACATAATATCTCGTATTTTATTGAAAATCAACCCACTTGATGATTCCCGTAATTCAATTGAGAAGCAGTTTAAGCTGGAAGTTAATTTAATTGTTTTTAATTTTGTTTTAGGAGGGTAGAAAAGAAGCTGAACTAATACCAATCGAAAAAGAATTAACACTTTTATCTAGAACAACTTATCCCCTATCAGAGCTTCTTCAAAGGCCTTTACCAGTTGGTGTGGATCCCACCAATATCGAGAAATATCTTTCACCTGATGATTTCCAAAAATTGTTAGCCATGACTAAAAAGGAATTCGATACATTACCGCCTTGGAAAAAAACTGCCCTTAAAAAAGAAAAGGGATTATTTTGACCGATATTTAGTTTTTTCGTAGAGTGTCTTTTGAGTGGATGCTTTGATTATTCAAAGCCCAAGGATTTTATTTAATATTGTATTGTTGTTTTATATTGTGTACTTCAGGAGATATGCCGAAGAGAAACAAGTAATACCTCCTAATCCTACCTAATAATATTTAAAACAATTCACCAAATATCGACATATCGTTTCGGTCAGTGTAACCATATCTTTCTAGTATTCTCTTTTATATAGTAAATTTTGTTGTCATTTCATGTTTCTACATTTTTTAAATGTCCTTTTTTTTAAAGTTAATTGCTAAATTGCTAAATAGCATAAAATATTGTAAAGGAGTGCCCACTTTATGTTAAAATACAGTAGCTTCCTTGTATCTATTTAACACAAAATTTATGGCTTTTTGTTATTAGCCAGTTATAAGAGTTTTAATCAATTAATCTCAATAATAAAAATTACTATTTTTAAACAAAATTGAATTAACTATTGTATTTATTATGTTTAAACGAAACTGACTGAAACACTGACTGTAACACTAAAACAACAATTTTCTAAATTTCTTATGGTAGTTGAAATGATATAAATATTATTTTATATTTACATTGTTTTAAAAACATATCAAATTTTAGTAAAATCAAAAAACTTATCAAAATTATAAAAATATTTGTGACATTTTTGTAATTTTTTTTAACTTCAATATTTATATAAATATGGCAAGATTGAAATATTGACATTCGATACATGTCGTTATTTCATTTTTTATGACTGTACTGTTAACGTGTCATAATAACATCTGTTTATATTCTCAGTAAATAATGTATAAACATGTCAAATAAATACGTATGATACAAAAATAATTTATTAATCGCTTGGATTTATAAATCCTAGGCATACTTTTTTAATACAAACGCACAGACCGATCATCCAAAGCTTTACTTTTGGATTGTCCTTTAAACTGAAAATCAATCTTTTGTACAAAACGTTCAGTGTCAAATTGTACTAATCTGTGAATATTTAAACACAATTTGAAGATTTTTTGTGCCTAGTAATAAGGTTTTTTATATTTAATTTTTGGTTTTGGAATTGTCCTATTAAAAGAAATAGCTTTATTGTAAAATTTGGTTGAGTTACTTAATGATCATAAATAATCCGCAAAAAGCAAAATAAACAGTAAAATATTCATCGAAAATGTATTGTTATTGTTTATACTGGCAAGACTCCATTAAATTTTATTTACATCGTACAGTTTACATCGTCAAACTTTCGAAAATTTACTAATGTTAAAATTAAACAAAAGACAGTAATAATTACTGATAGAGCAATAAAGCAAAAATTTATATTTTTAATTCGTTAAAGTTTATATATGTTTTTTTGGAAAACGTTAATAATAAACTAATAAACGTACCTTTGTAGTACTGAAATGTGAAACAAATTTTACTGATTTTAAACTAATAACATTTGATTTCACATTCGTTTTGTCTATTTGGTCAAAAAGAAATGCAAACAAGAAAGTGTAATCCATTGTTTTAAATGTTTAAATATTTTTGACTTGTTCGTTTTATTTCTGTTATTCTAGAGTATTTGAGGAGGTTAATAATTCTAATTCCCAAATCATGTGCATATAGTCTGTACCATAATTCAAATAACTTTTCATTAATAAAACAACAATAAAACATTATAACCATTTAACTATTGATATTGCTCTGTGGAATATAATGTTACTTGTAGTGTAGGAAAATTAGATTTTTTAGAAGAAAAAATTTATAAAGTTTCGAAATTTTGGTTATGAAATCTCAGTAGGAACCTAAATACTGATCCGAAGAATATATTTATGAAAAAGTGTTAGTGTTCATATGAATACTTTCTCATATTTGTGAATTTGTACTTTGACTCCGTTTCCACACCACCTTTGAGATAGAGCTCTCGGCGCGTTTTTTACTTGGTTTCCCCTATAGGCCTATTCCACTGATAAAATATATCTTTTCATCAATTTTCCACTGCAAAGTCGACGTCCTCGATCGAATTGAAACAACTTTGCCCATGACAACTAGAGCACAATGTGGAACAGCGCAAACCAACTTTGACACAGCTACATCGCTTTTCACACCCCTTTTTACAGCCGCAGGATATAAGCTGAAGAATTGAAGTTAGAGCTGGCGCTTCAGTCATAACCACTGGCGTTTTTCTTCAGCCCCATTCAGTTGCAGTTAAAGTTTTTCCTCGCCATTTGATGAAAAACCCTTTATGAATATTGTGCTAATGCAGCAGATGTAGGTGGTAGTCTGGGCAAAATTATTGCGTGACTGGATTGCCCTATTGAGGTTATGATGGTAACTGCCGCATATATTTCAAGTACATTTACTTAAGATTCAGAAATAGAAAATGCATTATAATATGTGCATATTGTAGAAAAAAAACTGCTCTTTAATGTCGATTCTATATATTTTTGCTCATAATACTAGCACTTTTCTAGATTATCGCCGTGAGAAACGTCGCTGGGCGCATTTTTCCCTTTGCGCTGAGAGCTATGCTTATTTTCCAAGGTCATTTACGAGCGTTGGATGGGAGATACGAAAAAAACAGTAAGATACATATTTATAGAGAATTCCATGGAGAATATAAAAAGTCCTACAATATTATTTCGTAGAAGTTGCGGTTCACGAGCAAAACGCCGAAATAGACCGCGAGGTCACGATTGGGGGTGGTTTTTTGGGCAAAAGGGGATGAAGCTCCCACCGGAGAGGTGGGAACTCTTCGGATATGTATTTGGGTCCCTACTAAGAGTTCATAACCAATATTTCAAAACTTTATAATTTTTTTTCTTCTATTCCTTGTTTTTCGAACTAACTTGCTTACACTATTGACAATGTTTGTGATAACACTTTTAGTGAACCTGTGTGATGGTAAGTTACACTTACCCTGTTTGTTCATAATATAAAAAAGATGATACCATTTATGAAATACACGAAAAACAAAGATTTTTCGCATTTATGCTCATACTATAAAAAAATTCTCCATTAACATTTGAGATGCATTTGTAACAACTTAAAATAACTGGAGTGATTATTATGTAAAATGTAATCAAATAAAAGCTTTCTGTGTGTGTTTTTTAATTAGTGCTTTTTGTGGAAGAAGTCACAATCAATTAAAAAAAATTCCAATGTTATCAGATATGTTATGTAAAAAAATTATGGCTACCGCAATTTTTCTTGTTATTAACCTTAAATATTTTTGCAAGGAATTAAAAATACTATTCCAATATCTAGTTTACTAACTTCATTTAACTGCTGATAAATTCGTGAACATATTTTATTATAAATAATTTTGAATTGATGTTTTATATCTGTGATTATTCTGTGTATTTATGTTATAATATAAATATGTGATTCCTAGAGGACTGATTTCTCTGCCGTTAAAATTGGGCATACGAATACCCCTTATAAATTAAATCAAAATTACGCGACTAATTGAATTGTAAAACAATTTGTTGTAACAAATTATATTTTTAAAATTTAAATCGTTTAGCACTCACTCCGAATAGTATCATATATAATTTTAATATTTTTATTGTAAACTTTTCTGCTTAAACTATATCCATCTTTCTGATGATTACGTATTCTATTAGGGCAAATAATAATCAATACTTAAGCGGACCCCCTTGACCACCAAATTTACAGAAGTATTAAGAAATGGTGTCTTATCAATTACTTTAATATGTAAGGGATCGGTTGTTCAAATGTCGAAAATTAATCGTCGTGGGATCATTAATTGGGAGATCAACAGTCAATGCACCAAAATATGTATATAAACCTAAAGTGTAAATAAAAGAGGTGCCTTGTATTTTTCCGGAATTGAGAGCACTCACACTTGAGTAGCTGAACATTTCTAGTCTTTGTGATCCTCATGGCACTGATGTTTTAAGTTATTTCTATGAGATTTTCCACGTTTTTAAACTTTTTTTTATTTATTGTCTGAATTGGTTTTATTTTGAACTCGTAATAAGTCCAAATTGGTAAACTTGAGGTTATAATAAGAATGTTAAGATTTGCCAATTCTAAATACAAATGTTCACTGTTCTATTGTTCTCATGCCATTCTTCTCTATATGTTTTTCAGGTTTTTAAATATTAAAAAATTAAAAATGTTTTATATTAATTAAAACTCGTTTTATTGCATTACTCTTACATCTTTCGTTAAATTATTTTGAACCGTCAAAAAATCATATTTTACTAATTTGGAGTTTTTATGATTTTTATGTAATTTATTATTGGAGTTGATAAATATTCATTTTATTTTACATATGAATCATTTTTTATCGTGAATATTCATTATGCTGATATTATATTTAATTGATACAGTTGTTATGACTAATTTATTTATTTTAAATTACAGGGTTTTCATTAATATTATCATATTTTAACTTCTTTTTATACATATTTCTAATTTTGTAATAAAAATAAAAATTATGGTTATTTTCGTTTTAATTTTCTGGTTTGTTTTTTATATTTGTGACGTATTTTATATACTTATATTGTTTAGAAATGCACATTTTTAAATTTAATAAAATAAAAAATCATAAATCTTAAAATTATTTAGATTAACTTATTTTTAGTTATTATGACAGTAAATATTTTTTAATTATGTTGATGTCATACAGAAACTACATATATTTGTTTGTAAATTTTTTTAAATAAACCTTTTTTAATTGTAAATTGTGTACTTTGTATTTAACCTTTATATATAGTTTAAACCAATGTGTCACTGAATCTGCTGACATTGTAAGATTTTTAAAAATTTACAGGGAGTTATTTATTTTTAATCCTGTTTCACTGGGAAGACTAATAAAAATATATAAATAAATTTATCAGGCGATGTTAAATTTATTTTATTTTGTTAAGGTTATTTTATATTTTGAATTTGGTACGCGAATTTGTTTAACATTGCAACGTTTTTGAAGCTTATCATCAAACACGTTTTTTTTAAACTGTTTTATATTACGACACACACAATTTGAACTTGGATATGCTCCACTAAATTCAATGATTATTTATCAACTCTTGTTCGGAAGGTTAAAACCTCTATAAAATATTAATTATTGCTATTATTTTTTTTAAATACGCACATTATGTCTGTATTATTTTGAAACTTACCTGCTGAATCTGCTGAATTAAATGCATATTGTAAGTCTTTTCTATACTAAAATTAAGAACATACATTTGTAATTATATTGTTGTGTACTCTCATATAACATTTTTGATTTAATAAATATTTTCACAAAGCAAGTTTTATTTTTGCTCATAATTTTTTTCCCAAAATACTGTGTATATACTAAGTGACATAAAAATCCGAACACCCAGTTTAAATGATTTTATTTAAAAAAAATTTGGTGAACTTATTTATTTTGCTGATATAAACAATTGACAAAATTTTCAGTCTTATCAGTTGAAGATTCCGGCTTTTATACTGCTTTTTTTGAAATCCACTAACAATCCAAAAATATATATTGTAGCCGTAGTAAAGATCCAAATTTTGCGAATTTTGGTTATTGACATTGGTCGCATTCAGGTAATTTGTAGCGATATAGCACTGCAGCGCTTTTACGCTAGAATTCGCTGAACTGACTTTTAAATTAGTTGACATGTGACATATTTAATTAGTGTTCTGCGTGTAACATGACGTTTGGGTTTATTTCCTAACCTTTATTTTAAAATAAAAATGAATAATATAGCGCAAATTATTGACGACTATAATGATAAAATGGTTGTTGTTAACATAATTAACAACAACCTAAATATTATTGGACATGTGGTGCAAGCATTGTCGGCTCCATTAGAATAAAAGAAGAAATCCTGTAAGAAATCAGAACTATGTTGAACAGATAATTCCTTTGTATACTATTTTATGTCAGGGTACTTACCTTTCTTCTTTTGTGTAAATAGGTTATTTTATTTGTCACTTTTTGTTTAAAAAATGATTTTTTTGTAAAACGATCTTTTTTAAATATTATCAGTTAGCTTTATTAATATTCTTCTTTCAAACGTCAAAATTTGAAGCGTTCGAGCGTTCCAGCGTACGAATATATATGCTGTACTGCTGCAATAAAGCGCCGCAGCGCTGTAGTTCTAATATGTCAATTCAGCAGCGCGGCTTGATGAAGCGCTGTAGCGCTGCTGTTCCCTGAATGCGACCATTCTTTACGATTAGTTACGATGCCTAGGGTACGGAGACCTGTACGATTTCGACAACTTAGTGAGTTTGATAGTGCAAAGAAGTGTAGACACCGTGGTTAGGTGTTGTCAGGCATGGCTTCAAGATGGCCTTACGTAAAGAGCAAGGGGCTCTGGACGCCCCCGTAGAACAGCAGACCGTGAAGATCACCACCTAAGATTATTGGCCTTAGGGGACCGTTTCTCCACTACCAGGTCCATTGCAAATGAATGGTTTGCAGAACACGGAAGACCTATTGGCATGCGAAGTATTTACCGACGAATAAGTCGTTTTGGCCTGTTTTCATACCGACCACACTGGGTCCTCCTTTTAACTCCAGAACACCGACGTAATCGCCTTAAGTGGTGCAGAGAACGGTCACTGTGGGCTCAGAAATGGAACGGTATTGTCTTTAGTGACGGGGTCTCGATTTTCTTTAGGCATGCACGATGGTCGACCGAGGGTTAGAAGACAACGTGGTGAAAGGAGAAATCCACGGTTTTTTTGTTGAAAGGCATGTTCAACAAGTTGTTGGAGTTATGGTTTGGGGTACTATAGCTTATGGTTTGAGATCACCTTTAATCTTTATCAGAGGTTACATGAACGCGTAGCGTTATATCCCAGAAGTTTTAAAACCCCATCTTTTACCCTATTTTGTCACCCTGGCAAATCCAACTTTCCAACAAGGTAATGCCCGACCTCACGTCGCAAGTGTCACAATAGACTTCTTTTAACATAATGATGTCACATTGTTACCTTGGCCACCAAGATCTCCCGACTTATCCCCAATTGAGCACGTGTGGGATATGATGGGAAGGAGATTGCTCAATTTGCAACGTCCTCCTCAGACTCTAGAAGAACTTCGAGAGGAGTTGGTAGTTGCCTGGAATGAGATACCATAGGAGGACAATTACCACCACCATCAGAAGCATGTCTGGGCGCGTTGGAGAATGCGTAACACATAGGGGTGGATCATTTTGAAATTTTTATCATTTACTTATTATGCTTCAGTAAGTACTTATACAAAATTTTATAAAAATAAAATCATTAAACTGGGTGTTCGGATTTTTATGTCACTTAGTATAATTTCCTATAGTTGTGGTTCACAAAAGGTCACCTTTCCAGTTGCTAACTGCACTTTAACAACCGTGTCGTAATTCAAAATCTATTAATCCTTATTTTTTTTATATTGGGCTCCCAAAATAATTTTTAATTTCTTAAATAATACCAGACGAAAGAATTTTGAACTTTTTTTCATTACCACTGTCCAAATACTAAAATCTTGTTTGTTGAAAATATTGATATTTTATATTAGATAAAACTTTTTATTTGTTGAATTCCATTAAATAATTTATAAGCATTCATGTTAAATATTAATAAAATCTAAAAGATTAGTTAAAAATGGTAATTTTAATCAAGAACTCAATAAACTGTTTTCGAAAATGTTTGATCATCAAGGATACTCAATTTCAATTTGCAAATAATAAAAATACGAATAAGTATTAGAAAAGTTACTCCATTTGAATTCAGAAAGCTGGTTATGCATTTTTTATTATACAGTTGCACAATAGTATATTGTGGAACAAGTGTCACAAAGACGGGTTTTGTAGAACGAGTGCAGTTTGCTTAATGAACCACAAAGTGGTGAGTAACGCAAAAAATAGTCATTGTGACACGAGTTTTACATAATATTTTTATAATTCGCGTCCAGAAACATTTTTAACAAAATACAAAAAATTTAAGGGCCATTATGGATTTTATTCATAATTTGTTGATATTGGTATTACAAATTTGAATTTAGTAACTAAATTATAAATCCGATTCTAATTAGCAAGATCATACAAGTTACCTTGTATTTATTTTTTTTTTTGCTAAAATTAGTTTGTGTTCTCTTTAGAATAAACATAACTGAAAATGGGAATATTGCTACTCAATCAAATGTCACACAAGTTGTGTCTGTCTAAACAGTAACAGTACATCCAATTGCGCGACAAAAAAGTTTATAATACCGTGTAACAAAGTAGCACCCTGTAACACTGTTTTCAGTGTTACAAAGTAGATTTTATATAGGCGTATTTTTGCGGTATAGCTTAAAACGAATATAAACACCCGTTCTAGTAGATACCCTACACATCTGTGTGGATATTTTCTCAATAATAGTATTTCCCGAAAAGGATAGTATTCCACAATTATTTTTATAATCTTATAAACGACAACATTCCATGTTAATTATCAGAATAAATATTTAAATTAATTACATTACTACCGCTAGCACCACCTATGATAGAAAGTTAAAAATGATTTCTACAGTATTAGAGTTAGAAATGATACTTTTATAATTAAGTTTCATATTGCTGTGGACGGAATATTGAATTGGCCATTTCTCTCAATGTGATTGTGGAAAAAAGTAGATGGAATAGAACACACTCATGCCGTTGATATTTGTATTAAACGCTTATACTTTCACGAAAACCCTTAAAACGTTAAGCTAACGTATCATACATGTGGCGTTGCCTGTCCCTGTTATTGGTTAGCGTAAAACCTATATTCCTGAAGGAAGTCCAACTTTTTCCATTCTAAAGAACCTTGGTAGCGACTGCACCTGTTAATTTCCCGAGTACCAGAGGAACGTCGACTGCACAATACATCGAATGAGGCGTAAACAGATAAGTCAATGTCAATACAAAACATTTTCTATTTCTCTTCACAACGTTTCACTTTTATTGTCCCGTCATTTTTTTTTATATATTGTATATCTTAAAGACAGCCGTCATACGTAAGTTTATATTAATAGTATGGACATTTTAACTTGATATATAATTTTTAAATAACCTTTATATTTATTCATTTTAAAAACTTTTTTAATACACATTATGTTTATTCTGTTTTAAATTCAAAAGTTTCATTTTTAACAGTGGCAGCACCTTTATCGGGTTTTCATGTTTTCTTTCTTATCCAAACCGTTTTCTAACATCTTCTGTCTGAAATTGATACTTATCTTAATAATATTTGGAGCTAAAAAATAATAGAATTATCTTCGCAGTATTATTAAATATAAAAAGATTTCAGTGGTGTCCATTTACTAATTTCCTAAGGAAAATAATGGTGAACAATGCGAATGAGCTTACTCACCTTTAGCAGAGCGATTTTTTTCTTATAACATTTGTATTGAATAAGCATACTTTACTTAATAATTGTATTCTCCTATACTAAATTTTATTAACTGAATATCTTTTTTTTAATGCAAAAAATTAAAGATTAATAGTTGTTTTATTAATCCTTAACATCAAATTTAATAGCTTTCATTACAAATTATTTATTATAAATCGGCGTTGAACGCGCGCTCTTGATTATTACAAATTAACGTCTCATTTAATATTACAAAACAACCTTTACCAAAATTAACTTTATCTTCGTTTGAACTATAAATAAATCATTTACAACATCATTTCGTGACCGTGAATAAGATATAAACAATTTACACTTGTGATCTTTGATCTAAACAAATAATATAGGTTTGCACACTAAATTGCTTTTTATTCAAAACCTTAAAATTGACATAAATTGTATCATCCAAAAAAAATATTGCCTATAAAATAAAAACATAAATAAATTTGGTGATTAAAGGATTTTTTTTTAATTTTTTGTATATACCAGCAAATAGATATTTATGTACAGGGGTAGTAAGTAACATAATAAGGGACTTCAAAAAGCATTAGAATCTAAAAATTAATTGTTTGTCATGTTAGCTAAAATATGAAATTTTATACTAAATTGTGATCAATTAATTTACTTCTACCTTATGGCTTTGCAGTTCTGGTAATTGACTAAACTTTTTTCGGAAAAAGGACGCAATTCTTCGGGCGTCGCTGATACTGCCAGGAATATTATGGACTAACGAGCAGTGATCTACAAGCGTGAACAGGTCTTGCTGTTTCTAAATGGTTATGCCAAATATCTTTACCGGTAGTCACCCATAAACTTATCGAAGGTAAGATCAGGAGTTTCTTGGAGTCGATTTACATATTCCTCTTCCTGGTTATGATCTCCCTCAAATGGTGCCAGCCAGTTTCTATATATGATATCCATTGATTCTTTTCTCGATAATGTATAGACCCTCCCAAGACGTTTGTACCTTCTGTCTTCTTGGATTATGAAGTCAAACTTTGCCTCCTTCTTCGAAACATCCATCCGTGGCTTGAGTATCGTACCGTTTCTTTATTCTACCACTGACAATTTGAAGATGTGATCGAACTAACTAATTCATATCGTCCCTTAATGTATTTTTCTAGAGTAATAGAAGTCCACTGAGCCTAATATGATTTAAATACTGGACACTTCCTGTCACGTATGTCGTCGAACTTATATCTCTTCCATTGGCGAATTTTCTTTAAAACAAGATAATTTTCTTGTTCTCTAATTCTACTCAGTGCCCAGTAATCTTTAACTACAGTTGTTCGTAGTATTGCAGTTTTTTTGGATTCTGTCTTGTTGCAAGAGGAGCATTCTGCTGGGCAAGCTCTTCTGGAACTTTCTATAGCTTACTTCAGGTCGATGAATGATCCAAAAGTCCTACTTTTCTAGTCGTTTGTTCATATCAAAATTTTTCTTCCATAAAGATATTGTTAGAAACTCTCTTCTCGTTATGGTCCGGCTACACAGTACGTTTTGCCTGAGAGTATGCCTGCAGAGACTCGTTTGCGCAGGTAAGAACGTGCATATTAGACGGCAAGACGGTATCGCGCGTAGGCTTCCAAGCGGGGCCAGGGCTCTCGTCAGTTGCTGAAGATTTTTCCTGATGTTATAGGTTCTACGGTTTTACTTACAACGTGTGGCCGGTCATATAATTCGTTCTTCAGTCCATCAAAAGTTTTCTAGCCAAATAGACGAAATGAGGGATATAAGACAATTTTTAAGTCTTAAATCTTTGCCGGCATTGCGGAATGTGAAAAGTAAGGAATATTCTGACAGAAACAAGAAAAATGAAGTCTTTTTTATTAATAAACAATGCAACAACGCTTTCGTTAAAAAAACCTCTGCTGTACTCCTCATTGTGTATGACTTGCGAGCACTTGACACTGAAGTCCAGTTTTTAACAATTTTGCTCAGGTTAAGAGAGCACTTTACTAAAATATCCCAGAATCCTTTCTTGCCCATCCTAAATCTGAGAAAGGACTCCTCCAATTTCTACATTACTGGCATCACTATCCAAAATAAATTGTCCGTCTGGTTGTGGGTAGCCCAATATCGGTGCTGTTGTTAATTGTATCTTTAGAGTTTCAAACGCCGTTTGACAGTGTTCATCAGCATCTCGCTTCTTCAGTAAGCTGTGTTAATGACTTAATAATATCTGCAAAATTACTTATGAACCTTCGCCAGAAAGTGCAAGCCCAAGAAAACTTTTCATTTGCTGTTTATCAGTTTGTTGTGGCCACTGCTTGATGGAAGCAACTCGTGTTCTTATTTACAGCAACGTCTTCCTTGCTGACTACATGACCCAGATAATTAACATTATTTGGACATAACTAGCATTTATTGGATTTCATCATTAGTTGGACAACTTGAAATCTTTTAAAAATATCTTAGTTCTTCAGATAATCTTCAAATGTCTCTCCCAAGACTATGATGTCGTCTAAATAGATCAGACATGTCTTCCGAGATAACCCTCTCAATACATTTTCCATGTCGCAGGAGCATTACATAGTCCGAATGGCAAAACATTAAATTGCCATAGTCAGGAATGGGTGGTAAAGGCTATTCTTTCCTTGTCTACTGGGCCCATTTCTACTTGCCAGTAGCCAGGCTTTAAGTCTAAGGTAAATACTAATTTATTTCCAGCCAAAGTGTTCAAGATGTCGTTAATTCAAGGCAGAGGATAACTGTCCTTGGTAACAGTGTTCAACTGATGGTAGTCTATACAAAACCTCGGAGTTTCATCATGATTCTTTACCAAGGCTACCGGAGAGATTCATGGGCTGGTAGAAGGCTCTACCACCCTGTCTTCCTCCATTTCTCGAACAATCCTTTCAGCTTCTTCTCTCTTTGCTGGCTTGACCTCTCCTGTGTCAATTTTATGCTTATTGGGTTCTGTCCTAGGATGAAGAAATAATTCTTCGGTACCCACTTGCATAATTCTGTTTCTAAAATCCAGCTGGAAACCATGTAAATTCATTACCTCCATTTAAAAAAAAAAGCTTCACACTGTTGATTTATGAATATTTTTAAATTATCTTTGTAGTTAAATATAATAATGGATTGTCACAAATAAGTCAGGCAACTCAATATACAGGATATATATTTAAGACTCTTGTAAAAAATGTCACTTTTCTACCTAGTAATGCAATGTACTATTCCTATGTACTATAATGTAATGTACTATACACCCATTATATGGGTGTATAATTTAAAGCACTGATGAATTAATCATGTAAAACTTGACTTTAAATATAATATGTAGCATTACATTATAGGTCAAACACAAAGAAATTTTGAAGTAAGACTCAATGAACACTTAAGAGCATATAGATAAGTCAAACTATGCAAAACAACTACTTGAACATGCAAACTCACTCATACACACCAATGACATTCAAATACTACATATTTGTGATAACAAACAAACTAAATTAACGTACTTTATTCTAAAAGATAAAAATGTTCAAATGCATCTAAAGCGCAAAGCTTACTACAACTGTATACTGCCAGTAGCCACGTAAGGACTTGAAACCATGGCCATCACTAGAAAAACGGCGGAAAAGCTTAGAGTAACCCAAAGGGCCATGGAACGCGCAATGCTAGGGATAAGCTTACGGTAAAAAATACTTAACACTAAAATCCAATGAAGAACAGGAGTAACGGACATTATGGAACGAATAGTGAAGCAAAAGTGGAGACGGACAGGACATTTATTTATTTAAGTCCAAACAGGTTATTACATGAACAAAAAATGTATACAAAGTAATATAAAAAAAAACATTAAATAAAAAAATTTAAAATAATTAATACCAATAATTATAAAGTGTCTTTTTAAATCATGTAAAAAAACAGACAAAAATTAAAATTGAAATTGTTTTTCTTTGTGGGGAAAAATACAACACGACATTATTTATTAAATGTAATTAAACCCCATAATTTTTCAGGTAATTTAATATATCAATCTTAAATCTGTTTGGAGAAATTGCCCAATTTATATTTATCATGCTGTTAATATTGTTTCCTAGTCTGAGAATAGAAGAAGAAGGAAAAGCTTTATTTAGGTTTCCAAATAAGGTAACGTATCTGGTAGGTCTGTGAGCAACTGGTTCCCCCAAATCACTGAAGCAAACTCCAACGTTGTTCTTACTAATGTGTTATATATACAAATCATTGTTTTAATATTTGAAAAAAAATAAATATGTCTCCAAAAATATTCTAACATAAGATTGGCTTTTGATAACCATTTATTAATATGCGAACTAAAAGAAAATTTATTGTCGTATACCACTCCCAGATCCTTAACCTCATATATTCTACTAAATTTATTTAAGCCAATCATGTATTCAAATACTACAGGTTCCTTTTTACGGGATATTAACATTACATGGCAGCATGATTTAGGTGGTCAATGTCCTCCTGTGGTATCTAATTCCAGGCAACCACCAACTCCTCTCGAAGTTCTTCTAGAGTCTGATGAGGACGTTGCAAATTAAGAAATCTTTTAAACATCATATCCAACACGTGCTCAATTGGGGATAAGTCGGGAGATCTTGTTGGCCAAGGTAGCAATGTAACATCATTATATTGAAAGAAGTCTGTTGTGGCTTTTGTGACATGGGGTCGGGCATCATCTTGTTGGAAAGTTGGATTTACCAGGATGTCAAGATAGGGTAAAAAATGAAGTGCTAAAACTTCTTGGATATAACGCTGCGCGTTCATGTTACCTCTGATAAAGATTAAAGGTGATCTCGAACCATAAGCTATAGCACCCCAAACCATAACTCCATAACAGTTTGATGGACATGCCTTTCAACAAAAATCTGTGGATTTCTCCTTTCACCACATCGTCTTCTAACCGTCGCTCGACCATCGTGCATGCCTAAACAAAATCGAGACTCGCCACTAAAGACAATACTGTTCCATTCCTGATCCCAGAATGACCGTTCTCTGCACCACTCAAGGCGATTACGTCGGTATTCTGGAGTTAACGGGAGGACCCAGTATGGTCGGTATGGAAACAGGCCAAAACGTCTTATTCATCGGTAAACACTTCGCATGCCAATAGGTCTTCCGTGTTCTGCAAACCATTCATTTGCAATGGACCTGGTAGTGGAGAAACGGTCCCCTAAGGCCAATAATCTTAGGTGGCGATCTTCACGGTCTGTTGTTCCAGAGCCCTTTGTTTTTTGCGTACGGCCTTCTCGAAGCTATGTCTGACAACACCTAACCACGGCGTCTACACTTCTTTGCACTCTAACTGCAATTTCCTGAAAAGAAAATTCAGCTTCCCGAGGACCCACTTTAAGACATCTATCAAACTCACTAAGTTGACGAAATCGTACAGGTCTCCGTACCCTAGGCATCGTAACCAATCGTAAAGAATGTCAAGTACCAAATTCCGCAATATATATTTTTGGATTGTTAGTGAATTTCAAAGAAAGCAGTATAAAAACCGGATTCTTCAACTGATTAGGCTGAAAATTTTATCAAAATTTTATTCAAATAAAATCATTTAAACTGGGTGTTCGGATTTTTATGTCACAGTATATTACGTTGTGTACGTTTTTAAAAAATATCTCTAGTGTGTGCTTCTTCTTTACTTTTTTTTCCGAATACCTATATTATTACTAATTTTCGTCAAAACTGTATATTAGCTGTCGATTCCATAGGGGGTACTATTAATGGGAGAGTATCCCATATTTTTTATTCTTTTAATAATAATAATATTTAAATGAAGTAATAAAGTAATAAATTAAGTTTTTATATCTGTATATACTGTTTAAAATACTAAAATCACTAATAAAATATAAAAAGGGCACAAAACTAAAACACCAACAAACGAAAGTAAACAAACACGGGCAAACCACCATCCAATTGGATTTTCTTCTTTTTCTTTTGTATAATTTTTGGCCTGAGCTGCCAGGGGTATTACGTCAAGTTTCCTGTCTGTAGGAGACCGTCTGATATTATCAAAGCAAAAAACAATAAATATTAATTATAAAAAAGGGAATGTTAGTAAGAACATGAGTTGACCTTATGGTTGTGGTTCATAAATAAAGTAGATATTAAATGCACTGTTGCCATATCTATCACCAAGAACACAACGCTTTAAAAATTAAATACCCGAGTTTAATTATCAATCTTTTTATACAAAATCTGCAAATCAAGAGTTAAAAATTTGGTAATAGGGTTATTTTGGTACTTTCTTTTCATAAAGATAATTAGGTATAATTTATCGATATTCAATAGGAAGAAACTTCCCCATTGTGCCAAAAAAATCTAATAATCGTTTAAAAATTATTTCTTAATACTTTAATTCTTCAAGAAATTTAGTACGTATATCTGTTTAATTTCCATTGAAAAATATATCGGCTGTCCTTTGTTTCAGATATAAATGAAGTAATATGACATTGTTTTATTGTAAACTATATTGCGCTGATGATAAAGGAAGTTAAAAATTTTTTGCGAAGGTCAAAATATATTTTCTTCTAAGCCGTAGATTTAAAAAGGAATTAACAAAAATATTTCTCTAATTCGTTTTTATTTTTTTTAATGTTAAATTCAAAATGTACCTATATTTTAAACTAAAGGTATAAATATATCCAACAAATCTTGCTGAAGAGACAGACACAAATTTACTTGAATATAAAATAAGTGTTTCTGTTGTAATATTTAGTTAAATTTTTTAACACATGTTTTTAATATTTAATAAGGAAACTTCTGGTATTTTATAATATACACTTCCAGATACTAAATCTAAGTTAACCAAATTATTATATCTATGTAATATTATTTCACTTACGACGCACATGGTTTGATTATAGCTATATAACCTTTATATAAATTTCACACACTAAACTACAAACTTAAATATTTTTCATCATGAAGTGTTATGTATTATTTAGTGTACTTTTTTCTGGAATAGTTAGTATTACAACACTCGAACTGAATGAACTTTACAATTTTGTTTCGGAGCAAATTAGCAATACCAAAAACTATCAGTTACCTAAAAACAATGAAAAACTTTTTCGAATATCTGATTATAGAGTGCATGGTAAGATAAATTTTTGTGTTTATTGTAAATTGCAGTATATGTGTAAAAATGTTCCCATAAAAACTTCATTTTATAATATCCTATTAATTTATTACTTTTAATCAGTGATAGGTGATATGTTAACAAAAATTGTATAACTTCTAATCATTTTTAAAATCATTGAAGGTAAGGAATATTATGTATAGTTTAGAAACGTTTTTTCTTTCTTTTTATTAACTTAAAACAATAATTATTAGTTTTATTATAGAAAATTTCACACCTCTACTTTTTAACCAATAAAAAGTCTTGATTTTGATTCGTTGCCATGGCAATTTAAAAAATTTACGGAAATTTTTACGTGGCGTCACGCTATTTAGGTGGACATTTTTTGACAGCTGAAACCATAGAGAACGCTGAGACATGAAAATCCAAACCATAGACAAATAAAAATTTATCATATTTATCATATTTTCTTTCGGGCTCGACTATTTTAAGAAAATTATTCCTCCCATATAAATTGACACTTTTCAGAACTCGTTGAAATTATAAAACGTCTCACTTTTTGTAACCAGCAACTAAAAGTAAAATATTTCCAAACTGGTGATGAAAAGTAACTTTCGACACTAATTACGAAAAGTACAGAATAATAACTGTAAGACTAAATTACTTGAACTACCTTTTCATTACCGTTAAATATATAATAAATATTTTTGTTCCTTTATTTTGTTCTTGTGGGCTGTTGTTTTCAGGTAATATACAGCGTCATCCCCAAAATCCGCACCAAATGGGACTTAAAAGTTTGTGCATTTTTTCCAATTTTTTTAACATAGGGGCGATAAGAAAAAATATTTGCTTTAAATGATAATTAAACACTTTATTTACTGTAATTTACAAATTTCCCAATTATTGTGCTAATTATGGCCAATTTTTTTATGGATTAGAAGAGACTTCAAAATGTTTGGTGCAAAGTTATTACCTTATAACTTTGAAACACTAAACATCCAAATTAAATTATCTCAGCACAGTTTGATCACCTCTCGTTGGTGACAATCTTCGTGTCAACAATAAGTTGGATTTGGAAAACAAAAGAATATTTGACATAAAATGCTTAAACAAAATTAATGTCAATAATTTGCTTATAACATGGTTGTTATTGTTTATTTTATTATTATTTGATAATAAACATTTTGTAAATAATAATCAATATGCTCACAAAAGAAAAAATGGCATCCCAATCGCAATGCGAATCATACGCATTTTAATTACACGTATTTTAAATAAATTTATAGAATCAGGCAGTATTAGTAAAAAATTTAAAAAACCTCTAGCAAATGTAAAGGTTTCTACAGAGATAGAACAGAAACGTGTGTTTAAGGTAGTCGAAAATGGTAATTAAACAGATATCAACATCTGTTGATGTACCTTGTGCTACCGTACGAAAAATCTTAAAGAAAAATAAGTTCAAAGCTTTTGAACCAAAATTTATTAATACCTCAAAGGAAAAGGATTTTATTCCGAGGTTCGAGTTTTCCGCATGCTGTTTTACTGTGATGGAGATTGATATGTAGAAGCTTAATTTGTGTCAGCCACAGCTACTTCGCTAGATGCGCTCATCCGGTCATATTTATCACTTTTGGTTTGCCTTCCGTCACAGGTGGGCGAAGAACCTGCACTATTTGTTTACTTCATAGTGTTCCCACGAGTAGCTAGGGCAGGTAGATCCACTGCCGCATGCCCCGTATGCTGCAGTAAGGGGTTTAATACTATGGGGTGCCCCCCACACACACATATTTATAACCCTGTGCCATTCAGCCATTGGCATGGCCTCATCCACCGTGGCTTGGGTTTGCATTGTACGAATTTTCATTTTCAAAACACGGTAAAGTGATGTCAAGCAGAAAAAAATTATTTTGGATTTGTCAATTGTGAAAACAATAATAATGTGGGAAGAAAAAGTAGATGATCAGGAAAGTGGGTTATTTTGAATCTTGATTAAAGAGAAAATATAATTCACTAATATTCACTCAATGTCTGAAAAATTAGAATAACAATGATATTCCTCTCTTTATATTATTTCTTGTTGTGGAGACATAAAATTGCATTTATTGTACTAACCCTTTCTTTTTGGAAGTCCATCTTACAAAGAATAATAAAAAACTCTTCGCTTTAACTCAACTTCCAAGTTTAATTGAAAAATTCGGTTTAAAATTACAGCTGTTTCGCTATAAACTAGCATCGTCAGATTGACATATTGAAATTACATTTTTTGTTTGTTTGTAGCTAGGTTCCTGATGTTGATTAAGTAGGTAAGGCTAGACCAAGTATGGAAGTAATAAGACATAACAATATTAAAGCCTAGATGTTAATAGCCCTAAGGGATTATCCTGGATGTAATTCCCTCTAAGATCAGCATAACTGTGCAATGATAATATAGAGAAACCAGGAAAAAACTTTATCATGCTGATCTTTACAATAACTTAATATATTTATGTTACAATAATGTCTTATCTATGTATAAAATGAAGATTCAATCAAAGTAAACAGTTTAATAGTGGAGAATTTCCAAGATTTATTTGTTCATTCACTACTTTAAATTGTTGATCTGCTAGATGTCTTTTTATTGTTAAACAATGAGTACCGTAGGAAAGGTTATAAAATGTAAAGCTGCAATTGCTTGGGGCCCTAAAGAAGAACTTAAAATAGAAACGGTGGAAGTTGATCCACCAAAGGCTCATAAAGTAAGAGTTAAAATAGTTTACACTGCAGTTTGCCACACTGACTCTTATCCATTAAGTGGTCAAGATCCAGAAGTACTTTTCCTAGTCATTTTAGGTCATGAAAGAGCTGGAAAGTGTTGGAGAAGGTGTTACAAATGTTAAAGCAGACGACCATGTCGTTCCTTTCTATGTTCCCCAATGTGGAGAATGCAAATTTTGCAAATCTCCAAAAACAAATTTATGTCAGAAAATTCGCGTGTCTCAAGGTCAAGGTAAAATGTCTGATGAAACTTCAAGGTTTAGATGCAATGGAAAAGAACTATACCATTTCATGGGTTGTTCCACTTTTAGTGAATATACAGTAATAGCTGATATTTCAGTCACAAAAAATGACTCCAGTGCTCCATTGAAATAAAAAGACATCTAGCAAATAAACAATTTAAAGTATTAAATGAACAAATAAATCTTGAAAATTCTCCACTATTAAACTGTTTACTTTGATTGAGTCTTCATTTTATACATAGATAAGACATTATTGTAACACAAATATATTAAGTTATTGTAAAGATCAGCAGGATATAGTTTTTTCCTGGTTTTTCTATATCATTGCACAGTTATACTGATCTTAGAGAGAAGTACATCCAGGATAATCCCTTAGGGCTATTAACATCTAGGCTTTAATATTGTTATGTCTTATTACTTCCATACTTGGTCTAGCCTTACCTACTTAATCAACATCAGGTACCTAGCTACAAACAAACAAAAAATGTAATTTCAATATGTCAATCTGACGATGCTAGTTTATAGCGAAACAGCTGTAATTGTGATTTTAAACCGAATTTTTTAATTGAACTTGGAAGTTGAGTTAAAGCGAAGGGTTTTTTATTATTCTTATATAAAATTGCATCTCTCAATTCATCTTTCACATCTCTCACTTCCAATTAAGGGATGATCAATGGGGTTACTGTTTGTAAATTTTGTTACTAAGTGCCTCTACCTTATCGGTTGGTAATATAATAAAATTCAAGCTGTATATTAGTTGTTAAAAAACATAATTAACAAGATATTGGCAAAATTAATTAATTACTATTGAATTTTCCACTTTGTTTTTTCTTAGAATATGGTAGCTTCGATTTTATCATCGTGGGTGCAGGAGCGGCAGGAGCAGTCCTAGCAAACAGATTATCAGAAATTAAATCATGGAATATTTTATTACTAGAAGCCGGTGGTGAAACAAATGATTTCAGTGACATACCAGTTTTAAGCAATTATTTGCAACATACAGATATGAATTGGGGTTATTTAAGTACTCCACAAACCAATAGTTGTCAAGGTAACTGTTTGTTGTTGTTTTTAGTATAATTTAAAAATTTGAATTGAATACTGAATTGGATCTACTAAAAGATATTCAAAAATGTCATGAAGCTTTTAATACACATTGATTTTAATATTACAGGTATGAAAAATCATCAATGCATATCACCAAGGGGAAAAGTAATTGGCGGGACGACTACTTTAAATGGTGCTGTATATTCAAGAGGAAGTCGGTCAGATTACAACAATTGGGCAGCTATGGGAAACACTGAATGGAGTTATAAGAAAGTTCTTCCGTATTTCATGAAATCAGAACGTGTTGCTTTGAACTTGTACGATACATCCTATCATGGAAAAACTGGACCTCTGTATGTGAATCATACATACCCGAAATCTGTAATTGCTGATATGTTCGTAGATGGAAATAAAGAAAAAGGATTGAAAGAAATTGACTATAACGGATATGGACAGTTAGGTGTGTCGAAGATTCAGTTTACTACTAAAGACAGTAAACATCAAAACAGTGAACATGCTTTTCTAGATGGCGTTAAAAATAGAAAAAATCTTAAAATTGTATTAAACGCTGCTGTTAATAAAATTAAGTTTACAGGAGACATTGCTAAAGCAGTCACTTTCGTTAAAGACGGTGCTATTTACAAGGCATGGGCTACAAAGGAAATCATAATATCAGCGGGGGCTATTAACACACCACAACTTCTACTACTTTCCGGAATAGGTCCAAAAGAGGATTTACAACAAATTGGGATAAAGACTGTCAGAAATTTGCCAGCAGTTGGAAAAAATTTACAAGATCATCCACTATTTATAAATTTATATTTTAGAACGAACGTGTCTGCTCCAAATAACTCATTGAAACAAAATTTGAAACTATATCTGGAAGGAAAAGTTCCTCTTACTAACGGTGCAGGTTTAGAATATCTTGCTTTTATTAATAAAGATAATATCACTAGCGGAGAAGCTGATTTAGAATATCTAACGTTCTCTCCACCATTTAGTGTACCATCGAATCCTGCAACTTTTCATAATCTTCAAGATAACTTTATTAAAGTTTTTGAGAAGTACAACACTTTAACAGACGTTAGTATAATAATGACACTATTAAAACCTAAATCCAAGGGAAAAGTTTCATTGCAGTCCAACAGTATTTTAGACTTCCCTCTAATAGACTATAATTATTTCTCAGAAGAGGAGGATCTCCTAACTATGCGCAAGGGTATAAAATATATTTTAAGTTTGCAAGATACTAAAGCATTTAAAAATGTTAATGCGACTCTAATAAGCGAACAACCAAATTGCGAGCATTTGAAAGATTCAGACGATCAATATTGGAACTGTGCCTTAAGGCATATGACTTCAACCATTTATCATCCTACGAGCACTACAAGAATGGGACAAAATATATCAGACTCTGTAGTGAACCAGGATTGCATTGTTCATTCTTTTGAGAATTTAAGAGTTGTTGATGCTGGAGTTTTTCCCGATATTATAAGAGGCCATCCAATGGCTGTAGTCTACATGGTCGCTGAAAAAATATCGGATTCGATTAAAAAGAAATTTGGAAAACCGATCATCAAATGAATTGATTGTAATTTAGTGCTCGTAGTGTAAATAATTTGGTTAGATGTTGAATTTTTTTTTTGGAATGTCGTAGGTCAGTCCTTTACCCATTCCAGTGCTCTATATGATAGCGGATACATTTTGTGATCACTACACTAGAGTAGGGAGAACTGTGGCAAAAAAATTCCTGCATGTAGTAATAGAATAAATCAAAAGAAACTAAATAAAAATATTTATCTATATAACACAAATGTCAATGAAATCATCTTAACAATAAATACACTAAAAAATAACAAAAAGCCTGGTAGTGATAATATTACTTCGGAAATTTTAAAAGATTTATATCATGAATTGTCTCCCGTTATTGCTTTTCTCATAAATCAATCAATAAATGAAGGCAAGTTTCCTGATTGTCTTAAAGAAGCAATGATAATACCTGTCTATAAAAAAGGGAATAAATTCGATGTGATCAATTACCGACCTATATCTATAATATCTAGTGTAGGAAAAATTTTTGAAAAAATTATAAAAAACAAAATTACCTCATTTCTTACTAAATATAATGTGCTCTCAAACAACCAGTATGGATTTAAGGAGAACACCTCAACTTCGGATGCCAAGATTGACAAAATCAATAAACCATTCCATAGATCAGAAGAAGTCTTCACTATGTATCTTTGTTGATCTTGCGAAGGCATTTGATAGAGTTGATCATACGAAATTAATGGATGCGTTGGAAAATGTTGGGTTTCGGGGTGCTGCTTACAATCTAATAAAGAATTATCTAGAAAATAGAAAACAAACAGTTAATATTAATGGTACTTTTAGTGATTATCAAGTCATAAATTGTGGTGTCCCTCAAGGAACAGTTCTTGGATCCCTATTATTTAATCTGTTTTTAAATGATCTTTTTGATCAAGAAATAAATGAAAATAAGTAATTGGTGAAATCATCAGCTTTTCAGATGATACCGCGATATTTTATCGAGACAAAACTTGGGAATCACTAAAGACTATTGCCGAGAAAGATTTTCAAAAGATTATAAATTTCTTTAACTATAAATCACTTACAATTAATTTCGAAAAGACATTCTACATCCCGTTTACTTCATATAGTAATAATTTACCAGCATATAAGAACTTAGTCATAAAAAACAACCAACAAAAAATAACTATAAAATCAACTCAAAACATTAAATACCTTGGAATATTTATAGATAATCACTTAAAATGGGATGTACAAATCAACTCTGTTATTAAAAAATTAAGACATCTAGTGTACAAATTTAAATATTTATCCAACCTTTTGCATATTAACCATTTAAAAATTCTTTACTATGCGTTAGTAGAGTCTCATCTGATGTCCTTTATGTTGAAACTAAGATATTCAACATGTACCAATTGTATGCCAAAACTTTACTCTTACATTTCCACAAACACAAAAAGAACGCCAGCTTGATTTCTCACTCATATGACACCCGATATAGAATTGAATCTTTTACTGTACCTAAAGCAGAAAAAGAGATGCTTTACATTTTTAGGTCCAAAACTCTACAACGGATTAGATTCAGAATTAAAATCTATCAATTCTATCGGGTTGTTTAAAGGGAAAGTTAAGCAGTGGTTGCTAGTAATTGAGCTGCAACGATTAAAACAATTTCTTAATTTAGACATTTCTTGTTACAGTCTAAAGCTTAAATAAAAAAATTATGAAAAAATAATTATTCACTTAATCAAAGCTCCAAAATTCCAAATCATACATTTTTATTTTTAAATATTTTTGTATACTCTGTTAAGATTAGTTTAAATACTTATTTTATACTAATAGTGTAATAACATTTAATAACTTTCAATGATATGTGCCAATGTTCAGGTCCTTTGGTTTCGCTCATTTATTTATTTATTTGTTGTTATAATTAAGGATAATAAAAAACTCTTCGTTTTAACAAAACTTCAGATTGACGATGCTAGTTGTCTAGCGAAACGGCTGTCATTGAGTCTTTTAAAAAAGCAGTTTTTAAATAAATATTGGAAGTTTTGTTAAAACGAAGAGTTTTTTATTATCCTTAATAAGATGGACTTCCAAAAAGTAAGGGTTAGTACAATCAATTTAATTGTTGTTATAATATTACTATTATCATTATTACAGTTGTTTTTGTGTGTTATTCTTGTATTTATAAATATGTCATGCACAGGGTTAACCCTTAGTGACTTTTTCTTGGTTTATTTACTTTAGCTAGGTATTAATATTTCATTGTATCATTGTAGCAAAAAAATATGGTAAATAAACTTATTATTATTATTATTATTATTTTGTACCTTTAGATAAGAGGGAGCGATATACCCTCATGTAGAATCTCCACTATCTATTCACACTGAATAGAACAACTAGTTTATTTTATAAAATCATTCTATTCTTTTAAATTATTGAGTAGTTTTAAGTGACATTTCTACACATTAATTACTATCTTAGAATCTCCAAGAGTGAGTAGCCTTTTTATCTATTCAACTTAGAATTTAGATTAACACAATTACTGCAAATCATGTAAAGAGAATTGGTAAGCTATCAGATAAAGCACGTTATAGGAAAGTAACTTTAGCATAGTTCTGCTACACACAAATATGTTTTGCATAATAAAGGAAAATTAGCTATATCGTCATATCCAACAATTTCTTTTAGTTATGACACAGTGATATTAGTCATATTAGTGATTAGGAATAATAAAAAACTCTTCGTTTTTACCAAAACTTCCAATATTTATTTAAAAAATTGCTTTCTTAACTTTAATGACAGCCGTTTCTGTGTATCTGAGGACCACTTTCACCAATAATAGTTGCTATAGTTCCACCTTATTTAACATTTGAGACTGCGTATTATGAAGCAAGATAATAAAGGAACGTAAAGAGTGTTAAGTATCAACTTTAAGGTAGAACCGAATTAAGCAAGCTATTTACTTGATGTAATATTGCCCGAGCCTGAGATTAGGATATCTCAGAGAGACAAGCAGCCTACTTAAGAATTAAAAAAACAAATATATTGAAATGAAGTAAATCATCCATATTTAAACTAAAATAAGAACAAATATAACTGTTTGTTTAATGAAATTTATTGTATTAACCCTTCTGTACCTGTAATTAATTAAAAACTATTTGCCTAATTGTTTTGAGTACAATAGATCACTAGTTTAGAAGAGGTGTTGTGGAGTAGTTGTTTGTGATAGGGATAGGGAGCTTCACCTGTCAGCTTCCAAAACAGTCTATTTTGCCCTCTTCGAGTCACATCTCCGATATGCACTTCCTTTTTGGGGTACATGTTGTGTGACTCAATTTGAACGTATTTTTAAATTACAAAAGAGAGCTGTTCGGTATACGCTGAAACTAAGCAGTAAAACTCACTGTAGGGAATTCTTTAAAAAACATAAAATATTAACACTTCCATCCCTATTTATCTTTGAATCCATTTCTTTAATTCGGAAACATTTACCTGAAGTCTCAGACAGACCATCTCATAACTACCCTCTTAGAAGTGCAGAGTATGACCTTTATTTACCAAAACCTCGCACGGAACTAATCAAAAGCTCTATTTTTTATAACGCTAAGAAAATGCACAACAATCTACCCTTGGAAATAAAGTCCATTTCATCAATAACCGCATTTCGTATCGCTTTAAAATCATACTTGGTGGAGAGAGCTTTGTATGCAGTTGACGACTTTTTTACATAAATTATTTTGGACCATCTCACGCACTGGAAAGTTAATTTGTGATATTTATCTATTTTGTTGTTTGTTGTTTTTTTTTGTTGTTACTCTGACTAAATTAAAATTTTTAAATTTTAATTTTTTTTTATATTAATAATTATTTATCAGTCTCATTGTATAATGTATACATAAAGTATACATTTATTTTATTTTATTTTTTATTATTTTTTTTTAATTGACCTTTCGCAATGTTTTATATTGTGAAGTTTTATATGTTTGTATGTTTTATGTTTTATTTACTTGTAAATACTCTTGTATTACTGTTTTGTTCTATGTGATTTGCTTTTTTTTTAAACAGCTTTGTCCACAAATTTAAAAAATTTTTCGACAATAAAGCTTATTATTATTATTATTATTATTATTATTATTATAACAATTTTGTTTATTTATATTTATATTTTATTCTAAGATTATTATAGTACAGTCATAAAGTAACGTTCAATAGTATTAATTAATTTGTAATCTCTGGATCGGTTTACCCTTAATTACATTCAAGGTATTTATTCGCCTCCGTAGAACACTCATAACACAACACTGACTTTATAAATTTAGATCCAGACGTTTTCTTTAATGTATGACATTGACTTGGATTTTTACTTTTCTATTGCTAAATCACACTTGATACATGGAAAATTTACTTCGTTTTAATATTTGTTCATAAAGAAAAACATAATAATAGAGATTAAATTTATTTTTAACAATCCAGATGTATACCGATTCAATATTGTCTTTAGCAAAATTAAAATACACTTTATTTTATACAATTTTATTTGTTGTTTTATATTTTAAAGCATGTAAGATCTATTACCCTATGTTTTATTTTGAATTAGTTTAGATTAGTTTAGTTTCCATTTATCTAAACAAGTACCTGAGTATTTATTGGCTTTTCGTTTTATTTATTTAGTGCATTTAATTGTCTATGGAATTGTTCTGATGATTAAATAAAGAATTATATTATTATATAATACTTTAATTACATTATACTTAACAAAGGTGCTTACAATATTTATGTCGAGCTGGCATTTATCTACTTAATAATTTTAATGTAGTTAATTATAAATGAAAGAAATATCATAATTATTTTTTACTAAATTTACCATTTTATGTTGTCTATCAACAAATTTACTCAAAATGGAGATCAAAATCCGTTTTGCATATTTTGACTTATCTGGTTGTTTTAATCTATATGCTCTTAAGTATTAATTAAAACTTACTTCAAAATGTCTTTGTGTTTGACCTATACAGCATTACATTTTCCCAGCAAACACAAATGTACAGTCGACAGAAGCAAACATGGTCCGCGGAAAATATGCCAACTAATTTCAAGGTTATCACAATCAGCCAATCACGAGCCAATGTTAACGATAATATCAATTTTAGTGGCTGCATAAGTGAGATGAAAATACAACTACAGCGACAAGGACACGCCCACCCAGGGTTCATGTTTGCTTCTGTCAACTGTATATGTTACATAAAAATATATGACAGAGAAAGAAAGATTTTTATATAAAACATTTATATATTTTTAATTAGTATTTATGTAACAAAATCTTTATAAACTTTGTTATATATTCTCAATATTGACATTATAAAATATTTTAAAGATTAGATATGTCTAATTGATTATGTATTCATGATGTAAATTCTGCTACATAAATAGAAGAACAAAATTATATACATATATTTAATACGTAAAATTTGCTACATAAAATATTTTATGTATATATTACGTAAAAGCTATATAAAATATTTTATTTATTTCGCCTCGTCTAATATACGTCTTGCAAAAAAGAAGAAAATTATAACCTATTATAAATTGTCACGATTCGTTAGTCGTTCGAGTGCTACAAATACCCGTGCAAATTATTAATAACAAAGTATATGCTTATAATAAATTATGTAAGTACTAATTATTATAATTATTTATATACTTATCACACTAAACTTATTTTCAAGTATAATTGATTTACATTCAAATAACTTAATTATAAATTTTAGGCAAAATAATTCTTCAAAAAGAAAAAAGTTGAAAGACTTCTGTGACTTGTCAATGAGGAAGAAAAAGAAATGAATAAGTAGCTCAGTTTTACAATTTTACAGTGGTTATGGTGAACCATCGTCAGAAACGAGATCAGAAATAAATATATATGTTACATAGCAATTTGGACATATTTGAGTTGTACCATAATAAATATGTAATATAAATACGTACATATTATATCACTATTGTTCTCTCCGGCCTTTGTCAGTATTCAATACATAAATATTATCTAGTTGTGAGTTTACTTTTATATAACTGTGACTTTAATATTTCAAAAATTACATCACATATACAGGGTGTCCAGGAACTTAATGCCAAAAATTCGGTAGCAAATAGAAGAGGTCAAAATAATGTTAGAAGTTCAAATAAATTTTTGTCATACGAGCCTTCGTTTCCGAGTTATAGACCTCTAAAGTTTCGAAATAAAAACCTTTGTTTTGTCATAATTTCTAAACTATACATTGGAATACTATAAAATTCCAGTGACGGATTGCATACATCCATGTACTGTGTTTGACGGTATAAATGAATCTACATTACATACAGATAAGCAGAGACGGCTTGTGCCCATTGGTTAATAATCCGCAATTTTAATAGGGACCATCTGAATAATATTTAAATTTCAAAAATAAATTTTCCAATCCATTTACTAATGAAAATGTACTCTTGTTTGAACTCGATAAAATTAAGGGTTTAGGAGAAATTTGATATTGTATATCTATGGTGTCTATGGTAAACTAAATCAAAGTTTAGCATTGAAAATTAAATTTGATTGAATTATTTTAACTCTATAATTGTGAACTACTAATAAACAATTAAATTTTACTAATCTTCATTGAATAGAGGAATCATATTTCAACATTTAAATCTATAGCTTATTATTTTTAATTTCTACAACAGGTATTATTCTATTAAGAGCAAAAATTAAACTTTAGGAATCTATGTCAAGTAATTTACTTATTCTTAAAATAATAATCAGTTAAATGAATTAAGGGAGAAACAGGTGCAAGGTGAACTTGGTACCCAAAGACGTCTTCTTAATTTTACAAAATATGAGATTTAGATCTGAACAATAAAAATATGAGAATTAGAATGCCTAGTTTTTAGAAAAATAGTTTAGGTAGATGCAAACGCGTATGCTGAAAAAGGCAATATATTATTAATATAACCAACTCCTCTCGAAGTTCTTCTAGAGTCTGAGGGGGACGATGCAAATACTCATCATATCCCACACGTGCTTAATTGGGGATAAGTCGGGAGATCTTGGTGGCCAAGGTTCATATGACATAATTATGTTGAAAGAAGTCTATTGTGGCTCTTGCGACATGTGGTCGGGCATTATCTTGTTGGAAAGTTGGATTTGCCAGGGTGTCAAGATAGGGTAAAAGATGGGGTTCTAAAACTCCTTGGATATAACGCTGCACGTTCTTGTTACCTCTGATAAAGATTAAAGGTGATCTCAAACCATAAGCTATAGCACCCCAAACCATAACTCCAACAGTTTGATGAACATGTCTTTCAACAAAAAATCTTGGATTTCTCCCTTCACCATGTCGTCTTCTAACCCTCGCTGTGCATGCCTAAACAAACTCGAGACTCGTCACTAAATAAAATACTGTTCCATTCCTGATCCCAGATTAACCGTTCTCTGCACCACTTAAGGTGATTAGGTCGGTGTTCTGGAGTTAAAGGGAGGACCAAGTGTGGTCGGTATGAAAACAGGCCAAAACGTCTTATTCATCTTCGCATGCTAATAGTTGTTCCGTGTTCTGCAAACCATTCATTTGCAATGGACCTGGTAGTGGAGAAACGGTCCCCTAAGGCCGATAATCTTAGGCCGCGATCTTCAAGGTCTGTTGTTTTACGGGGGCGTCCAGAGCCCCTTGCTCTTTGCGTACGGTCTTCTCGAAGCCATGTTTGACAACACCTAACCACGGTGTCTACAGTTCTTTGCACTCTAACTGCAATTTCCCAAAAAGAAAATTCAGCTTTCCGAAGTCGTACTATACGACCCCTATCAAACTCACTAAGTTGACGAAATCGTACAGGTCTCCGTACCTTAGGCATCGTAACCAATCGTAAAGAATGTCAAGAACCAAAATTCGCAAAGTTTGGATCTTTACTATGGCTACAATATTCATTTTTGGATTGTTTGTTAGTGGATTTCAAAAAAGCAGTATAAAAAACGGAATCTTTAGCTGATAAGGCTGAAAATTTTACCAATTGTTTATTTCAGTAAAATAAATAAATTCATCAAATTTAATTAAAATAAAATCATTTAAACTGGATGGCGGATTTTTATGTCATAGTACATACTTTGTCAAATCGTGTATTCATATAGATGAAAATACTGTAATATATTACCACTAGTAAAGATGATATCTCGATTTAAGGGTCCTAGGTTATCACTAGGCCCTGGTCCTTTTAAGCAAACCTCCTACCGAAGAGGCGGCCTTGCTTGAATATACTTACCGCCGACCATCCTTCTTGATCTTTCTTTTTGGTTTCAGTGTATCTACAGACACTGAGTCCACTTGCTGCAGTTCCAAAGGACATTGCGCAAGTTTGGACCCTTTTTTGCAGGTGCTTCTTCAGGGATGCTTTCATCTTAATTGTATTTACTCCTCACAGAGAAGGTTTTATCCCTTCCACATTTTTCTGCTAAACGGACCTCCTTCAGAACCATTTCTTAGGACTTTCCTTTCTTAAACAGCCATTTCAGTTGCTTACGCCGCATGCCACTTTTCTCCTTCTTTTTTTTCCAGTTTTTCCAGAAGGGACTCATCCTCTCTCCAAAACTCCAATAGTTCAATATTAGGAAATCAGCTTCCTCATTGTCTTTTACTTCCATATTGTTCCCATGAGTAGCTAGGCAAGATTAATAAACTAAGTGAGATACCGTAATCTCCGAGCAAGGTGATTATAGTTAGAAGGCACCGGGTGAATGGATTTAAAAGTTAAAGACTGGGTTTACCCACTAGCTATTAAGCCATGGTCATGGGGAAAGAAAAAGTTCGCAAATTTTTTATAAGTTTTATAAATACATTGTATCCACATATTTAATCAAACATAAAACAATATAATTAATTTAACTTAAATAAATAATAGAAGTTTTAATTCCACTGATAACGCCACTATTCTTAAAATACGTTTTATACACTAAACTGGCTACAATCATGAACTGGTACGTTCTACTGAGTGTTGTGTTATCTAAAATCTTTAGTATCACAACTCTCGAATTGAATCAACTTTACAATTTTGTTTCGAAGGAAATTAATAACACCGAACACTATCAGCTACCTATAAATAATGAAAAACTATTTCGAATATCCAATTCTACAATTCATGGTAAGTAAAGTTTCTAGCGTAAATTGTACTTTTCAAAATTTACAAATACCATAATATGTGTTTCATTTTTCAACCCCATTTCTATACGTTGGTTATTGTATAGAGGTATTAAAATATTTTTATTACAGCTTTAAAGAATTTTTTAATTAATAAAATCATTATAAAATACAATTTTTTATATAGTTAGTTACTGTAGTAACCCTTACTCTGTGGAAGTCTATCTTAAATTATATAAAGAAACTTTTGAAAAAAGTATATAATATTCAAAATAAGGGTCATATTTCTTCAATTTTGATAAATATTTTTATGAATAATCTAGAAACTAATCTTTAATTCTAGTTATAAAAACAATATTTTATTTTGGTATAGATTTGTTAATAAACTGTTAGCAGGTTTTGTTCATAGCGAATCACAGCTAGATATATTTTTTAAATTATGTTAATAACTTACATCCTAAAATTAATTATAATTTAGAAATTGAAAAAAAATATGTTAATTAGATTTAAGAATTGAAAAAGTTAATAATTGTCTAAATTATTCAAAATACAGAAATCCAACATAAACAAATGTAACCATACCAATTAATTCAAGTCATCCTATAACACATAAATTAGCAGCTTATAATTCTATGATAAATAGAGTTTTTTCAATTCCAATAAACAAAATTAATTTTGATAAAGAAATTGAGACCATAAACCGAATAACTACAAATGGCTAATTATTGCATTTGATAAATAAATAAATTAAATAAGGAAGAAGAGAAAATATCACTACACCTAAAATTTCCTAAGAAAATAAATTCAAATAAAAATTTTACAAATTGTGGAGATATTTGCAATACAATTTCAAAAATAATACCTTTATCTTCAGCAATATTAGCATTAATATTATTATTTAAAAAAAATAATATTGATACAAAATTTTTAAATATAAAAACAAATTTACCCAACTGAAAAAAATTTTTGATTACAATATTAGTAGTCCAATATGTAATAATATAATATATGTGTAATAATATATAGGTCAAACACTAAGAAATTTTGAAGCCACAATAAACACTTAAGTTCACATAGATTTAAACAACCACATAAGTCAAACTATGCAAAACTCCAACTTGAAGACCTAGAATGCAGCAACAGTCTATAGTAGGTATTATTAACCGTGACAAAATAAAGTAAACACTGGCATATGCCTTTTTATAGTGAACACCTCATTCACAGATTCTGTAACTTAATCAACACCAGATAGAAACCTTAAAAAAACTTCAATATGTCAATCTATGATAATTTATCGAAACCGCTGTCACTGAATTTAAAAAAGCTAATTTTTTAAAATAAACGTAAAAGCTTTTTTTATTAAAAGTTTCTTAATTTAATGTTCTTATATGATAACCCAACTAGCAATTCGACATCGACATTATAAGCAAACAAATATATTTTATAATTTTTTATTGACCTTCTTAAAAACCTTTATGTTTTACAGGGTATTTATTAGGAACAGTAAACTATTTATTAATAAAATCCATTTTTAAATGCAATGACGGCCGTTTTGCTAGAATTAGCTAATTTTTTTTTTGATGGGTGGAGGCCTGCTCCAAGAAGTGTGGGATTCTCTCCCACGGGATACTACAACCCCACTTGGTAAACCCGCTCGCGAACCAACATCGAGAGGTTGCCCCCCGCCAGAGCCGACCGCACTAAAACCACCCCGCTTCCCATCCTGTCCGGATATGTGACCCTGGTACCATCTTGTCAGATATTCGTCAGAGCCACCTCCCTTTACACCTCCGAGCTCCCCACCACATCCTGGTAGATTCTCTCTTCCTTCTCCTTCTGTTTTAATATCTCCCTAATCATTGTCCCTATATCCTCCCACTTACCCTGCTCTTCCGTCATCAACCTAACCATGCTTCCCTCAGTGATTACCTCTCCTACTCTGTCTTCGGGAACTCCCTCCTTTCCTTTACCCATTTGGGGCATCTATAGGCTGTGTGCCCTGTATCGTCCCTCTCCCCACAATAGATGGACTCGTCATTCCCAGTCTTGCACCTATGCACCGTCCAATAAGCCGACACCAACCTTAACAAAATCCTTTTCTGTACCCTTCTCATCTTATACCTATCCAAGATATCCCCCACGTCGGAGCTCCATACAATAGAATTTACTTTGCCACCAGCCAGTATAGAAACCTTTTTACACTGCTGGGTCCACCTACATTACCCCACGGTTTGCCTTCCTTCGGGATCAACACCAGTCGGGCTACCATCCCACTCCTCGAGAATTTGTTTCTCCTCATCAAGTCATTAAACATAACTCTCAAGAGATCCACTTGCTACCTAGAGAGGCACCTCGCACATTCCGGTGGCAATCCGTCCGGTCCGGGTGCACTACCGTCCCTCAATTTCTCCCCTCCTTTCCTAATCTCCTTTTCCTCGATAGCCTCTATCCCTTCCCCCGCTTGATCCTCCCCCAAATCCATCCTCCTCTGCGGAAATAGAACCCTAACCACCTACATTTTCCTTTCTTGTGTAAGATCCACACCTGTCCCTACCTTACAATACAATGCTTTACCACCATCTGGTACCCTTGACCCCAAACCTCGTTATTTAAATCTTCCTGTAACTTTATCCAATTTTCCCTTTATTTCTCTTTTAATTGCCCTAACCAAAGTTCTCCTACTCTCCTTATAAACCTCCCTTAGCCTATTTCTTTCCTCCGGATTCCTTTCCCTCGTGAAAGTTCTACGTTTTTGACGACAGTCTTCCCTCAATACCCTAATCTCCTCATTCCACCAATATATATTTTCATTCCTACTTTTTATACTTCAATGCTTTATAAATGATCCCTTCACCCTCCTCATATGTCCCATTAAATTTTCCCAACTCCTCCATATTTTCCTTGATTCTTCCGTAAATTCGCATCCACATATATTGCTATCTCTCACCCCTTACTATTATCCACCCCTCCAAATCTAACCTAACCTAACCTTATCTCCAAAGTACTTTCCGCGGTTAGCAATGCACTTATCCAAGTGTTAAATTCATGATTGAATGCATTTCTGGAAGCTTCTCTTGGAAGGGCCTTCAGCTGCTCCGTCTTAGCCCTCTCAATGTCCGGAATGGTGTCAAAACCTTTGAGCACAATTTTAGTTTTTGGAAAGAGCCAGATGTCGCATGGTGCTATATCCATACATCGTCTCGTAAACGTTGCAGTAAGCCTTTGTAATATTCAGAGTTTACACTTGTTCCTTTTGGAACTTACTCTGATCTTACTGCCCCCAGTATCAAAAAGAAATAAGCATGACCTTGACGTTCAACTGATGTACTTTTTTGTCTCAGGGTTATAGTCATACATCCATCTTTCCTCCCATTATAATTTTGGCCATGAACTCCAGATCTTCATCTGTTTGAACGAACCATTTTTGCCACTTTGTGCACGTTATCGTCTGTTTTTGAGGTTGGCAAACGTTCTGACCGTTACTCGTCTTCAACCACTTGTAAAACATCTCCAGAATCATCATTATAGCCATATACTGATTTTAACATTTCATGAGCATCTTTAGAACTTTTTTGTAGCTTAAACTAATTGCGTTGTTCGAAATCCATAGTGTGCGATAAACACGGTAAGCACGACCTTACTCTTCTAGTCTTCTTCTAGCCGACAAGTCACAACTTGTTTAAACTTGACTTTGACTCTCTTAACGAATCATAGTATTGGACGTAGTACTGTTACAAGTTTAAAAATATTTAGATTATTCATACCTGTTGATTGATGGTCAGTAAAGTAATGTTCTTAAATTAGTGAAATAATTCCAGTGGATTAACATTTTCTTTTATTTATTGTGTTTACTATTTCAAACAGACTTCTATAGTTATAAATAATAAAATCAAATACACATACCTAAAAATTATACATATTAGTTTACAAGTTTGCAAGAGTTTGTTTATGTATGATTTGTCAAATGCCAACTTCAATGGCAAGGTTAAGGCTATTATTTGACCTTCTAAAACTAGAAGAACCAGTACTAAATTAGGTGGTTAATTTAATTCTAATTAGATATATTATTTATTCATGAAAGTTTGCCTAAATATTCCTTTAAAATATAAGGTATTTTACCTGTTGATGGGAGAACTTCTTTTTCCTTTATGATTTTTATTTTCCGATTTGCTCTTGAATGTTAAGCATGTGCCTATAAAATTGCAACACATTGTTGGATCTCATGGAAATTGGAAATTAGACCTGAAAATTAATTATCAAGTACTTGATACAAACTTTGTTTGGGGAAATAAACTCAGGTCTTACCAATAAAGGCCACACAACACCTCAGGTAGGATTTCATATAAGAACTGCATGTGTTCATATTATTGAAGACACATTTTAATTCATATTTGAATTGTTTTAGGCCTTCTCCTTCTTTTCTCTACTTTCTTTGCTTTACTTTTACCTATATCTTGGGTTAACTTGCATTCTCCACTTTGACTTTGGCTGTGGATTTTATTCCGTCTATTGGATTCCATCTACTCCCAAGTTCTCTCAGCGGCTTCCGTCGACTCCAGTTCACTACAACTCAACATAAGTACTTCAAATTCGGCACCTACAAAATAAATCTACATTGTTCTCATACATTGTTTTGAAAGAGATACCATACCTCATACCCATTAGTTGTGCATAGTTCATCTTCAGCACTTAAGGTAGGATCAAACTATTATTATTTGTTCTTGATCATTGGTACATCAACTGAAGAACTCACATAACAACTTTCACATAATTAGTTGGTGATATTTAGGCTAGTTGACTGTATACAAAAAAAATACTAAATTATAAACCAGAAAGTATATATATATACACATTTGGGGATCATATTACCTGTATTTTCAATAACTGTTATAAATACCGAATAATACCTCATTGTTAGGCGTCTACACGATATATTTCTTGAAGACAACAATAACGAACGACACATTTTATATTTTATCTTCATACAATTCACACTTCTGTCAAAACTTTGGTTAGAACATAGAAATAGTAGTCTGCTAGTCACGTTTTCGCTAATTTTAATTGTATTGTCGATCCAATCATCGATTGGTAGGAATAATAAATCGATAGTAAATATAAATACATTTTATTAAGCCCCTTTGAACCCACCTGAGATAAGAACAATATCTTTCAGATAAAATAAATAAATTAGACTAGAACGTTCTATAGGGATAAACTCCCTTCCTCTTGTCTTCTTCTTCTTTTTCTCTATGCGCAGGCAAGTTCTAAGAGACAGAAAATGCGTGCAACAGGAAACAGTACTACAAATGGATATCTGTTGCTGATATAAAAATTCATTGGCCGTATTTTTTATCACAGCAGTAAGAATAATGTTTTAAATGATATAAAAGGAAATGCTGCATTGAAAGTTTGTTGGTTATTACAGACACAAGTTGTCAAGTATTAAGAAAATAAATAAATTCGGAAAAACTAGGATGAGGATAGCTCTATTAAACTATCCCTTACCCTTCCTTTTATGAGGAGAGCGTGTGCTCTAACCACTTTTCCAGTGATTATCGACAAACGTTACCAGTGATTGTAAAGATTCCCAATTTCCAGATATCATAACTTGATTTACTCTCTTACTTTTACATCTTTAGGTTTACATAAAAAATTTAACTATCCAATTTTTGACTTTTTATACCGCTTTCTTTTAGAATACATCTTCAATTTCATTATCTTGGGTGCAGGAACCGTTGGATCAGCTTTAGCCAAGAGGTTTTTAGAAATACAATCATGAAAGAATGTTTGAGTAACATTATAAACAAGATATTTGAAAATTGTAACAACTTTAAAACCTTTCAATTTATTTGTTTTGTTTTCTTAGAATATGGTAGCTTCGATTTTATCATTGTGGGTGCAGGAGCAGCAGGAGCAGTTCTAGCAAACAGATTATCAGAAATTACATCATGGAACATTTTATTACTAGAAGCCGGTGGCGAAACAAATGATTTCAGTGATATACCAGCTTTTAGTAGTTATTTGCAACATTCAGATATGAACTGGGGTTATCTAAGTACTCCACAAACTAACTGCTGTCAAGGTAATTGTTTATAGATTTAAAGTAAATAAAATTAAGTAACTTCTGTATGTTACTTGTGGTATAATATTCATTTTTCTGTTGTTAATTTTATGGGAATTAAACCACAATTAAATTTGACAGCAAAAATTTTATAGTCTTAAACTTTAACAAAATATTATTGATTGTCTAGTTATCATTTAAAAACTAAAGTTTTTTGATAATGGTAGTAGCTACGCTACAGAACCGTCGAAATAAAAGTATATAAAAAGGACCGTGGTTTGATTCCCATTAAATTAATAACAGAGAAATCAAGTAAATATATAGAATATATTATTAAATTTCAGGTATGAAAAATCATCAATGCATATCACCAAGAGGAAAAGTAATAGGTGGGACGACGACTTTAAATGGTGCTGTATATTCAAGAGGAAGTCCTTCAGATTACAACAATTGGGCAGCTATAGGAAACACTGAATGGAGTTATCAGAATGTTCTTCCATATTTTACCAAATCCGAACATGTTGCTTTAAACTCGTATGATAAAATCTATCATGGAAAAACTGGACCTCTGTATGTAAATTATACATACCCGAAATCTGTAATTGCTGATATGTTCGTAGATGCAAATAAAGAAAAGGGATTAAAAGAAATTGATTATAACGGATATGTACAGTTGGGTGTGTCGAGGATTCAGTTTACTATTAAAGATGGTAAACATCAAAACAGTGAACATGCTTTTCTAGATGGCGTTAAAACTAGAAAAAATCTTAAAATTGTATTAAACGCTGCTGTTAATAAAATTAAGCTTACAGGAGATATCGCTGAAGCGGTAACTTTCGTTAAAGATGGTGCTATTTATAATGCATGGGCTACAAAGGAAATCATAATATCAGCGGGGGCTATTAACACACCACAACTTCTACTACTTTCCGGAATAGGTCCAAAAGAAGATTTGCAAAAAATTGGAATAAAAACTGTCCGAGATTTACCAGCGGTTGGAAAAAATTTACAAGATCATTTACTATTTATAAATTTATATTTTAGAACGAACGTATCTGCTCCAAATAACTCATTGAAACAAAATTTGAAACTATATCTGGAAGGAAAAGCTCCTCTTACCAACGGTGCAGGTTTAGAACATCTTGCTTTTATTAATAAAGATAATATCACTAGCGGAGAAGCTGATTTAGAATATCTAACGTTCCCTCCACCATTTAGTGTACCATCGAATCCTGCAACTTCTTATAATCTTCAAGATAACTTTACCAAAGTTTTTGAGAAGTACAATACTTTAACGGACTTTAGTATAGTAATGGCACTGTTAAAACCTAAATCCAAGGGAAAAGTTTCATTGCAGTCCAACAGTATTTTAGACTTCCCTCTAATAGACTATAATTATTTCTCAGAAGAGGAGGATCTCCTAACTATGCGCAAGGGTATAAAACACATTTTAAGTTTGCAAGATACTAAAGCATTTAAAAACCTTAATGCGACTTTTATAAGCGAACAACCAAACTGCGAGCATTTGAAAGATGTGGATGATCAATATTGGAACTGCGCCTTAAGACATATGACTTCAACCGTTTATCATCCTACGAGCACTACAAGAATGGGACAAAATATATCAGACTCTGTAGTGAACCAGGATTGCATTGTTCATTCTTTTGAGAATTTAAGAGTTGTTGATGCTGGAGTTTTTCCCGATATTATAAGAGGCCATCCAATGTCCGTAGTCTACATGGTCGCTGAAAAAATATCGGATTCGATTAAGAAGAAGTTTGGAGAACCGACCATCTAATAAATATAATTAAGTTGTCGTAATGTAAATAATTTGGTTAAATGTTTTATTTTTACTTGATGGACTGCTATAGGTCAGTCCTTTACCTATTCCAGAGCTAATTTTGTACATTCAGGTAAGAGGAAACGGTATATCCCCATGTGGAACCGCCAATAGTAAAACTTTTAGTTGCTTTTATAAAATCATTATTTTTCTGTAACGTATCGAGTAGTTATAAGATTACATCGTAATATATTATGGAATAGTAAGATTGCACTTAGATTTCAGCAGCACCCTTTTACAACCCTCATGTAAAGCAACTCTCAAAAATTTGATACTCTTCACTTACACAAACGCTTTACTTCCAGAAGCAGGGGATATTAGTATTGCATATCGAGGAAGGTGGTTAGCAAAGAAACAAATAACTAACATATACTTTTACCCCACTCACCCATTATTGCCAAACCTAAAATATATCAAATTATCGCATAGGATAATTCTAGACTACCTAAGTAACAGATATTGTGGAAGACCTAAGTACGGTGAAACCTTTTGAGGAGATTTTTTAAAGAAGTGACACTCCTGCAATTTCCTGAAAAAACAGTCTTTTCACAAAAATAACACGTTTGTTTACACTGATGCATCAAAACAAAATGTTAAAAAACCGTCGGGTAGGTATAGGCATTTATATCCCTAAAATAAATTTAAAATTTTATTCAGAATTACCTTCCCTTTTGTCAATTTGTAATGCATAGATCTTACCTATTCATAAAAGTGTTCATCTTGGTATTAAAAATAAAACTAAAAATTCAATAATATTTAGTGACTGGCAAAGTGAAATTCAATTAATCAGTAAACAAGGAATAGATTGCAATATTTGTATCAACACGATTAATATAAAACAAATAATCACTAATACAAATGAAAACAACTTTTTTCATACTGTACGGTAAAGTGCAATTTCCCGAACTCATTTGAGTCCGGGAAATTGCACTTTATGGTATACTTGTACTTTACAGTACTCTTCAATTCTCCCAATGTTGTTTGAAATAATAAGTGAATCAATATAAAATATGCTTTTATTCTAGTTTTTGAAGATTGACATTAATTGTACAACTACTGTTGCCAGCAATATGTATTAATGGAGTTGTTGATGGATTTACAGTGTTTTCTGTAATCGCGGAAGACGTGTGGCTGTGATGTAGCACTTCAACAAAAGTTTCGCCCCTTTGGATCATTCTTGCAATCTTGTTTTTGCCTTCAATCTACTCTTTTATATACTTTTCTGCAACTGAAGAACTCCTCCATCAATCGTGCTGTTTTAGAACTTTAAGGTCAGCTTCAGCATTGGCCAACAACGTTGAGGATGTCCTTTTGAAGCAATGACCTGTATACTTTTCTGGTTCGTCTAGATTTAAAAACTCGGCTTTTTTCTTAGGTGCTCCGCCAACAGTATGTATACCAGCTCTTTGAGACAGACATTTTCCTTGTCTATAACCTACCAAAAGAACTTTCAGGGAGACGTGTTGCTGTAAATTCATGTATTTTCTAAATACATCCAAATAGGAAACCTCGTCGCTGTTAATAACAGTGAAAGCTCGTCGAATATGCGTTTTTGTCTGGTTAATCTTAACTACTAGCTGAGTACCCGATCATCCACATCACTAACTTCTAAATTATAGATCTCTTCCCTTCGGCAACCTCCAGCACTCCAAGTAATGCTACCACTTTGAGTAATAGATATTTTTTATCTGGAGTGTCCCTAATGAAGCTTTCAATTTGTTCCTTTGTCAGCACCATCGACTGGTTTGGCTGATGGTCTACATTTTTTTTTAAAAGCTATCAACTTTGAGAAACTTGATATGTTGGCATTCTCATTAACCACAATAATTGATTTTACCATCGAGTAATTGGAACATAATGAAGAAGGGTTAAATGTTTTTGAATGAAAATTTAAACTGTTGAAATGAATATTCTTTAAGAAAAACTGTTCTTACCACATCCAAAAAGTAAGCCAATATCACATTTTCATCAGCACTACTTTTCAAATTGTGTTGCTCACGCCAGTAGCAAAACAGCGCATATTCTTTTTCATATATCTTAACTGGAATGATTTGCCCTATCGCTTCCACAGTTTTCTCAGCAATTTCATCTAATTTCAGATCCATTTTCTCCGCAAATATTTTGTGTTAGTTACCCAGGTTTTGTGGGAGGGGAAATTGATGATTTGTTTTATCCCCCTAGAGCGGGGGATGGTATTTCGGGGTGGTCCCCGGGGTGGGTTTTAGCGAATCGCTAGGGGTGATGTGTCGAGGAATACATCGTATTTCTCGGGGAGGGTGTCTATAGGGGGGTAGGAATTTGAAGTAAGCGTAGAGGTAGATAAGGGGTTTTCCTCTTGGGTTTTCGGGAGCGGCGGTTGATTTGCCAAGGGAGTTTTAGGGAATTTTTGGCAAGAGTGTTGTCGGAGAGAAGGGTGCGCTGGACATAGCGCGATTGGAGGTTTTTGAATCGATCTAGTACTGGGGTGATGTTTGTGTTTTGGTAGACAACATTGCTGGGGGTGAGTCGGTTTTGATATTTGGAATATCGGAGGATGGCTCGTTCGCAAGATTGGATGGTGCTTGTGATGCTGGTGGAGGCGGTGCTGTATAGAATAGCTTTGTAGTCCAGGAGTGGGAGAATAAATGTTTTGTGGGTATGCAGGAGAGTGGAGGGGTGGGTTCTGCCGAATTTTCCTCCCAATGCCTTTGTAATATTTAATATGGGGTGTTGGTATGGAATAAACACTTTTTACACTAAAGACATTATAACTTTATTTTTTATGAATTAATTTGAGTACACTACTTAATTACTATAAATAAATTAAATTAATGCTGTATCAGCAACATAGTAAACTTGATCGTGAATATCATATATTGAACCCGTCGTCTACGCATTGCTGTGTATTTATGTTTTTCTTTTGTTTATTCAACCTTTGTTAAAGACACGATGCGACATTGAACGTGCCATACTATAACCAAACTACGGTGGTCTAGGCCATTAGTATTTTAAATAAACAATTTAATTAAGTATACAAAATATACGGGGTGTTCACACCACACCTTGATGAGATTGGCTCGTCTCCGGACTGAGTCCAGGGTGAACTTTACGTTTGTCGTCCAACAGAAGGTGCGAGTATATCTCACCCCCAGGTAGACGGCTTCGTTCCGGAGTTCGAGCCTTTCCCTCCAAAGCATTATACGGAAGTTTCCGGGAAGAAGTTTCTGTTTAAAAGTGTCGGGGTGTTTGAAATAGATGAGTTGGGATTTTGATGAAATAAGGGTGACACCAGTTGGAAAAGGTGTTAAGGAATTCTTGAAGGCGGGTTTGGAGGCGGTCTCGGTTGGGAGCGGAAGTGAAGATTGCAGTGTTGTCTGTGTAGAGCTGGATGTAGGTGTAGGGGTGCCGTGTGATGGGAACGTCGTGGGTGTAGGTGAGGTAGAGTAGTGGGGCTAGGATGGATCCTTGGGGGACTCCGGCAAGGGGAGTGAAAGGTAGGGATAGCGAACTACCAGATCTGACTCTGATAGTGCGATTTGTGAAGTAGGAGTAAATGAGTTTGACAAAAGGAATATGGAGGTGGATGCTCATGAGCTTTTTAACAAGTCCAGCATGCCAGACTTGGTCAAAAGCCTTCTGAACATCTAGACCAAAGAATGTACATCAAATACGTTAATTTGTTGGTCTCTGTAGCTATTTCAGAAAGTACGTCAAATGTTTTACACAGATAGTACGACCACTGATGTCTTTAATAAAGAAAAACGTTCCTTGTGAGTGGGGAGCAGAGTAGCCAAAAGCATTTGAAAAATTAAAAGCAACTTTAATGGAAAGGCCATAAAACAGCACATAGACTAAGATGGTACGTTCCTAAAGTGGCGAGACGAGTAGTTACTATGTATCACCATGACAGTAACGGTAACTTTGCAACTGAGAAGACCATGAAGTTAATAAGTAACAAATATTGGTGTCCACATATGAAGAAGTATGTAAAACGATATATTTCAGCATGTTTACAATGTACATATAATAAAATGCCAGCCTGTAAGAAGGAGGGATTTCTACATCCAATTGAGAAGGTTCCGATTCCATTGGTCACTATGCATATCGATCACTTAGGACCTTTTGTTACAAGTACAAAGAGAAACTCCTATTTGATTGTAGCAGTCGATGCCTTCACTAAATTTCTATGGATAAAAGCAGTGAACAGTACGAAAACTAGACCAGTTATAAAATTTATAGAAAATGTGTTTGTAACTTTGGGCGTATCAAAACCAATAATATGCGATAGAGGATGTAGCTTTACGAGCGATGCCTTTATCAGGTTAACCAAGGACCACGAGCTAATGGGCAAGTGGAAATTTTCAATAGAACTAGAATACTAAATTCAATCTGGACCAGTCATGAAGATGAGGGAAAATGGGATCAATCGTTAGGTTCTGTTGCATTCGCCATTAATTCTGCTCCAAATGAGACGACAGGGAAAAGTACCTATCAATTAATGCTTGGCTACACACCAAGGGGAATAAAAGATTCATTCCTAAGTATGGCTGTAGTCCAGGAGGAAGTAGGTAGATATGGATCTCACAAATACCAGAAAAGATGCAGAAGGCTCGTTTCGATGCAATGTCATGAGTATAGAGTAGGTGATTTGGTTTTGTTACGCTAAAGGAATTTGGCCAATGATGGTAAAAGCCAAAAGTTAGTGCCAAAGTATAATGGTCCCTACAAGATAAAGAAAGTCTTTGATCTTGACAGATATGTTGTCGAAGATCTGCCGGTTTCAACGCGTGCACGTAAGAAATACCTAGGTATCAGCTCTGCTGAAGGAATGAAACTGTTTAAGGTGATAGCAAAACGGAAACTGAAAATGGAGAAGCTGAAAAGCAGGTTGATAAAGAAAGCTAAAGGCAGCCTGCTCACATTATTTATATTTATGTTGATTTTCTCTACACCTAGTAAAGTACGGTTACATTAAGTACAAGTGAGCTTTCCGGGACGAAAAATGGGTAGCATGGCCGACTAAAGCCGAATGCCGTACCTGAACGATATGTTGCTGGGAAACAGAAAAAAATAAAAATGACAGTGCTTGTCAAAGAATAAATAAAGTCAGTTGCTTTTGCTTTGGGTTTATTTTAATTATATAAATATAGAGATCGGTTTACTATAGACTTAAGTCATTGTTTCTCTGTTTCTTCAATTATATATAAATTGGTGTTTCTACGGTTTTAACATGAGACACAAAAATGAACATCAGTAGTGTTAAAACTAGGTTAAAAAAGGACTTACTGAAAGGAAGTTTGAGTAAGCTGTTATTTAAAACTAACATTACCAAGAATAGAAACACTGCGCAATCATTTCTGGACAATACAATTAAAATATAACAATTAAAAATAATTCTAAAAACAATACTCCTTGTAAACGAAGAAGTGTAATAAAATCATCAATAAATATAACATTTTAAAACTGGTGAAACACTTTGTCTCAGGTACATATTTATACAAATATATAAATAAATTAAAATTTTTAATTCAACTGATAATGCCACTATCCTTAATATACATTTAACATGCTAAACTGGCTACAATTATGAACTGGTACGTGCACCTGTTTATTGTGTTTAAAATTGTTAGTATAACAACTCTCGAGTTAAATCAACTTTACAATTTTGTTTCGAAGCAAATTAATAACACCAAATACTATCAGCTACCTATAAATAATGAACAACTATTCCGAATTTCCGATTCTAGAGTTCGTGGTAAGTAAAATTTCTTGCGTAGATTGTAATTTTCAGAATTATCAAATTTCATAATGTTGGTTTCATTTTTTCACTCCATTTCTTTACTTTTATTTCAACAGTTTTAAGAATTTTTTTATTAAAACCTTTATACAATAAAATTTTTAAAAAGTCAATTTTTGTTTTTAAAGCATTTATGATAATCCTAACTAGCAATCCAACAGCAAAGTAATATATTTTTTAATTGTTTTATTGGCGCTTCGTAAAAACCTTTCTTTATGTTTTATAAATCATCAATTGGAGATTTGTTGTGCTTAACTGTTCTGTCACCAAAATTGTTTTATAAAGTTTTTTTTAGTAAATTAATAAAAGAATTATAGAATGAGTTTAGAGCTATTTTACAAACTGTTATAAAATACTTTATATAGAGCATATGACTTAGATACTTTGCTCTAAAAGCATTTTATAATAGTGCTTTTTCGGATCAATTTATTTTTACAAAAGTAATAAATAAAACTGTTTTATTACGATTATAATTACTAATAACACTTTTTTAATTAAGAACAATAAACAACTAAGCGCTTCAACGAAACTTATTATTCACTTATTATTCAAAAATAGGTTTTTAAAATGCAATTACAGCTGTTTCGCTAATATTAGTATCATCAGATTGACAGATTTTACATAAAAATTGGAAGTTTAGTTCAAACGTTTAGTTTTTATTGTTCTTTATAAGATTGACTTATAAGAAGACTTTTTTAATTGTTAATAATAAATGTAAATTGTTTTCTATAAAATATTTTAATAAAAGCAAGTAGTTAATAATAAAATTATTTTTTTATAGTTTTACAAGTAAAAGTTAAAAAACAAATATGATGCATAAGAAGGTTTTTTTACATAAACAATCATTATAAAAGTGTTTCAAAATAGCCTTGGTCTAATGATGGTTTTTGTTTCAAAATGTTTTCAAAGTGGTAAAAAAAGTGGATCTACCTGACTAGTGGCTCTACCTCTTACAATCACTGAAATATCTTGAAGATTAGCAATCGACATGAATATACTTCAACAGAGTTTTTCATGCAATATTTAAATTCGTTAAAAGCCTAATTTTTTACATGACTAACAATTAAAATAAATTTTGTAAAAGTTAAATAATAATTATAAAAAATTTTGGGGTCGTAATAAAATCGCGTACACAATACGTCTGAAAATGTATCTATTGAAGCACAAAAAACAAAATACGAGAAGACTCACAGTTCTTTTTACAGGGCACAACAGGCTAACAAACATATTCACGCGCTAAAACGGACAGATAGTCCTTTATGCAGATTCTGTCGGGAATACGAAGGTCTTTCTACCTATAGACAAAGAAATGCCTACGGCTAGAAGCTGTGAGAGAGAATCACTGTTCATTAAATGACTCTATTAGAAAAGACCAAAAGGACCGGAACCTATATAGTAAAAGGAATAGATCTGTTGTGACTCTTGCGACATGTAGTCGGGCATTATCTTGTTGAAAATTTGAAAGGGTGTCAAGAGAGGGTAAAAGATGGGATTCTAAAACTTCTTGGATATAACGCTGCTAGTTCGTGTAACCTCTGATGAAGATTAAAGGTGATCTCGAACCATAAGCTATAGCACCCCAAACCATAACTCCAACAGTTTGATGAACATGTCTTTCAACAAAAAACCGTGGACTTCTCCTTTCACAACGTCGTCTTCTAACCCTCGCTCGACTATCGTGCATGCCTAAAAAAATCGAGACTCGTCACTAAAGACAATACTGTTCCATTCCTGATCCCAGAGTGACCGTTCTCTGCACCACTCAAGGCGATTACGCCGGTGTTCTGGAGTTAAAGGGAGGACCAAGTGTGGTCGGCATGAAAACAGGCCAAAACGTCTTATTCGTCAGTAAACACGTCGCATGCCAACAGGTCTTCCGTGTTCTACAAACCATTCATTTGCAATGGACCTGGTAGTGGAGAAACGGTCCCCTAAGGCCAATAATCTTAGGCGGCGATCTTCACGGTCTGTTGTTCTACGGGGGCGTCCAGAGCCCCTTGCTCTTTGCGCACGCAGGCCTTCTCGAAGCCAAGCCTAACCACGGTGTCTACACTTTTTTGCACTCTAACTGCAATTTCCCGAAAAGAAAATTCAGCTTTCCGAAGTCCCACTATACGACCCCTGCCAATCTTACTATGTTGACCAAATCGTACAGGTCTTCGTATCCTAGACATCGTAACCAATCGTAAATAATTTCAATAATGTCAATCAAAATCCGCAAAATTTGAATCTTGACTACGGCTACAATATTCATTTTTGGATTGTTAGTGGATTTCAAAAAAAGCAGTATAAAAACCGGAATCTTCAACTGATAAGGCTGAAAATTGTATCAATTGTTTATTTCAGTAAAATAAATAAATTCACCAAATTTTATTAAAATAAAATCATTTAAACTGGGTGTTCGGATTTTTATGTCACTTACTATATAATAATTTTATAAAGTTGAGGAGTGTGTTTACTACATAAACAATTTTCTTAATCCTTTTGTGTTAAAAAATACATTTATTAAGGTAGGTTATAGGCTAGATAACAATAATTAGATATTCAAAAAAGTTACATCATTAATATACATATTGTGTGTGTAAAAAGTGACATTGTAAAAAGTGCTAGTTAATTTGTAATGAAAAATCGTTAATTTGAATTGTTAATGATTGACTACAACTAATTGTCTTTAATTTTGCCTTTAATTGAGCAGAAAAATTATTCAAATAAGAAAATTTAATATATAGGATAATATGTAATACTATTATTAAATAAAGTATGCTTAATCACCACAAATATTACATTATGTACATTATGTTGTCTATAAGAAAGGTTGCGTAATTCGGTGTTTCCATTTTTTTCAAAATCATGCAGGAAGACATAGCAGCAATCAATTACCCCAAAACCCAAAAAAACTTAAATTAAAAAAAATTTGTAGCAAAGTTATTCCATCCTCAAATTCAAACTCAGAAATTTGCCGCGTAAACGACTAGATCCAACATGGCGGGTGGCCTACGTCACTACTCATATGTGTCATTGAAAGCGCCATCATTTTATTGTAAACAGTGTATTTGCGAGATTGTGCGATGTTTTATATTTATATTTATTCATCTCTTTTCTTTATTTTTTGTTGATTTTCATAAAAATAAGTCAGACATTTTTTTAATGCAAAAAGCACAAAATAAGTACTTACGCTGTTGCTTTTACATTTCGAAATTCAGCTGCATTGAAACCTAACCTAACCCAACCTAACCTAACAATGAAAGTGTCTAAGGATGGTAAATTGTTTGACAATGCTTTCACAAACCTTACTGACGACATTTTATGATTGCATACAACAAATAAAACCAATAATTCATAATACAATCAAAAATAAAAGTCCAACTCTCTCAATTACCACACATTAAATGTAAACAAACTGTCATCGATATGAGTTTTGACGTCACGACCAATGAAGGTGCGTTTCGACTTCTCTATTTGAATGTATCGATTTTAACTTACTTTCAATTTGATATTATATAAAAAATAACCAGAATTGTTGCGTTGTAATGAGTTTAGGATTAAATATTTATAATTTACTATATGATTACAAAAGAATTTCATTGATTTATTTCTAATGAAAACACCGAATTACGAAACAATAATACAAAACAGAAGAAAAGAATTTTTACGAAATTTTTACCAAAAATCGAGTTTTTTAAATGTGATAATTAGAAGTCGTCATTTGTATAGTTCGTGAATCGTGAGACCTATATTTTATTATTCACAATAGTAAAGGGACTGACCAGATGATTTGAAAATCAAAAGAAGACGTTTAATAGACAAATAGACAAATATGTTTAATAGGTCAATTTAGTTTATTAAATTCAATTCAATTAAACTCAATGGGCTGAGTATTTAAAAATTATTAAAAATAAAATAATAAACTCATGGTAATTGTAAAAATATTTTACAAATAAGTAAATCATAACTCATTGGCGACATTGGCTTTAGGTAAGAGGGTTTCTCAAATGAAATGGGTAGACTTATTGCATAGCAAGGTTGCATTATATTTTAAATTTAAATCTCCAAGATATAATATTAAGTCTGTTGATTTGGTGTACTCTTTCAGTTCTTCCCTAATATCTCCGTTATTTTTGAATAAAATTATTTTATTATTTGCAGAAGTATTCAAAACTAAATTTTGAACAGCCTGTAGGTTTTAAATTTTTATCGTTCACATAAGAAATAATGTTTAATTTTATACATTATAAATTGTAATTTTCTCAGATAAAAAACAGAATAAATAAATAACGGTATATCCATTATCACAGCCTTTTTTTGGAAGACACAAACAACACAGCACGTAAAAGGGGGATATCACAGAGGCGTATCATAATACAAATTTACTGGTTATTTGGTTTTATAGATTAAAAAGAAATATTATTTTCGTGAATTTGCCACAATCAATTTAGGTAGGTATCTATGAAAAATAATTTATTTCTTAAAACAAATGTTGTACGATAATGATTTCTGCATGGCTGTACTTTTCCATATCAATATTTGACATTTAGGTTTCACAATCGTGTTAGATAGTTCATCTGAGCCAGAAATATGTAAATAACTTCCTGGTTCGATTCAAACGCTTCAATCAGTGAGCGAAATCAAACTATCAAAGAAGTAAACACAAGCTAACGTGGTTGGGGCTGAGGTGACTTACAAACAATAAGCCGATATTCTGCATCTATTTTATTTTTTCATCTGAGGTTATTTTGATATTCATGAAATCTAAGTAACTCACGTTTCTACAGAAAAATGCTAAAATCTCATTGAGCGTTGAAATAAGAGAGAACTATTTTACGTTTAATTGTAGGTATTCGCACAAAGTGTTACGGGCATATGGGTGTCCAGGAATTTAATGCCAAAAATTCGGGAGCAAATAGAAGAGGTCAAAATAATGTTAGAAGTTCAAATAAATTTTTGTCATATGAGCCTTCGTTTCAGAGTTATAGACCTCTAAAGTTTCGAAATAAAAACCTTTGTTTTGTCAAATTTCTAAACTATACATTGGAATACTACAAAATTCCAGTGACGGATTGCATACATCCATGTCCTGTGTTTGACGGTATACATGAATCTACATTACGTACAGATAAGCAGAGACGGCTTGTGCCCGTTGGTTAATAATCCGTAATTTTAATAGGGACCATCTGAATAATATTTAAATTTTAAAAATAAATTTTCCAATCCATTTACTAATGAAAATGTACTCTTGTTTGAACTCGATAAAATTTAGGGTTTAGGAGAAATTTGAACTTTTAGATCTGATCGCCATAATAGTTTTTTAATGCGGTTGAAACAACGGCACAAAGCTAGTTTTATTTCTTTAGGATTACATAAAAAATATAACTATTTAATTTTTAACTTTCTATATTGCTTTCTTTTAGAATATGGCAACTTTGATTTTATTATCGTGGGTGCAGGAGCCGCTGGATCAGTTTTAGCCAACAGGTTATCAGAAATACAATCATGGAAAATTTTGTTATTGGAAGCCGGTGGCAAAACAAATGATTTCAGTGATATACCAGCTTTTAGTGATTATTTGCAATATACAGATATGAACTGGGGTTATTTAAGTACCCCACAAACTAACAGCTGTCAAGGTAATTGTCTACAGATTAAAGTGCATATACAGGGTGTCCCGAAAAGAATGATCATAACAGATTCTGGAGTCAAAAATATGTTGATTGAAACCCACTTACCTATACAGGGTGTGGCGCGACAAGTTTTGATTAAAAGTAATGGCGGATACAAATTACGCAGCTGTAGGTTTTGGATAACGTTCAAATATAATGTTGTTCTGAATGTGTCACTTCCGGTTACACCGGACATAGACGTCATCTTTGTTATTTTAAAAGAAACCTATTATTTTTTAATTTATTTCCGAATTCTACAAGAAATTTTAGATAAAATTTGTGCACAATGTCCTATACTAAAAATGAAGTATTTTCGAGATAATTCGTTTTTTTTTCAAAATTAAATAACGATATCTCCATTAATATCGAAGCTACTGACGTGAAATTGTAACCAATAAACAACAAGGGCTTGCCCGTTAACTCCATATGTCCGACCCATTGATATTTCATTCAGGGTGTTTTAAGCTTAGCCGCCAACATGCACAATTTAAATCATTTATAAGTTGTTTACTTTAAATAAAAAGAAAATTACATTTTCTGATGGATTTTTTTAAGTTAATTCGTTTGGTATCGGTATTCCCTATATGTAAATCCAACCACTTTTGAGATATTTCATTATCTTAGTTAAAACATAACACTTAATGATTTCAACATTAGTAAAGGGTAGGCCATGATTTCCATGATTTAAGGTGATATTTTATTATTTTTGAAAAGTAACCAATAGCATGAAAGGATTATTATACCCCATTATCTTGTTGTTTACTTTTTATTTGTCCTCCACAAGTTTTTTTTTTTTTAAACTTTACACTTTGCTTTTGTTTACTTTCTGTTATTTAGTAAAACATTAATTAGCTATCAATTGTCAATATATTCTTCTTTTCTATTGTTAATGATAGATCATAGATAATAATTTTTGTAAACAGTTTTTATTCACTTATTTTGTTACATCTTTTTGCTTTATTGAACTAATTCTCATTACTTAAATATTGTAAGTTTACATTCATATGCTGTGCTTGATTGTGTTGTTGTTGCAATTTTCCTTACTAATTGCTCTAGGTAACTTTGATAACGTTTTTCACTAGTGTCATGTTAATTCTGTGGTTCATCCCTTTCAATTTAGGTTCCGTCAACTATGACTTATGTCTAAGTTTTTCTCTGTGTTTCATATTTGACTTACATCTTATAAGTTACTGTGGTTTCTCCATCTTATATTGTAGTTCACGTGGCGTGGCTTTGATTTCTCAATGTGGGAATTTATCTTATGGTGGCTTCTAATTTTGCAATGGGTTATTCCACTGCCGTTATTCATGTTTTTTAACATCTTCTCTTGCTCATGTTTTCCAACATTCTCCATGTTAATTTTAGAGAATGTTAGTTTGATAGCATCTCACCGAGTTTATTCTCAAAGAGATTACCCCATTTCTCTTACTAATAACCATACAGTTTCTTACTGCAATGGTGTCTTTATGTTTTTTAAATCTTTAGACCTTCTCCTAATCTGGGAGGTAATTGCCCCCTTTTGTTGGAGTAATTGTCATCATGATCATCTTAGGATGATGTCAAATTAATTCTTTACCTTTTAACTATTAATTAATTAATTTTTATTCTCTTACTACCAATTAATATTTCCCAATAAGCTTATTGTGTTTATACAATTTATTATATCTTCTTTTTCTTTGATGTCACCTCAAATAAATTCAATTTATAATCATTATATAATTAAACCACTACTGTTTTTATTCCTTCCTTCTGGACAACTTTGTTGCTGCAACACATTCAACAGTTTTTTCTGCTTTATGTAACATTTACAGGTAAGATTGATGTACTTACTATCCTGTCAAGTCTAATCGTTTCCATTTGTACTCTTAATTTTAGCCTGATGATGGTCTTTAGCTAGACCGAAACTAGTAGCTTTGTAACAGCAGTTTAAAACTTTTATATCAATAAATACTTGTGTGACATTGACATTGGTCTTTCCTTTCTTCATATCTTCCTTTGTTGTAACAGGTTTCGACAATATCTAATTTTTAATTTAACCCCAAATGCCAAAATCTAAAGGAGTAAAGATGCTGAGCAACATGCCCAAAGTTATGAGGAGGTGCTCCATCTTGCTGATACCAAGCAGATTGACGATGCTAGTTATAGCGAAACAGCTGTAATTGAATTTTAAAGCGAATTTCGAATAAATAGTGGAAGTTTAACTGTGCAGTTATTTATTGTTCTTTGTTTATGAAGTTTTCATCCACTTGGGTCTTCATTAAAAACCATTCGCAGAATTCTACCATTCGAGGAAGATCACATAATTGTAAGTGTTGCACCAAATGATATGAAAATGGTTTTCATTTGTGTTTTTTAAAATGCAATGAATTGTTCTCGTCGACAAAGTAAGATCTCTATCACATTCTCTAATGGAGGCATTTGGAGAAGCCGTAAAAAACCCCAAAACAATAATTTCGCTTGTCATTGTCCATTAGTGGCTTATTTTTATTAATTTTTGTCTTAAATTGACCAAACTGACGGCAGTTTTTAAGCAATCTTCTTACAATATTACCAGTTGCATTTGGTAGATATATGGATATCTTTCTGCAAAAACACGGCAAGTCCGCTCAACAATTCTATTACACCCGCCGTAGATTTAAAAAATCATCATTACTAAATCCTACATTTGCCATTATTTACTATGAAATACAAACTTGTAAAGAAAATTGTCCAAATAAAACGTTCTAACTATCAAATCTTTTACAGCCATGGCCTACCCTTTACTAATGTTGAAATCATTAAGGGGTTGTATACAATGGTGCACAAAAAATGTTACAGGTTGCTAAAGTTAAAAATTTAAATATTTTTTTTAACATTACTCTAAAATGGTTTAACGTTAATGTATGAAAATTTATAGGAAATACTAGTAGAGAATACCCAATGAATTGGAAACATTCAATTATTTTGATTTATTATAGATTTTCAATGGGGATCAACACCCCTTTCACCCCCCAACTTTTTTTAGGGCTTTTTTTTTCTTTTTTTAGAGTTTCCAATAGTATTTCCTATAAATTTTCATACATTAACGTTAAACTGCTTTGGAGTAATGTTAAACAAATTATTTCAATTTTTAACTTTAGCACCCTGTAACTTTTTTGTGTGCACATATAGGTAAGTGGGGTTTAATCAACATATTTTTGACCCCGGAATCTGTGGTACCATTATTTTCGATGCACCCTGTATAATTAAAAAAATATATACGTAGAATAAATTTTTAAATTCCAGGTATGAAAAATCACCAATGTATATCATCAAGGGGGAAAGTAATCGGAGGGTCGACAACTTTAAATGGTGCTATATATTCAAGAGGAAGTCGGTCCGATTACAACAATTGGGCAGCTATGGGAAACACTGAATGGAGTTATAAGAAAGTTCTTCCGTATTTCATGAAATCAGAACGTGTTGCTTTAAACTCGTATGATAAAATCTATCATGGAAAAACTGGACCTCTGTATGTGAATCATACATACCCGAAATCTGTAATTGCTGATATGTTCGTAGATGCAAATAAGGAAAAAGGATTGAAGGAAATTGATTATAATGGATACGGACAGTTGGGTGTGTCGAAGATTCAGTTTACTATTAAAGATGGTAAACATCAAAATAGTGAACATGCTTTTCTAGATGGGGTCAAAAACAGAAAAAATCTTAAAATTGTATTAAACGCTGCTGTTAATAAAATTAAGTTTAGAAGAGACATCGCTAAAGCAGTAACTTTCGTTAAAGATGGTGCTATTTATAATGCACGGGCTACAAAGGAAATCATAATATCAGCGGGAGCTATTAACACACCACAACTTTTACTACTTTCCGGAGTAGGACCAAAAGAGGATTTGCAAAAACTTGGTATAAAAACTCTCCGAGATTTGCCAGCGGTTGGAAAAAATTTACAAGATCATCCAATATTTATAAATTTATATTTTAGGACGAACGTGTCAGCTCCAAATAACTCATTAAAACAAAATTTGGAACTGTATCTGGAAGGAAAAGCTCCTCTTACTAACGGTGCAGGTTTAGAATATCTTGCTTTTATTAATAAAGATAATATCACTAGCGGAGAAGCTGATTTAGAATATCTAACGTTCTCTCCACCATTTAGCGTACCACCGAATCTTGCAAATTTTCATAATCTTCAAGATAACGTTACCAAAGTTTTTGAAAAGTACAATACTTTAACGGACGTTAGTATAGTAATGGCACTGTTAAAACCTAAATCCAAGGGAAAAGTTTCATTGCAGTCCAACAGTATTTTAGACTTCCCTCTAATAGACTATAATTATTTCTCAGAAGAGGAGGACCTTCTAACTATGCGCAAGGGTATTAAATATATTTTAAGTTTGCAAGATACTAAAGCATTTAAAAATGTTAATGCGACTCTAATAAGCGAACAACCAAACTGCGAGCATTTGAAAGATGTTGATGATCAATATTGGAGATGTGCCTTAAGGCATATGACTTCAACCATTTATCATCCTACGAGTACCACAAGAATGGGACAAAATTTATCAGACTCTGTCGTAAATCAAGATTGCATTGTTCATTATTTTAGGAATTTAAGAGTTGTTGATGCTGGAGTGTTTCCTGATATTATAAGGTGTCATCCAATGTCCGTAGTCTACATGATTGCAGAAAAAATATCTGATGCAATTAAGATAAAATTTGGGAAGATAAATGTCAACATAATTTAATTTAATTTATTATTAAAATATTAAAATTTTTCTACTGCAATTTTATTACTTTTTACTACTATTATTTTATTACTATTGGTAATTTTATTTCTCATATCTGTTTTATTTTTTTTAGGGCTGGAATATGGCATTAATATTTTATATGTGTAATTAAGTTTTTTTGTATACTGTTTTTCAAAATTACCCTATTTTATATTTTTATTTTGAATTAAACTTACTTTATATATTTGAAATAAATATCCATTTCCTAAAAATTGAACAATAATTAGAAGTTAAAAATAATAAAAAAAACTCGTTTGAACGTAACTTCCAAGTTTATTTTAAAAATTAGGTTCAAACGAAGAGTTTTTTATTATTCTTAATAAGACTTCCAACAAGTAAGGGTTAGTACAATAAATTTAATTAGAAGTTAGCTTAGATTAAGAAATATTCGATTATATTATGGAAGAAATAGACAGAAATAGAAAAAAACAGCTAAAATTATGAAACAGTTGGGAAATTAGGGTATAACAGAAAAACTAACTTTAAACTATGGATTTTATATTAAATTTTCCTTTTTAATACGTAAAATAAAAAAATTGTTTAAATTTCAAGTTATTAGATGTTAATGGCATGTAAGAAGGTAGGTCCAAGAAAGCAATTTGTAAATTAACAACAGCAAACTGTCAAAATCAAATTTCGTAAGAGCATGAAAACTTCATTATTGTAAATTTTTAATTAAAATGTGTATCTAGAATTAGAAAAAATACCAAAGATATAAAATTTAACGAAACTATTAAAATTTAAAGGAAAATAGCTAAATTTTTTTTAAATTACAGCGAAATGTAAAAATTAGAAGATGCTATTTTTCTCTAATTTTATATAATAATAGTTATTTTCATTATAATATTGTGTTTAGTTAAAGAGATAAAATAAAGAATTTTCCTTTTAATACATTTTGTAAAATTGACAGAAATAACTTATAAAACTTTTTATATTTAAATAATAATAATAATAGTAATAAGCTTTATTGTCGAAAAATTCTTTTAAATTTGTGGACAAAGCTGTTTAAAAAAAGCAAATCACATAGAACAAAACATATTAAAATAGTAATACAAGAGTATCTACAAGTAAATAAAATATAAAACATACAAACAAATAAAACATTGCGAAAGGTCAGTTAAAAAAAATAAAATAAATGTATACTTTATGTATACATTATACAATGAGAATGATAAATAATAATATAAAAAAAATTAAAATCAAAAATTTTAATTTAGTCAGAGTAACAACAAAAAAAAAACAACAAACAACAAAATAAATAAATATCACAAATTAACCTTCCAGTGCGTGAGATGGTCCCAAATAATTTATGTAAAAAAGTCGTCAACTGCATATAAAGCTCTCTCTACCAAGTATAATTTTAAAGCATTACGAAATGCGGTTATTGATGAAATGGACTTTATTTCCAAGGGTTGTGCATTTTCTTAGCGTTATAAAAAATAGAGCTTTTAATTAGTTCCGTGCGAGGTTTTGGTAAATAAAGGTCATACTCTGCACTTCTAAGAGGGTAGTTATGAGATGGTCTGTCTGAGACTTCAGGTAAATGTTTCCGAATTAAAGAAATGGATTCAAAGATAAATAGGGATGGAAGTGTTAATATTTTATGTTTTTTAAAGAATTCCCTACAGTGAGTTTTACTGCTTAGTTTCAGCGTATACCGAACAGCTTTCTTTTGTAATTTAAAAATACGTTCAAATTGAGTCACACAACATTTACCCCAAAAAGGAAGTGCATATCGGAGATGTGACTCAAAGAGAGCAAAATAGACTGTTTTGGAAGTTGACAGGTGAAGCTCCCTAGATATTGTTCTCAGCGCGTAACAAGAAGAGCTTAGTTTTTTTGACAAAGCGTCAATGTGTACCTACATTCCATTTTAGAGAGCTGTCAACGACTAGTCCCAAAAATCTCACAGAGTCATCGACCTCTATAGTGGAATTATTCAACATAATAGGTTGAATTGCAAATGTGTATGGTAAAACTTTCGTCTTAGAAACGTTCAAACACATATGGTTAGAATCACACCATGAGCTGTGATATTTTTCATTACATTTTGTATCATTCAAAATAATCTAATTCTGACAGTTTAATGATTTACTCACAAGTAAAAATTTTACATTTTGTATGAGAAGTTCAATTTTTATATATATAGTAGTTTAATTTATTAAATATTACCAACTATTAAATAATTTTTTTGCCAACCTTACCGGAAAACCAATCACAAGAACAGCAAAAATAGCACGGAAAGTATTGTTTATCAACCCAAGGAAGGCAAATCCATAACACCACGATTTTTTTATTCTAGCAATGAAAAAGGGGACTTGACATTTTTAAATCAGAAATAATATAAATTTTAACCGATTCTACAAAGTGAGAGCTTTTCTCAAACAAAATTCTATAAATTATAAAGCAAAAAAATCTAAAACACTATCACAAGAAGAGGACATTTGATTTTTAACAGAAGCGTCCGATTCTGAATACCTCATGAAAAAGGTAAGCAAGTAAGCTTTCCGTCCTTATGACAAAATATACTATTACGGGCATATACATTTTTTATTTGTGTGAATATTTGAATAATAATTAATAAAATAAAATTTAATACATTTATTTAATAAATAATGTAATATAATATTTTACCATATTACATTTGTGTTTAAATTATTTGTTTGTCCTTTATTTCCCTTCTACAGTAACTTGATGCTTTAATGGAGTTGTTAACATAGTTAATAACAAGTCTTTCCCTAAATGAAAACAATGAATTTGCTATTTTACCCCTTTTAAAAACCAGAAAAACAAACATCGAAATGTTTCTTTTAAAGCAATGTTTACATTTAAATAAACAGAAATAAGATGGAATATAGTAGATGAGAATATACAATCAAAACATATACCAACCAACAAGAAGCGAAACTCCCCTTTTAGTTTATTTTTTTTATTTGCGCATGGTCTTTTAAACAATTAACTCGTTAATAGTTTTATCGTTTTGATCCACTAATTCAATGTATTATTTTTCTCCATATAACCCAAATTTTTTATCAGTGTACCTACTTGTTATCTGCCCATTTTAGTTCTTCAAGATTAAAAATTTTCTGTGAACTACAACTAACATATTTTCTGGGGAGAATATAGAAGATATTTTAAACTAATCTCCGAATGAACTTTTGGTGATTAAGATAAGCCTAAACATTGATATTGATATTTTAGGTAGCATTAAAATTAGAGCATGTTGACTTTGTGAAAATGAGGATGGCCAAAATATGTATGTTGAAAATAAAGTCAATTATTCCTCATTACTGATCACAAAAATTTCACAATTCTCCGAAGAACACAATACAATAGGTAATAGCCACTTGAATTAAGTAGGCAAAAAATCCAGATTACGCTTGCAGATGGTGCGGACGCTATTCAAAAGGTTAGTAGGATGGAAATCGAGTACTATGATTAAAGGTTGAAGACTTTTCAATGGAGAATAAATAAAATACAGCATCTACGTAGACCAATTTTGTGACGTCATGAAACGTTTTATCTAGTCTTGGAACCTGATCAAAGTAAAATTAACTTGATCAGACATGCTATCATTGAGGTCCTTGACTTGAAAATATCCATACAGTCTAATAACATTACAAATAATATGAATAAATTATACTTTAATGTAATTTATCTGTAAAATTGCTAGTAACTTATGAATTATTAAAAATTTACATTTGCCCAATTTTCTTAGAGAGTTACATTTTTTTATTTAGGAGGTTAGGAAAGGTTTTACCAAACCCGTAATTTTATTAGTAGTGTCAACATTATATCTATGTTTATAAGTAATGTAATATACTTGGGTTAATTATTTTTTACAGAAACACAAGGATAGAGCGGTACAATTTTTCACAAACTATTCTGTTAACTTTCGTGACCCAACTATCTTCAAGTTGTGCTCATTTATGTATTTTTTCCATTATTTTCTCGGCTATTTTAGAATGTTTTCGTAAGCCATAGAACGTTCTAGTAAACTCAATCCAAAGGGGATATCTTCTTCTTCTGAATGTGTTTATCCGTTCCGGATGCCTGGGTATTGTCGACAAGCAAGGGAATTTGAACTTTACTGGCTGCTGTTCCAAACAGTCCTTATATAGCTAAAGAAAACCAAACTCTAAGATCTCTCGACCAGAAGATTCTACGCCTTCCAAGTCTCTTTCTACCAAAAACTATTCCTTGGAGTATTTACTGAAGCAGGCCATATCTCTTTTGGTTCTTTATATTGTCGTCATCTTCTGCTTCATCAAGTAATAATGGATCCAAAATTGCTTCCATGGTTGGTAATTAACAGGAAAAGCACGAAACATGAAAGGGCACTTTAAAAAACTTTTCTTTAAGGCTATTTTTTTAGGTTAAAAATTAAAACACATGAATGGTTACGTTACGTTACAAAGGCATTTGCAAGTACTTACTGAATACTTAGCACTATGGAAGATAAGGCAACAGTGTATTTTCTGTGGTTTGTGTGACTCTACTAATGAGTTCTATAGATTTTTTTGACAGGTGACATTTTACTCTGCATCAGCTGTGTATCTTGTTTGGTTTTTTCGAGATTTTAAAAGATTATTATAAAGTTTTTAGTTAAATCTGAGGGTTAACTGCAGCGGCTGTTGCAGTGGCGGAATCGGATTATTTCTAAAAAATTTCATTGTTACCGAAATGGTTTTCTAACATAGTGTAAATAAAATAATAATATATATATATATATATATATATATATATATATATATATAATAAAAGTGTAAAAGTCTTTCTTCTACATATGAAGGCTAATGTTTGTGCAACCGAATTTTTTGTTAAACGAAATTATCCCAACAGCTTAAATTGTCCCATTGGTGAAATCTGTTTTGGCTATTATAAGGTCGGCGATCGTTAATATGGTCAAGAAAAATATTTGTGTCTTTAATAACATCCATTTAAAAAAATTAAGTAAAAACACAAAACATGCGAAAAACAATTTTAGGTTAGAATCTCCTCTGTAATTCCTTAGTGACAGGTTCAACCGATTTGTAAATTAAAGTCGCCAGGGGCTTTTATTTACTGAAAAGTTGGCGCTTATAGAAGATGAATAAACATTTACGGGCGACAATCCTCTCAGTAACGCTACGGAACACTTTACTGAAAGGTGAATAAACCGGTCTCTTTTTGAAGCATTTCTAGCACTGTCCTATTGGAAACATGATCAATCCAGGGGATTCTAAGGAATCTGTATAGGCACATCTTAAAGGCCTCAAGTTTTTTGTGGACGCTTCCGCCAAGGTCCGGGACTCGGCACCATACAGGAGGAGTTAATTTACAATTGTCCGGACTGTATGTTGTGTTTACTAATTACCATAAATTTGGTTTTCTTGATATTAAGAGATAATCCGTATTTAGAGCTAGCGTCAATCATACGATTAATAAATTCCTAGAGAATTAGTGAACACAACAGTATCGTCCGCGTTACGTATGTTGTTGAGTCTCTATCCATTAATTAACATTCCAGCGCCTGTGTTTTACAGCGCTGCTCTAAATTTTGGGGGGCAAAACACATTCCTTTCCAACACCCCGCCATAGGTTTATATCCTCTGAGTAATCAACCTCGATTCTGATATTTGCTGTTTGGTGCCAGTACAGATTTATTATAAGATTTAAATTATTTTCGTCGATGCATGTCTATCAGGCAGATGTACACGTTACAGCTAACATTCCTACAGCGCTGAAACAGATCCAACCCCTAATCAAGATCGATTTATTGTTCAGTTGGACCGAAAAAACCCGAACATTTCTGCCGAGACCATCAGAGAGCATTTCAGAAAGCATACCAAATTGAAGTTACCGGTCAAACCATTAGAAGACACCAAAACAGGGGTTTGGATCTATCGCAGAATATGATGTTTTCGGAAGAAACCAGGATTGGTTTAGTATCGGACGATCGTCGGGTACATGTTTGGCGAGTACATGTTTGGACATCAATCTAGATCCCCTAATTACCAAGAAGTTGTCCCATTTCAAGGTGGTAGTGCAATGTTTTGGGGAGGTATAATGTGGAATGGTCGGACACCTCGTACTTTGATCCCTGGCAACATGACTGGTCAAGTATACATCGATTCCGGATCTAAATCCTATCGAACATGCATGAGATATGTTAAAAAGAAGAGTTCGACAACAAAATCGGGGTTATGCGGGTCTTCCAGCCCTTATCCATGCTGCTACCGAGATTTGGGAAAATATTCCTCAGCAGCTTATAAATAATCTAATTGAAAGTGTTCCCCGAAGAATAAAAGCTTGTATAAGAGCAAGAGGAGGGCCAACTTAATATTAATTGTCTTTTCAGCAATTTCAGAAACTCTGCATGAAGATCGCTTGGTTCTGGAGCTTTTCCATTGTTCATTTGTTTAGCTGACCGGTGATAGCTGGACCCGTATCGGCATTAGGTACTGGGGTGTCAGTTCTCTTACCCTGTAGCAGAATACTGATGTATTTCTTTCAGGTTTCTTCTGTATTTAACTATGATGATAATGTTTGTTTCATATAATAGATACAGTGTAGATGTTTATAAATAACACATCTTTTTTCTTTACTTTTTGACGAGGATATAATTTCTTAAAACTTATGAATTCATTAAGAATAATAAAAAACTCTTCGTTTCAACGTAACTTCCAAGTTTATTTGAAAAAATATGTTTTAAATCACAATGACGGCCGTTTCGCTATGAAGCATCGTCAGATTGACAAGTAAGTTACATTTTGTTTGTTTGTTTGTAGCTAGTTACCTGATTTTTAGGTAGTATTAAAGCTAGACCAAGTATGGAAGTAATAAGACATAACAATATTAAAGCTATTAGATGAAAGAAATATCCATCCGGGTATAATATCAGATATAATTGACCTATTTAGTGTATGCATTAGAAATTAGTATCATAAAACAAATAGCTACGTGTAATGGCTATCCAATTCATTTAATAAATAAATTAATTAATAAAAAAGAACAGAAAGTGTCACTACAACTAATATTTCCTAAAAAAACTAAAGAAATTAAAAGTTATAAAAATATTACATATTGTGGAAATATTTCCAATACAATTTCAAAAATAATTTCTTCGGCAACATCAACATTAATATCATTTAAAACACAAAATAATGTTGGTACAAAATTGTTAAATGTAAAAACAAAATTACCCAAATTAAAAAAATCTGGTGTTTACAAAATTAATTGTCCAAAATGTAATGCTGTAGATATAGGTCAAACACAAAGAAATTTTGAAGTAAGATTTAATGAACACTTAAGAGCATATAGATTAAAACAACCAGATAAGTTAAATTATGCAAAACACCTACTTGAACATCCAACCTCACTCTTACACACTAATAACATCCAAATTCTACACACTTGTGATAAAAAACAAAATTTAGATTTCCTTGAAGAACTTGAAATAAAAAGACATCTAGCAGATCCACAATTTAAAGTTGTTAATAAACAAATAAATCTTGGAAGTTCTCCACTATTAAACTGTTTACTTTGATTGAGTTTATATTTTATACATAGATAAGACATAATTGTAAAACACAAATATATTAAGTTATTGTAAAGAGCTGCACGATATAGTTTTTTCCTGGTTTTTCTATCATTGCACAGTTATACTGATCTTAGAGGGAATTACATTAACATCTAGGCTTTAATATTGTTATGTCTTATTACTTCCATACTTGGTCTAGCCTTAATACTACCTAAACATCAGGTACCTAGCCACAAACAAACAAAATGTAACTTAAATGTCAATCTGACGATGCTTCATAGCGAAACGGCCGTCATTGTGATTTAAAACATATTTTTTCAAATAAACTTGGAAATTCTTTTCGTTTGTAGTTTTAGAAACGGCCAAGTAAAAATATATCTACCTGGTTAGATTTAGCTTAGGGCAAAAATATCGTGTGGTACGCTTTATAATAGAAAATACAAAATTTCTACAAACGTAAAATAAACAAGAATAATAATGGTACACTGTCGATTTGTTTGTTTAGTGTCTTTTGAAGTATACTCTTTGCAATTTTTTCTTATGTTGCTGAATGTTACTGTTTAATGGCCAGAGGGCTACAGGTGCTCACTACCTCTTTCTTTACTCTCACGAACGTTAGTTCCACAAGAAAAGTTTAAACGGCTCAAAAGCTTTTCATAATATACAGTCATTGTTTTTTTTAGATTATTAATATAGAAGATCAAAAGATCAACGGCAATATTCAAATGCTATACATTGACAGAAAGTAATTAAATAATTTCGCCCTTATCTCTTAATATAATACATCTATAAACTTATCTAGTACCTACCTCAACCATTAAATATTGGCATTAGCAAAAGTTTTCACCAAAACAAGTCTATTATATGAAATTTATAGTACCAACCCTTCCTCTGTGAAGTCCATCTTACCAACAACATTAAAAAATAAAAATTTGTAACAAAACTTCATTATTTAAAGAATTAGCTGTTTTCATTGAATGACAGCTGTTTCGCTAAAACTACATTTTAACTTTATTTTAAGTTTGATTTTGTAAGTAACTCACTCACCGTCGAGTTAAAAAATCTCTTAATTTTAATTTATTTTTTAAAAGAATAAAGAAAACTAAAAAATTATTTATTAATATTGAAACTTATGGTACAATTTGTAAAATTATTTAATGAAATCCCACTTGCTTGGGCTGTGGTTTCAGTTCTAACAGAAACTCCTGCAGAATCGCATACATTAGTAGTATTACTAGTATTGCAGTATTTTTTCGGTAAAATCTATTTTATTTTGAAGAGAATGTTCTACATAGCTTTCTGTCACTATCGATGAACGCCAACCTCCATGACGCTTTAATCCGAGGACATCAACACCTTTATTAGCCAAAAGCATGACCATGCTATTCAGCGAAACGGCCGTGATTGTAATTTAAAACATATTTTTTCGAATAAACTTGGAAGTTACGTTGAAACGAAGAGTTTTTTATTATTCTTAATTATAACTAATACTGACAGGATGAAACAAAGTCAAAAACTTTTCACAAAAATCTCATCTGATACTAAAATGTTATTCAAGACAAATTAGTGAGAAAATTCATTATCAAACGTAATATAATAAGTAAACAAAACTTACCGTGTCATGAGATAATTAAAGAAAACACAAAAGATTAAAAAGGTTTTAGGAGATAATAGTAAATTTATTATAACATCTTAATATACAGGGTGGTCCTTAAGTAATTGTACAAAAAGAAACAGTAGATTCTACACTCTAAAATATTACGATTTAACCCAACTTACTTTAATAAAATGTTGATATTAAGAAAGATACAGGGTGGTAAAGTTGAAATTTAAAATTTAATTTTTCGCCATAGCTTTCATGTTTATAGAGATTTATTTACAAAAATTTATAAGTAGAGGTTTTAGTATGAGGAATTATAATTTGATGCATAATTTTGATGTATCTTATAGAGGACGCCACATATGCCACATATTTGACATAAATTTGCGCTTAACTTTTTTGCACTTCGACTTAAATATTTTTCTGATAAAATATGAAAGATACGATATTTAAACAAAAAAAAGGTGTACTTGTTAATAACTTCAAAACTGAACAGTTTTCGAGATAATCGCATTTTACAAATCAGCTGCATAACTCCGTGTACGCAATTATTCCAGGCAACGAATGAAAAATAGAAAAAAAACATCAATAATTATAAATTTTGGTATGGAATATCTTCAACTAAAGTTGATAGTTTTCAAAACATTATAGAAAAAATACTATAGGAAATTATTTTTTTACATACATCATTAAGATAATTAATAATCTGTTATTGGAATCAGCTACATAATAATTCTTATTTGTGATATTTGTGCGTTAAAGCACTGAATACCTGATAAATGCTTCATTGGAGCCTTTTGGATGTCATCATTAGCAACCCCAGTAATTCATTACGGCAAATTTTAACATAGTAGGCTGATAGCACGAATGATTTTGACAACTTAAATAAGTATTGTTTCATTAACATAGTAGGCTGATGTCACTAATGATGTTGACAACTTCAAAGTATTGTGTCAATAAATGAGTGGCTTTTGTAATATTTAGTTAATTTTGGTTTATTAAACAAAAGCATAATAATTTTTCAAATATCGATATGAGAGATATGATTGCTGTTTATTGTCAGCAAAATTTTAACGGCCGTGCAGCGAAAAGGGAATATTTAAGACGATACCCAGACAGGCTGCAACCTAATCACCAAACATTTAAACATCTATTTAGGAATTTAGGCGAAAGTGGTTCATTTCGTCCTAAACGTGACAATTTAGGCCGACCGAAAATGATTACGCCTGATCTAGAAGATGAAGTAATGGTTCGCGTTGACGATGATTCTCAAGTAAGTACACGATGTTTATCTTCAGGCTTAGGAATTAGCAAAACTTCAATTTTAAAAATCCTACACCGCGAGCATTTTCACCCTTACCACTTTACACCTGTACAAAATCTATTGCCAACAGATTTACCTTTAAGATGCAGATTTGCAAATGATATCCGAAACAGGCAAAATCTTGACCACTCCGTCGATAAAATATTATTTACGGACGAAGCTACATTCACACGCCGTGGGGTTTTTAATTTAAGGAACAATCATTACTGGGATATTGAAAATCCTCATGTTAAAAAAGAAAGGCATTTTCAACAAGAATTCAAAATAAACGTATGGTGTGGAATCATTGGAAATCATTTTTTAGGACCATGCGAGTTACCTCGTAATTTAAATGGTGATAACTATTTACATTTTTTACAAAATGATTTTATTGATTTGCTGGAAGATTTGCCATTAAACTTAAGGCAAAATATGTGGTTCATGCAAGATGGTGCACCACCACATTATACGAGAGCAGTGAGAACATACCTAGATAACAACTTTCCTAAACGCTGGATTGGTCGTGGTAGTCATTTTTCTTGGCCACCACGTAGCCCAGAATTTAATCCGCTCGATTTTGGTGTATGGGAGCAATGAAACAACATGTCTACAAAAATGTCATAAACACTCGCAACCAACTTTGGGAAGAAATAAATGCTGCAACTGTTTCTTTTCAACCAATGATGCTATTTAATATGAGACGATCTTTTATGGAACGCATTGATAAATGCATTGAAGAAAATGGTGGACATATCGAACACTTACTTTGATAAAAAGTTTTATGTTATTCAGTTAAATTATTTCTTAATTTCGATTGAAAATAAAATATGATATTATTATGACTTTAATTTAATATCAAATGTAAAATGTTTGATTTCAAATAAAATAACAGATTATTAATTATCTTAATGATGTATGTAAAAAAATAATAGCCTATAATATTTTTTCTTTAATGTTTTGGAAACTATCAACTTTAGTTGAAGATATTCCATACCAAAATTTATAATTATTGATGTTTTTTTCTATTTTTCATTCGTTGCCTGGAATAATTGCGTACACGGAGTTATGCAGCTGATTTGTAAAATGCGATTATCTCGAAAACTGTTCAGTTTTGAAGTTATTAACAAGTACACCTTTTTTTTGTTGAAATATCGTATCTTTCATATTTTATCACAAAAATATTTAAGTCGAAGAGCAAAAAAGTTAAGCGCTAATTTATGTCAAATATGTGGCATATGTGGCGTCCTCTATGAGATACATCAAAATTATGCATCAAATTATAATTCCTCATACTCAAAACCTCTACTAATAAATTTTTGTAAATAAATCTCCATAAACATGAAAGTTATGGCGAAAAATTAAATTTTAAATTTCAACTTTACCACCCTGTATCTTTCTTAATATCAACATTTTATTAAAGTAAGTTGGGTTAAATCGTAATATTTTAGAGTGTAGAATCTACTGTTTCTTTTTGTACAATTACTTAAGGACCACCCTGTATAGAGACCGATATGGAAATAGTGGGAATAAAGTAATGTTCCTTTTAAATGTAATCCCCAAAAGGAGAAATAGGGGATATAATGGAATATACCAAAAAAAGTAAAATTAGAAGCGAAATTTGGAGTACCTAATAGCAAATCCCAAAAATGAGAGCAGCTTATACGATTTAACTATAGTAAAATTAAATTTGTGAAAAAGTTTAGAAAGGAAACTTATAAAAGGAGTTTTTGGAAACAAGTGAGGCTCCAAGAGTGGAAACCTACCATTCACATGTAGATAGAAATTCTTAGAAGGAATTTCCAACCAGGAGAATATTCCACAAAGAACAAATAGAAAGAAAGAAGACCTTGTTGAAGATAATGTTTCTCCAGAAATGCAAACGTCATGGATTTTACCCAAAATCCATTTCCTTACACACTAATATTTCTCTATTCTCCATTAAAAGATCTTCGATTTCAGATTAAAAACAAATTCCCCCAATCGACCAGCTTTATTTTAAATATTTTCAGTTTTACAGTAAGACAGTGATAATTAAAAAAAATAAATGATATAAACAACACATGCTTTTAACTAGTTTTGATCCCAAAAGCGACATTTCGCAGTAACAATAAAATGTAACATTCCCTATATCAGTTAAATTTGAATATTTAGTTGCATGTAGAGAATAAAGTTATACTTGTACAGTAACGGAATAGCCAGAAGCATACAATTTAGTTTGATAATTATCTTCAATATTGCAGTTTAAATTCTAATATAATACCCATTCAAGTATATTGAGATGTTTATCCGGTAACAGAACGAGTTTCGTTTCAATACAAATACCCTTAAAAACTTTTCTTATTAACAAAAGGAAATCTTACTGTGCAATTACTGTCAAATCGCTTTAACACTCTACTTCCGCCCAGATGATTGTTTCGACTTATTTCAAACATCCAATTTGAAATACAGAAACTTAATTGTGTTTCTATCAAATATAATTTACGGAGATATAGTTTATTCACAATAGTTACTTGCAGGATTTGATAGAATTTAAATAGAAAAGCAAAACAAAGAATTTTACCAACTTCATGGAGCCATTGGAAAGAATTGGTTAAAATAATTAATATTAAACATCTTTTTGTTTTTACTTAATAATTACAGAAATGCATTTAACAGTTTAGTCTATAACAGCGGTTTTGAATTAACTTATTTTATTAATTAATTAGTTTATTTTGAGATAGCTATCTGTTGTTGATTGAGTAGTATTAAAATAAGTAGTAAATAATAGTAAAAGACCATATCGAGCTGATCTTTACATTAAATTAATGTACTTGTGTGTGTATTAATCTCTTTTATTCTAGTATATGAAATGAGGACTCAATTAAAGTAAACGGTTTAATAGTGGAGACATTTCTAGACCAATTTTAGTTTTTGATCTGCAATGGATCGATTAGTTTTTAGTTCTTTAAGAAAATCTGAATTTTTTGTTAACAGTGTGTAGTTATAAGTTCACAATTTCTCAATATTTGATCTGAAAACATTAATTCTTGTACATTTAATTCTATTTCATGTGCTCCTAGGTATATAGCCCTAGAATTATGCAAGGCAGAGCATTCTGAGAGTATGTGTATTGAGGTTTCATCCTCTTCCCCACAGAATCTGCACTTTGCTTCATCTGCTAACCCTAGTTTCTTCATGTGGCTTCTTAACCGGCAATGCCCGGTTAATATTCCCGTTAGAATTCGTAGCCGTTTTATACTGAGGTTGAGGCCGCTAAGAGATCTCTTCTGGTCATAGTTCCCCAGTAGTATCTTAGATTGCCTCAGTCCTTCCAGCTGATTTCAGTAATTGGATTTTTCCTTCTCCATTTCTTCCCTTAGTTTTCTAGATTACTCTACTGCTGATACCACAGGATGGTTGTGGTCCCAAATGTGAGGTTTCAGCTCCTTTTTTTGCCAGCTTATTTGCTGTTTCGTTCCCCTCTATTCCTATGTGTCCCGGGACCCATAGGAGGGTGACAGTGTTCTTCTGGCTTAGTTCATTTAGTTTGCCTAGGCATTCCCAAACCATCTTCGAACTGATTATATTTGAGCTCAGCGCTTTGATGGCTGCTTGACTATCCGACATGATCACATTCTCTTGTCTGCGGTAATTTCTTCCAATATTGAATTCCACACATATTTTGATGGCGCGGACTTCTGTTTGAAAGATTCTCGGATATATGCCCAAGCTTTCTGAGTATTTGGCTCTCGGTCCACAAACTCCTATCCCAGTTCCCTCGTCTAGCTTGGAACCGTCCGTATACTACTTTATGGCATTCTGGTTTAAATTCTGTATAGTGTCTTCATCCCATTCAGATTTATTAATCAACGTTGTGATGAATTTTCTCACAAAGTTGAATTTCTTTGGCATATCATCTTGGGGCATTTTCCAAGTTTGATCAAATTGAAGTGATCGAGGTTTTTCCTCGATAATTCCTTCTTTGATCATTCTATATATTGTTCTCTTCCTTACACTTTCTAGCAGACTGTGCAGTGGGGTCAAGTTTAAAATAACCTCCATTGCAGCAGTGGGGTAAGTTCCCATTGCTCCAGTGATACCTGAACAGGCTAGTCTCTGAATCTTCGAGAGCACGGAATACAATTAAAAAAACCCTTCACTTTGTCCGGAATTGGAACCCGGAACATCTTGGGCAATAAACACTTTCCCCTACACCATATCTTACATAGATTTAGCAGATAAACTTGTTTGCTTATTTATTTTTTCATGTCAAGCTTTACAAGTTGCCAAATTAGTTTCTTTTTTTAATTCTTTATATTTATAGCACTTGTTATTTGAGGGAGGTGGAATAAAACTTCCCTTAAATAATCTTCAGTTAAGTTGGGCAGAAAAGTAATATATTCATGCAGATACTCTTCTTTTTTAGAAGTATGGAAGAAAGTAACGCAGGTGACGTACTCAGTGGCATAATATTACTATATCATGCATCTCAAAATTTTCACATAATCTGTTCAATCAAAAGCCAAAGGCAGCTGGTCTTTTCTCTATAATAAATATGCTAATTGGTCTATCGACGATGTAACCAATACCAATCGCGAAGCAAAGTTTGACGTCTGTCAAAAAAATTATTGAAACTGTATTAACCAATCTCTTTTATCGTGATATAGTTCTCAAAATACCACTTGTGATGGAATTTATCTTATAAGTCTATATTTTACTACCAAACTCAACTGAGTTGTTTAAAGAAAACTCGTCCTAGGGACAAGCAACTCAGGTTTATCGCGAAAATTCAATCACCAGTAATATTACTATTGTTTATAATTAAAATACGCTCAAATATTATAACGCCATTTTTCTCTGTTCTACGATAATATTTAGCTGAGGAATATGTTAACCGTATAATGTGCAATAATGAAAAATGAGTTATATTTTATTTTGGTTGATATTTCTTTGCAAGTATAATTTTATGTTTCAAAATCTTAATAATTATTGTTAGTGAATTGTTTTATATCCAGTGGTAATTTGACAGAAACTCTACTAGTAAAATAGTACTACAATTTTTTTGATTTTGTAATATTTAGATATCTCTAATAATTAAACACCCATTAAACTGCTTAAAACATAAACAATATTCGTAAAAAGATGTGTTCACAATTACTTTGTGCTAATTCATCGTTTGTTTGTTTCTGTTTGCAGATGTCGACTTATTTTATGAAGAAAAGAAAAAAATCGATTTGGAAAAGTTGACTAACGACTTATGAAAAATAATACAAGATCTACCAAGTGGTAATAAAGATGCTCTGGAATCATAAGATGAAGATGTGGTTGAATCTTTGTACCTGTTACTGATGACATACTGGAGAAATATCATCGGCATAATACAAATGATCTTACAATTATGGTGCTTCTACAAAAAGGTACCAACACAGAACCACCACAAGATATCCAAGTACTGGAATCAGCTGGAAGGACTGAGGCAATCTAAGATACTACTGGGGAACTATGACCAGAAGAGATCTCTAAGCTGCTTCAACCTCAGTAAAAAAAGGCTCCGAATTCTAACGGGAATATTAACCGGGCATTGCCGGTTACGAAGCCACATGAAGAAACTAGGGTTAGCAGATGAAGCAAAGTGCAGATTCTGTGAGGAAGAGGATGAAACCTCAATACACATACTCTCAGAATGCCCTGCTTTGCAGAATTCTAGGGCTAGATACCTAGGAGCACATGAAATAGAAAAAGGGGATCTACCTGATTTGAAGCCCGACGATGTCCTAAACTTCCTAAGGAAAATAGGAATCGAGGAGCTGCTATAAATCTGAGAAAACATCAGAACATGGCAAGTAAGGGGGGACACAATAGATCCTATAGGTCGCAGTGTACTTATCACCTCTAATTTATACATACATACATACCACAAGAAAAAGAAAATAATAAAAGCCAAGAACAGGAATGTGATAAGGAAAATGATTATCCAGAATAACCAAACCAAAGAAATATTCATACCAATATAACTGATATGGATAAAAAGTTAGATTGGTAATATTCCTGCAACTTTTACTGGTGACACAACATTATCAAACAGCGTAAAGGGTCTCCATGTTGATGCATACTGGTTCAAATATGAAACAACTTTTTTTATTTTATTTATTTTTTTTTATCTTTTTGCATTATGAACAAATAATTCCTACAGTAAAATAAATTAAAATAGAAAAATTTCGCAAGTTAGGATTAAAAGCCAATAATTAATATTATTTAATTTCTTTATTTTGCAAATGGATCTAACACATATTATTATTATATTTTATTTCTTTTAGAAATGTATTTGAATAGTATATTATATAACAAGTGTTGTGTTTTTATATACTCGTTATTTATATAATTGTATAATATTTCTTGATCAAATTGAATACTAAAGTAAAGTAATTTATTAATAAAAATTGGTAGTTTTTGATCCATTAATCTTGCTTAAATTATTATCTACATTCTGTGCGTTTTTAAAAAATACCACACTAGTGTGATATTGCTTCTTTTTTACTTATTTTTCCGAACGTGTACGATACAACTAATTTTCGAAGTGTCAAAACTCTGTGTTAGGTGTCGTTTTCATAGGGGGTCGTAGGAAAAACACTTTACGGCTATAAAATAAATATAAATAGAATAACTTTGCGTTTTCAACTTTATTAGTTTACCAATCAAAGGTTTTGATTGTAAAAAAGCTGTTTCATTATATTGTGAGTTATGGTAATTGCCACATTCCGAAATCCTTAAATGCCACCCCTATTAGTAAAGGGGAACTTTATCGAGCAATTAGTTTGAAAGCGCATTGATCCAATAATCTTAATATTATTTTGATATTTCATCTAATAATTTTATAGTTACGTGAATCGTATTTATAAGGGTTATAATTTCAACCTAATAATTATTAATTTATGCTGTATATTTTATCAAGTCGTCCATTTTCTGAATACCAAAATTCAACGAAAACATTGATAGGGTTATTAAACGGAATGAAGGACAGAAGAATATTAAGATCTCCAGTTGCAGCTTTCACATTGTTAAAATACAAGATTAAATTGAACTGTTTGTTTGTATTAAAGAGGGTAAGGGGCGAACTTTGAGAATACTCGCTATCCTTCCAATAAGTGAACTGTACTGTATAATTAAAATCGTCTGAATTCATAAAATGAACATCCCTTTCTTAGCGTCATAATTATATTCAAATTTGTGCATGTATTGTTTTCCCTTTGGTGAAATAAGAGGATTATTTTTTTATAATTAATTTAAAATAGAGTTGTTGATTTATTCACGTTTCTTCAATTTCAATCATAAATATTAATATTTATATAGGGTGGAATGTTTCCTGTAGGTGAGTAGTATAGTTTATTTCTGTTATATTAATTAGTTTTACAATAATAGTTCGAGCGGATTCACTCAAATTTAGCTACATTTTTGAAAAAAGTGAATAGCTGTTTTTTCGGTAAGTGTAAAGAGTGGTGGAAAGTTTTAAAAATAAATAATGGCTAAAAATCTACATTTTTGTTGTTTAACTCTATGACTTAGTTCCTCTACGTGTTGTTATATTTTACTGAATGACTGACATCTGGTTGTTGTAATCTATATGCTCTTAAATGTTCATTGAATCTAATTTCAAAATTTTTTAGTGTTTGACCTATATATACAGCATTACATTTTGGACAATTAATTTTGTAAACACCAGATTTTTTTAATTTAGGTAATTTTGTTTTTACATTTAACAATTTTGTACCAACATTATTGTGTGATTTGAATGAAATTATTGCAGATGTTGCCGAAGATATTATTTTTGAAATTGTATTAGAAATATTTCCACAATATGTAATACTTTTATAACTTTTAATTTCTTTATTACATTTAAAGTATTTAACGAATAAATAGTGAAAGATAATTCAAACTTTTAGTTGTTTATTGTTCTGAATCATATCGAGTACTATCTAATCTTGAAATTTAGCAAACTATCAACAGCGGCATTGTTTAAGGAAGGACATACTGGAAAAAATGTATCCGCTGCTTACGTTGTGCAACTGGTTGCCAAATTTGACACTACTGATTGAGGATAATCCAGATCGCTTATTTTAGTTCTGTGAATTGGTGAGTGAGACCTTAACGATAATCAAAACTAAATGTTATCTGTTTTTCGGTCGAGTGTTCATTTTACCTTAACGGCATTGTAATCCGGCATATCTGTTGGTTTTGGTCTGACGTAAATCCGCATATTGTGTCCGCGTATTTATGGAAATCACATAATCGGCCCTTTATTATACCCCTTAATTTCACTGTTTATTTAGATCTAATGGAGAACGCTTTTCATCAAGCCTTAGTGCAAGTATTAGAAAATGCAGTTGATCATCAAACAATCATTTTTTAACAAGATGGCGCACCTCTTCATTCCGTTCAACCAGTGAGTCAGTTCTTAAATGAAATTTTTACTACTGGTTCGGCAGAAAAACTTTTTGCCAGGTAATAGTCAAGAGAGCCCGCATATGCTTCTGTCAATTACAAATTAATTAAATCACATTTTATCTCCAAGAGATTTAAGCGTAATTATTTTCTTGAATGCATTAAATTAATGAGTCTATCAAACTAAACTTTTAATACTCAATTAAAAGTTCTCGGAAAGTTTTTATTTTTTTTACTGAGATGCATTTATTTTTAATTGTTGTTTTCCTGATAAAGGGTAAAACTTTTTTAACCAACAGCCTTTCCGAGACATGTAAAAACAACCGAAAAAATGTCGTTTGTGATTTTCAGTATACACCTTTTAAGTGGATTACAGCATCGGAATATCTCAGAAACTATTAAATAAAAGTAAATGAAACTTTGGGAAATTAAATTAGACAAGATTATCTAGGGCAGCGATTCTCAAACTCTCGTAGTTAACACATCCCCATCTTATTTCAAACAATTTTGCGCCCCAGGTTGTACTGCGAGAATTAAGTAGTCAACCCGAGGATTTAAAATTTAACTAAGTAACACTGTATTTTGCGCTGGTATAGTCATTTGTGCCTGGCGCAGCGGACAATGATGTTTCGCGAGCGATATCGTCATTGAATTGTCTCGACGCAAGATGCGCGGCTATAACTGAGATGTTCGTTTACAGATGTGGCCTTTTGTTTTTATACAGTTGTTGCAATAGAATAAGTTAAAGTTAAACAAGCTATTTATTAGTTTAGTGATCCAACGCTGAGTATTTTTTACACTATAATAATGGATAATTTTCTTAGCCAATCGAAAACTAAACGAGTAGGATCCTTGTACTTTACTTACTTGCACGGATTTACGAGAATACAAATCTAAAACCACAAAATATGACCAAGCTTATCTCAATTTTCGCTTTACAAGCTTTGAAATTTGTGTAGAAGGAAAAAAGCTATGTTATTTGTTGAAAACATTATCTGTTTATATAAATAAACATGAATAATCACAGAAGCAAATGAATACTCGTGCGTGATACAGATACAAATTTATACTTTAAAACACTTACAAATTTTCAAATGCATTAATAATAAAAAGACAATTTTAAGACTCCAAAAAGATATTTCTATTCCTATTTACAATCAAAAACAAATTTTAATATATTTTCAACGTGAATACTTTTTGAAGTAGTAAGATTTAATGAACACTTAAGAGCATATAGATTACAACAACCAGATAAGTCGAACTATGCAAAACACGTTCTTGAACATCCACACTCATACAATGACATTCAAATATTACACATCTGTGATAAAAAACAAAATTTAGATTTCCTCGAAGAACTTGAAATAAAAAGACATCTAGCAGATCAATAATTTAAAGTAGTGAATGAACAAATAAATCTTGTTTACTTTGATTGAGTCTTCATTTTATACATAGATAAGACATTATTGTAACACAAATATATTAAGTCATTGTAAAGATCAACAGGATATAGTTTTTTCCTGGTTTTTCTATATCATTGCACAGTTATACTGATCTTAGAGGGAAACACATCCAGGATAATCCCTTAGGGCTTATAACATCTAGGCTTTAATATTGTTATGTCTTATTACTTCCTTACTTGGTCTAGCCTTAACTACTTATTTACATCAAGTACATAGTTACAAAAAAACAAAATGTAATTTCAATATGTCAATCTGACGATGCTAGTTATTAGCGAAACAGCTGTAATTGAATTTAAAAGCGAATTTTTCGAATAAATAGTGGAAGTTTAGTTTAACTGTTCAGTTATTTATTGTTCTTGGTAAGATGAACTTTCACGACTGAGAAGAAGAATAATCTTTAGATGCGCATTCCTTTCAGACATCACGCAAATCTTCACTTCAACCTGGATGTTCTCATGACCCTGATTCTCCAACAAATGACGATGTTAGCGAAATTACACCAGGAAAGCTACTCAACGAAATTTCACCCGTTCCAAAAACTAGTACGGCCGTAGCAGTCAAAAAACGTGGAAGGCAGCTTGCAACCATTTTAAATACTGTAGAACGTATTGAGGAACAAAAAAGCAAACTTACAATAAAAGAATAGAGAAGACACGAAAAGGATTAAAACATTGGAAACAAAAGAAAAAGAACCCAAACTTAAAACATCCGATTATGGAAAAAAGGGGAAAAACGCCAAGTTTAAACATCTGATTCTGAGGATGGAAGTATAATTTTCCAAGAAAGTGATCAATCAGCGGAAGAATATATTAAATAAAAATTTAAATTCACTATTTGTTTTTGTCACTTTTTAATACTTAATTACAATCCGGAATCTATGGACTCTACATTTGTGTAGTTTAAGATACAAAACCTTCATCAAAAACTGCTTTTTTGTTTTGATTTTTTCTAAAAAAGTGGTCGAACTCCCCTAAAATTTTTTTGTTATTAATTCCCCAATTATCGGAAAACATTGTTATCATGAAGATATTATTTATAAACAAATACGTTTCTTGAAAAACTTTCATTAAAACATTAAACGATAATAATTTCGTTTTACACTAATTTTCATAGTGTATATAAAGTTTATAATGCCAGAAGTGTTCCATTATTTTTTTCCCTATATCGAAAACAATTCAGAGGGCGACTAATAAGTTTTAACGAAAGGAAACAGAACGGAAAACGGAAGAAAGAAGAAATTCAGTGAAATATTAAACTAATTTTCAACTTAACTTAATTTAGATTCTTATTATACCACTCAAAGTGCTTGAAATTCCGGGGATATATTGGAAACGGAAATTGATGAAAGGTCACGCTAGATGAAGCGCTCGAAAGCTTGGATACTTTTTATTAAACATTCATACCATATTCATTACTAAGAAGTATTTACTAAAAAGATTTATTTTCTTCATTTTTGTAAATACATAGTAAGTTTATTGAATATCACAAATACTTTGTATGTACTTTACGGCTTTTATTTCCATTTTGTCATTAAAGAAAAACCATAATTGAATCAGAAAATCAAATATAACATTTTATACAATGTGTCCACCGAAATCATTTTTTAATTTTTACTGAAAGATTTATTTGTTGATAAAAATTTTTGCATACTAGTGAACTCCATAAAATGATATAAAATTTACATTTAATGAAATTTATTGTATCAACAGAAAAATCTTCATTATAAAACGCATTTGCGTATCGTAATGTAACTTTTCGCATGCAAATTTTTGTTTTAAATGGTTGGCAACATGAGTGAAGTATCTAATGACAAGACTATTGACAATGACATTTGTAGCTATTAGCAATTTATGAATTTTATGTTTTTTTTTTTTGGCTTTAAGGCATAGCCCATGCAGCCAGACGCTATGTGGTAAAATGTTTGGACAATCGTGTACACCTCGTAATAATATGTGAACCTTCTGCAGACAATATTAACACCTATTTTTCCTACCTAAAAATCTAACAAAACTACAACCTATCAAAACCAAAATCTATAACAAAGGATTAGGTCACAAGGGTCACTCTCTTCTCGCCCAGGAGTCTGTCAGGGCATTTTTTTTAAACAACAAATACAAGGTAGACCACGGAAAGTAGGATATATAACACAGTAGGATAGACATTTAGGGATGCAACTTTTTTCCATTACTACAATTTAATATTTGTCTCAAAAACAAAACTCATAAGGCAGTCGAATATATTTTTTTTATTAGTAGATAGCAAATACATAATATTGAAAGGTGTTTTAACTTTTAAGTTTAATAGTTTTTGTATCAATTTGTCTGATTGGTTTTTGTATAAAATGCAATTAAAAAATATATGGTCTAAGTCGGACGTGACATTGCAAGTGGTACAAAGATTGCTGTCTAATAATGACACAAGTTCAAGTTTAAAAAACGAATCGCGGAGCGATGAGTTTTTTAAAGAACGAGTGCCACAACAGCCATATGAAATAAGTTGTTTATAATATTTTTTATATTTTGCCATTTTATCATTTTTTAAATTAATTTTTTATTTTTACGTAATTACGAATATTTTGATTTTAAAAAGTATGTTGGCAGCACTGTGTAATTTATAACATTTGACAGTTTTGACATTTAAATTATGACATGATAATGTTTTCAAATATTTTAAAATGACTAATACAAAAATAATAAAATATTATATAAGTAAAAGATGATATTTATATTCACAAATACTTTCTTAAAGAACAATATAAAATTAATAAATTCCTATTAGCCACAAATATCATTGTCAATAGTCTTGTCATTAGATACTTCACTCATGTCGCCAACCATTTAAAACAAAAATTTGCGTGCGTAAAAGTTACATTACGATACGCAAATGCGTTTTATAATGAAGATTTTTATAAGTGCAAAATATAAAAACCATATTTTACTTATATAATACGAGGTCTGGCTATTAAATAACGACACTGCGCGACCAGAAGGCGTAGAGGGGTAGGGTGGGAAACGAATGCAGCGTTAAATAGCTGGAATTGTCTACTATTCCAGTACAAAAACACGTTTTTGTGGCTGTAGTAGTATTTTTTCTGTAGAGGTTAGAAACGAACGTGTTTTTTTTTCGTGTCGATGACAATGTGTGACGAAAAACACGAGCAACGGATCAATGAGAAATTTCTAGTTAAAAAAAAATTCAGTGCTATAAGTTGTTGTTTTCGAATGATATAAAAGGTTTTCTGAAGGTCGAGAGAGCACCGAAGATGACCAACGTCCAGGTCGACCTGAATTTGATGACTGAATGGGTTCTAGAGGGTCAAATTGTAAACCAAACTTACTATTTGAAAGTTTTGGCAATGCTGCGAGAGCTAGTTCGTAAGAAACGGCGGGAGTTGTGGAAAACAAATCATGGATCTTGCACCTGTCAGACAACGCACCTGTCCATAACGCGCTGTCTGTGAAGCGTTATTTAGCCACTAGAGGCATTCCAGTGCTCGAACACGCACCGTACTCGCCTGATTTAGCACCTTGTGACTTTTTCCTGTTTCGAAAGATCAAATCTGCCTTAAAGGGAGCCCGGTTTGAGTCGATAGTCGATGGAAGAGGCTGAGCCATATGAAATGCGTTGTTTAATTTACCATATTGCTACAACAAGAATAAATTCAAATAAATATGAAAAAGTATCTTTATCTGCAAAAAACATAGTAGCGTGGTCAAAGTACACAAAATATTTGTAGAATGCTTCAAAAAGTACAAAAAATTTGGAAATTCAAATTTAGGTATTTAAGAGGATTGTGCTTAATATGAGAAAATGTTTACGAATTTAGGTAAGCAATTTTCCGGAAAAACATTGGTCGAAAATTTTTTTATTTGTTGTTTCACTCTAATTGTTTAAATAATGAAAATGCAGAAAAATGTTTAAATCAAAAATTGTAGCTAATGCATTTACCTACAAAATTTGTTTGAAAAGTTTTCTGATATTTTTATCAGTTTTTGAAATACACCAAATTTTTCTAATACTACTTTTAAACATCATCAATTTTCAAGTTTTTAATTTTAAGATAGTAAATATACAATGACCCGTAGAAAAAATTGTTTTATATAAAATTTGCTATAAATGAAGGTATCTAAAATTATATAAAAAAATTTTTTTTTGTAATAATTTTTTAATGAATTATCACCGATTTTGCACATAAAAAGTCGTTTTTTTACTAATTCTTTCTACTAAACATTGAGAAATTAAACAATTTAATTATTAAACATTGTGTACTTAAAAGATGATGGTTTAATCTAAAAAAATTTATTTGAAACTTTTTTTTGTAACTAGATTTTCCGAAAAGATACATACGATTTTTCAAATGCTACCGTTGAAATAAGCGAATTCTCGAAGTTTCATTTATAATTTTAATTAGTATTTATGACGACGAATATATTTCAATTATAAGGTATTGTTGTTGATCAATATGTTCAGAATATCCCGTGCTTTTTTTATCATTAAATTGGTTTTTAATGAAAATTCTAGCGATTTTCCACGTAAACCTTCTTTGAATATTATATATTTTTGCAATTTTTTGAATAAAAAAATTATAAAAAATAAAAATAAAATTATTCCATGAGATAAGAATTAAGGACTATGATACTACTACACGTCAACTCGTCTGCTTCTACAGAGTAAGAGCATGCGCGCTGGCTCACAGCGCGACGGCGCGGAGAAGCAGCTGCCAGCGGCTTTCTCACCTGCTTTTTCACCTTCATTCATACTCCCTTCTCTTTCGTACCTGACGCATAGGTGTGTTAATATGTATCGCGATCGCTTCTCTATACAATTATTATCAATCTGGCAAAAATCTGAATAATCTTGTAAGCACTGAAAACAGTTATGCTAGATTTTGTAAAAGACGTCTGATTTTAGCACTTATTATAAATAAATGTCTATTATTTAAAAAAAATTGATATTACAAGAAAAACTGTATAATAGTTTTGAAAGTATATACTTCAAAGTATTTACAAATAAAGTTTCATTGAAGTATATTAATTTGGAAAAAAGATATAATTAAATAAAGTTTGAAAAAAACGATTGAAATTAAGCATTTGTTTAAAAATTTAAACATTTTTCGATTGGTTTTTGTGATAATAATGTTCAATGATCATTTGAAATGTAAAATTTAAAAGGAATTTTCGCTGCGACAATAATTAATTAAATAGGAAATATAATAATTGTTTATTGACGTTTTTCTGCTCGTTTTTTTATAAATAAATGGATTTTACAGTTAGAAAATTTACTTTTTTAAACTTGAAAGTAATTTTTTGTGAAAGTTGAGGTCTTTCTCTACATTTTATATTACTTTGTCTGTTTTTTCAGTGCATCACAACCTTTAAATTATTAACTTTTAAATCGAGCCTTCAATAAATTCGGCTCACGGGACGTTCGCGCGCACCCACGAATCGACTTCCGCTGAAATAATTATATCTCGTACACTTTTCAATTTACAGAAAAACTTTTCAGACAAATTTTGTAGATAATTGTATCAGCTACAAATTTTAATAAAAACATTTTTCCATATATTTATTATTTAAACAATTAGAGTGAAAAAAAAAAATTTTTTTTCCCGAGAATTTTCCGGAAAATTGCATACCTATTTTCGTAAAGAATTTTTCATATTAAGTACAACCCTTTTAAATACTCAAATGTGAAATTTCAAGATTTGTGTGCCTGTTAGTTAATGGGGTTTTAATATTTTGTGTTTTTTTCTATTAAACTAAAATTGCAAACTTCAGTTTTCAGTTTAGTTTTCAATAAAGGTATATACGAAGTGATGTGCTATTACTAGAATTAAAGTTTAGTTTACCAAAAACGTATTACGTACCCATATTATTTTAAAATTAGTTACACTTTATGATTCAGATTAATGATTAATAGATGGGTAATATTCCAAACCATAATTTTCTCTATTCCCCAAAGATAAAATTGCAAGTACATTTTCTCAATAGATTGAAAAATTTCAGGAAGAACATTTTTCCATGACATACTGGATGTGTGCACCAAGCGGCGATCTATCATTGTTACCCACGGCTACGTAAGTGAGATTTGTGCCCATGTGTTCTCTGGGGATTTTCGGAAGAGGATCTGAATGTCCTTATGTATTTCTCCGTTCATTTGGAATAAATAATTGATGAGCGCTGGATATCAGGGGTGACTCGATTTGTTTTAATCAGGTAGTTATCGCGTGGCATTTGGTCGAAGAACAGAACACATTTTTGTTTTACCTCTTCTTAAATTTTTAATAACACTTGAAGTTACTAGTATTTCCCTTAAATTTTGTCTTAAGCAAGACTTAAAATATTTATAAGATTTCTTAATTTAAAAATATTGAGTATCTAAACTTATTCGGTTTTTTCATTTTAATAATTAAGCTGCAAAATACGAATAAGGAAATTGTTTTGGAAAAAAATCTTCAACTCAAATATTTTAATTTACAAAAAAAAGTCAAATGAAATATTCTAAAACTCAAGCAGGATTTAAAAAACGTGTAAAATTCAAAAAGTATCAAAATCAACTTAGAAGTATGGATATTTCAGTGGAGATCACTGAAGATTTAAAATTGACTTGAAATTAATCAGAGCCTTGTGACGTATCTTCTGTTGTAACAACCCATATAAAATTATAGATGTGAACATTGTTTTAAGAAAATAAATTATATTTTTTGAGTAAAAATGGAAGTTGAGTTAAAATTATAAAAACGAAAATGACCAGTACTGTTTGTATCAAACTCATCTTGTATTTTATACATCAGCTTCTACATATAGCAGTTATTTTAGATCAACAAGATAATCTAGTGCAGTAAACATCTTAATAAGATGAACTTTCACATATTAAGGGTTAGTACAATAAATATCATAATCTAGTGCATTATTGCTATGATTGCATAAAAGATATGGCGAATTACCATAAGTAAAGGTTGCATTTAATTTTCCTTCCTTATTTAGTTACATCCGATAGACTGTATTCAAAATCTTAAATTAGTTAAATTTATTGTAATAACCCCTACAGAGTAGTATTACTTTTGACGATACTCTATCGATTATATATAAAATCAGTTTAAACTAGTAATAAAAATATTATAAAATATTTTATGTCAGCTTTCACTAAAGAAAAATTAAACAAAAAGACTGATAGAATTTTAAAAATGTCTGAAATCTGCCTTTTCCCAGACTATAAACTTCCTACTACACTTACCCCATGCTCAATAACGAAATAAAAGCAGTTAAAAATTTCTTTATCGTTGTCTACAATCCAGATTTGAGAACGGATTTTTGGAGATAGATCTTTTGGTATTCATTTTACAATTTTATCTGGGTCTAGATCCAGCTTGGTATATTTATATTTAATAATTATATTCTGGAAACGCTCTATAAATTCAGCAAAGAAGCTTCCAGATATTGATAAAAAATTAGTAAATCTTTTCTAATAATGCTGATTATGTCGGAAAGTGGCTCCGTTTATCTTTTTCTAAAATTTGTTTATTTAGAGAATTCCCGCAAAAAACAGAATTAATTAGTTTAAATTTTCTCAGATTTTTCAAGTATCGCGACGATGTAATTTAAACTAGACGCGTATTTCTTAATTAAAACAGGATCCACTTATTTAACCATTCCTAAATTGGTAGTGTATAATGAGAACAACAAATACGCCACATTATTGTGACGTCACTATCATAATTGCTTGACATAAGTCATAGCATTATATCCAAACAAACTGTGGCCTTATGGTAGTTAGTTTGCATTGAAGTTTTTTGTATTGTGAATTTTCTTGTTTTTTGTAGAGTTATATTTAAAGAAGTTTTATTTTGTTCTAAAGTGAGAAAAAATTAAAATAATATTACTTAACCTCAAAAGCAAACTTTTTTATATAAAAAAAACTTTAAATACGAAATATTCCTTAACGATAATAATGTGTCTATTTAGCACTATAATAAATCATTAAGTTTACAAATTTCATACCATTTTAAATAATCCTAATTATTTTAGTAAAACTGCTTCCAAAACAATTATAAATGTTAATTTAAGAAGAGTTACATTTGAGATATTATGAATGATTTGCTTCAATTAATTATAAATCTGTTTTTTTTTATTAATGTTCATATACCCATCTTCTTATCTTTCCCTCTTTTAATGTCATTTCTTCTTATTTGTATAAGATTTTCATGTAATTTCAATATTTTTATATGTTCTTTATAGTAGTTTGTGCTACAATTGCGCAAAGTGATACTTTTCCCAGGAGTAAAGAAATTTGCGAACACGAGCCGCTAGGCAAATCGAACGAGTGGGAAAAGTACTTTGCGCACATGTTGCACACAATACTTTTTCTTCGATCACGATTTATAATAATTAAAATAAGAAACTTATTTGAAATCTGTAACTATTTTTATTATTATCAGGAATGCAAAATAATAATTATAACACTTAATTTAACCCAATTTAAATGACTTTATTAAAGTTAATTAAATTTAAGACAAAAACAATAAACATTTTTATTTGAAATTATAATTTATGGTAAAATTTGAGCAATTTTGAAGTGTTAATCCAGGAGTCTCTCTATTTTTTACCAAATTCTCGGTAAGTGTTGAAATATTTGCCGATGATGTGGAAGGTCTTTCTTTTTTATTAATTAGGGAGTCTACTGTGTTTACAATTTTATTGGCTATCTCTATTTTATTGGCGATGGCGTCATCGACATAGCTTTCTGCAATATTGCTTGACCGCCATCCACCATGGCGTTTAAGAGTTAATAAATCTCCTCCTGCGTTTACTAAAATAGTTGCAGAGGAGCGTCGAAAAGAATGGCCAGCATAAAGATTAGGGTTAGGCAAATGTAAAAATTTTGTCACTTGTTTAGGCATATTGCCATTAGGATATTGTCAGCAACAAAATGGAGGGCATTTTGAACATTTATTGGATTAAAGTAGTATTAAAAAACATTTCGGTATTTTATTTTTTTCTAACACATTGCTTGTAAAAAAAAACAAAAAAATACCTACTTGTATTTGCAATAATTGAAAAAGCTTTAAAATAAAAAAAAAGATCAACCTACCCTTTCATTAAAAAAGAAGTTGAGGGTCGCTATAACCCTTAATATAATTAAGAAAATAAACAAACCTCTTTATTTTATGCCCCATAGAAAATAAAAGTTGACGTGTTTCAGGAATTTTGCGACAAACCTTTATTTATTAAATTACAGTTAAACTTTCCACTCTGTATTATAGATAATGAAACGTCTAGGCTGGATAAAAGGTCATGGAATTTCAAAAGGCAACCGCATAGCTGACTCGTTGGCTAGAAAAGCTGCCTCCCAAAGGCTCTTGGGACCCGGTAGTCTTGTCAGCTTGCCGGCATCAGCGGTGGTTGACCTAGTAAAGGAACGCTCCCTTGACAAATTCAGGGGAAGATGGGTCGAAGGAACTTCTGAAGTATCCGAATAACGGAGCAGCCAAGAAATACGTGGCCATGACCAGAAAGGACATGCGGTTGGTCACAGGTATACTTACTGGCCATTGTCATTTACGAAAACATCTTAAAAGTTTGTGTTTATCTGACAGCCCACTATGTAGAGGATGTGAAAAAGAGGATGAGACAGTTGAGCACGTCCTTTGTGATTGTCCGGCACTCTCTCTAATAAGACTTGGCTAACACATGCCAATTTGAGGGAGCTGCCTACAGGCGACGTTATCACCTACTTTAAACAGGTAGGATGGTTGACGAGCCTATAGGTTAGACTCAATCTCAGAAGGAAGCTAATGTGGCCTAAGTGCAGTGGGGCGACCCACCCTTCCAGAATTACAGATACAGAAGTAATGAAACGTATATTTACCTTTGTTAATAAATATTTATAATCAGGTGCTTCTTTCAGAAATGTATGGATTTCTTCAGATGTTAACGTTTTTGATTTTTTAGGCTTGCAATTGTCATTTTGTCTTTTCATAAATGCTTTTAATTCCACATGTTTTTTATACTTAATGTACTTCGCAACATTGAATATTGGGACCATAGTGTCGAAGTTTTATAAGATTTTGTTTGTTCTTGAAAATGAGCAAGCATTATATTTTCAGAAAATGATAGTATTTCTTTATTTTCTTTCCATTCCATAAATTTTCGAATAGCGCATTCATACTTTTCTTTTGATTTTTCTGGCAAAAGGTTTAGAGTTGCATTCAAAGCAATCTCCAAAATTTCTGGTGGTGTTTTCCATATATTCATCTTCTGAATATGAATTATTATCAACTACTTCCATTATACTTTGATACAATTATATAATGATTCGTCGCGTTGTCAAATATTTAGATTAAAAGTTTATATAAATTCTTATGTATTATTTTTGTATAAAAATAATTAAAACTATTTAAATGTGGGTAACGTCAAAATGTATATTACAAATCACGAACTGTCAGCCTCCTACAGGGCCTCCTACGATAGATGCGTGGGAACTCTAATAGGTAATAGGTATGCGCATGTTCAGAATGCGGTACAGAGAATTCCGCACATTTTTCCGCACAGTGTACGAAATTACTAACTTTGCATTGAAGTAAACCGTGTCTATTTACATTCTTTTCATAGTGATCGTAGAAAAATACATTTTCATAATTTCTCAATCAATTTTTTAATACCAGTAGTTTCTATCATGATATTAAATATTAGCACGTGTAACATGAAATAGACATATTTATTCAAGAAAACAATTATTTTCTGCCACTTTTAATCAACCTGCCATTTTAGCATCATTGTGAATCTTTAAAACCCAAGTTTAACAATGGTTATAGTTTTAAAAATGCCAAGTTTCCTTTATTTGGTTAAATTTTCTGACTTTCTATACTGGAAATATTTAATTTCTTGCAACATTGTTATTTTCTATATAGTAATGTTAAGATAATCAAGTATTTTAGATTAGATGACGACGTCATTATGATTAAAAACCTAATTTTTTCAAATAAACGTGGAAGTTTATGTGGAAATTCGGTGAAAAGTTATTTCCGATTCGGTTTGTATAATAAAAGTCAACGATTTTAAACAAAAAATAATACAATTAGTATTGTTAATTTATGGTCATTTTAGATCATAAAAAATACTATATTATAATGTCATGTTTCATCTTACATTATCAGAAATGATGTATGTTACAATGTCAACATAAATCCATATTCAGATGTGGACTTTAATTTTCCATGGTATACTCATCGTAGCATAAAAAAAAGAACGCACCGACTGCGACTGATTGATATTCTCGACGTGCATAATAAACATGTCTTGAAGGTAATTTTACCAATTTTTCATGCATAAAAATCACATCAACAGGTACTTATCCGAAGAGATGAAAAATTAGGGCAATTCGCACTGTCCGTGAGCCATCCATCTGATTTGTTCTATCTTATTGTACAGTGCCGTATCTGTTACCGAAATATTGCAATATTTTTTTATACAGAAATTAATCTTCTAATGCTCTGATTTGAGATATCAATTCACATAATTAAATTTATTGTACTAACCCTTACTATGTGAAAGTCCATCTTATTAAGAACAGTAACAACTAAACGGTTGAAGTAAACTTTCAATATTTATTTAAAATACGTTTTTAAATTCAATTATAACTGTTTCGCTAAAAACTAGCATCGTCAAATTAATATATTGAAGGAGGAGAGCATTTTTAACATTTGAAATGATTTTTTTTTTATTTTTATAATCACTGGACGTAGTTAAATTAACTTATTTTTTAAGTTTGAAGAGATTTATTTTTCGTTATAAAAGCTGTTTTAGTGTGTTTGAATTAAAAATAAAAAGATCTCTTAAAATCTACTCCCATTTAAAGTAAATAAGTGTATTTCCGGTGAAACCGCAAGCGGAGTAGTAACCAATAATATGGCATCAGATGCCTTTTGCCTCACTGTATTTGCATGAAAAGTTTCATAAATATTAATATATATATATATCGCAGGCTTATTGTAAAATTAGTCTTATTATAACATGCCTAGGCTTTTTCAATACGACTAGGCGTATTGTAAAATGACAGGAATAATCAAGAATCTCACAATTTGACTAATAATTTCAGGCGTATTATGATACTCCTGCTTCTTGTTAGGCTTATTGTGAAAATTAACCTGTGCGCGATTGTTTTTGAATCCGACTACACGAAATCCGTTGTATTATAATACGACTGACGATACATCAGGCGAATTGCAAAATAATAAGCCATATTATTCTGGGAATCATCTACCTAGGTGTTTTGTTTTGTGTAATACTTCCAGAGATGAAATTTCTCACTGCCAAACTAACGAAACAGTTAATATTCCGGAAGGAAAAACAATTTCGTTAAGAGAAGCTCTAAGATTATTTTCAAAATTCGAAGGACAGGGATTTAAAAAGTGTTCTTGCAAACCAAGCAAGGCACAGTGTCGCAACTATAAACGTTTATGTTTTAAAGCTCATATGAAATGTACTAGTAAATGCCATAAAAGCGGATCATGTTGTAATAAATAATCCAAAATTGTATTTATTTTTAAATAGTTTAAACTGCGTGAATGATTAAATACAATTCGCCTGACGTAGCGTCAGTCGAATAACAATACGACGAATTTCGTGTAGTCGGATTAAAAAACAATCGCATACAGGTTAATTTTCACAATAAGCCTAACGAGACGCAGGCGCATCACAATACGCCTGAAATTATTAGTCAAATTGTGAGATTCTTGATTATTCCTGTCATTTTACAATACGCCTAGTCGTATTGAAAAAGCCTAGGCATGTTATAATAAGACTAATTTTACAATAAGCCTGCGACATATATATTATATACACAACGGACCATTAGTTTTCCATTATGGAGAAGTTTCACTATAGTATTTGAGGTTAAGTTGTCATCAACATTATTTAGCTGCTGGGAAATAGACTCGATATAAATATACCAAGTGACATAAAAATCCGAACACCCAGTTTAATTGATTTTAGTTTTATAAAATTTTGTATAAGTACTTACTGAAGAAAAATAAGTAAATGATAAAAATTTTAAACTGATTGCATTGCTTTAAAGCCCTTTTACCTTTAATAATGTGTGGATGCACCCCGATGTGTTACGCATTCTCCAACGTGCCTAGGCATGCTTCTGATCAGATGGTCAATGTCCTCCTTGGTATCTCATTCCAGGCCACCACCAACTCCTCTCGAAGTTCTTCTAAAATTTGAGGAGGACGTTGCAAAATGAGCAATCTCCTACCCATCATATCCCACACGTGCTCAATTGGAATACGTCGGGAGATCTTGGTGGCCAAGGTAACAATGTGACAGCTTTATGTTGAAAGAAGTCTATTGTGTCTCTGGCGACATATGGATTTATCCTTTCACCATGTCGTCTTCTAGCCCTCGCTCGACCATCATGCATGCCTAAACAAAATCGAGACTGGTCACCTAAAGACAATACTATTCCATTCCTGATCCCAGATTGACCTTTCTTTGCACCACTCAAGGCGATTACGTCGCTGTTCTGGTGTTAAAGGGAGGACCCAGTGTAGTAGGTATGAAAACAGGCCAAAACGTCTTATTCGTCGGTAAACACTTCGCATGCTAATAGATCTTCCGTGTTCTGCAAACCATTCATTTGCAATGAACCTGGTAGTGGAGAAACGGTCTCCTAGGGCTCCTAATCTTAGGCGGCGATCTTCACGGTCTGTTGTTCTACGGGGGCGTCCAGAGCCCCTTGCTCTTTGCCTACGGCCTTCTCAAAGCCATGCCTGACAACACTTAACCACGGTGTCTATACTTCTTTGAACTCTAACGGCAATTTCCCAAAATGAAAATCCAGCTTCCTGAAGTCTTACTATACGACCTCACTAAGTTGACGAAATCGTACAGGTCTTCGTACCCTTGGCATCGTAACCAATCGTAAAGAATGGCAAGAACCAAAATCCGCAAAATTTAGATCTTTACTACGGCTACAATATTAATTTTTGGATTGTTAGTGGATTTCAAAAAAAGCAGTATAAAAACCGGATCTTCAAATGATAAGGCTGAAAATTTTATTTCAGTAAAATAAATAAATTCACCCAATTTTATTAAAACAAAATCATTTAAACTGGGTGCTTGGATTTTTATGACACTTTGTATACTTAATAATATACTTAATTTAAAATCTTTTAACTAAAACTGACCAACGTATTTAATGTTATAACTGGACTCGACATACCAACGATAAAGATTGCGATTGATGCATAGTTGACAATTATTTTCAATGAGTACCAGTAAGCTACGTTTGTTTATTTACATACCAATATGACGTAGTGCTCATGAGGACAGCGTGGGTGAAATAGCTTAAATTTAGGTTAATGTTATGGGAGAAATTGTTAATTTTGGTTAAATATTTTTTTGCGTCTTTTTATTAGGAACATTTTTCTAACATTTTCATGAATTTTAAAAAGCGTTTTTCAAACAAACATTATACACTGGGTAAAAGTTTCAAAATATGGATAGAACTTCCAAAAAGAATATTAAAAACATAAACATTAAATGATTGTTTGTAAACATTTATGTCTTGAAAACAAATATACCAATTATCTTAAATAGTGTGGTACATCAAGAAGCAATAAAGTTACTTTATTTATCCAGACTAATTTATCCAGGTTATATCTCTTAAACGAATAAAGATTCTCTAATGGAACATAAACTGAACTATTCCATTTCCAATACACTTTAATATGGCATGAAAAAAATTATCCCCTAAATATTCATCCCTTAGTTACAACCCCTAACTTTAAATTTCTTAATAGTGTCCTGTACATTTTTTTATAATTTTGGATTTGGTCTTCCATCGTGTATTCAACAAATTTTTCAAAAATAAAATAGGTTCGTAGGTAATCAAGAAAATATCAGTTTATTTTTTATTTTTGTTAAATTAATCAAGTAAGCCTTCAAGTTTAAAGGAACAATAAAAAAATGTAATTAAAATACCAATAACTAATTAATATTATTCCACCTGCTGCAACGCACATCTCGAATCTTGCCAGAAGATTTCTTGTATGTGTGGCTTGAATCATTGCAGGAGTAATTCGGCGACATGCTTGTCTACAAAACCATTTCGATAACCACTGAATAGCAAACAACTATGTGGGTGGCACGCTCACCTGATTTGTCTTTGGAGGAGCGATAAAAGATATTGCTTATCAATCAAAACCGCAAAATGTAGAAGAATTAAAAGAAAACATAAGACAAGTGTGTCGCCAAATTACTTCTGCAATGATTCAAGCCACACATACAAGAAATCTTCTGGCAAGAATGCTGTTTTGCAGCAGGTGGAACACAATTTGAACATCTAATGTCATAATTATTTAGTTAATTGTTATTTTTATTGTTCCTTTAAGCTTTAAGGCTTTCTTGATTAATTTAACAAAATTAAAAAATAAACTGATACTGAAACTGACTTAATTACCTATGAACCCATTTTATTTTTGAAAAATTTTTTGAATAGACGATGGAAGACCAAATCCAAAATTATAAAAAAATGTACAGGGTGCTATTAAGAAATTAAAAGTTAGGGGTTGTAACTAAGGGATGAATATTTAGGGGATCATTTTTTCCTACGCCATATTAAAGTGTATTAGAAATGGGATAGATCAGTTTTTGCCCCATTTGAGAATCTTTATTCGTTTAAGAGATGTAGCCTGGATAAATTAGTCTGAGACACCCGGTATATGTTTAGCCAATGTAATATTAGAAATTATAATCATTGTATCAAACCTTAAAACCTTACTTGTCTTAATAATGTGTGGGTCTGCTTCTGGAATTTATCTAGTCATGTAGACGTCTTGGCATACCAAAAATGAAATGGTCTATGTCCTCTCGACGAATAGCACTTGATGCCTTAACTCAGCTACTGTGCGTGGAAGGTTAGGTTATCTGCTAAGCCTTATGCCTATCATGTCCGGGACTTGTCAATAGAAGATAGGTCAGCAGATCTGGGAGGCTATGGAATAAGGTTAATAGCGAAAACTTTAAAAAAATCCATTGTTCGGGCTATACCTATGAACGTGCAGTATCTTGTTGAAAAGGACCATTGGGAATATTCCAAAAATATGGCCCAACTACGGGTTCTGCTATACATTTATAAAGACTAGTGGAGATCTGCGACATACAATAATAGCACCCCACACAATAACTCCTACTGTTCTTGCTATGTGACGCTCAACAAGGCAAATTTCGCCTTTCTTCACGCATCTATCTAACTCGTTGTCGACTATCCCAAAACGGAAACTAGATTTATCTGAGAAGATTACCAAATACCATTATTGGTTCCAGTAATATAATTTTTTAAACGACCATAGAAAGGATTTTTACATTGTATTTGTTTAAGATTATGGTTTTGGATAATAAGCTAAATCAATCAATTGGTTACACGTCTTTGTAAAAATTAATTTATTAGGGTTCATTTTTGTTAAAATAATTTATACATTTATAGTTACACTATTAGAATTATTTAAAATACGAAATGACAGCTTATAATTAAAACAAGTGAATAATGATTCACGAACTTGATTCGTTACCACTCCACAAACTATTGAGCAATGAATTTCTATTTTTACAGAGATTGGAGAGAAAATTTTGGCATGAGAATCAATTTTACCCTGTAAAATTCATTTCACAGTAAATGGTATTGGCTTGTTAACTGCATTAAACTACCCGATTTAATCTCATTGTGTAGAAAATCATCAGGTAAAAGATGCAAATGTGCTACAGGGTCGAACTTAAGAAATTTGAATTTTGCATAATATAGGAAATATACAAGTAATTTATTTAAATATTATAATTCTGCAATTGATTTTATAGAAAGGTATGAGTTTTCAACATTTATAACATGACTAACAGAACTTTTCCAACTCTCGGTAGGAATGTCATCCATACAGTTCCTTATTAATTCTACCACACCACCACTTAAAGTCGGAGAAATATTTTTTCCGCGCACACTCGATTTAAGTTGGTGCCACATAAGCTCTATGGGATTGAACACGCAGTAGCAGGAATGTAGTCTTAACACTATATGTCCCAATTCTTCTGCAATTGTATCACAAAGAAAATGACTGCAGCACTTGTAAAAGTTCTTATTTTGTACAATTTTTCTCTAAATATATGTCATTTGCAGCAATAAAGTTTTGAATTTCCAATTTCTTTGAGCCAGGAATTTTTTGCAATTGTTGACTATTATAGCTTGCGTTGTCCATTACTATAACGCTGTTTGGGGGAATGTTGGGTAAGAGACAATTTTTAAACCAATCTTCAAAAAGCTCTGCTGTCGTATCTTCGTGATAAGAGTCCTTAATATGTTTGGCAGAAAACCACATGCGTTTGGGATCCAACCATTTTCTGATCCTGCGTGTAAGATTGTGATTCTCTTCCGATTATTTGATGGTGCTTTTGTTTTACACCTAGCAGAGGAATCAGACCACTCTTTGGAAGGGATGTCATGCGTGTCAAACCACGTCTCGTCGAGGTAGAGTATTGGCCGGTTTGCAGACCGGTATTTTCTTATTGACCTTATGTATTCAGAACGCCAGTTTATTAAACGTGTGGATTCCATTATGACTTGTCTCTTGTCAATTTTGCGATATTTAAAGCCCATTGCAGACAGAGCTCGCCAAAGAGTAGTGAGGCCACAGTTGATGTGAGTTTCGTCATTAATGAGCCGCTGTTTCAGACTTTTGATTGTAGGGACACAATGCTCATCGTACATAGTGTAGATTTTTCGCCTTATCAAATCTTTTTCCCAGTCGTCTAGACTTTTTGCGACACCGAAATCTACGCTTTTTTCTTGATTCCATGGAATTTTCAACAATTCGTCTAACTGAAGTAAGAGGCACCTTCTTCAAATTATTGGTTAGTCTTGCTGCAGGACCCGCGTTTTATCCTTGCTAAAGTAAGGAACTATACACATTTTTTATAATGATTTTCGCGTCACAAGATAAGTGATTCTTCTTTAACGAACCACTGGAAGAAGCACTATTACTTTTTATCCACGGACGCCACATACTGCCTATTCTGTACGTTGGGGTATAAAATCTTTACTATTAATGTCTGTAATAACAAATAAATGTTATAAAATTATTGCACGCCGTAACACAAGTGAACACTTCCAATGAAATACAAAGACTAACATGAACAAGAAGTGTAAGCTGTAATCCTCTACAATCCCTCTCTGAGAAACAAAATTACCTGAATCAGGTCCTATCTAATTGGTTTTATTATAATCCTTCAGTCAATACCATTTATTGTGAAAACTAATATAAATGTTACAAATCTCATTGTTTTTAAATGTGGCATCCAGTAATTTAAAATATTAGTGTATTCTAAATGAGTCATTACCTACTCGTTGTCAAATACGTTATGATTAGTTTAAAATTAAAGTAAAATAAGAAATTGCTTTTTTCCTTTAATTTTGTTATAAATAACTAAAAATAAAAATTACTGAGGCATTTAACAGTAAACCTATAGTTAGTTTAATGACGGGTTATAGTTATACGTCTTGTTAAAAAATCTGCAGGTTGTTGAAAACGAGTGTACCAGCATGAAATTGCTCGTATTCGCATGTACTTATTCTTTCCAAATTGATTGATTTTATAAATGATCTAATTTTTTTACAATTATCGGTTCCGTTATGTAAACGGTTCTAAATTGCAGTTATACAGTATTTTTGCTTGCTTGCTGGCATAATTTATTTCATTGAAATAAATTAAGTAAATACAGAATTCGTATACAAAATTACAATACATTATACATTAGGAAAATAATTTCTTATTCTTTAAAATTGGAACAATATTAACCCATTTTAGTATACTGATAAACTGTAATTATAATTTTTAACGGTATCAAAATCTTGAGAGTTTGAAATAATCTGGCTATCATTTAAAATTTATTTACATTATTCACAAATTATTATACTGCTAACTATGTAAAAAATGTTGATAGCTCAATATTTTACATAATTTGTTTTTGTTTTTAATTACCATTTATTATGTATGTAAATACGATAAGAAAATAAAAACGTTCCACTTACAAAGAATGATAAAAAACTCTTTGTTTTAACATAACTTCCAAGTTTTTTTGAAAAAATTAGGTTTTTAAGCACAATGACGGCCGTTTCGCTAAGATTAGCATCGTCAGATTGACATATTTAAGTTACATTTTGTTTGTTTGTAGCTACCTGATGTTGTTTAGGTAGTATTAAAACTAGACCAAGTATGGAAGTTATAAGACATAACAATATTAAAGCCTAGATGTTAATAGCCCTAAGGGATTATCCTGGCTGTACTTCCCTCGAAGATCAGTAAAACTGTGCAATGATATAGAAAAACCACGAAATAGTATATTGTGCAACAAGGTGGAAAAGGTATACTTTTCTCACGAGTGTGAAAGTTTGTGGCACAAGCCTGAAAGGCGAGTGCCACAAACACATGAGTAACAATATTGTCATTTTATTATTATTATTATTGGTTATAAAATAAACGGCACATACTTAATACAAAAAAAAATTAATTAATATTGTAATTAATTGTTACATTACTGCAATTTTGTATTGAGATTCCTGGTGTTTCATTTTTTCGTAATAGCAGCTATCAACTGTGGGAAAAAATCTACCTTACGGCTGAATTCCCATTTAAATGTACGTGGTGTGGGAAAAGACCCGTGAGGTAGATTTTTTCCCAAAGTTGATAGCAATACGGTAATTTGTAGTTCTGCCAAATGTGTCAAAAGCAACACATTCCATAGCAGCCGTAGAAAAAAACTTGTGATGTATTCCGGGTAACTCAAACAGGGTTTAAAATAAAATCCTTTATTCACTGTAAAATAAATTAACAAAATAAAAATATTCTATATGTGTAATAAATAAAAACTAAAAAGCGGAATTCTTCTCCTAGTATCGTACCTCCCTCGTACTAGAAGCGGGAACGGCCATACGTCGGCGGCGCGGCAGCTGTAAAATAAACTAATGTGTTAAGCAACGGAATACGGATGACGCATAGCGGCTATCCGTTAAATTGGTCTATCACGAAAACTCAGCACGTAATCGTGACGACGGCAAAGTGGGCGACTCAGCACGTCTACCCTCGGGTGCTAGTATATTCACGAGAACTCAGCACGTAATCGTGATTACTGGCGGAACTAACGGACTCAGCACGTCTGTCGGTGTACTGCAAGGCCCACGTAAACTCAGCACGTAAACGAGGCCGCGGTGGCTTGAATCGACTCAGCACGTCAACCCAGGAGAGTTCCTTCCAGCTCAACACGCCAGACTGAACTGCCGTTCTGGTGAAACGGTCGGTCTTTTACACTAGTTAATGATCTTACAAAAACTAAATGGGTCTTACCATAGGCGTGCTCCTGGTAACGGTCTAAAGTTCGTTACAAACTATATCATGCTGGGCTTTACAATAATTTAATCTATTTGTGTTTTACACAATAACTCATAAAATAACTCCAACAGTTTGATGAACCTGCCTTTCAACACAAAACCGTGTATTTATTCTTTCACCATGTCGTCTTCTAACACTCGTTCGACCATCGTGCATGCCTAAACAGAGTGACCGTTCTCTGCACCACTCAAGGTGATTACGTCGATATTCTGGAGTTAAAGGTCGGTATGAAATCAGGCCAAAACGTGTTATTCAAACTATTCATTTGCAATGGACCTGGTAATGGAGAAACGGTCCCCTAAGGCTAATAATCTTAGACGGCGATCTTCACGGTCTATTGTTCCACGGCAGCGTCCAGGGCCGGTATTCTCAACTCACTCCTCTCACAGCGAGCGATCACAAAAGGGAGTGATTTGATTGGCAGCGATATGGCTTTTCTAGATTCTCATGTATCCCTCCGCTCGCAAATTTATGACACGAGCAACTGGTACACATGAAAGCGAGTGAAATAAAGCACTCCTCTTTGACAGGAGCGATCCATGCGAGGAGAGGGCATGAGAATCGATTTGGCAGTGAATTTCACTCCCCTCGCATTCAACGACATCGATATCGCTCCAAGCGAGGACCTGAGAATACCGGCCCAGGGCCTGAAAACACCTAACCACGGTGTCTACACTTCTTTGCACTCTAACTGCAATTTCCCGAAAAGAAAATCCAGCTTCCCGAAGTCCCACTATACGACCCCTATCAAACTCACTCAGTTGACGAAATCGTACAGATCCCCGTACCCTAGGCATCGTAACCAATCGTAAAGAATGTCAAGAACCAAAAATCGCAAAATTTGGATCTTTACTACGGCTACAATATTCATTTTTGGAATGTTAGTGGATTTCAAAAAAGCAGTATAAAAACCGGAATCTCCAACTGGGTGTTCGGATTTTTATGTCACTTAGTATAGTTAGGGCTTAGACTGATAGCACGTTTTTAAAAAAACCTCAGAATTAGCTATCGATAACTTTCTTTATAATCTATAATGTAGAGTGTATTGGGATTTTAAATTAAAATTTTGGCGCTACCGTAGCGGACAGATCAACAACTACTTTCTAACACATTTGGCTTATAACATTGCCTTATCTTCCATTTAGTTTTATCGTTATTTGAACCACGCTCCAGGCCCTTTAAATATTATTAAAACTGTTATGAAAGAAAAAGAAAGGATATAAACCAATGTGGTAGAAAGTTTTGCATTAGAGCCACCAGAGTGTATATGGCTTATCTTGAAATGCCAACAACCTGGTGTCGTTTTTTAAAGGCAGTCTCATCTTTTTACATTTTTAGTGCCATTGGTAGAGGATATGGTCCAGATATATTTTAAAAGTGTAGGAGAGAGGCTGCTCTAACCTTTCGAGACATGGAATTCTGCTAGGACAGGATTATTTAGTTTGATTTTAGACTTGACATTGAAGTGCATTTCTTTTATAAGGGTAATATTTATTGAGCTTTTTTCTAAAACATCCCACAACTTTTTAACGGTACTTATAGTACTTATAGTCTTCCTATTGTGGCAATAACTGCTATACATATATAGTGTCTTTTCGGCCTTTCCTATTAGCACTATACTTGTTTAGTTGTTTTTTATTTACTATTCGTTTTTCCTCATTTATAAATACCGTGAACAGAGCGGGAAGGGATGTTTTTAGTTTTAAAGAATCTCATTAAAGAAGTGCAATTGCTCCGACAGTGGAATATTCGCTGATAGATAAGTAAAAATGTTTTTCCTAAATTATTATTTACCAGGAAGTGTGAATGTGATGGTTCTCAAAACAAACAAATATTTATAAACTCTAGTTTTAATGTTGTTTTAAGGCCGGGCATTGGCAGTGTATTTAATATAGGCAAATGCGACGTCCTTTCAAAGAGCTTTTAGCAAAACCTATAAGGCAATGAAAATTAAAAAAAATCAGTAGTATACTAGATATATAAAGTTATTGAATAAAGAATTTTGAAGCTTGAGAGTACAAGGAATCATCCAGAAAAAATTCCCGAAATATGTCTATTTTTACATTTCATAAAATTATTAATATCTCACTTAAACGTGATATGATTTTAAAAATATTTCTTCTTTGAATAGATGATATATCTACTCATAAGTCAGTGTTTTTAAAAATTACAATAAATTCGTTTTTTTCCTTAAAAGCTCTTTGAAAGTAATTTTTAAGAAATCAGAAATGGTGCCATTTTTTTACAAATTTAGGCAACTCTTTTATCACATATAAAAGGAATCTTAAAAAATTATTCCCAAATTAGTGTGAGCATTGTCTAATTGAGGGCGTTGTGATAGAACATCTATTAAATCTTGTTTATCAGGTCCGCATTAGGAATTTAGCAAATCTTTAATTTAATTTAATATACTATAATATTAATACTAATATACAGCGTGTCCACTGATGGGATATCCTATAGGTGAAAAATGTTTAAATACCTATTAGTTTTAGTGAAAAATGTTATTCTTGATAAAAAGTTTTGCTTGTTCTGAAACCCTTTGATGTAGTAAAATTTGCCGCTTTTTTTTGTGAGCGGTTGTAAATCATCGGTACAATAGCAGAAATACGTTATACGAGGGTGTCTACGAGGGTTAAGCGTGGGGTGTTTTGATCACATTAATTATTTATATTTTTGTATTATCTTTTATTGCGATTATTACATATAATACTCTAATAACAACAATGAAGAAACTTTTCGTTGTAATAACTAACATTAATTACCTGATTGCCTAAATTGGAAGAGGTCAAAGGGTAAAATACTTAAAAAGGGAATTCAGAGAAAAGACACAATGTTTAAGGCTCTTTATTTGCTTATGTTGAAATATGTTGATTTCATGTACAATAGTTTATCTTTGTTAAAATATTATATGTTTTATAGTTAAGATTATTTTTATTGAAAAAGTGAAAGTTTCCATTTATTTTAACATTTGGTAAACATGTTGCAAACCTTGTAAGGGTTTATCTTTGTAGTAAGAATAAGGGTACTCGAACACAATAATAAAACTCCGGTAGACTTGCTTACTCTATTTTAAAATAAAGTAACAATTTTCGTGCAATAAAATCTTCAATTATTTCATAAAAACTAATGATATCGACATCCATAATCTCAAACTCTTACTATTATCATTGTTTTCAATTTTTTTATTTCGGATGTTCTTTATTTAAAGGTTGATCTTTTATTTGTCGGTTTACAAATTTGATTGTATAGTAGATTCGAACTCTTGAAACAATGAAAGTACTTAAATAATCTTTATTGCCATATGGGAGGGAGAATTCTGCATTGGAAAAATCTTTAAAAAATATGTTTCCTATACCATCCTGTATACAATAATTAGTAAAATTCAAAACAAACATATTCTCTAATCTTATTAAATACTCTGAAAAATTATTGGGAGGTACTGTTAAGTAATCAAAAATATTTTTACTGTGACTGTAAGCTTTTAGTTCACAAAATGAAGTGGAATTGTCTATTTCGGATGATAAACAATATTGTAAACAAGTTTGACAAGAATGTTACAGACACATACGTAAAAAATATCCACCAACATAAACCAGTGCATTTCCTTTCTCTGATATCAAGTTCCTGTAATCCGTTGATTCAATTTTTATAATAGGAGAAATATTTTCGTAAGTTTTTTCCTGAAAACTTTCAATATTTTTCAATGACTTTCAATGTAATATTAGGCAAAATATCGCCACTATCGTCCATAGAATATATCTTAGAATATCTTTGGACGATGTTTTTACTAGTGGAGTTTAACTGGAGTCCTTTACTAGATTTTGGGATTAATAAGTAAAAAAAAAAGTCGAATATTAGTTCTTAGTGGATCTAATAATCGTGTAATTTTTTTAATCCATTTAAAAGGTAAAACGTAGTTCCTATTAATTTTTTAAAATGAACTGGTAGTTACTGCTGCTACTCATTTATTTTAAATTTTTTTACTAAAAAACTTGTTAATCGAATTTTTGACCATTTTAGTTTTTCCTTACTTTGAACTTTTGTACTCTATTTCAGTTTTTTTATGAATATGTATAGGTAATGGTAACCGAATATATTTAAACACTTAAGATTTTTAAAATAATCCGCTCAACTGCTTTTTGGTAAATTTTAATTTTTGTTTTCTTCTTCTTCTTTCCTTTTTAAAGAGCTTTTCAAAATATTGCCATATATGAATATGTATATCGTGAGTTTTTAATGACCATCCGGTATGTAGTATAAATACTTTCCTTCGCTGTTCGGTCCTTACCTACTCGTTATTGCTTAGTTAAGATAAACAAATGATAACATTTTACACTTGAAAAAACTTGAATAATAGCCTTTTTAAAAATAATGCCCCAATAAATATTCTATTTATAATTTTGATTTGAGAAAAAAAACATATATAAATAAAAATATTGTGTAAAATCTATAAATTAATATCGTTTAATGTAAATACAAATAGCCAATTCATATTTAACAAAATCAAACATGTTTGTTTTAAAATTAATCCAGCCCTGAAATTTTTAAAGGAAACTGATATACTCCAAGAATGAATATAATATTATTTCGTTTATCGCGTAAGGTCATTGCAAGAGGCAGCACCTCACGGGTACACTTATTCGCTCTCTTTTTAGGACGTTTTCTCACTCCCAATGCCCAACCTTAAGTAATTTGCTTATCCGAAATTAAAACTCTGCTAAAAACCATTGAACTTGCTAGTTATAAAAAAAATTGGAATCTAGAAACCAAAGTTTACTGGTTACTAGTCATTAAATAAAAAATTAAAGTCTTATATAATATTGACAGGTCACTAAAGTTTTATCCCTCTACAATAAACAAGTTACTTTCTACAAGTACCCTACTTTTTATAATCTAAACAGTTATACTAACCTTGTCAACTTCAAGAAGAACAAAGTACAAAGTTTATATGGTAATACTTGGCCCCTAGAGTGGAAAACTTCTTGGCAAACTGGGAATATGGTTAAGGTGACTTGAGCCCTTTGTGACGTAGTTTTATCACTTTCACCTCTGGCTAGTAACTTCGACATGAATTCCTTTAAGATATAACTGGGTTGTATGTAAACTACGATTTATTAAGATCTAAATTTAAAATGAAGTATGTATGTGTGCTTAAAAAAGTAAACATACGTTTTAAAATAATTTTTGGTACATTTGTATTCAGAGCTAATATTTAATATCCATGGAATAAAAAGGACCGAAACAGACAAACTGAAAAAGAAAATCAATGGGGTATATAAAGTCTGCGGTATGAGAAAGAAGATTCATTCTTAGTCAAGCAACAAAACAATTTTTCCGGCTAGGTTTAAATGAAATTGGCGGTGAAAACGACAGTATTTCTTTTAAATGTCCTCATAGGCGTAGTAGAAATAAATTTTTTGCATAAATGTAATCTAAAATGAATTAAAAATAAAGAAAATTACAAATAAAAACCAAATAAAAAATGTCTGAATTTCTGATGCTATGTTGGGACAAATGTGTCTACAGACAGATGCCTTTTTGATGTATACTTAAAATGAAAAAAGATAAGGTTTTTCTTCAAAAAATTTCACATCTCTACTTTTTTACCAATAAAATGTCTTAATTTTGACTCGTTACCATGGCAATTAAAAAAATTTCCGGAAATTTTTTCGTGGCGCCATGATATTTAAGTGAAAAATTTTTGACAGCTAAACCAACATAGAACGCTGAAACCTCAACGTACAGACCACAGAAAAATAAAAATATAGTTGGTGCAAAACAAAATTTGATTCACATCACTAATTTCGTTTTAATTGCCAAAGCATCCTCCCAAGTTTCAAATTAAATGTTCCATTCAATAAATCAATATAAAATACTTAAATTTGTTTACATAAAGTTGGTAGCTGTGATTGACAAATTGTTACCGATTAGTATTTTGGCGCAATTGATTTTACAGAAAGGTGCGAGTTTTCAACATTTCCTAATTAATTCTACCACACTACCACTTAAAGTCGGAGAAGTATTTTTTCCGCGCACACTCGATTTAAGTTGGTGCCACATAAGCTCTATGAGATTGAACACGCAGTAGTAGGGAGGTAGTCGTAACACTGTATGTCCCAATTCTTCTGCAATTGTATCACAAACATAAGTTTTTTTCAAAGAAAATGACTGCAGAACTTGTAAAAATTCTTTTTTGTATAATTTTCCGCAAAATATGTCATTTGCAGCCATGAAGTTAGATTTTCCAATTTCGTATTCATTGAGCCAGGAATTTTTTGCAATTTTCGATTATGATAGCTTGCGTTTTCCATTACTATAACGCTGTTTAGCGGAATATTGGGTAACAGACAATTTTTAAACCAACTTTCAAAAAGCTCTGCTGTCGTATCTTCGTGATAATCAACAAAAGAGTCCTTAATATTTTTGGCAGCCACATAGCGTTTGGGATCCAACCATTTTCTGATCCTGCGTGTAATATTGTGATTCTCTCTCTTTTATTTAATGGTTTTGTTTTACACTTATCAGAGAAATCAGACTATCCTTTGGAAGGGGTGTCATGCGTGTCAAACCACGTCTTGTCGATTTTCAGACCGGTATTTTCTTATTGACGTTATATATTCAGAACGCCAGTCTATTAAACGTGTGGATTCCATTAAGACTTGTGTCTTTTCAATTTTGCGATATTTAAAGCCCATTGTAGACAGAGCTCGTCAAAGAGTAGTGAGGCCACAGTTGATGTGAGTTTCGTTATTGATGAGCCGCTGTTTGTAGGGACACGCTGCTCATTGTACATAGTGTAGATTTTTCGCCTTATTAAATCTTTTTTCCAGTCGTCTAGACTTTTTGTAATACCGAAATCTACGCTTTTTTTCTTGATTCCATGGAATTTTTAACAATTCGTCTGAGTGAAGTAAGAGGCACCTTCATCAGATTACTGGTTACTCTTCTGCAGCATCCGCGTTATATCCTTGCTAAAGTAAGGAACTATACACATTTTTTATAATGATTTTCGCGTCACAAGATAAGTGATTCTTCTTTAACGAACCAGGGGAAGAAGCACTATAATTTTTATCCACGGACGCCACATACTCCCTATTCTATACGTTAGGGTATAAAATCTTTGCTATTAATGTCTGTAATAATAAATAAATGTTATAAAATTATTGCACGCCGTAACACACGTGAACACTTCCAATTGAATACAAAGACTAAAATGAACAAGAAGTGTAAGCTGTAATCCTCTACAATCTACAATCCCTCTCTGAGAAACAAAATTACCTGAATCAGGTCCTTTTACATTTATGTTGTGCATCTCGGATTTTACAACTTAAGGGTCTTATTGATTTTATTATAATCCTTCAGTTAATACCAATTATTGTGAAAACTACTATACAGTGTGGAAAAGCCAAATGTAATAAATTCATTTTGGGTAACTGTAAGGACTATGGGTACTATTGTTACCTTTTTTTGTTCCACACGCTCTTTATTTCTTCTGCGAGTGGTAGATAATTTTGAATTTTTTATGAAATGTGTTGTGCTTTGTGTTGTTTTGACTTTATTATTTTTTTGTCATATTTTCGCTTATTTTACATTTACAAATTTACATACACAAATTTATATTTCACATCCCTTTATAAGGGTATTTAAGTGGCACCTATGAAGTATCTACATAATCGCTTTTTATTTTTAAAATTCTTGTTTGTGATTCCTAGAACCCTCTTATTTACATTTTAAGACATTTTTTTGTAGTATAGGGGATTCGGTCTTCTGTAAAAATAGGAGTTATACCCACTCAGCTGTATAAACTGTGTTTTACATTTAGAACAAAATGTGTCTATTTCTTCCTAAATAAGAATACTGGTCGATTCCAAAACATATTTTCCATTGAACTAAATAAAATTAGTGGGTAATATGAAATTTATTGTACCAATCCCTACTCTGTGGAAGTCCATCTTATTAACAACAATAAACAACTAAACTTGTTCCTAATTAGTGGGTAATATATTTTTTCAAGCCCAACAATGTTACACCTAATTTTCTAAGGCACCAACTATATTTTTATCGCTGCTGTTTATACCGAATAAATTTAGTAACAAAGGTGTTCAAAATTAATTTAAATGACAATTTTAAAAAAATATTATAAAACTGTTGTATCAGGAAATTATTTCTAATGCGCAAGTTTCAAATTCTAATAATTTACATACATATTTATTATTTTTTAATGTAATAGTTTTTTTTTAAGTTAAAGCTCTGGTTAAAGGAAAAAATTCATTTTTGCACGATTGATCATTTTTGACTGTTTACCGTGACAGATTTTACGTCAGTAGGTGACATTTACTAGCAACTCGACATTAAGTAATCTAACTAAGTAATTCACTTACCGTCGAGTTAAAAAATCTTTTAATTTTAATTTATTTTTTGAAAGAATAAAGAAAACTTACCTACGAATTATTCATTAATTTTGAAACTTATGGTACAATTTGTTAAATTATTTAATGAAATCCCACTTGTTTAGGCTGTTGTTTCATTTCTAACAGAACAAAATATGCCATATTTATGCATATCTTCATCGATTATTCAATTCTTGCCTTTGCCTGCGGTTTGTGCAGCAATCAGTTTCGTCAATAAAAACCTTCTTTACTTGCTAGTGTAATAATATACTATAATTATATTTAATAGCTTTATTTTTCCTTTGCTCTTAGAATACTTACTAACATAAATCAATGTAATCTTTCATTATTAGTTTATTTTAAAAAGTTACAGTTTATTTAAAAAATTTTTGTATTTGATAAAAAAATAATTCCATTACAACATACGACTTATTACTTTAGGGATACATCTTTGGTATATCAAGATGCTCAGCTCAAAATGGGATGAACAAATCGAAAAACTGGCAAATCTCTTTTACCTTAAAACCAGAGTACCTGACATATCTCTAGTGTACACTTTTTACAGATTCCTGTAATCAGTTCATCAAATTTGTGGATCGAAATAATACGATATAAAAATGCGAGAAAGCTAGGAGTGCCTGTCTTTTTGGCTTTTTTCATTTGTTCTGGAAAGTTGGAGGGATTTCGTTGATGTCTGCCAGAAATGGAAAAGACGGAAGAGCCCTTGTGAGGCTGGAGATGTTTTATGAATAATAATAAACACGGAGTGAGTAAGAAAATATGCCGCTTTGATCTCTTGTTCAGGATCTGAATGGAAAGTAAGCAATATTTTTAAATTATTTCATGTTATTGTTGTTTCAGGTTAATAAATATAAACCACAATTTATAAAAGCTTATTTTTATTTCTACAGAATAAAAATACATACCAAAATACGAAAATAGCATATAAATACAGGGTGTGGCGCGACAAGTAATGGCGGATACAGTTATGTTAAAAATCTGAAATTACGAAGCTGTAGGTTTTGGATGACGCTGAGTTCAAATATAATGTTGTCCTGAATGTGACACTTCCGGTTATACCGGAAATAGACGTCAACTTTGTTATTTTAAATAGAACCTAATATTTTTTATTTTATTTTCGAATTTCATATGAAATTTTAAATAAAGTTTGTGCACAATGTCCTATACCAAAAATGAAGTATTTTCGAGATATTTCGTTTTATTTCAAAATTTTGAAAAAATCCTAGTCCACATTAGTGATGTGCCGAGTAAGGGTTAACTCGAGTCAGAATCGATTCCTGCTTTAGAACTCGCATACTCGAATACCAATTTATTTTGATTCGAGTACTGGACTCGATTCCAGTACTCGAGTCAGGAAGAATCGATTCGTACTCGCTAACTCGATTCAATTTATGCGAGTCCCAGGGACTCGAGTCTTGTATACGAGTTTGGTTAACTACTTCACGTCTCGAAACTTCATCTTCAGATTTCCAGCAGATAACTTCAGCGGTGACTGGTGAGAATTTATGGATGTTGGAATTTTCAACCATGGAAAACCCCAGAACATTAGCAACTATCAAAGTGAAACAGTACGTAGATAGAAAAGCCGATTCTTTGCAATTTTGGGAACTTCGCAAAATCACCAATAACGGCCTTTATAAAATAGCTTTGAAGTATTTATGTATTCCAGCCACTTCTGTGTCTTCGTAATGAGTTTTCTCTAAGGCTGGTCTTTTATGCAACCAACCTTTTGTTCTAAAATCGGACTCTAGTTCTGGACTCGAATTTCTAGATTCGAGTTCAGCCGGACTCGAGTCAATATTTGAATACCAAACAGGACGAGTACTGGATTCGAATCAGGGAATCGAGTCATGACTCGAATACCGTATAAACTGACTCGAGTCGACTTGCTTTTAATTCTCTAACACCCGACCATATTTCCAGAATTGAAATTGACATAACTTAATGAAAAGCATTCATAAATGTTTAGAAGTAGACGGTGCTAATTTTGAACACTTATAAAAGTTTATCAGCCTTACTAATAAACGGAGTATAAATATTTATACTGAGAATAAATATTTTATACCGAGAATAAATTCGGAATAGGCAAAATGTCTACCAATAAATATGGAATAAATTATACTTGGAATGAAAACTCGGTATAAAGTTATACCTACCCTAAGCCTTGTTTAAGTGTAGTATAACCTAAAAAATATGTTTGCGATAAGGTGTAGAAGCTGTTGCAGAGGTTAATAATTTAATAAATATGGACATAGATATGGAAAATACAAGAAAAAGAAAAGCTTTTAAAGAAAGAATAGATCCATTTACAATATACTCTAACAAAGAGATTTTTAATTTATGTTTTACTAGAAATAAGTAAAAAGTGATCAGTTAAAGACATTTTTATAATAAAACCTGCAAAGTAAGGTAAATTTCAACCAATTTCACAAAGAGCTTTTCTTAAACAAAATTTTTTTACATTATAAAGCAAAAAAAATCTAATATTAACCACAATTATTGGCTTAAGCACTCGCTTTTTACCCAGCTGCTGCGGGTTCGATTCCTGACGACAACAATTTTTTTTATTTTTTTTAATAGTCTTACTGTCATACATCATTTAATTTGACACTGTTTGTCGACTTTTGCTACGTTTCCAAATCATTATTTTGGATTAAAGAGGGAATAGTTATACCGAATTTATTCCGAGTTTATTTGTAAACAATTTATACCAAGCTTATACTTAGAATAAGTATTCTAAGTTTAAATAAGGAATAACCTAAGAATAAGAGATTTTTATTAGTAACAGTGTATTTGTTTAATATTACATTTAATTATTTTTGTTTGTGTTATCTAATTAAATTAATACAAATTACCTTATCAACGTATTTAATGATATCCACAATTAATAATCCTTTCATGTTATTGGTTACCTTTCAGAACATGAAAAAATAATAAAATATCACCTTAAATCATAGAAATCATGGCCTACCCTTTACTAATGTTGAAATCATTAAGAGTTGTTATGTTTTAACTAAGATCATGAAATATCTTAAAAGTTGTTGGATTTAGGTATGGGGAATACGAATACTAAACGAATTGGCTTAAAAAAGTACATCGGAAAATGCAATAAAATATAGAGTGTTTTATTTAAAGTAAGCAACTTTTAAATGATTTAAATTGTGCATGTTGGCGGTTAAGTTTAAAACACCCTGTATGAAATATCAATGAGTTGGACATAGGGAGTTGTTTGTTGGTTACAATTTCACGTCACTAGCTTCGATATTAATGGAGATATCGTTATTTAATGTGGACTAGGATTTTTTTCAAAAATTTGAAAAAAACGAAATATCTCGAAAATACTTCACTTTTGGTATAGCACATTGTGCACAAACTTTATCTAAAATTTTATGTAGAATTCGAAAATAAAATAAAAAATATTAGGTTCTATTTAAAATAACAAAGTTGACGTCTATTTCCGGTATAACCGGAAGTGCAACATTCAGGACAACATTATATTTGAATTAAGCGTCATACAAAACCTACAGATTCGTAATTTCAGATTTTTAACATAACTTTATCCGCCAAAACTTTTAATCAAAACTTGTCGCGCCACACCCTGTATAAATAGCTTATTTATGAAATATTGAGACGAAGTTATATTATAAAAAAAATATTCATTAAAGAAAAGATTAATTTCAGTAAGAAATATGTATTATGATGATCAAATCAAAAACAAAATCATTATAAAGTCAATTGAAAGCAAATAAATAATAAAAAAGGTAATCACATTCCATAAAATCAGAAGATAAGTTAATTAACACTAATTAATTGAAACTAAATAAATATCCAATAAATAACAAACATAAAAACCATTAAGAAAATAATAATGAAAATATAATTCTAAATGTAAGAAACAAACGAAAAAATTGTAAATTTTCTAAGAATATTTTTCCGTTAAACATATAAAAGGATTTTCAAAAATCTACAAAAATGTATATTAAAAGCACCTGCATTTATGATGTTAAATTAAAAGAATTACAAGTGCTCGAAAACAACATTGCGTGTTTGAAGTGTTTAGTTCCGCGAACTTCAAAAACTTAGAACACCACCTGCGTGATTACGTAAGAGTTACTCGGAAATATATTGGTCGAATTTGTGACTTTCAAGCCTCAGTGTTAATATAATTTGAGAGCTTTTCCGACCATAATAAATTATAAAAAAAATTATGGAACATTAGAAATGATTGTTGTATATACTATGTAAAAAAATTGTCTGTAAAATATAAGTAGTTAGTTAGAAATAAGCAAATTAAGAAATAGTTCCTTCTGATTGGTTCTCGTGGAGATTTTAAAATGAAGCATTTTTATTGGTCAGAGAATATTGACAGAAGGATCTAAGTCTTTACGTAAAAGAACTAGTCAGGAAGAATTAACAAGATTCAAGCCTAACTTTAAAAACAGTCAAGACCCTTTATACAAACATTCAAGTCTCGTTTTAAAAAACTTTCAACAAAAATTTAAGATTTAATTTTAAAAAACTTTCACGATTCATTTTCTAAACACAAGTTTAATTTTAAACAGATTCAAGATTCATTTTCAAAACATTCAACAACAGTTATTAAAATATTCAACTCGTAATTTACATTTTTAAAAAAGACTTTGATTTGTCATAAATTTTATTAACTTTATGAGTTAACATTCTTCGACTTTGAATAGAAAATAGGTTTGTTGAATCAACCAGAGTCACTTTATAATATAATAGTTCCAACTGTAATTTTAATGATACAACAGTTAGTATCAAATATAAGAAGTTTGACTTAATTTTTATCAAAAATAATCCTAGTGTAAAACTTAACACATCACTTGTAAAAAGGGAGTCTCATCAATCAATAAATTGTATAAATAAATCCAGTGGTGTTGATTAAACCACTGAAGTTTTCCATCCCACGTGTTTTCTACAAGAAAAGATAGGCTGCCAGTTTCACGTTTCGTCAGCGACATCTGCACGAGAGCGGCGAACACTCCAGTAACAGAGTTAAAAAAGGTACCGTTATTTAATTTGTATTAAGTGTGCGTATGAACTGTTTTAAAGCGATAATAGTTATTTGCCGCTGGAGGACATTTATACGACTTAATTGTAAAGATTTTTGAATTTCATTCTGATAGAAAATTTATAATTTTGTTTGAATATAAATCTGTGGTAAAAGATAGTATTTATTTTGAATCAAACAAACGAGCGCAGAAACATTTTATTTTATTTGAGCTAGTCATCATTATACATATTATTAAGAGGCTAAGAACATTATTGTAAAAAAAACTTCAACAATTACATCAAATCAAATAAAAACAAACAACTCATAATATCTTGTCGCAACCAACGTGGGTTTGCGAAAATACCATTTAAATATCAAAAAATTAAAATAAGCAAAAAAAGAAAACCATAATAACGCAACAACAAAAGTTAATAAATTCATAATAATATATTGTATCAAGTTTTGCTCAAAAATTTCGTTGTTTAATATTATTAATAGAATGGATTTTTACTTTTATGTAAAAAATTAGCTTTTATAGTTTAAACTTTTACTACGTCTTAGCTTAAATAGGAGATAAGTAAAACTGCTTCGTATTCCAATACATTATAAAAACGATATCGCTAGTTGGATGTACACATTTAGCAAAAATTCATAAAGTGATTTGTGGAGAAAACGTTTTCACAGAATCCGGTACAAGATTGCTGCTCTCTTTTCACGGTCTGCTATCTTCAGACATAGCGACGTCTACGCCTGAATATAAAGTTCCGACACTTCTAAGTTTCGTTTAAATTTATTTCAATTCCATTAGTCATTCTTAATGATTTGCGACATTCAAGGTCGTTTCACCTTTATGGGTTTACGAATAAAATGTTTTTGGTATTTACCACGAGAATGGAAATATGATAAATTTAGCCGGACATGGGTATTTGTTTATCCTGACCTTCGAGCATATATACTAACGTAGAGACAGCGTTCAAATGAGCTTTGTTTTGTATCAGGGGGGAAAAATAAATGTCATATAGTGTCCAGCAATCTCATTGGTTCGTTTGAATTTGCGTGTCAAGTCGAATTGTCACATATGCCATTATTGTCAATTTGTTTTGCATCTAGAGTTATTTTTACAATTTAATAGTCTTTGGATATTACTTTTAAAGCCATTTTTTAAATTAATTTGTAAATATAAATATGAAAATGAATCATCAAGGTCGTTTTACAAGTAAATATGCAATAGCGTCTCTTACACTTGTTTAAAAATAGGAAAATGCATAAAGCAAATATACCGCCATATTATTAAGAATACTGAAAATCTAGAAATTTATGCAATAAATTCAACTTTCTATTTTATAAAATATCTTATGATTCCATGTAAATAATTAATTACTACTACTACTTAAATTCAAGTGTAAAAAATATTTTGTTACATGTTTCAAAATTTATTATAAAGGTATTAATTTAAAACCCCTTAAAAATGATACGACACTGGCTGTAGTGTCTGACGGTTTCCCCTGTGATACAAAACAATCACTATTGCTTGCTCTCTCTACGTTAGTATATATGCTCGAAGATCCTGAAGGTGGTAGTGGTGAGATAATTTGTTTTTGGAAAACGCATTACCGATACGAAGTACATTATCGATTACTGTTTCATTACAACTGACATCAGCAGATAAAATATTAAAGTTGTACAAAAATGGCTAATTTGCCAATTTTTGAATAAAATGTCAAAACTTTAAAAAAATATAAAATCCAGTATAGTTATCTATTTCTCGTTGAGCACGTTTGCAACACCAGGTAATCAATTAGCAAGGATGTGCATGTTTTCGTATTTTTGAACGTTTCTAACTTGGGTTTGGATCATACCAGATTATAGTAAAATTGATTGTAGTAACCCTTACTTTTTGGAAGTCCATCTTATTAAGAACAATAAAAAACTCTTCGTTTTAACAAAACTTCCACTATTTATTTAAAAAATTGCTTTTTTAACCTCAATGACAGCCGTTTCGCTAGAATTAGTTAGATTCGTCAGATTGACATATTGAAGTTACATTTTGTTTGTTTGTAGCTAGGTACCTGATGTTTATTAGGTAGTTATAAGACTAGACCAAGTAGGGAAGTAATAAGACATAACAATTTTAAAGCCTAGATGTTATTAGCACAGAATTTTGCAAAACCATAAATTTCATTCATACTCTTGTTTTACAACATAATATCAATGAACGAAATTTTATCAAAAGAGTAGAAAATGCAGAATTCATGCTAACAAAAACATGGGAAGATGATTTTTTTTTTTGGAAAATGTTATGACAGAGTGACATCATAGTCATGGATAGAACTTTCTATCTCTGTTGACTTTGTAATTTCTGAAACTGTATTTTGTTTTATTTTGTTTTATTACCTTTTTACAAAATTTATACTTGTATTATGTATCGTTGCCACTACTTTCTTCTTTTATAGCCCTGAAGATGTCGAAATAAATCGACGAAACGTCGGCCAAAATTTAATTGGTTTCTTTATATGCCTGTCCTCATACCCGTGAAAAAGAACTACACTTTTCAGAAGGACGTTAACAGTCAAAAGAATAAATTATGTATTGAAGCATTTTGGTATTAGTCGATATTTTGTGAATTGTTTTTTGACTTAGTCTCTACTTGTCAGTATTAAATATAAATATAATAAAAGTTATTTGTATTTAGTTGTGTTTAGAATTTATTGTATCTTAAAGTGTTTTAGTGTAATCTCAAATTTAACAATGTTAACTTTGCTATATTATTTCATTTTACTTAATTATGTGAACAATAACTTGTAGTTTCATAGTATTATTCTTGTTTATTGTTTTGATATATTTTGACATTTGATTGTAACTTTCCATATTATTTGTATTATTGGTTCATTTTTGTTAACAATTTGTAAGGAATTGTATTGAATTTTTAACTTGTATCTGGTACTTTTTATAAAGTGGCCCTTAAATTTAATCGTCTAACCAAAAAAAGAAAAAAATGTAGTTGGTGTCAATTTCCGGTATAACCTGAAGTGCTATAAATTTGAAAATATTTTAGTTGAATTCAGAAGTATCGAAAAACCCTGTATACCAAATTTCATTCCTTTAGTATTATCCGTTCCCCATAAACTTCTAGGTGAAAGTCGATATGGCACACCCTGTATAGATCAGTTCTATTTATAGTTTGATATTAATTTTTTAATTTAGGAATTGGCGAAAAGTGGAAAGAGACAGTCCTTGCTGGTGGACTGTGGACTAAGAAGACACCTACACCTTTTTGGAAGACTGTCCAAACTATAGGAAATTTCTTACTACTTCTTGGGCACCTATTAAGTTTATGCACAACTCAGACAAGACATCTTTGGTATGCGAAGAATCGAGGAAGACCTACATACCCTTCCTCCAAAGGACTTTCATAGTAAGGTCAAGGCGATCCGGGATACACCAAACGAGTGATGATGCAGAAGAGAGAAAAAACCTGGGTTACGCAAAAACGGCCCGAAGGGCCTACCTGCCAGGTATCATCCACCCTGCCCATTACATTCATTCATAAGAAATTAATAATGATACTTTTCTTTCTATCTTCTAAATATAAACTTGTTTAACACCAAAAAAAATTTTTTTCTGTAATTTGTAGGTTTCAATAGCTTAACATAATATTATAATAGACAATGCGGCAATAATTCATGTCCATTTACTTAAAAATATTTATTTTTAAACATATATGACAAATGACTACAATATTTTAACTATGTATTGAATGGAATACAACATTGTTTTAAAGTTCCTTTAAAAACTTTTCTATTGTCACACAACACCTCTCTTAAGCAACTGGAACCATTCAATGTTAATAGTAGTATAAAATGTATGTATAGGGAGATCCATTAACAAACAAACGACTAGATATAATTTTAATATAATAGAAGATATTATGGCAATGAATAGTAAAATATGTCATTAAATTAAAACGTCAATATAAGGTAAATATATCTAGATTAATATATACTAAGTGACATAAAAATCTGAACACCCAGTTTAAATAAATTTATTTTAATAAAATTTGGTGAATTTATTTATTTTACTGAAATAAACAATTGATAAAATTTTCAGCCTTATCATTTGAAGATTCCCGTTTTTATAGTGCTTTTTTTTAAATCCACGAAAAATCCAAAAAATTTTGTAGCCGTAGTAAAAATCCAAATTTTGCGGATTTTGGTTCTTGACATTCTTTACGATTGGTTACGATGCCTGGGGCCTACTTAGTGAGTTTGATAAAGGTCTTATAGTGGGACTTCGGAAAGCTGGATTTTCTTTTCCGTAAATTGCAGATAGAGTGCAAAAAAGTGTAGACACCGTGGATAGGTGTTGTCAGGCATGGTTTCGAGAAGGCCGTACGCAAAGAGCAAGGGGCTTTGGACGAACCCGTAGAACAACAGACCGTGAAGATCGTCGCCTAAGATTATTGGCCTTAGGGGACCGTTTCTCCACTACCAGGTCCACTGCAAATTAATGGTTTGCAGAACACGGAAGACCTATTGGCATGCGAAGTGTTTACCGACGAATAAGACGTTTTGGCCTGTTTTCATACCGACCACACTGGGTCCTCCCTTTAACTCCAGAACACCGACGTAATCGCCTTGAGTCGAGCGACGGTTAGAAGACGACGTGGTGAAAGGAGAAATCCACGGTGTTTTGTTGAAAGGCATGTTCATCAAACTGTTGGAGTTATGGTTTGGAATGCTATAGCTTATGGTTCGAGATCACCTTTAATCTTCATCAGATGTAAAATAAACGCGCAGCGTTATATGCAAGAAGTTTTATTTAGAACCCCTATCTTGACACCCTGGCAAATCCAACTTTCCAACAAGATAATGTTCGACCACATGTCACCAGAGTCACAATAGACTTCTTTCAACATAATGATGTCACACTGTTACCTTGGCCACCAAGATCTCACGACTTATCCCCAATTGAGCACGTGTGGGATATGATGGGTAGAAGATTGCTCAATTTACAACATCCTCCTCAGACTCTAGAAGAACTACGAGAGGAGTTGGTAGTTGCCTGGAATAAGATACCACAGGAGGACATTGACCACCTGATCAGAAGCATGCCTAGGCGCGTTGGAGAATGCGTAACACATCGGGGTGCATCCACACATTAATAAAGGTAAAAGGGCTTTAAAGCAATGCAATCATTTATATACTTAGTATAAATATGTTTTAATCTATAAATATATTTCTATAATTAAAATAGTCCCAATTTCAATGTCAAGAAAGCCTATATTCATAGCTTACAAATAACGAGCTAGACTACTTGGCAAAAAAGGCTATTTCTTATTAAACATGAACTATTAAATTAGGAATATTTGCTGTAAAAAGCTGCCAGCAGGCAGGCAAAAAATATCTTAGTAGGTCCGAGAAGTCTAACTGAAATATTAAATCTACAATTGCATTTTAAAATTAAATGAACACAAAAAATTTACTAAAATATTTAATTATTTACTTAAGCTTTAAAACTTTTTAATTTACTTTAAAATATAATAATAGCTTTATGACATATGGAACTATGCGAAATGTAATTCTTACTAAATAAAATTGTCAAATGTCAAAAATATATTACTACAGGAAACTGATTTAAATACACCGATTTTAAAATATAGTTCCAAGCTGCAAACAATAATGACAAATAAAAATGGGGTTCATTGTATACTATTATGTATACTAGTTAAAAGACCCTCTTCGTAATTCCAAGTAGTTGTGTTTAATATTTTTAATATTATTAAAATTAATAATAATTTTTTCTAGTTTGAAATATGTCCTTTAGAAGAAATAGAAATGGAAAATGTGAAGATGTGTTCTATACATCTTGGGTATTAAGTAAAGGACTGTTTTTTAAATATTCAATATTATGAATTTATTATTGCAAAATACCAAGAGAAAAAGTATAACTAATTTATTATTAATTCATTTTATTACAAAACACTTTCTTTATGAAAGAAATGGTAAATATTAAAAATATAATGACTGAAAATATCGAGGTCACCCTTTACCTTTTAAAAATAGTTAAAGGTTATGTCGAATATTAATTTTATAATACGATTATCCTAATTAATAAATCAAATAAAAATTACTAATCCATATAATAAATTAAATAATGTATCCTTGTATCACACTGTATATATGTAGTTCTCATACGGTTCATAAAAGTAATTATTTAAACTTTCATAATTATTCATATCTCATTGTTCGATGCGTTGGAAATAAAAATTGCGGAGAAATAACAGACAGTTTTGACGTGCGCGAGAAAAATTACAAAACGAATTGGTAAATACGTTCCGATATTATACTACAAATTGACAGAATGGCATTTGTCCACGGCTTCGGTTCTCGTAGAGCGACCATAACTATATTGCAAATTATAAAACAAAAAATAAATGAGTTTTGAAAATTGCTTTTGGCTGACTCGAATGAGATAAACGATAAATAACTATTATTATTTACCATCAAAAAATATTTGACGAACAGAGTGTAACGATAATTTTTATGATTTTTTTTGTGGTCATGAACGTGTAATCAAGAAAAATTAACAGTGTTTAATAAAAATATCACTGAGTAACTTTGATTACATTTACTAATAAAAATAATATTAATTATAACAAAATATAGAATTTTACAGTACCTTACTTTATTTTTTGAAAGAACTACTACTTAACATAACTTCCACAAAATTACCTTTTTTCACAGCTGGCATTTTGTTTTTTTTTTTTTGGAAAATTTCACACCTCTACTTTTTAACTAATAAAATCTTTTAATTTTGACTCGGTACCATGTCAAAAACATTTCGCGAAAATTTTCAAAGATCACATTGGATTAATCCAAATTATGGTATGAAATTTTCTTATCCAATACCAAGTAAGCTTAAATTATTTCCGAAAATTTTTTTGAAGTCACGAATATTTTCAAAATATTCAACCTCTTAAGTTCTTTAAAAAACCCATCGCATTGCGATTCGTTTTTTAAACTTGAACTCGTATCGTAACAGAAAGCCATATGAAGTTCGTTGTTTAATATACCTACTATTTTAATTTGATCATAAAAAAATGTGAGGTACTATTGAAGAAATCCCATTGCACACTCGTGTGATTGCCACTTTCACACATTCGTCTTGAAAGTAGCTAAGGTAGTGATTCCGAGATGGAAGTAACGGCGAGCTTTGAGGTGGGTTTGGTTAGCAGGCGTTCTCTTGAGGATGAGTCCAACACTGTTGGTTTCTGGTGAAGAACCCATCGAACATGAGTTTCTCAGCTCAGCCCAAAAAATGGCTTTCCAACATGCATTTTTACTTTGACTTTTAGTTTTTGCTTAGAAAAAGCATCTACACATATGTCCAAAAGTATGGAATAATGGAATATTTCATCTTTTTATTAATTTTTATAAATAATTGTCACGTAATTCCAGTTAGGACCATGGTGTAACATTTCTTGAGCCCATTGCAACCTTACAATTTTTTGTTGATAGGTTAGTTTGGGAACACGTAGAGGTCTTCGGCGATACAAATTTACCACATTTAATCTTCGTGTAATTGTTTGCCTTGAGATATTTAGTCCTTCAAGGATATGTCACTTGTAGATTCCTGTCGATTTCTTCGAGCTATCAATGTTATCTGCCGGTCTTGTGCTGCTGTTGTAGGTCGACTTCTGCCACTTCTGGGGCGATCCTTTACATAATTTATGTCTTTTTTTAATTTTTTATACAGCACCCTGAGTAACACCAACAGTATTCGCAATATCACTTTGATTAAAGCCCTGTTGTAACAAAGCAATTGCTCTAGACCTATTAAAATATTATATTATGTCTCTGAGCATTTTTAAACAGCTCAAATGAAATTTAAACAAGAATTGGAATAATGTGAAAGCACCCAAATCAATTAAATATGACCAAATTAATAGAAAAACGAATCAAATTTGGTATTATTTTGATTTAAAAACGCTTTAAAATAAATATCAACAAGAGTTTTTAGAAAACCACAGGCCTTGGAACTTAGAGGAAGAGATCTCTCTTTTCCTTAATAATTCACAAAGTTAGTGTGTACTATTCTCGGAACATAAAAGAACCTTGAAATTTGGATCAGCTGTTAACAAATTCCTGGCGCCGTATACATTTCTAGCAGAATACTCCGGTTAAGTCAGCGCTGTTCTGCTGTCACATTGTTTACAACAGTTTCCTCTATTAGGAATAAATAAATTTTATAATTGCGAAAAAAATAATAAACTAGCTGAGTATTTTGCTAAACTTAAATAAAAATCAATGCAAAATCAAAGCAATACAGACAATGGAGAATAATGTGTTGAAATTATAAACAGAAAACAAGATAAATTAATAAACTACCATGATAGAAACTGCATTATATCGCAAAAGTAGAATTAAAACCAAAGATGGAAATATCAAAATCAAGGTAGCTATGGGCTCTACAGCGGACACATAAAGATGGAATTTATTAATAACAATAAACTGACTGGTTATTATTGATTTAGTGTGAGGAGAAGAAAAACCGCTTTAACTACCCCAACAAGTAGAGCTGAAAAATTCAATAGCACCATGGAGTATATGTATTTATGTATAGTATAACTAAAATGAGTTGCTACAAAGGGGACCGCCTAGCGGCAAATTTTAATAGTATACCGCATAAAGTTTTTAAGCTTTTATAATTATAATCAGGATAATCTCGTTATTCCTCTTGAACGATTTCTAAAGTCGGTACAATATTTTCTTGATATAAATTATAAATCGTTCGCTTTTTTTCGTTCTGTTTTTGTTTTTCCACACCTGCGCTTTCCGCTTAATAACCCGAGAAATAGTGTAAATAGAAATTTTAGTTAACGTATTAATTCGCTTTATTATAACCTCATCTGATTTTTTATTATCTTCATTTTTAAAATAACCCTCTGACACTGAATGTGTAAATCTTTATTGCAAAATTCGCTACTAACCTCCTGTTGGCGAAATCATATCTTCTGAATTTAAATTTTGATCTGGATTTTTATTTTCTGATTCAAAAGGTCTCCAAAACGCTGCCATAATATACAGTGTGTAAAAGCCAAATGGAATAAATTCATTATTTCGGTTACTGTACATATTTATAAAAAATCCCGAAACACATCAATTTTAAATTATAACTTGACATTCTTTAACGTGAAAATGCAACCCCTACCTTTAACCCCCTTAGAATGACAGGTACAACCCCCAATTTGTTAAATGGGAAGTATAGGCTTGTGATATATCATTTGAAAGGTCTCTTCATTCTCTATTCAAAAATCTTGTTTTTAAATTTAATGCAAAAATTAACATAAAAAAAATTAATATCATGTTGTTACCGAAATTCGCTACAATACAATCAAAAACTAAAATGTAACGAAAAACGTAATAAAATGTAGAACACGAAAAAGAACTATGAATGATAATGAAGTAGATGTTCAAAATGTTCTCCGCGAACGTCTTGGCAACATCCTAATCTCAAATAAAACTGTCTTCTAACATTATTTAACATATCAGGCGTGATCGACCTAATCGCAAGCGTTATTCGTTCTTTTAAATCATTTAAATCAGAAGGTTTAGTTTTCTACACATGGCTCTTCACATATCCCCATAAAAAGAAATCTAATAATGTAAGATCAGGTGATCGCGCTGGCCATTCAATCGATCCTCGCCTCCCTATCCACCGATTGGGAAATATTGTATCGAGGTACTGCCGGACATTAAGTTGGTAATGTGGTGGTGCTTCATCTTGCTGAAACCATATCGTATTCGCAGGAACTTGAGGGTTACCTGGATCAGGATATAAATTTGCCAACGTTGGAATGACATCATTTTGAAGTAGTGCCAAATAATTGTTGCCATTCAAGTTGCCATCCATAAAAAAGGGACCAATGATATTGTTCCCTACAATACCTGCCCAAACATTAACCTTTTGAGGGTATTGAGTGTGTTCTTCTCTCATCCAGTGAGGATTTTCCGTAGACCAGTAGCGGCAATTTTGCCGATTAGCATGACCGTTAAGTAAAAAAGTACACTCATAAGAAAACATAACGTCTTCTAATTGGATAATATTGTTATCCAACATGTCCATCATTTGCTCACATAAAAAGGTTCTCCTATCAAAATCGTCTTTCATGAGCTCCTGAGTAGGTATCATCTTATACGGATGCAATGTATTTTCTTTTAATATGTGAGCTATCGATGTATGGCTAGCATTGAATGTAGTGGATGCCTGTCTACTCGATGTATGTGGGTTTTCCTGAAACTCAAGCAACACATCTAATTTGAGTTCATCACTCAGTGCATTGGCAGCTGCTTTTTTTATCTGCCTTACATGACCAAACTCGCGAAACTGCTTTTCTATTTTACTTATTGTTCCTTGGGATATAGGCGGTAAATTAGGAAATTTCTCATGAAATAGGCGAGTTACTTCCTGTTGTGTTCGGATGTTATCTCCGTAACCAATCATTTGTAAAACTGTTATTTAATGCATTTCCGTTAATCTAACCATTTTTCAGAATTGAATTGAACAAACTTTATTCTTAAATTACAACAATGACAACTTAAATAAAACAATTTACTACTGCTTGTTAAAATAGCGTTGCCACGAAAGTTTTTTAATGGTTACCATCTAAAAACCACATTGCTATGGTTTTTGTTCACTTTCTCATTATCAAGATCTAAACGGGAAATAAATTTTAAGTATATTGTAATAAGTTTCGAGTATATTTTAGCGAATTTAGGTAACAACATGATTTTAATTTTTTTTTTTAAGTTAATTTTTGCATCAAATTTAAAAACAATAACATTTTTGAATAGAGAATGAAGAGACCTTTCAAATGATATATCACAAGCCTATACTTCCCATTTAAAAAATTGGGGGTTGTACCTGTCATTCTAAGGGAGTTAAAGGTAGGGGTTGCATTTTCACGTTAAAGAACGTCAAGTTATAATTTAAAATTGATGTGTTTCGGGATTTTTTATAAATATGTACAGTAACCGAAATAATGAATTTATTCCATTTGGCTTTTACACACTGTATGTAACTAATTTAAGGTTATCAATTAATATGGGGAGAACTTACAATACGTAAATCAAATATTTAAAATGAAATACCTAAGCAAAGATATATCTAAAGTTAATACTGATCTGCCCCAATTAAAAATTTGGACCTCCGCCACCGCACTGGACACCGACTTTTGAGTTACATAAAAACTGGCGCAAAAAACCATCCCGAGACCCCTGCACGCAACAGAATACAGCGGACCATTAAAAGCCGTCAACAAGTCGCGTGCGTATCCCACTTGTTTTCGCGCTGTACAACTACCAGTCTAGAGAGAGCTGGGTTCCGACGATACAGAGTGGATGTTTAACGGGACCAATATGTTGTTTTCATGCCATTCTTTCTACTTTGAAGTCTAGTAAACCAACTCACTCTGTATGATACTTTTTAATGGATTTTAGCAATTAATATTGGAAAGACTATACCTAAACACACTTAAACGATTGCATATATTAAAAAAGTAAAATAAAACATATTTCCATAAAACATATTTAAATATTTAATCAATATAAACGTGAACGTTTATTACTATTACAACAATAATGATTTTATCAGACATACCCGGTATGTAGAACATTACATTACATTTATTAACTAAAACTGTATAAACACAATTTGTTGGAGCTATTAAAATCATAAATTTGTAGCATATGTGATGTTGTCAAATGAAATGTAGGGTCCAGCCATCGACACGTTTCTCTAATTAGACCAATTAGTGAACTGCTCACTCGCTCTTTACAGTTATCTATTATACCAACTGACCATATCCAACTGAAGCGAATAGAGCACAATTTCATTCAACTTCATTAGAATTCTAATAGATACGTAAATATGCTTTTTGTTATCGTTGACGTTAAAAATAAACACTGGTATGTAGAATCTAATAAAGAAAAATATTTCCGTATTTTTGCATTTTACTAGTTGCCAAATTTTTTTTTGAAAAGTATGTAATATTTAAAGGCATAGGGATACACTTTATAAATTGAATTGTACTCCTTCATCGTTTACCATTAATTTCTTAATCTAAAAATTACTCTAATTCTTTGAGTGTGGATGTGACATCGTAGCTTCTATTAGAATTAAATTTTATTAATTTTTATTACTATCTTTAAATTCAATCAATGTTTTTCATGTTTCAAAATACTGACCTGTTCTCTAATTTTATCATCTAGGCAGTTTTTTATTTAACTGAAGCAAATCATCCATATCTCCAATGTGACTCTTCTTAAATAAAGAAAGGAAAAACCAATGTCAATGTCACAAATTTTTATTATCATAAAGGTTGAAAATCTAAAGCGCATCTAGTTTCGGCCTACAATAAGGCCATCATCAGGCTACAAAGAAGAAAACAAATTACAAACAAATCAGAGACTAGTAAGTACAATTCATTACCTATAAAAGTTACAAAGTAAATGGTTAAATATAATCAAGAAGATTGCACGATTGCAGTTGATTGTGTAACATTGAAATTATAACAAACAATGCATAATATAAAATTAATGGTTAAAACCAGGATAAAGTATTAATTTATATAGAAAGAAAAGAAATGGACATTGAAAAAGAAAAATGGTCGATTAAGTAAAGAAAAAAGCATTAAGCTCAATGAATTAATTATAAAAATTACATAAAAATTAGCTGGGGTTGAAGCAACCCAAATCTCGAAACTAACCAATTGGATACGTGATATTTGGTTCTAGACCAAAACGGAGATATTAGAATCTGGTTCTGAGACCATTTAAAGAAAAATATTAGGAAAAGGAATGACTCTTCCAAACACTCTGAAATTGGCGTTCCAGAGAACCGAAAATAAATGTTCCAAAAGGTAATCAGTAGAAAAAAGGAAAACCCAATAAGAAAAAGTAATATTAATGGATACAAATTAAGAAACATGGCGAAAGAAAGGCTGATGAGCATTGTCCATATCCAATAATTAAACGAAACCATTAAAAACTATTAAATAGTTATTGCACCAGCACTTAGGTAATTGAACAAAAAATCCGAATATAGTCATAGAACATATGACAGGAAAAGTTGAAAGACACAGATCATGGAACCTATTGGAGATATGGATGATTTGCTTCATTTGAAAAATTCCAGTCTGGTCTCAATCATCCGCCACTATAGGGAAGCTATGTGGGATAGGAAGAAGACATTGCAGCTGATTTGGTTCCTCCAGAGATGTAAACGTTATGATGTTTGACATTGACATTGGTTTTTCCTTTCTTTATTTTAGTTTTTTATTTTTCTTCGTAAGATGGACTTCCAAAAAGTAAGGGTTAGTACAATAAATGTAATTAACACATCTTCGAGAGAAGAATTAACCCGATTATATAAGAAGTTACATGAGAAAAAGAAGTTGAAAAGGCCCAACAAATGTGTATTAAAGAGGAAAGTTGAAGGTGGTTCAAAATAAGAGATTTTCTAAAAATTTACATTAAAACTGTTTATTCAGAATTAACTTGTTCAATGCATTCCGTAGAATTTGACTGCCTAGGTTATTTTAATGATCAATTAAAAATGTGTAATGATAAATTAGATACTGCAGCATCATCTGAAAAGCACTTAAGGGACTAGTCAAAGATAGAAGAGGACTTCTGAGATACCCACAACATCATACCACCATTCCCATTAAGATTAATGCCAGATCACACCCACATTCAGCTTTATGCTGATGATACCGAAATCCTTACATCCGCCCTTTCTGACTTTAACATTTGTAATAATTTTTATGTTAATATTAAATTGTCGTTTTTACGCCACAAAATAAAATTGTGTATTATACACTAAAAGATATTAGATTTTAGGACTTTTCTCTCTTGTATGTATAATAAATAACTATTAATTCAGCTATAGACAACTATTACGGAAAACAGGGAATTATATGATCAAATATTGATTTTGTACATATACCTAACAACATTATTATAGAGAGATGTAAACTATACAATGACAAATAACTAGCCCTTCGTAATTAGATTTAATTAAGATGGACGTCAGCAGAGACGAATTGGAACCAGCTTACACTGTATACACTTTAGGTACAGCATTTAGTATATGTAGTCGGTGTATGCTAAATTGTTTACGGAAGACAATCCAGACTATTGGAGGCTAGACAATTATCTCAGAAATTACTATTAATTTCATATGAAAATTTTATTAGTTTATGTAACTAATCCGTTATAGAAACATGCAATTAAATTTTAATGGATTCTTGATAAACTATTGATTACATACTAATTATTTATTTAGGTCGTTGTCTTATACCTGGTTGAAACAATAAATACATACTTACACGAAGAACATTTTCACGTTTAAAATCAACGTTTTTTATATCCAAATTATCATATTTACTAACCAAAAAATCCCAAAATTCAATTGACCCTATGAATGAACATCTCCGTTATATGTTATCTGGAAAATTAAAAATTTTCTGTTTTCGTATGATGTAGTCAACATCAGGTGACCGCTAAATATAATCTATTTTTCTTTTTTAATTTGGATTGATCAATTTAATAATGGGTAATTCAATTCTTGAAGAGATTGAAGAAGTCTAGTCAGAAGGTAATTAAAAGTCCTTATAATATATAATTTATTTATTTTAATTTTTTTAATGGATGAAATTCATTTAAAAACGAGATTGGTTAGGGGGCAAAAGTCCTTTACTATATTATACATTATATCAAAATAAATATTTAAATTTTTTTTGTAGTTATGATATAGACGATGTGCAATCTTTAATTAACATACTTTTTAATTTTTTACATTGTGAAAGAAACAGTTTTGTACAGAACAATAAACAACTAAAAGGTTGAATTAACTTTCACTATTTATTTGTAAAATACTTTAAATATAATGACGGCCGTTTCGCTATAGAATTAGCTAATTCTAGAATTTGAATCTATTCTCATTAAAAAGATTTCCACAAGGGCAGCCAGCGGCTTAAGGGATAATGTTGAACCTGTTTATAAAGAGCCTTTGTGTAGAGAAAAGAGAAAACTTCGTAGTCTGCTCCAACTATACAGTTCTTTGATACCTAGGAGCACATGAAATAGAAGAGGGGAATCTACCTGATTTGAAGCCCGACGATGTCCTAAACTTTCTCAGGAAAATAGGACTCGAAGAGCTGCTATAAATGTGAGAAAACATCAGAACTTGGCAAGTAAGGAGGGACACAATAGATCCTATAGGTCGCAGTGTACTTATCACCCCTAATTCATACATAGATACAGTTCTTTGTGCATCTCTGCAGCTTACCATGCATTTTATGAAAATTTGAGGTCTACGGAAGAATTCCCTTTGAGTCCTTCAGATAATGAAGATACTATTTTACTTAAATGTGCTTAATTTAGTGTAACAAAATAATATGCTGAGTAGAAAAATTATAAATTTAGGTTTAAGAATTTTAATAGGGAAAAATACTAAGCTACATAAATGACATTATTATAGCGAAAATATTGATTTAATTTAATAAAACATTTCTTTATACTATTAAGAATAATAAAAAAACTCTTCGTTTTAACAAAACTTCCACTATTTATTTAAAAACCTGCTTTTTTAAACTCAATGACAGCCGTTTCGCTAGACAACTAGCATCGTCAGATTGACATATTCAAGTTACTTTTTGTTTGTTTGTAGCTAGGTACCTGATGTTTATTAGGTAGTTATAAGACTAGACCAAGTAGGGCAGTAATAAGACATAACAATATTAAAGCCTAGATGTTATTTGTCCATACTTGGTCTAGCCTTATAACTACCTAATAAACATCAGGTACCTACAAGCAAACAAATAGTAACTTCAATATGTCAATCTGACGATGCTAGTTGTCTAGCGAAACGGCTGTCATTGAGTGACTTCCAAAAAGTAAGGGTTAGTACAATCAATTTAATTTCTTTATACATTTAAGATTAGTTTAGTTAAATTAAAATGCTTCAATTGCGATAAATTTTTTTAACAATTTAAAAAGCCTATTTTCATTAAAAGAAACAAATTTTAAATGCACTTTACTCAAAACTTAGCTTGAGTGGATTATAACGTTTCACCACTAAGGTGACGGTTTATAAGCTCTTTGGACATTACGGCAATTAAACTTAATCCAGGAAATTTTGTTTTGCTTCCTTAAAAAAAGTTTAGTCACGCTGGTGAATGTCCAGTTAACGGTTTTTTTAGATTTTTGTAGCCCTCCCCTTTCTTGACGTCATTCTCAAAGTGTCAGGTATGTGGAATATAGACTTTTTAGCATGTAATTAATTCACCTTACCTTAATCTGTAGCGCTCGAGAATTTCTGATCCATTTTTTTAACAATCTAATCCTTTATCCTGGATGTGCGGCCTTATTTATCATGTTCATTTTTGATCGGATACAAGGTATCCTTCTGTATATTAATCTGCCGCGCTTTAGTAAATACCGAAATCCCCGCTTGGGCTCCTCTAGTATTAAAAACAATAATATATTATTATGATTTAAAATTTTAAAACTTTTATCATTTGATTTATTATAGTTAATTTATCAATATCCCACGTTGTTATTGTCAATTTGATATGTTTTAATTTGCTTGATTATTATAATTTAGAATTCTGTTTTGTTTTATTGGTTTTGTCTAATGTTTTGATTGAGTTTTATGATTAAATATTATTTAATTTTATATAAAGTTTACTTTTTCTTCTGTAATTCTATGGTTGGGCGCCTTTTAAAATTTTTAACTAGCTCAATCTATTTTTTATCAAATTGAAATTTAGAATTATGACTCTTATCAGGGTAGGATTCAAATTAAAATATTATTTAATTATCACAATACAATGAATTTAATAACCAAAGGTTTTTTTAAAAGAAATTTTACAAATAAAATGATATACACTATTAATTGGTTTTCATATGCTTAATACAAATAAATAAATGAATAGCCTTATTTGAAAAGAATGGAGATGATACATACAAATAAATTAGTTTACCGTCACAAAACAATAAATACAAAAATACAAATCCTTAACTATGACACGTACCTTTTATTATAAAGTTCGTTCTCTAAAAATTGCTATTGTCTAAATGGAACGGCACGAAAACTTAGATCGGCTTCTCCTCGTCCCCGGTCGGAAATGTAATACCACAATATGGCGGCCAAGGTCCAATTGCAGAAAGAATGCTCAAATTTAATCTTTCAAATTCTGTTGGAATCAGTCTCTGATTTGACAAATTTATTACTTTGGTAAGTAATTTAATAATGGTTGATTACTTTACTGCATGTATTTTTAATGTTACATGTATTAATTTAACATAAACAGATTTTGATTAATGCAAAAAATTTTCTTCTAGTTAGTAATCAATTAATACATACGATGTTAATTGCTCTGCTACCAGGATCATAAGAGAGTGAATAATCAAATTTCTGGCCTTTTTATAGGCTTCCAGGAAAATGACAAAAATGACGTAATATCGGATTTCAACTGTTCGCATTTCAAAAAAAATAACCTACATTTCCGAAAATCCAGGTAATAAATTTACAATTCTAATAGTACCTTTGATAATGTACAGATAGATCTCATCCTTATATTTACTAAAATTTTGTTTGTATAATTTTCTAAGTGACTTTTCCTAGGAAATTTTAGATTCAAAATGCACAACTTTCTTGAGCTGTCAACTTATTTTAGACTTTCAAAATTTGAAATAAAACCATAATTTGTATTTAAAATTACTATAAATCCATTAAACTAATACTATTTTAACTGAAAATTACTATTTTAAACTCTAACAACTAAAATTTAAACTTCTAAAAGATTCTTTCATTTGTATCACTTACACATTTTATAAGGTAAGAATATCTGTGTTATCAAAGATTAACATTTTAAAATTTATATAAACAACTTACTCAATTATCCTACATACATTTTGTTACATATAATGTCATTTGTTAATGTTTATAAACTAAGTTTTTCAATATTTATTTCACTATGCACTATTAAAGTGTTCTATCAAAAGTTTATGTGATTGTGTCCAACACTATTGATATGGGAATTAGTTTACTGTATTTGACAACACCTGCTACATGTTTTAATTGTTCTTGTGTCTTTTTTAGGTACTCATGATCTATTGATATACTTGTTTGTACAATATCGAAGACTACAATTTGTCTCTTTATACCTTTGTAAGTACTTACTTTTTATAATACTAATTTAAATACTTAACTAACTAAAATTACAGGTTGATTTCTTCAACATGTGAAAACCATTAATACTTTTGATTTATATTTTCTTTTTATTGTTTCAGATTAAACTTAGAATTTTAAAAGAGAACTAGGACAAAGAAGAATTGTTATGTGAAAATGTATTTATTATGGATTGGAAATATTTGATTGTGATAAAATAGCAAAATATGGATCCTATACAAGATAAGATGTCCATTACATTCTTTGTTTATATTGAATGTATGTCTTGTGAAAATTATAAACTTGAAAACTTTAGATGTACAAAAGAAAAAGTAAATGCTGATTCTATAAAACTTATTAATATATCCTTTTATTGTAAATTATGAGGTAAGTTCTACTTATTAAATTTTTAACTATTAGATATTTATCTCAATATATTTAAGTATTTGCATTACATCATTAGTTGATTTTTAATTCTGCAACTGCAGCTTTAAAACTCATTTAGGCTATTTTGACTATTTTGTCACATAATCAATAATACATTTCTGGTACCCTAATGGATATATAATCGTGCAACAAAAAAACTACCCTCCAATAAACAAATCAAAATTGGAAAATGCTGACGCCCTATTCCTATTTCCCCCTTGGAAAAAATGTCACTACCAAAAGTATGTTTTGTTGTCATATGTCTTTTATTATCAATATCAACGACGAACCTAATGGGTAAAATTTTTTTAGTAGTATGCGGGACTTTTTTCCCAACAATTTATAAAAAAAATGCTATATGGGGTACTTACAGAAAATGGTGACATATAGCTTATATAGGGGCCCTGTATCTAAATTAATTACAACGTTTTCAGCTTAGGGGTGAAATCGGACGAGATTAAGAATAATATTAGTAAATACTGAAACTGTTAAGATGAATGAGATTTTAATGAATCTATTTACTAGTGGAACATTATGAATCATTTATAAGATATACAATGGATTAAGTTAACAATTAATTGATATGACTAAATAAAGATAATGTTGATGCAATAAATTATAGTATTATAATATTTTTAGTGTGTATAAATATTATTATGATTAAATTATATTTTGTGTATGCAAATAAAATTGTAATCAAATAGGGTAAACTATGTAAGAATTATAGAATTTGTGTGTAACGCCTGTGAAAAACAACTTGTCGTACACTTAAATGTATTGTGGGTTGCCCAGACTAGCATGAGACGTTTAACGCAGCTCTTTGTGTTACTGTCAATTTGAGTAGTTTAGTTTGTCTGTAAAACTCAATTCTAACCTGTAATGGGTAAGAACAATGACACGCAGATTCGTATTAATCTTGTTTTTAATGTAATACAATTAGTCAAACGGTTGACGACAAAGTTTACACGTTTTTTTACCTCTGGGTAAAATGGGTGCTACAATAGTAATTCAGAATGTTGAATGTTAAAATATCAAAATAAATCAGTCACGTTTAAAGTACCAGACAATAAGGTTGTATGAATCGTGAAATCAAAAGCAGTAAAGTTGCAACCTTATTCTGAAGTGCAGACAAAAATGTGGATATGGAATAAACTAGAAATGTTCGTGCACTAAATGAATGTATCAAATCGGGAAGTAAAATGTTCAATTCTTGCTACAAATATATGTGAAATACTAAACGTGATGCTGTAAATTCAATTCTTTGTATGATCTTTCTTAAGTTGATCTTTAGATCATATTCAATATTTTTATAGCGCTTTTTTATGGGAATCCAACAATTTGGCAATTAATATCAAAAGATTGCTTACGTTTGTAGAGTTTATTTTCTCATTTGTGCCCTTAATTCACTACTTTTCTTCGCGAGCACAAAATTAGGCTCCTTCCTCTCCAAAACTCGAACTAAGAAGACCGCGTCTCAGCACCAAACAAACTTTTTCGATTTTTTTTCATTTCCTAGTAACCAAAACATTTTTTTGTTTTCCTGAGTCCATGATTCTTTGACAGTTTATTTGCTTTGTATACATCACTTCATACGTACGCGATTTTCGAACATATTCTTTTAACCTATCACTTTAATATTTACAGTTATGTACAAATTTATTCTTTCCTATGTTGAATTCCTATTTATTCAATTACATTGCTTTTTTATAGGAAATAAATCACACTTGAATTTTCTGTATCCCTTGTCGTCAAATTTTTTTTGTTTTAAATCTAGTATCTTAACAGTTAATTTCTTATTTTTTTATTTTTTTTTTAGTTGTAGCAAAACTTTTAAACTCAACTTTTCTTATTCATAATTTTATCATTGTTTTTCCAGGTTAGAATTTTATACGCAGATTTACAGATTGGATTTCTTTAAAGAATGATGAAAATAATATACAAGGTAAGTTTAAATTTTACTTTTTTTTTAGTTACTAATCTTTTTATCTTTCTTTTATTTCAGATTTTGTTCAAAATACATCGAGTTTCAAATGAACTGACTGCATGTACGGATTGTCCCTCTTTGAAATAACATATCCGTTACAGTATATTAAGTATGGAGGACGGTAGGGTTTTATACCGATTGAAGACAATTGTTTATGCTTATATCGTTTTTTGACGATTAATACCATTATAAATTGTAACAGTACCTGTTAACATTTTAAGCACCTGGTATCCTAAATATTAAATTCAATTAGTACCGCTAGCTCCATCTATCCTCAAACATTTTTAATAATAAAATAATGAATACGGTCTCTATAATTATAATTGGAAGTTCAAAGTAGCTACACTACGAAGTGTACTAATGAGTTGGCATTATCGAGTTTAATAGGTTTTAATAATTATTCCCAGTCTCATTTCTTCTATTGATTTACTGTCATATACAGGTATGTTTTTTTTCCAATTTTATAATTCCTTTTTGTTAAGATATTTATAAAATATCGAAAGTTATATTATATTTTATTATATCAGATGAGAATTTCAACATATTTCATTATTATTCAAAGAATCTTTTTATGGTAATTAAAAGTATAAATGATAATTTTTTATAAAAGGCTGGTAAAAGTACATTTCTGGAATTTTGATTAGTGTGTAAGATTATTAAAAAGTAAATTTAATGTAAAAATGTATCTTTTGTAATCTATTAAAATACGTTCTAACTGTAGATTTCGGACTATGCTGATTTGTACTTTTTGTGCCAGAAAAGTAAATGTAACACGTGTTTGACACTGGTAATTTTCAGAAAGTTGGAATATAATACAGTAAACTAGAGGCAACTCTTTAATTGAAGATTCTGTAAACCAGAAGCATCTCTTGAATTTGGAGATTCCGTAAACTTGAACAGCTTGTAAACTTTAAGCTCTTGTATGTACATCTTAACTGGATTATCTCTACAACTGGGGCAGATCATCCCTCCACTAGTGATCTTCTATAATCATTTGGAACCACCTAAACAGTGCCGTAGCGACCCCAAGGTGCGGCGAAGGATCGTCCACTATTGTAACAGATAAGTTTATTGTGATCTATCAAGTTTGCTGTTCCCATATTTTTTCTCTTTTATTTCCGTGTATATCTATCTATATCGTCAACTGTATTAGAATAAGTATTTTTAAAGAACTGTTTGCGGATTATTTTGTTGTAACGTATTCTCTACCTCATTAATTTCAGCACCAAGGAAATCTTATTATCTTTTATATGTTTGTACATTTTCAAATCATTTTTTTATCTTCATAGACGGTTTTTTCTGACATCTTTCTGTCATCTTATGATCCTTATTTAAATAACAGCTTAAAACAACTTTCTTCAGTAGTATCATAAAAAATAAAAAGATTTCAGTGGCGCCCTTATAATTTCTTAAAGAAACAAATATTGTACAATAGTCAGAGCTAATGAACTTACTCACCCCTAGCCGAGGTATTTAACTATCATAATTTTTGTGTGATAAACATTTATAAATTCTGTTAATTATTGAAGTATCTTTTACAACTAATTAAAGACGAAATTAAGCTTAATGTTTGTTTTATTGTAAATTACATTTTTTTCTTTTGGTATATTGTTATTTTTTCAAAAAAGTTAACTAAATATTTTTATAAATTCACTATCAACAGGTAACTCATATTACAAATTGTCGCCCAACGCACAAATAATATTACAAAATAATAAAATTAAACATTTTCGTCATATTGACTGGTTTCATTTATTTTATCTTTGGATGTTACGTAGTAACTAAGGTGCATAACAACAATGGAGAATTGAGTCGCTGAGTTTTTATTTAGTTGTCAATAATTTAAAGTACAATTTTGATTATTATAAATTAAAATATGAGCGAAAGTGAATTTGAAGAAATTGAACTGGCTTGGGAAGCAGGGTGTTCCGCAATTATTCCCGAAAAATCCAAAATCCGTTATCAAAATACCTACCAAAGTTTTAAAAAATGGTGAGAAGGCAAGAATTTAAGAATCGATTAAGAGCCAACATGCCTAAAAGTAGCTGATGACAAGGAAACTTAAGTTCTAAGAGAGAGAGTCCGATACCCCACTACCGTTTAAAATTAGCCCGAGGATGGACTAAGTACAATCGGAGACCCAAATCTGAATTTATTATACATATTCGCAATACGTGTATTTTAAAATTACTTTCTTAAGAAAATGGAAAAATCATTGTGCATACATTTCAGTTCAAAATAATATTTCATACCTATTGTATATAGAATTATAATAAGTAAAAAATTAAAAATAAACTTGTTACAAAGTTTTCAATTTTAATTACCTCTAAATGTTATCGATAAACTATTGAATTACTTATACAAAATTAAAAACTACGGATTTCACAATTTATACAGGAGAAAATTAAAGTTTTCAATAAAATATTTTTTGAAGAAATGACAAAGTAATCGTAATAGGTACTTTTTTTTAGAAACATTTTTACGTTTTATTTATTTTTTTTCTTCTTTTTACAGAAAAACATGTTATTAAAAAAAGTATCTGTGTGTGTTTACCTAAGCTGATGTCTGTGGTAAAAACTTTCGATTTAGGAAGAACGGCTGACCAGATTTTTACGAAATTTTCATCAAAAATCGACTATGTAAAAAATATGGATCTGATTAGTTTTTGGGGAAATCAGAACGTAGGAATGAAGTTTTTAAGGTGATTTGAAAATTAAAAACTTTATTACTCTATTTGCAAATTTCTTTCAACGACATAATATGCAGTTAGAAGCTTCTGGGCAGAATATTCAATGATTAAATCCACGGTTTTTCTTTATGATGGCATTGGTATTTCCAAGTTTTCAAATTTGATCGCGTATTTGAAGAGAAAAAATGTTGACTATAGGCCTAAGAAAACGAGCATTTTTGCACGGAAACAATTTCAAAAATTTCTGATGGAAGCACCGGATGAAGAATTTCTAATTCACAAGGTAACGTAAGCTAGTTTAGGTAAAAGAAATACTCTAATGAAGATTTTTTCATAATTTGTAGGTCGCAATGATATTGGGAATATCTGGTGCATGTAGAAGAAAAAAAATTATATAATATTACTATGAATGACATCCAACAAACCGATCGTTTAATGATTGTAAAAGTACCAAATACAAAAACGAACATCCGGCGTAATTTTACAGTCGTTAATAAACCAGACGATAAAATTCCATATTTAGAAATTCGGCAAAAGTATATAAAACTTTATTTATTTAAAAAATAAATTAAAATTAAGAGATTTTTTAACTCGACGGTAAGTGAATTGCTTACCATCGAGTTGGATTACTGACCGACGAGTTGCTAGTAAATGTCATCTGACGTAAAATTTGTCACGGTAAATAGTCAAAAATGATCAATCGTGCAAAAAAGTAATTATATTGTTTCTACAAGCCCAATTTTTAAGTTAAATGATTTATTACAATTTTCTAACCAATGAATAAAAATAAAGTACAATATTTATTAAATACTGCTATTTTGATAATAGGCAAATAATCATAATGGAGTAATTAATTGAATATTTTCATTTTTCTGGAGAGTATTAACATTCTGGTGTATTAACATTTATAAATAAGTAAATTTAACTTAAATTTTTCATATTAGTTTTATCACCTAAATATTTCATTTCCCTTTAACTTAAACTATTTATTACGTATTTGACAGAAGGTAAGTTACGGCTCAATTAGAGCTTAGATATTTAGAGTTGCCCTCTTCTACATAGTACTACCAAATGTAGTTACCCTTCCCATTTACTTATCCTGCTAATCCGTAGCCGTAACTTTGAGAAGATATTATTTGTTAAAGTTATTCAAAAACCAAAAGAATATGAGTATTTTCTCTTAAATAACGATGTATTTATTAAATATTATTATGTGTAAACCCACTTCCTTTCTATCTGTTAATTATTAATATTTTAATAAATTAGACTATGTAGGCAGCATAAAATATGCGCAATTTGAATTAAAACCTATATCTTTTTTTGTATAATTAAGAATGCAGTCAAACAGCGAAAATAGAATCAGTGAAAATTATTATGAATTATTAAAAAAAGTGGTTATTATATAGAATGGTTCAAAAAATAATCTCAAATACAATTCATTTTGTAAAATTTTACTAGATAATTTCTTTTTCCAGATTCAAACTTCTTATTTTATGCAAAACTACTTAAACTAAATAATATAAAATTATCACATATCAGTTTGTTTCCATATTTTTGCCAAATACAAAAGGTGGCACTACCTTTCTTAAATATGTTCTTATAAATTGTCCAAAAGCCAATATGCCTGAATTTTCCCTAAGGGTGAGTCATAACTATTAGGACATAGACTAAGAACAGGTTATTTGGACCAAAATATGGCTATTGGGCCAAATATGCCTTAATATAATGTTGCTGAGAAAAAAGATACAGGGTGTTAAAGTTAATTTTTGTTTTTCGTTTTTTGCTAATAGTTTCCCTGTATATTTATAAATTGATATCAAAATTGGCACAGAGGCATAATCTTAGACAAGAAATAGTATTTTATTTACAATTTTACGTTTTGTCATAGAGGGCGCCACTTGGATAATTCCTAATGATCAACACCCTGTATCTTTTTTCTCAGCAACATTATATTAAGGCATATTTGGCCCAATATCCATATTTTGGTCCAAATAACCTGTCCTTAGTCTATGTCCCAATAGTTATGACTCACCCTGTATATTCTTTGCAAAATAAACATACTATATTTATTTATAAAAGTCATAATTTATTCTTCAACAGTTTGTGCGTTGGTAATGAATCTTATTTTCAACTTGTAAATTGTAAATAACTGTAATAATATAACTATAGTATATAATTTTGACAAAAATGAACCCTAATAAAAACATTTGTAAAAATAATGTCACCAATATTTAAATTATTTGATTAAGTTTCGACTGACTGAATAGATTTATTATCCTCAGCCATAATCTTAAACAAATATCCTTTTTATGACCAGTCGTACATCGACAATAAAACCAATTTGGTCTACTAGTAGGTAATTGGCTTCTTATTCTATTTGTTACGTAATATAACCATCGTTCAATAGCAAAAACACGTTTTTTTTGAAAAATTATTGTTTATTAATCAATATCATCACTTATAAGTGCGATACAATCATTCCAACGCTTTTCTAGCTTTTCGATACCATGCTTGTAAAAGGATTTCTCCTTGGCTTCAAAATAAGCTTCAATCTCAGCTATTACTTCCTCGGAGCATCCTTTTGAGATCAGCAAGTAGTCGCTGGGGGGTAGATCTGGAGACTATGATGGATGGAAAAGCAAATCGAAGCCCAATTCGTTCAATGTGGCCATTGTTTTCATTGATTTGTGACACAGTGCATTGTGGGGTCGTTTTTTCACGATTTCGTCCTTGAAACGCACCAATAACTCAATGTAATAGTCGCTATTGATGGTTCTTCCCTTTTTAAGGTAGTCGATAAAAATTATACCAATCTCGTCCCAAAACTGACGCCATGACTTTGCCAGCTGTCTGTTGCGTTTTCGAACGCTTCAGACGACTCTCACCAGCTGTCTGTTGTGTTTTCGAACGCTTGAGACGACTCTCACCAGCAGCACGCCACTCAGCTGGCTGCTGATTCCACTCTAGAGTGTAATGGTGGATCCATGTTTCGTCCATTGTCACATACCTACGCAAAAAATCCTGTTTATTGCGAGTAAACCGTGCCAAACAGGTCTCTAAATCGTCTACTTGTTGTTGCTTTTTTTCAACTGTGAGCAAGCGCGGCACCCATTTGAAAAATACTTTTTTAATGCCCAATTTTTCATTAAACGCACTTCCAGTCGATATGTTCAAGATCTCAGCAATCTCAGAAACTTTCGTTTTGCGGTTATTCATCACTATGTTCAAAACTTACTTAATATTTCTTAATATCAGTTATTTGGCCTCCCCGACTGTTTTGTATTTCCATTTTTCCATTTTTCCATTTTTTGAACAAATGCAAAAGGAGCGGCACTCTCACCACAGTAGCTTTGTTGTTTATGGTTCAATTGACATGAAATTTTGACACATGTCAAGGTTGATTTAATCACGCCATCTCTGGGTTAGTCCCGGAACTTATTGAACGATTGTGATTAGCTTTATTGGAATGCTCTATGTATGTAAGTGGTAATGGAAAAATTTGGATTTGTTAAAAACATTTATATAAGTATATTATAATATTAATCTTCCGATTTGTACGGCTTTAACAGTTAGGGATAGCACAATAGTTGAATCAAAAGTTGAAAGAATCAACTAAAAAACTAAAACAAAGCTGTACCTAACTAAAGTTTAAGCCACATTGATTTTTAACTATTGACAAATTAATTCTGGCAATAACTTTGTTACTGTATATAGTTATCATGCGTCAATTGGCCGCCTATCATTTCGGCATTATGCGTCCACAAATCATATCGAATCAATTACGATTTCAATGAAATTAAACAATTTCCGTAATATAATTCGCTACGCTTATCAGTATACGGTGACGTTTTATTGAATTTGATTCTTTATTGAATTATCCTGCCTCTACCCTTATTTTCGGTTAAACATCAGCCCTGCAAACCCTTTGTGTTAGTGAATCATCATTTCGTGAGAGACATGTTGAAATATTCACCCTTTTTTCTTAGTTTTCAGTAATATACTGGTACGCGGGAGAATTCGAAATTAGATTAGTAGTTTTAATTAAAACTGCATAATATAGAATAGAACTTAAGATGTATACAGGGTGTTTAAAAAAAAGGTAACACCGTCTCTAGGATAGGTAAAAAACTGAAAAATAATTGGGGTTTGCTTAGTAAAATTTTTTTCTAACGCCATCCGTTTTCAAGATAAAGGGCGTTGAAGAAAATGAAAAATTACACATTTCTTACGATTTTCCGAAACTACTGGCACCATTACAATGAAATTTTATACGAATATGTTTTGGAAGCTGATATATCCCATGAATTTGTTTTTATAACTAACTCTCATAGAGGGCGCTAGTTACACGATTCATACAACGTATTATTCTACATAACTTTTTTTAGGGTAGAATTATTAGTCAAAACTCCAAGTGAACATAAACATCGTTTAATTCTACACCAAAAAGGTACTCTTGGTAAAACTCGATATTATGTACCGTTTTCGGAATATTTTGATTTGAAAATTATGAAGTAATAATCATAACAATCAATAAATGTCAATTTTACATGGCAAACTTAGAGAAAAGCAAACTTTATCATTAGTTTATACCAGGAGCGATTATTACTTCATAATTTTCAAATCAAAATATTCCGAAAACGGTACATAATATCGAGTTTTACAAAGAGTACCTTTTTGGTGTAGAATTAAACGATGTTTATGTTCACTTGGAGTTTTGACTAATAATTCTACCCTAAAAAAAGTTATGTTGAATAATACGTTGTATGAATCGTGTAACTAGCGCCCTCTATGAGAGTTAGTTATAAAAACAAATTCATGGGATATATCAGCTTCCAAAACATATTCGTATAAAATTTCATTACAATGGTGCCAGTAGTTTCGGCAAAATCGTAAGAAATGTGTAATTTTTTATTTTCTTCAACGCCCTTTATCTTGAAAACGGATGGCGTTAGAAAAAAATTTTACTAAGCAAACCCCAATTATTTTTCAGTTTTTTACCTATCCTAGAGACGGTGTTACCTTTTTTTGAAACACCCTGTATAAGGTCAAATTCGTAGAATAATCATTTTCTTTGACTAGTTTAGTGATTTTTTTTATATTTGTATCTTATAAAATAGGTTTTTAGGTGTTCAACTGTACAAATAAAATATTTATAAAATTAATCCTCTAGCCATAATCGGCTTTTGAAATTTAAATTTAATGGTTACATACGTCATAAGTGGTAAGTGACGTGTTTCAATAAGATTGGTAGAAAATTTGGGATGTTGTCGATATGCTTTAATATTAACCGAGAAACTTATCTCTCTCTCTTATTTGTTGTCATTAAAAAGAGATAAACATATTGATATTTTTGTTCTCTGATTGACACTTTATCAAATAAGGAGTAAAACACTAAACAAAATATTCTGTCATTTTCGTTAGTTTAATTTGTTGTTTGGTTGTGTTTGGTTTATGAAAGAAATTACTTCTATACTATTTTTGGTTCGAAAATAAAAATCCCTAACACCTTCTCTTGGAATTATAGCGGTTCCTTCAAAAATAACCAATAGAAGTAATTGTTCTCTCGGGGAGCAACCCTTCTATCGGTACAGTGAGAGAACGAATTTCAAGAATACGATTTTGGCATTTTCAATAGAACCACGCCCACTTTCTATTGGCTGTTCTATTCTATCACCGTCAAGAATAGGGGTCTTGTTTGTTTATTACAGATAAACACGATTTTCTCTCCTGTCATATATCTTGTCAACTGGTACAGTTAGTCACAGAACACGGTGTTTTGTGCCACCAGTTCTTTGAGAGTACTTGAAACGAACGTAGCTAAACTGTGACAACGTTGACTTTTAAACACACTTCATTATTGGTTATTAGTTGGCGCTACGTTTAAAACTTACTAATTATTTATTGCTAAATTTTACGAAATGAGAAAAATTACTTGCAAAATGAATACCAATATAAGTAAGTAGGTATCTTATCCTAAATATATATTGCTATCATTTTGATTAATATGATCCTACTAAACTAGTCCATTGTCGAGAAATTAGCATTTCGTATAATAATTAAACATTAAGTAGTCAAACCACAATACATTTGATGTTAAAAATATAAAAATGCGACTATTTGTTCATTAAGACAAATGAACAAATACAGCACAATGATAACTACATTTTCTTAAATTTACCTTTTGATATTATTAAGTGACTTGTTTTGATGCTTCCTTCTTACCGAAAACCTTTTACACTACCACTACACCAACACACACTTTTATCTGCCTATCTACCTATCTGGGATAGGTACTTTGCCCTTATTTAATCTATTTTTACACTTAATAATTTCTATACTTTCAAATGCATCCAACAATCTATTGTTCGCTACATTTTTTAACAATTTTAAACTATCTACATTTACAGAATGGTTTTTGGTAAAAGCATGTTCGGCAATACTAGATTTTTCTATGCGTCCATATTTTAGATGAGCTAAATGTTCTTTAAATCTAGTTTTAACCGATCTTTTTGTTTGCCCAACATACTTTTTATCACAATCATTACAACTTATTTCATATATACCACTTTTTTCCAGATATCTTCTCTCTTATCCTTAGGATTTCCTAACAATTGTCTCAGGGTGGTACTAGTTTTACGAACTAAACCTAATCCCACCGTACCGAAAATTGTATTCAATCCTTTGGTATACTGAGGGATAAATCGTAATGAATTGAATGTCATATCGTTTTGTTCTCGCTGGAAAAAGGTGGTTTCTCAAAGAGATTTCTTAAAACTATGGCGATTGATTAGCTTATGAATTAGTTTTTTATCATATCCATTAAGTACAGCTATTTCCTTTGATTAATTCATTTTCCTTTAAACAAAACAAGATATAACCTCAGAGTAATAAGTAAACATAGAGTAGGCATATTCCCTACTACTTGTCGTCGAGACAGATTTGTTTACCAGCAGAGCATTGCCAGACGTTGTGTTTTGTAAGTAGGAAACAAAAACGTAATAATATAATTTACAACAATTTTATTTTACATTTAAGAGAAGATTTTTATTCAGAGAAAATATTCTTTAATACATTTTAATATTCACCTCTATGTTTACTTATTACTCTGAGGATATAACAGAGAAAATAAATTAATTGAGGAAATAGCTGTACTTAATGGATATGATAAAAAACTAATTCATAAGCTAATCAATCGCCATCTCTTGGTACCTACAAACAAACAAAATGTAACTTAACGGCCGTCATTGTAATTTAAAACATAATTTTTTAAATAAACTTGGAAGTTACGTTCAATTGAAGAGTTTTTTTTATTATTCAGATGGACTTCCAAAAAGTAAGGGTTGGTACAATAAATTTAATTATAACTTTATCTTTCAATATTTAATTCCTTTATTAGTTAGGTTGTTTCTTATTTCTTCTTTCGATGTTCCTACATTGTTTAGGTATAACAATGTTACAATCCTTTCATTATTTTACGTCCTTTCTTTTGACCTTTTAGTTGTTTTTTTAAAAAATCCCGTTTTGTCCCTCTATATTCACTATATGTTCATATGTATATTTTAACTTAATAACTTATTTATATAATTTTACTTCTTAATTTATTATATTTTATATTTTTTTTCCCTAGATATTCATATATTTTGTCTGATATAACTTTTATTGTAATGCATTCACTTTTACATGATAACTTTATTACTTTTTTGCCTTACTCATTTTACTATGTTGTCCAACTTTATGTTTATTATTCTTTTAGTTCTTGTATTAATCCTCACCTTACTGTATATTCTTATTTTTAGCCTGATGATGGTCTAAGACCGAATTAGTCGCATTTTTATATTTTTAACATTAAATGTATTTTATTGATATTTGATATCAGCCACGTTTGAGTTATGGATCATTCCTTCGATTAAATGTTTATCTTTTGTATTAAATTTATTAAAAATTAAAAAGAAAGTATTTCATTTTATGTTGTGTAATAAACATAACTGATTTAAAAATAAAATCAACAATAATAAAGGAAAGAAATCCAAATTACAATTTCGGTACCCAAAAAAACCTAATTTCCGCCATATTTTACAAACGCATAAAAAGTGATATAGGTTACGAATCACAAACTTGTCTTATTTTTATATTAGGTATCAAATAAAAATATAAAAAATGGGGTTGTAATTTAAAAAAAAAAGAAATAGTTGTTTTCTCAAAGATAATACCATGAGTCCTTAAAATTTTATCGTAAAATTTTTAGTTTCGACGAAAAGTTTTTTAATTGGCAAAAATACGAAAACAAACTGGAATGTGATATCTTATCTCATTCAGATTATTTAACAAATTTTGTCTAAAATAAAATAGTTTGAGCCTGGAAAATCAAAATTTATCTAGGACCAGTGGTATTTGAGATTATTTTTTGAACGATTGTGTACAAAAATCACTTTGTTTATAATCCACCCATATATTTTCCCTAAATCTATTTTTGCTTCAAGACTCCATTTTTAAGTATAAAAAGTGAAGATTCAACAATGAGAGAAGATTTAAATTCAAATTGGGTATATTTTATGTTACCCACCTTTGATATAATTTATAAAAACATTAATCAAGAGACAGAGAGGAATAATAATTACATTGTTTTTTAAGATAAAAAACTCATAATTTTTTGATCTTATAATAACTTTAACTTAAAAATCTTCTTAAGGTTACGGCTACTGCTACAATAGCAGGATAAGTACATGGGAGGCCAACGATAGTCGGTGGTATTATAGAGAAGAGGGCAACTGAGGCAAGGGAAACGAAAAAGTCAAAGGAAGCTCGCATTAGAACTCGTAAATGTTTTGAATGGATGTATTTTTTTTTATTCCCTTACCCCTCCTAATGATTTAACCTGTACACTATATAGTATTGACAGTTGTAAGTTTTGGTGAGCACCGTAAAAACACAGTTATAATTTGAATATTTATTTTTATACCTATTTACATAATTATTTTAAGAGAAAATTGCCAAACATATCTATTTAAATTTTAGCTTAGAGACCACATTTATCTGAAAGTACCTACCTACCTAAATGCATGCCGAACCAGGTTAGTTTTTATTTGATTTTTTTATTGTCGTTTAGATGACAGTTAATATAAATGAATTTTGGTTTATTGTTCCTTGTAAGCAAGAAATTTAATTGCTTAATTGTTATTAAATTTTTGACACTTCTATGATTTTATCAATACTAATAAAACGACTAGTGGTTTTATCAAAGGTAATACCACGAGTCCCTAAACATTTATCTAGTAAAATTTTACAGGACGAATGGTATTTGAGAAGATTATTTTTTGAACCATTCTGTACAAAAACCACTTTATTTAATAACTTATCGTTATCTTTTTACCAATTTTTACTATTTTACTTAAAATGTTTTGATCTTTTAATAATTTTAATAACAAATTTGACAAGCCAACAAGGATAGGTATATTTTGTGTTGCCTACCTATGATCTAATTTATTAACACATTAATAATCAAGAGCCAGAAAGGAAGTGGGTTTACACAGAATTATATTTAATAAATATATTATTATTTTAAGAGAAAATACTTATAATCTTTTGATCTTTTAATAACATTAATAAAAAATTTGACAAGCCCGACTTTAATGACGTAATCAATATGGTCCACGAAATGCCGTTACCCCTCCTATTAACTTATCCTATAGGTACACTAGATAGTATTGACAGTTGTCAGATGTCGTGAGCGTCGTGAGAACAGAGTTATAATTTGAATACATATTCATTTTTATACCTATCTATACAATTATATTGTTAAAGAGAAAATTACCAAAGTAAAAATTATTAGGTATATCTATTTAAAGTTTACCTACAAGACCACATTTGCCTGTAGGCATATAAAAGTTTTAAATGCATACAGAACCAGGAAGCAGGTTAGTTTTAAAATAACTACATATTTGGTTTTTCATTATCGTTTAGATGAATTGAATTTTGATAATAATATTAACAAAATATATTTCAGAATATTTAGATAATATAAATAAATGTTGATTTATAGTTAGGTACTTATAAACAAGAAAATTGATTGTGTAATATTGATTTTTGACAGTTCTATAATTTTATCGATCCTGGTAAAACGACTAGTGGTTTTATCGCTATAAAACGGAATGATTGGCTAGCATTTAGCATAGAACATTGAAGATTAAGCGTTTTCATTGGACGAAATCACAAAACTGTGATATTTTGATAGGTGAAAAAAATAATACCACGAGTCCTTAAAATTTTATCGATAAATTTTTAGTTTCGACGAAAACTTTTTTATTTGGCAAAAATACGAAAACAAACTGAAATGTAATAAAATCACGAGTCCGTAGGACGAGTGATTTTATCTTATTCAGTTTGTTTGAGTATAAAAAAAATTAAAACTTCTTTAAATACGACTTTAAATATTCCTTAACGATAATACTGTGTCTATTTAGCACTATGATATCTCATAAACAAGAAAATACATGAAACTAAGAATAATAAAAAACTCTTCGCTTTAACTCTACTTCCAAGTTTAATTGAAAAATTCGGTTTAAAATCACAATTACAGCTGTTTGGCTATAAACTAGCATCGTCAGATTGACATTGAAATTACATTTTTTGTTTGTTTGTAGCTAGGTACAGTTTTTTATTATTCTTAGTAAGATGGACTTCCAAAAAGTAAGGGTTAGTACAATAAATTTAATTAAAACATCTTCGAGAGAATTAACCCGATTATATAAGAAATTAAATTTAATTAAAATACATGAACATACACAATATAAAAATTTTCAATGCAAATTAACTACAATAAGCCAAAGTTTGTTTGGATATAATGGCGACAGTGACGTTTCTAATAATGTGGCGTATTACGTGATCTACTTTTCCCACAAAGCAACTAGTGTGGTTAACTAGTGACCTTATAAAAGTACATAAAACACAGAAGATATTTTTATGATTCGCGTTTACAATAGACTTCATTCTAACACTCAACGAAGTGTGAAAATTAAATCTCTTTTCACACTCGTCTAGTTATTTTTTGTGTTACACTTGGTAATTTTCCTTTAAATTGGTTATATTTATATCTTATATTATATTTTCTTACATTATTTATTACTCCATAATTTAATGTACACAAAAAGTACTAACTTTAAATAATTTTATTTAAAAAACATAAATAAATGCGAATTATAAATATTATTGTGTAAAACTTTTTCCAAAATGACCTGTTAGTCATTTTGTCAATCGTTTTACAAATAACTATTGTCAACCTACCAATCAATCTTTCATCTACCTTCTTTTCGTTTCTTTACTCTCTTTTTGTGGACAGTTCACGTCTCCCAGGGGAACAATTTTTGCGGCAGTCTTTTTCCGTTACATGATGTACGCTCGGCAGGAGAATTTATATATCCAACGACGACTTCCTCTTCTTGATCAAACGATCAGTGGCGGTTATTTACAAAAAGTATAAAGGTATAAATACCTTTTACCAAAAAAGTTTTGGTAAATATGTTTAAAACAATATATTATAATGTTTTTAAAACAATATATTTTGTTGTAGTAGTTTATTAATTTACATCCTCATACATTAAAACCTTACTAATTCGAAACTCGATAACTCAAAAACCTCTATAATTTATATATTTTGTTTTTTACCTTGAAAAAACCTCTAATATTCTTAAAAAAATATACCGATAATTCGAAATATTTTTGCCCATAATGTAGTCTCTAAAATTCGAATTATTGTCTACCCGAGCCTGTAGAATTCGCATTAAATCTTCATTCACAATCAGTAAATTACCATTACAATTAGTAAGAACAATAAATAACTGCACAGTTAAACTAAACTTCCACTATTTATTTGAAAAATTCGCTTAAAAATCAATTACAGCTGTTTCGCTTTAACTAGCATCGTCAGATTGACATATTGAAATTACATGTTGTTTGTTTGTAACTAGGTGCTTGATGTTGTTAAGGAGTTAAGGCTAGACCAAGTAAGGAAGTAATAAGACATAACAATATTAAATAAGCCTAGATGTTATTAGCCCTAAGGGATTATCCTGGATGTATTTCCCTCTAAGATCAGTATAACTGTGCAATGATATAGAAAAACCAGGAAAAAACTATATCATGCTGATCTTTACAATAACTTAATATATTTATGTTACAATAATGTCTTATCTATGTATAAAATGAAGACTCAATCAAAGTAAACAGTTTAATAGTGGAGAACTTCCAAGATTTATTTGTTCATTAACTACTTTAAACTGTTGATCTGCTAGATGTCTTTTAATTTCAAGTTCTTCTAGAAAATCTAAATTTTGTTTTTTATCACAAATGTGTAGAATATGAATGTCATTGGTATGTATAAGTGAGTTTGGATGTTCCAGTAGGTGTTTTGCATAGTTCGACTTATCTGGTTGTTGTAATCTATATGCTCTTAAGTGTTCATTAAATCTTACTTCAAAATTTCTTTGTGTTTGACCTATATATACTGCATTACATTTTGGACAATTAATTTTGTAAACACCAGATTTTTTTAATTTTGGTAGTTTTGTTTTTACATTTAACAATTTTGTTCCAATACTATTTTGTGTTTTAAATGATATTAATGCTGATGTTGCCGAAGATATTATTTTTGAAATTGCATTGGAAATATTTTCACAATATGTAATACTTTTATAGCTTTTAATTTCTTTAGTTTGTTTTGGAAATATTAGTTCTAGTGACATTTTTTGTTCTTTCTTATTAATTAATTTATCAAATGTATTGGATAGCCATTAGATGTAGCTATTTGTTTTATGATCTCAATTTTTTTATTAAAATTACTTTTGTTCATTGGAATTGAAAATGCTCTATGTATCATGGAATTATAAGCTGCTAATTTATGTGATAGTGGATGATTTGAATTATATGGTATGGTTACATCTGTTTGTGTAGGTTTTCTGTATATTGAATAATTTAATGAATTATTAACTTTTTCAATTCTTAAATCTAGAAAATTAATTGAATTATTTTCTTCAACTTCTAAAGTAAAATTAATTTTAGGATGCAAGGTATTAATATAATTAAAAAATATATCTAACTGCCGTTCGCTACCTACAAAACCTGCTAACACATCATCAACATATCTATACCAAAATACAATATTGTTTTTATAACTAGAATTAAAGATTTTGTTTTCTAAATTATCCATAAATATATTTGCCAAAATTGGAGAAATAGGACTTTCCATGGGAAGACCCTCATTTTGAATATAAACTTTGTTATCAAAAGTAAAATAATTTTGACTAATGCATACATCAAATAGATCAATTATGTCTGATATTATACCTGGATGGATATTTCTTTCATCTAATAGCCTTTTAACTAGAACTATACATTCTTTAGGTGGTATTTTTGAGAACATATTAGTTACGTCAAACGATACTAATTTAGTATTATTTTGTAAATTACATTTATTCAATTTTTTGATCAAATCTAATGAATTTTGTACTGAATATTTAGATGTGTAACCATAATTGTTTAGGATACTATTTAATTTTTTAGCTACTTTAGTACTAGGAGTGTTAACATACGAAACTACCGGTCTAGTTGGTTTTGAATCTTTATGTAATTTAATTGTTCCATATAATTCTGGACATTGAGGATTTTTATTTACTAGGTATTTTTTATCGAAGTCATTAAATAGGTAATTTGAATGATTTACATGTTCTCTTATTTGGTTAGAAAATTTCTGTGTAGGATCGTTTTTTAGAATTTTGACATTACTTGACATTATGAAATCATTCACTTTAGATTTATAATCTTCTCTTTTTAAAATTACTGTTGAGTTACCCTTATCTGATTTTGTTATAATTAGGTTATTTTCATCTACTTTATTTTTGATTGACTTTAAAGCTAAAATGTCATTTTTAATACTTTGACTTTTAAATTTGTTTGGTTTTATATCTTTAATAAGATTTGCTATTTGCATTTTTTCATAAATAAAATTATTTGATTTAGTTTTCAAAGCTATTTCAGAATCTGTGGCTAAAATGTCTTTTATATTATTAGATGAACTTCCAAAAAGTAGAGGTTAACACAATCAATTTCATTACAATTAGTAGTAAAATTTAAATTAAATTAAAGAATTATGATCATTTACAATGTCCAATGCGTTTTCTCCGAATAAAGAAGAGAGTAGTTATTCGTTTTTTTCAGTATAGGTTAGGTTATATCAGAATTTTGACATTTTACAATTAGAGTTAGTGGTGAAAGTTTGAACATTGCAAAGTACTAATTGCAATTGTAATTGTAACTATAAGTGCAAACACTAATTTAAAAGCTGTTAATGATCATATTATTGTATTCATATTCCAAGTTTTTACTACTAGTTCTAAATACTAATAGTTATTGTAATTTGCTGGTTGTGAATGAAGCTTTAGTTGTTTTCATTTGAAAAACAGTCCTTGAAAATTTGAAGGAAGCTCCAAAATTCGAACTGAGCCTGTCATTCGTATTAAGCGCCAAAAACGAGCCTGCTGAAACATGAACTAATGCGTATCCTGTCTATCTCTCAATACTTAGTTGTTTTGCAATGTTGAATAAATAAAGTTATGCTTAACTTCCTATAAAAAGTAAAATGGCTATCCGTTGAATTTCGAATAAGGATCTACCGTAACAACATATATAAATAATAAAATATTAGAATCGGGATGAAAATATGGATGCATCTTGCATTGATTTTATTTTTGACTATAAACCTAACCTAACCTAACCTAATAACAAATGTTATTAGATCATTTTCCCCCAATGGTTGGGTAAATAATAAATAATTATTCCAAAAAGTCAAAGAAAATTGAAATTTTGATGAAAATTGGGCTATGGGGCTCTGATGGAAGGGTATTTGGGCCTTCTAATATCAACAAATCAATTTATCTCATGAAAAACCTTATAATATAAACAAATCAGCATACAACAATAGTAAAAACTATGAAATACCCGCTCGGATTATTAACTTCATTAATAGACTTGAGTGTTTATAATAATATTGCAAATGAAATAAAAATCCGACTAAATAATGAAATACATTTTCTTTTGTAATTTTTCCCTTAGAATGTAATGCAACAGTCGGCTTTTGCATATTTTAATATTTTATAACAAAAATTTAACAATTAATGCAAATTTAGCTGTTGCAAAATTTATTTTTTGCTTTTTATTCATTTTTGAGCACATTTTTAAATGGGCGGTGTATTTTTTTATATTCCATGTGAAAGTAGACGTAAAAACGAAAAAAATGAGCCCCAGGAAAATCTTTTCCAATAATATTTTCCGAGCAAACTTTACAGTTGAAAAAAAAGAGATTTTTCCAGAAAAATCAAATTTCTCGGAAAATTATTATGTTATAAGGTTGAGAAAATTCGAGGTTATTTTGGACATAAAAAGGTAAGTTTTCACCAAGTTTCACCAAGATTGACGAATCCGTTGGAAAATTAAAAATTAAAAACGAAAAATCGTTTTTTTTCCATTTTCCGAAAAATTGAGGTTATGTGAGAAAATTAACAAAAGACAAGTTTTACAAGTTTTTTACATGATCTACAACTTTTCTTTTGGGCACTTTTCATTTTGACGTCAATTTTAGCCGCAAACAGCAATACTTCAGTTTTTTATCCCTTTTTCACCCTTTTTCATCCCTAAAAAGTTAATGATCATAATTGAAATAGTTAATGTATTTTTTTTCATGTGTTATAAACCCCTTTACCACCTCCAACTGTTACATTCCCGGTATCAGAATTTCCGTCTAAAAGTACAGCACGCCTGGACTATAAATGTTTATCACAGCAAAAATTATGATAGTTAAATACCTTGGCTAGGGGTGAGTAAGTTCATTATCTCTGACTATAGTATAATATTTGTTTCTTTAAGAAATTATAAGGGCGCCACTGAAATCTTTTTATTTTTTATGATACTACTGAAGAAATTTGTTTTAAGCTGAGTTATTTAAATAAGTATCATTAGATGACAGAAAGATGTCAGAAAAAACTGTCTATGAAGTAAAAAAATGAAAATGTACCAACAGATAAAAGATAAATAGATTTCCTTGGTGCTAAAATCAATGAAGTTGAGAATACGTTACAAAAAAATAATCCGCAAACAGTTATTTACAACTACTTGTTCTAATACAATTGACGATATAGATAGATATAAACGGAGATAAAAGAGAAAAAAATATGGAAACAGTAAACTTGATATACCACAATAAACTTATCTGTTAACAATAGTGGACGATCCGCCGCACCTTGGGGTCGCTACGGCACTGTTTAGGTGGTTCCAAATGAGTATGGAAGATCACGAGTGGAGGGATGATCTGCCCAAGTTGTAGAGATGATCCAGTTAAAAATGTTCTTGCATACGAGAGCTTAAAGGTTATAAGCTGTTCAAGTTTACTGAATCTTCAAATTAAAGAGATGCTTCTAGTTTACTGTATTATATTCCAACTTTCTGTATATGACAGTAAAGCAAAACAAGAAAATGAGACTGGGAATAATTATTAAAACCTCTTGAACCCGATAATGGCAACTCATTAGTACACCTCGTAGAGTAGCTACTTTGAACTTCCAATTATAATTATAGAGACCGTATTCATTATTTTATTATTAAGAATTCTTTAGGAAAGATGGAGCTCGCGGTACTAATTTAATTTAATATTTAGGATACCAGGTGCTTAAAATGTTAACAGGTACTTTTACAACTTGACCCCTTACATTTTTTAGTTTTAAATGAAGTTGATACGATATAAATACCGATCTACGTGACACACGTGGTAATCGATTTCGAGGCTGTTTATTTCAATGAACTTATAAAATTGTAAAAAATTACTAATTTTGGGGTTTGGACAATTGAATGGATTTATGAGAACACATTTACTAAATATTACATTAGTCATTGTCAATAATTTCTTTTTTAGTGTCTATAAGAAACCAGAATTGTTCAAACCTAGTACAAATATGTTTTTTGGTCTATCATTATGATAAAGGAATCTTAAATTGGATACCAACTACAATATATTCAATTATTTATTTTTATAAATGTAATAAACCATTTGTAACCTGACGTGATTTTAAAATAATTTGATATTTCTAGCGTTTGCCTTCCTGAAATTTCATTCCCTAGAGATGTGCCAATGCTTTTTCCGGAAACCACTTGTCCAATCAGCAGGAAGACATATGTTCCAAGATCACCAATTCGACGAACGTGCTTTCGTTTGAAAATTTCTAGATAGAAAATACATTTTAGATTTTAGTGCGGTGCGTTTGACCCAGGTCGGTTAAATATTCAAATTTCTACTGATTTAGAGCGGCCAGTGAAAGACAAATGTGCTAAAATGCATTTAGAAAGGATAAATTTTCAGCTAATTTGACAGCTAAAGGTGTAAGAGAGCTTAAGGTGAAGAAAAATGTCTAAATGTAAGAACACATTAATGGTTATGTTTTATGCAGTTGATTGATAGCAGCGGTAAAATTGAATAAAACAATAAGTTATGAATTGTTTAAGTAACATAAATAAAAAAACATTTATGTAGATAATCATCAACTATCTGGACGGTTGTCTACATAGCTAATTATTATAGAATGTGCATATTAAAACAGTTGAAGTTGAACTTGAATTCATCAATAAAAAAGTAATAGAAGGATGAAATTTATTGTATTAATCCTCACTTTGTGAAGGTCCATCTAACTAAGAACATTAAAAATATCACTTTTTAACAAAACTTTTACTTTTTATGTTGTCAATGACAGCTAGATTTTAGCGAAAAAAATGTCATTGATTTAAAAAAGCAATTTTTTTGAATAAAAAGTGAAAGTTTTGTTAAAATGTTTAATTTTTAATTTTTTTAATAGAAATATAACAGATCAAAATTGTAATTTACTACGAGTCGAAAAACAATATCAAAGAAAAATTACAAATATCAATTAAAACTGTTAACAATTTCGCAAAAAACATAGTTTTACTTTATCCCAGTCCAAAACACAAATTATACAAGCTGAAGATTCTACAAAACCATAAGTATTATTACTGGATTAAAAATTAAATTATAAGCAGCACATTGAATACCTTTTTAACTGCAAAAAACTAATTAATATACCAAAGTGCATTGCTAGTAACAAACGGTGTAGCCACAGTAATTGCATAATTCAGTTTTACAAAGTTTGCATTCTCTTTTAAATCAATAACGGGAGTTTTATTTACCTAACTGCAAAGAAAACACAAAATTGGGTCCACATTACTCACTGCTTTCACAACCATTTCTTGAATAATATCTTTTTCTTCTGCTTTTTTCTCTTTTCTTCTTCTTCCACTTCTTCTTCTTTTTCTGATTTCAAGACAATGTCTTGTTTTTCCAAAGTTGCGGCTTAAGTTGTGACTCCGATGTACAGCTTTCGTACCATAGTTTAGGGGGTCTTCCTGGTGGTCCGCGGTAGGTTGTTATCTTTTCTTTTGATATTTTAGCTAAACGATTGTCTGGCATTCTGTCGACATAGTCTTTCCATGCTCTTTTTCTTGTTCTGGACCATTTTACCACATTTTTAATGTCACATTGGGATCTGGTGTTACTGCGTTTCACTTTATCCCTAAGAGTTTCCCCCACAACTGATCTTAAAGTCTTCATTTCAGTTGTTCTGAGCAGTTGCTTAGTAGCGGCTGTTTCTGCTCTTCTTTCTGTAGTGTAGGTCTTAATAGGTCGTACACATGTCTTGTAAATACGCGTCTTGCTTTCAATACTCCATATTAACTCTCGAAGGTATTCTGATACCTTAGCTGCCGCCATTGTTTAAGTCCAAACTTTTTCTTTCAGGTTGCTATTGCTTGTGACCAAGATATTTAAAGAACATGGTCTGTTCTACGCTTTTACTGTAGACCGCTAGCTGGCACCTTGTTGGTTCACTTGATATTGTCAGAGACTTCGTCTTCTGAATATTATTTTACAAACAATTTATAAAGTTGCACCATGGATACTTAGCAAACCCAATAGTGTCCTAGTTGTTGTTGAGTTAAAGTAATCAGGGACACTACCAGTAACAGCTTCTATATATACTTGCCAATTGTATGCAATATGGCAAGCACTAAGATATATTGAGCACTGTAGTAATAATGGGACACCCTGTATTACAATTTGTTTTACAACATAAAGAAATATAAATATTTCTATTAAGGTCATTGGTCAATATACTGTTTTTGTTTACACAGGTACTCTGGGAGACCTGACGTTTTAAATAAACTTAAACTTGATCTAGAATATAAATATAGATAGATGGGTCAAGAGAGAAGGATTGATTAATTGTGATAAACTCGATGCGGTCGAAGTATTGACATTTGTTATTGTAATAAAGTATAACAAGCTCATCATAGGTTGACGTGTTTTGTAGTATTAAAAATATATATTCGTGTAGAAGATGATATACAGTGCGTCCATAAAGTAACGCATAAATTCATTATTGGCTGAATGAACCATTCTCGTGTAATGACGTCATCACCATCTTTTTCAAATAGAACCCACCCTTTATTTTCAATTTCAAAATTGCCTTTGCTGAGCTGATTCCAAAAATGTATAATAATATGTTGCTTCAAATTGGTACAGGGTGGGCAAAAATGCAAACAAAAATATATGAAAATTGTTTATGAAAAGTAATACGTTACTGAATGTAATAAACAAATTAAATGGAACTATGTAGTTATGCAATTAATGTGATATACTTTCAAAAACAAACAAACAAACGAAAATTTACAATAAATGTACAAATTGTTCTCCATTGACCCTTAGACAATGACTGAACCGGGCATTACTTTCGTCTCTAACATTCTGTAGCATAGAGGGTGTTATGCTGTATATTTCTTGTCTGATTCGGTCTTGTAGTTGAGGGATATTTCCAGGTCTGTTTAAGTAGGCTTTAGATTTTAAATAACCCCATAAAAAGAAGTCCAATGGGCTCAGGTCAGGTGATCTACCAGGCCTTTCCACTGGTCCCCTTCTTCCTATGCACCTTTGTGGAAAAGTTGTGTTTAAAAAATCGCACACAGCTACTGCGAAATGTGGCGGTGCGCCATTCTGTTGAAACCAGATGCTGCGGTCTACATTAGTAGGTATTTGAATATCAGGAATTAATGTATTTTGCAGGAAATCCAGGTATAATGCTCCTGTTAAGTTTTCATCAAAAACATATGGACCAATAATTTAGCCAATAATAAATTTATGCGTTACTTTATGGACGCACTGTATACCAGTGATAAGTAAAGTATATAGTTAATACAAGTGATTTATGTTAAAATCTATTCTGCATGATGAATACAACCAACCAGAGTATTCAACATTAACAATTAATTTAATATTACATAATCAGATTTAAATAAGTATTAAATGACAGTACGTTAGTCCAAGGAATTCTAGCAACACTAAAACATCTGAAATCGCTAGCAAAGGAAGAACTATTTAATTGGAATCTAAGTCATGTAGGTAAGACGATCAAGCAGCCCTTAATGAAAATCCAGAACAAATTCACATTAGTGGAGAAGATTACAAAAAATACTTAAAATCAAAATTAATGAACGACTGGGAAAATAAATGGCAATGAAATTCCTCCAAATAGTTACAAAATATTATTTGACAACTACAGACGGTTTAATCAAAACTAATTTTTCTAGAACAAACTCCACTTTTCTATAAAATGTAAAAAAATTCGCCTTCAGAATGACTAATGACCTAAGCAGTAGTCGATGCCACACTCCAATAAAAAATCAGTGAATTATTTAAAAACTTGTTAAATTTGCACAAAATTTAGCTATAGGTACACACTCTGGTATCTAACAGAATTTTTCTCATAAATATTTTATTCTGCAATTATAGAAAATTATACATCGAACACAATTTACAGATTTTTCGATTGTATTTAGAATTTTTGTCGTAGCAATTAAATATTCATAGAGCCATTTAGTGAATTCCTATTTCATAGGAATTAACGCTTCTAAATTATTAACTGGACACATTTCGTTATTAAAAAAAACTACACTTGGTCATTTATTCACAGTTATTCATGAATTTTCCTGTTGTTATTTTAATAAACATAAGTTGTGTCTATTCCGTTATCAAACTGATTCGCTATTTATATAGTTTAAACAATTATATTTCATAAAAAATCTATAAGTATTGCTTCCAAAGGAGGGCTATTCGTTATATAGTTGAGTGATACGCAGTAGTAATTCCAGAGAGAATGGACTGGGAAGCTGGGCCTCCTATAGCAGCGAATCTTAACTGCTACACTGATGGCTCTATAACAGAGCCGGAATATACGGGGATCACGATCTCTCTGAACCTTGGAAGATGCCACTGTCTTTCAGGGTACTGGCGGTGCAATGTTGAGCAGAAGAGTTATTGAGACGGAAGGCTAATAACCAGAGAATCGTCATCTACTCGGATAGCCAAGCAGCCCTAAAAGCGATAGGATCATTTCGGACATCGTCAAGTCTGGTGTGGGAGTGTCGCAAGACCCTTAACATTCTAGGCAGTCATAACAGAGTGACCCTAGTCTAGGTGCCAAGCCATTCAGGAATAAAAGGCAATGAAAAAGCTGATGATTTAGCCAAGCAGGGAGCGATTCAGGTCATGATAGGGCCAGAACCTTCACGTGGAATTGCCAAATGCCTCGTTAAGAAGAGCATCCAACAATGGATAATCAATCAGGTGTTGCGCTGGTGGCATGAAACCCCAGGAATTAGGCAAACTAAGCAATTCCTTAAAATATCGTCGATTAAACTGTTACGAGACCTGCTATCTCAAAGTCGAGAAACGACAAGGATGATGGTGGGTATGCTGACGGGACATTGCAGGATAAGGAAATATATGCACACATTTGGCCTAGCAGACGACAGCCTATGTAGGTTCTGCCAGAAAGAAGACGAAACTGCGGAGCACATACTCTGTGAGTGTGAAGGCCTAGCAAGGGTGCGGTTTCACCTATTAGGAGAAGAAAAACCGAGGGCAGAGAGCTATGCGAAGGGGATGGCGTCCAGGCTAATAGGTCTAATAAAAACGATAAAGCTGGATACCATACTCTAAATATAGGGAGCACCACAATAGATCTGCAAAAGTCGCAGTGGGATAGGATATAAAAACCACTCCGTCAATAATCTAATCTAATCTATAGAGTTGAGTTAGCTGGTAGGGCCTAATGCAAATTAGAGGATGTTGAAGAAACTGTAACATGTCTATCGCCATGCTACCTTTCCTTAGTTTAACGTTCGAACCCTAAAATCAACATTACCACTACCAAACCGACCCCTACAATAGAACGCACCTGAAACAGAACCCTTACAAAACAGAACCCTTACCAACAAGAACGCAACCGTCCAACCGGAAACAACTGTCAACCCCATTTATAAATTAAGACACAAGTCCTGTTTCTTTCGTTCTTCAGACGAAACCCTTAGTGGCAAGTTGTCTGCAGAATTTGTACAATCCATTTCTCTGATTTTATGTGGGCGGTGCTGAGTGCGTTGTTGAGGCTCGGAGTGGGTGTGTCTGGTGTGTACGGCAAAGGGAGAGGAGGAAATAGAAGGATAGGCGAGGAGGCTGTGTAAGAAGACTGTGAGGAAGAGAGAGCAATGCGGAATGAATTTAGCGAAAGATAAAAAGGTGGGATAGCTCGTAAAGACAAGGGAGTTTGGAGAAATGGTGAAGGGTTAGAAAACTCGTATGGAGGAAGTGTGGAAATACCTAGGTATGTGGTTGGATAGCCAACTATTCTTCAAGCAACATATGTCTAAGGCAGCATACAAGGCGAAACGGCAGATGTAATGTAAAAGGGCAGGGAGAATGGAAGAGGAGAGTTGAGGCACATAGAATAACAGTGGTCCAACTCAATTTTTTTAAAATATCTGTTCTTTATTGTAAATACTTTATCTAATGTGTATCTTTCAGTATAAAGGTGGGCTATCTCCATATTTTGACTTTCTGCAAAAAGATGTTATGGAGATAGCCCACCTTTATACTGAAAGATACACATTAGATAAAGTATTTACAATAAAGAACAGATATTTTAAAAAAATGGAGTTGGACCACTGTTATTCTATGTGCCTCAGTTATTGGTCGGACGATTCAGGAAAGTATGCTTTATGAAGCGGATAAGTGTGGTGAGAGAGCGGGTATCCATGTAAGAATAAGGCCACTACTGAGAGAGGAATGCTGTTGAGGGTGGTATAGGGGTACAGAACAGTGGGTGTAATAGCAGCAGCTCTGCTGTCGAGGTCATTCCCTTTGGACTTGGTGGAAGGGTGCAAATTCAGAATTTTAATGGAGGAGGAAATGGAGATGAGGTGGGAGGGGTATGAAGGTGTTTTATAAAAATGGCAATTAGCAGTAGGAGTAAGTGGATGGTCCGGAAGTTTGGGTGGTGAACTACTTCTTGACCCAGGTGCTCACTGGTCTATGGGTCCAGGGTGGGACATAAGGGACATAAGATTGAAAAGAGAGAGACTGGAATGTGCGACAGGTGTGAGGTGGTGGATGATTAGAGACACGTGTTTAGATGTTGGAAGAACGAGGAAGTGTTAAAGCAGTTGGAGAGGAAACTTGGAAAAGCATGATGGAGATGATGTTGAGGGGAGAAAGAATGGATAGAAGCAGTGTTGGGTATGGTTAAGGAACGGGAACATGCTTGATGACGTGAATGGTATGATTGTATGACGAAAGGATGTGAAGTTTGCTAGGGTAGTGATTCCGATGCGAGGGTAACGGCGAGCTTTGAGATGGGTTTGGTTAATAGGCATCCTCTGGAGGATGATTCCAACACACTTAAGTTCTGGTCAAGAACCCATCGAATATGATTTTCCCACCTCAGCCCGAAATCTTTATGGATAATTTAGAAAACAAAATCTTGAATTCTAGTTTTAAAAACAATATTGTATTTTGGTATAGATATGTTGATGATGTGTTAGCAGGTTTTGTAGGTAGCAAACGACAATTAGATCAATTTTTTAATTATATTAATAACTTACATCCCAAAATTAATTTCACTTAAGAAGTTGAAAAAAATAATTTAATTAATTTTCTAGATTTGAGAATTGAAAAAGTTAATAATTTATTAAATTATTTAATATATAGAAAACCAACACAAGCAGATGTAACCATACCACCATATCATTCAAATCATCCTATATCACATAAATTAGCAGCTTATAATTCTATGATACATAGAGCATTTTCAATTCCAATGAACAAAAATAATTATAATAAAGAAATTGAGATTGTAAATTAAATAGCTACATCTATTTGCTATCCAATACATTTGATAAATAAATTAATTAATAAGAAAGAACAGAAAATGTCACTACAACTAATCTTCCCTCAACAACCTAAAGAAATTAAAAGTTATAAAAGTATTACATATTGTGGAAATATTTCTAATACAATTTCAAAAGTAATATTTTCGGCAACATCTGCATTAATTTCATTCAAATCACACAATAATGTTGGTACAAAATTGTTAAATGTTAAAACAAAATAACCTAAATTAAAAAAATCTAGTGTTTACAAAATTAATTGTCCAAAATGTAATGCTGTATATGTAGGTCAAACACAAGAAAATTTTTAAATAAGATTTAATGAACACTTAAGAGCATATAGATTAAAACAACCAGATAAGTCAAACTATGCAAAACACGTTCATGAACATCCACACTCACTCATACACACCAATGACATTCAAATATTACATATTTGTGATAAAAAACAAAATTTAGATTTCCTCGAAGAACTTGAAATAAAAAGACATCTAGCAGATCAACAATATAAAGTAGTTAATGAACAAATAAATCTTGGAAGTTCACCACTATTAAACTGTTTACTTTGATTGAGTTTTCATTTTATACATAGATAAGACGTAATTGTAACACAAATATATTAAGTTATTGTAAAGATCAGAATGATATAGTTTTTTCCTGGTTTTTCTATATCATTGCACAGTTATACTGATCTTAGAGGGAAATACATCCAGGATAATCCCTTAGGGCTAATAACATCTAGGCTTTAATATTGTTATGTCTTATTACTTCCATACTTGGTCTAGCCTTAATACTACCTAATCAACATCAGGTACCTAGCTACAAACAAACAAAATGTAACTTCAATATGTCAATCTGACGATGCTAGTTCTATAGCGAAACGGCCGTCATTACATTTAAAATATTTTACGAATAAATAGTGAAAGTTAATTCAACCTTTTAGTTACTGTTCTTAATACAAAACCGCTTAGTAGATCAATTTAAAGGTTTGTAAAAAACTAAGTCGTTATGGCGACTATAATGATGAAAATTGAATGAGTTGCTGTTTAAATAAAAATTTAAAATTAAGTTACAAATTTGCTTGAATGCACACAGAATCCCAAAATCTTTGAAACTTATAAATTGTATTTGGTGATAAATATTAATTTATACTTAATTGAAAAATCAAACCAAATCGATAGACTAATATCTAGATTTCTATTCAAAACAGATTTTTCTTAATCTTTTTAATTATGCCACCAAAAAATCACTCCGTATATGAAATGATATAAAACAAAAAGGGATGTTTAAAATAATTTCCTTCCGCACCTAACGATGAAGCAAAAAACAATTCTAAACATAATAAATAATATTTGACATTATCTAAATCTAATGTCACCATTATAGTTTATTATATAAGTACTTGCGATACTTTATTAAAGACAAATAATCATAACAGAAGAAGATGGGACACAAAAAATGCGGTAACAATTCATGCTCATTCAACAATCAATCAAGCAGCTTGTCAAATTTAATAATGGATCCAAATACGCTCAATTAAAGTTGATTTATTTCTTACGAAAGTTTTGTCGTGGTCTAGTCACACATAATGTCACTGGGAAGATCTATGAGTAATTTAAAGCTTACATTTAATTGGGTATAATGAAGTATTGTTATTTAATTTTCAAATTGGTTTAAAATCGATAAAATTAATTAAAATTATGTTTAAATATTATATAGGTAGGTAATACAAATATGGTAGTTCGTTGGAGTACTTACCGTCGAGTTGCTAGTAAATGTCACCTACTGACGTAAAATCTGTCACGGTAAACTGTCAAAAATGATCAATCATGCAAAAAATAATTTTTATATTTTGCACTTATAAAAATCTTCATTATAAAACGCATTGGCGTATCGTAATGTAACTTTTACGCACGCAAATTTTTGTTTTAAATGGTTGGCAACATGAGTGAAGTATATAATGACAAGATTATTGACAGTAACATTTGTGGCTATAATAGCAATTTATTAATTTTTTATTGTTCTTTAAGAAAGTTTTTATGAATATGAATATCATCTTTTACTTATATAATATATTATTAGTCGTGTATTAGTCATTTTAAAATATTTGAAAACATTAACATTTCATAATTTAAATGTCAAAACTGTCAATTGTTATAACTAACACAGTGCTACCGACATACTTTTTAATATCAAAATTTTCGTAATTACATAAAAATAATAAATTAATTTAAAAAATGATAAAATGGCAAAATTTAAAAACTATATTAAAAACAACTTATTTCATATGGCTGTTGTGGCACTCGTTCTTTAAAAAACTCATCGCTTCGCGATTCGTTTTTTAAACTTAAACTCGTGTCATAACAGAATTCCATATGAAATGCGTTGTTTAATATACTATTATTGCATTTATTTGGGATAACTATTATTTATTTAAATCTGCCATTTTTACCGTATTATTTATTTTTTCCAATTTTTGATTCTCCTCTCCTATTGTATGTGATAACTAATATAATATTATAGTCAATAAGTTTTTTATTCTATGCGGCGAAACCATCAATGTACTAATTCAATTTAGTTATTAAAAAATGTAATTTTATTGGTTTCTTTTATAAAGAAATCCAGTTCAAAACTGAATATCATTATTAAAACTGAAAATGGGCATTTCAGTAACTATTTTTCGTATGAGATTAAAAACAAATTTATAAAGGTTTTAGGTAAAAAATTAAACATACATTGGCAAAGTAAAGATGATGTTTTTATATTATTTCTTTTATTGATAGATAATATAATCAAAAAAATTAACTACAGATGTTTAACTTAGATATATAAAGTATTTTCCTGAATATTAAAATTCCAAACACACTTTTGATAAGGAAATAAAAGAAAAAGTAACATATTATTATTAGAAAAATGGTGGTCAGTCACGCAGATATAGTCACGGAAAAGACCACATTTAATGTTTGAATTTTAAATTTTTTTGCAACGCATAATAAAATATTTATAAACAAAAACCAACGCAATCAACAGTTCTTTAGGTTTTATCCAGTTTTATTCAATAGACCGAAAAATTGAACCCTCTTCTTTACCAACATTTTACGATTTAAAGGAAAACTACAATACTGTGTTTTTACGAAAAAAAATGTTGATTTACGCTCATCAATAAATCCACCTACATATACCTGTCTATTTCCTTCTGCATATCCTAACAGATTAAAAGATAAAACATGTATATAACATGTCTGCCTACACCGTAACAGAGTGATAGTTTAGGATCTGTCTTTACAACTTTTCTATAGCTGTCATAAACCGCTTTCTACTACCGAATTTACAGGTTACGATTTTGACAACTACCAGAAGTTGATTAAATTCTGTTTTATCTGTTTACCTACTAGCGATTTTTATGTACTCAAGTAAAAATTTACGTGTTTCTTAAACGTATAAGAGGTGCTCAAAAAGGTCAAAAAAGTAATATCCTGAATAATAACACAAAATTTAAATAGAATTTTGTTTCGAACAAACTATGCTATCGAAATTAAGTTTGTATGATGAACAGACTACAAGACTACACGTTTTAAATTTTAGTACAACTAAATAGTAAAATTATTTGCCTGTACATTGACGAGTATATTAAATGGTCCGAGTATAACCATATCTTATCTAAAAGATTATTATCTGCATATTTTAGGATTAAAACAATTTCCAAGGAACTAACAGTTTAATAGCACAAAAGGACAAGGATAATTTTTTTAATTTCACGAGAATAGACTAATACAGAGTATGTGTAGTTATTTAAGGTATTGGTGGTGAAGGGGACCGAAAAAACTTACAGTAAATTTCGTAAAGTTTCGTAATGCAATTAATTTACCAGAAGAGTTGCAGAAAATATATTCAAGTGATAAAGGTAATGATTATTTACAGCAGACTCCAACTTTCATTAAATTTATTGTATTAACCCTTACTCTGTGGAAGTCCATCTTACTAAGAATAATAAATATTTGTTTAAACTTAACTTCCTCGTTTTATTAAAAAATTCGCTTTTGAATTTAAGTAAAGTTTTTTTGACATTCTGTGCTAGGGTAGTTCCCAGTTTGGATTATGTTGAAGTGATTTAGGCATATGCCCTACATTTCCTTCACTGACCATCCTTAGGAATGTCCTTTTTCTTACATTTTCTACAGGAAGATGTAGAGGTGTAAGGTTTAGTATTACTTCCAGTGCCGCCGTTGGACATGTTCTCATTGCTCCTGTGATGCACACACATGCTAATCTTTGAAGTTTTGAAAGGTTTTCTTTCGTTGTCCTAAATTTAGCTCTTTCTCCCCAGACAGCGGCTCCATAGGTGACTATTGGCCGTACTATAGTTGTGTAGATCCAATGCAGTATTTTTGGTTTACATCCCCAATTCTTCCCTGCAAGGGATTTGCATATCATCAAGGCTTTGTGGCCTTCCTAATTACTTCTTTTTCTTTTTGGTTTCATAGTAGTTTATTGTCTAGTATTAAGCCTGGGTATTTTATCTATGTTTTCCATTCTATTGTTGTTCCTTCTAGCTGGACGTTTCCTAGATTCAGTTTCGTTTTGCTGGTGAAAGCAATTAGATTGGTCTTGGTATGATTGATGTTGAGTCCCACTCAATTGCACCACTCTTTGGTGTATTATAGACCTTTCTGTACCATTTCACACAGTGTGTGTTCAAACTTGACTCTGGAATATACGACAATATGATATGGTTATTGGTTGTCCCTAGTCATTTTAAGAACAATCAGTAACTAATCTACAAACTGACTCGACTAACTCAGAGTTGGTGTCTGGTAGAGTGGTCGTGGAAAAAAAAACAAGGAAAATTTGATTTAGTAATTAGCTATTATATTATTATTCTGTCAAGGTGGAATGATAAAAGTAATATTTACATGACTACAATGATTGTTATGGGACCCACGTAGTACTAGGTGGTTAACAACATATCTTCATTTATGTAGGTAAGTATTATAGATTTAATTATTTCTGGTAAGTAGAAAATTATGAATTATATTAATCGATAAAATGGTTTTAGGTAGACCAGCTATTGTATTGGCTTTTGGCAGAATATAGGTTTGTTTAGTTACCAGGTGTAGCAATCTCTGGAACAAGGTACCAATCCTGGAACTTCTCCACAGGAACAATATAATGGATGGCAACTATACTAATTGATGGAAGTCGGTTAATCACAGGTAAATTAAGATGGTAATTGGCCTAAAATCAAGATATGACCTTTTAAGAGAAGCCTCGACAAAGAAAATAGTGTGCTTACCGTATATGGCAGCGGCCTTAAGAGTTAAGTAATTTTGTTATCCACAATGGGTGTATATAGTCTACTTCGACTTAAGATGATTACTTAATCTGATCTTAAATGGGTATTTGTATTTCTTTTTCAGAATCCGTATTAAATACGTAATGGGAACCTCCTGGCTTGAGTTCCAACAAGAAAGATAAAAGTGACAGCATGAGGAAATGAGAAAGACGTAATGGGAACCTCCTGGCTTGAGTTCCAACAAGAAAGATAAAAGTGACAGCATGAGGAAATGAGAAAGACAACGTTATTTCCTTTCCACAACTAGGCAACCTTTGGTGACAATAGCTTACCATAGTAGGCATACAGTACAATTTAATTTGTTATTAATTAGAAGAATAGAGTTCAAGGTCAATGTTTGTTAATTTGTGTGATTTATAATAAAGAAGAATTAAGTTCATGGTCAAATATTTGTAGTGCAAGATATAAACAATGATATTTAATAAAAATAATTTCAGAAAATGGTATGGATTCGAACTGTAAGTAGATTTATTTGTTAAATAGTTATATTACATGATCAAACAATTAAAATAAACCTGTAACAAATATAGTCGGCATACCCTTGGCAGGATATACCGAGGTCTGTCAGACCGCGCAAGAGTTCATCTACTGTGAGGTTCCATAAAAGGGGTGATAGTACTTCCCCTTGGCCCATATCCATTTCTACTCTTCTTGAAGACGAGTAGACGAGATATCCCAGTTGTTATCATTTAGTCTAGTCCTCTTTCTTCAAGTGCTTTCTTTACCACTTCATGTGGCATGTTATCAAATGCGCCTTCTATGTCCAGAAAGGCACATATTGTTTCTTTGCTGGCAAGCGTATGTTGTATTTTGCTGGTCAGCTGCATTAGAGCAGTTTCTGTAGATTTTCCTGCTTGATACGCATGTTGTTGAGGATGCAATGGTCTCCTCTCCATTATTTCTATCCTAATGTAGCTATCAACCATTTTTTCCATCGTTTTTAAAAAAAAAGATGAGGCTGATAGGTCTTAGGGATTTAGGGATCGTTGTGTCCCTTTTTCCTGCTTTTGGGATGAAGGTGACCTTCGCCCTTCTCCAGTTCTAGGCAGTTTCTGCTAATCCTCGCGATATGAGGCAGCAGTTCCTCTTGTCCCTTCTGTAACAGTGCAGGAAAGATACCATCTACTCCTGGTGTTTTAAAAAGTTGGAATGTGTTTAGTGCCCATTTCAATCTTTCATCGTTGCATATGTGTCTAGCCATTGCAGTGATTTCTTTTGGTTGGTCTCCTATATAATTCTCTTGGAGAATTTCCAGGAGTACCACTTCCCGGAAAATTAGTTTCAAGTAAGAGTTTCGGTCTTTCTTCCTCATTTTCCGTGAAGCTTCCGTCTGGCTTTTGTAACGCCATTACCGAACCTACCCTTCCTGAGTTTCTATTTCAGATTTCAAATTTTTACTGTTTTCGATTATGAATTGTTTTGGACAGTCGTGAAAAAGGAAATATTTCATAGAATAAACGTGGAAAAACTATAGTACGTTACTTTTTCACTTCATACGTAATAGGTTAGTTACAATTCACGTAATGTACTATTATTTGATTTGAAACTTTTTCACAAAAAAATTAGTAATTTCTATAAATGGAACAGTCTGTGACCAAAACTTGTTTAATATTATATTGGCATATTATTTTATGTCCCTGTCGTGAATTGAGATGAGTAAACTTTATCCTCATTTAAGTTGCAGAAATGTTGGGTCAGGTTGGTTTATCTTAATTGTCTTTAGACTTTCTTACTATCTAATTCTTGCACATTATGTGCTATTGCTTTCGATCTCTATCAGTTTTTTTTTAATCTCCACTTCCTGTAATATTAGTTGTTCGTTGTGCGCCAATTTGTAACCATATTATTACGTTGGACGTCAATTTGTAATATGATTTACCTGTTGATAGTGAATTTATAAAAATATTTAGTTAACTTTTTTGAAAAAATAACAATATACCAAAAGAAAAAATGTAATTTACAATAAAACAACCATTAATCTTAATTTCGTCTTTAATTAGTTGTAAAAGATACTTCAATAATTAACAAAATTTATAAATGTTTATCACAGCAAAAATTATAATAGTTAAATACCTCGGCTAGGGGTGAGTAAGTTCATTAGCTCTGACTATAGTACAATATTTGGTTCTTTAAGAAATTATAAGGGCGCCACTGAAATCTTTTTATTTTTTATGATACTAATGAAGAAAGTTGTTTTAAGCTGAGTTATTTAAATAAGTATCATAAGATGACAAAAAGATGTCATTGGTTGATCCAGAAGAGGGTGGTCCCGTGAAGGGCACCAATGTAGAACCAATCAGCGGTAATTCGGTAGTAGCCCAGTAATGTCTTTGAACTTGAAATTTGTAATGTCTTTTAACTTGAAATTTGTAACGTCTTTTGACTTGAAATTTGTAACGTCTTTTGGTATTGTATATTCCAATGCTGTGTATAACACCAATGACAATAAGAGAATGAATCGTGGTTTAAGGCTATGCCACATTAAAGATCGCGTATAAAGTTGGAATTACTGACAGGAATCGTTTATAATAATTAACATGTTAAGAACTCTATACAATAGATGGTGTTAGTGTTAGCCATATAATTAATTTAAAAATACTACGTTTTTAGTTAACATATCATGTTACATTCCATGGATTTTTATCTTTTAGAAACTTCGGATACAAAAAATAGTAATGTTATTGAAACCTTTGTTTTTTTTTATTATTATATCATTTTGGTAGCTGAATAAAAATGACATTTATGGAAATTGAATGGTAATTCTATTAAAATTTTCTACGGCCATATTTTTAAAGATACTTTCAAAAGAAAACGAATATTATGACATATTTTGTCATTTATGGTTCACCCTCGATACTTAATTTACTTTCAGTAAATAATTTATCCCTAATTGTAATAAACACCCCCAGAAAATCGCATTTGAACCCTCTTAGTATTATATTAATAAAAAATGTATACCTACTATACTGGGGATGCACCTGCAATATTTATTAGCAATTTTTCTGCACTGATATTGAACAAATTTTGATTTATCCAGGGCCATAGGGTGTCGTCAACGAAGCACATGTTGATGGAATACAGTGGCTACTCAGCCAACCGCACTGAAATATTGATGTATTTTTAATATTAGCATATGAATTTAAATAAAAATAAAATAATAAAATTTCGAACGTTACAAAATAATTTAAATAGGTATATGGAAAATATGATTTACAAAGCTGCCAAGCCTTGTTGTTATACGTAAATATAGATTTTAAATTCCTTATATTTTAAAGCAGAATATAATACAGACTGTGGACCAAGAAACTAATAAATTGTGTTTATTGTTTATCTAGTTTTTTATCCTGCTTAAAACTGATAGTATTTTATGCTATCTATCTATCTATCTTGTTACGTAATAAGAGACTATTTCAGTATCGTTAGTTGTCATTTTAATAATTATTAGGTTAGATTCTTCTTTGTCTTTGGTCTGTTCTCTTTCGGTTTCGTGGTCTAGCCTCTAGAGTTTAAGAGTATTTTCCATGAAGTTTAAAAAATGGTAGAAAAACGAAAAAAGGTATAAATTAAATAAAGGTGGGCATTTTAACTTTAATTCATTGTAATGTTCATTTTTCGTTCTTCTTCTGGAGAAAAAATAAATAGTATTGATAGTATGGCAAAACATAATAGTTACATAGCTTTACCAAACAAACTTCTAATGATTGACCTTGGGATTTATTAATTGTCATTACTAAGGCATGGAGCACTGGGACCTGAAAACGTTGGGTGGCAATGATTCTGACAAATACAATAAATTAAGGAATTTACTTGAATAATTAACTGCTTAATGTGGAATGAAAATCCACAATGCTGGCATCCCTTTGGTTTAATGGACCAATATTATGTTTTTCATACTTATCATTACTATATTTGTTTTTAGTGGGATATTTTCCTGTTTGGAAGTTCGTTCTACGAACTTTAACTTTTTTGATATTCTCCATTACATTCCCTATTTTTCCTATTGGGGTTTAAAATTTAAAGAGAATGTTACAATTTCCCACTATTTCCATATCGGTCTCTACTTTTTGAGATGTTATGACAAGTAAATTATTATCCCTTAAAATTTTTTTCATCTACTGTGTATGTTTTTAATCTTTTGTCTCACGACTTTTTACGGTAAGTTTTTGTTCATTTATTACATTACGTTTGATAAAGAATTTCCTCATCAATTTAACTTGAATGTCAATTTAGTATTAGACGAGGTTTTTGTGAATTGTTTTTTGACTTGTTCTCATCCTGTCAGTATTAATTATAAATTTATAGATATTTTTGAAAATTTTATCATTTTCTGACTCTTAAATGTTTAATGTAGACTCAATTTTAACAATGTTAACTTTATTACATTATTTCAGTTTACTTAATTGTTTAAACAATATTTTGTAATTCATATCATTATTCATGTTCATTATTTTATTATTTTGATATGGTTTGATATTTGATTGTAACTTTCCATATTATCTGTATTATTATTGTTATCAATTTGTAAGGAAGTGTATGGAATTTTTAACTTGATACAGTACTTTTAAGATCCTCTTTCTATTATTTTGTAATTATTTCAGCCTGATGATGGTCCTATAGGACCGAAACTAGTTGCAACAATTAATAAAACAGTTGTGCGATAGACTTTGAGTTTCCTTTGAACCATTTCTGATTCTTAAATTCTTGCCTTCGCACCATTTTTTAAAACTTTGGTAGGTATTTTGATAACAGATTTTGTATTTTTCGGGAATAATTGCGGAACACCCTTCTTCCCAAGCCCGTTCAATATCTTCAAATTCACTTTTGCTCATTTTTTAATTTATAATAATCAAAATTGTACTTAAAATTATTGACAATTAAATAAAAACTCAATTCTTCATTGTTGTTATGCATCTTAGCTACTACCTAACAACCAAAGCATCTATCTTGATAAAATGAATGAAACTAGTCAATATAACGAAAATCTTTAATTTTATAATTTATAATGGTATCAATCGTGCAAACCTATTTTCAAATTTTAAATAATCCGTTTGGAGGAGTTCGAGTCACAACCGCAATAAAAAGAAGTTCCTTCTGTAACATTATCTATGTGTCTGTCTGAACATTAGAAGGGGCCGTAATGGCTCTTTGGACTTTTTTTAAGTTGTGGAGAAAACTTTTATCTAAACCGCAGCTTGCAAGTGGAGATCGTTTTGTAGGAAGCAAAACTTTTACGATACATTGTTTGAGCTTTTGTTGTTTAAGAAGTTAGCATATTAGCGGGTTTCGGATTAAAGATAACAACGAACAGGAAAACATTTAGACCAAGCAAGAGATATTAAAATTCGGTTTTATTTATGGTACATATTCGATGGTAAAGAATAAATATTAATCAATTTACACTTTTTTGAAGCAAAAAAGAACTTTACAGGTTTTTCTATTAACTCTATTTTAAACTAATCATTACGTATTTGACAGCAGTTAGGTGATCGTTCATTTAGAAACACTTCTGAGGATTAAAACAAAAATAAAAAAAGATTGTGTAAATATGATCTCATGAACAAATTAAATTGTTTTAAAACCGAAATAAGTAAATTTTCTTTACAAATTCAATATAAAATCATAATAAAATCACAAGCTCTTGGTCCTAGTCAAATAATCATTTAAATTTGGAATATATTAAAAAGAAAACACTGAACGTTTAGACGTATTTAATATGTATTGTACGACGTATAGCCTGGTCTAATGAAAATAAAGAAAAGACTAACCGCATCTAAGGTAAATGAAACTTTCTTAAGAGTGTTTACTATAATATTGAACAATGATAAAATCTTTCTTCTTTAAATATCTCTTTCATAATTTTGCCGTAAAACTTTGCGTAAAAACAAACTTTAAAATCATCGTCAACAAAAAAGGGAAATTCAGTTTTAATAGTTTTTAGCACTTATTATAATTAAATCTGAAACAATGGCATCAGAACTGTTCGCATAATATGTTACGGTAATGGAATGTTTAATAAATAAGTGAATGACAATTCTGATTATAGTTGTCACTTGCAAATACGAATGGGAACAAAATTTGCAAATTTGCTAAACGATTCTTTTTATATATTTTTTTATATTTCACAATAAAAATAGAAAACCAACAAATATTTTATTCTTAGACATACTAGGAACACTGATACATACCTACTTGAATTTTCTATCTATAGGAAACCTACCACTACATATCTGACTATTAACTATAATTCTAATCACCCTTTTTCACCTAAGATAGCTGTTTTTAATAGTTTGTTCCATAGAGCCTTTAATATCCCTTTGTCCCCCCTTTTATTTAACCAAGAAATCAATATAATTAAACAAATTGCCATAAACAATAATTTCCCTTTATCATTAATTAAAAGAATATACAATAAATTTTATTATATATTTAAGCTGATTTTGTAATGAGTAGGTTATTTTAATACACTTTATTTTTGATTGATTTTAAAGCTAAAATGTTATTTTTAATAATTTGATTTTGACTTTTTAATTTATCTGGTTTAATGTCTCTAATAAGATTTGCTATTTGCAAAACACCTACTTGAACATCCAACCTACTCTCTTAAAAACCGATGACATCCAAATACTACACACTTGTGATAAAAAAAACAAAATTTAGATTTCCTTCAAGAACTTGAAATAAAAAGACATCTAGCAGATCCACAATTTAAAGTTGTTAATGAACAAATAAATCTTGGAAGTTCTCCACTATTAAACTGTTTACTTTGATTGGGTTTACATTTTATACATAGATAAGACGTAATTGTAAAACACAAATATATTAAGTTATTGTAAAGATCAGCATGATAAAGTTTTTTTCTGGTTTTTTTATATCATTGCACAATTATACTGATCTTAGGGGAAGTACATCCAGGATAATCGCTTAGGGCTAATAAAATCTAGGCTTTAATATTGTTATGTCTTATTACTTCCATACTTGGTCTAGCCTTAAAACTACCTAATCAACATCAGGTACCTAACTACAAACAAACAAAATGTTACTTAAATGTCATTCTGACGATGCTAATCCTAGCGAAACGTCATTGTAATTTAAAACATAATTTTTTCAAATAAATTTGGAAGTTACGTTCTAACCAAGAAGTTTTTATTATTCTTACGCTGAAATGAATTTACATTTACTAAGAATTTCATTATTTTTGCTTATTTATAGATTTTAGACATTTTTTTTAATAGCATGTATATATTTTTATTGTTTTATAGAAAAATACGAAAACGACAAACAATTGCCTCGGTAACCTATAGTCGATTTAGAAAGGACAAGGAGTAATAAATCATTCATTTAAGTAGATTTCATAGACGCACCAAAATATATTTTAAGAGGGTACACCGTAAGGTACATTTTGTATTAAACGAATGAGTTGCAGCTATGCTAAAGAATATACGATTTAGGTAAGAGGTAACGGGATGTACTAATTTGAATAAAAAAAATGATAGAGGTACATAAATTTTAGTAAGTTTAATAAAGAAAGGCAACACAGTTTATTCATAATAGAAAACAAACCAATCGGTAACAATAATTATTTTATATATTTTTTTTTGTTTTTGTTTTTAACCCAGTTTTCTTATCGGGAATATTATTTTAAAAGAAAGTAGGTACATTAAATCAGTACTTAGTATTAGTTCTTTGAGTAAAGTTGTATGAAGTTGTATGGTTTTCATAATATTGTAAACAGTTGGAATATATTTAAAACATTTGTTGAATGTTAATTGTGCAAGTACCAAACAATGACGATAAGCCAAGGACCATCTAAACGACCAAAAACAGGTCCATTATCTTTAAATGAAAAAATTCTGATATTGAATTGTTATATATCATTGAAAAACAAGGATCCAAGTGCAAGTGTTGATGATATTGTGGAATTAACGGCTGCTATGTTGTGTATTGCTAAATCAACAATTTATAGATTACTAAAAGAAAGCAAGAATGGAACTCTTCATCCCCCTAAAACTCCTTCAGGCCGAAAACCAATTGAGATCGATGAGTCATTAAAACAAAGACTAAGGCGTAAAGTCCATGGATTTTACTTACGAAAGGAAATTCCAACACTTGACAAAATTATGACATCAGTGCAAGAAGATACGGACTATACAAAATTCTCCAGAATTACATTATGCAAACTTTTGAAAGATGTGGGTTTCAGATATACAAAACATAATAGAAAATCTTTCTTGATAGATAAACCGGAAATAGTTTTTTGGAGAAGAGACTATTTCAGAAGCATTCGACATGCCAGAGAACAAAATTTGAAAATCTTCTACTTAGACGAAACATGGATAAATGCTGGATATACAGTTTCCAAATCTTGGCAAGATGAAAACATTAAAAGCGGAAGGCAGGCATTCGTGGAAGGTTATTCGTTCTGGAAAAGGAAAAAGACTTATCATTCTCCATGTTGGAAGTTCTGAAGGTTTTGTTGATGGTGGATTATTAACTTTTATTTTAAAACGCACGGGGGACTATCACGAAGATATGAATGGGGATGTCTTCGAGGAATGGTTTGTTCAAATGTTGGATCTAATTCCAAAAGGGGCTGTTATTGTTATGGACAACGCAAGTTACCATTCACGGTTACGAAAAGCATTGCCCACAAGTCGTTGGCCTAAAGCAGAGCTTTTGGAGTGGCTTATTTCGAAAAATATTAAGTTTCCAAAAGTTCCACTAAGGAAAGAACTTTACAGAATTGCAAAAATGAACAAGAATAAATACAAAACCTACATTGTAGAAGAAATGGCTTCTTCTCGTGGTATATCAGTTCTTCGACTTCCCCCTTATCATTGTGAACTTAATTCCATAGAATTAATATGGGCTCAGGTAAAGGGGGAAGTTGGAAAAAAAATACTACTTTTAAAATAAACGATGTTGTGAAATTGTTTGAGAGTGCTGTAAGTCATGTTAGTAAGGAAAATTGGACAAACTGTATCGAGCATACCGAAAACCGTTTACACTACCACTACACCAACACACACTTTTATATGCCTGACGCGCGTTTCGATAACCAAGTTATCTTTTTCAGAGACCGAAGGTATTTATTATTTATTTCTTATTATTTATTGCTTATCTGCTAATCCTTTAACAATGAAGAAACCCTAAACTTTGCTACAACTGAAACAAATACGGGGTCGATCTACCTGGTTTTTAGATTTACGGAAGAAATGTAATTTAAAGTAAGAGATTTATCAAAAATTTCATGGTGCTCCCAGTAAAGGTTTTGCATACTTAATTAGGGTTTATTACTCCTCGTACTTTTTGTACATACTATAGGTAGATGATTTTTTACGGGCCATTTATTTTTGAAAACAATGTGTTCTTACCCAAAAATCTTAAGAACTATTGGATATGTTGATTTGAAAAAAATATTCTTATGTAATATACATCATGTTTCATTAAAATTGAAATTATATTTAAAAATTAAAAACCAAAAAAACAGGTTATTTGAATTTTTTTTAAATGTTTGAACATCCAACCTCACTCTTATACACCAATCACATCCAAAAACTACAAATTTGTAATAAACAAGAAAATTAAGATTTTCTTATATAACTCGAAATAAAAAGACATCTAGAAGATCCACAATTTAAAGTTGTTAATGAACAAATAAATCTGGGAAGTTCTCCATTTTTAAAGTGTTTGTTTTGATTGAGTCTTCATTTTATACATAGATAAGACGTAATTGTAACACAAATATATTAAGTTATTGTAAAGATCAGCATGATATAGTTTTTTCCTGGTTTTTCTATATCATTGCACAGTTATACTGATCTTAGAGGGAAGTACATCCAGGATAATCCCTCAGGGCTATTAACATCTAGGCTTTAATAATGTTATGTCTTACTTGGTCTAGCCTTAACTACTTATCAACATTAAGTACCTAGCTAAAAACAAACAAAATGTAACTTAAATACGTCAATCTAACTAACTTAAAGCTGCTGTCATTGTAATTTAAAAACTAATTTTTTAATAAAACGTGGAAGTTAAGTTTAAACGAATAGTTATTTATTATTGTTAATTAGTTTTATTTATCCTTTATAATTAAAACTTCTGAATTAATTCATATCACTTAAAACTATTATTATGTCTCGGATAGATTAAAACTAAAAACAGGATCATGCTGTATTCTAATGAACTCATTATCTTTGCAGAAGGCGTTTTTGTCTAGTACTGGTTTGTATCATAAATAATAAATTATTCGTTATTATATAAATTTACCGAGTTTAACTTCATCAAATACAATGTTGTGATCCCACCTGAAATCATGCTTGTGGTTTCCACTCACATTAGGAAGTCGATCAGTGCGAATAAATTAAATGATTTACCATATAAAATAGGTTTATCTAGCGCATGTAACAATTAGATTTATGCATTATTGTTATTAGCATTATTTATTCACACAACATGTAACGGGTAACACATTTAAATGAGATTCGTCTCCCATTAGTTATCATTAAATTTTATGAAGTATATGGGCCGCTATATATTTATTATACACATCCGATACTCAATGAGGAATATATCACAGATGGTTAACATAATATATTTGCGGCGACTTAATTAGAAACACGTACGGTACATTAATTCGAAGCAGGGCAAAAAGTTTTAAAACAATTTTAGATGTAATTTTACATATTAAAATAAACTAATGTTATATATTTAGTTTTTGGCATTTTATTTTATAACAAATTTTTGAATATGTACCACAAACTAGATGTTAAATTGTTCTTTATACTAGGGGAGCCCTCGATGCTAAATCGGAATTTATTCGAGCTTCATAGAGACCTATTGGGTTAAAAAGCTTAGGTGATAAAAAGAAAAAAAATGTTATATAATTTACACCTTTTCATCGATGGGGGGAGCGGCTATACATTTTCAAAAATGTAAAAAAAACTGTTGCATGGACATACTCGAGCGCGCCAGATATTGATATCACGTATGACCTGCATATTTTTAAAAATGCACGTGTGTTAATCTGACGGTTTCCATGATGGGGGTGGTCGTACGTAAGGGTTGAAAATTGAAAAAAAAAATTATTTTCAAGCGCGTCAGATGTTTTGAGGGGAGGTTAAATGAACCTAAAAACTGTTACATAATAATCTGACGGTTTGGATGTGACGCAGACTCACGACCGTTATTAAAATTAGCAAAAAAAACTCGTCATTTTGAAATACTCAAGCGCGTCAGATTAAGATATATATGGTTTATCTTTATGCCCTAGACGCTGCAGTATCATAATCTGACGATGATCTAGATGGATTCGCCTAATCTGACAATTTAATTTTTTTTTTCTAATTAGTTAAAAGATTGCACTGCACTGCACCCTAGGGACTGCAAAAGTAATCCCTAAAAGTGTATCTTGTTTGACTAGCTGTGGCTCCATAGTAGTTGAAACAGATATTTTATCATTGTTTATATTTTTTTCGTGTTGTACTAGAGCTTCTTCAATATCTGGTTATATTGTGTAGTAGGCATGCATTTTAGATTAAAATGTCAACATTCTCAAGATTCACTTCAAAATTATATGATAAGTTCTCGGTTTCTGTCAAATTTGAGTATCTCCTCAATAAAGAATTCGAATATACTATAACCGCCGCGCCGTTATGTGACTAACAATTCGTATGTGTTCTTCGGAACAAGTATCCACTAACCATAGTTTAATTATTTTTTTTTCATACTGTACGGTAAAGTGCCATTTCCCGGACTCGTATGAGTCTGGGATATGACACTTTACGGTACACTTGTACTTTACAGTACTCTTCAATTCTTCCAATGTTGTTTGAAATAATAAATGAATCAACATAAACTAAGCTTTTATTCTAGTTTTTAAATATTGACATTAATTGTACAACTGCTGTTGCCAGCAATATGTATTAATGGAGTTGTTGATGGATTTACAGTGTTTTCTGTAATCGCGGAAGACGTGTGGCTGTGATGTAGCACTTCAACAAAAGTTTCGCCCCTTTGGATCATTCTTGCAATCTTGTTTGTGCCTTAAATCGCTTCTTTCATGTACTTTTTTGTAACTCAAGAACTCTTCCATCCACCGTATCCCCTTTTGAAGCAATGACTTGCATACTTTTCTGGTTGGTCTAGTTTTAAGAACTCAGCTATTTTCTTGGGTGCTCCGCCAACAGTATTCATACCAGCTCTTTGAGACAGACATTTTCCTTGTCTATAACTCACCAAAAAAGCTTTCGGAGGCGTGTTGCCATAAATTCATGTATTTTCTAAACACATCCAAATAGTGAACCTCATCACTGTTAATCACAGTGAAAGCTCGTCGAATATGCGTTTTTGTCTGGTTAATCTTAACTACTAGCTGAGTACCCGTATCCTCCACATTACCAACTTCTAAATTATAGATCTCTTCCCTTCGGCAACCTCCATCAACTCCAAGTAGTGCTATCACTTTGAGTAATAGATATTCTTTATCTGGAGCGTCCCTCATGAAGCTTTCAATTTGTTCCTTCGACTGGTTTGGCTGATGGTCTACATTTTGTAAAAAACCGTTCTTATCACATCCAAAAAGTAAGCCAACATCACATTTTTATCAGCACTACTTTTCAAATGGTGTTGTTCACGCTAGTTGCAAAACAGCGCATATTATTTTTCATATCTTTTCGCAGACTTAACTGGAATGATTTGCCCTATCGCTTTCGCAGTTTTCTCAGCAATTTCATCTAATTTCAGATCCATTTTCTTCGCAGATATTTCGTGTGTGCAGACAAATTCAATATGTCTGCCTGTATTTACATTGTTACTTGGTAACCGCTGTTAATTTTTTATTTATAAAACAAATCAATCATATTAAGAATAAATCAAGTAACATAAATTTTTCACAGCAGTCTACATGACTGCCTAATAAAATGATCAAATATGTCATTTCAGTTTCATATTTTATTGTTTTTAAAACCAAAGGCAGTATGAAAAAAAAATATAGTACGATACACGTGCGTGAAGTGATTATTACGGTACTAGATTAGATATAAATATATATAAACATCTATTTCGTACCGTAATAAGTTACTTCCCGGACTTGTAACGTAAATAACTATTATTTCATTGAAAATTTTTTTCATCTGTCAAATTTGATATTTCAACAATGTTCCGACGATTTTTTGATTGTTGTTTCAGCCAATGAGCATGCAATTAGGCGATAATTATCAGGTCTTTCAAAATAAATGCAGACGTAATTATATTAAACGTTTATTATTTATTGAAATAACATGAACACTGTTAAGCCTAGTTATTGAAATTCTTACAATTAAAATGCAATTATTAAAATTTATGATTGAACCAGTCGAAGTTTGTTGTCGGTCAGAAACAACGTTACTGGAAGAAGAAGTTGAAACTGAAAAATCACCAACCTCGCTGTTCTCACTGTTTCTCATTTTCTTTATTATTTCCTCATGAAACTCTTTATCAAGTTGTAAATAAGGTTTTATTGAATTGACATTTCCATGTCCCGTTATTTTCGTTAGCTGGTTTTCGTTTACCCCAACCTTGGCTAGATGGCTTACGGCAGTTGCTCGATGAGAATGGTTTGTGAATTTGAACTTTTTGCTATCGAGACCTGCTTCTTGGACAGACAGCTTTGTCCATTTTGCGATCTCGTTTCTACCAGCTGGGATGTTCTTGAACCATATACCACTATTTTGCCATTCTCGATTCGGTGTAAGAAACAGACGGTTCGTCTTCACGTTAGATCCTCGTTTTGACAAAAGTTTTCTGTATAATTTTGAAAAAAAGCATTGAAAAGTAAAATTAAATAAAAAACCCTTAATTTGACCTACCTAACGGGGAAGATGTCTTCATTACTAATGTTTCGGATTAACCATTTACTGTCCTCTAATCTACGGCCTCCTCCTTGGCAGGTTTTTGAAAATACTGGATTATATTCTATTCTATTTGCTTGTTCCATCATGAAACTTTTCTTCTTGAAAAAAATCTGTCAAACAGTTGACTGCCTCACCTCCTCGAAATGCTAGCTCATAAGAAATGAGATGAAAAAAATTTTTCTGCAGACCTTCCGGCTTGTTTTCATCGTAAAGCTTCAAAATTTGCAGCAATTCTTTGTGAGTAAAAACCGATGAGCTTTCTTTTCTCTTTTCCGGGTTCATTTGTAATATTTTGCGCGTAGCATCTCGGCCACTCCTAGCAGATTTAAATCTTACATCATTAAATGGATCTATTACTATACCGAAATCTTCGCAATATTTTTCCTGAACAAGTTTTGCTGTTACGTGCCACATTGTTTTCACTACACTTTTTTTATAGAAGGATCCATCCTTCTTGCGCATGTTGCTTGCCCAGTCCTTTAGAGTGAAGGCAATTTTTTCCACCGAGGTTCCTCGTTCTAATAAGTGATTTCTTTCAGCACAAAACTCTTGAAATTGTCTCCATACTGACATTTTTGACTTTTTCGTATTCGTTGTCGTAAGATTGTCTATATTCTTGTCAATATCTACAGCAGAAGCATTTCCAAATCGCGACATTGTACAATATTAGTCGCGTTCGGAATAAACCTCTCAGATGCGACCAGATTTTTATCACGTGACATCCGACGGATCTAAGCGATCTGAAATAACCGAACGGTTCCGATTTTTTCACATAACCTCACACTCACATTATTTATTTTCTACGAATAAAGAATAGAAAGGAAGGAACGTTGTCATATTTTAATCTAGCAAATAATCACAGGAAGTCGGCCATATTGAAGAACCAAATATGACTCATTCGAATCGTGACATTTGACATGTATAGTTTTTTCATGCTGTTTTATATATTATTTTCTGATTTAAGTAGTTAACCCAACTCTTGAATGGGAATTACTTTTCATCTGTAGGGTTCTATTTATCTGAATTATTAAAAATTAACAAAATATTTTAATGACAACCACATTGTTATCATAGACGTTGCTTTATTTTTCATATTGACCAACTAAGTCAACTATTTATAATTACTACTTAGAAGTTTTTAATCTAAATTTATATTCCTACAACCTTATGAAAATGTATATTACTGTACAGATAATTACAAGCGGAAAACAGTTATTTTTTTTTTAACAATTAATACGAGGCATAAGTATATAATACCCTGTGTGTGACACCACTGGTAAAACGGTTACTAACCTCGCAAACACTTTTAAACTATTTAAATTTAAATGACTTAATCTATGACAGATTAATCGCTTTTGTCGATCCAAATATATCGAGCAAAAAGATCGCCGTCCGATCGCTCAGATTTTCTTGCCGAACGATCTCGATTTACCTCCGACACATCTCGATGACATAAACGAACGATATGGAGCAATCGTAGAAGTCTGATTGCGATTCCGAACGCTATAATTGTTATCGCCACAGGTGACGCCAATGTGACAGCAACTGACAGTGACACAAAACGATTTGATTTATTCATAAACTTTTCTCATAAAAATTATAGTCGCCACAGTTGATGTCAATGTGACAGCAAATGACAGAGGCACAATACGATTTGTTTGATTCAAAAAATTTTCCTATAAAATATAACTCGTGCAATGAAAATGAATCGATAATTTTCATTGCACTAGTTAAATTACTACTGATTGTCGCTTTGTAAACAAAACTTTCTATTAATTATTTGCATAAATTATTTTATCATTTAATATGATTAAACTAAACATGTAACTATTTATTATTACATTATTTTGGATTTATTATTTTTTACTGATATGCAATTTCATAATAAATTAGTTCTATTTATCCTCATAAAGCCAACCTATACGTATTAAATTCTGTTCCGTAGGCGGTTTGACATTTCTTTTATAAAAAAACGCACCAGCTTTCTCATATTATTTACTTCTCATTGCTTCTGAAATCTGCTAGAATCTAGATATCTCATATATTTGATTCCCGGTCAGCGGACGACATTTTGATGGAAGTCTGGCAATTCATTCACCTCCTGGGAAATATAGGGCAAAAGGGCTCTCGTCATCATCGTAGGGCTATAGGCCGTCGCTCGTAAACGGGCCGGATGATAAATGGCAAGGTGACAGGCCAGACGATTTACTGTTTTAACGGTGTCAATTTTGTCATCGTTTGTCTGGTCTCAACGAAAACCGAGGTGTTACAAAGGCTCAGTAATATTTTGAAAGTGTCGACTGTCTGTTAGTAAACAAATATTTATCTACTTCTCTTATTGAATGACATAAATAATATATTAGATATAAATAGTATAAAATAAAATGGTTAAATTTACTTAATTTATTGCTTATATATTATTATTTATAGTTATGCTAGGTTTATTTTTGGCTAACGTATTTTTAATTTATATTTGCAGTAATTTTATTAAATTGTAGACGTTACCCATAACTCAAATGTGGATGGTACGAATAGTAGCAATAAAACCCAAAGTCAACCCACAGTATGTAATTTAATGAAAATCTTACATCAGCGACATGTTTCGGTCACAAGACCATCTTCAGGCTCTAAGAGAAGAACACAATGTGTCAGAATGAAGAGTTACAAAAGTAAAAATAAACTCCTGGACAAAATTAACGCATAATTTTTAAAAGTCGCCCTAGCCAAAAATAAGCATAAATTGGAAAACAAAAAATATTTATTTCTAACTCTAAGGTATTCGACAATTACAAAACGGTTTTTGTTTTAATTTGTAATTTCTACATTAAAAGTTACAGGGTGTAAACAAAAGTACGGAAGAAAAGAAAAAAATTAATTCAGAAAAACAGGGCAAAAAATGATTTCAGTAACGGGTATTGCCTCCTCTGGCTCTAAATACAGATTGGCAACGTCTGGGCATGCTTAAAATTACGTTTCGTATTTCTTGCTGCTCCAAATTTTGCCAAATTTCCACCAAACGTAAAGGAACCTCGTTCAGGTAGATAGGGGAGTCTGGTAGAGCTCGAAGACGCTTTTTGAGCAAATCCCATATTGGCTCGATCGGATTGAGATCCGGGCTGTTGGCTGGCCAATCCATGGTATTAATTTCTACCTCTACTAGGTAGTTTTGTACCATTCTTGCTACGTGCGGTCGTGCATTATCGTGCATGAAAATGAAATTGTCACCCACGAAGGGGGCAAAAGGGACGACATGGGGTTCTAAGATGTCCACGATATACCTGTGAGCATTAATACGGCCCCCCTGAACAATTACCAAATCTGTACGGGCTTCCAAACGAATGCCACCCCAAACCATAATGGACCCACCACCAAAATACTGTGGCTGTATACAGCATTGCTCAAATGGTTCTCGGGGCCTTCTTGGCATACAGACAAAATCTTGATTCATCTGAGAACAAAACATTGGACCATTCATGCTCATCCCATTCCACATGCCCCCTAGCGAATTCAAATCTAGCTTTTCGATGTGCTGGGGTTAAGGGAGGTGCTCTTGCAGGCACTTTAGGTCTCAAATCAGCTTCTCTGAGGCGTCTTCTAATTGTCCTACTGCTAATTTCTTGGTGGTATCGCGTTAAAAAATGTTGACGAAGCAAAGAAGATGTCACAAACCTTTGTCTTAGTGCCTGTAGGCGTAAAAAACGGTCTTGATTGGCATCTGTCATGCGTCATGCGACCCTGGCCTGGCCTCCTTAGGTTGCTTCTTGTTTCGCCAAATCTCCTTACCACTCGAGAGATCGACGATTGTGACACATTGAATCGTTCTGCCACTTGCATCTGTGAAAAACCTTCCTCTATTAAAGCAACAGCTGCGGCGCACTCTTCAGGGGAAAGATTCCGATTTTGGCAAGGTTGGACATTCATTTTAAAGTTTCTAAAACAATTGTAGTAAAAAACTTAATGCAAAGAGCAAAGAATTCAAAATAAGCAGAACAGTACAATATACCAAATGTACCTACCTGTTTTAGGAATTAATAAAAATTATTGATAAATCCTTATCGGACGCCCACAAAAAACTTGTTTCTTCAGGAAATATTGTTCGCAAATAATTATAGGCCAGTTAAATTAACCTGATTATTTTTTGACGTTTCTCGAAACCAATAGACATTTTCAGTTTTAGTAATTTATATACGTTCTAACAAATAAAAACATTAGTAAAGTGGGAATAATCTACTTACATTATTCCAGCGAGAATAATTCAATGTACATTGTTTTTATTGAATGACAACCAAATGACAACGTATTTTCTTGATCTGACGCGTCTGTCATAAATTTTCAAGAAATTCGTAAAATGAATCCCAAACATTTCAGTGAATCATCAGTCGAAGAAATAAATAATATAATCATTGAAAGTGCATGTAAGAATACCATGATAAGCAGCGAGTGGTATAAATGTGTTGAAATAAAAATATAAAACCTCAAAAGATTTTGATTGTAACGTCAAAAAATAATCTATCGAATACCACACGAGAGTTCGATAAATTAGATAATAATTCTCCAGGCATTTTCTCAAACTTGTTGCCATTTGGCAATAGCCAATCGAGCCCTTCGGGCTCTCGTGTCTATTGCCTGGCAACAAGTTTTCTAAAATCTGTCGAATTATTTTCAATTTATTCTCACTCTCTTGTGAAATTACTACAGAAAAATTTATGGTAAAAATTTTCGCGAAAAATACAATTATGCGTTAATTTTGTCCAGGAGTGTATATAAGACAAAATAAAACATGTACAAAAGTCAAATCATATAAGACAAAATATAACATGTAATAGAATAAGGTAGTTAATCTAACAGTAAATAATGTATTTAAACATCTACAGAAAAAACAGAATCAATCTCAAAACATATACCAATTATTATTGTACAGACTTACCTTCATATGTGCAGACTGCAGCGTTTAACAAGTTATAACAGCTGTTATGAGTAAAATAGGGAAAATTTTTTAATGTAAAATGAGATAAGTGAAAATTATATTGTATAGTGGAAGTTAAATTTATAAAAAAAGGGGGTTGAAAAAGAAAGTTTAAAACTAGTTTAACTATTAGAGAAAACTATGAAGTAGTTTAAAGTGCGAAAATATGAAAATTTGGCATAGAGAAGTAAATATTCTAGGATGAACCCAGGAATCAATATTCTATTAATAGGTTTATGAAGAGTTCTCCAAAACAAGGAGCTCGATCTCCAAAACCAATCCAGGAAGGAGCCCGGATTATTAGGGGGGTTAAAAGTACCACCTTGGAGAGTTCTCCGAAACAAGGAGCTCAATATTCAAAACGAATAACGGAAAGGGACCGGATTATTAGGGAGGTTAAGAGTACCACCCTTATTATAAAGAATCAACCTCATAAAAATGAGTATGAAGAGACTGGAGAAAAACGTCATAATCCATACCCCACTTTAACAAATTAGTAAACCGAGTTACAGATTACTCCACTATAGAATGGAAGTTGAAAGTAACAAGCACATGTAAGAAAAAGGTGCGGAAACAATAAACCGGAAAACAATTTACCAACTGAGGGAATGTTACCAACTATAGTGAAAGTTTAATTGAAAATATATAGATATCCACATAAGAGGAACTAAATGTTAAGAATAATATGAAAATAGTATTAAAATTATATATTGCTTAATATCAAAGGGAAGTAAGCAATGAAAATTGAAAAATGAAAAAACACAGCTGTCTGCACATATCGAGTGAAATATAAACATTATAGCATGAACTTGATGACAAGTAATCGGAGTCCGATATAGAAAGAAGAAAAGTAATTATTAAACAAATTATATTTTTTAACTATAGACTATTAAAATTAAGCTTGTTCATACATTCAAGCTCAAGAAGAGTCAAGTATTTTAAAAAAATATTAAATTGATTGTAATAGCCTTACTTTGTGAAAGTCCCTCTTACTAAGAACATTGAACAAGAAAACTTTTGAACAAAAATTGTATAACAATATTGTAAATAAACATGGAAGTTTTGTTCAATTGTTTCATTGTTTAGTGTTCTTAACAAAGACATTAATTTCTGTTAACTAATTAATATGATTTTAGAATTGATAATTTTGAATGTTTAGTCATAATAAAATATAATGTTAAGCCTGACGAGACAATTGGTTACAAAAGGAGAAACACGGCTTAAAAATGCCCATAAATCTTTATGTTGATTACTCTCTTGCCGTAGCGATTCCCAAAAATAATATATCAATTTTGAAACAAGATGATAAACATATAATTTGAATCACGGTCGTGGTCTCGGGTAGTCTTGTTTTTCAAAATAAAAGTAGGTACAGGTACAATAGGAACCTGTAATTATCGACTTTAATACCGGCCGAGAACGAGATGGAGCTAGCGAAGTACGGAACGCACGGCACGCTGCGACCGAACATTCAATTACACGGACCACCCACCTGAGTAAATCACTCTACAGCTACAGGGTGGACCAACATTAAGGTAACGTTGATAATTATGACCTATTTAGTTTAAACCACAAAAAACATCTTATTAATTTGTTTTTTCAAAATGAACTTTATTTCAAGACAGCGTAATCTAAATTTCTATTAAAAAATTTAAAAATAGAAACATGTTTAGAATTGTTTCCAAACCACACTTTACATCAACGGAGGCGGTAGGTTAAAAAAAAACTTTTGTACCTATTATAGGTATTATTAAATCTTTTAATTTAGGGTCTTAAATAAAACAAAGTATCTATTACGACAAAACATATTTAGATTAAAATAAGTAGAAAAGCAAAAAAAAGTTTTATTTATAATCATTGCCTAAGTAAAAATTTAAAACTAGATCGCGTTGTTTCGGAAGAGTTCGACCTTAAATATCTGGTAACGCGAGATTTATAAAAATTATAATAATATAATAATTTAATAAAATATAAATTTATAATATAGTTTAACATAAATTTATAAATTTTTAATTACTATTAAGATTAAGATTATTAAGATTACTATTAAGTTAGTACCGTAATCTGGGGTAATTTGGACACCTTTTTGAGACTATTTCCCAAATATCTGTTTTATTTTTTGACGGATTTGGACCAAAGTTTTTGTACAAACCGACAATAACATAACGAAACAGTTGAAGTTTGTCATATTTTTGTCATATTTTTGTTGTATATTAGAAAAAAAATATATTTCTGGGGTGTCCAAGTTACCCCGAGTTTGGGGCAACTTGGTCACTTTTGGAAATTTTAATGAAATTAGCATTTTTATTGGTTTAAATGACAAGGTTACCCCGGATTAGTTTATAAAAAGATAAAATTAACCCATAGCTACTTTTGTCTTTTCGAAATTTTCATAAATAGTCGATTTATTGATCGCATTTGAAATAAGGATCCTTACTTCCGTTGTTGCATACGCCACATATCCATTTAAGGCACTGTATACATTTGATCCAATCTTGTTTGAAAGTCTTTCCAATTACAAAAACAAAGGCCACACTTTGCATCTGTTTCACTTTTCATTAGTCTTTCTCTTTTTTGTCTAGGCTAAATTGAACGGGATTTCCTCTTAATTTTTTTCTTTACGACTACACCAGACGATCCTGGGCAATCTTCTGGATCCATTGCTTGAGCAGTGGGAGAGTTAATGGTTTTATTGGGGTCTACAAGGTCTACAGGGACAGTTATAATAGGTTCATTAGTGGGAGCCACTCCATTATCTTCATCTGTTGCCAAATTTTTACCGGGTTGAACTTTCTTGCCTCTTTTTTTCTTCGGATTGGCTTTACTGCATCAAGAGATCTTCCAATGGTGTTTCGATCATCTGATATCAATCCATCTGGAAACCTCTTTAAGACCTCGTTTGGTTCAGGTGGATAAAGCCCTGTGGCTCGAAATCCAGATATCAAATTTTGGCTGACACTCTCAGACATGGCGTTCCATAACCTAGAGAGTAAATTGGGAAACTGCTCTTTGGGAAGATTTCCTGGATATCAGCTCTCTTTTCTCCAGTTATCAAAAATCTTTCTCCGACACTTTTTCATGGGTTCAAATACAGCCACACCAAGTGGCTGCATTAGATGGGTGGCATTTGCAGGGAATGGAGTTATATAAATATCATTCTTCTTACAGGACTTAATAACTGCAGGCGAAAAGTGGCTGGCGAGATTATCTCTAACAACAATAGTTGTAGCACCGGGTTTTCGGGTTTCCATTATGTGTGGGAGGAGGATTTTAAAACGCCACATCTCGAAAAGATCCATATCGAACCAACCAGAGGGGCTGCTGGCATATTTAGTTCCAGGAGGTCCGCCTTCTGTCCAGTTTTCATATAAGTTTCCAGATTTATAGACGACCATGGGAGGCAGTAGATCCCCCTTTGCATTTCCTCACACCATTATACTAATAGAGGTGAGAGAGTGTACCCTTTCTACCCTTTTTGTGTTTCTGGGGACCACCACTTTTTTTGCCCCAGGATCGTCTGTGACATTCGTTTCATCGTAGTTGTAGATATTAAAATTGTCTGCATCTTTTAGAGCTTCATTAATATTTGTGAAAAATTTTAAAATATCTTCACGATCGACGGAGGCTCTAGACCTTTTAATATTCGATGCCATGTGAATGGACACCCTGTTTCTCTGGATAAATGCATCCAGAAAATCTTCTCCTGGAGTGTTGTTTTTGAAGATCTTAACTGTTTTTCCTTGTTTGTCCAGGTATTTTGCGATTACCGTTCTCACATCCAGCCTAGTTAACGAGAAGCCCCAATCAGCCACTACTCCAAGAGTTTCTGATATATTGTATTCTTCCACAGCTGAAAGGACTCTTGGGCGGCCTACTGCTCCAGAATTTATTCCAAGAATCTTACGACTTAAAGTTGTCCGAGGTACCTGATACGTTACCGCAGCTAATTTCTTTGACATCCCGCCTCCAACAGCTTGTATGGCTTTTTCCATATTTTCTTTGGAGTAGTCTTGGTAGGGCTTCGCCCCAGGATTTCTCTAGTAGTTTCTTACCATTTTTAGTTACTAGTGACCTGTAACAAACGAGAGGGACATACAAATTTACCCAAAAAAAACAGCAGAAGAAAGACGACATAGGTGACCAAGTTACCCCGGGGTGACCAAGTTACCCCAGGTAACCGGTATGTTTCTCATTTTTTTAACAATTTTGTAACTTCATCACTGGCACGTTTTCTTTTATTGAATAATGATTTAATTTTGCATGATTGATACCATTATAAATTATAAAATTAAACATTTTTGTCATATTGACTAGTTTCATTTATTTTATCAAGATAGATACTTTGGTTGTTAGGTAGTAACTAAAGTGCATAACCACAATGGAAAAATTGAGTTTTATTTAATTGTCAATAATTTTAAGTACAATTTTGATTATTATAAATTAAAATAGGAGCGAAAGGGAATTTAAAGAAATTGAACGTGCTAGGGAAGAAGGGTGTCCGCAATTATTCCCGAAAAATCCACAATCCGTTATCAAAATGCCTACCAAAGTTTTAAAAAATGTTAAAAGCTCATGGAAGCCTCTGGCCAGAATATTCAATGATTAAATCCACCGTTTTTCATCATGATAGCATTGATATTTCCAAGTTTTCAACTTTGATCGCGTATTTGAAGAGAAAAAATGTTGGCTATAGGTCTAAGAAAGCGAGCATTTTTACACGGGAGCAATTTGAAAAATTTGTGATAGAAGCAGCGGATGAAGAATTTCTAATTCACAAAGTAATGTAAGCTAGTTTAGGTAAAAGAAATACTCTAATATAAACTGTGGGTCGCAATGATATTGGGAATATCTGGTGCCTATAGAAGAGAAGAATTATATAATATTACTATGAATGACATCCAAAAAACCGATGGTTTATTGGTTGTAAAATTACCCAATACAAAAACGAACATCCAGCGTAATTTTACAGTCGTTAATAAACCAGACGATAAAATTCGATATTTGTAAATTCTGCAAAAGTATATAAAACTTCGTCGATTACATCTAAAACCAAATCGTTTGTTCTTAAGATACGTCAAAGAAAAATGTTGTGCTCAAGTAATAGGGAAAGGGACAATCGGGGGCTGGCCTTCTCAAATTGCCAAATTCTTAAATTTGCCTAATCCATAGAACTGTATTGGCCATTCGTTCAGGAGGACATCAGCAACGCTTTTGGCTAATAAAGGTGTTGATGTCCTTGGATTAAAGCGTCATGGAGGTTGGCGTTCATCGACAGTGGCAGAAAGCTATGTAGAAGATTCTCTTCAAAATAAAATAGATTTTGCCAAAAAAATATTGTGCAATACTATTAATACTACTAAAGTATGCGATTCTGTAGGAATTTCTGTTAGAAGTGAATCCACAGCCCAAACTAGTGGGATTTCATTTAAAAATTAAACAAATTGTACCGTGATGTTGGGTGAAATTGATCGTTTTAAAGTAGTCGTTGTTCGTACTTTTATTTTTAAATTTAAAAGTCACACTGTTTAGATGTATACAAATGATGCATATCTATCAGAATCTAGAATTTGGCAAAAAAATTACAAACAATACTTGCTAAAAAAATTGAAATGTAGGTGGTCAATCTTATACCCTATTTGGGGTGAGATTGATCACCGCTCTTAGATACCATTAAATAGTGTTATACTTACATATTAATGATCAATCTGAACACTGACAAATTTTGTGAAGCCGTTTGGTTGAAATTGTTTCCGGGGTGAGATTGATTATGATTCAGTATATTCTAGAAGCTCTCCTTCGTCTGAGCTTATGTCATCCCGAGCATCATCGTCATCTAATTCCATTATCTTACTTTCATCTTCCTCACTCGAAGACTCTTGAATAGCGGGAGCAGTCACACTTTTTCCCGGTTCCACCTTGAGCATTTTCTTTCGCTGGGATTGTGTTTTTGAAGAATATCTTTGATTTTTCAAATATTCCGTGAGACTGTCTGTGACTTCCCTATCGACGTTTTCAAGAGTACCGTCAACATTGGGAAGTTTTCGTAATACTCGTTCAGGATTTAAGAGTACCAAACCACTGGACTCAAACCCAGATATCAAATTGCGTTTACCAGTGCTCTTTTCTGTAGAAGCATCCATGTTATCTAAACACTGCTTCAGTAAAAGAGGAAACTCGTTTTTAGGAATCCCAGATGTCTTTGTGTTTCTCATTTTCCACGCCGTTAACGTCTTTCGCCAGCTTTCCTTAAAAGGGCGGAAAAACGCAACATCCAGCGGTTGACACAGATGTGTACAATTTGGAGGAAGACACACAAATGAAATATTATGCTCCTCGCACTGCCTCAAAACGTCTGGGTTAAAATGTGATGATAAATTATCTCCTAGAAGCACTTTTCGCCCTTCCAACCTTTTAGCGTGAGGTAGAAAAATTGTAGAAAACCATTCGTTAAATATTGGCATATCTATCCAACCGTGACTTGTACGATTGTATCTGGTTCCCCCGGAAGAACAAATCATCTTACAACATGGGTATCCCTTAGACCCATTAGTTGTCCACGTATCCCACAAATTTTCAGCCTTGTATATTACGTAAGGTGGAAGTAATGTGCCTGAAGCAGAACCACATATCATTACAGATGTTGCAGACTTCGAATGGTTACAGACTTTCTCTGGATATATACACAACTTCTTTCCTGGGTCATCTGCAAGATTAGACTCATCGTAGTTGAAAAAATTCTCAGGTGGAACTCCATCCAGTGTCTCTCGCAAATTATTGAAATAGTTCCTTATATCAGTTGGGGTTACTTGACTTCGTTTAGCACTAATATTGGATGCTAACCTCTTTCCAGCAGCATTTTGATGTCTTTTTAAGAAGCTGCTGACCCAGTCGGGACCTGGCATGTTGTTTTTAAAACGATGTATAATTCTTCCGGTTTTGTCTAAAAAACTCTTTACGAACATTCTTAAATGTTAGAGGAAAGCCCCAGTAGGCGCATTTTAATATGTTGCTCAAAATGGCAGATTCTTCATTGGAAGACAATCCTGTTTGCCCACCAGTTTTCTTTATTCTGGGCCCATGAAATTTGTTATGGAGCATACCATAAGAAACGCCGTAGGTTCTGGCTGCTGCGCGAATTGAAAGGACCCTATTTGTGATATCTCTGAGAGCATGTTCTATTTGTTCTTCTGAAAAATTTCCACTTCGGCTGCCAAGTCTTCTTTTGTATGTTCTGCCCATCTTAGCAAAGTAACTAAAAAATAATTTATCCTTATGTTAAAATGTATGCTAAAGGAACGGGGTCAGATTGACCAATTGCTTTTAGTGATCAATGTCACCCCGTCGTCAATTTGAGGTTTTAAATATTGACTTTCCAAGGATCCAGTGTATAGCCTACTAAAACCATATTGCTGAGAAATCATAAACAAAACTACAACAACTAAAATTTATAGACTTTTAAATATTACTTACTTTTAACTGATTTTTTAAGCAGTTTTGGTTCCTTGTCACAAAAGCACTTATCCGCTCAGAGCATTTAAATCGAATGAATATGTCTTGTATGTGGAATATATTCCCTACTGATTGCTCGAAAATGGTGGTTGCAGCTCTTAGAATGGCGCGTAAATTTAAAAATACTTAAAAAAAGTTCTATTGATCAATCTCGTCCCCTGGAATCAATCTCACCCCACTTCACGGTACCATAAGTTTTAATATTAATAAATAATTCGTTAGTTTTCTTTATTCTTTCAAAAAATAAATTAATATTAAGAGATTTTTTAATTCGACGGTAATTGAATTACTTACCGTCGAGTTAGATCACTTACCGTCGAGTTGCTAGTAAATGTCACCTACTGACGTAAAATCTGTCACGGTAAACAGTCAAAAATGATAAATCGTGCAAAAAATAATATTTGAAAAACCGTTTTAATAGTATATTACACACCGAGGTGGAAAGTGTTTCATTACTGTCGAGAGATGAGATAACTCAGTTACATCTCGAGACAGTAGGAAACTTTCTACTGAGGTTTGTACACTATTTTATTCACAATCAATTGTTTCAGAAAATAATTTAAAAATAACAATTTATAAACTATGTATATTTCTAAAATACCTAGTATTCTCGTATGTCCTAAATAATCAATAATTGTCTTCTTCTTATTATTTAATATTTATTGGTATTGAGGTATTTTAACAAAATGAAATAAAAGGTCAGACATTTTACTAAATGAGTTTTCTTTTTAATCTGAAGTTACTGTCAATATAATGAGAAATCGAGAAACGCCATTGTCATAGTCTACTACCTGCAGCAATGAACAATTATATGATTAGTTTAATGGAATAATTAGAGAGTTGTCCGAGTTAAAATTAAGAAGCTTAGTAAATAATAATAAAAAAGAAGAAGAATGACAGGTCGGGAAGTGGCCATTTCCCGACCTAGGTCGGGAAGTGCTACTGTATAAAAAAGTTTTACTTTCTAACTTTTGAAATGTCGATAATGGTTACATTACATATGTGATTGTGAATAAAAATATTTACATAAATATGTAAGTAAATACCAAAGGTATCTACTAACCTAAAAGCCTGTCAAATTAGTTCAATTGTTAGATTAAATTTTTAAATTTATTTGATGCTAGAAAAACAAAAAAAGGAATCCTGGTATATGTAAGCAGGCCTTACTATATTTTCACTTCTCTCCGTGTACTTCTAAATCCAAGTTTTGCTCTCACGATGTCACTATCTTCATAGCCTATGTATGCCAGTGCTAGACAGGTTGTGCTAACTTCGCTATTTGCTCGATTCGTGTTTGTATTTGTTAGTGTATTGTCGTAAAATGGATCGTCTTTATGCATGTATTAAAGCTTCTGTAACGTTAATTTGATTGTATTATTATACAGGGCGATATTTAATATGAACAATCGATGTTTAAAAGTGAATTGAAATAGTATAGTTGCTTAGAAATTAGGACATAAAGAAACAATATTTACTTGGTTTTAAAATTTATTTACTAGGCATGTTGGCGTTATATTTTCTTGCGAATGAGAAAATAGAGGAGCTGTGGAAGAAATATAAGAAAAAATGGAGAAAAACTTATCAAAAAAACCAAAAATGAATATTACCGAAACAAAATCGAGAATAATAAAAATAACAAAAAATCTATGTGGAATACGATAAATGAACTTTTAACAAAACCCGAAAAGACTGGAATAAAACAAGTTAAAAACAAACTAAATAAGGTTATCACCTCAGAATCAGAATTATCAGAGAATTTCAATGAGTTTTTCATAAATGTTGGTAAAGACTTGGCAAGTAAAATAAAAAAGAATCCAAATTTTCAACTTCCTAGAACTGTAAATTGCCATTCTATGTTTTTATCCCCTACTGATCCTGTAGAAGTAATAAAAATAATTTCCCAACTAAAAAATAATAAGACTCCTGGATATGATGGCTTAAAAGCTGAAGCACTAAAGCTAATATCAAAATATATAGCGGATCCCTTATCATATCTAATAAATAAAATCTTTGCACTCGGTATATTTCCCTCAGCTCTTAAAATCTCTGTCGTAATACCTGTATTAAAAAATGGCGACAGTAGTGACATGTGCAATTATAGGCCAATAGCACTTATTACTAATATTGCCAAGATTGTTGAAAAGATTATGAAAGTGAGGTTATCTGATTTTATTGATAAGTTTAAAATTTTATCCAGAATGCAATTCGGATTTAGACAAAAAACATCAACACAAGACGCCATTGCGCAGTTAACAACACATATTTATGAAGCAATTGACAAAGGAAAACCATCAATAGGTGTATTTATCGATCTAAGGAAGGCATTTGATACCGTTGACTTGTTTGCAAGCTACTTAAATAAGCGAAAACAAAAAATAAAAGTAAAAAATCACGAAAGCAATGAACAAACAGTTATATGTGGAGTTCCTCAAGGAACAGTGCTGGGGCCTTTGTTATTTATTATATATCTGAATGATTTGTTTCAACTACAAGAAAACAATAAAATTATTATGACGAAAATTGGTTCAAATTGAAAAATAAAGTTGAGCAACATTTAAAAGTACTCAAAGAGTGGTTTGATAATAGGCTCCTCTCTATAAATTTTAAAAAAACATTTTATGTACCATTTAGCCCACAAGAATATTCTCTTCCAACTTTCAAGCTTGCGATTGAACAAGACATAAAAATTGAGTGTGTGAAAAAAATTAAATATTTGGGTATTGTCATAGATAGCTGTCTGAAATGGAATTCCCACGTTGATTATTTGTTAAAAAAATTAAGGACTATACTATATAGATTTCAGCAGTTTTCATAAATTTTAAGTCTCACACAGAAGAGAATAGTATATCAAAGTTTGGTAGAGTCTCATATAAGATACGGAATTATAAGATGGGGAGGCGTATGCAGAACCTACCTGAACTTGCTGGAGGTTCTTCAAAGAAGATTTTTGAAAAATATTCTGAATAAAAATCGACTCTATTCCAGTGACCGACTATACCAAGAAACAGAATTAATGGATTGTCGTCAATTATTCTTCTTTCAGTTATGTTGCTATTAATTTACAAACAAAGCTTTACTTTCCATTGGCAATCATACATATGACACAAGACAAAAAAATAACTATGTACCATCTCTGATGCTTAAATCGGTAGGACAAAAAAGTCATTATCATCTTGGGCCACATATGTTAAATTTTTTCTTTCAACAACACCCTGGGATAATAAATGATTATACAATTAAAAAAAAACTAAAGAAGTTATTGTTTGAGTTGCCAAGGGAAAAAATACAACACCAGCTAGATTAAAACAAATAAATGATGGAAAAGTGTTAAGTATAAATGTAAAAATAAAATAAAAAAGTAAAGTATAAATTTGAAAAAAAATAAAAAAGTGTATTAAAATTATAAATAGAACAGTAATTATAGTTTGATAAGTGTGTATATGTAGGGGAAAAATTATTTTATATGATTTTATAATAAATGATTATTTAGAACTGTTACTTACATACAGGTATATTAATACCTCGTAAGTTATCTTTATTCGCTATAGTATTGTAATGTAATAATTTAATTTGTATCTTTTATCATAGTGAATAAATATTATTATATATTATTATGTTTTTAAGGGGAAGAGGTGCGATAAAGGGAAAAGTGGGATATAGGGAAAAGTGGGATATAGGGAGAAGAAAAAGGAATTGGAGCTACTGGGAAACTGCTATGAAATATCGGTGAAAAGTTTGGGTGGAAGCTGGATGAGAGAGGAAGAAAATACAAAAATTTTTCACGAGTAGAGAAGGAAAAGGGGAAGACATGACTCGAGAAGTGAAGGGTTGTGGGGTGGTTGGAAAATAAAGGGGGGTAGAGGGAGGTGAGACATCAAGGTAAGGAAAGCTCCTGGGGTGGATCATTTGAAAGGGGTATAATGAAGAGGTCACTGGAGGTCAATGGGAAGTATTTATGGGAGCTTTTTAAGTGCTGAGGGAGGAAGAATTCCCGGAAGTATAGAAGGTGGCCATGGTGATACTTGCGAAGAAGAACTGTAGAGATGCAGGCAATAGACTTCAGGCTCATCAATCTTCTGTGTGGTGATGGAAGGAATAATAAAGCTTAGGACTGAGGAATATGTAAGGAGAAATTGAGGTTTTGGAGAAAACCCGCATGGGTTCACGAAAAATCCTGTATTTCTGCACTAGGCAGTGCTGGATTTGGCGGAAATGGCTAGGGAGGCTATGGCGCGTTGATGAGGCTTATTATAGTGGAGGAAGATTGTGGTGAAGATAGAGTGATGCGTACTGGAAGTTAGGCTATAACCCGTAATGCGACAAAATATCGGCCATATTAATCTTAATCGAATAAAAAAATAAAACTTCAAATCGTTTGGACGTGACTTAGGTTTTGATATGTGCCGAAACATATAGGACTAGCAGTCTAGTTTAAGGTTATGTCAGTGATACTGAACGATCAGCATGATCTATAATGTAAGTGATGTAATTAACATAAACTTATTAGCAAGCATAGGCTACTAATTTATTTTTTTTTCAGCCATATTTATGAACATCAAATTATTGGTAAACTTTAAGGTTTTATAAAGAAATCAAATAAACTTCATTTGGCAAAATAATTGAAGATTACCCAATACAAACTATCTTCTTTTCGCTATGATTATGTTTTAATAAAAGCAGAAAGAAAGTAAAAAAAAGTCATTTGGTCGTGTTTATAAATCAAAAACTTTTTTTCTCATTGTACATTTTCACGTATTTGTAGATTACGTCGATTTGTCTTCCATATATTATGACATTCTTCTCTTTCATATTTTTTAATAAAAAGTTGGAGTGCCTTGACTTTTTATAGAAAACTAAAGGTTCACTGACATCACACTACTCGTGCAGGCTGCTTCTCGCTCTACATATAAAGTTGTGTTTCAGAAAGCAGCGAAAAATCCCCTATACGTTTATTGTCAAGTAATATGCAGCTGTTGCCGAAAGACATGACTAGAAATAAAATTGTATCATTATTTTTATATAAAAAGGAGGTTATTGTCGTAAAGGTTGGTATATGTGGTGCAAGAGAAAATTGTAAAATGTGCATCAAAAATGTCATCAATAATATTATTTTCACGTCCAGTTTATATTTTATATAAGTATATGTTAGTATTAAAGTCTTTTAAGATTTTTTATTTGTTTCATATATACACATATGTCCAAAAGTTTGGAATAATGGAATATTTTATCTTTTTATTCATTTTTATAAATAATAATATAAGTAAACATAATTTTGCTACAACTCTAAACAATACTAAATAAATCTCGAAGTCAGATATAATTATACAAAAAAAATAATTTATTCTTTGGGGGTGAAGAATGTACAATGTATTACAAATTTTTTAAAATAAATTAATAAGCAAAAAAAAAGGTTTTTAAATAAAATTAATAATCAGTATTTTCTCCATGGGCCTGTATGCATGACTGTAGGCGATGTGACATGCTATCGATTAAATGGTCGAGCTGGGCTTGCAGAATTCTTTCCCATTCTTCACCAGCAGCATCTTTCAGTTCTCGTAGAGTAATAGGGGGAGGGTTTCGCTTCTTAATGCGTGTTTTAAAAATGTTCCAGGCATGTTCAATGACGTTCATGTCAGGGGAGTTTGATGGCCATCTTAATATGGATATTCCTTCTTCTTCCAAAAAGTTTTGTACTGCAGCTGTTCGATGTGGAGATGTATTGTCATGCATAAATACAAATCCATTACCTACCGTCCCCCGGAATAGACGCAATAGAAGCAATTTGGCATAGAGATAAGTTGGGTTAAATCGCCCTATTTTGAGTTCCCCTACATGTCCTTGCTCTATGTCGGTTCTTATGCGAATCACCCTATATACACAAAAAAACAAAAAAACAAAAAAACTCCAATCAGTCCTGCAGAGTATTCCACAGCTAAACTGCTAAAACACAATTTTGAGCTAGTTTTTTTAGGTATAAAAGATTTAGAGACTTCTTTAAGCAGCAGCAAGGCTGGAAGCAATATGCTGAATAGAAGAACCATAACCAATACAAAAAATACTAAAACTTAAATTGATGATCAAAGAAGGTTCTTAAAAGTAAGAAAATAGAATCTTCGACATAAAAAATGAATGATATTAAGCAATTACTAAGGAGAATATTAAATAATAATAAATAAATGAAAAAAAAACGGTGGAAAGAGAATTTACAAGAAATCTTAAATAAGAGTCAAAGCGAAGACCAAGAAAAACTTATAGAACAGGAAATTGAAGACAATAAAAATGAGAAGAAACTAAAAAAAAAGAGATAATTAATATGATGAAAAATAACAAAAGCCCAGGAATAAATAGAATTACTAAGGAGAATCTAAAATATGGGGGAAAGAAACTCGAGAATGAAATTTACGAATTAATATATCCAGTCTGGGAAATAGAAAAAATGCCTGAGAGATGGAATGAAGCTCTTATACTACCAATATATAAAAACGGGCATAAAGGAACTGCGAAAATTATAGGAGCATTGCCTTATTAGACATCACTTATAAAATCCTAGCGACATTATTTAAAATGAGAATAGAAGTATACAGGGAAAAATTGGATATCTACACAATATTGGAAATATAGAGACTGGAATGTGCTAGAGATGCGAGGTGGAGAATGATGTTAGAAGATCAAGAAAGTGTTGAAGAAGTTGTAGAGAAAACTCGGCAAAGAGTTGTATTGGGAAAATATGGTGGACATAATATTGATGAGGAAAGAGTGGGAAGAGGTAAGCGGAGTAGTTGAGGGTATTGAAGTATGTTAGGGAAGTGGTTTCCAGGCGGGGTTATAAGCAAATTTGAGGTTTATGGGCATCCTTTCGGAGGTGAGTCCAATATTGTATGGGTTCCGGATGAGAACCCATTCCAACATGAGTTTACTTAAAATGTCACCCAATTCGGGTGGTCTTGTCTTTATGCGGTGGTAAGCTCAGACAGGAGGGTAACAGGTTTTAAAGGACACTGTGAAATGGAGTGTTTTGCGAAGAGATTCTGTAGGTCTCGAACACACATGTTCTTTCGCCATAAATGATACATGTATGGTGAAATTGGAGAGACTGGGGCTGAAACCAAACTACGGACAAGTAAAAATTACTAGATAATACCAGCTCGGGTTTTTAGGACGTCCGAGACCCCGTGGACTTGGTAAAATCGCTCCAAAAGACCACCGACAAACCTTTCGGGTATCTCTCAAAGTTCGTTAAGAGGGTGGAAAAAAAGCTTTGAGCTAAACATATTTAATATGTTTTGCCTCGTTTCTTTCCTGCGGGCTCATATCCAGCGTGCCACAGGTAAGGTTTAGAAATTTTAAATGAGCCAACCTGGTATAATAATTATATGATATTACAGTATTTAACTTTTTACAGATAAATAAGAATACATTCGTTAAACTTTTACATCGTTATATAGGCCTAGCTCAATTTATTTAAGAAAATGCTCTATTTTTAACGTACTCTTTTTATATTCTCTTAACTTTTTTACGACTTTGTGCAGTTGTGTCGTCATTGTCCCCAAAGAATGAACTAAAAAGACGTCGGGACCATAAAAATACTCGGTTGGGCTGTTATGAACTTTAATAATAAATAAGGAGATTTTTGTAAGTCGGCAATTCCACTTCAAGATGTTTGGGTACACTCGGTTTATTTGTTGCTATATATATGCAAAATACAGAAGCTACATATACTAGGGATACATTGTTTAAGAATTCCTTACGGGAAATGTCGAAGCGCGGTTCTTGGAATTAACGAAATTTTGTATAACACCAGACAAACTCTCTAGAAACTTTTTATTTAAATACAAATTTGAATTTTACATGAAATTATTCATAACATTGAAGACTCCAAACTGATGGTAACTAAAGAGGCGCATTTTATATTTTACTGTAAAAGTTTTACTTCTCAATGCTAAATGACATTTATTCTTTGTTCCAAAAATGTTATATCTAAATATGGATATAAATATATTTGCTTCAAGCATCTATTTAGATTCCTATAAATTTATGTCTATATCTATACTGTTATTACAAAGCTAAGGGGTGTGTTTGATTACTTATTTAAACGCGCTAAAACTGGGAACTATTGGTTGGAATTAAAAAAAAATTCTTTTTACATTGAGGATGGCTAAATATTTACACTTTATAGTGAGTATTTTTACAAGAAATAGTCAATGTCCACAATATACTAAAACAACACTTGCAATTATTGATAAAGGAGACAATCTACGTAAAACTATTAAAATGTAAATGTAAGGGACAAGAAATGTAAATAACAAAGAAAAATTATAAAACCAGTAAATTAAAATGATTAATAAATGTATTTTAAACTTAAAAGAACGTTTTAAAGCTAATATTATTATTATTATTGTTGCATGGTAACGACTCTATATATTGCGGTACTAAGTGTAATCCTTGAGGAGAGTTTTGGCTAGTATGATGCCTGGGTGAAAGTATTTCTGAAACTAGATTACTAGGACAAGCTGATACTTTGGCAAAGTATGAGAGAAATAGTTGTTGATGTCGTAAGTGAATAGGAAGTTCACGGGATTCGCAGTAGAGGCTCTCTTGAAGATTTTTATATTATGTATTTTCATGTATTTTCTTGTTTATGAGTTATGATAGTGATATAAAGACTCATTATTATCGTTGAGGAAGTTTTAAAGAAGTTTTGTTTTGTATAAAAAAGTTTGCTTTTGAGGTTAAGTAATATTAATTTAATTTTTTCTCACCCTAGAACAAAATAAAACTTCTTTAAATATAACTCCTATTCCTTAATGATAATAATGTGTTTATATAGCAGTATAATGTCAAAAAAACAAGAAAATCCACAATACAAAAAACTTCAATGCAAACTAACTACCATAAGGCCACAGTTTGTTTGGATATAATGCTATGACTTATGTCAAGCAATGGTGACAGTGACATCACAATGTTTGTTTAGGTACTTTTTTTGTTTTAACATACAATACTATTTTTATGGTTTCTAATTTTACAAATGCTGTTGATAATCCGAAAACACAGTCAAACTGTCTTCTTGTTTAGAGAAACAACATCTAAAATTAAAATTACGATATTCCTTTTTTCAGGTAACTAATTCCGGTCAATATATCTTTCAAATTTTATCCAAGTCAACATGTCTACATTCATCAAAAAGTATTTTAACGAAAAACACCCCTTTTTCCGATTCTTAATCCTAATGAACAACTAACAGTTGCTTGACAAAGGTTAATTTTAAAAACAGACGTTACCTTTTTTAAACTTCGAGGAGAGGGAGGAGCAGCAAGATTAATGACAACTCTCACCCTAATTTCGCTGCCACTAAAACTGTAATTAATCTGGCAAATATTTGTTTTTGGAAATTGATCTTTCGTAACATCTGCTACTTAAGTCTTTATGTCTGTATATCGGCCCGTATATCTTTCTGGTTTAATAATGTGGGATTTTAATTTGTTTAATATATTTTCTATGGTGTGTATTTGTGTGTGGCATTTTGACAACGAATAACTTCAAATATAAGGTGGATATGTGGGTATCTAATTGACGGTTTAATAAATTTAAATATTGGTATTTCATAACTGTTAAATTAGGTTGTTTATATTCAGGTTCTATTAAGATAGATCCCCTTCCTAAGAGATCGTGAATGTTTTCTAGAAAACTGATAACTCTAGGTATAGGAAGTACTTAATAAAATTTGAAGTATGACATTAGTACTTTTCGATAGTGATATAAAATACAGGGTGTTCTATTTAAAATTACCAATTGCATTTTGACTTACCCTGTATTTGATTTAACGAATATTATGAAAACGAATATGTTTTATAAATTTTAACAATTATTAAAAAACTATGGTTGCAATAGATTAATGTTCCTATTCTCCTTTTTAATTATACAGGGGGTTAAACTTGATACGATTTTCAGGTAATATTGGTTATAACTTTTTAAATACCCGGTATAACAAAATAAAACTTTACATTGTTGTAAAAAAATACAGGGAGGGTGTTCCATTAAAAAAAAAACATAAGTTTGGCCTGCCACCATTTTATGGAACACCCTGTAAGATTTTAACTAATTTTAAAATGTGGAATTTAAAGCTGCCTACAATTTTTGTTAATAACTTTTTTTGGAAATTTTACTATAACAGATCTAATGAGCTTCCTCACACTAATCAATCACCCTATATAGATAAAACAGAATTGTATCACAATACATTGAGTTATTGTAAAGACTAACTTAGTTATGTCTAATTACTTCAATAATTGACCTATAGTCTTAACATTATCCAATCAACAATAACAAAATGTAACATTGGTATGTTATTCTGGCGATGATATTCTTCATTGGCTTTAAATATTATATTATTTCAATAAACTGTGGATGTTTACAATTAACATTTTTGTGTTTAATGTTATTAATAAACGATTATTGTTACCATATAGTAAAAGTTTAATTTCTCTTGTTAAAATATTTCTTAGATGCAGTAATCCGTATTAAAAGACAGACAAGGGCAGAAGTAGAATCCAGTATTAAACAGTGGCTCGTAAAAGCAAAGGAGAGGTCAGAAAAAGAAAATAAATAATGATAACTTGTGTATTATTTACTTTTTATTATATAAGAGCTGTGTTTTATTTATTGTTTATTTTTATGTTTTTTAAGAGTTGTGATTTGTTTATTTATTTTTAAGCATTTGTGTTCTGTTTTGTTTATTCATTTAAATATTAATGACACCTGTAGAAAAATAAAAAATAAACTACCGCAAGAGATTGTGATCATGTCGGATAGTCAAGCAGCCATCAAAGCGCTGAGCTCAAATATAATCAGTTCTAAGATGGTTTGGGAATGCCTAGGCAAACTAAATGAACTAGGCCAGAAGAACACTGTCACCCTCCTATGGGTCCCAGGACACATAGGAATAGAGGGTAACGAAACAGCAGACAAACCCCACATTTGGGACCAGAACCATCTTGTGGGATCAGCAGTAGAGTAATCTTAGGAAAACTAAGGGAAGAAAAGGAAAAGGAAAAATCCAAGTACTGGAATCAGCTGGAAGGACTGAGGCAATCTAAGATACTACTGAACTATGACCAGAAGAGATCTCTTAGCTGCCTCAACCTCAGTAAAAAAAGGCTCCGAATTTTAACGGGAATAGTAACCGGGCATTGCCGGTTAAAAAGCCACATGAAGAAACTAGGGTTAGCAGATGAAGCAAAGTGCAGGATCTGTGAGGAAGAGGATAAAACCTCAATACACATACTCTCAGAATGCCCTGCTTTGCGGAATTCTAGGGCCAGATACCTAGGAGCACATGAAATAAAAGAGGGGGATCTACCTGATTTGAAGCCCGACGATGTCCTAAACTTCCTCAGGAAAATAGGACTTGAAGAGCTGCTATAAATCTGAGGAAACATCAAAACATGGCAAGTAAGGGGGACACAATAGATCCTATAGGTCACAGTGTACTTATCACCCCTAATTCATACATACATACATACAAGTTCTTCGTCGAAATCTAAATTTTGTTTTTTATCACAAATATGTAGTATTTGCTAAGAACAATAAATAACTGAACAGTTAAACTAAACTGTAATTGAATTTTAAAGCGAATTTTTCGAATAAATAGTGGAAGTTTAGTTTAACTGTTCAAAAAAAAAAATCCTTTCCATTGTACAAATCACTTAGATCTTTCCATTCCTCTACATATAAAACGCTTAATTTCACAGATACGCACTCACAATAGTCGTATAATATACATGTATGTTAATAACAATGCATTCACAATAAAATCCAATGAATTATGTACAATTTGTAACTGCCTTGCTTTAGAATCCCTTCAACACTTATTTTTTGTTTGTCCAGTGTATGAAGGAATTACACGTCCCTTTCTTGAAATGCATCAATCCGTAATCGACATTGAATCAATAATAATTAATGAAGCTGAACCACAAAGTCTCTATCAAATATATGATATAATAAAGAAAATACTAAAAATCAGGTCCTTCATTATAAACGAATAAAATCAGCTTATACTTGTCAAAATATCTTATGCAAACCTAATCTGTTATAAAATGAATTATACTTTATTATTAAAAAATACGTTTTGTACTAGCTATTAATGTTATAAATGTTGTCACCCTTGTTCATGTATTTTTATACGAAAGAACAATAAAGATCTATCTATCTATCTATCTATAACCGTTCAGTTATTTATTGTTCTTAGTAAGATGAACTTCCAAAAAGTAAAGGTTAACACAATCAATTTCATGTAGTATTTGAATGTCATTGGTATGTATTAATGAGTGTGGATGTTCTAGAACGTGTTTTGCATAGTTTGACTTATCTGGTTATTGTAATGCTCTTAAGCTTAGTTGTTTATTGTTCTTAATAAAATGGACTTTCACACAGTAAGGGTTAGTACAATAAATTTGAGTAATATTTTAGTATCTTTAAAGATTTTTTCCTGATGTTTAGCAGACAGATACGAGTATATTTTATTAGATAAGGTTATTGTCAATAAGTGAATAATGGTGATAATTTTGAACATTTAAATTTATTATTAAAATTAATTTTTATATAATTTTATAATTGCACCAATTAAAAAAAACTTTATATTGCTGAAAAAAGGATTAAAATCCTTTTTCAACAAGGTGCAACGAAACTCCCTTTGTTTAAAATTTTCGGGGGAGTGCTTATAATTCACAGGTGGTGTGGAGAGGGATAACATTTTCATAGTATTCTGTACATATGGACCCCATTGTATACTGCTGGGTAATAATCGCTATATTATTATTATTATAAAATTCAGTTCACCAATTTAAGATTAATACTTTTGATTTAATCATTAATTAAGACTGGCTGTTCTTTGTACCCTCTTTAGACTGATAAATTCGATATGTGTTTTTTTATGTATTTTTAAAATGGAAAGGTAATTTATCCATAAAACCACATATGGTATTATTTATTTGATAACGTATTGGCGCATCCCGCAAACCTCATCGTTATAAAAGGTATAAAGTGCGGAAAATCAATTACAAAAGCCAATAATAGGGTGAAATATTGACCACCTTCCTTTTATTAGAAAAAGCAACAAACAGCTGTTAAGAGAAATGTCTGCTGTTTGTAAAAGCAGAAGGCCATATGGCTAAAATGCGCAAAAATAGGAAATTTACTTTGGAAATGCCGACAATTTAGAAAATTGCCGAAACAATGAAATAATTAAAACCGAGACGGTAGCGACTAAAATTAAAAGCATTAAATTAAAAACGTTCTAAAAAATGGGCATTGTTTTGTTTGTTTTCCCATATGAATTCTTATTCGATGAAAATACACTTATTATAATAGACGTTGGGTATGAGTGTTTCTGTTTGTTTTTTAAAACTGGAAAAATCTAAATTTTACGCTGGCTGTAGTCGAGTGCGAACAAGAGACTTTGCTCAAAAGTTAGGAACAGCATTTTTTCTAAGAGCGAGAACATTTATAAAAATAAAAAAAATTAGACAATCAATTTAAATAATTACAATCATAATGAAATAATAAGCAACAACTATATAACAAAAACTAATTATTTCATTTAATTATTATTAACTATATTAAAAGTAAATGAACAATGTGAAGCATTTTGCAAGGTTAATGCTGAAGATGCGGTTTCTTCAATGCAGGAAATTACTTGTTTTGTATTCAGAACAATAAACAACTAAAAGGTTAAATTAACTTTCACTATTTATTCGTTAAATACTTTAAATGTAATGACAGCCGTTTCGCTATCGAAATAGCATCGTCAGATTGACATTATTGAAGTTACATTTTGTTTGTTTGTATAGTCTATATAAAAAGGACAAGGAGTAATAAATCATTTCATTTAAGTAGGTTTCATAGAAGTACCAAAATATATTTTAAGAGGGTATACCGTGTTGATGCAAGTGTTGATGATATTGTGGAATTAACGGCTGCTATGTTGTGTGTTGCTAAATCAACCATTTATAGATTACTAAAAGAAAGCAAGAATGGAACTTTTCAACCCCCTAAAACTCCTTCAGGCCGAAAACCAATTGAGATCGTTGAGTTATTAAAACAAAGACTAAGGCGTAAAATCCATGGATTTTACTTACGAAAGGAAATTCCAACACTTGACAAAATTCTCCAGAATGACATTATGCAAACTTTTGAAAGATGTGGGTTTCAGATATACAAAACATAATAGAAAATCTCTCTTGATAGATAAACCGGAAATAGTTTTTTGGAGAAGAAACTATTTAAGAAGCATTCGACATGCCAGAGAACAAAATTTGAAAATCTTCTACTAAGACGAAACATGGATAAATGCTGGTTATACAGTTTCCAAATTTTGGCAAGATGAAAACATTAAAAGCGGAAGGCAGGCATTCGTGGAAGGTTTGTCGTTAGGTTTGCAGCCACCATCTGGAAAAGGAAAAAGACTTATCATTGTCCATGTTGGAAGTTCTGAAGGTTTTGTTGATGGTGGATTATTAACTTTTATTTCAAAATGCACGGGGGACTATCACGAAGATATGAATGGGATGTCTTCGAGGAATGGTTTGTTCAAATGTTGGATCTGATTTCTAAAGGGGCTGTTATTGTTATGGACAAAGCAAGTTACCATTCACGGTTACGAGAAGCATTGCCCACTAGTCGTTGGCGTAAAGCAGAGCTTTTGGAGTGGCTTATTTCGAAAAATATTAAGTTTCCAAAAGATCCACTAAGGAAAGAACTTTACAGAATTGCAAAAATGAACAAGAATAAATACAAAACCTATATTGTATAAGAAATGGCTTCTTCTCATGGTATATCAGTTCTTCGACTTCCCCATTATCATTGTAAACTTAATCCCATAGAATTAATATGGGCTTAGGTAAACAGGGAAGTTGGAAAAAAAATACTACTTTTAAAATAAACGATGTTGTGAAATTGTTTGAGAGTGCTGTAAGTCATGTTAGTAAGGAAAATTGGACAAACTGTATCGAGCATGTTATCAAAATAGAGGCAAATATGTGGAAAATTGACAATATTTTTGTGATGATTTAAGCGACCCTATTATTATTATTAATGTCAATAACGATTTTTCCTCTTCCGAGTCGGATATAGAATAAAATGTAAGTATTAAATGCATTCCAATAATTATTTCTTTTCATTTTTTATTATGTTATAATTTAAAACGTACTTTTTTTCCAAAATACACACCACTGCATTACGTTATTGCTTAGCTGCTAATTCTTTAACAATGAAGAAACCCCTAAACTTTGCTACAACTGAAACAAATACGGGGTTGATCTACCTGGTTTTTAGATTTACGGAAGAAATGTAATTTAAAGTAAGAGACTTATCAAAAATTTCATGGTGCTCCCTGTAAAGGTTTTGCATACTTAATTAAGGTTTATTACTCCTCGTATTTTTTGTACAGACTATAGCTATATACCTGATGTTGATTAGGTAGTATTAAGGCTAGACCTAAAACTAATTCCTCAAAATGCCAGAGCAGTTTACAACTTTTTAAAATTAACCCCAAGTACCAACTTTGAAGAGGATATAGAAGGGCTCGTAAACGAGGTAGATTTTGACATTGATGAAACTTTTCTTGAGGACTAGATTAAAAACATCTAAAATTGTTTTTTTCACAAAGTTTAGTGTTTAGGTCAGTTTTTATTAAGGTATATAATTCTCGTTTTTTTAAATGTCCTAATCCGCTTTGGACAATGATTTCTGTCAAATTTAACACTTAATCTTTATAACCTTACAATGTAGTGTTTTGTCTTTTTCCATGTTATAATTTAAAAAATAAATGAAATTATAAATATCAATAGCCTATTTCTTATTTGAGTTTAAGTTTTAAATCAGTTTGTCTCCGATACAACTTTTTGTGGGTTAGAATATAATTGCATAACATTATCCAACTTTGCAAACGGTGCTAGGTATTAGGTACATAAAAATATCTGATTTAGATATGGGACATAGCTTTTGATACCTGTTCCAAACTAAGACAAACAAGTTAAGAAGTTCTGGGAACTTTGTTTTAAAGTTCGTCGATTTTAAAAACACCGGAGTCTCTTTCATGTAAATAAACACCAGCATTAGCATATTTTTGGCTATAAATTATTTCTGCTATTTACTACACGACAAATAGAATGTATCATATCTTATATTTAGTGTAGAGGTACAATTGATCTTAAATCTTTGCAAAAAACTGCCGTCATTTTAAAATGTCCCATAATTTTCTAGACGTGTATGGCACAGCGTTTTTTCATTCTTATTGAATATAATTTGTGGCAGCATGTAGGAGTAAACCGTATTTAAGAAAATTACCCTTTGACGTATTGGTATATACCTACTTGTCTGAGATAATGGTACGTTGCGGCCAAGGATCGTAAAATGAAAAATGTGACATTCGATTTGTTTGTAAAATTATAATGTATACATGTGTTGCTGAAGGTAATTCACAATAACTTATACGCGAAAATGGTAAAAATAAACTAAAACAACATAACTGTTTTTCTTCATAATAGATCAACATTTCGAAGAGTAATGACCAAAGTATTCTTACATCTTAATTAAGATCTTGAAAAATGGGATCTTGCAGTAAGTGGAGTGTGTTTGCAATATTTTTAATTGGTTATTTGACAATTATTATATGTACTAGAAGAATCCTAACTCCCAGTTTAAATGATTTTATTTTAATAAAATTTGTTGAATTTATTTATTTTACTTCAGCCTTATCAGTTGAAGATTCCGGTTTTTATACTGCTTTTCTTGAAATCCACTAACAATCCAAAAATAAATATTGTAGCCGTAGTACATATCCAAATTTTGCGGATTTTGGTTCTTGACATTCTTTACGATTGGTTACGATGCCTAGGGTACGGAGACCTGTACGATTTCGTCAACTTAGTGAGTTTGATAGGGGTCGTATAGTGGGACTTCGGGAAGCTAGATACACCCCCCGTAGAACAGACCGAGACAATCACCGCCTATGATTATTGGCCTTAGGGGACCGTTTCTCCACTACCAGGTCCATTACCAATCAGGAATGAAACAGTATTGTCTTTAGTGACGAGTCTCGATTTTGTTTAGGCATGCACGATGGTCGAGCGAGGGTTAGAAGACGAAGTGGTGAAAGGAGAAATCCGCGGTTTTTTGTTGAAAGACATGTTCATCAAACTGTTGGAGTTATGGTTTGGGGTGCTGTAGCTTATGGTTCCAGATCACCTTTAATCTTCATCAGGGGTAACATGAGCTCGCAGCGTTATATCCGAGAAGTATAAGAACTCCACCTTTTACCCTATCTTGACGATTGGCAAATCCAACTTTCCAACAAGAATATGCCCGACCACATGTCGCAAGAGTCACAATAGACTTCTTTCGGCATAATGATGTCACATTGTTACTTTGGCCACCAAGATCTCTCGACTTATCCCCAATTGAGCACGTGTGGGATATGATGGTAGGATATTGCTCAATTTGCAACGTCCTCCTTAGACTCTAGAAGAACTTCGAGAGAAGTCGGTGGTTGCCTGGAATAAGATATCACAGGAGTACATTGACCACCTGATCAGAAGCATGCCTGGGCGCGTTGAAGAATGCGTAACACATCGGGGTGCATCCACACTTTATTAAAGGTAAAAGGGCTTTAAAGCAATGCAATCATTTTGAATTTTTATTATTTACTTTCTATGCTTCAGTAAGTACTTACACAAAAATTTATAAAAATAAAATCAAAAAGGTTCAAAGAAAAACACAAAGTCGATCCCACAATTTTAATTTAATAGTGTAAGTTACTTGCTACTAGTTTCGGTCCACAGAACCATCATCAGGCTAAAAAAAAAACAGTAGTAAGACTTAATATGATGGAAACAAATTCTTGACTACAGTAAAATATTTGTAGGTGAATTATCATACTACAACTCACAGTAGAGATAACACTAAATTATGTTTATACATATGAAAATCTCCAAAGAGATAACCGCACAGAGATATAAAAAACATGCAGGCAAAATGATAATATTGTTAAGTTTTCTAATAACATTATTTAAAAATATGTAAAAATTTTTGATTATACAAAGCAAATCATAAAAAATACAATATATTGTAATGGTAATCAACATTATTACTAAAAGATGCATCAACTCACCAGAGATGAGTAAAGTATTTAAGAAAATTCAAGAAATATATAATATCAAGGGAAATAATTTACAAAATACTGATCAAAAAAGTGAACATTATAAACAATTTGACTAGACTAAACAAAGCAATGCAAAATTTAAAAATTTTTTAATTATCAAATATCAAATTCAAAAATTACAGATATCTTCAAACTTACCAAGAATCATCAGGCGAAAAACCATAAATCTTGTAACATCAGCACTTAAGCAGACATCATCAGATAAATAAGAAAAACGGAAAAATTGGGGAAAGAAATTATTAAAATATTAAAATTTAATGAAATATTTCAAAAAACATTTATGTATAAAAACAAAAAAATTTTTTGTAGGGCACGATATGGATAGTGGCTTGAAAACATAAGAAAATAAATGGGAGTGTGTTATCTCAGTAAGGGAGAACACATGGTTTCAAACCGAAAAAACCAATATAAGAAAGGTTTTTCATGAGGAAAGTTATTGAAAACCCCAGGAAAAAGTATAAGAAAATCGATCCTTGATCAAGATAAGGACCAAGGGAAAGATATAGGATATTAAGCCATTCGTGAGAAAAGAATATTCCAACACGTGGGATTATTCTGGAACATGAAGGAAAAGATCCATGGTTGCACCAAACAGCACAATAAACACAAAACCAGATGAATGACATCCAATTTAGTGAAAGAAATAAGTAGATAAAAGTTATTAACATAGTTAACACCATAAAACTTTTTCAAAGCTTCAAACTTGCCCTTGCAGAAAGCTAATGGATGTACCATACCAAATGAAAGAGTGAATATCGGAAACGGAACCGCAGTATGAATAAGAAATAGAAAAATATCCTATGATAGGACAGAACTAATATTTAATCTGTGAAATAAGACAATGACAGGACTAAAATTAATTTAGGACTGTGCTGGCCAAGAGTTATTGTGGCGGAGGCCATTAAACCAAACCATAGACAGAAATCATAAGAAGAAAAATTAGGTTATGTTCGAAAAAGTAGGTAAACAAACTGTAAATAAAAACAAATTAAGAAATTAAACAGAATGTAATCCAAGAAAAACATAATGTTCAAAGGGTTTAAGCTGTTCATTAAGACAATTGACATTGGGGTTAATGACTGCTGCATGTATTTCAAGACTCTCAAGTAAATTCAATCTGACACCCTTATCACATTTATGTAGTAAGTCAACAGTGAAACGCTCTCTAGAGTGACCCTCCGAAAGGACATGGTTAGCGAAAGAAGAAGGAGAATTGAAATGTCCATACCTTTGATACTTCTTGATAAAAGCAATATGCTCAGACAGGCGTACCTTGACATTGTTATTGTATTTTTAGCCTGATGATGGTCCTGTGGACCGACTTTGTGTTTTTCTTTGAACCTTTTGGATTTTACCCACATTAGAAAATGGATGACTTACATGATTTAAAAATAAAATCATTTAAACAGGGTGTTCGGATTTTTATGTCACTTAGTATATTTGTTTAAAATAATCATATTTTCCAAAAATTCTGGTTTTTAATTCTTACCCCAGGCTAGATTTCTAAATATATTTAAAATTTTCATTTTTGTCTTGTTGTTTCAGGGTCTCATTCTACATGCACATTTAATTTTCTACAGCTATTAAGTCAATTGTAGAAACAATGGAATATTTAAACAAAAGACAAACTTAATTTAAAATTAGTAAATTAAAAATGAAAGAACAACGGATGCCAGCTCAATTATTTTTTCTCATTTCAGTTATAATTGAAAAAATTCGCACACGAGACTTTAGCACTGTTACTTACACTAATGAATACGTTAAATGTTGTCATGTAAATTATTTTTTACACTCAAAACCAGAGGTTTGTCTTAAACAATTTTTTGAATCCCATAGTGGTTGTTAACCGTAAATCGACTGCTTTAGCGTCTAATTTATTATAATCTTACTTCTGGAATAATTTGTAGTCAAATGCCATACATAAGAAAAAAATATAAAAATTTTGTTCTGCAATCAAGTTTGGGCTGAAAAGTTGTCGGCACGACAATGAAAAAGGATATTTCGAATAATAAATTGGCATAATTTGTATCTAGAGTAATGCCTTTATTGTAACGCTCTACCAACATCTCGATACCGGACCGATGGTGTGATACGTCAAGGCCTTCTCATTTTAGTAAAATTTCTTGCCACAATTTTACTCGAGGAAAAAGAAAATAATCGCTGGGGACTAAATCTGGCGAGAACGGTGGATCGGTATTATCGCGAGCTGAATAATTTTTTATTTATTTAATCATTTATTATACAAAAAGGCCAAAGGCCTAATTACATATGTATAAATAATACATTAAATACACATAATATTAATACTGACCATATATGACTACGATTATAATTAAATCTACAGTCTACATTTTCCAAAATTGTATCAGGTTAAATCAATGGTATGCTGTAACACTCTACCTCTAAAAGTAGTCAGTGATGATGCCCAATCTATGTCTAATAATATGTTTAAATTATTTGCTAATTTCAGCATGGTTACAATGGGGAATTCTCATCGCAGAGGCTATAAACGGGATATTAAACATAACATGGTGCCTAGTTCTTCTTGTAGGTACATAATAGTATATTACGTAACGTGTGTGGTAAATAGCATTTTACGCACGAATGGAATAGTTGCGCAAGATGCCGCGTAGCGGCGAGTGCGTAATTCCGTGAGTGCGTAAAATGCTTTACAGCAATAGTTACGTACTATACTTTACCTACGACCTACTGGTACCTACATTAATAATCTTTTTGTTAATAATAATTAAACAAGAGCAGCAATGATATTATTTAAATTCAGCTTGTAAACGCACTGTCCTTACATAATGATAGTCAGGATATGCGTGATATTTTTTTAGATATATTTATCTTAGAAACTTGTTTTGTACCTTCTCTACATCATATAATAAACTTGGAAGTTGCGTTCAAGATGGACTTCCAAAAAGTAAGGGTTAGTAAACTACGTTTCACAATAAATCGTTGACTTGGTACCTGCTCTTAACTGCTCTTAAGGGATTACTAATAAAAGGTGGTTAATATTTCTTCGAACATTTACAGAAAGGTATTATTTATTTTTGTCCAGGAAGATATATACGTATACGTATACGTAAGTTTCAACAGTTTTGTTTAATTTCAATTAATAAATAAACTTAAAATTTGTTTCTTTGTTTTTAAAAAATTTCGTGATTTTTTTTTAAATAAATTTAAGTTTTAGTAAATGTTACTGAGTTTTATTTAAATCTATTTTAAAAACCGGATTACGGATCTCTTAATGTTTACTGTACAGTGAGAAATTTATAACCTTTCATTACTTATCCCCTAAGGTCAGGTACCGGAGTCAACGAATTTTTGTGAAACGTACTGTACAATAAATTTAGCTTGAATATTAGTAAAGGTTGATGTTTGTCTGATGCCTAACAGACGATTTGCAGAGTTAATAATATTTTTTAAATGTTTAACTAAAGATAAGGTACCTAGATCCTTAACCTCCATGCATCTTACCAAAGTCTAGCCCTGCATGACATAATCAAATAAGACAGGATCTCGCAATTTGGTAATTGTCAATAATTTACACTTTTCAATGCTGTAATAATACAGAATCCCTAACAGTTTTTACATTTTTATATATTTTTAGATCATTCACAAACAATAGACACTTGGAGTATGTTAAAACCGACGGAAGGTCATTGATAAAAACAATGAAAAGTAAAGGCCCTAAGTTAGAACCCTGGGGTACCCCAGAATTAGCTTCAAACTTACCAGACATATTTCCATTATGTTTCACTACTAGTGTTCTCCCTTCCAAAAAATATTTAAATAATATCAGCATATTTATTCAGTTTTTGTAGCAGTATATCATGATCAACTTTATCAAATGCCTTTTTAAACTCAGTATATATTACGTCTAATTGAGGTTTCCGTTCAAGTGTCTGATATGCATCATGTGCAAAGATAAATAAATTTGTATTTACAGATTTTTAAGAAACAAATCCATGCTGCTGAGTCGCTATACTTCCTGCTACATGTTGATTCAGATTTAAATATAAAATTTGTTCAAACAATTTAGCCGGGGCAGATATAATAGATATAGGTCTAAAATTTTCTACATAAACTTTATTTCCTGACTTAAATATGGGAGTGACTACTGCAGTCTTCCAAAGCAAAGGAAATTTGCTAATTAAGATAATTAAATTAAAAATATTAAGTAGTGGCTTCTTTGACCACTCATATTTAACGCTTTATATTATGCAGTGTACAGTGTGTAAAAGCCAAATGGAATAAATTCATTATTTCGGTTACTGTACATATTTATAAAAAATCCCGAAACACGTCAAATTTATATTATAACTTGACATTCTTTAACGTAAAAATGCAACCCCTACCTTCCACCCCCTTAGAATGACAGGTACAACCCCCAATTTTTTAAATGGGAAGTATAGGCTTGTGATATATCATTTGAAAGGTCTCTTCATTCTCTATTCAAAAATGTTATTGTTTTTAAATTTAATGCAAAAATAAATATAAAAAAAATTAATATCATGTTGTTACCGAAATTCGCTACAATACAATCAAAAACTAAAATGTAATGCAAAACGTAATAAAATGTAGAACACGAAAAAGAACTATGAATTTTAATGAAGTAGATGTTCAAAATATTCTCCGCGAACATTTTGGCAACATCCTAAACTCAAATAAAACTGTCTTCTAACATTATTTAACATATCAGGCGTGATCGACCTAATCTCAAGCGTTATTCGTTCTTTTAAGTCATATAAATCAGAAGGTTTAGTTTTGTACACATGGCTCTTTACATATCCCCATAAAAAGAAATCTAATAATGTAAGATCAGGTGATCGCGCTGGCCATTCAATCGATCCTCGCCTCCCTATCCACCGATTGGGAAATATTGTATAGAGGTACTGCCGGACATTAAGTTGGTAATGTGGTGGTGCTCCGTCTTGCTGAAACCATATCGTATTCGCTGGAGGGTTACCTGGATCAGGATATAAATTTGCCAACGTTGGAATGACATCATTTTGAAGTAGTGCCAAATAATTGTTGCCATTCAAGTTGCCCTCAATAAAAAAGGGACCAATGATATTGGTCCCTACAATCCCTGCCCAAACATTAACCTTATGAGGGTATTGAGTGTGTTCTTCTCTCATCCAGTGAGGATTTTCCGTGGACCAGTAGCGGCAATTTTGCCGATTAGCATGACCGTTAAGTAAAAAAGTACACTCAGAAAACATAACGTCTTCTAATTGGATAATATTGTTATCCAACATGTCCATCATTTGCTCACAAAAAAATTTCTCCTATCAAAATCGTCTTCCATGAGCTCCTGAGTAGGTTTCATCTTATACGGATGCAATTTATTTTCTTTTAATATGTTTGCTATCGATGTATGGCCAGCATTGAATGTAGTGGATGCCTGTCTACTCGATGTATGTGAGTTTTCCTGAAACTCAAGCAACACATCTAATTTGAGTTCATCACTCAGTGCATTGGCAGCTGCTTTTTTTATCTGCCTTACATGACCAAACTCGCGAAACTGCTTTTCTATTTTACTTATTGTTCCTTGGGATATAGGCGGTAAATTAGGAAACTTCTCATGAAATAGGCGAGTTACTTTCTGTTGTGTTCGGATGTTATCTCCGTAACCAATCATTTGTAAAACTGTTATTTTATGCATTTCCGTTAATCTAACCATTTTTCAGAATTGAATTGAACAAACTTTATATTTAAATTACAACATTGACAACTTAAATAAAATAATTTACTACTGCTTGTTAAAATAGCGTTGCCACGGAAATTCTTTAAAGTTTTTTAATGGTTACCATCTAAAAACCACATTGCTATGGTTTTTATTCACTTTCTCATTATCAAGACCTAAACGGGAAATAAGTTTTAAGTATATTGTAATAAGTTTCGAGTATTTAGCGAATTTCGGTAACAACATGATATTAATTTTTTTTATGTTAATTTTTGCATTAAATTTAAAAACAATAACATTGAATAGAGAATGAAGAGACCTTTCAAATGATATATCACAAGCCTATACTTCCCATTTAAAAAATTGGGGGTTGTACCTGTCATTCTAAGGGCGTTGAAGGTAGGGGTTGCATTTATACGTTAAAGAATGTCCAGTTATAATTTAAATTTGACGTGTTTCGGGATTTCTTATAAATATGTACAGTAACCGAAATAATGAATGTATTCCATTTGGCTTTTACACACTGTATATTTAAGGGTATACTAGTTAATTTAATGAAAATTACCTACTTTTAAAGAAATATTTTTATCGACTGGCCTAAATGTCATCTCTTAAAAGACAGCAAGATGATACCTTTGAAGTAATACCGAAAGTTCTTTGATTAATATTTTTTCATTTATTTCGAGACCGCTTTTACAAGTTTTGTAATTAGTTATCGCAAATGTCTTTACCTGTTGAGCACATGTTTCCTGAATTTTTAATAAGTTTTAATTAAATCTTTCAGTTTAATATGTACTTTTTTTACCTAATTAAATTGCATTTGGAATTCACAGGAAACACTGACATCTCTCTAGTTCTCTAGTTTCTCTTCAAATTATAGATTATACAAATAGGTAAATTATATATTGTTTAAACTTTGACTCTAGTAAAAAACTTGTTATGTTAACCTTAATTCAGGAACAAAGAAAATATAATTCTTGAAGGACGCTATAGTGCATTAAGCACGAAGAAATCGGCTAAACCTAATAAATAAAACAATTTGTTTTTTGAATAGGTTAACTGACAGGTACAAAAAAATGGTATAAAAGGCTCTGGCATGCATACAGACATTTTAAGATCTAACAGGTAGTGTGTCAACTTTACATTTCATCCAAATTTGAAATAAACGTTTTTTATATAATTTTAAGATGACTAACGAGACCTCCCTTCAAACTGTCTTGATTCTGTCAGGAGATATGATGAATTATCAAGACGTTGGATTTATCTTGTATTTTATTCGTTGAAGCAAAATGGTTCTTAGGTATTCGGTATTAGTTCTCATTCTTTAAAGAAATTTTAGGGGGTAGGGTTCTTAATATAAATCAGAAATTAATAAAAAATAATTATCGATCATTTAATAAAAATAGTATATTATTACACGATCAAGTAAAGAAGGTTTTTATCCATGAAAATGAAAGTTGCTGCACGAGCCGCAGGCGGGAAAAAACCTTTTCTTGCGAGTATAATACTATACTTTATCTACGATGTTGTATTTTGTTCTGCTCGCCACTTTAAAAACTTTTCATAAACACATTCGTACTTGTGCCGTGATTTTTGTGGTAGAAGATTTTCTATTGCAGTCGTTGCAATATTGCGAATGTCAGGTGACGTACAGGACATTTCGTTCTCTTCTGTCGACATTTTTCTTCAGTCACAGTCACAAAAAACTACCTTAAAACCCACGAACTTCACTTTGTACGTTTTTGCTGTCAATTGTGTGATTTTGTTTGTTTGAATTTTTGGTTATGTCACCGTAGCAACTGAAAGCTGTTGCCAACGTAATAATGGGGAAAATATACAAATCCCAATATGTCCGGTCCTCGATCCAGTGGATAAAAGTTCTTGTCAATTTTACCCACAGTTGAGAACCAATCAAAGCTCTCCTTTAGGTTATCGAGGGGTAAAATGAAAATTTACAGTGGGGTTTTCACATCAATAAAGTTTGTATTATGCTATGATTGTAGATAATAGTATATTACGTAACGTGTGTAGTAAATAGCATTTTACGCCCCAATGGAATTCCGTGAGTGCGTAAAATGCTTTACAGCAATAATTACTTACTATACTTTACCTACGACCTACTTGTACCTGCATTAATAATCTTTTTGTTAATAATAATTAAACGAGAGCAACAATGGATGTTTTTAATAATGTTATTGTTTAATAATTAAATACTTAACAGTAGTTATATTGGGTGGAGTTAAATTCATTTCACTATCACTTGACATTTTTTAATAATTGTATAAAACTTTACGCATACAAATAAGTTACAAGAACAATAAAAAATGGTATTTTGTTGATAATCGTTTTTTGATAAATAATAACGTGTGCGCATGCGGTCAGACGCATGCACGGAAGCTCAATGTCTAAAATATTTTAAATATGGCGGTTCAATGTACTCCTTATTGTAGTGAAACTCATTTTCGTCATTTTTGAGTGATTAATTTAATGTTACTGATCGGTTTCTAGCGTAATATTAACATTTACTGTATTCTAAATATTTAAAACGGTTTCGTATAGTAACTGAAGTTAAATTATAGTACAAAACGAGTTGAAACAGCTTTGTAAGTATTTTTAAAAAGTATCTCGGTTATAATAATTTTATAAATCTAAAATAATTAACTTAATTACATAAAAATAACGTAAATTAATCTGGGAAACGTAATTAAGTACATTTATATTATGATCCATTTATACAGACAAAAAGTAGGGTTAATGGAAACGAATCAAATATATATTTTCAAATAACTCTAAATATATATATAAAATGCAATCTTATATCTAATAAATGTATTCCAATAATTGTTTCTTTTCATTTTTTATTATATTATAATTTAAAACGTATTTTTTTTCCAAAATACACAACACTGCATTGCGTTATTGCTTTCTGCTAATCCTTTAACAATGAAGAAACCCTAAACTTTGCTACAACTGAAACAAATACGGGCTCGATCTACCTGGTTTTTAGATTTATGGAAGAAATGTAATTTAAAGATTTATCAAAAATTTCATGGTGCTCCCTGTAAAGGTTTTGCATACTTAATTAGGGTTTATTACTCCTCGTACTTTTTGTATTTACTATAATATTACTTAATCAACATCAGGAAAAAAAATGTAACTTAAACATGTCAATCTGACGTTGTTCGTTGTAGCGAAACAGCTGTCATTGTAATTTAAAAGCTAATTTTTTAAAAACCGTTAGAGCTAAGTTGAAACAAATAGTTGTTTATTATTCTTAATAAGAAGAGACATATTGAAATTAAATGGTGGATTCAGGTTCTCTTTTATTAATTGTTACAAAATATCAAAAGCACAAGTTTGTTTCCTGTTCATGACTTTACCAAAAGACTACCATTTTTTTAATTGTTAAATATTTGTTAGACTGTCTCACTGTGGACAGTCTACTTAATCAATTGACCAGGGAAGGCATACCATGTCAAGGGTATTCCGACGACATGGTTATCCTGGCAAAAGGGAAGTATGAAAATGTCCTCTGTGACATTGTTCAAAGAGGACTGAACATTGCGAAACAATGGTGTGACTCGGTGGGACTCAGCATTAACCCCACCAAAACCACACTAGTAGCCTTTACAAGGAAAAAGAAACCTAATCTAAAGATCATAAGAATAGGGGAGAACATCGTCGAGTGGAAAACAGAGGTCAAATATCTAGGGCTAATCCTAGATAGTAGGTTACTCTGGAACAAACACGAAGACGAAGTAATACACAAAGCAACCAAGGCCCTCATGGTGTGTAGGAACATTGCAGGGAAGAACTGGGGATGTAACCCACGTATTCTGCAATGGATGTACACAGCAATTGTGAGACCAGTAATCACATATGGGGCAGTGGCTTGGGGCGTAAGAGCTAATCTGAATACGACGAGGAAAAACCTCTCGAAGATTCAGAGACTAGCCTGTTCATGTATCACTGGAGCAATGGGAACTTGCCCCACTGCTGCAATGGAGGTGATTTTAAACGTAACCCCACTGCACATTCTGTTAGAAAGTGTAAGGAAGAAAACGATATATAGAATGATCAAAGAAGGAATTATCAGGGAAAAACCCCGATCACTTCATTTTGATCAAACTTGGGAAATGCCCCAAGATGATATGCCAAAGAAATTCAGCTTTGTGAGAAAATTCATCACAAGGTTAAGTAATAAATCTGAATGGGATGAAGACACCATACAGAATTTAAATCAGAATACCATAAAGTGGTATACGGACGGTTCCAAGCTAGACGAGGGAACCAGGACAGGAGTTTTTGGACCGAGAGCCAAATACTCAGAAAGCTTGGGCACATACTCGAGCATTTTTCAAGCAGAAGTCCGCGCCATCGAAAGATGTGTGGAATTCAATATTGGAAGGAACTACCGCAGACAAGAGATTGTGATCATGTCGGATAGTCAAGCAGCCATCAAAGCACTGAGCTCAAATATAATCAGTTCCAAGATGGTGTGGGAATGCCTAGGCAAACTAAATGAACTAGGCCAGAAGAACACTGTCACCCTCCTATGGGTCCCGGGACACATAGGAATAGAGGGGAATGAAACAGCAGATAAGCTGGCAAAAAAAGGAGCTGAAACCCCACATTTGGGACCAGAACCATCTTGTGGGATCAGCAGTAGAGTAATCTTAGGAAAACTAAGGGAGGAAATGGAGAAAGAAAAATCCGAGTACTGGAATCAGCTGGAAGGATTGAGGCAATCTAAGATACTACTGGGGAACTATGACCAGAAGAGATCTCTTAGCTGCCTCAACCTCAGTAAAAAAAGGCTCCGTATTCTAACGGGAATATTAACCGGGCATTGCCGGTTAAGAAGCCACATGAAGAAACTAGGGTTAGCAGATGAAGCAAAGTACAGATTCTGTGAGGAAGAGGATGAAACCTCAATACATATACTCTCAGAATGTCCTGCCTTGCAAAATTCTAGGGCTAGATACCTAGGAGCACATGAAATAGAGGAAGGGGATCTACCTGATTTGAAGCCCGACGATGTCCTAAACTTCCTCAGGAAAATAGGACTCGAAGAGCTGCTATAGGTCTGAGAGAATATCAGAACATGGCAAGTAAGGGGGACACAATAGATCCTATGGGTCGCAGTGTGATTATCACCCCTGACACATACATACATACATACATAAATATTTGTTAATTTGATTGTACTAACCCTTATTTTTTGGCAGTCCTTCTTATTAAGAATAATAAAAAACTCTTCGTTTTAACAAAACTTCCACTATTTATTTAAAAAATTGCTTTTTTAACCTCAATGACAGCCGTTTCGCTAGGATTAGCATCGTCAGATTGAATACGGCTGTCATTGAGGTTAAAAAAGCAAATTTTTAAATAAATAGTGGAAGTTTTGTTAAAACGAAGAGTTTTTTATTATTCTTAAAAATATTTATTAGATGAAAAACATTCTTTTTTGTATAAAAACAGGGATTTACTAAAAATATGTAAAAAGGAAATAAATAATTCAAAAGATTTTTCCGACGCACTGAATATGTCCGATAGGATTTTGTTAAATATCTTCAAAATTTAAATTTGCTAAGAAAAATTTATAGATGTGTAGAAAATAGCTGTTTATATAACAAGAAATCAAAGGATGAAGTTTATCATTCAAGAAAGGAAATGCTCTCTATAATGAGGAGGGAAAAGTATACTTTGAATAGAGGTAGGTGGAAAAATTGTTATTTACACAAGAAACATGGCTGCAATTACTTAAATTTATATTTAAATGTAAACTATTTTATTTAGGTACTTTTTGAGGAGATCCTATTTTAAAGCAATAAACGATGTTTTCTGTTCTTAATGAACATCTCTTAAAATAAAACTCTTAAAGAATTGATCTGGTAATAGTTATGTGAAATTAAATTAACCTTAACTTTTTATCTAACTGGTTACCTATATTTCAAATAAATCTATTATGTAAGTTCATTATCCATTAGTATTTTTAATATTTTATTATTAATTATATGCTTAAGCTTCTTCAAAATGGAGAAATAGTAAATTTTAATTTCTTTCTATTGAATAGATAGAATAGGTCAAGTTCTTTGTTTTTTTTAACAATATTATTATTGTTAAATCTGTAAAATAGACAATTCTAATTTTTTTTATCCTTTTACTGTTATACCGTAGGTACATAATATTATAAATCCCAATACGGTTCTATTAAATCATGACAAACATTAACAAAATTTACTTTTAAAGTATTAATAACAAAAAAATGGACATGTATTTATATTTCTTTCTGGACTTTGTATAATTTATTTAGATTTAATTTATTTTAAAATCGTTTTTACATTTTTTAAGCAATCACGTAAACATTTTTTTATAAGTTTTTGTTATAATGACGGTATTATGCGGTTTCGTGCTACGAGTGTTTGCGTGTTGTATTCGCCTAAACTGCAACCACTAGCCTCACGCCAATTATTTTCTTTCTTTTCTCATTAGCAGCGTTAACACTTTTATTGTTATACCTACTACATCAAACAGCAAAGATTTTTTTGCTGCCAGTTGTTTATAATTTATAGTTCAAGGGTTAAATTAGCTAAACATGACCTTCCAGTATAAAAAAACGAATTGCATATGTATCTCAAAACTTTGATCCAATAATCTATGTATATGTAAATTTGTACAGATTTTTGCAGTTTTTTCGCAAATGTATTTGGTTCTAAGTTGAACTTTATTCCAGCTCTCACTGACATACTACCATTTTTATATTCTAATATTGTTTAATTCCCTTTTATTTTGTTTCCCTTTTTATTATTTTTCGTACTGATCAATTTTCTAAACTATTAAATCTATTTACCTTAATTTGCTGATATGAATATTAGATACAGAATCCATAGAAAAGGTTACATTTGCCCTTGAAAGAAATACACAGATGAGACTAATGTTGACCTATGGTTCAGGGATTTGGTGGACAAAAACAAAGCAGTAGAGCTATTCAAAGCCTTAGTATGGTTCAAAGGCAAATGACTGAGTATCAAAGAAGCGATGGGAATGGTCCCAACGGATGCGTTAGATGCCTAGGGTACGGAGACCTGTACGATTTCGTCAACTTAGTGAGGTTGATAGGGGTCGTATAGTGGGACTTCGGGAAGCTGGATTTTCTTTTTGGGAAATTGCAGTTAGAGTGCAAAGAAGTGTAGACACCGTGGTAGGGCGTTATCAGGCATGACTTCCAGAAGGCCGTACGCAAAGAGCAAGGGGCTCTGGACGCCTCCGTTGTTGGAAAATGCTAGTGCTTATTTATTTTTTCTGACACTTTGTATTTTATTTTAAAAAAGTTGTCACTAACTGTCATATTAATTTTGATTTAGATTGTCAATGAAGATTGAAAAATATAAGTTTTTAAAAGATATCAATTTATTATATATTCTCAACTTCGAACCTTGAGGCATATTGAATCACCGGTTAGGTGCTTTGTACGCTACACACCCGTAGAACAACAGACCGTGAAGATTATTGGCCTTAAGGGACCATTTCTCCACTACCAGGTACATTGCAAATGAATGGTTTGCAGAACACGGAAGACCTGTTGGCATACGAAGTGGTTACCGACGAATAAGACGTTTTGGCCTATTTTCATACCGACCACACTGGATCCTCTCTTAACTCCAGAACACCGACGTAATCGCCTTGACTGGTGCAGAGAACGGTCACTCTGGGATCAGGAATGAAACAGTATTGTCTTTAGTGACCAGTCTCGATTTTATTCTTTCAACATACCTAATGATGTTACATTGTTACCTTGGTCACCAAGGTCTCCCGACTTATCCTCAATTGAGCACGTGTGGGATATGATGGGTAGGAGATAGCTCAATTTGCAACGTCTTCCTCAGACTCTAGAAGAACTTCGAGAGGAGTTGGGCATGCATAGGCGCGTTGGAGAATGCGTAACACATCGAAGTGCATCCACATATTATATAATAAAAAAGTGTATCATAAGACTATAAAAGCTGCAAAGGACATCTACTATAATAGGAGACTGAGTGGATCCAAAAATATTACTAAGGAAACATGGTCCATAGTTAATGATTTAAGAAATAAAGTTTCCTCGCCCAGCACTATTCCTACTACACCTGAGAGCCTAAATAATTACTTCATAAATGTTGCCAAAAACTTAACTAATTCTATAACTTCCAATATTGATCCACTTTCTTATTTACCGAATGTTAATGAAAACTTAAACAGTTTCTTTTTTTCACCTGTGGTAACAGAAGAGCTTCGTAATACAATTCGAGACATTAAAAACAAATCCGCATCTGGAGTAGATGGGCTTACTCTCAAAATGTTCGCAAATCTGCCGGACTGTGTATTAGATCTTCTAACTAATTTGATTAATGAGTCGTTCCAAATTGGTATTTTTCCTACTTGCCTTAAAACAGCCATAATCATTCCTTTGCATAAAGGAGGTGATAAAGATCAAGTTTTTAACTATCGCCCAATCGCGCTTCTTCCTACGTTATCCAAGATCATTGAAAGGTTGGTAAAAAAAGGCTTCTTTCATTTGTGAGTAAATACAATATTCTAGCTAAAAATCAATTTGGATTTTTAAGTGGTAAATGCACAAATGATGCAATGTTTTCTCTTTTTAATAATGTCTACTCCAGCTTAAACAATCAACACTCTACAGCTACAATATTTTGTGATTTCTCAAAAGCTTTCGATTGCGTGGATCATAAAATACTACTTAAAAAATTGCAGTACTATGGATTTAGAGGCACCTCGATCAGGTGATTCGAGTCCTTTCTTAGACTGCAGCTTGTACGAGTTGATGAATTAAGGTCTTCATGCAAGCAGATAGAATATGGGGTTCCACAAGGTTCGGTATTGGGTCCTATATTGTTTTTGCTATTTATCAATGATATTGCTGACTTGAGCATCGGCGGAAAAATTTGTTTATTCGCAGACGACACTAGCTTTTCTTGGAGTCACCCGGATATCACCGAACTGCATAGAATCGTTTCACATGACTTAACCATCATCAAATCATGGTGTGATTCTAACCATATGTGTTTGAACGTTTCTAAAACGAAAGTTTTACCATACACATCTGCAATTCAACCTATTATGTTGAATAATTCTACTATAGAGGTCGTTGACTCTGTGAGATTTTTGGGACTGGTCGTTGACAGCTATCTAAAATGGGATGTACACATTGACGCTTTGTCAAAAAAACTAAGCTCTTCTTGTTACGCACTGAGAACAATATCTAGGGAGCTTCACCTGTCAGCTTCCAAAACAGTCTATTTTGCCCTCTTCGAGTCACATCTCCGATATGCACTTCCTTTTTGGGGTACATGTTGTGTGACTCAATTTGAACGTATTTTTAAATTACAAAAGAGAGCTGTTCGGTATACGCTGAAACTAAGCAGTAAAACTCACTGTAGGGAATTCTTTAAAAAACATAAAATATTAACACTTCCATCCCTATTTATCTTTGAATCCATTTCTTTAATTCGGAAACATTTACCTGAAGTCTCAGACAGACCATCTCATAACTACCCTCTTAGAAGTGCAGAGTATGACCTTTATTTACCAAAACCTCGCACGGAACTAATCAAAAGCCACAGAAATATATAATAACCTAGAATGCCAATACATAGGGATGCGCGAAAACAAAATGACACACTATAGCGAAGTACGTGCACTCCTAAGCATGCGCATTGTGACAACATCGATGCTAAATCTAAAATGTTTTATGCCATCGAAGAAAGTATTATGGAGATAATTAAAGGATACATGAATTCTCCGTCAATAACATAAGGACAGTTATCCAGAATATATGAAACTTTGTGATTCAGTGACTTTTTAGCTGGTAAATTTCACAGAACAACAGTTTGATATATTCACTTGGCAACAATGTGTAAAATGCAGAGTTTTGTCATAGCTGTCAATCGGACCGTACAGGTCGGGCTTGTGATTTTTACTTTACTGATTTATTTCATGTTTGGCTTTTGTCTGACAAGAAGTATTTAATTTTCTTTCGGTGTTTTATTTGATCATAATATTTTATTTGCTTGTGTTTGTTTGTTCTCGTAGTGTTAAAGACTGAAATAAGTAAAATGAAGTGCATGGTGGTGTTTTGTAAAAATTCTGGTAAAATTCCAGGAGTAACATATTTCTCGTGAGTATTGCATTCAATAAAACATTTATATTTATTGGTGAATCGACTGTACTAATACAGAATGAGTAAACATTATTTTTCAAATAAATACCTATGTTTTTAGGCTTACCCCGAACAGGCATGATGCTTGGATGAGGGCTTTAGGAAGAGATCCTACCATTGAGCATCTTTCTGCTAGTAACCGTATATGTAGTGACCATTTTTTGGAAGGTGACAAATTTATGGAGAAAAATAAATGGAAATTGAAGTCAGGTGTTGCTCCTAAACTCAAACTGACTATTTGTCCACTCATGCCAATCCAAGAAATTATTAGAAGGTAGGATATATTTTTTTCCACGTTATCTCTAGACACATAATTTAGTATTCAAACAAGCTTTGTTATCCATAATTTTAAATACCTGCTTTGTTGTTAAAATGGTTTTTTAATGATAATTTTTTGCATTTTATTAGGAAATCATCTTCATATGACTTGCCTTCCACTTCAGGCCAGCAGATGGTAAAAGAATGCACAGAGGATGTGATGAGAGAGACTTCCAATAACCAACAAGAAGGGCTTATTTATGAAGATAAAGAAAATTTGATTACCTCTGTAATATATGATCCAATTAATGAATTATCCCAAGAAGGGTAAGTTTATTATTTTTTGTGGTACTATCGAACATCATTATATAAGGACTACTTATTTTTATTTCTTATCAATTTACTCTTATTTTATCATTAATAAAATCAGTTTGGAAAATAAAAATGTTTTCATATATTCAAACCAAAGATAATTAATTAGTTAAGTATCTTCATTTCTCTTTTTAAAGTTGCTATCTAATATGTCACTTTAATTAAGTTCCAGTTCATCTAGTACTGCATCACCAGCCACAGCATCTCCTGTCAACTCTGCTGCAGCATCACCAAGAATTTCTCTTTTGAAGAGAAAAGCAGTTAATAATTCTTCTTCATCTGATAGTGAGGGTAACAAAGGGCAAATAAAAAGAGCTAGGAGAGATGTAAAACAGTTTCATAATTACAAGTAAGTTTATTATCATTATTATTTATTTTCAGCATAATTTATTAATAAATGAAGCTATTTGGGTTTTGCCGAATATGGAATAGCATATACTAGTTTCTGCTAATTGCAATTTTCATTGCTAGTATTTTTTGACAAGATGTTTTTTAGTTCTCAGTCTGTGCACTGACTTTAAGTATTTCATTTTGTTTCAGTACTTCTTCACAAAGAATTCTTATGAAGTTGAGAAAAACCCAAGATAAAAAGATTATGACATACAAAAAATTCAGAGTGTGCAGGAGACGTGTACAGCGTTTATCAAAAAAAGTGTCTAGCCTGAAACAAGTTTTGGGGGAGCTAAAGAAGAAGAAATTACTGTCTGATGATGCTCTGGATGTATTGGAAAAATCATATTCCGGCATTCCTCTGACTTTGATGAGGAGAGCAATTTTTAATATTAACAAACAAATGAATGGCAAAAAAACAAGGAAGGAATAAAATACCTGAAGAAATCAGGAGTTTTGCTATGACACTTCAGTTTTATTCTTCGAAAGCATATAATTATGTTAGAAAAACTTTTAATTTGGCCTTACCAGCACCATCAACCATAAGATCTTGGTTAAGCAATGTCAACTGTAAACCTGGATTTTGTGAAAGCTCTTTTAATAGCTTAGCTATGATTGTTGCTGAAAATGAGCAAAAAAACCAGAAGACCATATGTTCCTTGATGCTGGATGAGATGGCCATTAAAAAACAAATTGAACTTCGTGGCAATGAGACTTGGGGGTATGAGGATTTTGGAGCTGGAATTAACAATGATGCATTACATTGTGCTACTGAAGCTCTTGTTTTAATGGTAGTTTCTGTCAATAGTAATTGGAAACTTCCAATTGCCTATTTCTTCATCCGTTGTTTGAGTGGTGCTGAAAAGGCAAATATTATCCTAGAGGCATTAAAGAAGCTACATGAAACTGGTGTCATTATTTTGTCTGTGACATGTGATGGTCCTAGTGCTCATTTTGCTATGGCACAAAAATTGGGAATTGATGTGAATTTATCAAGTCTTAAACCATACTTCAAACACCCTATGAACAATTCCAATGTTTATGTAATATTCGATGCTTGTCACATGTTAAAATTAGTGAGGAATAACTGGGCTAGTTGTCAAATTTTTGTCAATGTTGATGGAGAAAAATTGACTTCAACCTCATAAAGAAACTGCATGATATTGAAGAGAATGAATTCTGCAGGCTTGGAACTAAGCTGAGAAAAGCACATATTGAATGGCAAAAACAAAAAATGAAGGTATGCAATTCTTTTTATTTCCTATTAACTTACCAATAATTGATAGTCAGTCTCGGATAATATAATACAGATAATATAAAACCTTCATTTTAGACATAACATATTGTTATTGGGTTTTTTTTAACTTTTTCAGTTTTTCTTCTCTTTTTTTATGTATAATTTGAATTATTTGTTTAACCACAATTGAATTTCCTGAAAAATCAGTGAACAAATCCTTTTCACAAACTATTTATTTATTAGAACAATCCTTTTAACAAACCGTAATTATTTATATAAAAAATCATTTTCACAAACTACTTGTTTTTTTAGGTAAATTTAGCAGCACAGACTTTAAGTGCAAGTGTGGCAGATGCACTAGAATTTTTGATGGTTGATGTACAGCATCCAGACTTCCATAATGCAAAAGCCACAATTCAGTTTGTGAGGGTAATTGATAAGATATTTGATTTATTGAACTCCAGGAATCCATTTGGTTGTGGATATAAGACTCCGTTGAAACTGGCTAATGAGAATTTTTGGAGACCAATTCTTGAAGAATCTTTAATTTATTTGAAGACATTAGCCACAGTAAAAGGAGAACTAATTTCAAAAACAAGAAATAAAACACCGATTCTTGGACTAAGTGTAACTATAGCATCATTTTTAGGAATATATGATGATTATGTCAAAAAAAATGGATCACCATTAAAATATATCCTAACTTACAAATTTAGTCAAGATCATCTGGAGTTATTTTTTTGCTGCTTAAGGTGAGATTATTAATTCATTAAATGTATTTAGCTGATAATAATTATGTTTCAGAGGAAAAAATGGATGGAATAATAACCCAACAGCATATCAATTTTATTATTCATTTAAAAGAATGGCTTTAAGGCATGATATAAGCAATCTTAAAGGAAATTGTGTTGTTCTTGACAACACTCACATATTAACCACCACAAGCTTGAATAAAAATAAGACATACCCTGAAATAAGCTTAGATGACATAGGTATTATCAAAAGATATAATATTGACATCAATGATTTGATAATTGAAGATGAAGAAATCTCTTCAATCATCTCATTTTTGCCAAGTGCAGTACTTGATGATTTTTGATGAAATCGAAAATATTAATAGCTACAGCATAGATGGAGAGCACTTCAAACTTTTAAATAGAAAAAACAGAGGTGGTCTTATAAAACCTTCATCAGGTGTAGTTAATGTATGTATCTTTACAGAAAAGAAAATAAATCAAATACTTCATATTACGAAGAACTCCATGCCCCATGAAAAAAAATTCCTTGAAACATTCATCCTAAGATTGTCTCTGGTATTATTTCAAGACCCAAAAATATTTAAAAACTTGGAGAATCATATTTTTGATACTTCAATTTATGAAGATAATCATAAAATGAAATTAATAAAAATGATCGTGAAATTGTATTCAAAAATAAGATTTTATAATATTGCAAAAAAGCAGACTGAAAATATCAGAGGAGAGTTAAAGAGAAAAGAGCTTTCAAAGTTAATTCTGTTTTGTCATCAGTGATAGCTTTGCATCACTGTACTAAATTTAATAATTAATCAGTGGTTTCATTTTATATCACCATGCGGTGTGCATTTTATATACTTATAATATTAAATTTTTTAAATTTTCTTTTGTTTCTTATTAGCATAGTTCCTCTTGTATCTTGTTATTTTTTTTTTAATGAAATAAAGGTAACAAACTATTTAATTATCGTGTTTTATTATATTCCATCCATAAAATGGGCCATTGGTGGTAATACCAGTGTGACTGAAATAGAACTCACTGCTATCTCCATAGCCGCAAAAGAGAAATCACTGGTAAAAACACCCATATTCCAACGAATATCAGACAAGCAGTACTAGCTCTAAGCAGGCCACATATCACTTCAGTTCCAGTATTAAAATATCACATGGCCCTGCAACAACAATGTGGTCACACTAGGTTGAATCAAAGGTCATGGAAATTCAAAAGGCAACTGCAAAAACTTTTGGAACCTGGCACTTTTTTCAGCCTACCAGCATCAGAGGTGATTGACCTAGTAAAGCAACACTTTCTTTATAAATTCAAGGGTGGATGGGACGACGAAAAAAGCTGCAGGCTATTAAAGAAACTAAAATATCCACATCCTAAAACAGCCATAACTAGAAAGGACCTGCATATGGCCACAGGTATCTTTATCACATGCAAAAGCATCTGAACAGACTGGGGATATTTGACACCCCACTATGTATAGAATGTGAACTAGATGAGACAGTCGAACATGTCCTCTTCTATAAGATTCTCCATCTTCGGCGAGAAATGGTTAATACACTTCAACTTGGAGAGAGCTTCCTAGTTTAAATATGTAGGTTGGCTGACGAACTGGTTGATAGGCTCAATCTCAGAACAAAGTGGCCTAAATGCTGTGAGGCATTCCACCCTTACAAATTACAAATTCAGATATTATATTTGCATATAGGAATTATAATTATATTGGAATAAATAATTCTTATATTATCATTAGTAACTACACATTTCTGTGTAAATCCAAAAAATTAAACGTCTGTATGTAGATCAAAGAAAAAAACAGAATTTTGGAGACCGGTCCTGACCTTAATTGAATAACGCGGTATCACTGTTGCATACTGCGCAAACTCAGAAGTGCACGTGCGCGGATTCAATTTGGGTCAATATATTGTCCATGCATTGGCATTCTAGGTTATTATATATTTCTGTGTCAAAAGCTCTATTTTTTATAACGCTAAGAAAATGCACAACAATCTACCCTTGGAAATAAAGTCCATTTCATCAATAACCGCATTTCGTATCGCTTTAAAATCATACTTGGTGGAGAGAGCTTTGTATGCAGTTGACGACTTTTTTACATAAATTATTTTGGACCATCTCACGCACTGGAAAGTTAATTTGTGATATTTATCTATTTTGTTGTTTGTTGTTTTTTTTTGTTGTTACTCTGACTAAATTAAAATTTTAAATTTTAATTTTTTTATATTACTTATTATTTATCAGTCTCATTGTATAATGTATACATAAAGTATACATTTATTTTATTTTATTTTTTATTATTTTTTTTTTAATTGACCTTTCGCAATGTTTTATATTGTGAAGTTTTATATGTTTGTATGTTTTATGTTTTATTTACTTGTAAATACTCTTGTATTACTGTTTTGTTCTATGTGATTTGCTTTTTTTTTAAACAGCTTTGTCCACAAATTTAAAAAATTTTTTCGACAATAAAGCTTATTATTATTATTATTAAAGGTAAAAGTGCTTTAAAGCAATGCAATCATTTTGAAATTTTTATCAGTTACTTTTTATACTTTAGTTAGTACTTATACAAAATTTTATTAAAATAAAATCATTTAAACTGGGTGCTCGGATTTTTATGTCACTTAGTATATAATAAATGCATAAGTCAAATTATGATCAGTGATATTTATAAACTAAAGGTTATAACCAAAAGATAGGATGAAGAAAAGTTAAAATAATAAATAATTAATGGATTACTAAATAAAAAAAATAGTAAGAGTTATTTAAAAAAAAGAAAATAAAATGCTTAAGAAAAGATCACCCAAGGTAAAATTCACAAAAAGGATTATTTTTCAGAGTAAGGCAACACAAAAAGAAAAGGAAATTAAAGAAGGTACGTTAAAGGAACCAGAGGAAAACGAAAATTTTAAGTTATGGTCTCATTTATTATAGGTAACATAATGTTCTGATATACTTAGGGTGTCCTTATTCAGGATAAGAGAAAAGGTACTACAATTATAAATTGTATAAGTTTTCTTCAACATTTACTGTTTGGTGTAAACAATTACTGTTTGGTGTTTTCAATAAATTTTTATCTTTCTAAATATTTAATATCTTATAAGTTGATATGTTATTGTCATATTAGATTAGCTGTTTTAAGGTCTTATGATACAGTTAAACTTCTTTAACGGAAATTTAAACTTAATGTCACCTGGAACATACCTTTAATTGTCAGAAACGTCTAACAAATAACAATAAAGTTAATTAAAAACTTAAACAATTTACTAGTTAACAACAAAACCATTTAAACTATCTTGAATATCCGTTACATACTTGAACCCGGCACCATTTGTATTTGCTATAATGTAAACTTTACGGAGAATTTTCGCAGGTGGTCTGCACATCTTACATAATTTCCGAACGATCTTTTGTAAGCTATTGTAGTTTGTCTAAATGTTGTCACAACAATAGTAGTTTAGTAAAAACCACCACAATGCCAATAATATACCCTCGGAGTCAAATAAAACCCATACGGTGGTTACGGGTGCTATGTCTTCGTGTTCATTCATCATTATAGATGGATGTGTGAAGGTAAACAGCGTCGCGCTAGCTATTTTTTAAATGGAATATTTACTATTTCAAATTAAATCGATCACTGCTGTTCATATCCTTGTAGGGTATAATAGAAGATTCAGATTATTTCAATACAATATTTTATAAATTAAGCAATTAACAAATAATTTACCACTGTTATTATTTTACATACATAGCAGCATACCATTATTTGTTTATTCTATAAATACTTCATCCAAGCCAAAGCTCGTATCACAATTAATTCAGATTTTAAATAATTATTAGAGCAGTTTGATTTATACAATAAACAATAGTTTATTTATTTTTATTCTACGGGTGTTTCCAGTTAATAATAATGTTCTTGTTTAACTATTTTAAAAATATATACAGTGCTTTTCAGATAAAAGTATCCACCTTTAATAACTTTTGGAATACTGGTATCTAGGAAAAATCCAAAAATGTTGGAAGGTTCAAGCATTATGGCTTATTTAAACTTACTGGAAAAGCCACCCCCTCACCCCTAGCAGCATCCCTTTTTTAAATTACTTCTCATACTTTTTATGTAAAATTTGTATACTTCTCTATGAGCTGATTTCAAAAATGTATAATATACTTGTAGGTTAAAGTGGTTAATTTATGAGATAAACAATTTTTCTTTTAATTGCACAAATTTTATTTACTTTTACCTTATTTGCCTGTAATAAAATGGGTTGTACAACAGTTAAAACTCTTTAATTTTTTTAACTGTGCTATTTATTCTACTTCAAAAATCCAAACAACAAAAATTTCTACTCTTTATTAAAGTTTGACATTGTCAACTTCTTTTACTATGATGAAAAAAAATCAAAATCAATGTCACAAGATTTTATTTTGAAAATATTAACAGCTACTACTTTCGGCCTATCTGCTGTTCAAAGGCAAAATAATGTACTCGCAAAAATTAAGTTTTGAGAAAAATCGATTTTAAATTAAATTGTTTGCCAAATGGTTAATATTATCACAAATAATTTCAAATTCTCATTTTAAAATTATTTTTACCTGATTAATGTATCCTATAGGTAAATTAAACATAACATTAGAAACTTTACTTTTTTGGTCGGTTACATAATTTTGCCAATAAAACATAATAAAAAACATGTGCAAAATAATGTAAAGTACTGTACTTTATTTTTCCAATGTTTTAAAATGATATAAGAGGGGGCTATTGGGTTAAAATAATGTACTGTCATTACTGTTTTTAATATTTTTATATTTTAAAATATTAAAAATAATAATGTTGGATATAATGCAAATTAACGGCATATTCTTATTTATGCATTGATGTAAAATTGATTAAAAATTCAAAAAATATTTAATTAATATCCCTCGTTGTACAAAATCCTGTCTGTTGTTAGATATAAAATAGCCAAAATATTAAACCCTCTAGATATTTTAAATTAACTCTCGCAATAAAATAATAAAACTATTATACATACCTTACTATTATTCTGGTTTATTAAACTGAATATTAATTTCACTCGAGACGACATGTTATTTTCACGTGATTTCACAAAAAAGCCCAAAGAAAAATCAAACGCTCTCTCTTCAGATTTTGTTAAAAAGTGAGGTTAAACTACGGCAAAATAGTGTACACTTGCATGTATCGTTGTATTACAGTAAGTAACTTACAAGAACCTTCAATGGCAAAATAATGTACATATGTGTACCTACCTTATTTTGCCATTGTAAATTACGTCAAAATAGCATACAACGGTACTGCCAATACACTTTTTTGACAACATTTTTGCAGAATACGTTAGTTTGTCCTTTTTTAAACGAAACTTTTTGGTAAGTACATTATTTATCCAGTGGACTATCTTTGAAAGTAATAGAGATATAGTTATGGTTTAAAGACGCACTAGTAGAAGTTTATTTGTACATTTAAACCTGTATAACACCTCAATTTACGCAAAATTGCAAGTACTTCATTTTGCCTTTGCACGGCAGCTATATGTAGGCCATTATCAGGATTAAAACTTACAAAGTGAAATAAAATACAACATCCACCATGCTTGCTTATAAGGTTGGAATAGAAAGTTGTGTCATTGAAAAAATAGAAAAATGGTAGAAAAAGATCTACTCAATCTTATTTTGCAGCCCAAAACCAATTAACTAAAATTTCGAATGCTCTTATAATTTAATAGTTATCAACAAAGTCATATGACTGAACCAATCATTTTTCGTTATTTGTAAATTAAGCATATTCATTCACATTATACTTAACTTATACCTAACCTAACCTAACCTAACCTAACCTAACCTAACCTAACCTAACCTAACCTAACCTAACCTAACCTAACCACAACGCTGTCATATTTATTAACTTAGTTTACGTAGATGAGGTTTTTGTCATTGCTAGTGTGATTTTTGTGAAAGTTTAATAAATAATGTATAATTATAATGGTGCTACAGTGCTGCTTTTGCAGAAAAACTAAATTATTACACCCCAATGAAAACAAAAAAAAAACAAATCTGTCCATATTATGGCAATACTTTGGAGTTTTTAATTTCTTATATGCAGACAGTATCCAAAATGCATCGAAAAATGTTGTCATATTATTTCATACCACTAACTTGTAATCTATGTTAGAATATTTATTATTTGAATATCTTTCAACTTATTTATACCTAGATGGTTTGTTGCACGCCACTGTGGGTGGTTTATAAAAAGTCTTGACAAGCTATATATTATGAGCAACAATGCCAAATTTGAGTATTTTGTCTGGTGTTTAAGCTTTATTGTCTGTTTTGTTAAAAAGCCATATATACACTATAGAACCAGGGAGCGTTAAAAGTCAATAGCTTTTCGCTGGTGTCATGCTTCCATGAGCTTTGTCATTTTGTATACAATTTCCGTCTGGTTTGCCTAAATAACAAAATGCCCTTTTTGAATTTTTTAAACCAAATTTTTATCCATTATTAAATGCGGTTTGTGTAAAACTAAGTGGACTTTTATTTCGCTAAATTAATTTTTATTAAATTACGAGTTTTTAGGGCAGTATTTAAGTATTTTAGAAATGTTTAGTACTTTGATTAAGTTTTACAGCAAAATATTCTAGTTTTAAGAGTTAAAAATCATAGACGTGCGCCAAATTAATTATAACTAATTTATAAACATGTTTTAATCAAACGGTCATAAATCTATAATAGTAGATAATTGAAAAATAATTGAGTTAGAAATAGTATATTGTTTAACGAGTGACGAAAGTAGCATTTTTTGAAGCGAAAGAACAGTTTACCAACCGAGGCCTAGCCGAGTAATGTTCTTGAGCTTTAAAAAATACTTTCGACGAGTAAAACACTATACTTTTTCTACAACCCTGAGTTAATCATAATTATCATAAAAAATCACAATGAAACTAAATTTTATTTTCAATTAAAAATAACAACATAATTCTTAAATACTATCCTTATATCTAATTATGATTTAAAATATTGATTTATGGTTATGTTTGAACAATTATTTAAAATAATAGGGGTATTACAATCTAGATTTCTATTTATCAAAGAAGATGATACTACATCTGTTATGTTATTAACTGAGGTCACTTTAGATGAAGATGTGCCATTATTAGAGAGAATAGCGTCATCTACGGATTGTAAAATTTTGGTTTGTATTTTGTTTTTACTGTTAACCGACTGGTCAACATATGCTTCCGCAACGGTGCTAGATTTTCAGCCTCCATGCTTTTTTAATTAGTAGAATTAGAAGTAAATCACCTCCTGCATCGACTAAAAGCGTTGCAGAAGTTCGACGTAGACAATGGCCAGTATATTTTTGGGAATCACACAATTTTAGATATTGAGCAATTTGCATAGGAATTTTACTGAATTTATTTATTCCCACCAGCTGCTTGGTACACTTTCCGTTCTGGTAGTTTATAAAGAATCTGGAATTAACTTCGTTCATATCTTTTGGTCGAAGATTTATATACATTTTAGAGATCTCGTAAAATAATCCAGAAATATGAAAGGATCGGGGTACTTTGGTTTTTGTATTACCTATTGTTACTATGAGTATATTGCTGGTATCTTTAACATCACTTATTTTTAAATCTTTTAATTCGTAGCACCGGCAAGCTTCCGAAATTCCAAAAATCAAGACTACCTACAAATGTTTAATAATGAGAATTTATTGTCTTAATAAAAAAGTTTATAACTTACCTTACTTATTAAGTATTTAGAGTCGGGTGCGTTTTTTAAGAAAGTGTTTATTTCATCGGATGAAAATATTTTTGACTTTTGACTCTTAAAACCATCAGATTTCCGTTTCAAAAACGATCGCAACTTCAGATATTTACTAATATCGATATCATTTTTAATTGATAATGTGGTTCTTAGCATAGAATAAATAGACCATAGGGTCGATGACTTAAATTTATTCGTCAAAAAACCAAAATATGCAAGCAGCACATTCTCCGAAAATGAATTTACGTGATTTTTAATTCTCCGTTCCATAAATTTTGTATATATTTCTTCATACCTTTTTGTAGATTTTATTGGTAGTAAATCTAATGAAGTTTCCTCTGATTGATTTTTTATTTCTTCGGGTGTTTGCCTGTAATCTAATTCACTTTCAGAATCGGAGTTCAAATAAATACTTCTAGAGCAAACTGACAATTCACAAGAAACGTCAAACTAATGAAACCAGGGCACTAGATAAAAATGGTTTTTAAATCCAATTTAATTTTTTAATTTATATATTTATTAAAAAAAGTTGTATTCTAATTATAAAAATAATTCTTGTTTGCGTTTATTAATAATTTAAAATCGTAAAAATATTATATACCTATGCAAGCACAAAAAATGGTTAAAAATATAAACGTCACTTTCGTCACTAGAGACGAAAATATATTCTCTCACTTGCAACGGAAATCGCGTTTTCGCTGAACGTTTACTATTACAAAATAACGTCATTTTATATAGGGTTGTAGAAAAAAATGATTTTTAAATTAGTTTCTAGTCTCCAATCATATTTTAGTTTAACAATCTGTTAAACTGATAAATAATATAAATTCGTACCAAACCCTCAGGTAGTACCTTTTTGCGTATCATGTAGCTGATCTTGGTCTAATTAGACAGCGTACTGAGCATTGTCTTTATCTATAACACCTGATGATGTCTGAATGGTACTTCTACAGAATGGAAAACGAAACAACGGAGCACATTCTAAGCTGAATAGGCTGCTTACGATTGGTTTCAAAGGAAAGCAGTAACCTTTTTAGTCTGTACGGTGAATTATAACCTCGAAGAGAGAACCATAATGGGCGTTGGCTGGCTGCAGTAAAGGGGCGTGCTAGCACCTCACTCACAATGCGCCTAACCTAACATAGCTTCGAATCAAAAGTCTTTTATTTGTGACCATATTTAATCTACTCATATTCATCTAGAACTTCACAAAGTTTTTTAGTTCTACCTTATGTGAAGATTCAAAAAAAAATTATAATGTTTACCCCTTGTACGATCTCCAAATCAGTATAAAACATAACCTAACATAGCTTCGAATCAAAAGTCTTTTAATTAAAATACATATATACCTTCGAGTTTAAATCGAAAACAGTGATATCTATCGAATTATTACAAGAGCACCTTTTTTGCATAGAAAAGTGTAACGCATTAACCCTCACTTACCCTCCAATACTACCCTGTATTCATATGGAATGAGGTAGGTGGTGACATGAAATCAATTATCCTAATTAAGAACAGTAAACAACTAAAAGGTTGAATTAAACTTTCACTATTTATTCGTAAAATATGAAATGCAATGACGACCGTTTCGCTATAGATCGTCACATTGACGATGCTAAGCGATTTAAATCAGTGGTTCCCAACCTTTTTCGGCCTACCGCCCATTTTTCCAAAAACAAAATACTTAACACCCCCCTTAAAAAACTATTCCATTCTTAAAATTAGTAACGCACTTTCATTCACAATTGTTTTAACTTTTTTGGGTCATAGGCTACCTTAAATATGATTCAACGGCCCCTTAACTAATCCAAGCAACAACAAATTAAAAAAAAAATGTTTTATTCAAAAATACAGTATTCATGTATTGATCAAACTTTAACTGAAATACATATCATAAAAAACAATATAATAATAACATTTCTAATGAAAAGGCTGAGCTTGATCTAATGATAGTAATTTGTCAATATTTGGTTCCATACTTGTCATCAGCAATCTTAAATCACCGCGCTCCACTATGGACAGTGTAAAATACAAATGAACTAACCGTTCAAAATATATTTTCAAGTATCCAAATATGGAATAAAACCAACTTAAATTAAAATACAGAAAAACTAATATAATAATGTCACATAAAACTGTCAATAATTATACATACAGTCGGCTTTAGAATAGCATATACATGTTAAATGTGAATTTCGTTTACCTACCGAAGTTATAAAAACGCCCTTCTTAGACAACATAGGAATGGCAATTTTTAAAACGCCTACATTAAATGGTTTGTTTATTTACAAGGGTCGGTCATGTCCCGAATAAATAGGTTTGTTTCGCATTTTTGCACTGATATAATAAAAAAAGGGATTTTAATCCCAAACAAATATTTATTATTGAGGGTTCCAAAATAAGTGAAGATGTGGGCGTGGACAACTGTTTAACTGATTTCAAGTTTATTATTATTTAAACCGTGATTGGTTATACAGAATAAATAGGCCGTCTATTCAATGTAAGCGATTTGAGTTTGAAAATGTATATGCTATTCTGAAGCCGATAGTACATAGTAACATTTTACATAGCAACCAAAAAAAATAAATATTAAATTTTAACATCCTCTCACCAGAATTCTTGATCTTGATAAAGAAGACTTAATCTTTATAGCCATATCTATCAACACTTTTAACTTCACGCCCATATCTGGTTTTTACGAAGTTCTTCGGTGTATTTACTACAGGTGACACATCATCTAACTCTTTTTCATCCAAGCTGAAGCATCAAAAACAGGACGGAACTTTGAAGTTTGACTACTCAGTTTAATAACATGCCTATGTGGTAAATAATGTCCTACTTCAACTCTGCTTATTGTGTCTTCTGAAATTTCCTCAATCACTCCTTCAACCAGCCATTCTTTAAAAACTTCATCGTAATGATTGTAGTACCCATCTTTTTTCAATTTTAACATTAAATTTTCTAAACGCTTTTTAGACAAATCATAGTTGGAAGGTAAAGGCGGATGATCATCAACCCAACACAATCCGACTTCATACCTACCTTCAGCATCAATCTTAATATTATTTACAAATTGTTCCATTATCCTTTGTTCCTTTTCTTTTGTGGTCTTACTCTCTTCTGGAGAAACTAGGCCATGGAATTCGAATAAACATTTCCTAACGGTCGAGGAACTTTTCCCATTAAAACCCAACCAAGAAGAGTTTCCATGGCAACTAAACCACTACTCAATAAAATCCTTCTACCAGTAAACAACCTACCAGCTACATCAGCACCTATTAATATTTCTATAGGTCCATCACTAGTATCATTTATCATTATATTTTTCTCCTGAAGTTCTTTCAACCATAAACCATCTCTTACAGACACAACATTTCTGCATATAAGAGGCTGATGATTAATATCATCCATAATGTCTACTTCTTGTAAAATCGTTTCTTCGCTGTTAGCTTCATCCAACATATAAGCTATTATCTTATTATGCAAATCAATCAATGAAGACACTTTCTTCTCCAAAATTTCAAGATTACATTTCAAAACTTTCTGATCAGGATTCTGTTGCTTCAAAACACCATCCGTCTCATCATAAATATTTTGGAATGACACACAAATGATTCCCAAATATTTCTTGGTTTTATCCATCTCAGGGGGATCTCGCCGGGGCCTCCAAAAAATGTAAAATACAAATGAACTAACCGTTCAAAATATATTTTCAAGTATCCAAATATGGAATAAAACCAACTTAAATTAAAATACAGAAAAACCAATATATTAATGTCACATAAAACTGTCAATAATTATACATACATAGTAACATTTTACATAGCAACAAAAAAAATAAATATTCAATTTTAACAGACAGTCTATTTCTCTGCTGACTATGCTAAATCCTCTTTCGGCTAAATACGATGAAGGAAAGTCAATGAAAAACTTCTTTGATGCAGCCCATAAAGCTGGATATCATACTGAAATTTGATATTGCAGCCAAAATTCTTGATATCCATTTTTAAATTTCACTTTTAACTATTCATTTGTTGACCATTCTATCAATTCCTCCTTTACTGATAATTCTGCGGTTTCTAAACTTTTATATTTTCGGATTCACCTTCTCTATTTCTGTGTGAGAAGTGAAAAGCAAAGTTGTTAGAAGCAAAGAAGCAATGAGTTACTTTAGGGGGGCGGCAGCTGTTCCTCAACGCCCCCCAAATTTTTCTTGGACCCAAAAGCCCTCTTATCTACCACTGATTTAAATGTTTTACCTATGTAATAAAGCAGTTAGTTTAATACAAATAAATATAAATAGGATAACTTTAAAATTACGCAGATATTTTTATACACCTTTACAGTAAAGTTTTATTAAATCTCTGACAATATAATCAATTTAATCGAAACTCATATCCGCTTACATGCCCCTAAATAGGGTAAATTCAAAGTGGAAAAATAAAGAGAAAGCAAGATATACACTTACTGACACCATCACTGCAAGTAATTTCCATTTTCCTGTTCCGGATTTCACAGGTGGAAAGTAAAGGGAAAAGAGCGGTTGCAGACTATATTAGATCTTTTATATTCCCATGGGGGTGCATGCATTCATATTATCTCCTTCTTTTATTTAGATTTGCAGTCATTGCGACCTCGACTCGACCTATTCTTTAATACGCCACCGGAAAGTTACTTTCAGGGACGTGCTTATACAAATAAAAAAATGTTTAATACAATTTTATATATATTGAGATAGATATTTAATAGTAAAAAATTTAATAAGTAGAACTTACCTTATAATTTACAATAAAAGGATATATTATTAAGTTTTATAGAATCAGCATTTAATTTTTCTTTTGTACATCTAAAGTTTCCAAGTTCATAATTTTCACAAGACATACATTTAATATAAACAAAGAATGTAATGGGCATTTTATATTGAATAGAATCCATATTTTGCTATTTTATAACAATTAAATATTTCCAATCCATAATGAGTACACTTTTACATAACAATTTTTTTTGTCCTAGTTCTCTTTTAAAATTCTAAGTTTAATCTGAAACAATAAAAAGAAAATAAAAATCAAAAGTATTAATGGTTTTCACATGTTTAAGAAATCAACATGTAATTTTAGTTAGTAAAGTATTTAAATTAATATTATAAAAAGGAAGTACTTACAAAATTATAAAAAGACAAATTATAGTCTTCGATATTGTACAAACAAATATTCCATTAGCTCATGAGTACCTTAAAAGACATAAGAACAATTAAAAACATGTAGCAGGTGTGGTGAAATACAGTAAACTAATTCCCATATCAATAATGTTGGACATAATCACATAAGTTTTTGATAGAACACTTTAATAGTGCATAGTGAAATAAATATTGAAAAACTTAGTGTACAAACACTAACAAAGACATTTTATGTAACAAAATGTATGTAGGATAGTTAAGTAAATGTTTTATATAAATTTTAAGTTGTGAGTCTTTTGTAACACAGAGAATCTTATCTTATATAATGCATAAGTGATACCTACAAATAACAGAATCTTTTAAAAGTTTAAATTTTAGTTGTTAGAGTTTAAAATAGTAGTTATCAGCTAAAATAGTATTAGTTTAACAGATTCATAGTAATTTTAATACAAATGATGGTTTTATTTCAAATTTTGAAGGTCTAAAATAAGTTGACAGCTCAAGAAAGTTGTGCATTTTGAATCTAAAATTTTCTTAGGAAAAACAAAATTTTAGTAAATATAAGGATAAGATTTCACTGTAAGTTAACAAAGATACTATTAGTTTTGTAATTTCATTACCTTCATATTCAAGAATTTTGGTTAGAATTTTGCATTTAAACAATGGAATTTCGTTTTTCGATGTCATACTTGTCATTTTTCCTGGAAGCCTATAAAAAGGCCGGAAAATTGATGATTCATCTCTCTTTTGATTTTGGTAGCAGAGCAATTAACATCGTATGTATTAATTGATTACTAACTGGAAGAAAATTTTTTGCATCAATTAAAAGGTGTTTATGTTAAAGTAATACATGTAATATTAAAAATACATGCAGTAAAATAATCAACCATTATTAAAATACTTACCAAAGTAATAAATTTGTTAAATTAGAGACTGATTCCAAAAGAATTTGAAAGATTTAATTTGAGCATTCTTTCTGCAACTGGTCCTTAGCCGCCATATTGTTGGTATTACATTTCTGACAGGGGACGAGGAGAAGCCGATCCGAGTTTTGTGCTGTTCCATTTAGACAATAGCAATTTTTAGTGAACGAACTTTATAATAAAAGGTACGTGTCATAGCTAAGATTTAGTATTTGTGTATTTGTTATTTTGTGACTATAAATTAATTTTATTTGTATGTCATCTCCATTCTTTTCATATAAGGCTAGTCATTTATTTATTTGTACTAAACATATGAAAACCAATTAACAGTTTTTTGTAAAATTTCTTTGAAATATTTGACATTAAATTTATTGTGTGTTAATTATTAAATAATATTTTAATTTGAATCCTACCCTGATAAGAGTCAGATTTTAAATTTAAATTTCAAAACAAATAGTCTAAGCTAGTTAAAATTTTGATAAGGCGCCCAACAATAGAATTACAGAAGAACAAGTAAAATTTATATAAAATTAAATAGTATTCAATCATTAAAATCAATCAAAACATTTGATAAAACCAATAAAACAAAACAAAATTATAAAATTATAATCATTAAAAATTAAATCATTATAAATTGACATTACCAACGTGGGATATTAACAAACAAAACTATAATAAATCAAACATAAAAAAATTAAAGTAAAATTTAAATCATATTAATATATTCCTATTATTGAGATGTTAATTTTATATTGGTTTTAAAAAATAAAAGGTAAAATATTAAATATTTTAACTGTAGAAACGTACGGATTGTCAATTTCATATTAAATCATTTATAATAATAAAGAACTATTCGTTTGAAGTTAACTTCCACGTTTAATTAAAAAATTAGCTTTTAAGTTACAATGACAGCTGTTTCGCTACAACGGTCATGGTCAGATTGACATATTTAAGTGACATTTTGTTTATTCAAGGTATAATAGTAGCCCTAAGATAATATCCTAGCTATATTTTCATCTAAAGTCAGTATATCTGTGTTATGATATTATAGAAAAACCATAGTTTTATTATTGAATTTCCAGTTGTAAAAATTTTTCAAAGTATTATTAAAAACCAAAGTTCTTGAACTGGAACCCTCCCGAAACGTCGAAATAAAATCATAAAAAAAAGATTGTGGTTTAATTTCCCAAAAAGATTAACAAAACAGAAGATATTTTAAAACGAATAATAAAAAAAAAAGAGTGTCAGTACGTCGATGAGAAAACGAATATTTTAAATTTGAATACTTGTTTAATAAAATGTGCGATACGTAAGCATAAAACATAACTTGTAATTAATGTAGTTATTATTTGTTAATATATGCTACTGCGAATCTGCAAAACAAATTAAATAAGTTATAAGTGAAAGAGTAGTAACTTTTTATTCCTTTTTTTAAAAAACCGTCTTTTAATTACCCCAGGACTGTTTGCAACGGGTTGACAGATAGAATAGAGACCTTAAAAATAAAAGAAGAATCTGACAGTTTAGTGACGTAAAATTTGTTATTTGCAGATATTTTTTCATTAATATTCTCTATACGCCACATTATTAGCAACGTCATTGTCGCCATTAGATCAAAACAAACTTTTGCCTTATTGTAGTTAATTTGCATTAAAGATTTTTATATTATGTATTTTCATATATTTTCTTATTTCTGAGTTATTATAGTGCTAAATAGACGACATTTCGAGTCGTAATTAAAGAAGTTTTATTTTGTTTTATATAAAAAAGTTTGCTTTTGAGGTTAAGTAATATTATTTTAATTTTTTTTACCCTAGAATATATTAAAACTTCTTTAAATATAAGTCAAACTATTCCTTAATGACAGTAATGTGTATATAGCAATATAATGTCAAAAACTCCACAAAAAACAAGAAAATCCACAATAAAAAAAACTTCAATACAAACTAACTACTATAAGACCACAGTTTGTTTGGATATAATGCTATGACTTATGTCAAACAATGGTGACAATGAGGTCACAATAATGTGGCGTATTGGTTGAACTCGAAATATCGAGTATTTTATTGACTATCTGGATATTTCTAGGATATTTCCTTTCCTTTCACAGTTAGTAAATATTGTTATTCAGCTGATTTATTTTAAATCGTTTACAAATAAATTGTGCTAGAGTCCCCACAAGTGTTTCAATATTTCCACAAAAGTTCTGATAGTTTTAAAAAATATTAAAATTAAATAACAGAAAAAAGTAGACATAGTGAATGAATAAATAAAGATGAAATGATTAAAAGATACCTTCTTTGTACCGTTCATGTTATCAAATGTTTTTGAGTTCCCGAGTTGGGAGAATGTGAGTTTCTTTTTGTTGGCAATGTGTCTGTTAAGAAATTGAAAATTTTTCTCATCAACCTAATCTGTTGCAAGGATTTTATGCAATTTTCTGCAATCTACTTTAATTTGAAAGATACTTTTCTTTCCTTTACTGTTTCTACTTTCAATATTATATGTTTTACATTTGCTGAGATTTCAGTAAACTGTCTGTTTTCGTGGACACTAAATAGTTTTAAGGAAAACAGCAATTCTCCAAAAAGGATTGTATTTATTTTTATAAAAAACTGCTATAATTTAATGAAATTTATTGCACTAACCCTTGCTATGTGAAATTCCATCTTATTAAGAACATTAAACAACTAAACGGTTGAATTAAACTTTCACTATTTATTTGCAAAATACGTTTTTAAATGCACTGACCGTCGTTTCGCTAGAATTAGCATCGTCAGATTGACATATTGAAGTTACATTTTGTTTGTTTGTAATGCTTGCAAGTCTTCTCTGTATCTGTAATTCTGGAAGGGTGGGTCACCCCACTGCACTAAGGCCACATTTGGCCCATTGTGCTTCCTTCTGAGATTGAGCCTAACCTATAGGCTCGTCAACCATCCTACCTGTTTAAAGTAGGTGATAACGTCGCCTGTAGGCAGCTCCCTCAAGTTGGCATGTGTTAGCCAGTTCTCGCCGAATACAGAAAGTCTTATTTGAGTGAGTGCCGGACAATCACAAAGGACGTGCTCAACTGTCTCATCCTCTTGTTCACATCTTCTACATAGTGGACTGTCAGATAAACCGAACCTGTTCAGATGTTTTCGTAAATGACAATGGCCAGTAAGTATATCTGTGACCAATCGCAGGTCCTTTCTGGTCATGGTCACGTATTTCTTGGCTCAATTTATAACTAATCAATTTCTTTATCATGATATCAATTTCTTTATCATAAAACAAATAGCTACATCTAATGGCTACCCAATTCATTTGATAAATACATTAATTAATAAGAAAGAACAGAAAGTGTTACTAAACCTAATATTTTCTAAACAAACTAAAGAAATTAAAAGTTATAAAAATATTACATATTGTGGAAGTATTTCCAATAAAATTTCAAAAATAATATCTTCGGCAACATCAGCATTAATATCATTTAAAACAAAAAATAATATTGGTACAAAATTGTTAAATGTAAAAACAAAAATACCTAAATTAAAAAAATCTGGTGTTTACAAAATTAATTGTCCAAAGTGTAATGCTGTATATATAGGTCAAACACAAAGAAATTTTGAAGTAAAATTTAACGAACATTTGAGAGCATATAGATTAAAACAACCAGATAAGTCAAATTATGCAAAATACCTACTTGAACATCCAACCTCACTCTTACACATCAATGACATCCAAATACTACATACTTGTAATAAAAAACAAAATTTAGATTTCCCTGAAGAACTTGAAATAAAAAGACATCTAGCAGATCCACAATTTAAAGTTGTTAATAAACAAATAAATCTGGGAAGTTCTCCACTTTTAAAGTGTTTGCTTTGATTAAGTCTTCATTTTATACATAGATAAGTCGTAATTGTAACATAAAAATATTAAGTTATTATCAGCATGATATAGTTTTTTCCTGGTTTTTCTATATCATTGCACAGTTATATTGATCTTAGAGGGAAGTACATCCAGGATAATCCCTTAGGCCTCATAAGACCTAGGCTTTAATATTGTTATGTCTTATTACTTCCATACTTGGTCTAGCCTTATAACTACCTAATAAACATCAGGTACCTAGCTACAAACAAACAAAATGTAACTTCAATATGTCAATCTGACGATGCTAAGTCTAGCGAAACGGCTGTCATTAAAGTTAAAAAAGCAATTTTTTAAATAAATATTGGAAGTTTTGTTAAAACGAAGAGTTTTTATTATTCTTAATATAAATAATAATTCAATTTTTCTAGAGCCAACGAATATAGGAACTGAAGTCGAAAATACCATAAATAAAATAAAAAATCACCTGAGCGTGATGGAATTAAAGCTGAAGCTTTAAAGATAATTTCTAAATTTATAAGTAAACCCTCTACGAAAATCATTAATAAATCATTTGAAATAGGTTATTTTGCATTAGTTTTAAAAAAGTGATTGTTACTCCAATATTTAAAAGTAGAAATACTGAAAACATCTCAAATTATTGGCCCAAATCTGTTTTACCATCAGTTAGCAAAATTTTTGGAAACATATTAAAAACCAGGTTAAACGATTTTTTATCAAAACACAATATTCTGTCAACCAGTCAGTATGGGTTTAGAAACAATAAATCTACCCAAGATGCTATTCACTTTTTCACTACTGACATTTAAGATTTAAAAAAGGCATTTGACACTATAGATCACTCCATTCTTCTAGATACATTAGAAGATATGGGCGTGAGAGTTACAGCGCATAAACTTTTCAACAGAAAACAAAAAGTTAAAATTAAAGACCGCAGAGTCAAAAATTACATGCGGTGTACCCCAAGGAACAGTTTTGGGACCAGTACTACTTATTATTTATTTGAATAATTTATTTTTACAAAAAACAATTGGTAAAATCCATTGTTTCGCGGACGACATAGCGATATATTACAAAAATGAGAATTGGTAAAATCTTAAATTAAGTATTAAAAGAGATTTAATCAAAATCAAAGAATGGTTTGATAGCAGATTACTATCAATACATTTTAATAAACTGTATCGTACCATTTAACAACTGTGAAAATTCATTGCCAGACTACAACAAAACTTCTTCATAAAACCTGCAAAAAATTTTAGGAATATGAAATATTTAACAAAAAACTACGCAGCATATTATTTAGATTTACACAAATTGGAAATTTGCTCAATTATCAACAAAAACAAATTTTGTATCAAAGTTTAGTTGAAACACACCTTAATTATGGAATTATTGCCTGGGGAGGCGTATGTGGAACCTATCTTAATATACTGGTTAACAAATCTGTAAGATACCCTAGTCATCTACTATATTCTAAAACACAAATATTATATATCAAACAATTATTTATTATTCAATTAGGATGCCAACAATATAAAAGTAGAATTAACCTTGCCACCTTAAATCATCCATATGCTACAAGAACAAAACATCTACACTGTATACCGCTGACTTCTAAATCCATTGGACATAGAAGTTATGGGTACCTCGGTCCAAAACTATTCAATTATCTTCCAGAAGAAATAAAAAACGAAACTTCTTTTAAAAGGTTTAAAGAACAAATAAAAATATATATAAAAGAATGTAACAAAAGCGATGTACACAAAATTATTGCAGGTTAAACAAATTAAAAAAAAATTAATAAAAAAAATTATTATAATATAATATAATTATTGTTTTTATTTATTTATGTTATTATTGTATTCTTTTTAATCATCATGTATTATTTGTCATATCACATACAAGTTGTTAGTGATCTTGATTGCTGACAACTTCGGTGATTATTAGCTTATTTACTTTATATTTTTATGTGTATATTTATATTATATTTATCGGTAAATAAACATTATTATTATTATTATTCATGAAATTTGTTGCACTTAAAGATTAATCTAACAGTAAATAACAGTATTTAATTGACTGATATAAATAAAAATGCTTAATAAAATCTTTGAGTTTCAATCACAAAATTTAAAAAATGTTCTATAAAATAGACTAATGGTTATCTATATTATTTAAAAAACTTTCCTGGTGAATTATGTTCCCAAGTTTATTATTCCGAGCACAAATAATAGGTTATTCAATTTCTTAAAAATCCAATTTATATTCAAAAATTCCTACATCTACTATATATCACTACAACAAAGAAGTCGCACGGGGCCCAAAACTATACCATAAAAACTAAAAACCATCCATGATACAAGAAAATGGCGTGGTCATCAATCGAACCCACATGAACGCCTCTACACGAAATAAATGATTGTAAAACTAAGAACAAATAAAAAATTCCACCTTTTTTATGTTTTTTTTTAAGTTAGACAAAAAGATAGTCACCGTGTCAGGTCAGTATTCAAAGAGGTATGGATTACCTAAATTTAAGACATCGTCTAGACGAGTAAAATTTTTATTGATTTTAAATTAATTCGTCGCTTCCCATAAAAACGTTTTAATAACCAATGGAGCAAACATTTTATTGAAGTTATAAATCAGAAGCACAGAAATACGACTACCAATTATTATTTTGTAAGTTACTCATTTAGTAAATGAAAATTATTTTACTAACCTTTACTTTGTGTAATGACAGATGACATTGATGAAACAGTCAAATAGTGGACGGATGATTACAAAGTTATTCGTTAAGAGTTCATAACATTTTTTGATATTGATGGTTTATTTTAGCTGTGTTGACAAATGTTCTCTTAAAGCTATTGAGTTGAAATTTTCTCTTTTTAAAATTGACTTTGGTTGCTTTGAAATACAATTGCTGCATTTAAAAAACAATCAGATGAGAAGATCAAAATTCGAAAGGTTTTGTATTAAATTGAAAATTTTAGAGATGAAAAATTTGATTTGATCTTTAAATTATTATGTATTGCTAATTGCATACATATATAAAAAATGTATTGATGAGAAAACAACACATATCAAATGGGATTCTACAAGGAAATTCTAATTCTTTAAGTCCCCCATCGACATTAGCAGTAATTTCCCCAATTTACCGTCTTTGTACTAGTCATCTACTAAAATATTTTTAAGTTTAATAAAATCTATTAATAATTCCAAAAAGTAAATTATATTATAACAATTAATTCTTTCTTTGATTAATGTTTGTTGTTTGTTTGTGCTATACGACAAAAATGTTATTGGTGAGGTTAAATAGTGTAATGTTGGTTGTATTCTAGTGTTTTTATTTACAAACATACTTTTTAAGATTACCACCAGATTTAATATGTACCACGCCATTAATACACTTTCTTGCACGATTGATCATTTTTTACTGTTTACCGTGACAGATTTTACGTCAGTAGGTGACATTTACTAGCAACTCGACGGTAAGTAATTCACTTACCGTCGAGTTAAAAAATCTCTTAATTTTAATTTATTTTTTGAAAGAATAAAGAAAATTAACGAATTATTTATTAGATTGAAACTTATGGTACAATTTGTTAAATTATTTAATCAAATCCCACTTGTTTGGGGTGTGATTTCACTTCTAACAGAAACTCCTGCAGAATCGCATACATTAGTAGTACCTATTACTATATTGTACAATATTTTTTTGGCAAAATCTATTTTATTTTGAAAAGGATCTTCTACATAGCTTTCTGCCACTTTCAATGAACGCCAACCTCCATAACGCTTTAATCCAAGGACATCAATATCTTTATTAGCCAAAAGCGTTGCCGATGTCCTCCTGAACGAATGGCCAGTATAGTTCTAGGGATTAGGCAAATTTAAGAATTTGGCAATTTGAGAAGGCCAGCCCCAGATAGACCCTTTCCTTATTACTTGAGCACAACATTTTCCTTTGGCGTATCTTAAGAACAAATGATTTGATTTTACTTGTAATGTTTTATATACTTTTGCAGAATTTCTATATATGGAATTTTATCGTCTGGTTTATTAACGACTGTAAAATTACGCTGGAAGTTCGTTTTTGTTTTGGGTACTTTTACAATCATTAAACCATCGATTTGTTGGATGTCATTCATAGTAATATTACATAATTCTTCTCTTCTACAGGCACCAGATAATCCTAATATCATTGCGACCTACAAATAATGAAAAATCTTCATTAGAGTTTTTCTTTTACCTAAACTAGCTTACATTACCTTAAATAGAAATTCTTCATCCGGTGCTTCCATCAGAAATTTTTCTGATTGCTCCCATGTAAAAATGCTCGATTTCTTATAGTCTATATAGAAAGGACAAGGAGTAATAAATCATTCAATTAAGTAGATTTCATAGACGTACCAAAATATATTTTAAGAGGGTATACCATAAGGTACATTTTGTATTGAACGAATGAGTTGCAGCTATGCTAAAGAATATACGATTTAGGTCAGAGGTAACGGGATGACTAATTTTAATAAAAAAAAAGTGATAGAGGTATATAAATTTTAGTAAGTTTGATAAAGAAAGGCAACACAGTTTATTCATTATAGAAAACAAACCAATCTGTAACAATAATTATTTTATATATTTTTGTTCTTTTTGTAAGAAGATGGATTCAAACTTTGAATATTGTCGCAAATAAATTACAATGAAATATATTTTTAAAAAATTAATTAAAGTCAAGATAGCAAGATATCGTTACAATTTTTATTAAATTCAAATGAGCAAAATGAATATTTTTTATTTGTATTACTCCTATATGTAGTGTTTGGGAAATTTTTCTCAGAAATTTTAGATGGCAAGTGGCCTACTGTAATCGGCTTAATACGATTATACCTTTTTACAGAATATTCGATTTTTGAGAGGGATTTTCCAAACAACCCAGTTTTCTTAGAAACATTATCGGGAATATTATTTTAAAAGAAGGTAGGTATATTAAATCAGTACTTAGTATTAGTTGTTTGAGTAAAGTTGTATGAAAATGTATGGTTAGGTTGTTGAATGTTAATTGTGCAAGTACCAAACAATGTCGATAAGCCAAGGACCATCTAAACGACCAAAAACAGGTCCATTATCTTTAAATGAAAAAACTCTGATATTGAATTGTTATATATCATTGAAAAACAAGGATCCAAGTGCAAGTGTTGTTGATATTGTGGAATTAACGGCTGCTATGTTGTGTGTTGCTAAATCAATAATTAGTAGATTACTAAAAGAAAGCAATAATGAAACTCTTCAACCCTCTAAAACTCCTTCAGGCCGAAAACCAATTGAGATCGATGAGTCATTAAAACAAAGACTAAGGTGTAAAGTCCCTGGATTATACTTACGAAAGGAAATCCAACACTTGACAAAATTATGACATCAGTGCAAGAAGATACGGAATATACAAAATTCTCCAGAATGACATTATGCAAACTTTTGAAAGATGTGGGTTTCAGATATACAAAACATAATAGAAAATCTCTCTTGATAGATAAACCGGAAATAGTTTTTTGGAGAAGAGACTATTTAAGAAGCGTTCGACATGCCAGAGAACAAAATTTGAAAATCTTCTACTTAGACAAAAAATGGATAAATGCTGGATATACAGTTTCCTAATCTTGGCAAGATGAAAACATTAAAAGCGGAAGGCAGGCATTCGTGGAAGGTTTGTCGTTAGGTTTGCAGCTACCAAACTTTGCTACAACTGAAACAAATACGGGGTCGATCTACCTGGTTTTTAGATTTACGGAAGAAATGTAATTTAAAGTAAGAGATTTATCAAAAATTTCATGGTGCTCCCTGTAAAGGTTTTGCATAATTAATTAGGGTTTATTACTCCTCGTACTTTTTGTACATACTATAGGCCTATAGCCAACATTTTTTCTCTTCAAAAACTTGGAAATATCAATGCCATCATAAACAAAAATGGTGGATTTAATCATTGAATATATTTCCATTGATTCTTAAATTCTTGCCTTCGCACCATTTTTTAAAACTTTGGTAGGTATTTTGATAACGGATTTTGGATTTTTCGGGAATAATTGCGGAACACCCTTCTTCCCAAGCCCATTTAATTTCTTCCAATTCACTTTTGCTCATATATGAATTTATAATAATCAAAATTTTACTTAAAATTATTGACAACTAAATAAAAACTCAACTCACCATTGTTTTTATGCATCTTAGTTACTACCTAACAACCAAAGTATCTATCTTGATAAAATGAATGAAACTAGTCAATATGACGAAAATGTTTAATTTTATAAATTAAAATGGTATCAATCATGCAAAAAACGTTATAAGCATGTCGAACGTTAAGGGTAACCGATCTCAGACAATAATTGGAGTTGTCGCTCCGATCCTCCTCCAAACAATTGCCTTCGATCGGTTTAAAACCCTTACGTTCTCCATACTTAATACACTATTTTATCTCTCACTTGATTAATTTACATAATTGTTATAAAATAGTATTCATGCGCCAAGGTAGAAAAGTGAGTTAATATTGTTGAGGGCCATTAAAGACCAAGAAAGGAAGCTTCGAAATATACAAATGATACATAAATAACTGTTTTCTAGGGTACAACTCATTAATTGTAATAAAAGTTAAATGAAGGGGTACATTTGGCTACCATTTTTTTAAATTGTTGTTAATATTTGGCTCTTTGGCTAATAAGTTTGCCGACCACTTGTCTAGGTAATATACCTTTGCTGAAAGGGCAAAGTTACATCACTGTCAATACTAAAAAGGTAGAAATTTCCATTTGCCAAATTGAATTGACTGTATAAAATTATTTGAATGAAAATGCTATATTTCGAGATGTGTTGGAAAAAAAGAGTTTGAAAAAAGCTGGGTCATATTTATGTATGAATTTTCTCAATATATTTTTTTCAGAAAAAAACAACCAGATTTATTTTCAATTTAGTAAGAAATAAAAAGAAAAAAACTGGCAAAGATGTAAAAGGCGGTTGTAAATCATACTTACAGAGTCGACTCTAGGTTCAATATTGTACCTTTTATAACAGACAAAATAAAGATTGTTACTTCATTAACAATAAAAGAACATTACCAAAAACATTAAAGTAAAAGAAATGGGAGTAGTGAGAAAAAACAAACAATCACTGTTAATTTTTTTATGATTGTTGTCGGCCGTTTCGCTAGAATTAGCATCGTCAATGTTATTAGCCCTAAGGGATTATCTTGGATGTATTTCCCTCTAAGATTAGTATAACTGTGCAATGATATAGAAAAAACAGGAAAAAATATATCATGCTGATCTTTACAATAACTTAATATATTTCTTTTATAATTACGTCTTATCTATGTATAAAATGAAGACTCAATCAAAGTAAACAGTTTAATAGTGGTGAACTTCCAAGATTTATCTGTATATTAACTACTTAATTAAGATGGACTCTCACATAGTAAGGGTTAGTATTTAATTACATGAATGTAAATATTTGATTTAAGTAGATATATAAATTACATAAAAATAAAAGCAAATATTAAAAATGTTTCTAAACGGATTTGTTTACTTACAAACGGAATAAGCTTTCTGATTTTATATTAGGATCTTATAATACCCACATATTTCATGAAATAAAAATATACGGATAGGTAACAATTTAAAAATTTTATAGATCTACATTTAGAATGTAGAAGTCTAGGTACTTGTTTATTATAAAAGAAAGATATGGTTGCTGACGAGGAAAAATGCTACCCTAGTACTAAAGTAGACAAATGTTGCCCGCTATTGCCACTTCCGTGGGCTTTAGAAGCCAAATATATATAATGCCTAGGATATACTGATGGTCTAGTAATATCCAAGAATGCACATTAGCAAGAGTCATTCAGGGAACAAGTATAAAGCTCTAATTAATATTGTCTGGTAGTTTAAAGGTACTCGTACATTTCAGTCTTTTGCTAGCAATTCTATTGCTAGCTTTTTTTGTGAAACAACTGCGCATGCGTTTCAGACTTTTGACTGCAACAAAACGGCGCACAAAATTATAGAACCATTTCTATTTATTCAAGGTCAAATCCGCGCAATCTCGCCTGTTTTTAGGGAATTTTGATCGAACAACCCAAAATCTATGTTGGCAGAAATGTCAGTTTACGTCAGCTGATTCTATCCTGTTGTCCTATAAGCATAATAAGCATTGAAGTATTTTATGATAATAATTATATGTTTATTTCGAAGTTCGTGTGTACTTACAGCTTGTATTTGTATGAAAATCCATGTTTTTAATTAAAGGTAACGTAACCTCAAATATTCAGAAACTGACAACACTTGTCAAATGACTAAAAAAATCTCTCAAAAGTTGCGGCAATGTACGAAGGCATGGTCAAAATTTGCTAGCAATTCAAAATAGACTTGCAGGAAAAAGGCTGAAATGTACGAGTACCTTAAGATCAAGCAGAAAATCCAATGATTTCTGAATACAGGTGAAGAAAAGTCTACGACTAGAAGTTTAGAGAGAGTTTACTGTACAGCTTAATAAGTGATTTAAAAAAGACGAATATAGAGTAAAAAGATCCAATACAATGGATCTGGACTAGGTCATAGAGGAGAAAGACATGTAGTATAATCGAATTTAATCTCACACTTTACTTTCAAAAATGATATGAGAAAAAAAGTGGGTAATTTAATATAATATATAGCTCTGTATAATATGTAATAGCTCTACAAGCCCAGTTGGCCCAAGGCTTTTTGAGTGCCATCTAGACATTTCTTTCTATACCTATACCTATATTTTTTCAATTCATTATCCTTAATGTAAACAAATCGTTTGTTACCTATTTCTTTTCCCTTTCTTTTAGTTTACTCTCTTTTTTCCTTAAATATTTTTTTTCTATCATAATCTTTGGTATGCGCTCTTGTGCTATTCTCTGTATATGTCTTATTATTTTCTTTTTTATAAGTTCTTTGCACTTAATTTGTTCTTATTTCCACTTTCTGTTTACTGGCTTTTCTACAAATATATTTTTTAAAACTTTTCTCCTCCATACCTCTAGTATTTCTAGATCTGTCTTCATTAGAATTTAGGTTTCGCAGACATAGGAAACTATTGGCCTTGTATTGGATATTAGATTTTAAATACTTTTATTTTCATCTTCTTTAAAAAGAGTTTGGACTTCAGGAGGTGGTTCATTCTATATAAACATTTATTTTCTTTATTATATTATTTATATTTATAATTATATTATATATAGTTATATTATTATTCCACCTCACTTCACACATATTCCAGTCTCTCTCTTCCCAATCTTTTGTAGATACCCCAATCTTGACCCATGCCCATATCACGATTCGGGTGCCGGTCAGGCGAAGAAATCAGAAAATTGGTTTTATAAAAGGTCCTATTGAACACGCAGAAGTCCAGAAGCTCTATTTGGAACCAATTCTTGGAGTTCCTACAGGTGAGAAATTTTACACTTGAAAAATGTACTGCCATAACGGAACTAGTAAAAATTCTCAAGTATTACCTTTAATATAAAAAAAGGCAATGGCGAAGACTTAAAAGAGTCGTCTATAAAATTTATATGGAATACAACAGCAAAAATGTTACAAGAAAAATATTTTACGGAATACGGCATAAAAATCAACCCGTTCACAGATATGTCTTTCAAATATGCAAGATTGGCCAGCTTCAAAGTTGTCTAGAAAAAAGAAAACAAAGTTCAAAAGCATTATCGACCGAAGAACTATTAAAAATGATCAAAAACTACGACAAAGAAACCCCCGATGGAGCACAAAAAAAGTTTTTTGACCTTTGCTCATTTGAACTTGCTTGGAGAGGCAATGAGGCCGTAAACTGCAAGATTGAATTGAATACAACAGCATTTTTTCTAAAACAACTCAAGCGGGTCAAAAAGTTTGGCAAGCAGCAAATGGTTGGTAAGAAATTCATCAAACGAAAATTTATGCCCAGCTAGACTATTCTTGAAATTAATGGAAAAAAGAGGACCATAGATTTTATTAGACAAACTCTTTCTTACTTTTCATCTCAATTGGAAGAATGGATATTGGTTCAAAAACTGTCCACTTGGAATAAACACCGTCTCTAAGTGGATAAAAATGCTGAAACAATTGGAATAGACACAAAAAAATATAAAATAACAAACCATTCTCATCGATCTTCAGCTGTGACAGCCTTGTTTAAGCAAGGTGTTGATGAACAGGAATTAATTAAATTAACGGGTCACTCAAATGCAAGCTCGTTAAAACCTTATTTGCAGCTGGATTCCAGTCACCACGAGAAGTTGATCGAGTATCTCAGGACAACAAATGAAGCTGGACCTTCGAGTTCTCAAATATTACATGTCAATGATACACAAAATCAATATTTAGTAGAAAAGAAAGGGGCAAACTACTATAACTTATAATAATTGAACATTTAATATTGTTAAAAATTAACAAAGACTATGTTTCGTTGATCGTGTCTTGTTTTTCTGGTGAAATAGTCTTGTCGAATACTATTCGAGACAAAAATTGTTTCCCGGCCAAATTTTCTTCTAGTTTTATTCAAGTTTGTTGTTTTTTGGCAATTTTCGCCCTTGAAATTTTCATTCGCGTAAATTGCCAAGCAACAAACTTTCAAACCAGTCGAAAATTGTGCCGGCAAAATTCTCTCTCATATGATATTATATACGACATAATAATATGACTTCAAATTTTTACTGTTCCATAATATAAAAAATAAACTAAAACAAATCTTGAAATGATCCTTAAATACTCCATCTCAATATATTAGTTTCTCTAATTATTTTTCTAAAACAAAATTAAATATTACTGGTGATAAAGGGACGTATGATCTTAAACCTACTTTTATATTAAACTTCTCTAATAAACAAAACTTATATACCAAAAAATTTAAAAATATCATTAGCATTCTGTTTTTACCACAAGTAAAAATTAGAGTTTTTATTTTTTTTAATATATTTTATTCTAATTCTTTAAAAAACAATTATAAACATTCAACTCAAACAGATTAAAGTATATATAATCTCATCCAAAGCCAATTAATTTAATTAGCTTATGTCAATAAACCAAAAGTTCAACGAAGAGTTGGGAGTGCTTTGTTACTAATAACCTTAGTTTGAGTTGGATAAAGACATAATAGTCTGTACCACAATTATAAAAATCTTTATTGCTGAATTAAATTTTTAAATTACTTTTAAAGATTTATTGGTAATTATCTGGAATTTCCAATAATATCCGTAATACCTATGGGTTATGTTTTTGTTATAATTTTTATATTGAAGTTAAAAACAAATTAGAATACTACATTTAGTATTACGTTAATTTTATTTCCTATTACATTTACTTATTTCCAATCTAATAAACAATTTAAAAAAATATACTTTTAATATCTTAAGTTTACTATAACTATTGTTCGTAATAATTAGTTAATAATTTATAATTTGGATATGATTAATTATATATCAAAACACAAAAGTTAATAAATTATTTAACATTTTTAAAAGTAACAGACCCACCTCTGTCTATGAAACTAAAAATAAACGAAAATGTTTGGAAAACTTTATGATTTCCGGAAAGAGAACTAATCATATTTGATCCAGTTGAAGAAATAAGTCTATAACTTATAAATTAAATAAGCTTATAAAGCTTTTGAGGAAGTTAAAATATATTGATGAGTTATTGAGTTAGTCACAATGGATTTCCTTTTTGCGTGCTTTGTTCTAATTTACTGACCTCTCGCTCTGAGTTTGACTTTGTAAAGTGTTTCACTGGAATTGTTAACTTTGTAAAACTTTTCAATTTTAACACGATTTTATAACTTATTAGGACAAAATAGAATTAATAAAAGAAAGTTGAGTGCTATTAACCATGCTTGGTAGTCGAAGATGCAAAACTCTAGTTCCACGATCCATGTTTACGGATTTGTGGTCACCATAAGGGGTAAACATGAACATTTATTTGAAACTGTAATGTTACAATAAGTGTTTAAAGTGAGTACCATACACTTCCATACAATGGTATAATCTACTTTGAAATAACTCTCTGACATTGCTTAATACTGCTGAATTTAATTGTCGACATTAGTTTTCTATCCTCTCTTGTAAATCATCCAGAGATTCTGGTTGGGTAGCATAAACCTTTGTTTTTAAATACCCCCATAAAAAGAAGTCTAGGGGTGTTAAATCCGGTGACCTAGGTGGCCACTCCATCATCTAACCTCTTTTACCTATCCAACGAGCGGGCAATGTTTCGTTTAAAAATTGTCGGACAGGCATAGCATAGTGTGGGGGAGCTCCGTCTTGTGAAATACCAGTAAATCTTCGAATAAAGGTTATCATCATTTTCTATTATTGTTGTAATACGTGGGTCAACCCCTTCCCTAAGTAACTCAAGATATGATTCACCATTTATATTTTCGTTGATGAAGAAAGGTCCGACAATGTTGTCACCTAGGATACCACACCAAACGTTTAACTTTTGGGGATGTTGTGTATTGAATTCACGCATAATATGTGGATCACTTTCAGCCCAATATCTACAATTATTTACTAAGCCAAAGAATGAAAATGAGCATTCATCAGAAAAGCTAATATTGTTTAACAAGTGTGGATTGTTATTGATAAATTACGTAATTGATTCGCAAAACTCTAGACGACGATAAAAATAATCTTCATTCAACTCGTGCACCAACTTAACTTTGTATGGGTGGTACTTGAATTAATGTAGAACTCGGAAAATTGTAGAAGATGAAACACCGATCGCTCTACTTATTGTTGACAACGATTGGGGTTATTGAGCCTCTAAGCTCACTTGGATTGCTTCGTTAGTCCCTCTCGCTTATGCACTTTATTGCACATAGACCCTGTTGTGGTAAATTTCTCCATCAGTTGAATTACATACTTATGAGTTGCATGTCTTCCGTCATGTAATTCGTTAAATATTCTAGCAGCAGCTGTTGCACAATTATTATTTTGGTAGTATAAACCTATTATTTAAATTCTTTCTTGCAAAGAGTAAACCATTTCAGAGAAACAAAATAAATAATGTATCAAAGTACACTATCAATAGTGACTACAAATTTTAGTTGACATGTCAAACTTTAATAAAAAGTAGAGTTTTTTGTTGTTTGGATTTTTGAAGTGGAATAAATAGCACAGTTAAAAATATTATAGAGTTTGAACTGTTGTACAACGCATTTTATTACAGGCAAATAAGGTGAAAGTAAAAAATTTGTGCTATTAAATGAAAAATTGTTTATCTCATAAACTAACCACTTTAACCAACAGGTATTATACATTTTTACATAAAAAATATGAGAAGTAATTTAAAAAAAAAGAGATGCTGCTAAGGGTGAAGTGGTGGCTTTCCCAATAAGTTTAAATAAGCCATAATGCTTACCCCTTCCAACATAAATTGACATTTTTTGGATTTTTCCTAAATACCAATATTACAAAAGTGGATACTTTTATCTGAAAAGCTGTGTATTGTGAAGGTATGTTTCATGGTGAAATCAAAATTTATTTTAGTTTAATTACTTTCGGAGATATGTCAAAATTTGAAGTTTCTGTCAAATTTAAATTATTAGGTTAAATAAAATAAAAATTTCTGTAATGTAAACAAATATTGTATTAGTTTTAAGTATAGATAAGAAGTGTAGGTTATACATAGGTTATAGTGATGAAGAAGTTTGGTTGCTAGGAGAAAAGAAAAGTTTGACAGTTGGTAGAAGAGAATTGAAAAGTCAAGAAGAGCAAAAATTAATTTTTTTTTAAAAAGAAGTGATATAGAATAAAAAAGTATAATTTAAAAGAAAGTTAATGTCGAATGGAAAAATTTTATATTAATGGTAAAAAGGTATGCAGTTATAGAAGAGAATTAAAATAGAAAAGCTGTAGCAGTTAGATGTTCTTTGTTTGGAGTTTTGACATTTAATCAAAAGTTGTTAAAAATAAAAAAATACAAATAATAATTTTAATTAATGGAAAGTTGATAGCCTGTAACGAACCGTACGCGCTGCCTCGTCGGCGCACGCATACATTTGATTCCCCCATACCTATCCCCAGTAAACGTGATCGCCCCACTCTCCGAGAGCTGTATAAATTCACGTCCGCTAGCACAGAAAAGACACTTTCCTACGGATCGTCAACCAGGCTAGTAGCTTCCAGCGTGCTGAGCTGAGTGAACACTTGACTGGCTTCTTCCTTAGGAACGACTTACCTCCAGCGTGTTGAGCTGGGTGAGACGTTCAAGGCAAGAACGTATCCGTACTACGAACGCTTCGCCTACAGCGTGCTGAGCTGGGCAACAAGCGAAGGTAGAAAGTCCTGCGTCAGTTCCGCCGCATCATGGAAGCACGAACGTTTCGTTTCTAGCGTGTTGAGCTAAACGAAACGACGGTGTTCTAGATCGAGGATTGACTGACCGCCGTCCTCCGACACCGACCCGTCCCTTCCTGTCCTGTTTTATCTCCGACTAGGACCGTAGTCCACAGAGTCCGGGATCCGTTGTAATTGCACTCCGATACCGCGGAGCATATCAATTAGTATACCGTCGAAGGTTCGTTACGTTCTTTCTGTCACTGTAAAGTATTTGTACATATTGTAAATAGTTGTTTTCATTAGATAAGTTTTAGCGATGTATATAGTCCAGGAATAAATATTTATTTTTACCGACCGTTTGCGTTTCCTTAATTCAGACCTTTCTTGGATAAATAAATAAAGTCCGATACTGATCCAGAACAGAAAACCGGTGACGTCCGGAAAACACGTCACATAATTTGGCGCCCGAGTATTTTTTTTTTTGAACCGAAAGGAAACGCCCGAGTATTTTTTTTTTGAACCGAAAGGAAACGCCCGAGTAATTTTTTTTTAACCAAAAGGGAACGCCATAATTTGGCGCCCGAGTATTTTTTTGAACCGAAAGGAAACGCCCGAGTAATTTTTTTTTTTTTTTTTTAACCAAAAGGGAACGCCATAATTTGGCGCTTGAGTATTTTTTTGAACCGATAGGACACACCCGTGTATTTCTACTGGAACAGACAATAAACGCCATAACTTGACGCCCGCGTATATTTACTAAAAAAGAAAACGCCCGAGTTTTACATAAACCGATATAACAGAAAAAAATGCAGTCAGAAGGCGAAGAAACAGTTGGTTTGGAAATCGCAGATGTCTCTGTTGGTTGGATTTACAAACTAAAAAAGGAAGAACTGCAAGTTGAACTAAGGAGGTATGGTTTCACAACTTCCGGGACGACAGATGAACTGCGACAAAGATTACGAAAGTTTGTTAAAAACGTTTCCAAAAATCAAGAACCGGTAACAAAACCAGAACCAACTACGAACATATTAGACCAGGTACGAAAATGGAATACACGTTTCGACGAGAAAAAAGATCCGATTTCATTTCTGGAACGAATCGAGGAATTGAGAGAAGCATATGGTTTCACTGCAACTCAAATGCAGAAAGCAATACCAGAAATCTTACAGGACAAATCACTTCTGTGGTACCGAAACAACAAACATACATGGAATACATGGGAGGACTTCCTCATAGCCTTTAAAAGTTTTTATGTACGACCAGAACAATACCAGAGAGAACTAGAAAAACAAATTGAAAAACGTAAACAAACACCAGGAGAAAGTGTAAAAGACTATGTGACCGCTATACAAACTTTACTTCGACGCCTAGATAACATCACACCGGAAAGCCAACTAGAACGGATATATTCCAACCTCAAAACAGATTACAAGAAGTACATAAGAAGAAAAGATTTTTCTACAATCTCAGAGCTTATGGAACAAGCTTACGAATATGAGAATTTATGCGAAGAAGAAACAAGTAGTCGAACACAAAAACATGAATCCGAAAAGATAAAAGATACACCAGTCTTCGAAATCCAGAAAAACAAATACCACCGAAACGATTACGGGAAAATAAGTCCAGTATCGTCCAGTTATAACAAACAAAACAATATACAGTTTACGCCGAAAAATCCACAATACATAAAAGGCTTCGATAGAAGAAAAGACTGTTGGAAGTGTGGTGGCAGAAATCATTCCCGTTTCCAATGCCGAAATAAACCAAAAATTTTTTGCTCCCACTGCGGCAAACTAGACATTTTAACAAATAATTGTCGATGTCAGGGAAACGAATTGTCGACTGGACTAAGGCGAGAGACGTCCAGTCGAGTCATAATAAACTCTCGCAGAGGAAAAAATCCAGACGAGTATTAGAACCGGTTACATCGTTGAATTGTTTAGAAAATAGATTAAAATTAAAAATAATATTATCAACTAAAAACACGGTCGAAGCATTAATTGATACCGGATCTTCAAGGCATATATTGGAAGTAAAATCGCAAATTTAAAACAAGCAAAGGAAATACACTGCCCGCCGTATACCGTTCGGCTAGCGAATAAGTCAGAAGTTCTGATAAACCGCGGTTATATAATCAGGGGACAAGTAGTACAGGAATATTTCGAAGAATTATTTCTATATTTACCAGATTTAGCGTCCGACATGATAATAGGTATGGACCTTTTAAAGAAATGGAATGCCAGTATAGATTTTTCCAAAAATAGTTTAAAAATAATGGGAAAACATGTCAACCAGGAAGGCGACAATGTAGATAATTTCATAACCGAAGGACTTTGTGAGCTGGGACAACTAGAAAAAGAAACCTTGGAAAATTTTCTTGCGACAGAATTAACGAAATTTTCCACATCAAAAGGAATAACCCATCTAGTAGAACACGAAATAAAATTGACAAATCCTACTCCTATTAAACAAAGACATAGACCTTTAAATCCAGCAATGCAGACAATAGTAAACGACGAATTAGACAGAATGCTCGAAGAAGATGTTGTAGAACCATCTAATAGTCCCCATTGTTATGGTCAAGAAAAAGGACAATAAATTTCGATTTTGCATCGATTTTAGAAAAGTCAATGAAGTGTCAGAAAAAGACGCATACCCGCTGCCGTTTATAAATTCAATCTTAGAACGATTGAGAGAAGCTAGGTACATTTCCACCATAGATTTACGCTCCAGCTATTGGCAAATCCCGTTAAGTATAGACAGCCGTCCTATTACTGCATTTACCGTTCCGGGTAGAGGATTATTTCAATTTAAAGTATTACCGTTTGGCCTTCATGCAGCACCTAGTACTTTCCAGAGGTTGCTAGACAATGTTATTGGTCCAAGTATTAATTTTGCTTTTGCGTATCTCGATGATATCGTTATAATAAGCAAAACTTTCAACGAACATTTACAGCACATACAGACCATTTTCAAACAACTCCGAGAAGCAAATCTTCAGATACAGACAGAAAAATGCAAGTTTTGCAGAAAAGAATTGAAATATCTGGGACACCTCGTTAGTGAACACGGTATAAAAACCGACCCAGATAAATTTAAAGCTATTGTATCTATTCCGAGCCCAAGAAAAGTCAAACAGTTACGAAGATTTTTGGGAATGTCATCTTGGTATAGACGGTTTATAGAATCGTACTCGGATATAGCAGCTCCACTCCATCGACTCCTGAAAAAGATATAAAATGGAGATGGACTGATACAGAAGAGAAGGCATTCCTAGCGTTAAAGAAAGCACTAACCGAAACTCCAGTTCTTGTTTGTCCAGACTTCTCAAAAACTTTCTATTTACAAACCGATGCTTCAGACGAAGGTCTAGGAGCAGCTTTAACACAAAAGATAGACGGTCACGATAGAGTCATAGCTTATGCCAGCCGAACTTTGTCTACTTTAGAAAAGAAGATGTCCACAACCGAAAAAGAATGTGCAGCAATAGTTTTTGGGATCCGTAAAATGAGAGAATACCTTGAGGGTTATCACTTTGTAGTAATATCCGATCACCAAAGCCTTAAATGGCTGCACTCCTTGAAAAATCCAAGCGGACGTCTTGCCCGATGGGCTCTGGAACTACAACAGTACGACTTTGAAATCAAATACCGCAAAGGCGTTCTAAACAAAATCGCCGACGCTTTATCCAGAGACCCTGACCAGGAAGAACCAAGCGCAAACGAAGATTTATTCGCTCTAGAAAAAGCCGAAAATTGTCAGTGGTATAAACAAACCATGGAAGCTGTTCAACAAAATCCCGATAAAAAACCAGACTACTGTATCATAGACGGAAAACTATACAGACATTTGTGGGAAAACAAAAATTACACGGACCCAGAATTCTGTAATCCATGGAAACTCTGCATACCACAACCGCACCGTAAAGAAGTTTTAGAGGAAAATCATGACGCACCTACGGCTGGTCATTTAGGCATTGCGAAAACAATATCCAGAATCGCCAGCAAATACTACTGGCCGCGAATGTACCGAGATATAAGCAACTACGTCCGACAATGTAAGAATTGCCAGAAATACAAACCGTCAGAGCAACAACCGGCAGGAAAGATGCAACGGTCTGAAGTTAAAAACTGCTGGGATACCGTTAGTATAGACATAGTCGGCCCATTACCGCGGTCTAGTAAAGGAAACACCAACCTGATTGTTTTCCAAGATAGATTTTCGAAATGGATAGAATGTCAACCTATAAGAAAAGCAACATCTAAAAACGTATGCACAGCATTTACCGAAAAAATTATATCACGGTTTGGATGTCCCAAAACGGTCATTACAGATAACGGAAGACAGTTCGAAAGCAAAGAATTCGAAGACCTGCTGTCACAGTATGGAATAACCCACCGTTGTACTCCGCCGTATTCTCCCCAGTGCAATCCAGTTGAACGACCAAACCGGGTCATAAAAACAATGATTGCCCAGTATACCGACGCCGACCACAGAAAATGGGATCAGTACTTGCCAGAGTTCACTCTTGCCTTAAACTCGTCCAAACACGATTCAACAGGGTTCTCTCCAGCAATGTTAAACTTCGGAAGAGAATTGACCCTGCCCAGTACACTAAACCAGGTTCGATACCCAGAAGATGGGGAAAACATTACTCCGGATGAACAAGTGACAAAACTACAAAAGCTTTCCGATATTTATAGCCTCGTAAGGATAAACCTGGCTAAAGCTTTTGAGTCACAAAGTCATCATTACAACCTAAGACGACGCCAGTGGACCCCAAACGTGGGCGACAAAGTAATGAGAAAGGAACACCCGTTATCCTCAGCTGCAAGAGGATTTAATGCGAAACTCGCACCGAAATACTCCGGACCGTACATTGTTGACCAAATCGTGTCGCCAGTAATTGTAAATTTAAAACACCCTAAAGGAAAAAAATTAATCCGCGCCCATGTTAAAGATTTAAAAATAGCTTACTAACTAATACCTAATTTACCACTACCGATAAATTTCCACCACTCCACCAATTTACTCCCACCTACCTTATACCACAAAATGGATATATAAAGCGGCCGTTTCACGGTCTGAGTACTGTAACATCAAGATTAGCAGAAGAACAAGTAGATACTACAAGATGCCGTCACCACTACCATCAACACCGACTAGATGCCACACTCCGGAACCTAGAGTAGATATTCTAGACTTGGAGACGTCCCCACTATCGCCCCAAGCGAAGAAGAGAAAACGCGACGAACTACTGTGGAGGCTGTTCGGCGACTCTCCAGTAGGGAAACCACCCACACCGGGCAGAAATATACCGTTTCTGCTTGCCGGAGTCTCCGAAGAAGTAATCCCGAAGTCCATTCCGGCCCGCACAAAGAGGAAGTTCCGGACCAGAAACAAGGATGGGTCAACTACCCGAGTGCAGGTAAATGGAAAAACGCCACTACCGAACAAGGACCAATAGAAATGTCAATGTTTTTTTTTGTATTTTTTTTTACCGTTTGTAATAAATCTAATTAAGAAAAATAAATTTTTCTTTTGCTATGTAGGGGGGGATGTAACGAACCGTACGCGCTGCCTCGTCGGCGCACGCATACATTTGATTCCCCCATACCTATCCCCAGTAAACGTGATCGCCCCACTCTCCGAGAGCTGTATAAATTCACGTCCGCTAGCACAGAAAAGACACTTTCCTACGGATCGTCAACCAGGCTAGTAGCTTCCAGCGTGCTGAGCTGAGTGAACACTTGACTGGCTTCTTCCTTAGGAACGACTTACCTCCAGCGTGTTGAGCTGGGTGAGACGTTCAAGGCAAGAACGTATCCGTACTACGAACGCTTCGCCTACAGCGTGCTGAGCTGGGCAACAAGCGAAGGTAGAAAGTCCTGCGTCAGTTCCGCCGCATCATGGAAGCACGAACGTTTCGTTTCTAGCGTGTTGAGCTAAACGAAACGACGGTGTTCTAGATCGAGGATTGACTGACCGCCGTCCTCCGACACCGACCCGTCCCTTCCTGTCCTGTTTTATCTCCGACTAGGACCGTAGTCCACAGAGTCCGGGATCCGTTGTAATTGCACTCCGATACCGCGGAGCATATCAATTAGTATACCGTCGAAGGTTCGTTACGTTCTTTCTGTCACTGTAAAGTATTTGTACATATTGTAAATAGTTGTTTTCATTAGATAAGTTTTAGCGATGTATATAGTCCAGGAATAAATATTTATTTTTACCGACCGTTTGCGTTTCCTTAATTCAGACCTTTCTTGGATAAATAAATAAAGTCCGATACTGATCCAGAACAGAAAACCGGTGACGTCCGGAAAACACGTCACAAGCCTGAGTTAAAATAAACAGAAGATAAAAGTATTTGGTATTTCACAACATTGGAGAAGGTGATCTGGTGAAAGTACAAGAAGGTAGAAGAGATAATCAATAAAGTAAAGGACACTTTAAAAATGAACACTGCGGTAGATAAGGTTAGTTTAGGAAGTTAAGATTAGATAAGTTTGTTAGGGCAATAGATAAGTTAGATAGGTTAGATAGGAATTAGTTAGGGAGAATAAATTTTATTTGGTTATTTATAAAAAAAATATATAAAAAAAAATTAAAAATAAATTTTGATAGAACCCTACTTTAAAATTAAAAGTTAATTTTTATAAATTAAATTTAGTAGATGGGTATAATCATCTCAGTATATATCTTAATATTATTACCTTTACCAGAGACTGGTAGAATAATAAATGTAAATAAACAGTACACTTTTTTATGTTTTAGTGCAAATCTAACTATCGGAAGTTGAGGTAAATTTATATTTAACTTTTCTATTTATATATTTTTAAAATATTTATACTTAACTTCAAAAGTTATGTATTCTTGATATAATGTAAATTCCGGACTAATAAGAAGTTAAATGAAAATTATATTTTTGTGCGTATATAATCCACGTATCCTAATTTTATTTAGGATTCAAATCACAATTTTTTTCAGTGTGTTGTATCACCTCATTTTACAGAACTGACTTAATTTTTGCCTGAAGAAAGTACCTTAGAGATAATTACGAAGGCAGATTAGTAAAAAATTGCCTAATACTGAACCAGATTCCAAAATTTATCTTGCTGATACTTTCATCCCCTAACTCTGTATCATAAAAAAACTTCACGAAGAAATGTAATGCACAAACATCATTGCCATTAGTAAATAAATAAATAAAATATATAAACAAATACAAAAACATCCCATAGTAAGCAATATCTATTCAAATGTACTTCTTTTTACTAAATATTATAACATTAACACTTTACCAAACGACACAACATTTTTATGAAACTTAACAATTATAGAAACATAGTAAAGCTATTTTTAGGGCATTCAAATAAAAGGCTACTAAATTCATTTAGTTTCTTCCGCTGGTTTTATAAAGATTTCCAGCATTTTTAATAAAATATTCATAGATTCTCAAAGTCGGCAGAGCTGTTAAACTTACCCGAGAGATTTCGCCAGTGACAAAATACCGACAGGGTAAATCGAAATACAGATTAATTTTTTGTATACCTTCAGCGAGCAGCCGGTTCTCCTCGTTATAAATCTTGGTCTACTCCTCGAAACAGAGTATAAAGATATCTCTCTTGCTGCAAAATAGATTGTAATTCAAATACGTGGTGTGTATAAATCATTTTCTTTATAACATCTGTTCGTTTTCAGAATCCACGATACCGCGTAATATACAATATTATAACTCTCTTAAGTTTCTGAACCATTCCATTTCGTATTAAAAGGTTATTAATATGCTATCCAACATTCTATAAGTTTAATTAAAAAAAATGTATTCAATTTATTAATTTAATAATCTTAATCTGGTAATATGAGCTTTTGCTGGAGAAACTTTCATCGAGATTTAGATATATTGCCCTCCCAGTCCCAAAGATATAACGATTGAAAGGATGGATGCCAGTCTTTTTAAAGGAATTTCTTACATTTGCTGGTACAACACTCTGTAAATAAGCTTTTTTTAGAGCGCCTTTTATTTTGAATTGGGTTACTGCCTTTCCCGGGTAAAATGTAGTGTAGTTTTTAAGGCTTATAAAATATAAGGGCATACTACTCTTTGGGTTTGTTCCAATTTTCGTGTGGCTGTTATGCTTGCAACAGCTTCGTATGCTAGGATTGGTCTTATGATTGCAGTGTAGATCTATGCGGCAATTTTGGAAGAGAAAACGCAGGATTGTGTCATTTATTTATTTTTTGCGTATGTGAATTCCATGTTAATGTACTATCCAGAACAATATCATAGTATTTTACCTCTCATGAGAAGTTTAGTTTGGTTTTAAGAAGTGTGAGAGCTCTGAGGTTCCCTATTCTTCTTTTTTTGGCGGAGAGAGCCATTTCCGTCTTAATGGTATTGAGTGGCATTACATAAATATTGCAATAAGTATTGTAAACCCTGTGGGGGATTTTTCTGTAAAGTCTTATAAAAGACACCAACATCGGTAAGTCTGCTTTAACTCCTTTAATTCCTTAGTTAAGTTTAATTTCTGCTATTTTAGGCTTTTTCGTTTTGGGTTACTATAATGTGTAGAGTGATTGTAATATTATTTTTACATATGTACCTGTAGGAGTGCATAGAACTGTACCTGCAGCCTTACCTTTCTGCATAGTTGAATCTGTAGATGTAATTTTGTCTTGCAAATACCTTTAATTGCATCTACATCAGACCACCATATCAGTTAAACTACAAAAAGGAAATCTATCTTAAAATTTCATCAACATATTTCATAGTTGGATTTGCTTTTAAATAAGTAAATAACATGAGATCATTTTACTAATTACAAGATTAATACTTACCGTGTTGTAAACCTTATAGTACTACAAGGGAATCGTTATTTAACTATTATCTTATATCTAAGAATATTTGTTTTCCATTTATGATTGTGGACATTATAACTTTGTTTCTTTTATCTGCCTTATGAGCTAGCCAAATAAATTTCAAGCTATGACCCTTTTAAATAATTTTTAAAGGGGTGCTAAGGCTGGACGGCAATAAATTTAAGCAATATACAAAATCTAACATTAGATCTCTCAGGTTACAGCGGAAAGGAGTATTATTTCCTACTTACATAAAACCCATCTTAACACCAAAGTTTTATAAAAGATTTTAGTACTTCTCATTGGCGGTGAATTTTGTTTTTAGGGAAAATCTTTACAACCTACATAATTGTTAAAGTAAATAGAAAAATTACTAAAATTACAACTACTATTACTACATTTTATAGGAGCGAAAGCTTTGTTTAGACATGGTCATTGTAATGCTATTTTATAACAGAAGTAGCTTTGTTAGGAACAACTAATATTAAACACAGCCAGCAAAATATTTGCCCCATATATTTACAATGCGTCCGCCCATGTCTTCAACCCCTATTTGTAAAATCCGTGACAACTAAACGTTTGTTCGTCGGCAAATAATGCGTTGGCACGACAAAAAACACAATAGAAGATGCGCAATGTTTACCAGATTTCGAACATATGTTGCTAGTTGAAATATGTCAAATGCAGAATAGATTTTACAATTCAACAATTGTTGCGACGTTTTTCGCCGTTTGTTTGTAATGTTTTATAGCTGAAAGGGCGGGGCGCAAGGGACTTTTGATTTTTCTACGGCGCGTTTTGCTGATTCTGTTTGAGGTCTGATTTTTAAACCGAACAACACTTTTCCCACAGTTAAAGTTGGCATTGATATGCCTTTTATGTGAGCGGCTGATGCCCTAGACAGGTTTGAAACCACGTCAAAGAAAACAATATATGGGTAACTTTACCCAGATGTATTTTATCTAGAATAAAAGATTTTAAGCTATTAAGCAATATACTCCTAATAGAATAATTATATAAAATTAATTTTTCTACGATCACTATGAAAAGAATGTAAGTAGACACGGCTTACTTCAATGCAAAGTTAGTAATTTCGTACACTGTGTGGAAAAGTGTGCGGAATTCTCTGTACCGCATTCTGAACATGCGCATACCTATTAGATCTCCCAGGCATCTATCGTAGGAGGCCCTGTAATTCGTGATTTGTAATATATTTATATTTTGACGTTAGCCACATTTAAATAGTTTTAATTATTTTTATAGAAAAATAATACATTTATATAAAGTTTTAATCTAAATATTTGACAACGCGACGAATCATTATATAATTGTTTCAAAGTATAATGGAAGTAGTTGATAATAATTCATATTCAGAAGATGAATATATGGAAAACACACCACCAGAAATTTTGAAGATTGCTTTGAATGCAACTCTAAACCTTTTGCCAGAAAATTCAAGAGAAAAGTATGAATGCGCTTATCGAAAATTTATGGAATGGAAAGAAAATAAAGATATAGGTACTATCATTTTCTGAAAATGTAATGCTTGCATATTTTCAAGAACAAACAAAATCTTATAAAGCTTCAACACTATGGTCCCAATATTCAATGTTGCGAAGTACATTAAGTATAAAAAGCAATGTGAATATTTCAAAATATGCGAAATTAAAAGCATTTCTGAAAAGAACAAATGACAATTACAAGCCTAAAAAATAAAAAACGTTAACATCTAAAGAAATCCATAACTTTTTGAAAGACCCACGAGATTATAAATATTTATTAACAAAGGTAAATAAACGTTTCATTATTTATAATATAAGTTATTTAAAAATTATTATCTTAACTTCTAGACTGTATTTGCGATCGGTTTAACTGGTGCCTGTCGAAGAGAAGAATTGTGGAATTTAAAATTAGATGAATCGGAAGATTTAGGGACTGCCCTATTGGTTAGGCTTCAAAGTACGAAAACTAAAACTGAAAGATCCTTTACGGTAACTGGAGAATGTTTTAATATCTACAAAAAGTATGCTTGTCTGCGAACTGATCGTGTCATTGTATGTATGTATGTATGAATTACAGGTGATAATTACACTGCGGCCTATAGGATCTATTGTGTCCCCCCTTACTTGCCATGTTCTGATATTTTCTCAGACCTATAGCAGCTCTTCGAGTCCTGTTTTCCTGAGGAAGTTTAGGACATCGTCGGGCTTCAAATCAGGTAGATCCCCTTCCTCTAGTTCATGTGCTCCTAGGTATCTAGCCCTAGAATTTTGCAAGGCAGGGCATTCTGAGAGTATGTGTATTGAGGTTTCTTCCTCACAGAATCTGCACTTTGCTTCATCTGCTAACCCTAGTTTCTTCATGTGGCTTCTTAACCGGCAATGCCCGGTTAATATTCCCGTTAGAATTCGGAGTCTTTTTTTACTGAGGTTGAGGCAGTTAAGAGATCTCTTCTGGTCATAGTTTCCCAGTAGTATCTTAGATTGCCTCAGTCCTTCCAGCTGATTCCAGTACTTGAATTTTTCCTTCTCCATTTCTTCCCTTAGTTTTCCTAAGATTACTCTACGGCTGATCCCACAAGATGGTTCTGGTCCCAAATGTGGGGTTTCAGCTCCTTTTTTTGCCAGCTTATCTGCTGTTTCCCTTCTATTCCTATGTGTCCCGAGACCCATAGGAGGGTGACAGTGTTCTTCTGACCCAGTTCATTTAGTTTGCCTAGGCATTCCCAAACCATCTTCGAACTGATTATATTGATCGTGTCATTGACAGACGCCTGTTTGTCAAGGGGGTAAATGCATAAGGCAAATTGTCGGAATTAACAAAATTGGCAATATGCCTAAACAAGTGGCAGAATTTTTACAATTGCCGAACCCTAATCTTTATACTGGCCATTCTTTTCGATGCTCCTCTGCAACTATTTTAGTAAACGCAGGAGGAGATTTATTAACTCTTAAACGCCATGGTGGATGGCGATCAAGCAATATTGCAGAAAGCTATGCCGATGACGCCATCGCCAATAAAACAGAGATAGACAATAAAATTGTAAACACAGTAGACTCCCCATTTAATCAAAAAAAACCTTTCACATCATCGGCAAATATTTCAACACTTACCGACAATTTGGTAAAAAATAGAGAGACCCTATTTTAAAATTGCCCAGACCCATCAGTGTCGATTTCAAAAATGAAGGTTTTTCTTGCAATTTTACTTCTGAGTGGTTACAATAATCTGCCCTCGAAAAGAAGCTACTGGGAAAATTCATCTGACATGAAAAACATTCTAGTTTCTGAAGGAATGAGACGAGATCGATTCTTACAGATCTGCCGTTTCGTGCATTTTGCAGATGGTTCTGCTTTAGATGCCGAAGATAAAATATTCAAGTTGCGGTTACTTACTGATACTCTGAAAGAAAAGTTTCAAGAACATTTCTTCCCTGAACCAAATCTTGCATACGACGAGTCGATTATATTCGTGGCAAACCGGTGAGATTCGGCTACAAAGTTTGGTCTCTGAATACTCCTAGTGAATACCTTGTCAATTTTGAAATTTATCAAGGGAAAAATCCCAGAATGGATAATAAGTACGAAGAATTGTTTGGAAAAGCTGCGGCCCCCCTAATCCATATGCTAGAAGAATTAGCTGAAAAGAGATGTCATAGATATAACATATTTTTCGACAATCTTTTTACTGGTATTAATCTGCTCTCTACGTTGAAAGCCAATGGTTATGGTGCTACTGGTACTGTATGAGATAATAGAATACCTAAGGTATGTCCTCTTGTATCTAAAAAAGACCTGATGAAACGGAATAGAGGTGATTTTTCTTCTGCGTTGGAGAAAAATTCAGGAGTTATTTTTGTGCGATGGATGGACAACAGTCCTGTTACATTGGCTAGCACATGTTTTGGAGTGGCACCAATAAAAAATGTCGAAAGGTTCTCAAGAAAGGAGAAAAAAAAACATTTTCATTCCACGTCCGGATGTCGTCTTGCAGTACAACAAGAATATGGGAGGAACTGATCTAATGGATGGTAATATTGCTTGGTAATATTTTCATATATATATTCGTTGCAAAAATTAAATGATATTTTGATTTTTCAGTTATCGCATAGGAATTAGATCAAAAAAATGGTACTGGTCTATTTTCACATATTTGATCGATGCTGCAGTGCAAAATGCATGGAACCTCTACAGAAAAACTGGCCGAAATATAAGTCAATTGGATTTTAGAAGGAATATTGTACAGGTAATTTATAGAATATCAAGATAATTATATAATCAACATTCGTTTTGAATTTTAGACATATTTAACACGATTCAAAAGCGAACCAAAAGGCCCAGGTCGAACATCAAAGGCATCTGGCAGCGACTTTTGAGTTGATGAAAATGTTAGGTACGATGGAATGCATCACTATGTGGTTCAGACAGGAGAAGAAGCCAGAGAAGATGTCCAGGGTCTCTGTGTAAAAGCAGAGTTAGAACAATGTGTCAAAAATGTAACGTTGGATTATGCATAAAGTGTTTCAAAGATTTCCACACTAAATAAAGTTATTTCTCTTGATTTTTTTTTCATAGAGTCAAAACAGAATGGCCAGTAAACCGCCTAGCGGTACCATATGGTACCACCTTTTTTCTCAAAAGCTATCAACTGTATCAATTGTAAATATGGTATTTTCTGTTCAAATATACATAGTTTGTTAGCTCACAGCCAAAAAAATAATAAAATTCAAAAACAAAATTAATTCCGGCGCTAATGGGTTAATATTCATAGGTTTTTTAAAATATCAAATTTTTAATATTAATTAATTTAACAAGGGTAAAAAGTTTAACGTTTCATAAACTCCTGTGCTATTATATAAAAGTTTAAGTAATTAAAAATTACTCTTTGTACGCAAAGTGTATAACGTAGATATAGAGGTGAATACAAATAGCTCCGTGTAAACCATTACATTACCTATATCTCATTTTAAGCGAATTATTTAGAAACTTGGTTTATCTATTGAGGGATTAAGTACAGTATTGTAGTTATAATACTGCTATGTATGTCTTAGATGAAATTTTTAAATAAGTTTTGAACTTCCTTACTTCCATTATTATGTACGGAAGCTGCTACAACTTTAATAATAAATGCATAGTATAAAATAGATTTTGTGGTCTTTCTACCTCTGGCAAACTTTTTTCACTAAACACAAACTTTCTTAGGGGTTAAACTGGTTAAAATTAATATTGTAAATCATAAGGTGTACCTTAAGTTCTTTAAAAACGGATTTAAATTAATTTATTGAATCGCAGTAAGAATATAAGCTTCTTAGCATTACGAAAGTATTATTAATATTATGAAATTCTGCTTCTATTTTCTTTGTTTCAAGTCATTAAGAAAACTAATTAAGAATATTAAAGAATAGTATATTAAGTATAGAGAACGGTAACGGTTTTATACCGATCCAAGACAATTGTTTGGAAGAGGAACGGAGCGACGACTTCAACTATTGTCTGAGATCGGTTACCTTTAACGTTTGACATGCTTATAACGTTTTTTGCACGATTGATACCATTATAAGTTATAAAATTAAACATTTTCGTCATATTGACTAGTTTCATTTATTTTATCAAGAAAGATACTTTGGTTGTTAGGTAGTAACTAAGGTGCATAACAACTATGGAAAAATTGAGTTTTATTTAATTGTCAATAATTTTAAGTACAATTTTGATTATTATGAATTAAAATATGAGCGAAAATTAATTTGAAGAAATTAAACGGGCTTGGTAAGAAGGGTGTTCCGCAATTATTCCCGAAAAATCCAAAATCCGTTATCAAAATACCTACCAAAGGTTTAAAAAATGGTGCGAAGGCAAGAATTTTAGAATCGATGAAAAGACTCTATTAATATATTTCGTTTAAAGACATATGCAGTTAAAAGCTCCTGGAAGCATCTGGGCAGACTATTCAATAATTAAATCCACCGTTTTTCTTTATGACGGCATTGATATTTCTAAGTTTTCAACTTTGATCGAGTATTTGAAGAGAAAAAATGTTGGCTATAAACCTAAGAAAGCGAGCATTTTTACAAAAAAGCAATTTAAAAAATTTCTGATGCACCGGATGAAGAATTTCTAATTCACAAGGTATTGTAAGCTAGTTTAGGTAAAAGAAATACTCTAATGAAGATTTTTTCATAATTTGTAGGTCGCAATGATATTAGGAATATCTTGTGCCTGTAGAAGAAAAGAATTATATAATATTACTATGAATGACATCCAACAAACCGATGTTTTAATGATTGTAAAAGTACCCAATACAAAAACGAACGAAATTTTATTGACCTTAAAAATGATTAATTATAAATCCATTTGATGTTGCTAAATATAAATTAATTCTTGTATTTACAACAGGTAAGCGTTAGGTTATTTTTATTTTGGGTTGAAATTTTTAGCATTTTTTACTGTTTCTAGTGATTTCCGCGGAAAAGAAATTCATTTTCGTAATTATTATGGTGTCCTAGAGTTCACCAAATTCTACATTTTTTCCAAAAGTTCTTCTCAAAAAAAAGTGTTAAAGTACATTTTTAAGATTCTATGATATGATAATTCTATGATACATAGAGCATTTTCAATTCCAATGAACAAAAATAATTTTAATAAAGAAATTGAGATTATAAAACAAATAGCAATATCTAATGGCAATCCAATACACATTTGATAAATAAATTCTGCAATAATTTCATTCAAATCACACAATAATGTTGGTACAAAATTGTTAAATGTAAAAACAAAATTACCTAAATTAAAAAAATCTGGTGTTTACAAAATTAATTGTCTAAAATGTAATGCTGTATATATAGGTCAAACACAAAGAAATTTTGAAATAAGATTCAATGAACATTTAAGAGCATATATATTACAACAACCAGATAAGTCAAACTATGCCAAACACGTTCTTGAACATCCACACTCACTCATATAAACTAATGACATTCAAATATTACACACCTGTGATAAAAAACAAAATTTAGATTTCCTCGAAGAACTTGAAATCAAAAGACATCTAGCAGATCAACAATATAAAGTAGTTAATGAACAAATAAATCTTGGAAGTTCACCACTATTAAACTGTTTACTTTGATTGAGTCTTCATTTTATACATAGATAAGACGTAATTATAACATAAATATATTAAGTTATTGTAAAGATCACCAGGATATATTTTTTTCCTGGTTTTTCTATATCATTGCATTTTTCCTCGTCAGCAACCATATCTTTCTTTTATAATAAACAAGTACCTAGACTTCTACATTCTAAATGTAGATCTATAAAATTTTTAAATTGTTACCTATCCGTATATTTTTATTTCATGAAATATGTGGGTATTATAAGATCTTAATATAAAATCAGAAATCTTATTCCGTTTGTAAGTAAACAAATCCGTTTAGAAACATTTTTAATATTTGCTTTTATTTTTATGTAATTTATATATCTACTTAAATCAAATATTTACATTCATGTAATTAAATACTAACCCTTACTATGTGAGAGTTCATCTTAATTAAGTAGTTAATATACAAATAAATCTTGGAAGTTCACCACTATTAAACTGTTTACTTTGATTGAGTCTTCATTTTATTCATAAATAAGACGTAATTATAACAGAAATATATTAAGTTATTGTAAAGATCAGTATGATATATTTTTTCCTGATTTTTCTATATCATTGCACAGTTATACTGATCTTAGAGGGAAATACATCCAGGATAATCCCTTAGGGCTAATAACATCTAGGCTTTAATATTGTTATGTCGTATTACTTCCTTACTTGGTCTAGCCTTAACTACCTATCAACATCAAGTACCTGGTTACAAACAAACAAAGTGTAACTTCAATATGTCAATCTGACGATGCTATTTCGATAGCGAAACGGCTGTCATTGCAATTAAAGTATTTTTAGAATAAATAGTGAAAGTTAATACAACCTTTTAGTTGTTTATTGTTCTGAATAAGATGAACTTTCACACAGTAAGGGTTAGTACCATAAATTACATTTTTAAGGCTTCTATGGAGTGCTAAAAATGGCATTTTTAACAAGTTTGTCGAAAAAATCCTTTATTGGTGCACAATTTCACCATGAAAGTTATCTAACTTCCAAAAATGGTGTCTCTACCTTCAGCTGTTTGGGCTCTAATCGTATGCCAATAATCAATCAGTAAGTGGTTCAATTTAGATTTTTATATCTATAAATTCTTATTGAAACACTTGGTATAAGCATCTGTAATTATATATAGTTGTTTTATTTATGTGTTTTTACTCAATATGAATACGAAATTTACATTATAATAGTGTGTCCTTTGTAGTGTACTTCTATTCTCAAAGCTTTTGTATTACAAAGCTAAATATTCTCTTTAATATCTCATTATTTTGTTGGTTTTCAATTTCACATGTAATTTTGTCATGTATAGTCGGTGCAAAACAAAATTTGATACACGTCATCATAATTTTACGTCGACACGTATAGACAGTGTTGCCGGACTTTTATATGTTTACAAGATTTAATGATGGATTCGAATAAAACTATCCAAAACAACTTATTTGAAGTGACATCAAACAAAGTACCAGCATAATTTTTATATTTTTTTCCTTTTTGAGTATGGATTTAATAAAATAAAGAGTATAATAATATTTGCTCTTATTTGCTATAATTAGATTCATCACTACTAGTTTCAGTTTCTTCATTGGGATTTATAATTATAGGTGCAATCTCTAGTGTATCCAACAATCTCTTTCTATCAAACCATTTAAAAATTTTCTCTGCAGTATGATGAATAGTTTTTTCCAAATTTCTGGTGTAATCGTTTCAAGAGCTTCAGACCACATATTTAAACAGTCTGTTTCAGTGGTTCCGTCTCTGCCAATGTGTCTGTTATAATATTGTTTTGATGTACCCCATATCAGTTCTATGGGATTGAAAATACAAAGATTTGGGGGTAAACGTAGCACTTTGTGTCCATATTGCTCGGCTGAATGATCAGCCATATATATGACTGGTGGTTTATTTCTTAAAATTAAATGATTATCCCAAGGAAATTTCCAAAGTTAAGCTTAAAATTCAAAGTATTACATTCATTTCTTACCTATTAACAATGTTCAGAAGTTCAACATTTAGCATATTTTCTGTGAAATCAAGGTTTTGACTAGTCAACCATTTATTAATTTGTGGTTTGTTCCAATTTGTATTAGGTGTTTAATGGAGTAAAACACTGTGATATGGAACATAGTCCATAACAATTATGCTGGGTTCTCTGAGATTAATTAACAGCTGGTTCTCAAACCACTTTAAAAAATTATCCTTATTCATTTTACCACGGTAATTGCTTAATTTGGTTTTTGAGGAAAATATTGCTTTCGCAGTATGATATATCTACGAAAAATAAAACTTATTGTTGAACAGAAGCATTTAAAATTACCATGTAAATAAGTACAGAGATATATACTATTAATTATAATAAAATAACGGAGAGTTTACCTTTTAACATCAACTTTAGTCGTTTTGACACTCCTTTTATCATTATTTTGCCATGAACGGTTCATGCTACCATTTTAAAATATCCATGTTTCACCAATTAAAACAAATTTATATAAACCTGCTTCTTTTTCTTTAATGTAGTTCCTTAATCCTTTCAGTCACGATGTCCTCAAGTGAGGACACATATTTTGTTGAAGAAACATACCTCCCATTTTTTTATGTTGATTTCTCTAATTACAAAGATAAAGTATAGCAGATTTTAAATAAAGTTGAAATTTATCTAAATCGCTATTTATTTTTTTCAATAAGTTTAATCGCTGAATATTTTTAATGAAAAGGGATACTGTAAACACAGATGTACTGTATGTGTAGAGTATTTTCTATAAATACAGTAAATTTTAGTTTGTAGGTATCTCTAAAGTTTGATATCCATAATCAAGGACATCGATACTTAAAGGAACCTAAATTCAAAACATACGAGAACGAAGAATGATTGTATTGTTTTTATGGTAAAGCCAAAAAGGGAAACATTAGATCTATCATTTTAGAACGGAGATAGAAGAATTGCTTGTGAAATTAGGAAAAGTCCTAGGTAAGAAAAGGGTAGGAAGACCTTAATCCGTTGAAATCCAATATAAAAAGTGAAAGAAAGTTGGAATTAGACCTTTATCTGAAATGCAATATGACAACATTGACCATTTACCTGAGCACATAGAAGATAGTGAAGCAGGACGATGTAAGAGTCCTGGATGCCAAGTAAAATGTAGGTGGATTTTTGAATAATTCAAAATTCACCTGTGTTTGCAGGAAGGCTGAAACTTTTTTTTGCGATTTCAGAGAAAATATTAATCATCGTACAATTTTGTATGATTGAGAATTGTTGTTTTATGTTTTTGGATGTTTGGATATTTGGAATAAATAACTTTTATTTTTTTATAACTTACATCATTTAGTACTTTTGTCCTCGAATGAGGACATGACATTTTTTTGTACACCAAATATGTGTTAAAATAGAATAATTTGTTAAAAATCTAACCCGTTTTACAGCAATATCAGGAAGCTCCATGAGCCCCCTGGTCTTAGAAAACCTTCAAATAAGTGCCTTACTTTTAATTCAGCAAGTAAAGAATTTAAAGTTACATCTTTTCCTGAAAACAAAAAATAATATTATTTTTTCTGGTCTTACAATTAAAAAGAATTTAAATAGCTGTGTTCAGAGAAAAAGGCTTACTTTTTTCATAAATATTGTAGATTACATTTCGAATTCAATATTTAATAAATCGGTATTAGTTACTCTTTTTTCATACCGAAGTTTCTTTGGAGGCGACTTTAATATTCCATGGTCTTTCACAGTTTTTGAAATACTGGAAACTGTAGCCATACTGAGGTTGAGTGCAGCTGCCACACGCTGAAATAAAATGTTTTTGATTGAACTGGCTGATACTTCATGGATATCCATAACTAAGTTAAATAAACACACAAATGTTTTCACAATATCCACAATATACTGTGGATCAACAGGTATGAAAGGGCCACCATTGTCTCGTTCTCTTTCATAAAAATTTATCAAAGAAGCTACCAGTTCTTTGCAGCGACTATTTAGTTGTTTTGGCATTTTTTCACTTATTGCACTGTTTTTGTTCTTAAAAGAACAGTTTTTTATATTCCAAAATAACAACCATAAAGAATAACACAAACACCACAAACAAAATGACAAATACAAAACTACATATACTAATCGGTGACAACGGCAACGACGCTACTTGTCAATCACGGCTACCAACAAATTTAAGTATTTTATATTGATTTATTAAATGGAACATTTAATTTGAAAGTTGGTAACGATGCTTGGCAATTAAGACGAAATTAGTGACGTGAATCAAATTTTGTTTTGCAACTATAATAAATCAATTTTTGTGCTATTTTTAACTGATTTTGTATTCTATTGTACTTTACTAACAGAAAAACAACTAAAATAAAATTATGTAAAATAAAAACAGTGACATTTTTTGAACAAACCATTTAATAAAATACTTTAAACTTAAACACATTTTTGGTTTTATGTTTTAATTATTTCGGAATATAACTTAAAAGTTGTTGCATGTGTTTTAAAATAACACACAATTATTGCTGCATGCTTGACAGGCTTCTCCACATTTCTTTTTTTTTATTTCGTTTATTATAAACCAAAGGTTATAAATAAGACAATTTGAAGTAACATGTCACTGTTATATGGTAATAAAATGAACTATAAACAAAAATAAAAATAGCCTGGTTAATTCCTGATTTATATACACTACGAAAACTAACATCGGGAAAAAATTTATTACCGTACGTTTTTATAAAATTAATTTTTTTTAGTGCTAATTATTAGCAGCTCTACATTTTACATTATTTATTAAGATTAAAATATTAAAAATTATTAGACAAATGCTAAATTCTTATTCTTCACTCCTCAACAATTGAAGGGGATAATTTTAAAATCCCAGGAAATAACACAAATATAGTTAAACATTTATTCTGTATTTACTGTATTTATTGGCATGTTTATCACATGTTGTTTTTCCTCTCTCTTAATATCAGCTTCTAAGTCTCATAAATGTGGTTTAAAAGTCGTGTAAAGAACTGATATAGCTGCTTTTGCAATATACAGGGATGGAGAAGAAAGAGACAGAGCTTCCTACCACTTCCAACTAATATGCAAGAAGAAACCCAAAATTCACTACTTCCAGAATAAATAATATCTTGGCATGCTGTTGAAAGATTTCCAATCAAACGGTAAGAAGACGGTTACATGTATCCAATTTATGGACCAGATGCTGCTGTACCCATCCACGAGTAGCAAGGGAGCAGTGTGTATGCAAATATCGGTGAGCAATGAAACACTCTAAGAGAAGGCATTGTCTCTGTATTGACATTGGTGTGTAGGATGCAATAAGAATTTAAAACACTCAACCACTCTTTTTGGATACGGATACGTTTTGATGGTCGTCTTGACTAATTAGACAATGACTGCTACAAGATATAAAGACAAAGTAATAGAGCCAATAGTTTTTGAATATTTCGTAGCAATAGGCGATTAATTTGTTCTAGTATTGTTTTCAAGGCATGAATTGCAATTAATATGTTTGGACCGAAATGTCAAGTCACCCAAACTTTAGATCAGTTTACTAATGAATTAAAAGCAGTTAAGAAAAGTATACACCACCAATACATCAATCATTTTATAAAAGATGCAAAATTAAAAGAGCCATTTCTCTATAGTCTCAATGAAACATGTTAAAATAGTTCTTTTTCCAGAGATTGTATTCATTGTGCCCATATTCTCATAGTTACTGTTTATTTAAATTATCCACCAGAAATAAAAATAAATAAATTTTAAAAATTGACAGCTTTTGGCTTCATCATAGAATATATGACTATCTTTAAAACAAAGACAAAAGTCATTTGGATATCTAACGTACATTTATGTGTAAATTGTAAGTTAAGTTTATTATGGTACTACTGGATAAGTATATTTAAAAGAAGATAGCTACCCAGAGTCTGAGTAATGGTACATGCGAGAAAGAATTGAAGACCTGCTGCTATACTAACTACCTATATCCTGGTAAGGCAATTTATCAAAATATTTCGTAAAGCCCATTGTCAATTTTATAACGTAATACTCATATTTCACACCAGTTTCCAGCTTGACTGTGAAAAAAACAATCGTTTTTTCAAAAGCGAAATATGCACGTGCTCCAAGTTTTACGAAATTATTATGTTCTTTAAATATTTATATAAAAAGTATTAAAATAATAATACGAAGCCGAGTTAAAAATTGTTAACAAATCGGTTCCTCTTCTTCCTGCTGAATATAGATATAGTTGCTTTCCTCTACATAATTGCCCCTACTCAGATATATGAAAAGTGTCGCTCCACCTGCTTTTTCTAGGTTTTGTATACTACCTAAGAGATCTATTGTGTCCCCCCTTACTTGTTATGGATCTGAAGTTTTCTCAGATTTACAGCAGCTCTTCTAGTCCTATCTTCCTAGGAAAGTTTAGAACAACGTGGGCTCCAAATCAGTCAGATCCTTCTTTTCTATTACGTGTGCTCCTAGGTATATGTACCTAGAATTCTGCAAGGCAGGGGCATTCCGCAAGTATGTGTATAGAGGTTTCGTCCACTTCCTCACAGAATCTGCACATTGCTTCTTCTACTAACCCCAGTTTCTTCATGTGACTTTTTAACCGTCAATGCATGGTTAATATTTTTGTTAAGATCCGGAGCCTTTTTTTACAAAGGTTGAGGCAGCTAAGATATCTCTTGTGGTCGTAGTTTCCCAGAAGTATCTTAGCTTGTCTCAGTCCGTCCAACTGATTCCAGTACTTGGAATTGTCTTAGTTTTTCTAAGATAACGCTATTGCTGATTCCACAAGATGGTTCTGGTCCCAGATGTGGTGTTTCGGCTCCTTTTTTGCTAGCTTATCTGCCGTTTTGTACCCTGGTACCTATAAGAGGCTGACAATGTTCTTCTGGCCTAGTTCATCTAACTTTCCAAGGCATTCCCAAACAATCTTCGAACTGATTGTATGTGAGATTAGTGCTTTGATGACTGCTTGACAATCCGACATGATCACAACCTCTTATCTGCGGTAGCTTCTTTCCATAATGATTTTCTAGGTCTTCCAAGGCTCCTTCTTTCTGCCGGCGATTTTTCCCTTGCTACCTTCACAACTCGTTCCTCTGTAATTAGATCTATGTTCTCATTACATTTTATCTTCCTATGCAACACCCAGTCATTGATGTTAACTATCCCGCTAATCTTAATTTCTGTGGTGTTTAATATTCTTTTGGTGTTGTTCACGAATGCCGCGGCTCTTGATGCTCTTGCTTACTTTAACCTCAAAGTCCCCGTATCCAGATATTTATGATGAAGATGGCGTCCGTGCAGGGTCTTCCTGATCTAAACTCTTGCTGTTCATCTCCTAATAAGATACATTCACTTATCTTATTTGTTATTGTTTTTTTAGTTAACTTCAGGGTGGTGCATAAAAGGCTCCCTTTTTAAATAGTATTGTAATGCTAGTCCTGTATTCAGATATTTCGGTTCCTAAGTATATAAATTCCAATTCCTGCTGTATTATTTTATTGTCAACCACTAGCATACATCTGATCGGTGACTTGGAAGTTACCATTGACTTTGTTTTTGCTGCTGCTATTACCATATTGAATTTTTTAGCTGTTAAATTATACTGGTAAAGCAGCCTTTGGAGAGCATCCTCGTTCTTCGCCACCAGCACCACAAGCGCTGCATAGCACAAAATGTTAACCTCCTTATTCCACATTTTATCTCCCCTCAGTTTGCGTACTTGTTTTATGATTTCAGCCGTTACGATGTTGGAATAGAGCCGGCTCAGAGAGTCTTACTGTCACATGTCAATAATTGCAGGTATCGGATCTGTCATTTCACCATTTACTTTCGCTTGTATCATATTTTCCGAATATACATTTTTAATGATCTTACTGATTTAGTATGGTATCTATGAATAGGGTGTATTGTGTCTTTTAACTGTATTCCATATAAGGTCTCCTGCAATCAATTGTCTTATGACGAAGATGGCATCTGTGCAGGATCTTCCTGATCTAAACCCTTGCTGTTCGTCTGCTAGTGAAATATATTCATTGATCTTGTCTTTTTTATTATTTTTGTGGTAAACTTCAAGGTGGTGCATCCAAATTTTATTCCCCTATGGTACTCAGGCCACATCAGTTTCTTTTGTAAAATTTTATCGTCGAGTTTAGTTGCTTTTAAAAAATTGTTAATTTTTTGATCTTGAAACATTTACTTCAGAGTGGGCTTTGAATCTAGATGATTGAAGTACACGTAGAGACGTTTTACTATTGCCCAAAGATGTTGGCAGGACTCTTCAATTGAGTGGGGTTGCTAGAACGCATGTTAGTTCCAAGCACGGAAGCGCATTGTGATTTTCAGAGTGCCCAGCATTTAGCCAGAAAGGTTAAATCTGCGGATTATGAGTACAGGGCACTCAAAGATTATGTGAGATGCTGTTTAATTATCCTCCTTACTTAGTCTATTTGCTATTCCTTTTGAAGGCTACCTTGTGTATGCCAACTGCCCATTCAGGTCTCATAAAGGGTGTTTGAGAGCTCTTCCTGGCAAGTGCATCAGCGCTTTCATTCCCTTCGATGCATTTGTGTCCTGGTAACCACTCAAGAATAATCTTGCAGTTTTTGGACAGATTACAGAGTGTTTTCTCACAATTCTGTATCACGCTTGATGAACTGGTAGAGGCTGTCGCTAATATTTCTGCCTGGAATATTGAGGTGTATTGTCCTAGTAGAGCATAATGTTTCCACCTGGGTTTTGCCTCACGAACACCAGTTCCAGTTTCTGTGGACGACAACGTCTAAGGGCGCCTAGGGGAATGGTATATGTCGTGTATATTTTGAATGATTTCACAGGTAAATATCCAGTCAGGACAAAGATAGTCGTAGTATTGGAACAGGTACAACACTTCAACTATTTAGGTTGCTATATTATATCATACGACCGAAGCAATGACATAGAAGATAAACTGAATAAATTAACATATTATATTTGGGAAACTATCAGCAGAACATTAAAGAATAAAACAAGAAAAGACATCAAAAATTTTACAAAACAATAGCCTTTTATATGGTAGTGAAACATAGACAACAACGAAAAAAGAAGAAAGTAGAATACAAGCACAAGAAGTGAAATTTCTAAAAAGAGTGAAAGGTTGCACAAAATTAGACAGAATAGGAAACATAAATATAAGAACAGAATTAAACATCTTTGATATAAACCAGAAAATAAAAGAACTTTATCAATGCCATGAAAGAAGATATTATGGTGGAAGGCCGAGAAAAATATGGGTAGTGTAACAAGCAAAGTGCCTAAAACCTGAAGTAAAGAAGAAAAAGATGAAGATTTTGAATGCTAGGCAGCTCACCCATGTAGATACCACATGTTGGAATTTAGAAGTTTGTATTCAGCGGAAACTGATCAATATGTACCACTATTAGTTTTAGAAGCATCGGCATAGAAAACCAAGTCGTAGGTTGACACTTCTAATTAATTATTATTTTACATAAATGAATGGATTGTTACCAATAATTAAAAGTGATTAGGTAACCAATATTAAAACAAAATTCTCCATTTTAAATTTTATAATTTTACTTATTTGTACTTTTTTCTCAGTGTATTTTTGATAATCGTCCATAACGTTCACGTATATAGTTATATTTGTCATGACAGTAGACACTCCCAGTAGATTCATGATCACATTATCTTCGCGTTATGTGTCTCGTATGAAATGTGATGTAGCTGTAATTGCTACAGAATGTCTGTCATTTATGTCTTTTGTTTTCGTTTGTTCAACATGGCTTTTATTTGCTTCAGTTTCTCGTCCTACGTTGACTTCGCCAATAATGGCTTTATCAAAATGAAACAGTTCAAAATTTTACAATACCATTTATTTTATGGTTTTGTAGCAGTTGCAATTTCTACGAGGTTACTTTTATGGTATTTGAGGTGCTTATTTATCAGAATATTTTTAATCAACAAATAAATACGAACTCTCTTATCTATTTATAAATGATAAAGTATCAAGCATGTAGTATCATTTATATTCTTGCGGCATCGATTCAGTACATATCTGTACCTGACCTGGTGAATTTAGTTTAGTAACGAACCAATAACTAAAGTTACTGTAACTTACATCTAACTGCATACAAAAAAAAAATTGGAAATCTAATTTGACCTTATATCCCAAGGAATGTTTCCGTTTGCCGTTTCTGATCCCTCAGAAATAAATTGTCGTTTCCAAACTCAGAAATGCAATTTAGCTTGTTAAATTTCCGATGCCGTACTTTTCACCAGCATTGGCGTAAATGATACATTTAAAATCGGGGTGGTTTTTATCGATTGATATTAAGAATTTTAAATGTTAATGTAAAAGTTAAATAAAGATAATAAATTGTTAAGAATAATAAACAACTAAATGTTTGAACCTTTTATAAAAAAATAGCTTTTTAAATGTTATGACAGGTGTTTCGATACAACGAACATCGTCAGATTGACATATTAAAATTATATTTTGTTTGTTTGTGGCTAGCTTCAAGTAGTATTAAGACTAGAACAGAATTATTCTGGATGCATATATTAAGTTACTGTAACGATCCGGATGATGCCTTTTTTGTTTTAAAGTTTTTCAAGGAAATCTAAATTTTGTTTTTTATCACAAATGTGTAGTATTTGGATGTCAATAAAAGTTCTCCACTATTAAACTCTTTACTTTGATTAAGTGAGAAGACCCACTGTAAATTTTATATCTCTTTTGCTCATTTCAGGAAGGTACTTTCATTGGATATATTTTTAAAAATCGTTTCATTTGTATACCTTAGACTATAAATCTTAAGGGTGTAGCGTGGTCGGTCTTTTATTTTAAGTAGCTTCTTTATTTGTTGTTTAATTAAACTAATTACAAGGTGTTTCTATCTTACTCACCTTAGTTTGTTTTCTTAATCGAAAGCGTACCAAAAGATAGTGGCGCCCTTATTATTTATACATCCAAATCCTTACTATAGTGAGCATTAACTTGGAGTCGAACCACCCCCTGGAGAGGGTCTCTTAGCCGGGATCTCTTTTGGAGAGTTTTTTAGTTTTTTAGTTTGGCTCCCTGCCTTTTGGGAACTAATAGTGTTACACTTTTTAGTTTGTACCAATCTTGGCGTTTTCATCCAGTTAGAATGTAGACGATCCTGTTCTCAGGAGGAGTTCCTTGTTTAGAGTAATTTTTTTGAGGAGGTCTTAGGAAGGGTTTTTGACCAAGAAAAGGAGTATTTCTGGTCCCTCTGCCACCTGATATACACATCAAGATGACCTTGTTCTTTCTTGCAGTAGTAAGTTTCTTAAGAAATTGTTCCGAGAACTAGCTTTAACTTATGAGTAGAAGAACTACCTAACGGTATTATTGCCAAAAATTTAAATTAAAAGTTAACCCCTCCAAAACGAAAATGGTAGTTTTCCGTAAAGTAGCCAACATCCCTAATTTATATATAATAACTCTAAAGTAGAACTAGAGAGCACTTTTGAGTACCTATATGAGTAAAATTTTCATTTAATGGATATTTTTTAACTAATTTAATATACCGCAAAAGTTCTAAAAACTATAAAATCCTCTACTATAGCAGACTAAAGTACAATCAAAACCTTAATAATGTCGTTATACCCACTTTTACTGATGCAAGCAGTAGTTGGGCTCCTCGATACTTGACCCAAATTGTAAAAATTCATAGCAATTTTTGAAAAAATTAATTTTTGTTCTATTTTATGATAATATTATTTATTTACTTAACAAAAACTTTGAATGCCCAGGTCTAACTGTATATAAACTCTGAAAAAATTATATATGTTTAGAGTAAAATCATATACAGGTGGAGTGTTGAATATGGAGCATTACCACAAATTTGTACAAAGGTACGTCCGTCCCTGCAAGTTGTTTTAGTAGGACGTGTTTTATTTCGGCGCTTAAAAGTATTTAAGTTCATGAAAAATTACCCAAGTTATTATTGTGCTCTTAAGTGTAAACGCTATATCTATATGGTGAGTGCACTTTTGCAAGTTATTAGTAAATATCCTTTTGTAATAACCGGAATATTTATAAAATAAAGTATTTTGGAAACTATTTTCGGATAGATAAAAAGCCAATAGTAATTAGTTATCAGTATAGCAGGCCAGGGGCGTACTGAGGCGCCCAGCCTTGCTTCATCAGTTCACCTTAAAATGTCAACCACTATGTCATACTCTTCGGTAGTAACTCAACCAAAGCATCCTTCAAAAAAGCATGGAATAATAATCAGTTCAATTGAGGGAGCGGGTATACATGATTATTTAGTTCCTTTGGGACAAATTGTACAACCAAAAAATATAACACACATTTCAAAAATAAGTCAAAACCGAGTATGTATTTATCTTTCTTCTCCTAAACTTGTTGATGACTTTATCAACAATCATGGATCCATAACAGTTCTTAATCAAACCTTAAGCGTTAGAAGGCTTATTACCCCAGCCGAAAGAGTTGTTTTATCTAATGTCTGCCCTTCCATACCTAATGAATTGCTTACTGAAGAATTAAAAAAGCTTGGTCTAAATTTAGTATCCCCTTTGACTAATCTGAGAATAAGCTCATCACTTCCTGAATTCACTCACATACTTAGTTTTAGACGGCAAATTTACGTTAGCCCCCATGAGTTTCGTATTCCAGATTCTATTGTTGTAACATACGAGAATACTCCGTATAGAATATTTATTTCTCAAGATAGTATGGCTTGTTATATCTGTAAGCAAACAGGTCATATTGCTTCACAATGCACTGAGCGTGTAACCAATACACCAAATATTTCTTCGTCACAAATATTGACAGAACCTTCCTCACAACCCTCATCATCAGATACAAGTTTTCAACAAACTACCGAGAATATCTGCATTGAACTTCCTAAACAGCCAATTTCACAAGATAAATTATCTTCGCAGCCATCTTCACAACACCCCTTACCTCAAGATATACAATCCGGAGAAGATACAAATTCAAAACAGAAACCTCAACCTACATCAAAACGACAATTTAAAGAAATAGTCACTCCCCCATTAGATAACAATACCGATCCAACAGATTTATTCACAGTACCATCACCAAAACCATCCACAAAAGTTAAAAAATCAAAATCAAACAACTCCCTCTCCAGTGTTGAAATAACAAAAAAGTTCATTGATAGTCATTCACCTTCTTTTGTTCTAAACTATGATCAACTAATGCTTTTATTAGACAATGTCCAAGGAGTTATAGATCCGATTAACATTATTAAGGACTATACAGATGATTTGCTAGGACTAATCAACTTATTAACTAAAGTATACCCACACATTCACGAGAAAGGTACCAAGAGCAGAATAACAAAATTAAAAAAGAAAATTTTTTCACATATTGGCAAAGAAACCTCTGATTTTGAAAGCGATTCGTCACAAAGTAGCTCCCAATCATCTCAAGCTAACTCCCAGCAAAGAACCATTTCCACCATACACTCAAATTAAAACATTCAACTCGATACTGCAATGGAACATTGATGGATTTTTCCATCGCTTACCAATGCTACAGATTATAATATCAGAACATTCACCTGATATAATTTGTTTACAAGAATCCAACCTAAAAGAAAATCAAACATACAACTCAAAGCAGTTTAATGTATTTAGAAAAGATAGAAATGATGCACAGCGCGCAAGCGGAGGAGTAATAACTTTAGTAAACAAATCTATTGAATCGAAAATTCATCATATAAATACAAGCCTAGAAGCTCTTGTTATTAAAATTTCATCTAACACACCAATATACATTTGCAATATATATATACCTCCCAATGTTTCTGTTGACCAATCAACTTTCGTAAATCTCATTTCTCAAATTCCAACTCCACGTATAATTCTGGGCGACTTCAATGGACATAATATTATGTGGGGTTCTGACAGTACTAGTTACAGGGGTAAGATAACAGAAAATATCATAGATAACTTAAATTTAAATTTTTTAAATGATGGTAGACCAACAAGATTTAATATAAATACAGGCGAATCTTCCTGTATTGACTTGACCTTATGCGATCCAAATTTAACACCTTCCTTAATATGGTACACATTAGATTTTACATATGGTAGTGATCATTACCCAATCCTTATTGATAATAGCAGTGCCTCACTGGTTTGTACAAACCACTTAAGTAAATGGAAAATACGAACAGCAAATTGGAATTCCTTCTCATCGACAATTGAAGAAAATATAGATCAATTAGTAATTTCTTCCGATATAGATACAACGTTAAAAAAGTTTAATGAAATAATAATAGAAAGTGCCGAAAAACATATTGGTAAAACCAAATTCGTATCAGGACGTCAACCTGTACCTTGGTGGAACACTGAATGTGAGCTGGCTATATCAAAAAGTAAATCCGCATTTAACAGATATAAAAAACACAATACACTGGAAAATAAAATAGAATATAAAAGATTTAAGGCTCAGGCACAGCTAACAGTAAAATTAGCAAAGAAGAATTGCTGGAAAGATTTTGTATCCGGTATAAGTAGCTCCACCCCAACAAGTGATATATGGAATAAAATTAGAAAGATTTCTGGATTAACCACTACTTCAAACATTAAATGTTTAAAAAAGGACAACGAAGTTGTAACGTCGCCAATAGAAATAGCTAACACTTTGGCAGAAGTATACAAAAAACATTCTTCTAATGAAAACTATGATAGAAACTTCACCAGACATAAAAACGCAATAGAAAAAGAATTACAACAGGAAGAAACTGACAACAATAACTGCATGAACCACCCGATAACTCTTGAAGAAGTAAGCAGCTGTATTAATGACATGAAAGATGGTAGTGCTGGACCAGATGACATCCCTCTTATATTCTTAAAAAATCTGCTATACTCTGCAAAACGGAAGTTACTTACAATTTTTAATATTATATGGTCCACAGATAGTTTTCCAACTCTTTGGTCTAAAGCTATTGTTATCCCACTGCTAAAAAATGGCGAATCTCGTTTAATACCGAACTCATACAGACCAATTTCTATAACATGTGCAATGTGCAAGGTTTTTGAAAAGATTGTAAATAATCGCTTATTGTGGTACTTAGAAATTAACAATTTAATTGCTCCTGAACAAAATGGCTTTAGAAAAAATCGATCGTCACTAGATAACATCTTGGATCTAGATAGTAACATACAAGAAGCGTTGGCTACTAAACAAAAATGTATAGCGATATTTTTTGACCTCAAACACGCCTTTGATACGGCATGGAGATATAATATAATAACTACACTTCACTCTTGGAACATTAAGGGACATTGTTTAAATTTTATTCAGAACTTTCTAAAAAACAGAGGTTTTCAAGTAAGAGTTGGTAATCATCTATCAGATTACTGTGTTCAGGAAAATGGCGTACCACAGGGTTCTGTACTTAGTCCCACTCTGTTTTTGGTTGCAGTGAACAACGTATTTAAATCCATCGATAAACCAATCAAGGCACGTTTATATGCAGATGATTTAGTTATCTTCGTCAAAGGACATGATTTAAATCTTATGTCGAAAATTCTACAAAACACACTAAACAACCTTGAATCTTGGTCCACTAGTATTGGATTTAAATTCTCAACCATAAAAACTTCTGGTATGGTTTTTTCTTCTAGAACTGTCCAAAAGCCCAAAATTACATTTTATGACTCTTATTTACAATTTAAGCCACATGTAAAATTTCTAGGTACAATATTTGATGAAAGGCTGACTTGGAAGAAGCATATTAATCATCTAATATTATCATGTAACAAAAAGATAAACCTTTTAAAAACATTATCAAGCAAATTTTGGGGGTCGGATCAAACTACTCTATTGACTTTGTATAGATCAATAATTAGATCTAAAATTGACTATGCTTCGGTAGCCTATGCCTCTGCTAGCTCTTCCACACTGAAACTATTAGACACCGTTCATAATAACGCGCTAAGAATCTCGTTGGGGGCATTTAGAACAACACCTATTCAAAGTATTTATGTAGAATCTGGAGAACCATCTCTTCACCATCGTAGAACATTGTTAACTCTAACATATGCTGCAAATATTGCTCAAGATGTTACTAGACCAATATATCAACAAGTATTTCGACAACAAGATAGTGAAGATGATACTAATTTCATTACTAGAAAGCCATTCTATGAAAGATTAAGACTTACACTAAAGAACCTTAACTTAAATATTATTGATGTATTTCCGAACAAAATAACTTACCCCCCTCCATGGTTACTAAAACCTTTACATTGCAACTTCCAACTCCTTTGTTATAATAAAACTGAGACAAACAACTCTGTCATTAAAAATAAATTTCAAGAAATTCTTAATCGTTATTTTAAAGATCACATCCATATATATACAGATGCTTCCAAATCCATTGATGGAGTAGGCTGTGCATTTATCACACCTGAAGAACAGGTTTCATTTAAATTGCCAATGACCTTCAGTATATTTTCAGCTGAGCTTTATGCAATATATGAATCTCTTAAATGTATAAATAGGTCCAATCTCAAAAATTGCCTCATTCTCACAGACTCTTTATCTTCCATTACATCAATACAAAAGTTATGTCCAACTCATCCCATTGAAAAACTAATAAAGCAAGAACTAAAAAAATTCAAGAGGACTTAAGAGAGGTTCAATTCATCTGGATACCTTCCCATATTGGCATCCAAGGAAATGAAAAAGCCGACAAATGTGCGCGTCTTGCAGTGAATAGTGATACCGCGGTCTCAGTGTTTAAAAGTCCTGGTAGTGATCTTAAAGCGTTTTACAAAAGCAAAGTTTTCGGTAAATGGCAAAGGGAGTGGGAGTGTAGTGACTCAGCGTTAAGACAAGTCAAATTAGCGGTTAAACCCTGGGAAAATTTCCCTTCAAATCGGTTTCATCAAGTAATACTCTCTAGATTACGATTGGGACACACAAATATGACCCATTTGTTTTTAATAACTAAAACTGAGCGACCTAAATGTGACACATGTAATAGAACATTATCTGTTACACACATACTAATAGACTGCATTAAATACAATGTTCAGCGCAATTTATATAACATCCCCGCAAATTTAAAACTAGTACTTGGCGATCATTGTCCTATCAATAATCTTATGTGTTTCTTAAAAGACATTAATATCTTAAATCGTATTTAGTTTAATATACAGGTGAAGAATGTATTTATTTTATACTATTATTTATTTTACTATATGATTGTATTGTACCGTCGCTAATACCATTTGGTGGATGCGACTATACCATTAAATAAAAAAAAAAAAAAAAAAAAAAAAAATCAGTAATTACCCACCTATATATCAAAAATCAAAATAAGAATGTTATTATAATCTTTTGATAACCCCCCAACATACCTCGTAGAAGTAGACACATGTCTTAAAGTTTGTAATAATGGAATATTTAATCTTTTTATTAATTTTTATAAATAATTTTTTGATATGAGTAAACATCATTTTGCTAAAACTCTAACCAATACTAAATAAATCTCAGATAAACATACAAAAAAAAATTATACAATGTATAACAATTTTATTTAAATACATTAATAGGCAAAAAAAGGTTTTTAAATAAAATTAATCATCAGTATTTCCTCCATGGGACTGTATGCATGACTGTAGGCGATGTGGCATGTTATCGATTAAATGGTCGATCTGGACCCCGATGTTCGAAATGCAGACGAGTAAGTCGTGTGAGAAAATGTACCACGTGACCACTCACTGTTCTCACACATCGAAAATATTGGTATGCTTGAAACCGAGAGAACTCGGTAAGTTCTCTTAGGAGCACTCCATTGGTTTTTACCAGTAGAGTAAGAGAGTAAGCATGCGCAGACTACACTTATAATAGGTATGTTGTTATTTCATGCAGTTGGTAATTTAATGGGTAGGTAACGGGGTTTTATTTTATTTGCGAAAACGAGCTACATACCTTTTTAAGGATTAGGTAGATTTAAAAATTATTGAACGGATGTTTTACTATGTCTGGGGGATCGTAAAAATTACCTGTATTTTGTATGTTAACACACTTAATTCATAATTATTGTCAAAATCCAAAGATTTTAATGTAGTTGTGATAATATAATTATATATTATAGCATTCATTAAAGGTACCTACCTATTTCTTATTATTGGTGATATTATTGTGATCCAATTTGAATGTCTATTTATAATTTATTTTAAAAGTTTTTATTGTTTCAATGCAATCTACGAGTATTAAACTATATTATGTATTTTGTTACACTTTGAAAGAGATATGTTTTATGTTTTAATCATGTGGTATTGGGCGATCAAATTTAAATTATGTAATTTAATTACCTATATCTTCGAATGTCTTGACTAGAAATAGAAAAATAGATTTAATATAACACAAATCAGAAGAGATGACAAAAAAGAGAAATATTAGATCTAGTTAACCAAAAAATCCTAGATACATAAGATCAGAAGAAAAAAGGTAGATATTATAAAAAATATGTTAGCATAAATTTCTTTCGTTAATGTCTATGATTGTTTCAAAGTTTTAATTGCATACAAGCATCTTGCCGTATTTTGTGGCAAAAGAAGAGAATTTTAACTAACAATAAAAAATTCCCAAAATTCTAATGAACACAGAACCAATTTATTCTTTTTCGTTTATATACTCGTAAATTTCACCTGCTTTCACATTCTTTTTCATTTTACCTACATAAATAAAAAAAAGTATATAAAAAATAACAGAACCTCAACATAATCTGTCACTACCGCTTTATTCGCTGTCGTCCTCTAGATTCTTAGTGGACCGTGAAATATTTAAGAATACAGGGTAGTTTAAAATGTTAAGTGTATGTGTAGAAAAATCATTTTAATATAATTAATATATGATAATGTTTTCTACATTTATTTTACTAAACTTTTTTTGTCGAAGCCCATCTTACTAAGAACAGTCAACAACAAAACGTTGGAACAATATCAATAGCAACTGTTCGGTCTCAGTAACCATCCCTGAAAACTCTTAATGTAATATGGGATTAAATTGATTGTACTAACCCTTACTTTTTGGAAGTCCATCTTATTAAGAATAATAAAAAACTCTTCGTTTTAACAAAAAATATTTATTTAAAAAATTGCTTTTTTAACTTTAATGACAGCCGTTTCGCTAGACTTAGCATCGTCAGATTGACATATTGAAGTTACATTTTGTTTGTTTGTAGCTAGGTACCTGATGTTTATTAGGTAGTTGATAAGGCTAGACCAAGTATGGAATTAATAAGACATAACAATATTAAAGCCTAGATGTTATGAGCCCTAAGGGATTATACATAGATAAGACGTAATTGTAACACAAATATATTAAGTTATGGTAAAGATTAGCATAATATAGTTTTTTCCTGGTTTTTCTATATCATTGCACAGTTATACTGATCTTAGAGGGAAGTACAGGTTTTTTTCTTACTTACTTACTTACTTATTTTGTTGATTAGTTATTTAATATATCAGATAAAGGAATTACCGTTTTAAATTTTTTTTTATAATAAATTTGTACTCATAACTAATTAATTTTATTGATACATCTAACAACACAATCAGAAAATAAAATATTTATCAATTTATGTATTTATTAATACAAGTTAATTAAACTGTAAAAAATTATCAAAATCCATTTTATTCGCAAAATATTATTCCTTTAAATTCCTTTCATGAATTTGGATATTGCGAAAATTTAATTTAAATAATTAAAGAGGGTGGTTTATCATTTTTCGTTCATGTTTAGTTAAACATTCAGAAATGTCAAAATTAAATTATCTGAATTATCTTGAAATTTAATGTTTTCCTATGCCTGCTTTAATTATCACCCTGTATTCTATTTATGCTCTGATAGATTCCTGGGACACCTCTTTAAAATTCTCGTTGTGTTTTCAGAAGATTCGTTATGCAGACACATGAAAGTGTAAAATTATTTCAGTTGGATGTTCGTAATTATCAGGTAGTGATCACTCATTGGTAGATTAATGACAAGCGGTATCTTCAAAGATATACCTTCTTGCTACTGCTACCGAACCGATCTCTGCACATTCGAGATTTTATTGGCATTTTTTGAATGAATAGACGGGGTCGTCTAAATAATTGGAATTATTTTTTGTTTCAGAATGCTGGATTTTTGTGGCTGTTTGGCTAGGTAATTCTTTATTGTCAACAATTATTGTAGCTTTTGATTTTAAATTATAAAAAAAGAATATTGACTACGGTTTTTTTAAGAAATATTTTAACTTTTAGATGCATCTAATTATTAATAATATACACATGCTGTTTTTTCTTGGGTTTTTTGAGTTTGAAGATTATCCAAAACAAATTTTCCTTCGTTGGGAAATCTTCTATGAAGACTTTTGGTTTTTAAATGGCGTTGACTTTACACATTTGGTTGTTCCAGTAACGTCAAAGGGGTTGGTCCACGAAATGGTATTGGCTTCTTCAAATAAACCTGGCAAGGTATGGAAGCTATATTATCTATATAATGCCTAGAGCTACAATTGATAATTGGCTTCCTAATATTTGTATATCTGACTCTTAGTCAAACTTTTCCCCCGTTTGGAATGCTATAGTATGTACAAAAAGTACGAGGAGTAATAAACCCTAATTAAGTATGCAAAACCTTTACAGGGAGCACCATGTAATTTTTGATAAATCTCTTACTTTAAATTACATTTCTTCCGTAAATCTAAAAACCAGGTATATCGACCCCGTATTTGTTTCAGTTGTAGCAAAGTTTAGGGTTTCTTCATTGTTAAAGAATTAGCAGTAAGCAATAACGCAATGCAGTGGTGTGTATTTTGGGAAAAAAATACGTTTTAAATTATAATATAAAAAAATGAAAAGAAATAATTATTGGAGTACATTTATTACTTACATTTTATTCTATATCCGACTCAGAAGAGAAAGAATCGTTGTTGACATTAATAATATTATGGTCGATTAAATCATCACAAATATTGTCAATTTTCCACATATTTGCCTATATTTTGATAACATGCCCGGTACAGTTCGTCCAATTTTCCTTACTAACATGACTTACAGCACTCTTAAACAATTTCACAACATCGTTTATTTTAAAAGTAGTATTTTTTTTCAACTTCCCCCTTTACCTGAGCCCATATTAATTCTATGGGATTAAGTTCACAATGATAAGGGGGAAGTCGAAGAACTGATATACCACGAGAAGAAGCCTACAATGTAAGTTTTGTATTTATTCTTGTTCATTTTTACAATTCTGTAAAGTTCTTTCCTTAGTGGATCTTTTGGAAACTTAATATTTTTCAAAATAAGCCACTCCAAAAGCTCTGCTTTACGCCAACGACTTGTGGGCAATGCTTCTCGTAACCGTGAATGGTAACTTGCGTTGTCCATAACAATAACAACCCCTTTTGGAATCAGATCCAACATTTGAACAAACCATTCCTCGAAGACATCCCCATTCATATCTTCGTGATAGTCCCCGTGCGTTTTGAAATAAAAGTTAATAATCCACCATCAACAAAACCTTCAGAACTTCCAACATGGACAATGATAAGTCTTTTTCCTTTTCCAGATGGTGGCTGCAAACCTAACGACAAACCTTCCACGAATGCCTGCCTTCCGCTTTTAATGTTTTCATCTTCCCAACATTTGGAAACTGTATATCCAGCATTTATCCATGTTTCGTGAAAGTAGAAGATTTTCAAATTTTGTTCTCCGGCATGTCGAATGCTTCTTAAATAGTCTGTTCTCCAAAAAACTATTTCCGGTTTTATATATCAAGAGAGATTTTCTATTATGTTTTGTTTATCTGAAACCCACATCTTTCAAAAGTTTGCATAATGTCATTCTGTAGAAGTTTGTATAGTCCGTATCTTCTTGCACTGATGTCATAATTTTGTCAAGGGTTGGAATTTCCTTTCGTAAGTAAAATCCATGGACTTTACGCCTTAGTCTTTGTTTTAATGACTCATCGATCTCAATTGGTTTTCGGCCTGAAGGAGTTTTAGGGGGTTAAAGAGTTCCATTCTTGCTTTCTTTTAGTAATCTATAAATTGTTGATTTAGCAACACACAACATAGCAGCCGTTAATTCCACAATATCATCAACACTTACACTTGGATCCTTGTTGTTCAATGATATATAACAATTCAATATCAGAGTTTTTTCATTTAAAGATAATGGACCTGTTTTTGGTCGTTTAGATGGTCCTTGGCTTATCGACATTGTTTGATACTTGCACAATTAACATTCAACAAATGTTTTAAATATATTCCAACTATTTACAATATTATGAAAACCATACAGCTTCATACTCAAAGAACTAATACTAAGTACTGATTTAATGTACGTACTTTCTTTTAAAATAATATTCTCGATAATGTTTCTGAGAAAACTGGGTTGTTTGGAAAATCCCTCTCAATAATCGAACAATCTGTAAATAGGTGTAATCGTATTACGCCCATAACAGTAGGCCACTTGCCATTTAAGTTTTGTGAGAAAAATTCCCCAAACACTACATATAGGAGTAATACAAATAAAAAATATTCATTTTGCTTCTTTGAATTTAATAAAAATTGTAACGATATCTTGCTATCTTAACTTTAATTAATTTTTTAAAAGTATATTTCATTGTAATTTATTTGTGACAATTTGAATTAATCTTCTTACAAAAAGAAGAAAAATATATAAAATAATTATTGTTACAGATTGGTTTGTTTTCTATTATGCATAAACTGTGTTGACTTTCTTTATTAAACTTACTAAAATTTATGTACCTGTATCACTTTTTTTTATTAAAATTAGTACATCCCGTTACCTCTTACCTAAATCGTATATTCTTTAGCATAGGTGCAACTCATTCGTTTAATACAAAATGTACCTTACGGTATACCCTCTTAAAATATATTTTGGTACGTCTATGAAATCTACTTAAATGAATGATTTTGTACCCCTTGTTCTTTCTATATAGACTATAGATGCGCGGATGTACAAGAAAAATTACAATTATTTAATTTTTTTTCAAAAACACTCCAGATTACGCTGTAAGAGTTTAAAATTAGAAGCCGCCTCTGTCATAATCCCAGGAATACGCATTTGAAACGAAAACACTACATAAAGCAACGCAAAATAGCTATTTATGCCATCAGTTACGAAATGCCTAATTTTATGTAAGATTTTCGCAAAAACTCACTTGTATTGCATAGAAGATTTTTCTAATTGTTAAGAAAGTAATAAAAAAATAAAATCTAATATAATTGATTAAAAATTTGGAAAACATAAATTTAGTTTGTTACTGTTACTTCATGTTAGTTGTCAGACGAAAGGTTTTTAACGATATTGATATATTTTTAGATTTATTTTTAAAAAAATAGTGATTCAAGTTCTGAAGAGCTACCAAGCGATATTGAAGAAGCAGCAGGTAATGCTCTATTATCTGTAATTCCCAAAAAGTCAAAGGCAGTTTATGATTTGGCATAAGAAAAATTTGTTACGTAGTGTGATGAGAAGAAAATTAAACATGTTAATAAGAAAGTTTTACTTGCATATTTTGAGGGAAAGAAAGATCTAGAAATTTCCACATTATGGACACTTTACTCAATGTTAAGGTCTGAACTAAATCTGAAAAAGAATATTGATATTAAAAAAATATACAAATTTGGTAGCATAATATATTAAAAGGCAAGCGGACGGGTACTGGGCTAAAAAGTCTAAAGTTTTTATTAAAGAAGATTTTGCCAAATTTTTAGTAGAAACTAATGATAAATAATACTTAATGGCTAAGGCTGCAATGATAATTGGAATGGCAGGAGCATGCAGAAAAGCGGAATTAATATTTCTTTTAGTTGAAAATGTTATAGACGAAGGAAACCAGCGTGCCAGAAATCCTGTGGGAATGAACACATTTAGAAGTCTGCCAAAAGTTATTGCACAATTTCTTGGTCTTTCAAATCCTGTTCTATATACTGGCCACTGCTTCAGAAGAAGCTATGTCACTTTCCTAGCAGACAGTGGCGCTGATATTTTAAAATTAATGAGACATGGAGGTTGGAAATCTAGCTCTGCTGCAGGGGGATATGTTAGAATTTCCATGAATGATAAAAAACTTATAGCGCAAGAAATATTTGGTGAAAAATCTAATGCAATGTGCGCCGCTTCCCAAATAACAGCAAGCTCGAGCAATGAAAAAAATATGTCGTCCGGTATTAATTTAAATAATTGCAATTATTGAGTTATTAATATTTATAATAATTACCTAATTAATTTATAAATTATGTTTTAAACTTGTATTATAACAGTTTAATAAATAGAATTATTCTATTTTTTACCAATTTTGAAGTACATTTTTCGTCACCAATTGCATAAAATTACTTCTCTTACATATTAAAATAAATTTCATTTATTGTAAATTAATTTTTTTTCTTTTTGGTTGTGTATATAGTAATAAAAATATTAATTTTTTTATCCAAGTGTGTATTTTTTGCTGCTGTTGTTTTTGTTGTGTTTTTTAAGTTTTAAGATTGTTCATACCATATTTTCCATAGTTGGGAAATCTTCTATGAAGACTTTTGGTTTTTAATTGTCGTTGACTATTGTGCCTCTGAGATATTCAGAGGGTTGCTCTGGTGAATAATTTTTATTTCCATTAATATTTTTTTATTTTGTTGATTTCTTTTGTGTGTATGCAAGATATATCAATGATTCCTTAGCATCCTTCTTCGTGTGGTACCTGAGGTAACACTTTTAGGATAGTGTTTGTTGTATTTGGTGATTGTGGTTCTAATTAAAATTTGCAGTTTTAGACTATTTTAGCATAGAAGCCTAGTATGGCATAAGTATTTGCTCCAGAAATAATTTATTTTAGAACGTTTTAGAACGTGTAATATCCATGCGTGTGGGATTTTATCATAGGCTATGGCGTAATCAATAAAGCCAGTGTCTCTTATTTACTCTTTGGAGCCAAAGGTTAGGTTAGGTTAGGTTAGGTTAGGTTAGGTTAGGTTAGGTTAGGTTAGGTTAGGTTAGGTTAGGTTAGGTTAGGTTAGGTTAGGTTAGGTTAGGTTAGGTTAGGTTAGGTTAGGTTAGGTTAGGTTAGGTTAGGTTAGGTTAGGTTATGTTAGGTTAGGAGTACGACTTCCCTTTTGTTCTTCTTCGCTGGGTTTTCTGTTTCTTTTGATTAGTGTTTTAAATAAAACTTTGCCGATCGTTTCGTTGAGTAATGATGGATTTTTATGGTAATATTCATTCTTTATAATGTTATTTTCTTGAAACAGGAGTTATGAATTTTGTCTGGTTCAGGATATTGCGATTATGCTCCTTTGTGAACCAAGTATTATTATTTCGAACCATTTTACAGCGGATTGCTGCAACATATCATTTTAAACCTCTCATTATGTCTTTTTATTTCTTTCTTTGATCTAAATTTAACACATTTTTTACCTGGTTATTAAACTTTAATGCATTGCAATTGTCCCGCCAAGTTAAATATCTTTACACAAGTTTTAATTATTTCCTCGGGAAACTCTCTCTTACTTTAGCTTCTCTGGATACTATTTACCCCATGTATAGTCGGTAGATTTAGTTGTTTATTTAGTATTTATGATTCGCAGCTTTACTTCAAAAGAATTTTCGTATAAACATTAATAATTAATTATGTTTTTTAATTTATTTAACGGCGCCTCTGTTTTGGCATACTTAATCCCAAGCCGACAAGGTGGTCGGTAGAGGTGTCGTTTAAAAAAATTAAGTCCAAAATTCTTAGCATTTTCAAGGAAAAAAGTCGAAAATTTCATTAAGGAATTCTGTCGTCCGAGCGGGACCATCAGTTGACGTCACGTAAATTAACTGCTAGTGTCCAAAAGGTCGAAGTCGTTATAAAAATAATTTTAGTTTTATTGGTTTTTGTGAGAAAATTCCCAATTTGTTGCTGAAATTACTTTAGGAACTTCGATGACAACTATACGGCGGTATTTTACAAAAGCCTTTACAGGGACGCATTAAGTGTGATGAATGATCGTTGTCTTTTTTGAAATTGTGCATCGAAAAAACAACACAATAATTAAAGTTAAACTAAAATCAGGCAGTCAAATTCCAAAAATTTTGTACTTATTAGTTTTCGTTTTTGATTTATTCAATGCACTTTAGTGGTATAAACAAAGTATGTTCTGGACCATTACTTCAAGTTTTCGCCGCTTGATGGCGCTACTGTGTAAGAGGCCGTTGAAGATCCTCTGGCTATGAAAATGAAGAAGTGGTTGATGAGGAATAAGATAAAATAAAAAATGGGAAAAGGAGGATGGCATAATGGCGCTAATTTAAAAGGGGATTAAAAATGGCGCCTGCAAAAAGGTGTAAATTGAAAGGGCGATAAACGATGGCGCCACCTTAAAGATAAATAAAACATGGTACCTACTTAAAAGTGGATAAAAAATAATGCCTGAGTTGCCAACTTAAAAGGGAGATGGCGTGTCCCTGTTGTCACAGCAAGCTCTTGTTGTTGCTGTTTGGCGTATTGCGATAAAATATAATCAATTGCGGTTTGATTATAACGTTTGTTATTAAGGTGTAATAATAGAATGATAAATATTTTAATGGAAGGTGTTGTGATAAAATAAAACCTCAAATGTAGTTTATTATTTTTATTATTTATTTTAATCATTTTACAAAAATTGGCACTATATTTAAAAACCATTGTCGTAGACAATTCACATTTTTCTGGGTGCAGTTTCCAATAATAAAATGGTTTAGACAAGGCTTCATGTTACATGTAAATTTTCCAGAGGCGTGGGCCGTTCCATCAAATTTAACCACGTCTATAATTAGCACATTGAAAACCCCAAATTCTTCATACTTGTTTTGCAAAAAATCAGCTTTCTGTTTACCTTTTACATAAACATAATCAACAACATGTAGCAAATGATTTTTTAAAATTTCATGTATAGTTTCATTACCAAAAATCTTTTTTTTTTTATTCATGTGTTTACAGTCTAAAAATAATATTTAATATCCGTGCGCCCATAATGATGAATGTCTTATTCTGACGTCACTATACGTTCAGCCGATTAGCGCTAGATAAAAAATATTATTACTCAACTCGGATCTAGTTGTTTAAACTAATTTATTTATAGTTTTTTCAAAGGTAACCCCTCGAGAAGAAAGTGGATTTACCCAGAAGATTATTTAATAAATACACTATTTTTTAAGAGAAAATAATTATAATCTTTTGATCTTTCAATAACTTTAATAAAAAATATAACGATTGCATTTTCTGCTAAAATGTAAATATTGGTACCACTGATTCTTCTCAAGGTTACGGCTACGGCTACACTAGCAGGATAAGTAAATGGGAGAGGACACCGAGGTAAGTGAAAGGAAGCTGGAATTAGAACCCGCAAACATTTTGAATGGATTTCTTTTTTCTTTCTCATTTTGTAATCAATAGATAGTATTGACAGTTTATCAGTTGTGATCATAGTGAAAACAGAGTTATATTCGAATAAATATTTATTTTTATATCAATTCACACAATTAAAGAGAAAAAAATGCCCAATTGAAAATTTTTAGTTACATCCATACTGTATTTGAATATCAAGAGAGAGTAAATTCCCAGAATAAAAACTAATTCGGTATGCAAAACTATAGTACAGTACGTGCGGTAAAACTTCAATATTTGTAATGCATTCTAAATTGTTTTTGTTAATTTCAATACAAAATTTATTAAATTTCTTGGACTATCACATTATTTTATGATCTTTCATTGTTACTACAGTAGGCCTATGAGGATTAACGTGCGTCATAGGCGTAACCAGATTAGAAAGGGATAATTGTTATTTAACGACCTCCGAATGGCAACAGCTTCTAATGACAGATATTTTGACTTAAATAGTGCTTAAGTTTCTAGAAATGCAGTTATTTGATTTTCGATAAACGTGACAAATAATAGTGACTAAAAATGGAAGCACGTTGTGAGTATACGCCAGTGAAAAAATTAAAACTAGACCATTTATCGCTCAATGAAAAGAGTGCTGTAGTGAATGTGTACCACTATTTTAAACATCAAAATCCCTCAAACACTATTGACAGTGTAGTTGAAACAACATCTAAGGCAATGGGATATGGAAAATCTACAATATATAGAGTTCTAAAGGAGGAAAAATCAGGTGAAGTAAGCTCACCAAAGCCGAAACCAGGTAGACAAAAACTATTAAAAGTCAACGTCAACGAGTTTTTTAAAAATGCTATTCGTAAGCTTGTTCACTTATTTTTTATAAACAAGCAAATACCAACTTTAGATAAAGTTTTGCAAGCCATTACGAATGATGTTGATTTACCCACAATAAGCCTAAAATTAAAATATTTCTATTTCCATATTAATTTAATTTTGAAAACTGCCTTTACTGCCTTTAACACTGATAACTGCAAAACATTTCTGGGAATTTATTCTCTCTTGATTTTCAAATACACTATATTTGAAGTATACTCACATGACCAAATTGGTTGTTCTATGAATTTATCGATACTAATAAAACCACAAGTGGTTTTATCAATATCATCCAGAATGATTGTCCAGCATTTAGAACAAAACATTGAAGATTAAGCGTTTTCATTGAACGAAATCACAAAACTGAGATATTTTTACAGGTGAAAAAAATAATCAGTAAAAAATACCGCAGGGGTGGTTTTTATTTACTTACTTTCTTATATTTAAGAGCAAACAGTACCGCGTCATCACTTCTCGTTTGAGTTTATTTACATTATTGCTATTAACTTTTGCTATTTCTTTTGGGCTCCTTTTGGAAGATACAGCCGCCCTTTAAAAAGCCAATTTCAATGTTGAATATTTAAACTACATTTTTACAAATATTAAAAACATCTTTATTATTAAATTACAATTTATAAACAAACAAGATATTTGTCTTAGTTCAACAAGTGTTCAATATGACCTTTTCCTTCCTGTATACAAGTTCTACATCGTTTCAACAAGGAATATTTTGAAAAATTAAATGTTTTTATTGAAACTCGTTAGCAATTTCGGTGCCTCAGTTGATTCTAACTGGTTATTTCCACAGAATAAACATTTTTTTTCATATATATATCCCCAGAAACAAAAATCTAATAGATTTAAACATGGACCGCGCAGTGGCCATTCAATTGGTGCATCTGACCCCCTTCCAAAACAACGTCTTGGATATTCTCGAAATGAAAAAGCTCTAGCGGCGCTACCAAACTGTGGTGGTGCACCATCTTGCATAAAATACATTATTCGTCTAATTGCTAATGGGACATTTTCTAAGCAAATTGGTAGATTCGCAAGGTCTTTTGGACGACCACCATTACCGAGAACTTGTTTTGTAAAGTGCCTGTTTTTCTTAAATTTCGGTCAATGTTTCAGGAAAATTCGCCTATCTGGTACATTTCTATTAGGGAAATTATTAGCATAGCACCTTGTAGCCGCCGCACCATTTCCTTCACATTCACCTAATTAGAAAATGAAAGTAATACATACAACCGCTATTTTCATAATGAAATTTTTACCTAATACTAAGTGCATATCAGCCATTTCTGAGAAACTGTAATTGTTCTTTTTGAGTTATCAACTAGAAAAACTTTTTTAAAAAAGCAACAACAAATACCCTGTCAGTAATTAATCAGAGACTACTCAATTATTACATGTAATAATTAATAGGTAGTGTATTCTACACGTAGCAGATTTGAAATAACTTGTAAGTAACATTTTATAATTTTACTCATATTTATAATTTTATAAATTGTTATTTAACAATAAAGATATTTTTAATATTTGTGAAAATGTAATTTAAATAATCAATATTGAAATTAGCATTTTAAAGGGTGGCAGTATCTTCCATAATAAAATATTTACAAAGAAATACAGAAAGACAAAAGTTTAAGAATAGACATTTGATTCCAGTGGCGGTCCATATTTTGTTAACTTATAGCCCTAAAAAAATTTGGGAGGTAAAAGGAGTGTTGATCCCCTCTGAAAATCCATATTACATCAAAATAATTGAATGCAACTGTTTCCAATTTATTGGGTATTCTCTACTAGTATTTCCTATAAATTTTCATACATTAACGTTAAACCGTTTTAGAGTAATGTTAAAAAAAAATTATTTAAATTTTTAATTTTAGCACCCTGTAACTTTTTTTGTGTGCACTATTGTATATAGGTAAGTGGAGTTCAATCAACATATTTTTGACCCCAGAATCTGTGGTATAATTTATGACCATTCTTTTCGGGACACCCTGTATACTATGCACGGCACTAGGAGCTGGGTAAAATGAAATTTTATATTCCAGACCCCTGTGAATAGCACTCATTTTTTTGGGGTAAATTGTTAATTTTTTTTAATAATAAGGAATGAAAATATCTCTAAACATGTATTTAAGGATTGTCTTTTTTGTTTTATGTATGATTTCGATTTCCATTGACTTTATAGGTTGTTTAAAAAATTAATCAACAAGAAATTTGTTTCAATAAGTAAGCCCATTTCATCCAAAGTGTTAAAGAAATAAATTGTTAGCTGGATTTATCCACCCAAAATGTCTATAATTTAATTTTCATAAATAATCTCTGTTCTTTCACTAGAATAAGCCGTATTTGATTCCACTATATTTTCTTAAGTTCACGAGATACGCAGATTATAAATATCAGAATAAATATCATATTCCTTCCATATGGTATATCCTAAAATCCCATGAAAATTCTCTGAAATCCTGCCATTAACCTAATCAAACCAAAAATCCTTTTAGTCTCGTCTAACAAACGACTTTTCTGATTTCCAGAAAATACCCCAAAATAGGGGTCCTTCTAAAGTTAATCCTTTAAATGACATTGTACAGTTTATGATCTGATACAATCAACGATGCCCTTGTATTTTACTGGGGTAACATTGCAAAGGCGTATCATATAGGATGGTCGTAACCTTATTTATGCTAAATTTTTAGCTAATCAAATAGAAAAGCATGACAACTAATATGAAAAACTGTAAAAAAAGTCAAAATAAGGATTTAATTATAAAATACGTTGTATAATTTAACGTTTGTTTTTTCAACATAGCTGTTTGAAAATATGTGATACCTTAATGACACATTTTTCACGTGACACTGGTAAGAGATGAGATAAATAGTGTGAATGGGTAAGGAAATCACAAAAGGGGCCATGTGGAGACAATTAGACTTGCCATGCACACTAGATTTTAATTTTTGTGGATTGAAGGAAATTGTCGGTATCATTAAGGTTTTATTGTGTGTCAACAATAGTCTCATTCTGGGGGTGAGGTTTAATTTATCAGAATGTAGGGATAAGGGTTGACGGTCACCTTTATCTTTTATTAAAAATCATTCAAATTGTAATACTTCAGTTGAAAGAGGTTCATGATATGGGTAACGGCAAATGAAAAAGGGTGTGATGTAAACATATAATCCTTTTTTATTTATATAACCACTTCAACTGAGTTTTAGTAGACCGTTAACAATTTTAATTTAAATAAACAAGAGTATATTAAGTATGAAGAACGGTAAGAGTTTTATATCATTATAAATTATAAAATTAAACATTTTCGTTATATTCACTAGTTTCATTCATTTTATCAAGATAGATACTTTGGTTGTTAGGTAGTAACTAAGGTGCATAACAACAATGGAGAATTGAGTTTTTATTTAGTTATCAATAATTTTAAGTACAATTTTGATTATTATAAATTAAAATATGAGCGAAAGTAAATTTAAAGAAAGTGATCGGGCTTGGGAAGAAGGGTGTTCCGCAATTATTCCAAAATCTGTTCAAAATACCCACCAAAGTTATAAAAAATGGTGCGAAGGCGATAATTTAAGAATCGATTAAAACATATGCAGTTAAAAGCTCCTGGAAGCCTCTGGGCAGAATATTCAATGATTAAATCCACCGTTTTTCTTGATGGCATTGATATTTCCAAGTTTTATCACTGGTGTGGACCTTATTTACTCAGTCCATAATGAAAAATTACATCTTTTTATTGAATTCTGTGAATTTAACAATCTTAAATTATTTAATAATGTCAAAAATCAACAAGGTAAAACCTTAGATCTGGTCATTACTTATGATAACAATTTAGATAAATGTACCGTGGATAGAGACAGCCTACCCTTCGTAACTGAAGATGTTTATCATCCATCTTTGAATATTTCTATAACAATTCCAAATTCCAATAATGCATTTAAAACTTTAGATAATTTGTCAAAAGGACATAGCTATAATTTTAAAAAAGCCAATTTTTTAGTATTTAGTCAAAGAGTTAGGGATGCTGATTGGGACGATATTATTAAATGTAAAGAGGTAAATAAAGCTTTAAAAATTTTTTATACTGTATGGGATCAGATTGTTGAAGAGTGTATTCTTAAATATAACCTAAGTAAGTGCAATAAAAAATATCCTATTTGGTTTAATAAAGAAATTATTAATCTATTAAGGGAAAAAAATAAGTATGGGAAGTTAAGGTCAGTAAATGGTTCTTATGGTGAAAAATTTAAAGAAATTAGAAAAAAATTAAAAACTCTAATTAAATCTGAGCAATATAAATATTTAAAGCAATTAGAAAATAATATAGCGTCCGATGTCAATCAGTTTTGGAATTACGTAAAATGCAAAAGTAGTAATACGGGAAATTTAGGCAATTACACTTATAAAGATGAAAATGTACCTATAGATAAATCGGCAAGAATGTTTGCGCAACATTTCTCATCTGTTTATTCATCAAATAAATCGAGCTATAATTTAAATTTTACCCATGATAATATGGTAACTAATGACATCTGTAATCTTAGTATAATAACTGAACTTCAATTTAATGAAGCGGTTAAAAAATTAAAACCAAAAAAAGCGGCAGGTACAGATGGAATTCCCCCATACATATTAAAAGGCTGTTGCGAATGGTTGAGACGGCCATTACTTCATATTTTTAATTTAATCATACTGACCGGTATCTTCCCCGAATGTTGGAAAACTACAGTAACTACACCTATTCATAATGGTGGAAGTGTAACAAATATTGAAAATTATAGGCCAATTGCAATTATGTGTGCACCATCAAAGCTTTTTGAGCAAATCGTCTATACAGAAATCTATCAGTTCGCTGAAAAATACATATCAATAAAACAACATGGTTTCGTCAGAAACAAAAATACAAACACGAATCTTTTTACGTTTACACATAACGCATATGAATCTTTTCAATCTAGATGTCAGCTAGATACCATTTACACAGATTTCCAAAAGGCATTTGATAGGGTGGACCACGATACTCTTCTTTAAAAATTGCATAATTTTGGCTTGTCTCATAATCTAATTACATTACTAAAGTCATATCTAGAAAATAGAACTTTTATCGTTAAGCATAATGGAAACCATTCAGGAAAATTTGAAGCTTATTATTCTGGTGTGCCACATGGTTCAAACCTTGGTCCTCTGTTGTTTGTCCTATTTGCTAATGATCTTCCATCAGTACTAGAGTACTCAGATTGTGCAATTTTTGCTGATGACTTTAAAGTTTTTAAGAAGGTGCAAACAGTTAGAGATTGTATTCTGCTACAAAAAGATGTCAATCGAGTCTATCAATGGAGCTGTAATAATAAACTGTATTTTAATATCAAAAAGTGCAATGTTATGACCTTAACTCGCTTAAAAGAACCTATTATTTTCGATTACACGATTGGTAATAACTTACTAAATCGATGTTCAGAGATTAAAGAATTAGGTGTTACCTACAATTATCCACTATCATTTTCAACCCACATAAAAAATATTATAGCATCAGCTAATCGTATGATATATAATAAGACAAACCACTTACTTCACTAAAATTGGTACCATAAAACTTTTATATTACAGTTTAGTTAGACCGAAATTAGAATATGCTTCTATAATTTGGTGTGGGGAGTATAACACAACATTAAAAGATGTGGAAAAAGTCCAAAATAAGTTCATAAGATTTTTATATTACAGAAAACACCATATTAGACCAGATTACAATGTAGTAAGATCTTCCCATTTGCGATTTGAATTTAAATTACTGTTACTGGAAAGAAGGCGATCTATAACTATGATGTTGTTTCTATATAAAATAATAAATAGCCTACTAAATACACCTGATATATTAAACTTAATGACTTTTAATGTTCCTCCTCGTAGAACGCGCACAACAGCTATGTTTAACATTCCACTAGTGCTCACATTGACCAGATCACCCGTTGTAGTTATGTTGAGGCTAGCCAATAATTTCAATTTGCTAATAGATTTAGACTGGACAATGTCACTATAAACATATCGTCGAATTATCCTAACACATATTTTAAACATGTCATACTAGTTTCCCAATACTTATTAATTATTAACTATACTTCTGATAGTGAACATGATCATTTTTATTTGGTAATTTCCCATAGGATTAAATATTTACTTTAAATACTTGTTATTTGTTATTGTATTGTTTATCCATGTAATTAGGCCAGATAGGCCTGTATGGATGAGAAATAAATAAATAAATTAAATCCACCGTTTTTCTTGATGGCATTGATATTTTCAAGTTTTCAACTTTGATCGCGTATTTAAAGAGAAAAAATGTTGAGCGAGCATTTTTACATGGAAGCAGTTTAAAAAATTTCTGATGGAAGCACCGGATGAAGAATTTCTAATTCACAAGGTAATGTAAGCTAGTTTAGGTAAAAGAAATACTCAAATGAAGATTTTTTCATAATTTGTAGGTCGCAATGATATTGGGAATATCTGGTGCCTGTAGAAGAGAAGAATTATATAATATTACTATGAATGACATCCAACAAACCGATGGTTTAATGATTGTAAAAGTACCCAATACAAAAACGAACATTCTCTTCTAAATAAAATAGATTTTACCGAAAAAATATTGTGCAATACTAGTAATACTACTAATGTATGCGATTCTGCAGGAGTTTCTGTTAGAAGTGAAACCACAGCCCAAACAAGTGGGATTTCATTAAACAATTTAACAAATTGTATCATAAGTTTCAATATTAATAAGATTTTTTAACTCGACGGTAAATGAGTTACTTACCGTTGAGTTGGATAACTTACCGTCGAGTTGCTAGTAAATGTCATCTACTGACGTAAAATCTGTCACGGTAAACAGTCAAAAATGATCAATCGTACAAAAAACTATTAATATTTATTAATCTATTTTCATGTGTATTCTTTTTCTTGGATAATGCTTACATTTTACATAACTATATAATTCTAATTTTAAATTGATTGTGCAGACTTCAGGTTTTTTTAAATTTAAGGTTATGTTAAAAGGATATTAAGTAGTGAGAACCCATGTTCACTTAACTGAATTCCCATTCTGGGTTAAATACACGTGTTTCATTACTTGGCACGATTTTATAACGTTATGTTATAGACTTTGAAACGATCCGTGATAAAAGATTTGCTCTAGAAATATTTTATGTGCCTGCTATTGTTAGTCTTGAGGTTTACGATAAGTACCAGTGCTCGATGAATGTCTCTTTGCTACAGTTTATAGAAAAAGTTATAATAAATAGCTTAATGGGTTTATTTTTAAAAAAATATTAGCGTTAACAGCGTTGTAAATATTCCAGTTCGAGGTATATTATGAAAATACTATTCGGTACGCTTTTACTGTAATTTATATCGATGTATTGTAACATTTTCGCTGGTAAATTAACGCCATTCAAAACATTAGACGTTAGCAGCCTTGTCAATAAACGGAGTAAATATTTCTACAGAGAAATATTATTATATACCGAGAATAATTTTGGAATAGGCAAAATATCTACCAATAAATATGGAATAACTTATACTCAGAATAAATACTCGGTATATAGCTACCCTAAGTGCAGTATAACCTAAAAGATGTTTGCTAAGAGAGCTTAGGTTAGGTTAGGTTAGGTTACGTTAGGTTAGGTTAGAGAGGTGTAGAAGATATTGAGGAAGTTTTTAATTTAATAAGTTTAGAAAATACAAGCAAAATGAAAGTTAAAAAAATAGACCCATTTACAATATACTCTGACATATAAATAAATAAGTAAAAAAATGTGATTTTATAAAAATACCTTTTCTTCACGAATAACTAATTTCAATGCAAAAATTTGAGAGATAATTGGTTTCAAAAAAGTAATTCTGTTTTCTTCAAGCAATTCAGTTCAGTTGTCAAATAAAATATAGAAATATAAAATGAAATTGATTGTGTTAACCTCTACTTTTTGGAAGTTCATCTTACTAAGAACAATTAATAACTGCACAGTTAAACTAAACTTCCACTATTTATTTGAAAAATTCGCTTTAAAATCAATTACAGCTGTTTCGCTATCACTAGCATCGTCAGATTGACATATTGAAATTACATGTTGTTTGTTTGTAACTAGGTGCTTGATGTTGATAAGGAGTTAAGGCTAGACCAAGTAAGGAAGTAATAAGACATAACAATATTAAAGCCTAGATGTTATTAGCCCTAAGGGATTATCCTGGATGTATTTCCCTCTAAGATCAGTATAACTGTGCAATGATATAGAAAAACCAGGAAAAAAACTATATCATGCTGATCTTTACAATAACTTAATATATTTATGTTATAATAATGTCTTATCTATGTATAAAATGAAGACTCAATCAAAGTAAACAGTTTAATAGTGGAGAACTTCCAAGATTTATTTGTTCATTAACTACTTTAAACTGTTGATCTGCTAGATGTCTTTTAATTTCAAGTTCTTCTAGAAAATCTAAATTTTGTTTTTTATCACAAATGTGTAGTATATGAATGTCATTGGTGTGTATAAGTGAGTTTGGATGTTCCAGTAGGTGTTTTGCATAGTTCGACTTATCTGGTTGTTGTAATCTATATGCTCTTAAGTGTTCATTAAATCTCACTTCAAAATTTCTTTGTGTTTGACCTATATATACTGCATTACATTTTGTCATTACATGTTGTTTGTTACAAACAAACAACATGTAATTTCAATATGTCAATCTGACGATGCTAGTGATAGCGAAACAGCTGTAATTGATTTTAAAGCGAATTTTTCAAATAAATAGTGGAAGTTTAGTTTAACTGTGCAGTTATTAATTGTTCTTAATAGAAATATAAGATAAATTCAGCCAAGAGTTTTTTTGTTGAGAATGGTAAAAAATCTTAAATTTGGCTGAATTGGATGAAATTACCAAAAGAATTAAGAGGTTTATTAGAGAAATAGTTAAACAAACAAGAAACATTGACATCGAAAAAAAAATTAACATAACGTTCTTAAATATATCTGAATTTCTTGGTGTTTTTCGGTACATTAGCATCAATTTTTCCATGAATTAATAATTTGATGTCATCGATAATCCGAACTTGACCAGAGATCCTAATTACTAATTTATTTGATATGAAATAGTCAATGGAAGCACATTAAAACAACGCCTTAAAAATGGAGAATTTTACAACCAAACTATTCACACTCAACAAACTAAAAACTGTCTTTAACTGTCATATTTAATTAAATTTAATACTGTTCCATGTACTTTTGTCAACGTTGCCAAATCATTATTTTGAAATAAAGAGGGAGGTTACGTATATTTTATTTTACTATTGTACTTTACTAATATTCTTTATACTTTTATGTTAATTATTATTACATTCTATTTCAAATAATCAATATTTCATTAAACCATTTAACCATGTTTTATATTTTTATCATTACTTTCGCCCACATGATGCCTCGAATAAGAGACATGTTATTTAAGACTCATTCTTATCAATTTGATATTTACTTTAATGTCACGAATTAAATATGATACAAATGTATAATCTTATATCATATGTAACTTTTTGTTATGTCAAGCTCGCTTCTTAGAATATATTTTCAGTCTCGAAAGGAAATAAGTTTTAGTTTCACTTTTTCGCATAGCGAACTGTCTGTTTTTGTAAATTAAGCTATTTTTAAAATATCGAAACTTATTTTCCTCTTGAGTGGCAACGATTGTAAAAAACATATGTAGAAACAGAACATAATAAGAATTGTAATAGTAACGATCAATGTAACAGTAGTGTAATTTAGTCAAGGGAATAAACAAAGTATTAATTATCCCAGAGTTTTATTCTTCAACCACTGTTGATCTGCGGATCACAACAATACTTGTAACTAATTTATTCCGAGTTTATTTGTAACCAATTTATACCAACCTTATACTTAGGATAACCTAAATTTCAATAAGAAGTTAGTTAAGAATAAGAGATTTTTATTAGTAACAGTGTTATAGTTTTGACACTATTATTGTGATATTGGAATTGTAAATTTTCAAGAAATAAATAAAAATAAACAATATCATCCCATTCTTGGGATGTTATTGTTTATCCGTGTGGATTAGCACAATAGAAACAAAAAAGCAAATAAAATTTTAGGTTATAATTTAAAACATTTTTTAAGAATTATATGCTAATATAAAGAAAAATATTACGAGATTCACAAAATTCCTTCGATATACCTATTACAGGCTAAAATGAGCAATTATTTTTGTTCAAAAAATCAATTTTTAGGTAAAACATGAAGCATTGTATGCACCACGGGCATTGTTAGACTCTAATACCCCTCAGGCGGAAACCTAGCCTTTGGGCCAGAGGCCAGAGGCATTTTCGTCCTTACAATGCCATTGCCATTCTGCCCTCCTAAGCCAAAAAGACGTATCTCAAATTTCACTGAATTTCTTATTTCTTTATATAAGGACACTTTGAGTTGTATTTAATCCATTTCCTTAGAGATATAGACGTACCTCGTCCATATTATGCAGCTAAAGTGTTAGAAATATAAGATGTACATCAAAAATGAACAAAAACCTAAGCGGGTTTGGACGTAACTCATATTTCTAAGCAAAACGGCCATTTCTCAGAGATGAGTCTACTTCGCCTATGATTTCTAGCAATTTACAATTTGACCTTCACGGAGATATGTCTGGGCTACATCACTTACAATTAGTGCCTGAATTTACCGCAGTATCAGCACTGTAAAGTTTGTTATTTGGTCAACAACTGTTGATTGAGTGTTACACTGCCAAATGCAGTTTGAAAATTAATTTTGGGCATGCAGAATGCAAGAGTTGCGAGGTGTTTAACTTACATAATAAAAGTCATACAAAGAACAATCTCGATGAAAATTGTGATGTTTGGAGTGGAGCAAACATATTGAGAAAGCAAATAAATCTCGAGCAAAATATAGAGAAGATGCCGCAAGAGATGAAGTACTAGAAGAAATAGTGTATTGCGCAGATTTAGAAAAAGTTATAATGTTACCACGGCTTGAGATGTTTAAAAGTGTGATTTTTACAAATCGTTTAACAGTGTACAACGAAAGTTTTGTTCCAGTTCCAAGACTAAGCAAGCCATTTACAGCTCTCTGGCATGAAGCTTTGTTCAAACGAAACAAAGAAGAGTTTATCAGTACATTTTACCAGTTCTTTATTAGCAAGAGAGACGTTTTAAGAATTATATTGTGGCTCCATAATTGCACAACGCAAAACAATAATTGGGTATTATTTTCGCCGCCACCCAAAAAACAAACTAAAGTTCTTGGAATTGCTTCGCAGAAGAAAGCCAATATGCCAATATAATAAAAAATTTGCTTGGAATTATAAAAAATCGGTTACAATTTTGGGAAACTCTTCCAGTTTCAGATGAGAACTGAACAAAATGTATGTTTTTCTATTCTAGTTTACTTTTGGGTTTATTTCACATGATTATCACATTATTAATAAATCCTTTCTAGATAATTTTGTATTTATTATTCAAACTCCTATCCAAGTCCATATGGTAAGAAAGAGAATCGAACGTTATCTATTAATTATTCGTTAGCGCTAAGAGACGTATCTCAAATTTTTATTCATCATTCATTAGCCAATTAGTCGTATCTCAATTTAAAACTAAAATAGTAGATTATATAAGAGAAGTTGATTACCATGTCATTGTCGTCTGAATCTTTATTTTATTTACCCAAAAACATTCATAAAAAAATTTGACTATATAGGTGCGGTTTTGAAATTCATTAAAATTCCCTATATCTCAAAACAACGAAATTTTAGATACGTCTTTTTGGCTTGGGAGGGCAGCATTGTTAAGTAAAAAAATTCGTCCGATATTTAAAACAAATCTACACCAAAATTCATTAATAAACTATGTGATAACTTGACATAATTTAACAAATTACCAGAGTAACTTAATGGCATAATAAAAAAACTGCTCACAAACACGTTATAAAAGCAGCAGGGTGATGAGTTTATCAATCATGAAATCTAAAATGAATAAACCTTTTTTAAATATACGTTAAAAACCACGTTCTTCATACATTATATGGAAACAAACAATGACTACGATGGTACGCAAAATTTGAAAACTGGTCCAACAGATCATCGTTTTTGTCTATTTTTTTTATTTTCCCACACACAGAACGCGTGACGTTACATATTTTACTTCGTGCCACCAGAATACCCTCGTTTATCACTCGGAGTTATTCCATATCCAGTTCTATAAATTATTGAATTTCGTTATAATATAGCATTACACAGAACGCGAACAACTTATTTAACATAGGGGTATCAAATACCTTTAAAAAGGGAGTTTATTTCAGACCCACCTCTCAATAATAATGCATTCCTTTTATAAAATAAATTAATAATGACAAAAAATTAAGAAACCATTGCAATTATTTTTATACTTGTTAGTGGATATATCAGTTTATTATTTTTAAGGTAAAAATTCTAATATAATTTTATAAAACAAAATAATGGATCAATTCAGTCAAAAACCGATCTGTAATCATTTTGATTTGGGTTAGATGGTTTGGGTTATATCCTGCCTTTCATAAAAGAAATTTTATTAATTACTGTCTAATTCATAATGTTTATTATCCTTTATGGATAATTTATCCTTGAATGGAAACTAGTAGTCGTCATACCATAAGCCAAATTTGAGAAACATAAAGAACTCAAGGCTTGCTATTAACTTTATCAAAATTTTTTGAAAAAATTGTAGATTGGCAGATTCGTCTTTATGGTAAAGACTTTACCAAACGTATGACTGGAACCCCATATTCTGTTATGAGCATTAAAATCACCTACAAGGACGTAGGGTTGCGGAAGTTGGAATATGAGATCAACTAGCTCTCCCTCTTTTAGAGGGTGATTTGGAGGTACGTACAGGCTACAAATAGTGAGTTTATCGGGACATCAACAGGTTATGGCTATGGCTTCTAATTCAAAGGAAAGCGGAAGGTGTACAGAAAAAAGGTCAGAAGAGACAAAGGTTGAAGTACCACCACTCTTAGGCAATTTTTTCTAATAATATGATATCCCTCAAAGTTTTTTAATAGGGATAGTTTGGAATATTTTGCATTGTTTCCTGAAGGCATATAATGTCTGGTGTAGATTCTGAAATTAAATGTTGAATTCTCTCCAATCGGGGAAAGAATCCATCACAGTTCCATTGTAATAATTTGAATGTAGAGACAAAAAGAAAAAAAATAATAATAATGATAATGATAATAAGGATGGAGTAAAAAAAAGGTTATAAAAGAGTTAATATTCGTTCTGAGAGCTATGGTTCGATTCTGTATCTGTAAGGTTATCCGAAGAGATGTTGTCGGGGAAATCATTTGGGTTAAGCTGATGTTTTAATTTATTTAAAAGTCTGGTGAGACGATTTTTTAGTGCTCTCTCCTTTGTAGCAGTGTAAAGCTGTGCCAAGTCCTTTTGTATGCCATCTATATCAGAGGAGAATTTTTGTACTTCCTGTAGCGGGCAAGGGCATCCAAAAGAATTTTCTAGAAAAGCGATTAATTTGAGGTACATAAAGAATTCAAGGCTTGCTATTAACTTTATCAAAAATTTTCGAAAAAATTGTAGATTGGCAGATTCTTCTTTATGGTAAAGACTTAAGAATTTTATCTACCTATTAATCCAATGCTTAACTGATGATATATTGGGACCGCTAGTAATAATAAATTGCGTGTTTTTTTTAATGATTCATTATTCGAATTCCGTTAAAAGAATTAATCAGAATTTGTTGATATCAAAGCTAAAATAATGCGGTTTTTCTCCAAATTCGACAACTCTCTTAAAGCAATACCTTTCAAATCGCTTCCAAAGAGTTTATCTTAATCTACAGTCATCAGACTCGATTAGCGTTGCAAATGCTGTACCACAAGGTTAATTCTTGAACATTTTTTTTTCTTTTGAATACTGCACAGTTATAAAATATAAATGCTTTAAATTCTGCTTGCATCACTACTATGGCAACGACAGTCATTTATTACATGATTGATTAAAATAATCTGAATGATGCTGTTAATCTCATTAATGAAGACCTTATTTACTAAGTTTCTATTTCAAATTAAATCAGTTTATTTATAAATAAAAAAAAATCCTACATAATGTTATTTTGGTATTTGGTGTTAAGTGTAATAGGTGTAAATGAAAAATTTTTATAACTATAAAATAAACTATGATGTTTTATAAATCAAAGATTGCTGTTAATTTGCAAATCGATAGAGATGGTTGTAAGTATCGACGAAGTCGGTCGCCATCACGTTTTCTATTGGAATGTAATTCAATATTCGTTGCGGCATATAGCCCAGGAAGTAGTTGTTTTTTTCATAGAAAATGGTCAAGCATGGTATAGAAACTGTTAAGTTTCCTTATCCTGGGTGCAGGTGGAAACAATTTTCCACTTTTTCAGTTTTTTTATTGACTGCACCTTATAGAAATTTATTTTTTTTATTGTTTTCATTTATTTTAGTTTATAAGCTATTTTAGCTTATACACATTGATTACATTCTTTAAGCTATTATAAATTATAAAATATAATTACTAAATAAAACTTTTTATTGCCCAAAAAATTTTTTCCTTAAAACCTACTGTGTCGCCACTGATACTTGAACATTGGTAGAATTTATTTAAAACCAGTTAAGACTGTATTTGAGGCTGATATTATGCAACGAAACCGAATTTTATTGTTATTTTTGTTGCTTTTTTGATATATGAGCAACGATATATCAGGGTCAGTTATTTTAGCATTTTATTTTGTTTGATTTCTTTTGCTGCAGCCAGTCGAATAAATTATTTGCTGTCAAATTTTTTTATGGTGGCTGAAAATAAAATAATCATTTGTGAATTTGATACAATGTAGATTTTTTTTGTTGTTATTTTGTAAACTAGTTTTTAGGTAAGTGTGTATGAGTGAAAAACTAATAATAACTTACAAATTTACTCTATTATGAAAGTGGTGTATTGTATATGTGATGATGATATAATTATATTTCCTTTTAGACCTTTTTCAAGATTTTTTTCAGATTTATTTATTGTTAATGATGTTGCAGCACAAACTCAAGGGAAAAATAATATTGACTTAGTAATTTCTGATATACCTTATTTTAATAGGAACAATTTAGCAAGACATAATCGGTGACACACTTTTGTGGTGCCTACTTTTAGAATATGTTGCTTCAGTTTATTTAATTGATTTTTTAATAATTTTCTTAATGTAGTGAAAATTTTTAAAAAGACCCCCATAAATTTCGTGGTACTGTCGTATTGTGACCCACTAAAACCCCTTCCTCCCCAACAAACACAAAGTTACAAGAAAGATATTAAAACTTCATAAAACGTTGTCAAGACTTATACATAAGTAACTTATTAAGACTAATATCTAGAGTGTCTTTTAAAACTTTATTTAGTTTTAAAAACCATTTTATATAATGCTTAAATGTAATACATTTATAATTAGTCCTAATCACGTCTTAATAAGGTTATATGTTTGAAATTTAAAACTGTTATAATTTTACGATTTAGTGATGACTATAAGACTACTTTTAGACTTTAATTATGTTGGTTGTTAAACTATATAATTTTTATAAATTATATATAATAATTGTACCAATTATGACTGTCGTGAAAGAGTCAACTGTTTGTTTTATTCAATAGAGTTTTATATTGTAAAAATTATGTTGTTGCTTTTGTGGTTAAGTTTACATTTTTTTAAAGTTTGTTTTATACTTAATATAACTATATGATTTAATATTATGTCCAAAAAATTGGAAATAAATAAGAACAAAAATCCTTACAAATATAGATAGGTTTCAGTTTTGTAGGCAGTTAAAAAATTATGTTAACCAACCAGTTAAAACACAAAACATTGTTTTATAAAAACCCACTCAGCTGCATCAGTCTCAGCAGCAGTTAGTAAATGATATCAATCAATCTGATTTAAATTCCTTCTCAACAGTGCATCAATCCTCATGCAGTCAGCCACCCGATCCTAATGGTGCAATAAGTCAATTTATTTTAGCTTCAGAAAAGAGCACCATCATCGATGATGTCGAGAGCGATGATCAGATTTTACAAGATTTTGAAGAAACAAAAAAGTGTGATGAAAAATTGAGCGAAAGCTCTTTCCGTGATAACTTAAGATTATGGGATTTCCATCCTCGACCGTTTTTACAACAGATTACATATCTATACAGTTATTTGTTACACCAAGTACCTATTACTACCTATCAATTTGTTTATTTTATTTTAAGGTTATGTATGAGTGACTGACATTTCAATAGCTGCGTTCCTGAGTGACAATTAAAAAGTTTTAATGTTGTCATTACAACTGAAATGAGACCATTAAATATATCATACTTAAATGGGTTATATTGTACTATTTTGCAACCTTTTAATAACTGTATAATTCTAACAATTGTATAATTACAGAAAATATTACGCAATCTCCTATAATTTGTAATTTCAATTTTCGTATATGTCTACTTTAGTAGTTGCTATAGTATATTTTGTAGGGTATTGCAACTGTACATTTTTAAGACAATATGGATGCCTTCTACAGATTTAGCCATTAAAATGATGTCCGCCATTGTTACACAAAATTATATTTTGGGTTACAGTATCCTTATTTATAGTAAAGACATGTTCAAATCATATTGAAATTGTTGCAAAATGTGTTTTTTTCCATTTGAAGATTAATTAAAGTGAAATCAAAATATGAATATTTTAATTATTAATTATTTTTTTTCTTAATATGCTTTAATTATGTGGGGTATCACTTTTTCATTAGGTAGAATCAACACATTTACAGTAAAAAGTTAATGGCTTTCTAAATTTGTGTATGCAAAAGGTTATAATTCCTATTTTTAGTATGTGGTATCTATGCATTATTAAAAGTATAAGTTCTTTAAACATATTATTCCAATGTTGTTCTTTTTTGTTTTTATATAATATTATTTATAATAAAAAATACATTACAAAAAATTGTTATGTTAAAAGGTCTGGACATGAGGTTTTATTGCCGTCATAATCATTATCGTAGTAAAAATAACCCGACAGTTATATTAGACTATAGTATATAGTTGTATATACACTTATACATCGTTTTTAACAATTACAAATTTTTCCCCAAATTGGTGGTTTTAAACGTAGTGCTGTAGTGATTTACCACGTTTATACATAAGTTAGCCAGTTTTAAACAAAGTTATATATACATTACTGCGACTAATATGTAACTGGTCTGTGTTTCTTGGGTCATTTTCAAGGGTATATCGTAACCATCCTTGACATACACATCAGTTGAACCCCTTTTCTGCCCAGAGGTTTTCTGTTTGCCTTTCTCTTTGTTGTTAATTCCAATTTCTTTCGGTTTAAACCATTGTGTCAATAATATTGTCTGGTGTAAGCTATTAGTCTAGTTTCCCATATGTTCCTTTTCTACATCACTTCCACCTGTTATAATCACAGACGGTGTGATCCACTGTGTCAATTTGGTGGCAATATATACAGTTTTTGGTGTCGTCCTTTTTAAATATGTTGGCGTATGTACGAAACACTCCATGTCCTATCAGAACTTGACTTAGTAGTCGGTTGTTCAATGTGCGCAGTTCACAGTTTATTTATGCCTCTTATTAGTCGTTTGGTCCATTGGGTTTTTGTTCCTACGTTTTCTCATGTTGATTGCTAGTCTGTTAGCGTTTTTATTCTGTATTGTATTACATTTGTGATAAAGACAAAATTTAGATTTCCTTAAAAAACCCGAAATAAAAAGCGGAACAACAATTTAAAGTTGTCAATGAACAAATAAATATTGGATGTTCTCCAAAATTAAAATGTTTACATTGATTTAGTCTTCATTTTTTATTCATAAACAAGATGTAAATATAACATAAATACATCCAGGATAATCCTTTAAGGGTATGATATTGTTATGTCTTATTACTTCCAAATTTGATCGTTGTAGCAAAATAGCTGTCGTTAAGTTTTAAAAACCAAATTTTATTTTTATTTTATTTTTAATAAAGTAAAAGTTTTGTTAAAAAGTTTTATTTTTTAAAGTTCTGAGTCCGAGTTAATTTTACTAAGTAAAATGGTGGGGATTAAAAAATGCTATTAAATATTTTATTACTTTGATTTTCTTAGTAATAAAACTCTTTATATAAATAATAGAAAAGCCATCTCAAATTCCCAAAGCTGTGCATCTTACTAAAAGTTATCCACTGGTGGACCACTTAATTAACCAAAAAATGAATTACTACACAACCTTTGTATATTTTATTAAATATTGGGTTTTATTTCTATACCAAAGAATACAATTCTGCGATTCTAAAAAATATGACTGCAATTTTGTTACAAACTAAAATTTTAAAACTTTAAAACATATTTTCATAATCCTTTTAATCTAATTAACAAATAAGGACAAAACAAGTTTGGTATGGAATATAAAACAGATATATGGTTATTTAATTACTCCCTAAAGAAACCTAGAAAGCTAAAAAGGATTTTCGTGTTCCAGTTTACTTTTTATTCTGATTAGATAACGATCATCGGCCCAAATAAGAAACAAAACGAATAAAATGTTACTTTTCCGGAGTTGTCCGAGTTGGTTTTAGAAGAAAAAGGGATCTGTAAATAAAGACATAAAATAACCAGATATACGTTTTTTTATAATTATGTTTTCCATTTATCATTATTTGATTAGTATTTATTTATTAAACAATTTATTTTCTAGAGAATCTAAAAAGTATGTAAAACAGTAGGGGAAATGTGCCTATGATGGGCCCTTTATAAAATATCATTATAACTATTTATGTTTTTACATTATCATTTTACTTTATATTAAAATATATGCTTAGTTCGATGTATATCATAATACAGAGTATTTAATAGAGGGAATGTTTTAAAATATAACCAAGTGGTCCATCATTGGCATATATGTGCTCATGTTGGACCCCTTTAAACTAAATTAATAAAAGCGTGTTAAACAGTTTTATTTGATTATTTTTTTCACCTGTCAAAATATCACAGTTTTGTGATATCATCCAATGAAAACGCTTAATCTTTAATGTTCTGTGCTAAATGCTAGCCAATCATTCCGTTTTATAGCGATAAAACCACTAGTCGTTTTACCAGTATTGATAAAATTATAGAACTGTCAAAAATCAATATTGTATAATCAATTTTCTTGTTGTATGTACTATAAAATTTATTGTACTAACCCTTACTACGCGAAAGTCCCTCATATTAAGAACGGTAAACAACTAAAAGGTTGAATTAAACTTTCACTATTTACTTTGATTGAGTCTTCATTTTATACATAGATAAGACGTAATTGTAACACAAATTTATTAATGAACAAATAAATCTTGGAAGTTCACCACTATTAAACTGTTTACTTTGATTGAGTCTTCATTTTATACATAGATAAGACGTAATTGTAAAACACAAATGTATTAAGTTATTGTAAAGATCAGCATGATATAGTTTTTTCCTGGTTTTTCTATATCATTGCACAGTTATACTTATCTTAGAGGGAAATACATCCAGGATAATCCCTTAGGGCTAATAACAGCTAGGCTTTAATATTGTTATTATGTCTTATTACTTCCATACTTGGTCTAGCCTACTACCTAATCAACATCAGTTACCTAGCTACAAACAAACAAAATATAACTTCAATATGTCAATCTGACGATACTAATTCTATAGCGAAACGGCCGTCATTGCATTTCATATTTTGCGAATAAATAGTGAAAGTTTGATTTAACCTTTTAGTTGTTTACTGTTCTTAATTTACTATGAACTTCAATCGACCCAACCAATGTGCGGTATTTTTGAAAATATATCTAGTAGTCCATTACTGGCGGGGTCCATCATAGGCACGTTTCCCGTACACATTCAAAAATACAGTTTTTTAATATTTCTAAAAGTAAAACTGCTGTTATTAAATTAAAACTTTAATAATCTTTGTAAATGTGAAAGCATCGTAAGGAAAATATATTCTACTGTTGCTAAATATGTCTTTATCCATAAAATTTAATACTCTATCATCAAGACATTTTAAAATTACCCCGTTGGAGAATGTTTTTAAATCAATTGAAATGCATTTATATGGATTATATAGATTTTCTAAGACATACGAACTCGAGAATCAACAACTCATTTTTCACATCAGATACCGCTTGGATCAATTTACAAAAATATATGGGTTTCGTAAAAATGTGTCTACGTCGGATGCAATGGTCAGTTTGCTGAGTATAATAAATGATGCAATGGACCAAAAACAACCATCTATTGTCGTATTTGTCGATTTGGCTAAGGCATTTTATACTGTTGACCACAAGAAACTATTATCGGTCCTAGAAAATGTGGGATTCAGGGGAGTTACTTATAAACTTCTTAAGAGTTATCTTAGCAACAGTGTCAATGTTGATGAAACTCATAGTAATTTTAGAACAATAAAATACGGAGTACCTCAGGGAACAGTACTGGGGCCGGTTCAATTTAACATATATCTCAATGATATATTTTTTCAGGGAACGAAAGGAAATATTTTGAGTTTTGCTGATGACACCGCTGTGTTCTATAGGGGCAATAATTGGTTAGATTTAAGAGATGACATTCAACATGAATTTAATAAAATTATTAGTTTTTCTGAAAGTAGACATCTAACAATAAATTATAAAAAAACCATTTACCTAACTTTTACTTCGTACAACACTTACTTACCTCCATATAAAGAACTGAATATTACTACATCAACAAAGGAAATGTTTAATATTAAAGCATCAAATAAAATAAAATATCTAGGAATTTTCCTTGACTCCCATGTAAGATGGGACCATCATATAAACTATGTAATAAAAAAGCTTTCTATTTTCTATTTCACAAGCCAAGGATTTAACCGTCTTCATTACTATATCAAGAATCCGGAGTATTAAATATCTGTCAACTTTGTTTAAAGATGATGCTTCTAAAACAACATAAAGACAAAGGAGAACTCTAGCATAATACCTAAAATTGAAAAAGCTATAGGCAAAAGAAGTTACCTGTACCTGGCTTCAAAGTTGTATAATCAGTTGCCAAAGGTTTTTAAAAATATTAATTCACCGGGTTTATTCACAAAGAAAATAAAACATTGGATCTTGTCTTTCCCTACTACTCAACTACAAGTTTTATTTCAGTCTAAAATGAGACATGTTATAGACTGTCAATTACATCCTAATGTAGAAAATCTGGATTATTTATTATAAATTATATTTAACTTGAGTTTTTGTCCCCATTTTGCATTTTGTACTTGTATTTGACTTTTTTTACCTGTACCATTGCTTTAAAAAAATCTATGCGGTTACTGTCTATAGTGAAAATTTTAGTATTTAATGTTTTTTTAATTCACTCGTTTACTCCATGAATTAATTCAGGTCAATTTTAAAATTAATGTTTATATTTGTTGTGCTTTAGTTTTAAATTTGTATCTATTTTGTTTAATTTTTATCAGCATGTTATTTGTATTATTTATTTTATATTTAATATTGATATTTGATAATCATTGTAACATTATTTTTTTAATTTAATTTAATATTCTAAATTATGTAAGCAAAGCATCTAAGTAAACATCGGTTTCCCCACGCTCAGGCGGTTGCCTTAGTGGGTGCATTGGTTTATTTGTTAGTCGTTCTTTTTTGTTTACTACTATTATTAATAAACATTATTATTATTGTATAATGATATTATTATCATTTAATAAAGGTAATACCGAACAGAGTTTAAACTACCACTACACTAACCTACACTTTTTTACTGTCTAATGCGCCTTTCGATAACCAAGTAATCTTCTTCAGAGACCTAAGGTAAACCTCCCGGAGTCGATATCGTAAATAATTGGATATGAACCTGGGGTCCACAAAGTAACTATTCTCTCAGCCTAAATGAAAATAATAAGTTAGGTTAAGCTATATAGTTTAACGAGCATCTAACTTCTTTTTTTTTAATTTTAGATGTATATAATATTATTTCGTTTCTATTTTATATCTACGACTGTGAACTTCTACTCTGATAAGTTTTATTACTTGCCGAGTTTGTTTGTATTTTTCTCGTTCATGGAATTGTTAATTTGCATGTTACGTTGAAATGCTGAAATACCCTGTTATTATTTTATGTAAATTTATAGAGATTACTTTTTCCTTAAAAAACTGAAAACACAATTTTGATTAGCTAATAATACACTAGGAAATATATTATGGAGTTTATGAATAAAGCTTCTCAATTCAAGTAAAAAAAGGCAGCAAAATTTTTTATTTTTTCGTACATAAAACTTTAATCGATAATGTTTCTTAATAATATTTCTTAATATAGTTCTTAAGTTTTAAACTTAAGCCGTTCACAAAACAATTGAATTCCCTGCCGTTTTGATTTGTCTACTTTTTGTCATCTTAAGTAGCAATGATCACTTCTGTTCTGCATTGAGTCTTATACCTTATTTGCTAATTTTCATAAGGCCTTTTGCTGTTGTGGGTAATATCTACATAAAGATTGTTTTGCTCACGGATTCAACCAGTGGGATCGTAATGTTCTCAGGACTCGTATTCACGAATTATTTATACTAGGGAACAAGTTCCCAGTCCAACAAAACCTTATCTAACTATCTATGTTACTCCCAGCTAAAACTTATGTATCTATCTCTTTATTTTCGCAGGACTGGGACACTACTCACTTGTAGGAATGATTCTAGAATACGGATTCAGGAATAGAGTTTTTTGCGATTCCTTATAGCCAATTATCTCTTTGTGACCTGGCACCTCATTTTTGACTATGGGACCTAGAAATAATGCCTGTAGATTTGCAGTACAAATAGACCTAAATGACAATAAACAGATCAACCCTGGATAAACTCCAAATGGAGGATCTATTAAGGAAGCAAATGAAGACAAATATCTAGGGGTTACGCTGGATAGAAGACTCATGGAACGCTCATTTAGTGAACATTTGCAGTAAAGCAAAGCTATCCCTTTGGACATGCCGTAGAGTAAGCGGTTAGTTATGGGGAATGAAACCCAAACAAATGTATTGGCTATATCTAACAGTAATAAGGCCTATGATTACGTATGGTGCTACGGCCTGGTTGGCTAAATGTCAGCAAAAGATCAGCTTCAACGGCAAGCATGCTTAATCATAAAAGGGAGGCGATGGCTGGTGCATACAGAAGACTAGTGAAATTTCAGGATGCAGGGCAGAGCAGTGTCAGAGCCAGGGCCGGAGGGATAATAAAAAATCATCCGATACTGGAGATGGTACAAGATGCAATGCAACCTAAACACAACTACCACAAGCCATTTACCGTCCTATTCCCAGGAAGGGACGAATAGATCGAATCTTATAATGGCTGACCAGTGTTGGTACACGGACGGCTCTAAGACCGAGAAAAGTGTTGGAGCTGGGGTACAAGAAGGGAAACTAAAGGTGGACCTGAGCCAGAACTTGGGTAACCTATCCACAATTTTCTCAGCGGAAATCTCTCTAAAAAGAGGTATCAAGAGCTGCTGAATATGAGCGGACAGGACATACGAATAATAATGGGACTACTGACTAGGCAAAGGGGCCTATTCTGTAACCAGTAACGATGTCGTTTACGGACGATTATCGTTACTAGAAGACTTTATATATTCAGCATCATGACCACTGCAGCTAAATAACGACAAAATGTCTTCTGTTATATCGTTGCCTAACGACAGCTCTCCAGCGATCGTTATCAGGTTAGGAAGTCGTTGTAAGAGGCTTTTTAAGTTGTTGTTGTGCTTTTTGCGATTGTCCATTAAAAAAAAGACATGGATCAATTATTACGAATTGTTTGGGATGAATTAAACAGAAGGTAAACTCATGTGAGGGTAGAAGAGTAATTTAAAGTATAAACTTATATTTTTAGACAGATAAGAAGGACATCTTTTCGAGTTTTACGAGATCGCAGTAATCTCGACGAAGGGTTCCGACACATGTATAGACTAAACATTGAAGCTGCTAATGAATTATTCCAGGACATGTTGCCTTTTTTGAATCAAGGTAGTCGAAATACTAGAACACCTTCCATAATTAGGTTTTTCACAACCATTCACTTCTTAGCTTATGGGATTTATCAAAAATCTGTGAGTGTAGATTATTTAAATGGATCATCACAAGCTAGTGTTAGTAGGTCAATTCATGAAGTTGTTATGATTGATCATCTAATTCACAATCATATAAGGTTCCCACAAAACGAGGAAGAAATGGCGAACAAAAAAAAATGAACAATGAATTTTTTATCTCTGAATGCTTTATTTGTAATGAGTTCATCTAAATAAAGTATATATTGTGCCCTTGTTGTCTTGCTGGAACAACTTTTGTTTTCCATTTTAAATAATCCTCTATCAACAAACTTCTCCTAACCTAACAAACCATCACAAAACACTGACAAACGTACAAGATGTCAAAAATTAATACCAACCTTTATACAATCAGACAAATATTATCGTTATGTTGTGTCACTAGATTTTAATGTAACGATAATTTTATAGAATACGTTTTTAAAAATTGTCGTTCACATTATAGTCGTTAATGCAACGACGTCGTTACTTAACGATAAATTACAGAATAGGCCCCAAAGTCACCTTAATAGGCATATGAAAACAATTGAAATGAAGATAATAAAAAATCAGATGCAGTTATAATAAAGCGAATTAATACCTTAACTAAAATTTCTATTTACACTATTTCTTGGGTTATTAAGCGCGATGACGTTATAGATCATTCGCAGGTGCGGAAAAACAAAAAAACAAAATTTGCAAATGTTGAAGATGCTACAAAATATGTTATAAAGCGAACGGTTTATAATTTATATCAAGAAAATATTGTACCGACTTTAGAAATCGTTCAAGAGAAATTACGAGATTATCCTGATTATAATTATAAAAGCTTAGAAACTTTACGCGGTATACTATTAGAATGCGCTTTTAATTATAAGAAATTAGATAAACGAATGGATATAATGAAATCGCGGCATACAGCAGTACTCCGTGAAGAGTATTTAGATAAAATCAGGAAGTATCGTGAATTAAAAAGGCATATATAGTATACCTAGATGAGATTTGGTTTGACACACATGATACTGGGTAGATCAGTCTCAAAAGTGTAGTTTAAATGCGCCATGTTCGAGAGGAAAGCGTATAATAATTCATTATGGACAATGCTTTCTATCATTCGTGGATATTAAATAAAATTCCAAATTCTAGTTCAAAGAAGGCAGATATTTTAGAATTTATGAAAAATAGGAACATTAGTCCGGAAAAGGTAACGACAAAGAAAGAATTTTATTACTACTATTACTACTACTAAAGAAAGAATTACTACGAAATATAAAAGCGCTTAATTTAAAGAACCATTGGTGACAATATTTGTAATACACACGGACATACACGCATATGGAGACAATATTCCCACAGAGGAAAATTTGCCGCTAGGCGGTACCCTTTGTAGCAACTTATTTTAGGTATACTATAACATTTATTTGTTTAATCATTTAATCAATTGCTTAATAACTTTGTCTAGTCTATATACCACTAATTCAACATTAGAAAGTTAGCAAATAAAACGAAATGTTAGTTTAATTTGTCAGTCTGACAATATTTACTCAATAAAATATCACGAACTATAAAAAAACTATAAAAAAATATTATATAGAAACTAAATAGTTTACGTATGTAGTCAGTAATTTTGTGTTGTTTTGGTTTATTATTTAAAATTTCAGATAATCACCAAGGATGAACTGTACGTTTTCTTAACTTTTTACTTTTTTATTTTGGGTAATGCAATGAAAATGATACGTCTTACATACCCAACGTATCTTATTCTGAATTTTCTTCTTCAATTAGAAATGTTTGACCATTTCCCGAGAGCCTACAAAACTCATGGTAAATTCATAGCGAAAGAATGTGACCTGTTTTAGTAATTTACATGGGATTTTTAGTGAATAACACTCAGGCATGCACTCTGTCTTACTTTTTAAAAAAGTTTTCAGCTACTCTCTTATAACATTAATAATTCGTAAGCCGTCAATGTGGCTGCTCGCTTTGGAGTTTTCATTTCCCACTGAAAGTTAGGTTAAAAAGATGACTTGATCAAATTATTATCCGAGTATAAGCTTCGTTGTTTTTCAACATTTATATAAAATTAAGCTGAGGATCCAGTTAAACTATTATTAATTATAAGTAGTTGTTTCTAAATTTAACTAAATTAATAAATTATTAAAAAGGATTTTCAGTTAACCATAGGATTTCTATGTAATGTATAGAATGAAAGGAATTAATTGTAAATAATCAAGGAGAATTAAAAACAGCAGCCCACGGTATATTATTAACAAAATTTTGACTAATTTTTATCTATTATTGTACAAGACAAACAAGATTTGTTACCCCAATAAATTTTACCAATATTTTTAAGCACACTTCCAACTAAATGTCATTGTCCAGTCGCGACACGATTCCTCAGTTATCTAAAATCGCCATTTGTATGGAAAAAGAACAATCGAGTATGTGGGCCACCGCAGTTGTGAAAACATCAAACCCTCGCCCTTTAAAGGTGTTATTTGAAAACCATTACTCTTTCCGAAAACCATTAAATATTTAGAATTGTCACTATCGCACAGTCTAGGTCAGTATAGGTGGTATTTACTGAGAAATATTAACTTAGAGAGATCAATAGAAAGTTTGTGTCTATTCAATCAGATATTTAGGGAGTGAGAATTTATTGAAATCTAAACGCTTACAAATAGAAGGTATATACAGAGCGTTTTAAGATTCACAACTTAAGAAAAAAATGTATTGAAATTATTTAATTTCTATGCTTCAAATTTTATGGACAATAGTGATTTTATTTGGTTCGGGAAATGAAGTATTTCACGTCGCAATTCTTTGGTCCTGCATGGATTTACTTGAAATTTAAACACAAGGTAGGGAATAGCCCAAGGATAAAAATCAATAAGGAACCGAAGAGCGAAGTCTTAGGAATGCTTGACACCTCATCTGGGGGGTAAACATTTTTTATTACACTTTAACCACAGGAATTGTTTGAAAAAGTGATTCTAAGCAATTCTATTGTTCAAGTAATTCGTCATTGAATGTAGCAAGTTTTAGTCGAAAGTTTTATCAAAAAATGGTAGATTCTACTTAGATTTTTTTACGGTGAATATCTGGCGAGACATAGCTATTTAAAGCATTTGTATACGAACAAACACCACCTTTTTTGAGCACTTTAAACTCACCCCATTTAAAAACTAAGAGATCTTCTGGGATTTAATTTACAAATCCTTATAGCTCTTAACAAAACCTACAAAATAGTTTTTGAAAAAATAAAGGAAATACATTAAAAACACCGAAAAAAACGATTTTTTTGTCTTTTCGTCCAAGAATATATTCATTGAAAAAGTATTAGTTTTAAGTATAAAAAATGTATGTAACATTTTTTGCCTAGAAGCACTTTTTCAATCGATTCCTGTGGTTAAAATGTAATTAAAAAATATCCACTCCCGAGATGGGGTGCCAACCACTCCCAAGACTTTGGCGGACCTTGGTTCGATATATGTTTTGATCCTTGGGCTATTTTCTACCTTCTGTTAAAATTTCAAGTAAGTTAATTGATATTTGACCTTTTTTGAACTTCTTTTCCTGTACTTATTACTCTATTAATTTAAGTTGAAAGTAAAGCAACAAAATCTAATCAACCAGGCCCCAACGGACAATGGATTATACTTCAAAAGAAAACGTTATGGTGACCTACCAATTCGATACATAACACCGTTTCTGTCGCTTTGCAAATGAAAGGAAACAAAACTACTCGTAGACCGGTTTCGACACTATTTTCTCATCATCAGTACAGCAGGATGCAAAATAATTCTTTGCTTTTGCAAAACAATAGTTATCTTAAGTATCGACTTGGTCTGTCGCCATAACGTTTTCTATTGAAAGTATAGTATTTTTCACAGTAAATGGTATTGGCTTATTAAATGCAATAAACTACTCGATTTAATTTCATTGTGTAGATAATCATCAGGTAAAAGATGCAAATGTGCTATAGGGTGGAACTTAAGAAATTTGAATTTTGCACAATATAGGAGATATACAAGTAATTTATTTAAATGTTACAATTCTATTCTATATTTAGTTTAGAGTCGCTGTCGCTATCCTTGTCTAAATTAATTATAATTGGCGCAAAAAAAGTGATAAGTAAAAGTGAAAAGTAAGTTTGATAAAGAAAGGCAACACAGTTTATTCATAATAGAAAACAAACCAATCTGTAACCATAATTATTTTATATATTTTTGTTCTTTTTGTAAGAAGATTAATTCAAACTTTGAATATTGTCACAAATAAATTACAATGAAATATATTTTTAAAACATTAATTAAAATCAAGATAGCAAGATATCGTTACAATTTTTATTATATTCAAAGAAGCAAAATGAATATGTTTTATTTGTATGACTCCTATATATAGTGTTTGGGGAATTTTTTTCAGAAATTTTAAATGGCAAGTGGCCTACTGTAATCGGCTTAATACGATTACACCTATTTACAGATTATTCGATTATTGAGAGGGATTTTCCAAACAACCCAGTTTTCGTAGAAACATTATCGGGAATATTATTTTAAAAGAAAGTAGGTACATTAGTTCTTTGAGTACAGTTCTATAAAGTTGTATGGTTTTCATAATATTGTAAACAGTTGGAATATATTTAAAACATTTGTTGAATGTTAATTGTGCAAGTATCAAACAATGTCGATAAGCCAAGGACCATCTAAACGACCAAAAACAGGTCCATTATCTTTAAATGAAAAAACTCTGATATTGAATTGTTATATATCATTGAAAAACAAGGATCCAAGTGCAAGTGTTGATGATATTGTGGAATTAACGGCTGCTATGTTGTGTGTTGCTAAATCAACAATTTATAGATTACTAAAAGAAAGCAAGAATGGAACTCTTCAACCACCTAAAACTCCTTCAGGCCGAAAACCAATTGAGATCGATGAGTCATTAAAACAAAGACTAAGGCGTAAAGTCCATGGATTTTACTTACGAAAGGAAATTCCAACACTTGACAAAATTATGACATCAGTGCAAGAAGATACGGACTATACAAAATTCTCCAGAATGACATTATGCAAACCTATGAAAGATGTGTGTTTCAGATATACAAAACATAATAGAAAATCTCTCTTGATAGATAAACCGGAAATAGTTTTTTGGAGAAGAGACTATTTAAGAAGCATTCGACATGCCAGAGAACAAAATTTGAAAATCTTCTTCTTAGACGAAATATGGATAAATGCTGGATATACAGTTTCCAAATCTTGGCAAGATGAAAACATTAAAAGCGGAAGGCAGGCATTCGTGGAAGGTTTGTCGTTAGGTTTGCAGCCACTATCTGGAAAAGGAAAAAGACTTATCATTGCCCATGTTGGAAGTTCTGAAGGTTTTGTTGATGGTGGATTATTAACTTTTATTTCAAAACGCACGGGGGACTATCACGAAGATATGAATGGGGATGCCTTCGAGGAATGGTTTGTTCAAATGTTGGATCTGATTCCAAAAGGGGCTGTTATTGTTATGGACAACACAAGTTACCATTCACGGTTACGAGAAGCATTGCCAACAAGCCGTTGGCGTAAAGCAGAGCTTTTGGAGTGGCTTATTTCGAAGAATATTAAGTTTCCAAAAGATCCACTAAGGAACGAACTTTACAGAATTGCAAAAATGAACAAGAATAAATACAAAACCTACATTGTAGAAGAAATGGCTTCTTCTCGTGGTATATCAGTTCTTCGACTTCCTCCTTATCATTGTGAACTTAATCCCATAGAATTAATATGGGCTCAGGTAAAGGGGGAAGTTGGAAAAAAAATACTACTTTTAAAATAAACGATGTTGTGAAATTGTCCAATAATTATTTCTTTTCATTTTTTATTATATTATAATTTAAAACGTATTTTTTCCCAAAATACACACCACTGCATTGCGTTATTGCTTATCTGCTAATCCTTTAACAATGAAGAAACTCTAAACTTTGCTACAATTGAAACAAATAGGGGTCGATCTACCTGGTTTTTAGATTTACGGAAGAAATGTAATTTAAAGCAAGAGATTTATCAAAAATTTCATGGTGCTCCCTGTAAAGGTTTTGCATACTTAATAAGGGTTTATTACTCCTCGTACTTTTTGTACATACTATAGAAAACGGTCAAGCCTGGTTGAAAACGATTTTTGGTTTCCATACCTGAGAGGGTGCGATTAGTTTTTTATTTTTCAATTTTTCATTATCCACTGCCTCGTATACTGAAATTTATTTTCATTACTTCGTTGTTTTAGAACAAAACCTAAATTTGAAAAAATATATTTTTAGTGAAGAGCGGACTGTTCATGATTAAACTTAATAAGAGGGTGTAGCAATTTTAATGGAAGATTACGAAAAGATGAATTGAAGAAGATAATCAGCTTTAAAATAATAAATAAAATAAATATGAAAAATATATAAATATGCGTTTTATCTGAGATGTTCATAAATAAAAATACATTGATAAAGGCAAATGTCGTTAGAGCCATATAATATTATGGCATTAACATATTTTGATTTTCCTTAATTAAAAAAGAAAAATTAAAATAAAGAATTATCATAAGAAAACAGAATTGCACTATTCCACAGTCCAACATTGGATCATTCCAGAGGACCTGACAATTTAATGCTCCAGCTTTTCAAGAGGATCTAGAAACTGGATGCGGATATAAGATCTCGATTTAAAAAAATTGTTTGTACAGAAATTATACAACATATATGACACATTGAAATTTTCTGGCAAAAAATTAAATATATTAATTTATTTTGTTTACTAAGAATAATAAATAAAAATAAATTCGTGGAACTTAACTTTCACGTCTAATTAAAATCTTTTAAATTACAATGACAGCTGTTTTGCTGGAGGTTAAGTTCAAACGAATAGTGGAGTTCCATAGGGTAAGGTTTAGGATAATAAATTTTTTTTTTACTTGATTTCTTGATAGAATGTTGACATTCAAAAAAAAAATGCTCGCTATATTTTAAAAGAGCGACAATATGCATACAGATACAAATTCGAGATAAATAATTACAGTAAATCAAATAAATTTTTCATTATATCAACAAAAGCGATTAATACTATGAGCAAATGGCATATCTACAGCATGTAATGAAATAAATGCATATTTATGTGCATTTACATAAAGCCACGCAACTGATGTTAGGTTAGTTTTTTAGTACAGATGGAACGTTGATTTATAAATGTCAGAACCGTATTTGAATTAAAAAAAAAACGCTAGTCGTCGACCTAGAAATAATCTTATCACAGAAGTAATAAATAAAATTCTCACAAATAGTAGAAAAAGATACCGGATTACCAGTTGGTTGGTTACACATTTTTAATTGCTTATTTATACGACATAAAATCGCAATATCGATAAACAGGATATTGTTTTAAACCTTCTTGTTGTTGGACACACTCTAAATGTATTAGTTTTAATTTTATGTTAGTGAGTTAAGGTGCAGAATGTTATAAAGTTAACTAATATTGAGAAGGTTTATACAATTTACAAATATGTCCAAAAGTTTGGAATTATGGAATATTTCATCTTTTTAGTAATTTTTATAATTAATTTTTTTGATATAATTAAACATCATTTTGCTACAACTCTAACCAATACTAAATAAATCTCGAAGTCCGATAAACGTACAAAAAAAAATGATTTATTCTTTTGAGGTGAAAAATGTACAATGTATTACAATTTTTTTTTAAATAATTTGATAAGCAAAAAAAGGTTTTTAAATAAAATTAATAATCAGCATTTCCTCCATGGTCGAGCTGGGCTTGCGGAATTCTCTCCCATTCTTCATGAGCAGCATCTTTCAGTTCTCGTAGAGTAATTGGGGGGTTTCGCTTCTTAATGCTTGTTTTAAGAATATCCCAGGCATGTTCAATGACGTTTATGTCAGGGGAATTTGATGGCCATAAACACAAATTCATCACCCACCGCCCACCGAAATAGACGCACAACAGGATTTAAAACTTCCCCGATGAACACAGCACCAGTGATTCTTCTCTCCAAAACCAGGAGAGGCGTCCGTGTATCCCTCATAATAACACACCAAACCATAATACTACCACCTTTAAATGGAACATGTGGTTGGGCTGTTTCTAATCGGGCTTATCGTTCTGGGGCCCTCCAAACTAACGTTCTTCGCGAATCAGACCATCACGTAATTCCAGTTAGGACTATGGTGTAACATTTCTTGAGCCAATTGCAACCTTACAATTTTTTGTTGATAGGTTAGTTGGGGAACACGTAGAGGTCTTCTGCGATACAAATTTACCTCCTTTAATCCTCGTGTAATTGTTTGCCTTGAGATATTCAGTCCTTCAAGTCTTGTGCTGCTGTTGTACATCGACTTCTGCCACTTCTGGGACGATCCTTCACATCATTTGTGTCTTTTTTTTTTAATTTTTGATACAGCACCCTAAGTAAAACCAACAATATTCGCGATATCCCTTTTGACTAAAGCCCTGTTGTAACAAAGCAATTAATCTAGACCTATTAAAATATATCTTGTCTCTGGGCATTTTTAAACAGCTCAAATGTAATTTAAACAAGAATTGGAATAATGTGAAAGCATCCAAATCAATTAAATATAAATTAATACAAAAAAGAATTTAATATTATTTTATTTAAAAACGCTTTACAATAAATATTAACAAGAGTTTTTAAAAAAGCATAGTCGTAGATTTATTATTTCTAAATATTCCGAACTTTTGGAAATATGTGTATTTTAGAAAATATTTTTTGACAAAATACTTGTTTGGCTTATTTATTTTCTTTGTTACCCGAGCATCCTTTTAGCATAAAAAATTTTACATAAATATGATATTAAATAATTCACATGATACCAGAGAAAACCTTAACAAGGTTTTCTCTATAATACTTCCAATAAAGTTGATCATTTGGATCAACATAAAAATTAACATATATAGCTGGTTGACTCGAATCACATTAAAAAATATATTTCTACACTAAACGTTTAATAATTAACTAAAGTAATAAAAACTTATTAAAAACAGTAAACAACTAAAAGTTTGAATTAAACTTTCACTATTTATTCCTAAAATACGTTTTTAAATGCAATGACAGCCGTTTCGCTAGAATTAGCATCGTCATTGCATTTAAAAACGTATTTTGCGAATAAATAGTGAAAGTTTAATTCAACCTTTTATTTGTTTAATGTTCTTAATAAGATGGACTTTCACATAGTAAGGGTTAGTACAAAAAGTTTAATAAAAACTTGATAACCTTTGTTCCAAGTTGTCCTCTGCTTACACAAAATATTCGTAGGGCACTTCCTGTAAACTAAACATGATGTAAATTAAATGCCAAATGAAATTCTGAGTGCCCTAGAGATTAAGATTCCACTCCTTGATTCCTTGTTAAGGTCGTCGCCGTCAAACTTTGAAGTTCCTGTTGCACAAAGCTCATTGTTAAAATTTCCTAAAACGAAAGAGGTGCCTTGAATTATGATACAATAGGGTAAGTGCTGAATATCAAAGATTATATGGTCATGGATCTATGTAGTAAAAGAGCTGGTTTCGCGAAACAGCTGTAATTGTGATTTTAAACTTTAAACTTGGAAGTTGAGTTAAAACGATGAGTTTTTTATTATTCATATAAAAATAAATCTAAAATTAAATTTATTGTACCAACCCTTACTATGTCGAAGTTCATTTTACTAATAACTTTTTAACATAACTTCCACTTTTATTATTTAAAAAATTGCTTTTTAAAAACTCACTGTATGAGTGACGTATTTTTAAAAAGTAATTTTTCAAACAAAAGTGACAGGTTCGTTAAAAAGTTTAGTTTTTTTAATGTTGTTAGCACTATAAAATTGCCTATAAATATTAAATGGTACAGTTAATAAAGTAATACACTTTGAAATTGCTGTTAAATGTCTTGATTTTGGTTCCGTGGCCCAGTTGTGTTGGTTTTCAAATGTTTTTTAACATATCAAATGTTTGCTCCACTTTTTTATTATGTTTTGTACATCTGCCTTTTCTTGTTCTCTTTCTGTCTAGAATTTTTCTTTTGTGTTCAAAACGAATCTAATTTCTTTGTATTTATCTGAAAATATATTTTTCCTGTTTCTTCTGCATAGTCTGTCAGCTAATTTTTTATTTCATTATTTGGTTTATTCTATTATGTGATTTTATATATTTTATTAGCAGGTTCTATGTTGAGTTAATTAGTCTATCAAATATATTTTAATGAAATTTATTGTAACTACTGACTCTTTGAGAAATTCCATCGTATAAGAAACATAAAGAACTTTCACTATTTGTTCAAACATTAGTTTTTCTTAGTCAACGACATATATTACGTCAATTTATGACAAAATGTCTTATGAACTAAAATATAGGTATCTATTGTCAAATATGCTAGTTTAAAAGGACTGGATTGTCTCTGAATCTCTACTATTCAAATAGAAAAGCTATACAGTACCATACACAATGACAGTGCTAAAATACATTCCCAGTTTAATCAGATTTTGATGAAAACCTTCGTCATTGTGTGGTGGTTTCCCTTTTCCAATATGTCAAGAATTTCAGTATTTGATTCGAAGCAGAGTGACTGTGATTATTACTATAAAGGGTTAAGATGTTTGGTTTACCGCATACATCAGTCAGGATTGAAACAATTATTCAGAAAGAAAATGCGTTTTAGTTTCCAAAAAATATAATAAATCAGTTTTGGAATCAAATTTCCACGGTTTATTAGAAAAATAAACATTTGTATCTCAATAGCAGCTGTTTTAAGCCATTTAACTCATCGGCAGCTTAACGGATAGTCATTAAGAACACTGTTAATTGTTTAATGTTCTAAATATTATAGATTTCCACAAAGTAAGGGATGGTACAACAAATTTTGAATAGAAGTGGCCATTTGTTTTAAAACATAGCTGTTAAATTTATTGTACTAACCCTTACTTTTTGGAATTCCATCTTAGGTTAGGTTCAATGTGAGTGAGGAGCTCAACCACTCCTCCACTGCGACCACCGTTGGGTCAATTGTGGTTTACCCCTAAGGTTATAAATCGCTATACAAGCCAATTCTCCTTGGGAAGTCAATAGTTTTCTGCGGCGAGACCTGTTTAAAGTCGTTAGGCTCCAATTTTGGGAAACCAAAAATTTTCCAGGGCGGAGCAAAACATAATATGTGTTCTGCAGTCTCGTCGTCCACACTGCAGAAGCGGAAGTTTGAAGTTTGACTCAGACCTATTTTCTTCAGGTGGTATCTTAGACGACAGTGTCCCGTAAGCAGTCCTATAAGAATGCGTAGGTCTTTCCTATCCCACTCCAGAATCTGGGATATCATTCCAGTACATGAGGATTTTGCTAATATGTTTGGCAGTACTTTTGGTTATGCCAAAGAATGGTTCAGGTCCTATAAATCTAGACTCTGTTCCTTTTTTTGGCAAGAGCGTCGGCTTTTTCGTTACCCACCACTCCGCTATGTCCTGGTGCCCAGAGCAAAGTTACCCTGTTGTTGGACACAAGACGTTCTAAGGATTTAATACAGTTCCATACCAGCTTAATCCGGTTGGAGCTCAGTGCCTTAAGAGCTGTGTTACGAGTCCAAACTGTAAAGTTACTAAAAATAAGCTTATACCTTGAGTTTTATATGATTATTAAACATATTTTTGATATAAATGGAATTGCATATTTATTATCATTATAATCAAACTTATTTAATGTATAATACATTTACCATTTATTTATTAAATAATCCAAACACAAATTGCTAATAATTCATTCCTTTTATCGAAAACAAGAATATCTTTATTGACACTATTATTGTTTAGTTGCTTGATATTTTAGTCTTCATAACCTTTTTCCTGTACCATTACCTAATACAAATTATTGTATTAAAACATAAACAAACTTCTTTTATGGATTTAAAGTCAAAGAACGATTTTAAAAGTCATAAGTCTAAAAAGGTATTGGCATCTCAACATACCAACCAACTTCCTCTATAACTAGATTCAAAATTATTGTTCCATCAATTTGAAAGCTAATTGACTTTTTTAAAAACCTTTTTCTTTTTTGGATACTTTCATTTTTGGAAATAGCCACGTTGTGGACTCCGCTTTTTGCGCATTTTCTAACGAAATTTTCATTTGTAGAAAGATTATTTCTATTTGTTAAGTAACAAAAATCACCTTTGTGGATTGATTCTTCCTACGAATGTGGAAAGAAAGAAATTAGAAAATCTATTTTCATAACCATTTATTGGTTCCACTTTAAGAGTGGTAAGCTTTACATTATTATTAATTTCAGTTTTATTCGATATTAACTACTTACCTTTATCCTAATTCGCTGTTTATCTTTTAGGAACAAAGAACAGATTATCGTTCTTTCTTTTTTTTAACTCCTTCAGCTGAGACGTACCCACTAGCTTACCACTTTGGACTTTTTCGCCATCACTAGACCACCTCATTGGCAATATCTAACATCGTAGACGACCTCATTCGCTACTGCCGTATGTGCATTGGAAATCTTAGTTTTATCCATATTTAATAGACAACTACATCTCAAGGAGCTCACCCCCATCGGAATTTACCTAGAAACCAGAAGATATGTCTAAACTTATTAATTGTTCTTTACTGTATTAACAATCAGATTATCACATAAATTTCACTTTACATTTACAAGCGTTTAATGAAAATAATACAAATTACAAACTAGTGCTTACCGGAAAATTGTAAATATAAATACATATTTATATCTTCCTCTCACTGGGAACGCTATAACATCAGCTAAATTATCAGTTATATTTGAGAACTATTCTAAATTTGAGTGTTTTGTATTTATTAACCTCTCTAATTATTATAAATACAAAAGGAACAACAGTACATATTTGTGATTTTGTTAAAAGAGAACCTTTGAACTCATCCGGAGAACTTACTCCTTGTCCAACCCCTAATAGGAAGAAGGCAAACTTACAGCTGCCTGGCTATCTGATACAATATTTATGTTTTTGTTGATGGTGATTTATCAGCTCTCTTGCACACAATTCATTGGCGAAAACCTCTGCCTGAAAGATGGTAGCATATGTACCGAGGTTTACTTCGATTTGAACCCGCGGTTTGCTACCATACACTCATGCTCCAACTCCTTCTGGAGTTTTGGTGCCTTCAGTGTATAGAACGTAGTCAGTGCCAGAGAAAGAGATGATCCCCTTTCCCCATTCGTCTCTCTTCGGAAAGAGGAATTTAAAGAACTGTTCTACGTGCATCCGGGTAACTGGGATATCTGAGACCATCCCAGGCGTCTGGTAATCTTTGATTTCACGCATCAGGCCCGAGTGGTCCCAGAGCCTCTTCCCTTTTACTTGACTATCCACCGACAGAAGCCTATAGGACACCATCCTGGCCTCCTTCTCCAATAGTAAATGGAGTGGGGTTAGATCCATTGCTGCTGTCGGGGTAGTGGACATTGCCCCCGTAATGTCGCTGAAGTCCAGACAAACTTGGAGAATTCCATCTTACTAAGAATAATAAAAAATCTCCGTTTTAACAAAACTTTCACTATTTATTTAAAAATTGCTTTTTTAAACTCAATGTCAGCCGTTTCACTAGAATTAGCATCGTCAGAATGACATATTAAAGTTACATTCTGTTTGTAGCTAGTTACCTGATGTTGATTAGGTAGTATTAAGGCTAGACCAAGTATGGAAGTAATAAAACATAACAATATTAAAGCCTAGATGTTATTAGCCCTAAGGGATTATCCTGGATGTATTTCCCTCTAAGATCAGTATAACACTGTGCAATGATAAAGAAAAACCAAAAAAACTATATCCTGCTGATCTTTACAATAACTTAATATATTTGTGTTACAATAACGTCTTATCTATGTATAAAATGAATACTTAATCAAAGCAAACAGTTTAATAGTGGAGAACTTCCAAGACTTATTTGTTCATTAATAACTTTAAATTGTGGATCTGCTAGATGTCTTTTTATTTCAAGTTCTTCAAGGAAATCTAAATTTTTTTTTATCACAAGTGTGTTTTATTTGGATGTAATCGGTGTGTAAGAGTGAGGTTGGATATTCAAGTAGGTGTTTCGCATAATTTGACTTATCTGGTTGTTTTAATCTATATGCTCTTAAATATTTATTAAACCTCACTTCAATATTTCTTAATACCAAGATATAAGAAGGCCAATAATTATTGATGTAATAAGGCATAACATTATTAAAGCCTCTATATTGTTAGCCCTATCGGATTATCAATAATAGTAATACCACTAGTGATCGAATTTCCGCAATAAGTCTGTCGATTTACTCCTAAACGAAACTTAGTGGTTTGAAAGCATCATGAGTTCGTACCACGAGTGGTGTTTTCGTTAAGCAACTTGGTCGAGTTTGGAACTAAAAGACAAATTTCATCACTAGTTGTATTTTGTGGACTATATGACGAACAAAGTGATTGGTCAATATAGTTATTAATTTTTCTTAAATCAATGAACCAATCTTATCAGCTTCTAATATTTTTATATCAAAATATACTTTGCTAGAACATTCACTATACTTAAACTCACTTACTGTGTTTTATCTAAGTTAGATTACATTGTTTTAGATCGTGTTAGTCACCTGCACCTTAATCTACGAAGATCTTTTGTGCCTACCCTAATCCACAAAAACTCTAGCACGCCAATACTTTTGGCGAACTTAAACAGCTTTCAAGAGGGCAGAAACAACAGTTTCCAGTTTCTGATTCGACCATTACTTTGTGGTGATACGTCCAAGGGCAGTTTTCAGTGAGAAGACCTACGGTCACTTTTATATCTTTTTTGCCCATTTAGAATTTTGCTCTTTCAGGTGATATATTCTACAAACCTTTTAACTTGCCTTACTCCTCGCGTATTCACATAGTCCATACTTTCACTGGAAGGGAGATTCTTTTTTGTGTGGTTTTTGTGAAACCACAAATTTGCTCTGGACCAAGGAAAGGTGTAGTAGCCCCTTCTTTTGCGGATCTAACAGTTTCCTCCTAACCTATTATCCCTCTATGACCTGGCACCCACATCAAGGTGACCTTGTTGTTTCTTGCCAGTTTCTTAAGGGGTTTTTCACATTCTCAGCAAGCTTTGACTCATAAGTAAAGGAACTAAGCACATTTAAAGCTGCTTAACTGTCTGTAAGAATATAGATGTTTGCCCTTAGAGTAGCTCTACGGAGACACTCCTGGATATGGATGGGTCGTCTTTGACACTGTATCTGTATCTGTATACCACACCAGTGAGCTCTTCCTCTTCCAGCTCTGATTCGACTTTTTTAACCGTAAAGCGGTTTCTAACTACTTTAAATGGCGTCTCAAAGTCAAAACTAACTGGCATGGTATCTAATGGGTGATTTAAGGATGCAAGTGGAATTTTCAACCCATATTATAGTAAGGCTGGAAAAATTTCGTCCTTACCCGGCGACTTAAAAGGTTTGAAGCTCTTAATTTCCTGTTCACCCTGTTGCGTCTATTTCGAGACTCTTTTAGTTGAGATCTTGGTTGATTATTATTTGATTTTGACTGATATCCAGGAGAGTGTGTCTGTAGTAGCACTTTAGGTTTTCCTACTTGTTCTTCAGTATATTCTCCGTTTGACTTTTTAAGTCAGCCGAACCCGTTAATGTGATCTTTTGCCAGTAAATTTTGTAAAAGCTGTGCTGAAGCTATTTACGTTATTCCTTCGCACAATTGCCTTCAAGGTTTGTTTATAGCCCTTTTATGTTCCTATACTTTTAGCTCTGTTGAATAGCTATCTCTTCCTAAGAGTTTGGCTAGCTCTTTTGGTTGTCTGGCAGCTTATTCCAAATGCCTTAGTTATAATAATAATAATAACAAAATAATAATAATAAGATAAAAACAATACAAGAAATCAATTTCTATAAGCTTTATTGTCGAAATTTTTTTTTAAATATGTGGACAAAGCTGTTTAAAAAAAAAGCAAATCACATAGAACAAAACATACTAAAACAGTAATACAAGAGTATCTACAAGTAAATAAAACATAAAACATACAAACAAATAAAACTTTACAATATAAAACATTGGGAAAGGTCAGTTAAAAAAAATAAACATACCTACATTATACAATGAGAATGATAAATAATAAGTAATATAAAAAATTAAAATTTAAAATGTTAATTTAGTCAGAGTAACAACTAAAAAAAACAACAAAATACATAAATATCACAAATTAACCTTCCAGTGCGTGAGATGGTCCCAAATAATCTATGTAAAAAAGTCGTCAACTGAATACAAAGCTCTCTCTACCAAGTATAATTTTAAAGCGTTACGAAATGCGGTTATTGATGAAATGGACTTTATTTCCAAGGGTAGATTGTTGTGCATTTTCTTAGCGTTAAAAAAAATAGAGCTTTTAAATAGTTCCGTGCGAGGTTTTGGTAAATAAAGGTCATACTCTGCACTTCTAAGAGGGTAGTTATGAGATGGTCTGTCTGAGACTTCAGGTAAATGTTTCCGAATTAAGGAAATGGATTCAAAGATAAATAGGGATGGAAGTGTTGATATTTTATGTTTTTTAAAGAATTCCCTACAGTAAGTTTTACTGCTTAGTTTCAGCGTATACCGAACAGCTCTCTTTTGCAATTTAAAAATACGTTCAAATTGAGTCACACAACATGTACCCCAAAAATGAAGTGCATATCTGCATATCGGAAATGTGACTCGAAGAGGGCAAAATAGACTGTTTCGGAAGCTGACAGGTGAAGCTCCCTAGATATTGTTCTCAGCGCGTAACAAGAAGAGCTTGGTTTTTTTGACAAAGCGTCAATGTGTACATCCCATTTTAGAGAGCTGTCAACGACTAGTCCCAAAAATCTCACAGAGTCAACGACCTCTATAGTGGAATATTCAACATAATAAGTTGAATTGCAGATGTGTATGGTAAAACTTTCGTCTTAGAAACGTTCAAACACATATGGTTAGAATCACACCATGATTTGATGATGGTTAAGTCATGTGAAACGATTCTATGAAGTTCGTTGATATCCGGGTGACTCCAAGAAAAGCTAGTGTCGTCTGCGAATAAACAAATTTTTCCGCCGATGCTCAAGTCAGCAATATCATTGATAAATAGCAAAAACAATATAGGACCCAATACCGAACCTTGTGGAACCCCATATGAAGACCTTAATTCATCAACTCGTACAAGCTGCAGTCTATCACTAAGAAAGGACTCGAACCACCTGATCGAGGTGCCTCTAAATCCATAGTACTGCAATTTTTTAAGTAGTATTTTATGATCCACGCAATCGAAAGCTTTTGAGAAATCACAAAATATTGTAGCTGTAGTGTTGATTGTTTAAGCTGGAGTAGACATTATTAAAAAGAGAAAATATTGCATCATTTGTGCATTTACCACTTAAAAATCCAAATTGATTTTTGGCTAGAATATTGTATTTACCCAAAAATGAAAGAATCCTTTTTTACCAACCTTTCAATGATCTTGGATAACGTAGGAAGAAGCGCGATTGGGCGATAGTAAGAAACTTGATCTATATCACCTCCTTTATGCAAAGGAATGATTATGGCTGTCTTAAGGCAAGTAGGAAAAATACCAATTTGGAACGATTTGGAACGTCCGGCAGATTTGCGAACATTTTGAGGGTAAGCCCATCTACTCCAGATGCGGATTTGTTTTTAATGTCTCGAAGCTCTTCTGTTACCACAGGTGAAAAAAGTAACTGTTGAAGTTCTCATTAACATTCAGTAAATAGGAAAGGGAATCAATAGTGGAAGTTATAGAATTAGTTAAGTTTTTGGCAACATTTATGAAGTAATTATTTAGGCTCTCAGGTGAAGTAGGAATAGTGCTGGGCGAAGAAACTTTTTCTTAAATCATTAACTATGGACCATGTTTCCTTAGTAATATTTTTGGATCCACTCAGTCTCCTATTAGTAGATGCCCTTTGCAGCTTTTATAGTCTTATAATAAACTTTTTTATACATTTTCACGTATTCATAAAGAAATATACTGTCAGTAAATTTTTTTATGTAAGGGAGACAACGAATATTTTTTGAGGATGTATGTATGTATATAACATTTTAAAATTTTGTGTTCTGTCTATTTTCAAAAATTGTTATAATCACTGTATTATTTTACTTTTTAAAAAGCTTATAATTTAAGTTAGTAAGAACTTCGTCTTCTTTATGGAATAAATTCTAAATACAATTCTTAAACAATTCCCCATTCCATCTAAATTTCCCACCTTATATTGCTAAACAGAGAGATAGGATCTGTTAACTATAGGTAAGCTATTAATTTTTAACAAAATATCAAGATGAACATCTCGATATAAAGTTAAACTACCAATAATTCAAAATCAAAATATACCATCATACAAACGGTTTAATATAATTTATGAAACTTTCTATAACGATTTATTTCTCACTTATTCTGTATTTCCACTTTAGAAACATTGAATCACGAATTTGCTACTTCAAGCAGGAATTGATTTATTTATTTGATATTGTATATCTTTTCACGAAGTATGGGTATACTTACATAAACAACGTTTTAAAAACATTTTCTCTTGAATCATTAATAAATCTAAGTTGTTTGAATTTTAAGTTGTTTTATTTATGAGCACCTACATTTTGCATAATGAAATTGTTATTGTAGTTTATTGAACCATTAAGTATAATTAATATTATTCTACCCGATACAGCTTTTTGTATAAACCAAAATGGCGAAAAGAAAAGGTGCTAAAAGCCAGGAAATGTGCTAAAAACTGACGATGATAATATGTATCGGAAGCGTCATTAAACTTAAAAGTAGTATTTTTTAAATAATTCGTAAAAGTTTGGTTTAAAAGTTTTTTTTTCGCACGATTGATCATTTTTTACTGTTTACCGTGACAGATTTTACGTCAGTAGGTGACATTTACTAGCAACTCGACGGTAAGCAATCCAACTCGTAATTCACTTACCGTCGAGTTAAAAAATCTCTAAATTTTATTTTATTTTTTTAAAGAATAAAGAAAACTAATGAATTATTTTCTAATAATGAAACTTATGGTACAATTTGTTAAATTATTTAATGAAATCCCACTTGTTTGGGCTGTGGTTTCACTTTTAACAGAAACTCCTGCAGAATCGCATACATTAGTAGTATTATTAGTATTGCACACTATTTTTTCGACAAAGTCTATTTTATTTTGAAGAGTATCTTCTACATAGCTTTCTGCCACTGTCGATGAACGCCAACCTCCATGACGCTTTAATCCAAGGACATCAACACCTTTATTAGCCAGTTGATGTCCTCCTCAACGAATGGCCAGTATAGTTCTCGGGATTAGGCAAATTTAAAAATTTGGCAATTTGAGAACGCCAGCCCCCGATTGTCCCTTTCCCTATTACTTGAGCACAACATTTTCCTTGTAATGGACGATGTTTTATATAGTCGGTGCAAAACAAAATTTGATACACGTCATCATAATTTTACGTCGACACGTATAGACAGTGGTGCCGAATTTTTACAAGTTTAAGATTTAAAGATTTAAAGATCGATTCGAATAAAACTATCCAAAACAACTTATTTGAAGTGACATCAAACAAAGTACCCACATAATTTTTATATTTTTTTTTCCTTTTGGGTATATGGAAAAAGTATAATAATATTTGCTTTTATTCGCTATAATTAGATTCATCACTACTAATTTCAGTTTTTTCATTGGGATTTATGATTATAGGTGCAATTACTAGTGTATCCAACAATCTCTCTCTATCAAACCATTTAAAATTTTCCTCTTCAGTATGATGGATAGTTTTTTTTTCCAAATTTCTGGTGTAATCGTTTCAAGAGCTTCACACCACATATTTAAACAGACTTTTTCAATGGTTCCGTCTCTGCCATTGTGTCTGTTATAATATTGTTTTGATGTACCCCATATCAGTTCTATGGGATTGAAAATACAATGATATGGGGGTAAACGTAGCACTTTGTGTCCATATTGCTCGGCTAAATGGTCAGCCATATATATGACTGGTGGTTTATTTCTTAAAATTAAATGATTATTTCAAGGAAATTTTCGAAGTTTCTTAAAATTCAAATTATTACTTTCATTTCTTACCTATTAACAATGTTCAGAAGTTCAACTTTTAGCATATTTTCTGTGAAATCAAGGTTTTGACTACAACAACAATTCTTTAATTTGTGGTTTGTTCCAACTTGTATTAGGTGTTTTATGAAGTAAAACACTGTGATATGGAGCATTGTCCATAACAATTATGCTGGGTTCTGTGAGATTAATTAACAGCTGGTTCTCAAACCACTTCAAAAAATTATCCCGACTCATTTCACCATGGTAATCGCTTAATTTGGTTTTTGAGGAAAATATTCCTTTCGCACCGTCAATAAACCCATTTTCATTCCCAGCGTGGAGTATGATATATCTACGAAAAATAAAACTTATTGTTGAACAGAAACATTTAAAATTGCCATGTAAGTAGGTACAGAGAGATATATATTATTAATTATACAAAAGTAACCGGAGAGTTTACCTTTTACCATCAACTTTAGTCGTTTTGACACTCCTTTTATCATTATTTTGCCATGAACGGTTTATGCTACAATGTTGACATATCCATGTTTTATCAATAAAAACAAATTTATACAGACCCGCTTCTTTTTCTTTAATGTAGTTCCTTAAAAATCTAACCCGTTTTACAGCAATATCAGGAAGCTTCATGAGCCCCCATCTTGGTTCATCTTTTTTCCATTTGAACCCAATTTCCTTTAATAAATTTAATAAGGACCTTCGACAAACTTCAAATAAGTGCCTTACTTTAAATTCAGTAAGTAAAGAATTTAAAGTTACATCCTCTCCTGAAAACAAAAAATAATATTATTTTTTCTGGTCTAACAATTAAAAAGAATTTAAATAGTTGTGTTTTGAGGAAAAAGGCTTACTTTTTTCATACATATTGCAGATTACATTTCGAATTTCACTTGTATTTAACACATCGGTATTAGTTACTCTTTTTTTATACCGAAGTTTCTTTGGAGGCGACTTTAATATTCCATAGTCTTTTACAGTTTTTGAAATACTGGAAACTATAGCCATACTGTTGTGTTCTGAAATCGAATAATTGTAAGGTACCTCGTGAAAAATTACGTTGTAGTGCCTGTTCAAAAACAGGTCACGTCCGAAAGGTTTGTTTGTCCTATCTGATGAAGAGACAAGTAGATTCTCAAGTCAAAAATGTGGAAGTGGATCCTGAAGACGTAGCTGAATCAAACTTCTTAGATGACCTTGTAGGTGTTAATAAAATATATGATATTTTCTCGTCTAATCTGGAACTTTCGACCAACGATGCCGCAAAATTCTTCACATCGGTACGTTTGAATTTGGAATATGATCAAAAATTTGAAGTTGATTCAGGATCGGCATTCACCTTACTTCCGCTTCGTGATTTTGAAAAATTGAATTTCAAAGGTGACGTTAAACAGACTGATGTACGGTTTCGTTCATACACACATGGTATTTTTAAACCGCTTGGTTGTGCTGTTATTCCTGTCAAATATGAGGGCCACACGTCAAATGAATTATTATTCGTGGTACCTGACCATCTCACTCCGATCTTAGGCCGAGTATGGATACGTCGACTAAATATTGATCTTAAACGTCTAGATATGTCAAATGAAAATAATGCATCTGTCAAATCTGTCAATTCCTTGGAAATGACCCCTGAGTCAATTATGGAAGAATTTGCCGACATTTTCCAACAAAAAGTGGGATGTATTCCGAACTTTAAGTGCTCATTGAAACTGAAGAACAATGCCAGGCCAGTATTCTTGAAAGCCAGAGATATTCCCTTTGCACTTCGCGATGCAGTCGATAAAGAATTAGACGAATTAATTGCAAACGATATAATATATCAAGTGAATCATTCAGATTGGGGTTCACCATTGGTGCCAATTCCAAAAGCAAATGGCAAGGTCCGCTTAGCAGTAGATTATAAAGTCGCTGTCAACAAACAGCTCCACGATGCACACTTTCCTATTCCACGAATCGATGAAGTTGTTAATAACCTTCGAGATGCCAGTGTGTTTTGTACACTCGACATGTACAAAGCCTACCTCCACGTTCAAGTCGACAAAGAAAGTCAAATGATTCAGGCAATGTCAACACACCGAGGAGTCTTCGCCATGAAACGCCTGAGCTTCGGAATAAAGCCTGCACCATCTGAATTCCATCGAATTCTACATCAAATACTGTCCGGATTGGAAGGTGCTACAGCATATTTCGACGATGTCATCATCTACGGGTCAAATAAAAAAGAGTGTTTGTCAAATTTAATAAACTGTCTAAATCGCTTACGCCAATATGATCTGCATCTCAACCGTGAAAAATGTAAATTTTTCAAGACGTCAATTACATACCTTGGATACGTCATCGAGCACAACCGCATCAAGAAATGTCCTGAGAAAGTTCGCGCAATTATAGATGCTCCACCACCACGTGATACTGCAGACGTACGAAGATTTTTGGGAATTGCCACTTACTACGCCAAGTTCATTCCAAATTTGTCATCCCTGACGTTTCCTCTAAGGTGTCTGCTCCGCAAAAATACAAAGTTCAAATGGTCAAAATCGTGTCAAAAATCGTTCCTTCGATTGAAGAAGGAAATTGCCAGCGATCGTGTTTTAATACCGTTCAACCCAGATTTGCCAGTTATACTTACCTGTGATGCCAGCCCTATGGGAGTAGGTGCTGTCTTGTCACATATCGTAAATGGAGAGGAACGACCAGTAGCTTTTGCCTCGAGATCACTGACAGTAGCCGAAGGAAATTATAGTCAATTGGACCGCGAAGCTTTAGCAATCATATACGGAGTAAATAAATTTTACATGTTTCTATTTGCAAGAAAATTCACTCTAGTAACAGATAACAGCCCTTTAAGTCGAATATTTCACCAGGATGCTAAATTGCCAGTTCTTTCTGCTTCAAGACTTCTACGTTATGCCACAATTCTTAGTGGATTTGATTATGTCATCAAACACAAAAAAGCAGAAGAAAATGTTCATGTAGATTATTTTTCGCGAGCTCCATTACAGTCAAAATTACCTGCTTTGAATGAAGATGACATCATTCAACAGCAATGTATCAATCAGATATCAACTGACGTGTTATCAGCCAAAACCATCGCTGCTGCTACATTTGCAAGATAGTAAGCTATCAAAGTTAGTTCAACAATTGAAGAACGGAGAAAATCAAGAGGAGCAATACTCACTACAGGAAGGCGTAATATTCAAAGGAAATCGAGTCATGATTCCTGACGCCCTTCAAGCTTCAGTATTGTCAGAACTACATTCTACACACGTCAAGACGTCCAAAATGAAAAGCTTGTCTCGAAGATATTGCTATTGGAAAAATATTGACCGTGACATCGAATCTTTCGTGAGAAGTTGTGAAGCTTGCGCTTCAACTGCGTGTGCCCCACCTGCTGCACCTTTACATCCGTGGGAAGAGCCAAAATTAAATTTCCAACGTGTCCATATCGATTACGCAGGCCCGAAAGATGGTTATTACATTTTCATTCTGATTGACGCTAAATCAAAGTGGCCGGAGATAAGATTGTCACAAGCTGCTCCGACGTCAGGTTCTACAATAGAATTTCTCAAAGACATCTTCAGTGTCCATGGATTGCCAGAAATAATTGTGTCCGACAATGCCACAATTTTTACTAGTTCCGAATTCATAAAATTCTGTGAAACAAATGGAATTTTTCGCGTTTGATTGCACCAGGACATCCTCAAACAAACGGTCAAGCTGAACGTTACGTCCAATTTTTAAAACGAAAATTGGATGCCATGAAGTCAGAAAGTGGGTCAATGAAATCGAAAATTCAACAAATATTATTTCGATACCGCGCTACCCCTTTACGTTGTGAAAAGACACCTGCGGAACTCTATCTAGGCAGACAGATCCGAACAAGATTGGATTTACTCAGGCCGAGCAAGCCGCCAGACTCGCAGAAATCTTTAAGCCATTCGTTACACTCTTGCTTCAGGTCGTTTAGTGTGGGAGACAGAGTTCTTGTAAAAATGTTCACCAGTGGAAAAGAGACATGGAAGCTAGGAGTTATCTTAGAGACTTTCGGGAGACTACACTACAGAGTGAAGTTAGATGATGGCTATACACTAAAACGCCATGTTGACCAACTTCGAAAGTCAGAGGTCACACGTCGAGTTACTTTCGCAAATCCACCAGAAGAGTATCCTCCAACTAGAGAGCAACCAGTGGCTAACTCTTCTACTCAAGAATCTCCACCGACTCGCAATCTAACCGTGACTGTCATTCCTTCGCAACCCAGCGTTGTTCAAGGACGTAATGAAGACACTCCAGTTGGGGAAGTCAGATCACCGCCGCTAGAGAATGTTACAGTTCCAGATTTACCCCCTGCTCCGCGAACAGAAGCTATGACTCATCAACCAGTGCCAAATCGTCCACATCGTACACGTCGTGCACCTAAATACCTGGATGACTTTGTTCAATAATTATTTTATTTATTTCAAAATAGTGTGGGAGATTGTTGTGTTCTGAAATCGAACCTTTATTTTATTTACATATTTTATGGTTAAAATCTAGTAGTTAAGAATGACATGTGTCAAATCAGATTCAATGTTTAAGTACTGTCATTAATGTATGTAGAATCGAAATATATTCTTTTATGTAATATGTAAAGTTATTAGTTACAACACATACTGAGGTTGAGTGCAGCTGCCACACTCTAAACTAAAATGTTTTTGATTGAATTGGCTGATACTTGATGGATATCCATACCTAAGTTAAATAAACACAAAAATGTTTTCATGATATCCACAATATACTGTGGATATCTTGAAAACATTTGTATTTTTTTTAACTTAAATAATATTTTGTCTAATATACTGTTTAAAACTTTTTACTAACCTCTCGAACAGCAGCAACAGGTATAAAAGGGCCACCATTGTCTCGGTCTCTTTCAAAAAATTGTATCAAAGAAGCTACCAGTTCTTTGCAGCGACCATTTAGTTGTTTTGGCATTTTTTCACTTATTATACTGTTTTTTTTTTAAAAGAACAGTTTTTTTGGATTTCAAAATAACAACAAGAAAGAATAACACAAAAACCACAAACAAAATGGCAAATACAAAACTAAATATACTAATCGGTGACAACGGCAACGACGCGACTTGTCAATCACGGCTACCAACTTTATGTAAACAAATTTAAGTATGTTAAATTGATTTATTGAATGGAACATTTAATTTGAAAGTTGGAACGATGCTTGGAAATTAAGACGAAATTAGTGACGTGAATCAAATTTTGTTTTGCACCGACTATATACTTTTGCAGAATTTCTAAATATGGAATTTTTGTATTGGGTACTTTTACAATCATTCAACGATCGGTTTGTTAGATGTCATTCATTGTAATATTACATAATTCTTCTCTTCTACAGGCACCAGATATTCCCAATATCATTGCGACCTACAAATTATGGAAAAATCTTCATTCGAGTATTTCTTTTACCTATACTAACTTACATTACCTTGTGAATTACTCTATAAAAAATGTATCTATCTTTATAAAATGAATAAAACTAGTCAATTTGACGAAAATGTTTAATTTTATAATTTATAATGGTATCAATCGTGCAAAAAACGTTATAAGCATGTCGAACGTTAAGGGTAACCAATCTCAGACAATAATAATCTTAGATCAGTATAAAACCCTTACCTTTCTCCATACTAAATCAAAACTTTTTGATAAATGTATTTAAATAAACTAAAAACCCGAAGAACAAAGCTTTAATGGTGGGTTAAAATTTTTAACAATTTATTGATTTTTCTAGAAACTAATAATAAGGCACGGTTACACCAAACAGTTAATCTTAGATTTAAAAGTAACCTAAATTTTAATTGCAAAATCTGATAATCGAGATTATTTATTTTTTGCCGGTTCATAAAAATAATCCCGATTACCAGACAATCCCAATTTGAGGTGTGGTGAAAAATCGCAATAAAAATTGTAGGTTATTTTTAAAACTAAGATAAACTGTTTGGTGAAACTGGGCCTAAGAGTATTGTAGAAATTAAATTCTAGTCTATGATTGTTTGAAATATCGGATAAATATCGACCAACAAAAATAGTTTAATGTTAATATATTACCCTCAAGGTCCATTCTTATTACACTGTAGACCTAGTGGACTGCGTGACTCTTTGGTCTCGAATTAAGGGTTTAGAATTAGTATATTAACCAGCGGTTAATTCAATTTGACGTGTGTTTGGGAAATTATTAAATTAGGGTCAACTTGCTACCCGCCGAGTTGACGCTTGATATATTAATATATTAGGAAGTCACGAAATATGAATAAAATCAAAACTGAAAGCTATAAATTAAACAATACTTGAAATAAAGTAATTAAATCACTAATTAATGAAAATTATAGTGAAACAACTAATTATGGTAATAAAATTTATCATATTAACCCTCAGGTCTATTCCGTTTACAACAAATAATACCATGATTATTAGAAATATTGAGATGAATAGATGAGCTTAAAAATAAATATAATGTAAAACTTACCAAAGTATGAAAATATAAAAGGATATTAAAATAATTTTCATAAAGATATCAGCCAACTCTCTTTATTTCATTTGTATTTAAAATATTTAGTATAGTAATCTGAATTCAAAAAGAGGAAGAATTCATTTAACAACTATATATTGGATAGAATTCAGTAATACTATTTCATAACAATCCAGCAAGTCCCAATTCAAATAGCTTTTTCTAGAAGTTAAAGTTAAAATCTAAATCCAAAATAATATAATTAAAACTATTAATTTAATTCATATTTTTAATAAACAGTTATGTAATTTAGGTAGTTAAATGTTTGAATGTTAGGTATAAGGTAGAAGTACTTACTTGTTGCATGTAAATAAAACCTAAAAATATAAAAATTGTGTTAATAAATGCTATCAGACAAGGGTGAAATCAGTGTATTAACTATAAATGTTACAGTGATAGATAGTGTGACCACATAAAAGACTATTTCAACATCAGTTGATAAAACTTAATGTTAAGCACTTTGGTTATAGGAAATAAAGGTAGTATAGTAATTTAAGTTTGTACATTAGTAATAAGCTCTTTAATCTTTGATAATATTAGAAAATTTCACAAAAACAACTAATATAAAAGTATAATAGTAGCTGCCAAGTTCATATTATAAATTAAAATAAAAAGCCTAATTTCCATTCTTTTAAATCAAATTAGTTTGTAAAATTTATAATAGAACTATCTTAAATGCCACAATTAGCAGATTTCAAACATCAATTTTATATGGAAAAAGTGATAAAAAAATAATTTAAATAGCTATTTCATAAATATAAGAATGCAGATTTTCTATATATTATCAAAGAAACATTCAAATATGTTAAAATTTTTTATCATTTTATGTAAATTTAGGTTAAATTTTGCAAATTAAAACAATTGATTGCTAATTTAATGTCATTAGTGTCATAATTGGGGAAAAGGTATAAAAGGCCGTGAATTTTGGTTTTCGCTTTCTTATTCGAATTGAAATTGATCACGACGTCTTGAATGCAGTAAAAATGGGTGTCACAACCTCACTTTTAACAAAAGTTGAATTTAATTATATTATTTATTAAATATTTCACAAGGTATTTCTATTATATTAGGTAGTATATAGCATGTAATAAATCCTTAAGAACAATTAATAGTTTATAAAATTCATATATTAAAATAATTCCTTAATTATAATTTTTTGAGCTAGCATATTTTATTAGGACATTCTTTTAAAATTAAAATATACGTCAGTTAATAATTATTCAAACATATCATGTAATAACATAATTAACAATTAAAAAACAAAAACAATAAAATAATCAAAAAAAGTCTATAAAATCATATCATAACAATATATTGCTTTCATAGAAAGTTTGAAAAAAACGGCATTCTAATCTTTAGTTATCTTTAGTTTTAAGCAATATGATGTGTCATTTATTAATCAATATTGATAAAAAGCTGGCTATCTGAGCAAGGTACTTTTTTTTCATGTCGATTTTTCAAATGATTCTAAAAATATAGCACATAGGTAAGTTGCATAAGTTAAGATATTTAAGTTAATTTTCGAAATGAATCTTATTTTAGAAATATCTTAAGATTAGAGTTTAGAATTAATTCAAGAAGTATATTAGTTTGTGGAAGAAGCAACAGGGAGGGAAACAATTTCTTTTCATTTACAAACACGCTGCTGCAGGTTACCTTATTGTTCTGATACATAATATTTGCAGGAAATATCATTTGAAATCATTAGATTTAGATAATAAACCCGATTATAAACTAGATATTTGGAAAAAAAACAATTAAAAATCAGTAACAATTGTAAATGAAATCATATTTTAGTCCCCAGTACAAGGACCTCTAATTTTTTTGACACATACAAATTTCATACTTTGTGAGTGCTTTCTTCGCATTATATTTATTATTATAATTATGATGATAATGATGATGATTTAATTAGTAATTCTGATATAGAATGATTTTTTTTTATATTTCAATAAAGAATAAAATACATATTTTTATACCTTTTTATATAAAATAAAATCGATATAAATGAAAACAAATTTTGAATTTTTTAGATTTTTCAATTGAAATTATTTTATAATTAAATTGTTGATTTGTAAATTCTATGTCATCCAGTAAAACATATTCAATCAGAAAACTAGAAAAGTAACTATGCCATTGGTTTTGATGTCTTTTTTTATTTTCTTGTCGGACTGACTATATAACTCAATATATTTGTCGGACAAATCGATATTTGTAATTATAATACTACCTATTATCTATCATTGTTATTTTTGTCCTACATGTATGTACGGGGAGATGTAATGACGTCATATCGACATTTTCCGAGCTGTGGACACTCTATACGCTGCATGATTTTTGTCAGACAAGTTGACCACAATATTTCCTTAAATTTGTCTTAGTTCCCAACCTAAAGGGTTGCGAATTTGTTTTTAAGTTTAATTCATAAAATATATTTTGTAGGTTAAATTATGGTATGCATTTTTTATTGCTTTCTTTTTATGAATGGAATTTTTTTCCTTTATTAAAATAACTACCCTGTAATCCTTACAACCCCTTCACACACGTCTATGTTTTCCTATTTATCCAACAAGGAACGCGCCTTGATTATTAAATTTCCTGAAAAATTTTAATGACAAAAATTATTCAAGAACTAAGTGATCGTGTATCGAAAGGGTTAATATTTATCGTGTTTGCTGTGTCACGCTCCAAATACATTTATCATATCGCATGTTGAAATGAAAGGAGTTTTGAGTTCGGGTGCAGAATTTAACTTGCTGGTGCAGTTTATTAACAAAAGATTTATGTACCTACGCTTTGGGCGTAACTTGCTTGATTATTTATTTGAAGAGTGTAATATGTAAAGAACGTGATAATCGGAGGATCAGCAAATAATAATTAATGTGGTTTAACTTATAAGGTAGAATCCACAGGTTTCATAGTTCTCACAACAAAATAATCCAATACTATTTATATAAAATTATAAAAATTATCCAATGCAATACCACAATCCGTTAAAATTTTAAAATGTTATCTTAATAAGTTTGTTTGAGTAGTTTAACCTTAAACAAGTTCAAGTTAAAGACCACTTTATTTAATAATTAATCAGTATCTTTTCAAAAATTCTATTTTCGCTGTTAGACTGCATTTTTATTTATAAAAAGTAGACAGAATATTTAAATACAAATTGCGTGTATTTTATGTTACCTATCTGTGATCTAATTTATTAAAACAATAATGATCAAGAAAGAGAAAAGAATGGAGTTTACACATAATAATATTTAATAAATACAATGTTTTTTAAGAGAAAATACTTATATTCTTTTGATCTTTCAATAACCTTAACAAATAATATCTTTTCAAGGTTGCGGCTAGGGCTTAGCATAATAACTTAATGGCAGGAGTAACGACATTCGCTGGTATTATGGAGAAGAGGGCAACTGGGGTAAAAAATGAAAAAATCAACGAAAGCTGGCATTAGAACTGGCAAATGTTTTGAATGGATTTCTTTGTTCTGTTTATGACAGTTTTATCTATCTCATTCTTTAACAGGCGCTACTTTTTTGTCATAATCAATTCCGTTACCCCCCTATTGATTTAACCGGTACACTAGATAGTATTGACAGTTATCAGTTGTCTTGAGCATCGTAAAAACACAGTTATAATTTGAAAAAATATTTATTTTGAGACCTATTCACGTAGTAATATTAAGAGAAAATTGCCACAATAAAAATCATTAGGCAATGACGTTTGCCTACAAGACCACATTTATCTGTAGATACCTATCTGAAAGTTTTAAATGCATACAGAACCAGGTTAATTTTAAAGTATTTACCAATTTGAATTTTTATTGTCATTCAGTGAATTGAATTGTGATAAAATTAATAAAATATAGTTTAGAATATTTTTAGACAATATAAATAAATGTTGATTTATAGTTCCAAGCAAATTAATTGTTCAATATTGTTATTGAATTTTTAACAGATTTTATCAATACCACTAGTGGTTTTAACAGTATAAAAAGAAGTGGCTAGCATTTTTGACTGTTTACCTTGACAGATTTTACGTCAGTAGGTGACATTTACTAGCAACCCGACGGTAAGTACTTCAACTCGGCGGTAAGTAATTCAATTACCGTCTTAATTTTAATTTATCTTTTTAAAGAATAAAGAAAACTAACGAATTATTTATTAATATTAAAACTTATAGTACAATTTGTTAAATTATTTAATGAAATCCCACTTGTTTGGGCTGTGGTTTCACTTCTAACAGAAACTAGGCAAAATCTATTTAATTTTGAAGAGAATCTTCTACATAGCTTTCTGCCACTGTTGATGAACGCCAACCTCTATGACGCTTTAATCCGAGGACATCAACACCTTTATTAGTCAAAAGCGTTGCTGATGTTCTCCTGATCGAATGGCCAGTATAGTTCTCGGGATTAGGCAAATTTAAAAATTTGGCAATTTGAGAAGGCCAGCCCCCGATCGTCTCTTTCCCTATTACTTAAGCACAAAATTTTCCTTTGGCGTATCTTAAGAACAAATGATTTGATTTAACTTGTAATGGACGAAGTTTTATTTACTTTTGCAGAATTTCTAAATACGGAATTTTATCGTCTGGTTCATTAACGACTGTAAATTTATGCTGGATGTTCGTTTTTGTATTGGGTACTTTTACAATCATTAAACTATCGGTTTGTTGGATGTCATTCATAGTAATATATAATTCTTCTCTTCTACAGGCACCAGATATTCCCAATATTATTGCGACCTACAAATTATGAAAAAATCTTCGTTAGAGTATTTCTTTTACTTAAATTAGCTTACATTACCCACTTTTTGAATTAGAAATTCTTCATCCGATGCTTCTATCAGAAATTTTATAAATTGCTTCCGTGTAGAAATGCTCGCTTTCTTAGACCTATAGCCAACATTTTTTCTGAAATTGATTGTGTTAACCTCTACTTTTTGGAAGTTCATCTTACTAAGAACAATAAATAACTGCACAGTTAAACTAAACTTCCACTATTTTATTTTTCGAATAAATAGTGGAAGTTTAGTTTAACTGTGCAGTTATTTATTGTTCTTAACATTTTTTCTCTTCAAATACGCGATCAAAGTTAACAACTTGGAAATATCAATGCCATCATAAAAAAATGGTGGATTTAATCATTGAATATTCTGTGTAGAGGCTTCCAGGAGCGTTTAACTGCATATGCCCGTTCAATTTCTTCAAATTCACTTTCGCTCATATTTTAACTTATAAAAATATTGACAACTAAATAAAAATTTAATTTTCTATTGTTGTTATGCACTTTAGTTACTACCTAACAACCAAAGTATATATCTTGATAAAATGAATAAACACTTTCCTATAATCAATTTGGCGCCGGTAAGTGGAACATTACGGTATCAGGTACTGTAATGTGTTGCCTAGTAACGCTGCTCTGATTGTTTAAGGGAAGACAATAACTTTACATTTTTGACATTTAAAAATACTATATAAAAATAAAATAATTGATTATTTACTTTTACGGCCATATTTAAAAAGAAGTCAATGTTATTCAATTTTATATTAACAATTAAATCTTAATAACAGAAATATATTGTGTCTTCTTCTGTTTTTTTCTTCTTCTTCCCATCGTTTGAAGGCGTCAGCTACTAAAGTTTCGCGGCCTAGGAAATACGATAATGTTAATGCATATCTTTATTTGGGCATAGCGCTGCTTTATTTTTTTTTAATTTAATTTTATTGTCTATAATTTTAGTTTTAATGTTAACACAAATTCGGTTATACGCCTGACAAATAGCTTTTAAGCAAATTTGACTTAACTAGTCAAGTTCCGAACTATTTTTAAAATTTTTATAAATTTGTTAATTTATAAAAACAGGATGACATAAAATATAATACGATACATACGATACAGTACTCGTAACTGTAATAGGTCACCTACCAACCTTGTAACTTATAATACTATTAAACAAAACTGTCGTAAACAAAATTTTTAAAAACATTCTCAAAGACCAATAAATACTTCTCACGCTTTGCTTACTAAGACCGATAAATTGCAAAAGTCTGCCAACATAATTAATTAAATCTTTGAGAAATATCTAGGTCTCGAGTCCCGCAAATTCAGTATCCAGAGATAGGAAAAACGTGCTTTCCATGAATTTTTCATATTTAACAGTTGGTAATCGTAAACGTCCCGGGTTTTATGAATTGAGGGGCTTTTATAGCTGAATGTTGCGGTCGGAATTTTGATGGGCTAACGGTTCTAGTAAACGGATCGTGACAATGATTGGCCGTTCACTAAATGCTACTTTGTATCTAACTTTTATGGACATGGACTAGTATAAATTTATGGTAATTATGCGATATAAATGCTGAAGTGTCCCGCCAATAATTTTGATAATTAAACGAAACAAATCCATATCAAGAGTATAATTATAAAATAATAACAGTTTATTAATGTTTACAATAAAATTATCTTAATTTATTGATTAATGGAAACATCCGAGGGTTTTTTCCAATAATGTAGTTTTAACAGAACAACCACAAGATCTGCAAAAAAATTTTGAAATCTGGAATCACATTCTAAAGAAAATGACCACTAAATATTACAGAAATTACTAAAAAATAATAGTATATTGTTTTATTAGGAGTAAAAGTATAACTTTTTGTGGTGAGTCTGAATGTTTGATGGCCGAACGTTAGTGAGGCCGACAATTTCAGACGAGCCACAAAAAGTGCTTTTGCTCCGAATGAAACATGCTATTTTTTCCGCAAACGGCATCCAGACTATAGAACTAATTAATATTTAAATAAAAATTCAAAACGATCGCAACGAAGTTAATAAATTCAGAGAATAATAATTATAAAACTGCACACTACATTTTCGTGGTTACTGGTTTTGTGATTGCCAAGTCAAAAACAAATTTGACAGTTCAATAATATTTTACAATGTCAGAAATATTGTAAGTGATTTAAAGCTACAATTGGACTGTGCATTTTTGGTAAGTACTTGAGCATCAAAATTTCGTTTGTTGTAAGGTGTACTGAAATTTTCTTTTAGATTATATTATGTCGGATTCAGAACCCAACTAATAATTATTTTCCCTGTTAAAAATTCTACTTTTTTGTACGGCCGTCAGCGTACAAAAAAATACTTTTTTGTCCGCTCACGGCCGTACAAAAAAGTGGCGTCTGTGAAATCATACTTCAACTTCATGAATTGACGTTAATAATGTCTACTTTTTTTGACGTTTGCGGAAAATAGTATATTACATAACGAGTGTGGAAAGTGAAGTATTACGCACAAGTGAAGTTTAGCACGAGCCGCGTAGTGGCGAGTGCGGAAACGTAACGAGTGCAAGAAATACACTTTCCAACGCGTTGTGTACACGATTTTTCCTACGACCCCAATATTTCTTATAATATATTTTAAATTTATTTATAAAATTTATTTTAATTGATAGTCATGTTAAAAATTAGGATTTAAACGAGTTTATGTATTGCATAGAAATATAATTAATTAAAATCAAATAACCACCTTTCTCAGGAATTCACATCAAAATTCTTAATTAGCTAAATGACATTTTAATTTTTTTTGTGGGCTCTATAAAAATTAAAAGTAAAATGGTCAATTGGTGAAATTAATTGAAAAGTAATGTAATAATTATAGACACAAAGATAATTGTAAACAGAAACACAAACATAACTTCAAAAATCCACATTCGACACATGCACGGAACATAAACACAATATAAAAAAGAAGAATAAACTGTTCTTCTCTCTAAAAGTGTTTTTATAAAAATAATAATACTGAATAAAAATATGTTTATTTTTTAAAAATTTAAAAACCTATAAGAAACTTTATTCTTTATTCTTACTTTATACAGAAAAATTTGTATTGGCAATTACAATACAATATTTGACACAAGAAAGATTTAAAAAAAATTGAATGGTCCTTGCTTTGACATTCATGTGGTTTTACTATTGATAAATTTGACGTAAATGTCACAGATCATAGAACTATATTTTTTTACTTTTCAATACGTGTATTGATATTTACTTTTCAATACGTGTATTGATATTAGCTACTTTCTTAAGTACAAATAAGTGTGCAAACTAGCACTTTCATATGTGGTCGTAGGAAAAATATATTTATATTAGTTCAATATTAAAAAAGCTTTGATAATCTACCAATAAACGAAGTATAAATATTAATTTATTCCGAGAAAAAATTGGGAATAGGCAAAAATGCTACCAATAAAAATGGAATAACTTATACTGTGAATAAAAACTCGTTATAAAATTATACCACCATTTAAGTGCAGTATAATTATAATTTGTATGTACTTATGTTAAAGAATCCTGAAAATAACAGTATTAAAGCTAAGTATAATAAATATAAAAATAAAATTAACTCTTTAATAAAAATATCTAAACGAAATTATATGAACAGTTTGATAGATAAAAATAAAAATTCATCTACAGCTTTATGGGAATGCATCAATAATGTTTGTGGTACGAGAAAACCAAAAACAAAAATTGAAAAATTGATAATAGAAAGCGGAAAAGCGGACAGGAACTTTCAGATAATCATGAAATAGCAAATAAATTCAATAATTATTATAGTGACCTGGGGCAGAATTACGCTGATAAAGTAGTACTGCCAGTTGATTTTGAAAAACATATAGACATTGTGGAAAATACAATATATTTAAACAACACAAATTAAAATGAAATAATGGGGATCATAAATACACTCAAAAATAAAAAATCACCAGGGTGGGACAACATAATGAAAATAAAAACCGAAATTATTCAACCCCTTATTTACCTTATGAACAAAAGCTTCAATGACGAATATTTTCCAGACTGTTTAAAAATTGGCATCACAAACCTCTATACAAAAGCGGCGATAAAACTCAAACTCAGAATTATCGTCCTATATACTTATTTTCTGTGTTCTCAAAAATTTATGAAAAAGTCCTTAAGATAAAAATAACGTTAAATAAAGTTTTTAAACAAATTTAAGGTCTTATCTGATAACCAGTATGGCTATAGAGAAAAAAGGTCGACAGAGGATGCAATACACGCGTTAACTTCAAAAATATACGATGCCTTAGATTCAGAAACACCTACTATAAGCATCTTTGTTGATATTTCTAAAGCCTTCGATACAGTGTGTCAAAAGCGACTACTTAAGAAAATAAAATGTTATGGTATGCGCGGGAAAATTTATAAGATTTTAGAAAGTTACCTTGGTAACAGAATACAATATGTGGAAATAAATGGAGTACGTAGTGGTCCAAGAACAATTACTTATGCGGTTCCGCAAGGAACAGTACTTGGACCTCTTCTATTTACCCTGTATATAAATAGCTTAATGAAATTAAACTCAAGGGGAAATATTGTTAGTTTCGCAGATGAAACGGTAATAACGTATACGTCAGAAAACTGGAATATGTTAAAAACAGTGATTGAAGAAGATTTTAAATTGGTTAAAAAATGGTTCCAAATAAATAAGCTGACGCTAAATACGGAAAAGACTAAATACTTACATTTACTTCGTATATAAATAATTTACCCGATTTTGGTCCTTTAAATATAGACGATAATACTCAAATCCCCGAATCAACATCAATTAAGTATTTGGGTATTATTATAGACCGGCACCTAAAGTGGGATCTGCAAATTAAAAATATTGTTAATAAGATTAGGGGATTACTTTATAAATTCAAGTTCTTACGTGATTTCTTGAAGGAAAAACAGCTGAAAACAGTATACTTTTCTCTCGTACAATCGCATCTTACCTATGGAAATATTGGATGGGACGGCGTTGCAGACTGTCACTTAAAAAGCCTAAATACAATTCAGAAATGGTTAATAAAAATTATATATAGAAAATCTAGGACTTACCCTAGTGAGAAACTATTTGATGAAAGTAAACTCTTTTATATTAGACAGCTGTATTGCCAAAATATTCTGTTAAACGTCTTTAAGAACAAAATAGAAATTACTACCACAAAACACAGCTATAGTATGAGAAGAAAAATTTCTTATGCACCAATAAGTACCAAAACAATTGCTTAGCGCTGCTCAAATTATTTTGGCCCAATATTACATAATATGCTGCCGGACGTTGTTAGAAATATAAAAAATTTTCAGCGATATAAACGCGCTGTTAGAAACTGGATTTCTGAAAGTGGAAGATGTATTTTTTATAAAGGGATAGTCTCTACAAGCACAAAATTAAATGTTTTAAATACACATTTACAAGTACTCGAAAAAGTTCATAAGAAGCTCATCAGATAAAATATCCAAAGCGAGTTAGAGGAGTAACAAAGTTGGATAGGTTGGGTTGGGTTTGGTTGTTCTGTAGAGAACTGCGTGCTTGGCCATTACGAACGCTATGTCCACCACTTCGACTGCAGCTATGGAGAGACTTCTAGGTTCAACTCCTCTCCACATTATTTTGGAGAAGGAAGCTGGGATGGTCTCTTACAGAGCCAGATCACGGAGAAAGCACTATGGGACCACGCGGTACTGGTGGGGAAGTTAAATTCCCACAAGTCCTTGGAATGGTATCAGATATGTTTGCCACACGTGGAAAGCGCCTATAACGTCCTACTCCCAAGTAGGGACGAATGGAAAGGAGGAGCAATATCCTTTTCTGGGATACACGGATGGCTCGAAAAACCCACCGAGTGTGGGTACAGCAGAAAACCGAGAGTTGACATTTCAATAACCCTTGGGAAGTACGCTACTATCTTTCAGGCGGAAACATTTGCCATAGATTTGTGCGCAAGGGAGTTGATTGATCAATCCCTGGTAAAAAAAAACATATACATAATTTCGGACAGCCAGGCAGCTTTAAAAGCATTTAAATCCAACCGGGTTGGTCCAAAGCTGGTGTGGAGCTGTATCGAATCCCTTAATAACCTTGGAGCAAATAACAAAGTAACGCTACTCTGGGTTCCAGGGCATGCGGAAGTGGAGGGCATTGAAAGTGCCGACACTCTGGCAAAAAAGGGAATGGAGTTCGCGTTTATTGGACCGGAACCTTTCCTTGGCATAGCAAAAAGCACTGCCAAAGACATTATCTGCCAGCTGGGCATCGAGGAAAACCCTTCTGCACTAGGAGAATATACCGGGGCTTACCCACTCAAAAGCGTTCATATCTCAACCTTCGAGTAGCAAAACAACACAACTCCTGGAATTGAGTAGAAGTAACCTACTGGACTATTGACTGGACACTGTCATTTGAGAAACCACCTTAGGAAGCTTTGTCTAAGTAATAAGTCGGACTGTTGCTACTGCAGTGTGGCAGACGAATCGAAAGAGCACATTCTTTGTTACTTCCCTGCTTTGGAAATTAACAGGCTCCGCTCGTTTAGTCTCATACAGCTAGAGCCTACCGGCTTTAGACAAGTCTCGCCAAAATCGATCTTAGACTTTGTTAAGAAGTGCAGACTGGATGGCGAATTGTGACTCTTAGGGGTGAGCCACAATAGGCCCTAGTTTGGCCGCAGTGGGGGGGTGGGAAACGCCCAGCTCACAATAAATCCAACCTAACCTAAGTTGGATAGAGTAAGAATTGTCCAAATGCGACAAATTAATTAATAGCGACATCTATAAAGAAGGAAAAGGACAAGACCGGTGAAGAGAATTTGGGAAGCAAAAATAAAGAAAAAGGGATAGCCTAGAAATATGTAAGATACAATACAATATTGAAGATACTATGTACTAAAAAGCCATTATTATAAAAAAATAATTGTCTAATATGTACATTAAACGGTTGAATATAAGTCAAAACGCAAGAATAGAAAGTGAGGAGAGAAAATATTAAAGAAAGATAGTGTATTTTTTTCCTAAGAGATCTACAGCGGATCAATTCAAGGGTAAGTAATAAAAGAGAGGTTAATAAATGGGTAAATAATAAAATAGGTAAATACTAATTTCTTTGCCTTTCTTTATTCACTTTTGTAATAGTATCACACAGGTGATATTTATTGAATACCAAATATAAAACTTATACAAATAGAAATATTTGAAAAAAATGCGACAGAAAATTCAACAACGTGGCTTGTGGAGGACAAATAAAAGATGAACAACAAGATAATAGGGTACAATCAGGATTTAAAAGAAAAGTTAAGGTAAATATAAGGATCATTTGGTTTCAACTGTTCATTAAGGTATACAAGATCATCATCATTCACAGCTTCATTGATCTCAAACATCTCCAGCAAATTCAATCTAGGTCCCTTAAAAAAATCGACTATATTTGCATTTAAAAAACACTTTTTTAAAACACCCTATACAAGATTTTACTAATTAAACATGAAAAAAACTGTATAAACTGAAATTTTTTCTCGAAAACCCCACCTCTCTATGGTTTTTAAGTTCCGTTATATTTGTAGTTAAAATGGGTCAGAAACTTCTGGGACACCCGGTATAACGTTAGATTGCCACTTGGAAATACGAGAAATACTAAATTTATTGTATTCTACATGTCATCACCGTCTAATGCAGTTATTAACAATAATAAAGTATTTTACATTTTAAGCAATGTCAAGCTGCCCTGTTCTAATAAATTAATTAGCTACACAAATTGGTTTAATGTGAAGTAAACAAATTTTTGTCCTCTTTGTTAAAAAATTTTTATATAATTCGTACACGTAACAATATATTCTCCGCTAATTGTAATTTTTATGAAACTGTTGACATGTGAATATTGCCAGAATCCATGATGATGGGGAAAAAGCACGCAATCTCTATCACAACCATCGCACCACTTGCCCTTTTAACATATCGTTTCTCAAATTAATATTTCACATTTAAACATGCGATTAATTTTTTCTCCTCGGTCTTTAGACTCTAGGTCAATAGTTATACAGAATAAATTCAAATAGCACTATTATTGCATTTACAGAAAAAAATGAGAAGTAAACAAATTGTGCTTATTTTATTATGTAAAACATCTAAAAAAGTAATAAACAAATTTTTTTTTAGTGCTGATCTACTAGATATCTGAATTTACTGATTCTTAAGAAGATTATTTTTATTGTTTATCCCAAATTATATTTTATTTTGTGAATGTTCGAATATACTGAAACGGTTAAAAATTGGTTAAAAAGTGATACCCAGTATCATCAAGGTTAGATTCAAGTAAATACATTTATTTCAACAGAAATTGTATTGTAATACAAATTTATTGTACTAACTCTTACTTTTTGGAAGTCCATCTTATTAAGAATAATAAAAAACTATTCGTTTCAACGTAACTTCCAAGTTTATTTGAAAAAATATGTTTTAAATTACAATGACGGCCGTTTCGCTAAGAAGCATCGTCAGATTGACATTTAAGTTACATTTTGTTTGTTTGTAGCTAGGTACCTGATGTTGTTTAGGTGGTATTAAGGCTAGACCAAGTTTGGAAGTAAAAAGACATAACAATATTAAAGCCTAGATGTTAATAGCCCTAACGGATTATCCTGGATGTAATTCCCTCTAATATCAGTATAACTATGCAATGCTATAGAAAAGCCTGATCTTTACAATAACTTAATATACTTGTGTTTTATAATTATGTCATATATTTATAAAATGTAAGCTCAATCAAAGTAAACAGTTTAATAGTGGAGAACTTCCAAGATTTATTTGTTCAATAACAACTTTAGATTGTGGATCTGCTAAATGTCTTTTTATTTCAAGTTCTTCAAGGAAATCTAAATTTTGTTTTTTAATAACAAGTGTGTAGTATTTGAATGTCATTGTTGTGCAAGAGTGAGGTTGGATGATCAAGTAGGTGTTTTGCATAATTTGACTTATCTGGTTGTTTTAATCTACGTATATGCTCTTAAATGTTCGTTAAATCTTACTTCAAAATTTCTTTGTGTTTGACCTATATATACAGCATTACACTTTGGACAATTAATATTGTAAACACCAGATTTTTTTAATTTAGGTAATTTTGTTTTTACATTTAACAATTTTGTACCAATATTATTTTGTGTTTTAAATGATATTAATGCTGATGTTGCCGAAGATATTATTTTTGAAATTGTATTAGAAATATTTCCACAATATGTAATATATTTATAACTTTTATTTTCTTTAGTTTGTTTAGGAAATATTAGTTGTAGTGACACTTTCTGTTCTTTCTAATTAATAAATTTATTTTTTAAATGAATTGGAGAGCTATTAGATATAGCTATTTGTTTTATGATACTAATTTCTTTATCAAGGGTAATTTTTTCCATTGGGATTAAAAATGCTCTATGTATCATAGAATTATAAGCTGCTAATTTATGCGTTATAGGATGATTTGAATTATATGGTATGGTTACATCTGTTTGTGTAGGTTTTCTGTCTATTGAATAATTTAATGAATTATTAACTTTTTCAATTCTTAAATCTAGAAAATTAATTGAATTATTTTCTTCAATTTCTAAATTAAAATTAATTTTAGGATGCAAGGTATTTATATAATTAAAAAATATATCTAGCTGTCGTTAGCTACCTATAAATCCTGCTAACACATCATCAATATATCTATACCAAAATACAATAGGGTAATCGATACAGTAGTTGGCCCCCATGTAGTCATTGACCATTCACTTTTCAAATGCTCATAATAACTATAACTGACGCTATCAAAACACTTCGATGGTGTCAAATCAAACCTACACCATTCCCGGGCACTCAATATTATTATATTTCACAGTTGATACAATTGCACAAATATGGCTGCGATCTCTGTCTCATGGTGCATAACTTGTGTGTAAATACAGTGACTTGTTCAGAAAAAGTTAAGGTAGAGTGTGTTTTAAGGTGAGTAAATTCGCGTCATTTTGTACTAGAAATATGGGGTAGTTTTTTTATAGTTCGTATTGCATTAAATATTGATTTATGGCTATTTCTGTAGCTCTAACCTCTAAATCTCAATTAATTATAGGGGGCCAATCATTGCCAGGAAATATCATCAATAACCAGTTATTGGCCCCTAGGCCAAATAAAACAAACATTGCTGGAATTGTATCGAAAATAGAAAATACAGAGGTATCGAAAAGTATGAAGCGTATTACCAAAAACTTGTTTCAAACGAATCCAGGCCACAGTCGGATCAAACACATAACCAAAACACACAGCCGTCGATACTGAAAAATGATAATTCCATAAACATAATTTCCGAAGATATTTTCAATCCTAGTGAAGAATGCTCTATGAAAAACCTGCTTAAAGATATTGGATTATCTGAGGAGCTCAATATTAAGATATCCATTGGACTATGCTATATTTGTACAAATAACCTATCATCAATTAATTTTGGAGTTAAATGCCAGGGGTGTGCCAGATCTTACCATATTCGATGTATGAAAAAGCACAACGTACATCAATCAAATTCTGCAATTTTTCATTGTAAAACCTGTTTGAAGAAACATTAAATTGTATACCTACAAGTTATTTAAATCCATTTTTCATTACCTTACTATATTTTTGTACCCAAATAAATTCATTCATTTGGGTTTAGAGCTTTAAAATCAATTGCTAAATATAGGCCAATGACTACATCATCCGATGGCCAATGTCTGTAGTAATGCGGCCAATTACTGTAGATTTAAATATTTTCATTTTGGGACATTTGAATATTTTTTTCTGATTATATTATAATAATTCAATAGGGTATAAAAAAAGTTCAACTTTTACTCTATATTGTAATACACAGCGAAATGCGTCAATTGCTCAAATATGTCTATGTGTCCATAATATTGAAAATGTGAGACCTTAAAGGGCCAATAACTACCTCAATTACCCTATTGTTTTTATAACTAGAATTTAAGATTATATTTTCTAAGTTATCCATAAAACTATTTGCTAAAATTGGAGAAATAGGACTTCCCATTGGAAGACCCTCATTTTGAATATATACTTTGTTTTCAAAAGTAAAATAATTTTGACTAATGCATACATTAAATAGGTCAATTATATCTGATATTATACCTGAATGGATATTTCTTCCATCTAATAGTTTTTTAACAAGAACTATACATTCTTTAGGAGGTATTTTAGAGAACATATTAGTTACATCAAACGATACTAATTTAGTATTATTTTGTAATTTACAGTTATTTAATTTCTTAATCAAATCTAATGAATTTTGTACTGAATATTTAGATGTGTATCCATAATTATTTAAAATAGTATTTAATTTTTTAGCTACCTTTGTATTAGGAGTGTTAACAAACGAAACTACAAGTCTAATCGGTTTTGACTCTTTATGTAATTTTATAGTTCCATATAATTCTGGACATTGAGGATTTCTATTTACTAGGTATTTTTTATCATAGTCATTTAATAGATAATTTGAATCAATTACATGTTCTCTTATTCTAGAAATGGCTATAAATGGAAATATGAAGAGAGTGATTTGTTAAATAAGATAGATGCCTTACAAACTGCTAAAAGCAAATACAAGGCTCGCTATCATCGGTTAAAAAAAAATAACGAAAGCGCAGCTAAGGTACTCCAGAAAAAAGTTTATCGAAACCCTACAGAGACAAGATGATATCTGGAAAGAAAGAGACAGTCACAAGAAAAAAAATAAAGAAACAAATACGGTATCTTAATGATAACCTTAAGAAACTGCATAAAAAATTTGTGGCAACTACTCCTAATTACAGTAACATGAGTTAATCAACATTTTGTTTTTTAAGACCATTTTGGATTCGAATTCCGAACTATAAAACTAGAAACACATGCTTATGTCGAATCCACGCTATGTCGCTTTTGGTAACAAAGCTTAAGTATGAAAAAAATGATCGATGAACATTTAGCCTGGGAATTGGCCAAATCAATATACTGTCAAAAAGACAATGGGGCCTGTTGGGAAAGAACCTGTGAAGGTTGCTCTTCAAAAACTATTAAATATAATAACTTTAATGAAGAAGGTACAAGGTTTTATAAAAGATGGATATCCAAAAAGGTTATCACAATAAGGGGTATTGAAACAAAACGCGTCAAGACTGTAAAGGAAAAATTTGTGTCCTCCAAGGAAGAACTAATAAATCAAGTAATATCAACAATGTATGAATACATGAGACATTGTAACGTTGTTTATGCATCAACACAGAGGGGTAACAAATATCAAACAGAATATAACAAATAACGAAGCTTTTATTCACCGTGACTTCAGTGAAAAATATGAGTGCAAGTACGCTGAAAATTTCTTAGGAAATCCGGGAACAAATTTGTATTTCCTGTAATTGACGATATTGGCTATGTTGATTACTTTGACGTGATTAAAATTGTTTCTGAACCATCTGTCAGCAGGCGCCAACATTATTCTTTTGATGACGTGTTGATATTAAAAATTTATTTTAGTTTGTCTATTCTAAGACCCGTATGCATAGTCGATCTCTGGCGAAGCGCCGAAGATTCGCCAATCGCCAAGCCAGAATTGCAATGCATAGTCAGCCGCTGTCTGTTTTGGTCATGCGCTGTTTAACCAAATTTGGCGACTTGCCGGAGAATCGTTGGAGATGGTCATTATTATCTCCGTCGAGTCTCCGAGGGTAGTTCGGTGTTTATTTAAAGTGCATTTTGTCCCAGAGCCGTTTTAACTGGACCATAGTTCTCTAAAAATTTTAGATAAGATTTATTCTGAGCATATGATTTACGTGAATATAGTAATCTACTACAAATAATATGTAAAGCCATGTAATTACAGTATTATAAAGGAAAATATTCTCTTTCTACAATGTTCAAGCTCAGCTGGTAATAAAGCCATTATCTACAATTCATTACTTTTCTGAACAAGTTTTTATTGTTTCTGGTTCCATTTAAATTTTTATTTTATTGATTTCTAAAACTATCCCTTTTAGGAAGCATACATTTCAAGAACCATTAAAGTACAGGTCTCTGTGGTACCTGAAGACAAAATATCCTTGTTTTAAACAAGTGTTATTACTTTGTTTTCATGCACTAGGTAATAATAATAATTACTAAAATTATACCTTTTAGAAAGTATGGATATTATTACACTTAAAAATTGGATACCTGAATATTATCTTTGGGTAGGTACCTAACTTACTTGAAGGCAAAATTTCGGTATTTTTATATTTACATTTAGTTTTTGGAACAATAAAGTCTGTTTCAGAAATAAATATGTAGAGCAATAACATCTTATTAGGTATGCAAAAGACCAAAGAATTACAGGGTGGCCCACCAATAATTTATCCCATTTCCATGATTTGATCACAGGTTTGATCAAGTACAGGTAGTATGGTGACTCACCCTGTAGTCGTTTCGTCTTTTGCATGAGAAAAATGTGGTTTTATTGCTCTACATATTTCTGACACTGACTACAGTTTGATCAATTTTTTTATTACTAAAAAATTATATTTTATTTATATTTATGATGGCAAATTGAAGTTGAACGATTGTTTATATCTAAGGTGTATACATCTAATTAAACGTTTAGGGCCTTTTCCAAATTCCAATTTAAAAACTGTATAATATACGAATGTTTATCTTACATATAAAATTAACTCTATTGTTTGAAAGCGTACGCATCTGTTCTTTTGTTTTCGATTATAGGATGTTTGCCGAGGATTTCCACAAAAATATCCTTCTCATGCCCTGAATATTTTGCAGCCATTTTCCCAAAACACAACACAAATTAACAAATCGTCACTAATAAAACAAAGCACAACAAAACACGACGAGTACCTAAAAGATAATAACCTTCAAACCTTTTAAATTTTAAAAATCATCACAAAACCAATAAAACTTCATAAACAAGCCCTTCGCGCACACTCAATACACTCAATACCACACTCCCATCCGTGGGACTCTAAATCAAATAATTCCCTCATATTATTTATGTTCCTAATGATGGACCTTCACAAAATAAGGGTTGGTGTAAAATTACTATAATTCTTACGATTTATTTATATTAAAGTATTTAAAAAATATGATTAACTCTTACAATTAGTATAAACATGTGGTTTAACACGATTTCTCTTTTATATTTTAAGTATATAAGGGGGGATAAGTTGTGCAATTTCCCAACAACAAAATTAAAAAGAAAAATGTATTGTTATTGCGGTAAAGAAACTAATATTATTAACAAAATATTGTTTTCGAAAACGTTCTCCTGAGGCACGCGTTAAATCTCAATTTAAGTTAATGAAAACCTCATTTAACGCCAGACCATGAATTTCGAGGTAGTGATGCTTATAAATTATGTAGCAAACACGTGATTTGTAATTAACGTAAGCAAAACACAACAAATCACACATATGTTGTGTTAATATATTATCAGTGTAAATCTTGACGTATTTGAGGTATTTCACAACTGTTACGAATAGACACAATATATTATAATTATTATATGCGAAACAGGTTTCCCCTTACAATAATAAGTGATTTTAAAGGTTTCATGAACCACAAATTTCGTAGTCATACTACTTAGTTTATATAGATCTACTTTTTCAAACACCCTTATCACATATTTGTTAGTCTTGTAATGTAATTAGTACATCTTTTAATTATTTATATTATTTCGCAAATCTTTTTATTTACCATTTTAACGTTCATTTTCCGGTGATCAAAAAACAAATGAAGAAATCTATGAAAACATGGATAAACAATGACGTTCAGCAATCCAGTAATCATTTAAAAAATTTACATGCCTTATCAAAGGCTTTTCCGCAGTTGAGAAAGTTCTATAAACAGGAAAAAACAAAACACAGAAAATTACTAAAATATACCAAGAAAATTCATTATCAGCAATTGATTGATAATTCTGACAACCCCACAAAAAGTGCTTGGAAACTTATTAACGACTTTACTAATGAGTGTGGCAGTAATTTTAAGCATTTAGTACTGTTAGATGATCAAAATAATTTAATTGAAAACCCTTCTGAGGTTGCAGATATGTTTAATGTATTTTTTTAAAAATGCTGCAAATGAAATAGTTGCAAATATACCACATGATCCTAAATCCTTTAATTTGAAGTATAGCAACAATTTACCAATCATACAGGCTGTCTTACTTTTATACCCATACAATCAAGAGGAGTTACTCGAGCTTTTAACAAAGAAATTAAAAAATAAAAGATCTTCTGGTTTTAATGAAATTCCAGCATTTTTGCTGAAAAAAGTTTTGCCCTTTAACATATTCAATTAATCTTTCCTTTTCAAAAAATTACACCTTTATTTAAAAAAGGCGACCAGAAAAGAGCATCCAACTATAGACCAATTACTGTTCCATCGTCAGATTGACCTGCTATTTCGATAGCGAAACAGTTGTCATTACATTTAAAGTATTTAAAGAATAAATAGTGAAAGTTAATTCATATTGTTTTGTCTCTTTATCAGATATAGAACACTGAGAAGCAGCACATGCATCAGTAGTATTTATTTTAATGTCATTTAATCTAAGTAACATTTGTTCCGCATCTCCTTCGCAGTTTTCTGTACCTGAATTAAATAGTTTAATGCACTATTCCACACAATACAAACGCTACCACTGATTTATTCACATACAACCAACTGCTCACCTTAACCAAAACTAACGGCGACGGCTATGGATACTCCCAAAGTGTCATGGCGATACCTAAAAATGGATGCTTACCCCCTCCATATAGAGTCGATACTCTGATTTGTACTATTACTCTGTGACATATAGATAAGACGTAAATGTAACAAAAATATATCAAGTTTTTGTAAAGATCAGATAGTTTTCTTAAATAAACAAAATGTAACTTCAATATATCAATCTGACGATGGAAGTTGATAGTGGAAGTTTTGTTAAAAAGTAAGATCGACTTCCACAGAAGCAGGGTTAAAAAATAGTTTTTTTTTATTATTTACCAGTATAATCTTTTACTTTTTATTAGTTTAATATAAAAGGCTAAATAACAATTAAAAAGTTAAATTTAGTATGAAGTTGCTGTGCACGATTGTAAATAGAGTCTTAAAATCTTATACAAATGAAATTTTTTACACGGTTTTCAGGCTATTTGGCGACTTAATTTTAAGCTTAACTGGAAAAAAAAGCCGTTGAAAACATTTTCTCTAAGCTAAAACTACACAATTAACTGGCGGGTAGCTGGTAATTGCCGAAACCGGTATATGCAAATAGTTTGCAGCATCGAATTCGAATTTGTTACAAGCATTGAATCTCTCTCTTTGTCTTTCTATACATCAGCCTCTATTTTCTTTCATCGAAATTTCCCAGTAATTATCTTACGAGCCAGGAAAGTCAGAGGCGTTCGTAAAATACAAATACACTAGCAATTAGCTTTGCAAATAATTTATACGGAATTAAAACATTAGCATGAATCGACTTGCAAACATTATTATACATTTATAAATAGTTCTTTGTAGTAGTTTAACGATAATACACAGGATAATTTAAGTTTGCATGATGTCATCGTTTTGAGTATCGCCGTCATCTTCTAATTTTTTTAAATAAGTGGATAAGTGATGCCTCACAGATAATCTAATTTCATCCACTTTTCAAAAATGGTCCATACGCAATAATAAATAACTCACAAAATAATTAAAGTTGCTTTATTAAAAATATTGAACATGTTTAGATGAAATTTTTTTTCATCTGTCAAATTTGACATTTCAACAATGTTCCGACTATTTTTTGATTGTTGTTTCAGCCAATGAGCATGCAATTAGGCGATAATTTTGCACTAGTGCGAATTATCAGGTCCTTCAAAATAAATGCAGACGTAATTATATTAAACGTTTATTATTTATTGAAATAACATGAACACTGTTAAGCCTAGTTATTGAAATTCTTACAATTAAAAACGCAATTATTAAAATTTATAATTGAACCAGTCGAAGTTTGTTGTCGGTCAGAAACAACGTTACTAGAAGAAGAAGTTGAAACTGAAAAATCACCAACCTCGCTGTTCTCACTGTTCCTCATTTTTTTTTATTATTACCTCATGAAACTCTTTATCAAGTTGTACATAAGGTTTTATTGAATTGACATTTTCATGTCCCGTTATTTTCGTTAGCTGGTTTTTGTTTACCCCAACCTTGGCTAGATGGCTTACGGCAGTTGCTCGATGAGAATGGTTTGTGAATTTGAACTTTTCGCTATCGAGACCTGCTTCTTGGACAGACAGCTCTGTCCATTTTGCGATCTCGTTTCTACCAGCTGGGACGTTCTTGAACCATATACCACTATTTTGCCATTCTCGATTCGGAGTAAGAAACAGACGGTTCGTCTTCACGTTAGATCCTCGTTTTGACAAAATTTTTCTGTATAATCTTGAAAAAAGCATTAAAAAGTAAAATTAAATAAAAACCCTTAATTTGACCTACCTAACGGGGCAGATGTCTTCATTACTAATGTTTCGGATCAACCATTTACTGTCCGCTAATCTACGGCCTCCTCCATGGTAGGTTTTTGAAAATACTGGATTATATTCTATTCTATTTGTGCTTGTTCCATCATGAAACTTTTCTTCTTGAAAAAAATCCGTCAAACAGTTGACTGCCTCACCTCCTCGAAATGCTAGCTCATAAGATATGAGATGAAAAAATTTTTTCTGCAGACCTTCCGGCTCGTTTTCATCGTAAAGCTTCAAAATTTGCAGCAATTCTTTGTGAGTAAAAGCCGATGAGCTTTATTTTCTCTTTTCCAGGTTCATTTGTAATATTTTGCGCGTAGCATCTCGGGCACTCCTAGCAGATTTAAATCCTACATCATTAAATGGATTTATTACAATACCGAAATCTTCGCAATATTTTTCCTGAACAAGTTTTGCTGTTACGTTCCATATTGTTTTCACTACACTTTCTTTATAGAAGGATCCATTCTTCTTGCGCATGTTGCTTGCCCAGTCCTTTAGAGTGAAGGCAATTTTTTCCACCGAAGTTCCTCGTTCTAATAAGTGATTTCTTTCAGCACAAAACTCTTGAAATTGTCTCCATACTGACATTTTTGACTTTTTCGTATTCGTTGGCGTAAGATTGTCTATATTCTTGTCAATATCTACAGCAGAAGCATTTCCAAATCGCGACATTGTACAATATTGTTATCGCCACACAGGTGACGCCAATGTGACAGCAAATGACAGAGGCACAAAACGAATTGATTTATTCCTACGAATAAATAATAAAAAGGAAGGAGTATAATACGATTTGACGATGTCCGCAATGGTTCTTGCATATGGCTGACTTGAAGTTTCCGGTTACCAGTGGTGTCACACATAGGGTATTATAAACTTATGTCTCGTATTAATTATTAAAAAAATAACTGTTTTCCGCTTGTAATTATCTGTACAGTAATATACATTGTCATAAAGTTGTAGGAATATAAATTAAGGGCCGGTTTATTCATCTGTTCAGTAAAGTATCCGTTAGTTATTTGTTCACTAAACTTAAAGGTCACCTGTAAGCAGTTTGTGTTTATTCAACGTATTTTATTCGTTCAGTAGTTACTGAATACTTGTGACTACGGGAGATAAGGCAACAGTGTATTTTCTGTGGTTTATGAGACTGACTTTACCTTAGAACAAAAAGATCTTTTTGTTCTAAGGACTCTACTAATGAGTTCTATAGTTTTTTTGACAGATGACATTTTACTCTGCATCAGCTGTGTATCTTGTTTGGTTTTTTCGAGATTTTAAAAGATTATTAGAAGTTTTTAGTTAAATCTGAGGGTTAACAAAAGCTGTAGTGGTGACGGAGTCGGATTGTTTCTAAAAAATTTCATTATTTCCTAAAATGGTTTTCTAGCATAGTTTACAATAAAATACCTTTTAGATTGGTGTAAAAGTATTTCTTCTATGAAGGCTAAAGTTTGTGCAACCGATTTTTTTGTTAAATGAAATTATCCCAATAATTTAAATTGTCCCATTGGTGAAATCTGTTTTATAAGGTCGGCGATCGTTAATATGGTAAAGAAAAAGATTTATTTCGTCAATAACATCCATTTTAAAAAAATAGTAAAAGTAAAAACACAAAACACGCGAAAAACAATTTTAGGTTAGAATCTCCTCTGTAATTCCTTAATGACAGGTCCAATCGATCTGTAAGTTAAAGTCTTCAGTAGCTTATAATTACTGAAAACTTGACGTTACTAGGAGATGAATAAACACTTACGGACGACAATCTTCTCAGTAACGCTACCGAACACTTTACTGAAAGGTGAATAAACCGGCCCTTAGATTAAAAACTTCTAAGCAGGTAATTATAAATAGTTGACTTAGTTGGTCTATATAAAAAATAAGGGAACGTCTATGATAACAATGTGGTTGTCATTAAAATATTTTGTTAATTTTTAATAATTCAGATAAATAGAACCCTACAGATGAAAAGTAATTCCCATTGAAGAGTTGGGTTAACTACTTAAATCAGAAAATAATATATAAAACAGCATGAAAAAACTATACATGTCAAATGTCACGATTCGAATGAGTCATATTTGGTTCTTCAATATGGCCGACTTCCGTCGTGATTATTTGCTAGATTAAAATATGACAACGTTCCTTCCTTTCTATTCTTTATTCGGAGATTTATTCATAAACTTTTCTCATAAAAACTATAGTCACCACAATTGATGTCAATGTGACAGCAAATGACAGAGGCACAATACGATTTGTTTGATTCAAAAAATTTTCTTATAAAATTTTAACTCGTGCAATGAAAATGAATCGATAATTTTCATTGCACTAGTTAAATTACTACTGATAACTTGCATAAATTATAATAATTGGTTCTTTTAATAACTTATTTTAAAGAAAATTTCCCGGTAAATATTTTGAAGTTTTTGATACAAAAGTGCTTTCAAGAAATTGATTCGGTGACTATCTTATTAACTCTATAGAGGAAACTGTCAGGAATCGTATCGTATGAAAAAGCATCGAAAATGAAGTACAAAAAAAACAAGTATGCGGCACTTTGTTCCCTAGATCTTGATTAAACGCAAACATTAAACGGGATAGTGGATATGCATTGCTGAGATGAGAGCGAGCTAAATTTGGACATCGGAATAGCTACGCTGTAATTTGTTTAGATCAGCAGTAGCGTGCTCTTGGGGTACAGGTTTTCCAGAAAATTCACAAACTAAATCAAATCACTCGATCCAAAACTAATATTAGAGAAATTTTTATATATTTTTTAGTGACCACTAAAGAGTACCATTAATAAATCATTGTCGGTCTATGAAACCTTTTTTGTTTTATGTACAGCAAAAATAATAAGTGCTAAAGCTGCGTAAAAAAGTCTCATAAAGGTTCAAAAATTAGCTATAAGGCTCCTACAAGTGCAAAAAAGGCACCATATTAAACAGCAAAATCTCTGTATGTCCCTTAATAATGTTGAATTAGTGTTGCTTAGTGAATAATAAAGCAAACTGATATCTGCCTATACAACCTCTATAAGTAATGTTTATAGAGCATTAATAGATCATTACCTAATTGTTGCTGCAATGACGGCAACTATAACACTTTTAATCTTTTTGGAAACAATTAAAAAAGGTAAAGGTAGAAGTATAAGTGAATTTTGAGACTAAAAGAATAATTGTCCAATTTGTCAAGCTTCTTTTAGCTGTTTCCGAGATGGATATTTACGAAACAAATCTTGGTTGTAGTTATAGTTTGGAACAAGTTTATTCTATTCATAATGTCTGCATAATATAAAAGTTTCTTTCAACTATGACAGCTCCATTATAAACTCCTGGACAAAGTTAACGCATAATTTTTAAAAGTCGCCCTAGCAAAAAATGAGCGTAAATTGGAAAACAAAAAATATTTATTTCTAACTCTTAGGTATTCGACAATTACAAAACGGTTTTTGTTTTAATTTTTAATTTCTACATTAAAAGTTACAGGGTGTTAAACAAAAGTACGGAAAAAAGTAAAAAATTAATTCAGAAAAACAGGGCAAACAATGATTTCAGTAACGGGTATTGCCTCCTCTGGCTCTAATTACAGCCTGGAAACGTATGGGCATGCTTAAAATTACGTTTCGTATTTCTTGCTGCTCCAAATTTTGCCAAATTTCCACCAAACGTAAAGGAACCTTGTTCAGGTGGATAGGGGGGTTTGGTAAAGCTCGAAGACGCTTTTTGAGTAAGTCCCATATTGGCTCGATCGGATTGAGGTCTACCTCTTCTAGGTAGTTTTGTACCTCTTGCTACGTGCGGTCGTGCATTATCGTGCATGAAAATGAAATTGTCACCCACGAAGGGGGCAAAAGGGACGACTAAGATGTCCACGATATACCTGTGAGCATGAATACGGCTCCCCTGAACAATTACCAAATCTGTACGGGCTTCCAAACTAATACCACCCCAAACCATAATGGATCCACCACCAAAAGCATACTGTGGCTGTATACAGCATTGCTCAAATCGTTCTCGGGGCCTTCTGTACACAGGTAGACGTCGATCATTGGCATACAGACAAAATCTTGATTAATCTGAGAACAAAACATTGGACCATTCATGCTCGTCCTATTCCACATGCTCCCTAGCGAATTCAAGTGTTGCTCTTCGATGTGCTGGGGTTAAGGGAGGTGCTCCTGCAGGCACTCTAGGTCTCAAATCAGCTTTTCTGAGGCGTCTTCTAATTGTTCTACTGCTAGTTTCTTGGTGGTATCGCGTTAAAAAATGTTGACGAAGCAAAGAAGATGTCACAAACCTTTGTCTTAGTGCCTGTAGGCGTAAAAAACGGTCTTGATTGGCATCTGTCATGCGTTCACGACCCTGGCCTGGCCTCCTTAGGTTGCTTCTTGTTTCGCCAAATCTCCTTACCACTCGAGAGATCGACGATTGTGACACATTGAATCGTTCTGCCACTTGCATCTGTGAAAAACCTTCCTCTATTAAAGCAACAGCTGCGGCGCACTCTTCAGGGGTAAGATTCCGATTTTGGCGAGGTTGGACATTCATTTTAAAGTTTCTAAAACAATTGGAGTAAAAAACTTAATGCAAAGAGCAAAGAATTCAAAATAAGCAGAACACTGCAATATACCAAATGTACCTGTTTTAGGAATTAATAAAAATTATTGATAAATCCTTATCGGACGCCCACAAAAAACTTTTTTCTTCAGGAAATATATTATATAATTATAGGCCAGTTCAATTAACCTGAAAAATTTATGGTAAAAATTTTGGCGAGAAATACAATTATGCGTTAATTTTGCTGGGGTATTTCACCTTCCATGATCACTTTAGTTTTAAAATGTATATTATTTTGTAGCAAAATATTAACGCGCCTTCAATTTTAAAATTTTCGACATTATTTATAAAAATGTATTAAAAATAAAAAGTAATAATTTAGATTGGGGAACTGATTTTTTTGTACTAACTTAAAATTTTTGATGAAATTAAATAAAATTTTAAAAAAAATTAACATGGTTTAGTAAGTCATAATATAATTTTATAAATATGTGTAATAATCTAAATATTGTAAAAGGCAAGGCGTCGAGCATTTACAAGACTTATTTGCTGCATGATAAGTCACTACAATACCAATATACTTACAGAGAGTATTTAAACAACAGTTATAAAGCAGTTCCAAATTTGCCCGGTTTTCCGTACTTATTACTTCCAAGGAGTTATATATTTGGTTTTCATGATATTTAAAATCAACGATTATCTCAAAATCAACTTTTTTTGTAATGAAATCTGTAGTAGCTCAAAAGTTTCTATAAAATATTTGAATGAGATATCTTAAAATCAACTTTTTTTGGGGGAAAATCTATGGTAGTTTAAAATTTTTATAAAATCTGTTTTTGTATCATGGAAAACAATCTTCTCAATACATATTTTATATAGATGTGTTTATGTGTGTTCAGATTTATTTTGAGGAATATAAAATATTATGGTAAATGTTAAACAAAAATTTTGTTTGTATTATAGTATTACCATTATTAAGAGATAACAACCCTATTATTTAGTGTATATTATAAATTTGTTAACCAATTTAAATTTGCCTTACATCTGTTGTTTAGTAAAACAATTTCTTGAGTTATTTACCGTACTTTTTTTATTTTGATAATGTCTTCAACAATTACTTATCAGAAGACATAAATTCTAATCGCGTCCCTAGTTGTTAGGCAAATGACCCTTGCTAAGGTTTCTTAAACACTGACGTGTAAAAATATTTGTTGGATAGTTTAGCAGAATATTTTTCTAAATATTCCTAATAGATGAAAATTAATAACGCTTTGATTGTCATCTTATTACAGATACAGCTAATAAATAATGAAACTAAAATTAATAATTTTGAGGTTAGGTCTTGTTATTGTTATACAATACTTTTTAAGGTAGTGCCAACTATAGAAATGGGGAAAACAATCGATTATTGTCCCTGAAAATTGGGAGAAAAGAGGAAGTTGTAATGTCCAAAAACTAGGGCCATTGCAGGAAGCAATTGGTTTGAATTAAAATGTAGACTAAAAATCTTGAAAGACAAAAAAAAACAAATCCTTAATAAATCCTTAAAAAAGCTGCTTAGAAGAACCTTGACAACTCTTTCACTTTTTAAAGAGGTAAATTTCTTCCTTTATTCAGAGAGTCCAAAGCTAAAATCATCTTATAACTAGCGTTCTTGGAAGAAATGTTGCTCTATTACACCAGATGGCGAAAAACTTAATAACACTGAGGTAATATGAAGCAAATTTTACTTTGATGGAATTTTGTTGTATAATTAGGGAGCTAAAAACAGTCTCGGAGCAAAACCAAAGAAACTTTCTTATAAATTGCAAGTAAGATAATTTTTACAGTAAATTAATTGGTTTAAATTTACTGTAGGAGCACCGAGCAATTATTTAACCTTTATAAATCCTTTTTTACTCATAATTTAATATTATAAGTGAAGTGTGCTAGTTGGCTATTGCTTTTGTCAGCTTGGTTCCTGTGAGATTAATCCTCTCATTTACTATATCAGCTCGGACAGTGCGCATCACGGTCCATGAAACAGGTAGGTCGTTTAAAAATGTCCCAAGTCGACCTTAGGATTAAAACTGACCAATATAAAATGTACCAGCTTGGTTCATGAAGATAATTCGAATAAGGTAGGTGTTAAAATTGTTAAAATAATCTTAACGAAAATGTATATATTTATTAAATAGATAATTATTATACATACATAATTAAAATAAAAACTAATATTAAGGATTAAAATAATGTGATAATATCTTAAGGTATTCAAGTTTCGATAATATATTATTGTTATATTCATTAATTTTGTTATTAATAATGTAGCTTCTTTGAACGATTGTTTATAAATGTATGGGGTGTATTTATCATAATGTTATACAATATAAACTTTAACTTGTAAATTTAAAAGTAAGTTTAAGAATATAAATAATGAAGGTTGAAATTTATGGTACTAGATGTTTTGGAATGCTTTACACCTTTTCTCATGTAACTTCTTATACAATCGGGTTAATTCTTCTCTCGAAGATGACTTAATGAAATTTATGGTACTAACCCTTACTATGTGAAAGTTCATCTTATTCAGAACAATAAACAACTAAAAGGTTGAATTAACTTTCACTATTTAAAGAATAAATAGTGAAAGTTAGTTGTTTATTGTTCTGAATAATGAAGGATGAGTTTGGTACATTGAATTATGAAATGGGAAAGGAAAGATTCACATGCATTCGTAGTTTTATTTAAAGCCGCGGAAGCATCTGCCTATATTTTTGGCGGAAATTTTGATTCAGATTTTTAATAATTTTTTAAAGGGTAATTAGAAAATTCTTCCAATTTAGGATGTTCGGATTTTATTTCATGTAGGTCCAAAAAATAAAAATCCTCAGTAACTGCGGGTTTTAAAAATAAAACACCAAAACAGTAACGCAGCCATTTTCCTATATCTGAACTTGTATCTTTATATTCATACACCAAACTCAAGCTTTGGATTTTTCTAAACCAAGCTTGTGTTAAATGAAATCGACAATCGGTGATTTTACAATTTGGCCAAATTTTTACTACATCATTATGAATAGCCATTTCAAAATCAATGACTTCTTGGGGCGAAAACATAAAAATTCTACTAACGCAATATTAATAAATATTCATAATACATTGTCTAAAAGAATTTTCACTTTTGACTTTCAATTAACAAAATACTAAAGAAATATAATTACCATTAAAGTAGCCGTGAACTGTAAACATTTGTTTAAAAAACTTTACTGTCACATGAAAATATCCCTAAATTTTGGATCGAGTCATTCACTAAAAAAAGTTTACCTCTATTTCTTTTTGGTTCTAATTTTCTTAAAGCTTCATGCTCTTCAAGAATTAATTTTGGTAAAGCTGGTTCTAATTTCCGACGAGCATAATACAGATTTTTTATGCACAATGTAAATCACTTGTCAAACTGGTTAAGCTATTTTCTTTATTATTTAATTGATTTAGAAAGCTTTTCAAATAAATCATTTTCAGCCTTGCTATTTAATCCCTGACTTTTCTAATTTTGGATCATGATGATGGTTATTGTTTAAAACAGTTGTAGCTTTGTTCTTATTTTCTCCAATTGTTTTGATGAAAGCTTGAATTCAAGCCAAGCTTTTAAAAATACCAAGTTAAGCCTAGCTATATTTTTTTTAAGCCAAGCCAAGCATTTTAAAAAAAAGCCTGATGTACCAAGCTTTTTCAAGGCAAGCTTTCAAGCTTTTGAATTAATTATATATAATAACTAAATAATATAATAATAATAAATAAATCTTGTTAACACAACACAACTTTTTGTAGAATCAAAATAAATATAAAAAGCAGAACAATATTTAAAAAATTATATTTTATATAATTAGTACCTAACTTTAAAAATAAAATAAATTTTATTCTAATATTGCCATTGTCATAGTTTTATATATCTTCTTAAAATGTTTCGTTTCTAACTTTCCAATTAGTTGCTAAAATATTGTATCTCGGATCCAATACGCAATATATCCAGTTTGTTTTGTCATAGTGTTCTAATATTTTGTCGCGAGCTGTTTGTAATGATAATATTAATGCTTCGTCAACATTGTTTATATTAACTTTTTGATCTAAACCACGGTTCCACTTTTCTAGTTTATCTAGCAAAAGATTGCTATAACAACCACAGGCAAAGTATGTTTGTTTTGTATGTTTATTGGTATTTCTTTGACTAATTAAAAAAATAGACCCCTAAATGTTTTTCCAGATTTATACATAATGTTCTTCTTGAAAACTAATAGAGGACATTCCTTCCGCTTCTCCTATCTTGAAAGCTTGACGAAACTTGACGAAACTTAAGAAAGTTTGGTAAACAAGCCAAGCTTGGACTTATCAAGTCATGACAAGCTTTTTCTTTAAAAAAAGCTTGCCAAGCATCTTGTTTTCAAGCCAAGTTACTTGGTTTGGTGAAACACTACCAATTAGGTTCAGCTTACCTTTGCATGCATAATGTGTAGTTTGTTACTTAGAAATAATGTAAGAAATGAAGGAATATAAGAAAGGAATGTGTGAAAAGAAATTTATATAGAAAACTATTAATGAAATGGACCACGCCAATAAAAGGCTTTAAAATTTTCAAATGCAATTTTAGTTAAGCATTTATATTGAATTAAATATTTTAATCTTTATACCACTAATAGACAGAAAAGAAGAGGAAAGACTGGTCGGAGTGAGGTTTTTGCAGATAAAGGGGAAGTGTAGGGTTGAGCACGAAATTTTGGATAAAGTAATTGGTAGGAGGAAGATGGATGTGGTGTGTGGATTCGAGATGAACGCAAAGTATGTTAAAAAGCAAGGATGGATTATGGACGATTTAGATGAGGATAAGGAGACTTCATCGCCAAAAATATTGCATGGGGTAGGAGTAAAACAGACGAAGGGAGGTTTACTAGAGAAGATGTTGACATCCAACGGGTTAACGGTGCTCAATGATTGATTACTGCCCAACTTTTAGAGGGGGAATGGGGATCCATCGTATATAGATGTGACTGCATGTCTGCATGTGACGAATGGCTGGAAAAAAGGGTGAGTAGATGGAGAGTGATAGAAGGTGAGGAAGAAAAGGAAAGGTACGTGGAAACAGACATAAGGAAGATGGAAATAGAGGTTGCAGAGTAAATGTAAGAATTGTACCACTATTGAGGGTTCAGAGAGGAATGTTGCTGAGGGTAGTGCAGGTGTACAGGACAGTGGAAGGGTTAGCAGCAGTGGTGCTGGCAAGAACCTACCCATTGGATGTGATCGCTAGAGCCAGGAGACTGCAATGGAAAGGCGCGATAAAAGAGGAAGTTATGGATTTGATGGAGGAGGAAATGGAAATAAGGTGAAAGGGGTATGAAGGTACGTTAAAAAGAGTAATTGGAACTAGGAGAGAATGGATGAGTAGGAAATTCGGCGAAGTGAAGCGAAGTGAAGTACTTCTTGACACAGATTCTAACGGCATGGGCCAAGTACAGGATATCTTCAGAAGATTGGCAAAAGTGAGACTGGATTGTGTGAAAAGTTTAAAGTGGAGGATGATGTAGAATACATTTTTAGATGTTGGAAAAATGAAGAAGTGTAGAAGAACTTGGAGGAAAAATTCTGGCAGGCGGTTTATTGGGAAAATCTGGTGGAGATAATGTTGAGAGTGAAGAGGGAATGGATGAAGGTGAGTAAAGCAGTTGAGAATATGGTTAGGAGAGTGGTTTCGAGACGGGGACAACGGCGAGTTTTGAGGTGGTTTTGGTTGGTAGGCGTCATCCTAGCGGTGATGAGTCCAACACTGTTCGGGTCCTGAGGAGGACCCGTTTGAACATGAGTTTTTCCATCTCAGCCCAAAAAAAATCAATCTATGTTCGAAATGGAGTCATACAACAGAGGCCGCGAGGTTACCAATATTGTATAAGTTTGTTAGGCAGGCCAAGTATAGAAACAAACAGAAAGAGGTGTACATCACAAAAAAATATCTTTATGTATTAACTTTTTCTATAGACTTACTTGAATAAGGTCAGAAATACAAAATATTCTGAGCTCTGATGAAATGGGTTAAGCAACAAAAATTAATAAACCGTTTGCTAGTATAAAATGTAATTTTTTGCTTATTATTGACATATTTTTAAAAGAAAAAAATAAAGATTTATTTTGTTGATCAAAAACTGATAAAGTATCGGTTTTTCTTCTTTGCCATTATTAAAAACCCAATCATTTACGTTTTAATCACCAAAAAATTATAATTATTATATTTATAATTAAATGGGGGTTAATTATATTCAATAAAAATTGAAATATAAAGTTTGGTTCAATTTAAATTTAACTTAATTTTAGACTTATTCTGTACCACTGGATGTTTAGAATTTGGTTTCTTGAGAAGGTCGATATCTTGGATTAATTACTTTTGCCATTCTGTTCTTTCTTTTTTTAACACTTTAATGTTCCAGATTTTGCATCTTGGAGATTCCGAGTATTAAATTACCGTTAAGAAAACTCTTAAAAGCATATTTAAAAGCGTACGGAAAATATTTCGAGCTGTAGTAGTGCATCGCATCATGTCTTGCTATGATTCATTTAGCTATAATTAACGAATTTGTTATATGTACAGGTTACACGAATGTAAACAAATATAGTAATTAATATTTAGGGTAATTCATAAACATATTATTTACAATTATCTTTGATAATACAATAACATATAGCTTTAATTTATTTTATGTTAAATACGCACTTCCTGAACTTTTCGAAAATCTGCTGAATCGAACGTTGAGTATTAGTCTAATCGGGTCCTTTCAAACCCCAGTTAGCCTCCAAGGAATGTAACAAAACAACTATTATGCATCGTTTTTTTTCTTGTAGTTACTGTACATGATATTTGGGTGCTGCAAACACATTATTTTTAATACTTAAAACAGAAATACAAATGTTTTTACGTTTGGAGGACCTGGGTATTTCAACCATTTTATTGCACCATCTTTTTCGATGAATAATAAGATTTAAACTCAATTGATCACCTCCCTTTTCGTCTTTTGAAACGCATTATTTCTTATCAGAGCATACTTCATGTCATTCTCATTCTCTATCCGGAACGTTTGCGAACTCTCGCAACTATTTTTGCTGTGAGTGTGTCAATATTCTCGACGCAGATAGTTGGGACCTACAGTCTTACGCCGGATCCGAATAGCACAGTTACTGGTTTTACTGGGCAGAGTACTTTCGATAGTACGCCATTGCCTTCCACATTTTAGCTGGGGGTCGAACCCAGAACCTTTCGTATGACAGCCAACGCACTTGATCACCACAACGACTAACTTGTTTACGTTTAAAGTCACCCATTATCTTATGAATTATTTATGAATTTCAAACTAAAGGTTTAAAATTAACTTCAATTCGATGTCGCGTAACTATTATGATGGGATTTGAGAGACAGGATCTATAAATTTGAAAACAAATTCCACTCTCTTTCTCTCTTCATAAGAATGCCAAAGTGGAACTGACAGTAGCTAGAATGAATCAATAACAGCAGCTTTCGTGATGCTTAGTGCTTGGTGGCGATATATCTAAATAATGCATGCAGTTGATCACACCTCTGGAGCCACATTAGACCCTTCCTCACTGTTCTATATATCTTCAAACCTGATACTTCTGCATTTTTGACAGTTGCTTCTGTATGCTTTTTTAAAGTAAATTTGTGATTTAAGGTTATCCTTTGGCAATGTACTTTTCGATGTCAGCATACTATTCTATTCTATTCTCTTCTTTTGGGGTACGTTTCATGCATGTAATGGAGCTCTAGCCTCATTGTACTCCCCTGAAGTGATCATACCAGGTTTGCCTATTCTAGAATGTCCCTGATATTCGCTTTCACGATTTCCTCTGGCTCAGGAGATTGAATTCCAAAGTTTCTCTGTCTAAGCCACTTAGGCTTGGATAGTGACATATTACGTGAAGAGGAGTTTCATCTTCCTCACCACATTTTCTGCATGTCCCAGTATGTTTATGTGTTTTCGGAGATGGCAGTGTCCAGTAAGCAGTCCCACTTCCTTTCTTAGTTGGGTCCTACTTAGGCTGAGTAGTTCCATACTTTTCTTCCTGGATGAACTTGTTATGAACAGTCTGGAGTCCAGGCAGTTCCATCCAGAGTTTCTTGTGTCGTTCCCTTAACCGTTCCTGTATTATTCCCTTTACATGTCAGTGTGAGACTCCACATGTTGGAAGAGGTCCGATCAGGGTTCCTTCTGAAGCTTCCTTGGCTAGGAGGTCAGATTTTTTATTTCCAAGGATCCCTGTGTGTCCCGGTACCCATTCAAGGATAACCTTGTGGCGTTGTGCCAGTTTAGCCACAGTTCCTTGGCAGTGCTTCACTGTTTGTGACTCTATTGCTTTGAGAGCTGCTTGGCTATCACTTCTGATCCTGACAGTCCTGTTAGGGACTGTCTCGTTCAGGATTATTTACAAGCATGTTTTAATGGCAACCACTTTAGTTTGCAGGATAGTTTCTACTGAGTCCAGGTTGAGACTTCTTCCAGGGCTGCCGTAGGTTCCACAGAAGAGAAGATAGCACCCTTTAGTAGTTGAGACCAACCTTGTCTCCCCTTGTCTTTCCCGTAACATATTACCAGTCCATCTTACAATGTACTGTTCAATGCTACGGTTCTGCATGGCCCTAAGTATGGAATCGAAGGAGGCAACATTAAATGGCTCTTCAGTATCCAGAAAGGTACCTAGGGCTATGTAAATAAATAAAATAATAATAATAATAAATATTTTACCTTACGGTACTTGTAATAGATACTAGGTGTGCTCCCACGGAGAATGAATGTTTGTTATGATCTGCGCACCTTCGAGAACGCCGCCATATCACCAGCCATATGTTTAATGATTTGTGCAATTTGGATCCTTCCACAGTCTATGTGTTAGAGAAACTGATAGATTAGCTGACTAACATGCTGGATGGGGACGCTGTACTATAGCAATTCAAAGTTGATTTTTAATTTTAACAGCTAGGAGGCAACCAACAATAACTGCTCCTGAGTTGGTTACATCTTTACAAGGAGCACATAACTTATCTATTGATCAAGATACAGTGCAAAATCGTCTTCATGAAGCCATGTTTAGTAGACACCCCCTAAGATGTCTGCCTCTGTCTAGAGGTAATGGAATGATGTCAAGAATTTCAGAAAGGGGCTACTTAATATTGGGCTACAGTTCTATTCAGTGAACAATCTAGATTTGGATTTCACCCAGACTCAAGTCGAACAAAAGTATGGAAACGTTCTGAAAATGTTAAACGACTAAGACATGTTCAGGAAGTGAACAGAGGTGGCTCAATCAGGGTATGGGGTGGAATAATTATGGGAGGCATTTGCAAGCGCAGTCGGTAAAAACTTTCAATTAATGCATGGTAATGCCCGACTATCTACTGCACGTATTGTGACCAACTGGTTGGGAAGCGAAAGAATTGAAGTTTTACCATGGCACAATATCCGGTTCTTAATCCTATTGAGCATATATGGGATATGCTTCAACGTAGAATCACTCCAAATATGAGATGAACTAAATAATCTGCTCCATTTTTAGTTTTTGTTTTTGTAAATGTTTTAAAAACCTATTTTAAAATATCACTATCCTTGAATCTGTTTACATTTAATTTCTGTTATATATTTAAACATCTTCATCTCGGTCTTGGGGTTTGACACTTAATATGTTTGGTCTATTAATTATTGGACATTATGTTGTTTTTGGCATGTGTCTGCATTCATGAGAGTAGCTTTTATCACATTTACTTTTATATGTTTAAAAGTACAGGAAGTACATGTCGAATTGAATATAGGCGATTTTCATATAATATTTCTTATTATTATAAAATTTTTATATATAAAATTTTAAAGTCATATAGTATATCTGTTCTGTCCTACAGGTATCAAATTAATATTGAATAATATAAAGTAACTTCCAAACAGTAGGGTATCATTTATTTCGGCACATATAGCCTTTATTTTTGGGTGTAAATAATTAATGTTATTTAAATGTGTTAATATTTGAGGGTCATACAGGGTGAGTCGATATATTTGCAAAAAATGATAAGTACGTGATTTCTTGTTAAAAACTAATAAATATTTTCTTAACTAACATGTAGATCTGCATGCTTCCCCAAGAAGTGTCATCCACTTAAGATTGAGGAAAATAAATAATTTATATTTTTTCTCTAATATGCAATAAAAAAATTAATTATTCCGATCGATAAATTGGCTCTCTATAGGTATGTTTTGTAATCGTTTTCTAATTATCTAAGGGATTAAAACTTATAACCCTTAGCTATTCTTTTTACAGAACTTTTAAAGTATAAATGTAAGTTTGAGTCTCCTATCAAACTAAGTTATTAATTTGGTTATCCGATACTTATGGTTACAATCATTACAAAAAATATATGACGTTTAATTTATTTAAATAATTGTATCAATTATAGAGAGTTGTTTTTGTATAATTTAATTATAGTTATCATATCGACATAATTTGTGTAGATTCAGGTATGTTAACATTGTTTATTAATGAATTCAAATTCTGTAAATACTTTTATTTAATTACAGTTGATTACCGCATCACACGTGTTTGTGAGTGATTATCCTTCAAAAACCAAAATATTATAAGTTTCTGATTCCGATACTTATATAAATGTTATGTATCTTTTATTATCCTTAGTTTATTTAAAAAATAATTTTTCCTACGACCACCATCCAAAACACTATTTTGCACATTGGTTACAGTACGCAAAATCAGCAATTTCTCATAGCAACTAAAGTTGTGGGAAAAGTGACATTAGGCATACCCAAAATAAATACCTGCAGCAAGTTGTCAATCTCGTAATCTGTAGTCTGTGGTATCTAAACGTTAAACCATATAGTGACGAAGAAAGACATTTCTCGAAAAATCATGCATTCAGTGCAATCAACTAGTAGAGTCGATGAATCATTACAGAAATTTGATTCTGTTCCTGTTCCCTCAACATCAGCTACGAATGACTTATTAACAATAACCGAAAACTTGTCGGAAACACCAACACCAGGGATAAAGATCCAGAACTGTTCCCATTTTTTAGTTCATTATAATTTTAAGTGAAAAATTCCATGCAAGGAAAGTTAAATTTAAAATACGTTTCTTAAAATGTAAATTTGTTACCTACTGTAATAATCACTTCCCGGACGTGTATCGTACTATATTTTTTTTCATACTGCCTTTGGTTTTAAACTTAATGAAATATGAAACTGAAATGACATATTTGATCATTTTATTAGGAAGTCATGTACACTGCTGTGAAAAAATTATGTTACTTGATTTATTCTTAACATGATTGATTTGGTTTATAAATAAAAAATGAACAGCGATTACCTAGTAACAATGTAAATAAAGACAGACATAATAAATTTTTCCGCACACACGAAATATTTGCGGAGAAAATGGATCTGAAGTTAGATGAAATTGCCGAGAAAACTGCGGAAGCGATAGGGCACATCATTCCAGTTAAGTCTGCGAAAAGATATGAAAAAGAATATGCGCTGTTTTGCAACTGGCGTGAACAACACAATTTAAAAAGCAGTGCTAATGAAAATGTGATGTTGGCTTACTTTTGGATGTGGTAAGAACAGTTTTTTAAAAGAATATTCTTTTCAACAGTTTAAATTTTCAGTCAAAAACATTCAACCCTTCTTCATTATGGTCCAAATACTCGATGGTAAAATCAATTATTATGGTTAATGAGAATGTCAAAATATCAAGTTTTCCAAAGTTGATAGATTTTTTGAAAAAAAACAGCCAAAGCAGTCGAAGGTGCTGACAAAGGAACAAATTGAAAGCTTCATGAGGCAGGCTCCAAATAAAGAATATCTATTACTTAAAATGATAGCATTACTTGGAGTTGCTGGAGGTTGCCGAAGGGAAGAGATCTATAATTTAGAAGTAAGTGATGAGGAGGATACGGGTACTCAGCTAGTAGTTAAGATTCACCAGACAATAACGCATATTCGACGAGCTGTCACTGTGATTATCATTTATGAGGTTCACTATTTGGATGTGTTTAGAAAATACATGAATTTACGGCAACACGTCTCCCTGAAAGCTGTTTTGGTAGGTTGTAGACAAGGAAAATGTCTGTCTCAAAGAGCTGGTATACATACTGTTGGCGGAGCATGTAAGAAAATAGCTGAGTTCTCAAAACTAGACCAACCAGAAAAGTATACAGGTCATTGCTTGAGGAAGACATCCTCAACGTTGTTGGCCAATGCTGGAGCTGACCGTAAAGTTCTTAAACAGCACGGTTAATGAAAGAGTTTTTCAGTTGCAGAAAAGTATATAGAAGAATCGACTGAAGACAAAAATAAGATTGTAATAATGATCCAAAGGGGCGAAACTTTTGTTGCAGTGCTACATCACAGCTGCACGTCCTCCGCGATTACAGAAAACACTGTAAATCCATCAACAACTCCATTAATACGTATTGCTGGCAACAGCAGTTGTACAGTTAATGTCAATCTTCAAAAACTAGAATAAATCTAAACAAATTCAAAAATCATTAGTTATAGTTAATTTGGTGCTGCGAACCTCGCTTTGCTCGGCACGCAGTGATACATTTATTGTAACTCGATTATGTTTCAATTTGGTATTATTATAAATAAATCACTGCGTGCCGAGCGAAGCGAGGTTCGCAGCACCAAATAAATGTAAACAAATTCAAAAATTATTAGTTATAATTAATTTGGTAAAGAAAACTGAGCCAGGACCCGTCATTTTAAGCTTCCGAAACCTCTATTAGCCAGAAACAGAAACTTTTGTAAGAGATAGTGGAGGTTTCTTTATTTATATTATTTAGGATGAACAAATGACAGAATAAATGACAAATTTAACATCTGCTTTTTTACAACGCATTCTTAATTTAATATACCATTGTTTTTGTATCAAAATGATGGAACTGAAACTGAAACTGAAATAAACAATCTGTCAACATCAGTTAGTAGTAACATTGCCCCTAATGTTTCTAAAAAATAGGCATTGGATACATGTTTTGTAGAATGTGCAATGTTTCTGACCCGAAATTGGAACAAAAATGCTTTAAATCTGTGAAGAAGGATGTCATTTATTCTTCAAAGACTGTTATACCATTTTTTGAAGACCATGTATAGTACAAGTGTACCGTAAAGTGCCATTTCCCGGACTAAAACGAGTCCGGGATATGGCACTTTACCCTACACTGTACCCTACGTTTGTAAAGTTGGTTAGCTCATTATTGGTAACGGGGTAAAAACGTCACAATTTCATACGACTTCTACTCTGAATTAAAAAATCTTCTTCAAAACAATAAACAACTAAAAGGTTGAATTAACTTTCACTATTTATTCTTTAAATGCAATGACAGCCGTTTCGCATTTAAAGAATAAATAGTAAAAGTTAATTCAACCTTTTAGTTGTTTATTGTTCTGAATAAAATGAACTTTCACACAGTAAGGGTTAGTACCATAAATTTCATTTAAAAAATATTCTATTACTTTATCACACCCAGGAGGATTTACATAAATATCCATAAATTGGCATTTTTTGTCTTTAAAGTAATTTATTCTTGAAAAAAAAACCATTGTATACCATTTTCCATTTATTTTCTTTTTTGGGAATGTTAAAAATAATTTTTTCTCTAGATCTGTCACTATTAAGGAATATATGGTACAAGGTGTCCCATTTAATAAAAACTAACAATGCGAAATAATTAGAAACTTTTATTTTTTATTTTTTAATAACATTGTAAGGAAAGAGTAATTTTCATATAATTCAAAAACGTTTTAAAACAGGTTGGCATAGTAAGATATGAGTCAAATAGTATATTACATAACGAGTGTGGAAAGTGAAGTATTACGCACGAGTGAAGTTTAGCACGAGCCGCGTAGTGGCGAGTGTGGAAACGTAACGAGTACAAGAAATACACTTTCCAACGCGTTGTGTACACGATTTTTCCTACTACCCCAATATTTCTTATTATAATAAATATTTTAAATTTATTTATAAAATTTATTTTAATTGTTAGTCATGTTAAAAATTAGTATTTAAACGAGTTTATATATTGCATGGAAATATAATTAATTAAAATCAAATAACCACCTTTCTCAGGAATTCACATCAAAATTCTTTATGAGCTAAATGACATTTTAATTTTTTTTGTGGGCTATATAAAAATTAAAAGTAAAATGGTCAGTCGGTGAAATTAATTGAAAAGTAATTTAATAATAATAGACACAAAGATAATTGTGAACAGAAACACAAACGTAACTGCAAAAATCCACATTCGACACATGCACGGAACATAAACACAATATAAAAAAGAAGAATAAACTGTTCTTCTTTCTAAAAGTGTTTTTATAAAAAAATTAATACTGAATAAAAATATGTTTATTTTTTAAAAATTTAAAAACCTATAAGAAACTTTTTTCTTTATTCTTACTTTATACAGAAAAATTTGTATTGGCAATTACAATACAATATTTGACACAAGGAAGATTTAAAAAAAAATTTAATGGTCCTTGCTTTGACATTTATGTGTTTTTACTATTGATAAATTTGACGTAAATGTCACAGATCATAGAACTATATTTTTTTACTTTTCAATACGTGTATTGATATTAGCTACTTTCTTAAGTACAAATAAGTGTGCAATCTAGCACTTTCATATGTGGTCGTAGGAAAATGTAATAAACAACTTTAGGCATAATCGAAAGTAATAATTAGACAATACCATGTTTATTAAATAACTTACTCTGCAAAAACACTTTAATTTAATATTAACTACAAGATTTCTTAAGAATTATTTACAAGGAAATAGACTCGCCCTAATTAGTTAGATGAATATAAAAAAAACTGTTTACACTACCACTACACCTGACCCGCGTTTCACTAACCAAGTTATTTCCTTCAGAGGTGTAGTGGTAGTGTAAACGGTTTTCGGTATCAGTTTCGCCAACGGTTCCAGATTCAACATTTTAATCATTGATAATAATTTTTTAATTCCTGTACTTTAGTTTAACCTTTAAATAATATTAATTTGCCTTACCTGAGTGTTACTACGGATTTTAGGAAGGTTCTAAGTAGTCTTCGCGTAGATTGGGGCAAATTTCCTTGTCCTTTTTATCTCTCTTGTCTTCTTGGAGGCCCAAACGTTATTTTTTCGGGTCCTTTGTTTTTTCGCTTCTTTTCCTCTTGCTGTTGGCATTGAGTGGTGTCGGTTCGGGCTTCTCAGGTTTCTTGATTTTGTCTCCTCTTCGGTTGATTTTCACCTTCTGTTTTTAGATCTGTTCTGTTTTTGGTTTTTCTCGTTGAGCTTCTGTTATTTTTTTGCCTGCTTTTGGAACTTTACTTCCTGTTCTATTCTATCCATTCTTTGGTTTCCCTCTATATTATCCCTGGGTTTTTTAAGGATCTGATATTTTCTTCTATTTTTTACACGACAATCCAGATTTGTTTTTTTGCTGTTCTTTGCTTAGTTGGTCGTAGTTCCTTTTGTTCTCTAAGGACGACTCGTCGTCGAATTAGATTTTTTTATTTTTCTTTCGGTTCTCTGCTTCCTTCCATTTGGTCTGTTGTTTTCCCTAGTTTAGTCTTTTTCCCCCATGTTCAATCTGTTAAATAAAATATTTAAAAATGCAGGGTTGTCCCGGTATAATAAATATTCGTAAATATCAAATAATTACTGTGAGAAATGAAAATCCCAGTCGGTACTAAAAAGTCCCGTTTGTTACTTGTAAAATATAAGTGAACTAACCGTTCGAAATATATTTTCAATTATCCAAATATCCAAACCGATTTAATTAAAATACTAATAAAACCAATATTCTATAATTATTGTGACATAAACTGTAAAATAAAAAAAATACATTGTAACATTTTTCATTTTCTTTTACCTTTAGTTGTACATCTATGGACGATGGTTGTACGAGCTTTACTATTTCCACCAGTTTAGATGATACATTAACTATTTATATCTGTACTCGTAATGTAAGTGAACAGAAGTGTTACACGTGATAACTCTGACAGAAGCTGTAATATTTCAGTTATTTATTTATGTTTATGACTTCAGGGTTAATGAGCCGTCTGTATAAAGTTATTTTCTTCATATACACATATACAGTTACCCCCTTAGAATGGGGTGGGATTCAACATGTGTTTAATAAAAGTCAGTGCCTTGGTATGCATTAAAATTTGTAATCTACTAAAACAAGTTTTTAGTCTGTAACGTTGAAGTAAGACGCGAGAAATTTTCTCATTATTAGCAAAATTAGACTAACTATTCTGTTATAGTAAAATATGTGGTGAAATAATTTTAAATTAATTTTTATTTTACACTATCAGAAAGTTGAATTTTACCAGCTTTACAGAGGCGAAAAAATTACCTTTTCCATGGCTAGCCAAGTAAATATATTTTAAATATATAAATATATACATTTTACTTCACGCTAGCTGGCGCACCAATTGACAAATCGGAAACATTATTAAACGCCAGATAAAAATAAAAAGTATTTTTTTCTGTTTCAATGATGTTCCCATCGATTACACAGTATACTTTTAAATGATATAATACTTATAAATGTTATATAATAGTATATTAAACAACGCATTTCATATGGAATTCTGTTATGACACGAGTTCATGTATAAAAAACGAATCGCGAAGCGATGAGTTTTTTAAAGAACGAGTGCCACAACAGCCATATGAAATAAGTTGTTTATAATATTTTTAATATTTCGCCATTTTATCATTTTTAAATTATTATTTGTATGTAAATTACGAAAATTTTGATTTTAAACAGTATGTCGGTAGCACTGTGTAATTTATAACATTTGACAGTTTTGACATTTAAATTATGAAATGTTAATATTTTAAAATGACTAGTAGGCACCAAAAATAATATAATTACATAAGTAAAAGATAATAATATTCATATTCACAAATACTTTCTTATAGAACAATGAAAAATTAATAAATTACTATTAGCCACAAATGTCATTGTCAATAGTCATTAGATACTTCACTCATGTCGCCAACCATTTAAAACAAAAATTTGCGTGCGTAAAAGTTACATTACGATACGCAAATGCGTTTTATAATGAAGATGTTTATAAGTGCGAAATATAAAAACCTTTTTATACACATATATGAGTTTTTTTTTTCGACTTCAAGTGGTAGCTTGGTTGGTTATGTGTTGCTACTTTTTTTGTTGGAGGAGCTATTAGAGGGTCGGAAGGCTGAGGCCGTGTGTGGTCTGCACTCCAAGGCCGTAGGATAGTAGAATTATTTTTATATTATAAAAAAAATATTTTATAGAAAAAAAAACAAAAAAAAAACAACAAATATTGTGTAGTATAATCAGTTATGTGTAAATCATGGTAGTAAATTACTCTTTTCATCCCTCAAAAAGTGGTCCACACCTTTTTTTTGCCTGAAAAATGTCACTTTACTGCCCAGGTATATAATATTACTATTTTAATTGCCAATGCTGATCTCAACATAACCTCAAAAACTTTTTCTTTTCATTCTTATAAAATTATTATACTTAAATTACCATTTTGCTGCTATTTCTATATTTTATACCTTATTGAAATTACTACAATAATAATTATTAACTAACTCATTCATTATGCTTGCAAGAAATTTACTGTTAATTTATAATCGTTTCGATACTTCTTTGTAATTTCCTCTTTTTTCTTTAATAATCAGAACACAAATACTCTTCCATTTATATCTCTATGTTTATTCGTTGACTATATTTGTGAGAATTTTTTTTTGGTAGATCAGAATAATATCAGAAAATTTCACATAAACAACTTATATAAAAGTATAATAGTAGCTGTCAAAGTCAAATTAAAAATTAAAATAACAGAGCCTAATTTACATTCTTTTAAATCAAATTAGTACTCAAAATTTATAATAGAACTGTCTTAAGAGATTTATGCACAAATTAATATCCATTTCATGTTATTTTCTCAAATTTGTACAAATTTCAGGAGTTGTAACTGCCACAATTACCAGATTTCAAACATCTTATATAGAAAAACTGATCAAAAAATAACTTAAATAGCTATTTCATGAATATAAGAATGCAAATTTTCTATATATTATTAAACAAACATTCAAATATATTAAAAATTATCATTTTATGTAAAATTAGGTAAAATTTTGCAAATTGAAACAATTGATTGCTAATTTAATGTCATTAGTGTCATAATTTTGGAAAAGGTATAAAAGGCCATGAATTTTGGCTTTCGAGACGTCTTGGATATATAAAATAGCATGTAATAAATCTTTGGATAAAATTAGTAGTTTATAAAATTCACGTATTAATTATAATCAGATGTTTTACAGAGTAGTTCAATTAAGTTTTACTTGAATCCTACCCAAGAAAGAGAGTCGAGTCTTTTATTCAAGAATATAATTAACAATTAATAAATAAAACATTCCTTAAATAAAACTAAAATAATAGCTTAAATAAATACTAACTAAATTACTTACTGTTCTCTTGCTGTCTGGTTCCCAGCTTTATAATAGTATATTAAACAACGCATTTCATATGGAATTCTGTTATGACACGAGTTCAAGTTTAAAAAACGAATCGCGAAGCGATGAGTTTTTTAAAGAACGAGTGTCACAACAGCCATATGAAATAAGTTGTTTATAATATTTTTTATATTTTGCCATTTTATAATTTTTTAAATTAATTTATTATTTTTATGTAATTACGAAAATTTTGATTTTAAAAAGTATGTCGGTAGCACTGTGTAATTTATAACATTTGACAGTTTTGACATTTGACTTATGAAATGGTAATGTTTTTAAATATTTTAAAATGACTAATACACCAATAATAATATATTATATAAGTAAAAAATGATATTCATATTCACAAATACTTTCTTAAAGAACAATATAAAATTAATAAATTGATATTAGCCACAAATGTCATTGTCAATAGTCTTGTCAATAGATACTTCACTCATGTCGCCAACCATTTAAAACAAAAAGTACTAAACAGTACTTGTTTATTTATTACTATGTATACAAACAACATCAATTAGTTTATCTAAATAGTTTTTTGCTCCAATGCAAAAAACTGAAAGGTTTTTAAAAATGTTTTTACGCTTAACTCAGTATGTATGAATTCAAAATAACAAGCTCTTTCAAAATCTGTAAAAATATATGGTGTCCTATTTAAATTAAAGAAGTTGATGGCATTTCCGGTTAAACCGGAAGTATATTATTATCAAAAAAAAACGTACATCAGATGCGTTTTGTTCCATTGCACTTACCTGCAAATTTTCATAAATATCGTTCTTTTCGTTTTAAAGATATTTACTTGGTTCCATACTTTATCCCAACCCCATATAAAAAGTTATATTAAAAATAATTACCTTTTATTTAGTTTAACCTTGTATGATTAATTAGTTTGACGAAATTTTATAGGGGATGTTAAAGATAACGTCTGTTTTTATTCATTTTAAATGGTTTTTAAAAATTGCATTTGTTTTAATTTAATTTTAGACAACTCCATTAATTTTTTATTTATTTTTACACTTTTTGTAATTTGTACGATTAAGTTTTTGCCTATCGTAATTTTAATAAAATTGACATTAACTTTGAGTTTTTCATTTGGTTTAAATACTTATAATATATTAACTTTTACTAAAAGTTCAACCATATTTTTTATTGCTAAAATAAGAGGTAGGCTTCATAAAATTAAAAAAAAAAATTGTTATTATAACACAAAAGAAAGGTGAATAGAAAATTGGACAAATTTCTTAGTGGTGTACTTTTCTTGTATAAGAAAACCACCTTTAATAAAAATACTGTAAATATCGTAAATAATTTAAAGAAAACATAACAAAGAGGCTTTTCCTTCTTAATTTACCTACTCTACGTTGATTTAAAATTTACTTATTAAAATCATGTTTATTGTTAAAAGGGGATATGCTCATATTTGGAGTAATTTACAGAGAAATACCATAAAATCCCCATTATTATTTTTGTCATTAATCACAAACCTCCATAATGTTATGACACTCGTTCAATCCCCCATTTGCAGCTGTAATAAAAGAGCATTAATAGTGAATCAAGAAGAGATTTCTGCATCGTATTAGTTAGGCTTGATCCTATTAAACCAAAGGCGACTCGTGATGACTAAACATTATGTTGTTAAATTTTATCATAACCTCTACTAAATAATTGCCTCTGGTTTTTATAAACAATTAAAATCAACTTCCTTATAATAGTAAACTAATTTTTTATTACTACTTCCCTTTTTTTTCGTATCAATAACAGTCTAATGACACTGCGGCAAATTTTAAATAAAACAAATAATTAAACCCAAACTTATAATTTTAAAAATTTGCAGTCCAGTCGGTAAAATCACTTTAATTTTTTTTTATTTTTTATTATTTTATCAGTAGAAATTAAAAAAAATGGTTTCTACAAGATCCAGAGGTATTTAAAAAAAATTGGATTTCTTACTAAATTAATTAATTTTGGTTAAAAATAACAAGATTTAGGTCACACCTTGTACCTAAGTAAATAATCGATATTTTTTACAAAGATTTTATGTAGTCAATGCTTTTAAAAAACGACCTTTTTACTCAATTGTTCCGTCACTGTGACTCTTCATTGTCTCCATGGATTAAATCTCGGGGGTGACAGATGTTTATGTATAAAAAATGAACACCCTCGAGGGTTGAATATGTCTCTGGATTTGTCCTTTGATGTGGCGGCGGTTTATTCCTAGATTAGTTTTGCAAATTGGGAACAGCTCTAGAAATTCTAAACAGCGAACAGGGACCTAATTAATTAGGAAAACGTTGATTTGATATTTGGATATTTGGATATTTATTTTAATTCTAGACATTGATTGATAATTATGGGCAGCATAATCTTTATATCAATAACTATTGCAGTGTTAAATTATGTTATAGGTGTAGACTATTGTAAATTATTTAGGAAATCTACAGACTCTACTAAAATAAGGATAATAATCTAAATATCGCTAGCCGACTGTCTAATAGAAAGTAGACGTTTCTTAAATTTAGAAATTTCTTCCTAGAAATTAATTTTAGAAAGTTAATAAATAAATAAAGAACCCTTGGGTTTGGACCCAATGTGGAAAAATTCACCTGCTTCTTTCGACAAATTCCTAATACATAAATAACTTAAAAAATAAAAATAACAGTAAATTACTAAAGATCAACGGCTATGTAGTGACAATGTGACACCTAATACCCAACTCTTTTTAACGCTTTCAAAAATACCGTTGAGTAAAATTAAGAGGAAGTGGTTTTCGGTTTAGGTAGCAGTTAGTGCCTTCGGTTTATTGGGTTAAATAAGATAAATGTATAATTAATTACCAATGAAACAATTATAATTTTTAGATAAATATCATTGCCTAGACAAACAATGATAATGACAATGTGGACAAATGCACTTATTAAATACCTAAATATAGATAAATATACGGCGTGGAAACCACTGATGGAATAAAATTAAATAAAATTCAAATGTGAGCTTTTTAAACATAAATTTAAATGTACAGGGTGATACACGCAAGTCTGCCATCGTCCATAATTTATATTTTTAATGAAACACCCTCTATGTTTTTATGATTTTAAAAGCTCCCTAATAATACGATCCCAAGGAACTATACCATGTAGGGTCTATTATGAATTTTACAGGGTATAATTTTGAATTTATTTATAATTTTGTTCAAGATAGTAAATACTTAAAATTGTGAAAATAATAATGTTTCACACTTTAAATAATGGCTTTATTTTTATATAGCAGACCTCAGATTTCTTCACTAAATATAAATATTTTGGGTTTTGTTAACATTTTTTGTCACGAATAGGTAAAAACTGTATAATTTATCGGTAAATAATGTCTGTCAGTTGTTGATGTGTTGACATTTAAATATCGTAATATCTTGTGAAGTAATAAAAATAATAGTAAAAGTAATAATAAAATAAGAACAATAAATAACTGCACAGTTAAACTAAACTTCCACTATTTATTTGAAAAAATCGCTTTAAAATCAATTACAGCTGTTTCGCTATAACTAGCATCGTCAGATTGACATATTGAAATTACATGTTGTTTGTTTGTAACTAGGTGCTTGATGTTGTTAAGGAGTTAAGGCTAGACCAAGTAAAGAAGTAATGAGACATAACAATTTTAAAGCCTAGATGTTATTAGCCCTAAGGGATTATCCTGGATGTATTTCCCTCTAAGATCAGTATAACTGTGCAATGATATAGAAAAACCAGGAAAAAACTATATCATGCTGATCTTTACAATAACTTAATATATCTTATCTATGTATAAAATGAAGACTCAATCAAAGTAAACAGTTTAATAGTGGAGAACTTCCAAGATTTATTTGTTCATTAACTACTTTAAACTGTTGATCTGCTAGATGTCTTTTAATTTCAAGTTCTTCTAAAAAATCTAAATTTTGTTTTTTATCACAAATGTGTAGAATATGAATGTCATTGGTGTGTATAAGTGAGTTTGGATGTTCCAGTAGGTGTTTTGCATAGTTCGACTTATCTGGTTGTTGTAATCTATATGCTCTTAAGTGTTCATTAAATCTTACTTCAAAATTTCTTTGTGTTTGACCTATATATACTGCATTACATTTTGGACAATTAATTTTGTAAACACCAGATTTTTTAATTTTGGTAGTTTTGTTTTTACATTTAACAATTTTGTTCCAATACTATTTTGTGTTTTAAATGATATTAATGCTGATGTTGCCGAAGATATTATTTTTGAAATTGCCTTGGAAATATTTCCACAATATGTAATACTTTTATAGCTTTTAATTTCTTTAGTTTGTTTTGGAAATATTAGTTCTAGTGACATTTTTTGTTCTTTCTTATTAATTAATTTATTTATCAAATGTATTGGATAGCCATTAGATGTAGCTATTTGTTTTATGATCTCAATTTCTTTATTAAAATTACTTTTGTTCATTGGAATTGAAAATGCTCTATGTATCATGGAATTATAAGCTGCTAATTTATGTGATAGTGGATGATTTGAATTATATGGTATGGTTACATCTGTTTGTGTAGGTTTTCTGTATATTGAATAATTTAATGAATTATTAACTTTTTCAATTCTTAAATCTAGAAAATTAATTGAATTATTTTCTTCAACTTCTAAAGTAAAATTAATTTTAGGATGTAAGGTATTAATATAATTAAAAAATATATCTAACTGCCGTTCGCTACCTACAAAACCTGCTAACACATCATCAACATATCTATACCAAAATACAATATTGTTTTTATAACTAGAATTAAAGATTTTGTTTTCTAAATTATCCATAAATATATTTGCCAAAATTGGAGAAATAGGACTTCCTATGGGAAGACCCTCATTTTGAATATAAACTTTGTTATCAAAAGTAAAATAATTTTGACTAATGCATACATCAAATAGATATATTAAGTTATTGTAAAGATCAGCATGATATAGTTTTTTCCTGGTTTTTCTATATCATTGCACAGTTATACTGATCTTAGAGGGAAATACATCCAGGATAATCCCTTAGGGCTAATAACATCTAGGCTTTAAAATTGTTATGTCTCATTACTTCTTTACTTGGTCTAGCCTTAACTCCTTAACAACATCAAGCACCTAGTTACAAACAAACAACATGTAATTTCAATATGTCAATCTGACGATGCTAGTTATAGCGAAACAGCTGTAATTGATTTTATAGCGATTTTTTCAAATAAATAGTGGAAGTTTAGTTTAACTGTGCAGTTATTTATTGTTCTTAGTAAGATGAACTTCCAAAAAGTAGAGGTTAACACAATCAATTTAATAATAAAATATTTTACTGAGACTCACCTGATTGAAATTTTAATGATGATTGCTTTCGGCGATATTTGCAGAAGTCGAGTTGAAGTGGCAAACATATTTAATCAGAGGTATCCTCAGTTGCCTAATATTTCACAAGGTACTGTGTCTAAAATGCACAATTCAGAGAACTTGGACATGTCAAAGCATTAAAAAGAAAACCGCACTTCGTTGAAGATGATGTGAAAGTGAATATTATGTTAAGTGTCGTGGAGAATCCAAAGTCAAGTCACACAACTGTCCTAAGGTATTTCCATAAAGAAAAACTTCATACATATAAATTGACTTTTCTGCAAGAACTAAAAGACGATTCAGATCGTAGAATAGATTCCTGTGAAAGAATTATGAATAAATTGAACAAATTCAACATTCACATTGACCGGGGAAGTAAACATACAAAACTGTAGATATTGGTCAGACGAGAATCCTCATTGGATGCGTGAGACACATACTCCTCAAAAGTTGAACGTTTGGGCAGGTATCATAGGTGATCATATAATTGGACCTATTTGTGTAGATAAAAATTTGACAGTCGAAAAATATTTAAGCATGATTGTAGACGAAGTTGTTCCTGAGTTTTCCAACTTATATCCCAACGCAATAGATCCGAACCTACCGGATGAAAATATCTGGTTTCAGCAGGACAGAGCAACACCCTATTATGAAATTACTTGAATATTCAGGAAATTACTTGAATAAAATTTTCCACAATAAATGGATTGAACGAAGATGTACTATCGAGTGGCCAGCTGGATCACCGGACTTTACGCCCTTGGATTTTTTTCTGTAGGGTTATCTCAAGAAAAAATTATATGCAACACAGCCAACTAGCATTGCAGACCTCAAAGAGAGAATAACTACAGAAATACGGGATATTTCACCTCAAACTTTAAATAAAGTTTGGGACGACTTTTATAGGAGACTGTGCAATTGCCAACAACAAGGTGGAAAACATTTTGAGCATTTGTTTTAATGTAAAAAATTAATTACGTCAAGTATTTTATGTATTTACTGTCTTGAACAAAATTATAAATAATTTCAAAATTTCACCCTGTACAATTCATAATAGACCCCCCATCTTAGCTTTTATCGAGGTAATCATTCATTTAACATTTGGACAGACAGCTTTGTCCATTTTGTGATCTCGTTTCTACCAGCTGGGATGTTCTTGAACCATTTAACACTATTTTGCCATTCTCTTGTAAGAAACAGACAGTTCGTCTTTACGTTAGATCCTCGTTTTGACAAAAGTTTTCTGTATAATCTTGAAAAAAAACATTGAAAAGTAAAATTAAATAAAAAACCCTTAATTTGACCTACCTAACGGGGCAGATGTCTTCATTACTAATGTTCCGGATTAACCATTTACTGTCCGCTAATCTACAGCCTCCTTCTTGGCAGGTTTTTGAAAATACTGGATTATATTCTATTCTATTTGTGCTTGTTCCATCATGAAACTTTTCTTCTTGAAAAAAATCCGTCAAACAGTTGACTGCCTCACCTCCTTGAAATGCTAGCTAATAAGATATGAGATGAAAAAATTTTTTCTGCAGACCTTCCGGCTCGTTTTCATCGTAAAGCTTCAAAATTTGCAGCAATTCTTTGTGAGTAAAAGCCGATGAGCTTTCTTTTCTCTTTTCCGGGTTCATTTGTAATATTTTGCGCGTAGCATCTCGGGCACTCCTAGCAGATTTAAATCTTACATCATTAAATGGATCTATTACAATGCCGAAATATTCGCAATAATTTTCCTGAACAAGTTTTGCTGTTACGTTTCACATTGTTTTCACTACACTTTCTTTATAGAAGAATCCATCCTTTTTGCGCATGTTGCTTGCCCAGTCCTTTAGAGTGAAGGCAATTTTTTCCACCGAAGTTTCTCGTTCTCATAAGTGATTTCTTTCAGCACAAAACTCTTGAAATTGTCTCCATACTGACATTTTTGACTTTTTCGTATTCGTTGGCGTAATATTGTCTATATTCTTGTCAATATCTACAGCAGAAGCATTTCCAAATCGCGACATTGTACAATATTGTTATCGCCACAGGTGACGCCAATGTGACAGCAACTGACAGTGACACAAAACGATTTGATTTATTCATAAACTTTTCTCATAAAAATTATAGTCGCCACAGTTGATGTCAATGTGACAGCAAATGACAGAGGCACAATACGATTTGTTTGATTCAAAAAATTTTCTTATAAAATTTAACTCGTGCAATGAAAATGAATCGATAATTTTCATTGCACTAGTTAAATTACTACTGATAACACTTTTTCATTACTTAGAAACCACACATTTACAGTAAAAAGTTAATGGCTTGCTAAATTTGTGTATGCAAAAGGTTATAATTCCTATTTTTAGTATGCGATATCTATGCATTATTAAAAGTTTAAGTTCTTTAAACATATTATTCCAATGTTGTTCGTTTTTGTTTTTATATAATATTATTTATAATAAAAAATAGATTAAAAAAATTGTAATTGTTAAAAGGTCTGGACATAAGGTTTTATTGCTGTCATAATCATTATCATAGTAAAAATAACCCGATAGTTATAGATAGACTATAGTATATGGTTACATATACACTTTTATACATCGTTCTTCAATTACAAATTTTTCCCCAAATTGGTGGTTTTAAACGTAGTGCTGTAGTGATTTACCACGTTAATTAAGTTAGTCAGTTTTAAACAAAGTTATAAAAACATTACTGTGACTTTCTTGGATCCTCCCTTGGGTTGATAAACAATACTTTTCACCCTATTTTTGGTATTCATATGATTGGTTTTCCAGTAAAGTAGGCGGAAAAATATTTATACCATATAAAAAATTATTTTTTTAATAAAGGTTTTAAAAAGCTGTAAATTAACAATGTTTGTCATGTAAATGTCTAATCAGAAATTCGACTCAATCCTCTTAACAATCTCCTGAAAGCGGGTAGGTGTCGGAGACTGAGAGGTGTCACCGCTACAATATTGTGTTGGAAGATATGACTAAAATTAAAATTCCGTATCGCAGTATCTTTAAGGACAGGTGTTTTAAACGGAATACTACCCATCTTCATCTTATTTTAAACCTCATTTTGAAACGGTTCTGAAATAACAAAAAGATACATATCGCAAACTGTTTGTTTTCGCAAAACATCTGCTTAGACAAATAGTTTTCTAACAGCTCTTATCTATTAACAAAAGGACTTTTATATGGACAATAGAGTTGGTTAATTTTCGGAAAAATAAAGATAGGTGATCATAAACAACATGGTTAATAAATTAGGTAGGTAAATCTATACTGCAAGGTGTTTTTTTAAATATTGGTTAAGATAAGATAAGGACTCCATTCACATCTGATTTTATTGTGTCAGATCTATTATTAAAGGTTTATTATATACCGAAGAAAATCTGTCATTAAAATTATATCAAGTTACCTTGAGCATTTATGTGTGAAATGTACTTTTGATCCACCAAGTTCAACAATAATAGTACACGAGTAAAAAAAAGTGGAAAAAGTGTTGAATCAAAATTTATTTACCTAGTTATAATTTAAAACCTAAATCAACTCAATATTTTTCGCAATTTCAAATGCAAACTTTTTTTCTAAATTATAATTTTGCTTTACCTAGCAAAGGCAGCTAGGGGCTGCCCACAGGGAGGAGTACTTTCCCCTCTCCTGTAGTCGCTATCTTTGGACGACCTGATCTCGGACCTCGACAACCAGGGGATAGAGATACCTACAAGCCTACGCAGACGATTTGGTGATATTGATAAGAGGAAAGCATGAAGAGGTTATCTCTAAATATTTCGATTCGGCCAAAGGATGAACAATGGATGTCCAATGGACGTCCATCATTCAAATAAATCTTCACGTCCAGTGGTGAACGAGAACTGAAGGTCCAGTGAATGTCCCCAAACGGATATCCATTGAACTAGTGGTAAATGGACATCCATTGGATGTCAATTCTGTGTCCATGTCTGTATGGGCAAATCTTGGACATTATATGGATATCCATAGGATATCCTGTGTTTACTGGGTGAGAATGAAACGGTGGATCATATCTTGTGTGACTGCCGAGATATTAAATATTTTGTCAATAAAATTAAAGACCAATAATTTATTATTAATTAACATCAATTTAAAACTTTCGATATTTATCAATTTTTCTTATTACAAATTTTGCACTTAACACAGATATATCATTTCAAAATTTGGTGCCCACTTTGGCTCTAATGTTTTAATGCAATTAAAGTAACTATTTAACATTACAAATGGGCTTAACGCATTACGATTATAACTTTTCCAAGTCCATCCTATTAAGAACATTAAACAATCATTTTAGGCTTTAAAATTGTTATGTCTTCAATAATTATTGGTCTTGTACTAACACTACTCAGAAGCATAAAAACAAAATATAACTTTAATATGTCAATCTAGCGATCATAATATAACTTAATATTATAATATTAACTTTTTATTTTGCTGTGTTCAGTTAAATCAATTGGGACTATTTGTTTTAAAAAATCATGCATTAATTCGTCCTACTGGTGATGCAAGAATTGTTCTTTCTATATTTTTCCAACCTCTGTTGTAAAATCTGTTAGTTGTTTTCTGGAAATATCCTCTTCTTTTAACCGAACAGAAAATGTACATTAAATTTTATAAATGTTTTACTTATCATTACACTTTTATTAATATTTTTTATTTATAACTTACACCGAGAGAAACTTTAAAAAGAAGAAGACTAAAACTTCATATAACGTGCCATAATACGCGTAGACACCATTAATTTCTTATGAACTGCTGCTAAAAGCATAAACTTGTAAAAATACACGTGAAAACGCTTAAGAGGTGTTAACCAATAGACTTTCTCACTTTTTTACAAGGGATGATACATCTGGAAGCATAAATTATGTCGGTTTGAACGATTTTCTGATTTATCAAAAGCAAGCTTACATCTTTTTTACGGTAGTTAAAACCAAATGAATTTAGTATGTTCAATTTGTTGAAAAATTAAAAATATTTTGTTTGAACAATCGCTAAATAAATTGTTTTAATTCTCAACTAACTTTTAAGATTAAAAAAAAATAGGAGTGGTAGGATTAAAACCAAAAATAAATGTTTTTTATTTTTATATGTACGTACCCGAGACAAAACCGAAAATAAATAACTTCAACAATCGCTACGATGACATCTCATAATTGATTTTAATCGGAAGTTGACAAAAAACCCGCTGGTAACCTTCACCAACAAAAAAACAAAGCATTCTTCAAACACAAACTTTTTAATATTATTCAACACTTTCTGTCTCGTAAACGATAAGTCAAAGTCGCCGACGGAATTATAAAAATTAATCAACCAGGAAAAAATGTGTCAACGTATTTTACAAAATGCGTCTGCTCCTCTCAACCACCGTCGTTTTTCGAAGACGGTTCATTTATTTGGAAAACATGTTAGCTGTTTACAAATTGTTTAGTTTCTGATGGACAACACCGTATTTACCTTCCATAAGCGTACTTCAGGTTGGCTTTATCCAACACAAAAATATTTGCATAATTATAACTAATTCATAAAAATTTGGTAGATATAGAGAATGTTTCGAAAAAAAAAACTAAAACACAAAGCGGTTCATTTTAAACAAACAAAAAAAAATATTTCTACAACCGTCAAAAAAGTTTCGAGCATTGGCAAGAATATGCGAAGTGATCCTTTGTTTCATTTTTCTTTTTTACTATGACACCGTGCACGCTGTATATGGGATTTTTATATTTTAACCTTTATGTTACTCAATCAAGCAAGAATCCAAGAAATCATTTATTTATTAATGTATAACAATAATTATTAAGGCTTTCAAATTGTAAGAAAATTTAACACTACCTAATTTTATTTATTATTTACAATATTAACACTAATGCTGCAGCCAGTGCACGAACCAATATTTATTCCCAAAACAGATTCAACCCGTGATATTCTAGTTTTGGGAGTTGGAAGACTGTCAACTGCCGTAGAGGTGACAGCACTTAATCCTGAAATTTCACAGTCTAAAATTTTATTTGACATCTGAATTTTATTGTTGGTAGAATCTTTCACGTATCCTTCGGCCACAGTCGAAGATTTCCAACCTCCATGTCGCTTCAGAACACATATATCGGCCCCCGTATTAGCAAGGAGTGTGGCTGATGTTCTCCGAAAATAATGGCCCGTGTAGGCATCAGGATTTGGTAATTTTAGGTGTTTTGCTATTAAGCTAGGCATCTTTCCAATACTATTTATTCCAACAACTTGATTAAAACATCTCTTATTTTGATATTTCAAAAACAATCGGCGACTGGTAGCATAACTTGGACGAAGAGCCGCATATTTTCTGTAAATTTCAATATAATCTAAATTTGAAACTGTAAAAATTTGTTGTGTATGCGTTTTTGATCGGGTACTTTAACAATCAAAATGGAATTTTTATCTTCTATGTCATCGACCATCATGCCTCACGCCTCACGGCGGCAAGCACACGAAATACCCAGTATTAAGACAACCTAAAAGGAAATCAGTAATTTAAAAAACACATAAAACAATCATCAAAAATCTACCTTAACCAACAAATAGGTTTCATCATCTGCCTCTTTTATAAATTCTTCCTCTATAGTCAACACCTTAGATTTTTTAGGATGGTTTCCAACTGACAATTATTTCAAATATGGAACCAAATTGGTAAATTTCTTGAAATTCACGTTTTCCTTAACACTGAGTGTTGCTTTCAACATAGAATATATTGCCCATAACGTGGAAGACTTCAGCTTCTTAGACTTCTCTGCAAAATATGCCAACAACACATTTTCGGATACTTTTCTGGCTTTATTTGCTTCACACCACTCTTTAAATTGCTGATATGCATTTTTATACTGGCGCCTCGATTTCTCCGGTAAGAGATTTGATATTACTGAATTGGCATCTGTCAAGTTAAGTGGGGTACTGCTTACTTCATCGTCGCTCGAAATTTCTATTATTTCACTGTTATAAATAGCACGCACGAAATTGACGCAAATAAGAATTCACTCCTAAATAATGAAAATAATTATCAAGAACTGTCACTTTGAAATAATTGTTAACAAATGCCATTTTATTTCCATAGTCTCATTTTTAGGAAGAGTTCAACGGTTTTGGGAGGATCCAATTTTTGATAACAAAAGATAACAAAAGAACTAAAGGAATCTTTCACCTCATTGGAACAAAAGGCTGGATTTTTGGCATCTCAAGAAAAAGAGTTTGGGACTTGGATGAACACGCTTCCCTCACAAAACATCGGAACTCTGTTGGATAATCAAACGTTTCGTATATCAATGACTCTCCGGCTAGGATGCAAGATGTGTCTGCCTCATTCTTGTCGTTGTGGTGAAAATGTTGATGATTTTGGACGTCACGGGCTCTCGTGCAAATTTAGCGCCGGACGTCAATCTCGTCACAACATGGCCAACGACTTGATTAAGCGTCCGCTTATCTCCTCGGAATGTCCCTCTGTTCGTGAACCACCAGGAATCTCTCGTGTCGATGGAAAAAGACCTGATGGGATGACGCTCATTCCTTGGAATTGTGGAAAGTCACTCTTGTGGGATTTTACATGCAATGACACTTTTGCCATGTCTTATCTGCCCTCAACGTCTGTCATTGCTTGGTCTGTTGCAAAGGTTGGAGAAGACGGGAAAATCTTTTACAAGAGTTCATCTTTGTCCCTGTCGCAGTCGAGACATCAGGAGTCTGGGGTCATCATGGACTAGTTTTCGTGAAGGCATTAGGAAAACGAATTGCCTCGATCACTAGCGAACCAAGATCGTCATTATTCCTTATACAACGGATAAGCATTGCCATTCAAACAGGAAACGCTGCTTCAATATTTGGTGCTACCCCTCAAGAACTCGGATTAGAAGAAATTTTTTATTTGTTGCAATAAATATTAGTTTTAATTTGCTCTGTATTTAATCAAATGTCGTGACAATAAACTAAATAATAAGTGCCCAATTACTTGATTTGGAAAAACAGTTCAAACCAGTTCAATACTTTTTTTCATATCAAGCTTAGCGTTTGTAGAAAAAGTTTTGTTTGCATCTCATGCGCAAAATGCTACTTTGGTGATCTCGACTATTTCTCGATCACCAAAGTAGCATTTCGCGCACTAGATACAAAAATAACTATTTCTTAAGATTATATTCCCGATTTTTATGTTGTGTGACCTAATTACCATGCTGAAAACCTTATTTAAATATCAATTGACGATTCTTATATAGTGTGGCATTTCCAACCAAAGGTTCTATTTATCAATGTTCTTGACGTGTGTCCCACACTATCAAACGTTGACCAGTAATCGTTTAGGATGCAGAGAGGAGAGTAAACGCACAGAATATACTAAAGTGTTTCTTCTTCCTTACTACATCCCCTACAAATTTGTGTGGTGTTGTAACAGCTGTGTTTTGAATGTGGTTGTTCGAGTAGATCTGATTAGATTGTCTTAGTTACACTTTTCTGCACTTTGACTTACCAAGATCTTTTGTGATTGCCTTAATCTAGTTGAACCATAGAATAACATTACTTCTTTTACAGTTTAGCAGGTTTCTAGAGGACATATTCCCCATTATTTTGAAGTGGTACTTCAAAGGGCAGTGTCCAGTTTTATGTCTTTTTTGTTCATGTAAGAAGGCACTTTGATCTTTCAGGCGATGTATTTACAAACCTAAATCATTGCTTATTCATCCAGTGATGTCGTAGTTGGTCCTGTTCCCACGAAACGAGTTCCTCATTGCTGTTGTTCTTTGTGAGACCATAAAAGGGCTTTGAACCTAGAAAAAGTGTATTCGCCCCCTCTTTAAGGAGTGTAACTTGTTCGGTTAATAAAGTAGCTTCATTTAAAGTATTAACTATTCTATATTATTCCTTTTCTTCTTGAATTTACAAGTGGAACCTTATTAGGTTTTTATCCATGTATATTTATAGCGATTTTAACGATACACTACTTATTTTCAAATCAAAAATCAAAATCAAAAATTTTTTGGATATGCTATTGATTGCCTTGTCACTGTCATGTCATGTGAAACGTGAGTAACTTTTGACCCATCCAAAATATATAATAGCTTTACAAACTAATGTTTAAAAAACAGCTATAAGGATCCATTAAAAACCTCGAATCTTTGCTTTTCGGTGTTTAATGGACTTCTATAATAATAACTCACTTTTCTACCTTGGCGCATTAAATGTCTTATTTTTTGACAATTTAATGATGGGAAATCAAACATAATATTTAGAAACAAAAACAAGTTTCCTGACCGCTTTAAAAAGAATTGTTTTAACGTTTAATTAACCTTCGGTTTGAATGCAATAATATGTGGAAGTCTTAGTACTCTGAGGTCTAAATGTTAAGCTAATTTATTTTAAATGCCGTCAATACTCTACATATAAGTGACATAAAAATTCGATCACCCAGTTTAAATAATTTTATTTTAATAAAATTTGATGAATTTATTTATTTTACTGAAATAAACAATTGATAAAATTTTCAGTCTTATCAGTTAAAGATTCCGGTTTTTATACTGCTTTTTTTGAAATCCATTAACAATCCAAAAATGAATATTGTAGCCGTTGTAAAGATCCAAATTTTGCGGATTTTGGTTATTGACATTATTTACGATTGGTTACGATGTCTAGGGTACGGAGACCTGTACGATTTCGTCAACTTAGTGACTTTGATAGGGGTCGTTTAGTGGGACTTCGGGAAGCTGGATTTTATTTTCGGGAAATTGCAGTTAGAGTGCAAAGAAGTATAGACACCTTGGTTAGGTGGTGTTAGGCATGGCATCGAGAAGGCCGTACGCAAAGAGCAAGGGGCTCTGGACGCCCCCGTAGATCAACAGACCGTGAAGATCACCGCCTAATATTATTAGCCTTAGGGGACAGTTTCTCCCCCACCAGATCCATTGCAAATGAATGGTTTGCAGACGACGAAAAACCTATTGGCATGCGAAGTGTTTACCGACGACTAAGACGTTTTTGCCTGTTTTCATACCGGCCATACTGGGTCCACCCTTTAACTCCAGAACACCGACGTAATCGTCTTGAGTGGTGTAGAGAACGGTCACTCTGGGATCAGTATTGAAACAGTATTGCCTTTAGTGATGAGTCTCGATTTTGTTTAGGCATGCACGATGGTCGAGCGAGGGTTAGAAGACGAAGTGGTAAAAGGAGAAATCCACGGATTTTTGTTGAAAGGCATGTCCATCAAACTGTTGGAGTTATGGTTTGGGGTGCTTTGTCTTATGGTTCTAGATCACCTTTAATCTTCATCAGAGGTAACATGAACGCGCAGCGTTATATCCAAGAAGTTTTAGAACCCCATCTTTTACCCTATCTTGACACCCTGGCAAATCCAACGTTCCAGCAAGATAATGCCCGGCCACATGTCGCAAGAGTCACAATAGACTTCTTTCAACATAATGATGTCACATTGTTACCTTGGCCACCAAGATCTCCCCAACTGAGCACGTGTGGGATGTGATGATTTTCATCTTATTTAGCATATTTTATTTTTGATGCCTTTCTCTTTATTTAATAGAGATTTGACATAAATTTACTCTTCTTGAACCTACTTTATATATATAGTTCATTTTTTTTAGTCTAATCAGCTACTGAGAAAGCACCATTATATATTCAACCTAAGAAATACGAGTGATAATGCGCAGAAAAAGTATGAAATATATTTTAAATTGATAAATATAAATAATGGAATATTATTTGTTCCTAAAATGAACTACAAATGAAACAATGTACCATTAAGCATCTTTTTTAAATTTTTATTGCTCTAAAGTGTTATTTTTGATGCGTCACTATTAGCACTACTTAAACCGTACTTCATTATTTATCAACATGCGTGGTTTTTGTCCTTGAAGGGTTCAATATTTTATTTATAATTTATAGCACATTTCTAAACTTTTTTGAATAATATTACTGCTATTTCTTAATTTGAACCATGTCAATAATGCTTTTTCAGTAATTGATAAGAGTGCAAAAAACTGCACTGTATATTAGTATTATTTGTAGAAAAAGTACGTAAAAAAAGGAGATTTTCGTTAAAGCCAGTTCCATCGATTGGAATGGGTCACATTCCAGTCCCGTTAAGATTAATAATAGATCGATTCTCATATTTGTATTTCACAATTTGTTGTAAATTATTTTGACGCCATATTCGTAAACTGTATAATGTTTCCTGCTTTATCCTTAATTAATATTTTCAATAGGCAATCATATGCAAGATAAATCTTTCGTCTAATGACATTCTGTTCAAATTTCAACAATTTAATTGCTTTGGCATCGTATCTTTTTTTTTTCGTTTACTATTTGTTGTTTTTATAAAATGTTTTATTGTAGATGGTGATCTCGATTCTTTCAAAACCATTTTTCGCGTTGACATTATTTGCAGGCGATTCAAATACATTTTTATCAAGGACCATACATTATACTTTCTTTATCAAATCTTTTTAATATCAAAAGAAAACCAAAAGAAATTTTCAAAATGTATCCAGCTTATTTCATATTTTTCCAACCTTTTAAGTAAAGTACATTTTACTGTTTCTTTAACCTTTTTCACATTGTTTTTGTGGAACGTACTAAAAAATACATTTTATTTAGGATTCGTAAGAAAAACTTGAAAAAATCTTTTGAACTTAAAAAAAGATGTACAGTTACCTAAAAAAAATGTGTCAGATTCAAAATACTTTATTTATATTATTTACCTATATGATTTTTCTTGAGACAGAGTGCTTTAAGGACCGAATATACTCTTTGCATAATTAATAACGCAAATTTTGTTGAAGCATTAATAAAGAAATTGTATATAAGCTATTTTCTTTAATGTGGTTCTGGATAATTGCGTTTTTATTTAAAACATTGGACCTGTGAGAGTCCACCAGGTGTGGAACATCGAAGCGCTAAAATGCGTCATCACACTGAAAACCTCTGAAATTTAAATAGATTGTCGACTTACATGTTGGTGAATAGAAATCTCACTAAGAGTTTGACGGACAACGTTTCAGATGCATGACTTAACTTTCTATTGCTACATCCTGTGTTTGTCTGTTTAATAAACTTGAAAGAATTTTTGGTTTTGGATACTTAAAAATAGATTAAACAAATGTTTTTTCTCATTGATTCACATTTTTTAACATACTACTTTGAGTTAGCATTAATTCCATTAGGATATTATCTTTGCAATTTATTGTACCAACAAAAGCTTAACTTTTTAGTCAATGACAGTGGTTTCAATCAATTTTTTAAAGAATTATAGAGAGATCATCTACTTTACTGTTTTAAGACATAATATTTAGCCTCGAATTGCTACACTATTTGTATTTCGCGTGAAATAACGTTTAGTGTTTAGTTTATACCTTAACAAGAACAAGTATAAGAATAAATAAAATAATATCTTTTTAAAACTTCTGCAAAACATAATATAAGGTAAAGTACGTTTCACAATAATTCGTTGACTCGGTACCTGACCTTAGGGGATTAGTAATGAAAGGTTATAAATTTCTCACTGTACAGTAAACATTAACAGATCCGTAATCCGGTTTTCAAAATAGATTTAAATAAAACTCAGTAACATTTACTAAAACTTAAATTTATTTTGTAAAAAAAATCACGAAATTTTTTAAAAACAAACAAACACATTTTAAGTTTATTTATTAATTGAAATTAAACAAAACTGTTGAAACTTACGTATACGTATACGCTTTGGTCTATTTCATCTAATTGGCAGATGTTGTCAAAAAATGTTTCAAATAAAAAAGATGTAGTTTAATCATGGCCACATTTTAAAAATATTTTGTACTACAGGGTATCCCAAAAAATTGATTTAAATAAAACTAAGTTAACATTGACTAAAACTTAAATTTATTTTGTAAAAAAAAATTACGAAATTTTTTAAAAACAATTGTTAACTTTATTTATTAATTGCGATTAAACAAATGAACTAATTCTACATTATTTACAACTATTTAATCTAAATGTAGTTCAGTATCACTATCGTCTTCATTTAAATTAATAACTAAGGGTGCTACAGTTACATTAACATTTCGATATGTACCTTCAACCTTAATAACATGCTGAATCGAATTTTTCCAGCTATCAATGGGAATATTACTTGTCACATTTCTGATTAACTCTATAACACTTGAGTTTAATGTGGGTGAAACGTTTTCCGATCTAACTTTGGATTTTAGCTGATGCCACATGTGTTCTATAGGATTGAACATGCAATAATATAGGGGAAGCCGTAACACTGTGTGGCCCATATTTTTAGCAATAGTATCACAAACGTATTCTTTTTCAATACCGAACGCTGCTACAACTTGTAAGAGATCACGTTTTGTGTACGATTCTTCAAAATAAAGGTCATTTTTAACAAATACTCTTGAATTTCCCATTTATTGTTGTTGCTATTTGGTACTTTATTTAATTGACGGCTATGATAAGTTGCATTGTCCATTACAATTATACTTTTTTCCGGTATATTCGGCAATAAATAATTCTCAAACCAATCTTCAAAAAGTTCTGCTGTCGTATCTTCGTGATAATCTAAACTTGAATCTTTAATATTCTTTGATGATAACAATAAAGCGTTTGGAACCCAACCTGTTTCTGATCCGGCATGTATTATTGTAATTCTTTGTCCTCTATTTGATGGAGCCTTTGGTTTGCAATTTCCTGATGAATCAACAAAACCCTTCGTTGGAGTATCATGGGTGTCATACCATGTCTCGTCGAGGTAGATAATTGAAAGGTTTTCACTTCTATATTTTTGAATAGCTTGTAAGTAATGACAACGCCACATTCGTAAACGATATGACTCCATTATCACTTGTCTTTTATTAATGGTACAATATTTAAATCCCATTTGAGAAATAATTCTCCACAAACTTGTACGGCTACAAATAATTCCCGTGTCGTCTTTAAGTAACCGTTTTTTATACAATCTAGGGTTGGTATCATTTGTTCTTGGTATAGGACATATATCGTTCGTCGGATTATATCTTTTTGTATTTCATCAACACATTTGGTATTATTAACGTCACTTCGTTTTTTTCGTTTACTTATTGGCTTATTGATATCTTTTACTGTGGATATTGGGGTTTTGGTTAACTAACATGTTTCTTCTGCTGCATTGGTTACACTATAACCTCGATTATTCAATGTTTCAAACACATTTTTCACAATTTGTTTCGCATCCGGCGATAAATGCACTTTTTTTGCCCAAGGACGCTACATAATTAGTTATAAACACAAGATTACTTTCAGAGTATAATGTTTAGTACAAACTAAAATTCTAGGAGAGAATTTTAAAAACAAATTACTCCATGATTATTAAGAAAATCAAAAATCATTTACTAATGATTTACTATTGATGGTCAGTAATAATAATTTAAAATTTTACCTGAAAAATAAAAAATCCAAAATATATCTTCCTGGACAAAAATAAATAATACCTTTCTGTAAATGTTCGAAGAAATATTAACCACCTTTTATTAGTAATCCCTTAAGAGCAGTTAAGAGCAGGTACCAAGTCAACGAATTATTGTGAAACGTACTTTATGAGTCGTTGTATTTAGAACGTCGATAACTATGATATCCGTAAGAAATTTTGAGATAATTCGTGAAGACATATAATATTTTGTTTCATAACAGTATAGATGGGACACTCAAAGAGCATGTGGAAAAGTGTTTCTTTCTGATTCATATTGCAAATAGTGCATATTAGGTTTGAGTCAATTGTATATGTAATTCCTTTAAAGGTAAATTAATCAGGAAATAATTAGACTTTAACAATAAATAAGGACTTGGATTAGAAGAAAATTCCAATTTGTTGTATATGCATACAAATTGTGATTGAGAGGCCATGGTAACATCAACATTATGTAAATATGTATAATATATTTTTAATAATTGTTTAATAGTAGTCATATTAATATTGGTTATATTATTCCATATTTCAATCCTATCAATATCAACAAAAAATTGTTTTAACTGGAGGAACCAATTGTATCTGGGATCAGCCTTGTCTTTCAGAAGAATTTGTTGTTCTAAGCATAGCTTTGGATATCTATTATTTCCCATAGAGCACATTTTGTGGATCCAATGTAAAGCCATTTTAAAAACGTTGTACGAATATCTAACCCTTCCTGTTTTAAGTCGGATAATAACATCAGGTGTGTTGGACGGAACCAACAAAATATGTAAATACCTATGTCCCCAAACAGAAATACAATTAGATAAAATACTAAGTGCCAGGGAATCAAATAGTTTTTCTTTAAAATGTCATAAAGTTCATTTAGACAATTCTCGCAGTTAAATATCATATTCAATGTAAACATTTTTTAGAAAATATAAAGGATATCCTAGAAACATATTTATTACTGACTTTTTTTACATTTGTAAAAGAGGAATCGTTTTGTTATATATCAATGGGATTAGGCAGTATTTTTGATAAAATCTGTAGGCTTATCAACTTTATTCAACACTGTTACTACTATCGTGATATTATGAACCAATTTACATAAAACCCTAACAAAAAAAATACTCAAACCTTTCTAATAAATCACTTAATCTATTGCCAAGTTTTTGAGTTTTCGCGTATACGGACAAACTTTGGTTGCATGATTATTACTACAATCTTTAGTATGACAAAAATGTTTAGTTGACAATTTGAGATTTATATACTCGGTCGTCCAAAGATTTCTGTAAACAAATCTATAACCCCAAAGAAATTAATTCCAATTTGTCCCCGAAGAGACCCGAAATTAAAATATTTGAAACAACTGCAAGTTGCCATGTGTCAAGAGGCTCGGATGTGCATCCGGTACCAAAGACGATGTGACGTTTCAAAAAATATGTTCTCACTTTGTATCCCATTAATGGTTACAAATTTCTTTGGATTTATGTTTGTTTTTAATAAGCAAGGGAGGATATGAATACATGGGGTCTTTAGATATTGGTGTTATATGAAAGTTTTGGTTTTTATTTGAAATTAAATACATATGTGTCAGAAGGTTTGTATTAAGGTTGATTTATTGAGGATGGTGTGGCAAATCGTGTGTAAAAAGTAAAACGGCACGTCTGTAGGTATTTTTAAACTAGTCATATTTAAAAGATTTTCTTTGCTATATTTCATTTTTCTTAGTTGTTGGATTCATGATAAAAAGGAAGATATAAATTAGTTACTAAATGAAACATTCTAGTAATTTTTAAATTTAGGAGATAGAGTACCAAACTATTATTAGGTCAATTATCTATGCATGAGAGGATCAATTTTGCTGGCATTCCAACACTTCCAGGGTTAATTTAAAAAATATTTTCACTTTGCAGCTTAATAACGGCTGTCACTAATTTTTTATTATCAATATATTTATTACTGGATGGTATGTGTTTGTAACAGATTTTAATTTGTCTTCCATATTTCCTTAATTTGTTTTCTGTTGTCCACTTTCTTCAATAATTGGTTTTGCGTTCTTTCTAATGTGACTAATTAGCTTCGTACATTTTACTAGGTTGTTTATCTTCATTTTAAATTAATCTTAAATGTTATGTTTTGATAACCACTGGATAGCAAAGAACTTTCCAGAAATTATGAAGGCGGCACGCTCACCTGACTTGTCACCTTTTGACTATTTCTTTTTGGGAGCGATAAAAGATATTGTTTATCAATCAAAACTGCAAAATGTAAAAGAATTAAAAGAAAACATAAGACAAGCATGTCGCCAAATTACTCCTGCAATGATTCAAGCCACATGTACAAGAAATCTTCTGGCAAGATTCGAAATGTGTGTTGCAGCAGGTGGACTACAATTCGAACATCTAATATAATTAATAACAATGAGTTAATTGTTATTTTTATTACATTTAGGGCCGATTGTTCAATCTTCAGATTGAAGTCTATTAACTATCCAGCGGATAAAGTTATCTGTCTGTTTATTCGACGTATAATTAGTCCCCTATTTTTCAATGTCTTTTTATTCATTGAATAGTTATCTGACGGAATATTTGAACTCTGGCAACACGAACTTCAAAGTGGTGAAACAAATATATTGCAAACTTATGGGTTAGAGAAGGACAAAATTTTTCTGTCAACCAAGTGTCAGTGTCACTTCACTTTTGAGGTTATGTCATGCTTTGATGCTTGTTTGTTTTTTGGTGCGAAACGTGAGACGTCTATCGATTGTGTTAAAATAAATTGTTGCGAAAGTGTACGGAAATAATGGAATCTAAGAAAAGAGAGCGTTCAGCAAATTTTAATACCGCACAAATCCAACTACTTTTCAGTATAGTAGGTAAATTCAAAGCCATAATTGAAAACAAAAAGACGGACGCTGTGACAAACAAAGATAAAGAGGCAGCATGGAAGAAAATAGAAAATTCTTTTAACTCCTGTGGGATTTCCACGAGTGTCCGCTCGTGGAAAACTTTAAAACTTAAGTACGAAGGATTAAAAAAAATAACAAAAAAGAAATCTTCTCTGCAAAGGCAAGACATGTAGAGTAAAGTGCCCTAATATCAGATAGTTGCCTAATATCGGATAGTTCTGTTTTGAAGAAATCTGTAATATGATTATGAAGAAACCCGTCCACAGATTAGCATGGAGCTTAACCCAGGCCCTCTAATAATATTTTAGTGTATCTCATAGAACATAAATGGCCCTAGTATGACTTATACCGAACTGTCACATTCCGAGTTTTTACACGTGCTAGTTGAAAACGTTATTTTTAGACATTCAGGTAGATTTTTAAATTTGTCTCTGTAGTTTAAGTTAGTCTATAATATGTCTACTTCAATTCAGTGTATGCGGACAATGGATTATTATAGTTTTTTTTGTCATAACCTTGACCTTCAACCGGAGACAATTTGCCTAATATCGGATGGTCAAATTGTCTTAATATCAGATATCCGATATAAGGACAAAATATTTCTTATCTATCTATATAAACCCCTTCATAGCTACATAGCTAAAGCTACATAGATAAAGAGAATTTCGAAATTGAAAACAAATGTAATCCTTCTAAAAAAATAAATAAAAAGAGAGAAAATCTATTGCTAAGAAGGCAATGACAACCAATGTTAGAAAGAAGAGTGTTAAGAACGAAGAATCTTTTAGTTCATATTAAGAAGATGAAGTACTCATTTTAGATGATGATTATGACATGGACTGTGACATTGGGGAAGAGGAAGCAGAATATATGTTTTGTTCTGGACTCTTCTCTGAAGATACCTCTGGTGAACAATGGATTCAGTGGTCAAAATGTATCAGGTGGGCTCATGCCGACTGTGCCAATATAGACAAAGACACATATATTTGTAATTTCTGTCTCGATGGCTAGTTATCGTTATCCTAATATCGGATACCCTATCCGGTATTTGGAACATTATTTTTTGTCAACGTAAATTGACCATTTTTCGAAAAACTTAAATTTTATTTTTTAACATGTGGCAATGATTGATTTTGGTTTAATATATGATTCTCTATAGCCTATTATTTGTTTTGTTTTCAAAACGTCGTAGCTTTATTGATGTATTCAAATTAATATTAAGGTCAAAAAAAAGTATCTGATATTAGGGTACTTTACTCTACAGAACTGGTGGAGGGCCTTCAAATGCTCCCGAATTCAACGAAATAGAGGAAAAGGTGCTGAGCATTTGCTCGAACATAAAAGGACTCGATGCGCGTAACGACAGTGACACTATCTTGAGTAAGTATAAGTTAAATCATTACTCTAAAAAATGCATCCAGTAGTTGTTGCGTGAACCAGTAATAAACATCCATCCTCAAAAACATTCACATTTATAATAGGTATTAGTGGGATTCTAGCGTAATAACTTTTATTAATCGAATAACGCGGTTATCTGATGGTTGAAGCGGCAGATAGATTTATCCCTCAGTTAGCAGAGTTATTCGACAGTTAAGTTTTATCCAACTGTTGAAAAATTCAAAACCTTGCTATCCATCGAATAAAAGTTATCTATCTGTTTATCTGAAGATTGAACAATCGGCCCTTATTTGTATTGTTCCTTTTTAGCTTTAAGGCTTCTTGATAAATTTAACAAAAGTAAAAAATAAAGTGATATTTTCTTGATTACTTAGGAACCCATTTCAATTTTGAAAACATTTTTGAGTAGACGATGGAAGACCAAATCCAAAATTATAAAAAACTGTACTGGGTGCTATTAAGAAATTTAAAGTTACTAAGGGATGAATATTTAGGGTATATTTTTTATGGCATATTAAAGGGTATTGAAAATGGAATAGATCAGTTTTTGTCCCATTCGAGAATTTTTATTCGTTTGATATAGTCTGAATAAATTAGTCTGGGACACCCGGTATGTATTCATTTTTACACTAAAGTATGATTTTTCTTCTCTTTTTAATTTACACCACTAAAATAACTTTTTTATAGCCTGATGATGGCTTAAATGTTAGGCCGAAACTAGTAGCTATTATTGTTTTTCCATCAAGAATAAAATTCTGTGACGTAGATTTTAGGTTTTTCATTTGGTTTTCCATTAGTCACATTTGAGATATGGATGGTTTACTTTGTTTAATCATTAATTTGTTTTGTAGAAAAAAAGAAAAAATCGTATTTTTTTATTAATAATTGTTATTTATTTTTTATAATCATATTTTGTAGATTAAATTATTATATTTGCCCATATTTTTAGTTTTTTAGTAAATCTTCAATATAAAACACAGTTCAAAATTAATTTCTTGACGTGTAAAACTCAAAATTTACTTTTTCCTCTTTTTTGAGAGAGGAGTGTACTGAAAAATTAATTTTTGCTTTTTTTCCAGCAGCTCATTTTCAAACCTATAACCGTAACCGTGAATGGTAACTTGCGTTGTCCATAACAATAACAGCCCCTTTTGAAATCAGATCCAACATTTGAGCAAACCATTCCTCGAAGACATTCCCATTCATATGTATAGTCCCCCTGTGCGTTTTGAAATAAAAGTTAATAATCCACCATCAACAAAACCTTCAGAACTTCCAACATGGACAATTATAAGTCTTTTTCCTTTTCCAGATGGTGGCTGCAAACCTAACGACAAACCTTCCACGAATGCCTGCCTTCCGCTTTTAATTTTTTCATCTTGCCAAGATTTGGAAACTGTATATCCAGCATTTATCCATGTTTCGTCTAAGTAGAAGATTTTCAAATTTTGTTCTCTGGCATGTCGAATGCTTCTTAAATAGTCTCTTCTCCAAAAAACTATTTCCGGTTTCTCTATTAAGAGAGATTTTCTATTATGTTTTGTATATCTGAAACCCACATCTTTCAAAAGTTTGCATAATGTCATTCTGGGGAATTTTGTATAGTCCGTATCTTCTTGCACTGATGTCATAATTTTGTCAAGTGTTGGAATTTCCTTTCGTAAGTAAAATCCATGGACTTTACGCCTTAGTCTTTGTTTTAATGACTCATGGATCTCAATTGGTTTTCGGCCTGAAGGAGTTTTAGTGGGTTAAAGAGTTCCATTCTTGCTTTCTTTTAGTAATCTATAAATTGTTGATTTAGCAACACACAACATAGCAGCCGTTAAGTCCACAATATCATCAACACTTGCATCAACACGGTATACCCTCTTAAAATATATTTTGGACGTCTATGAAATCTACTTAATTGAATGATTTATTACTCCTTGTCCTTTCTATATAGACTATAGTTTAGGATTATTAAAACGACCTCTTAAAATTTATGCAGTAAATAGCTAGCATTATTATCATTTTTTTACAAAAAATATTAAATCAGTTGATATGAAATATCGAGCCAGATGCGAAGTAGAGAGGCAATTCATACGATGAAACTGGCTTTCCTTAAACAGAAACTGAAATTGAAACGTTGGCGTTGCTTTTCAAAAGGGTGCCAAAGGCTAAACTGGCAACCAATCATGTTTATTATAGGAAAAAATAATATTAAGGGTGGATAATATATAGCAATATAAAAAGATAAGATAATATAAAAAAATTTCAAATGTTCTAGCAAGTAATCTACTTGAACATAAACAATCATTAACCCTAACCACAGAAATTAAAAAACTACATATTTGTGATAAAAAAGAAAATTAAAATTTTCTTGTAAAACTTGAAATAAAAAGGCATCTAGTATATCAGTAACTAAAAGTTGTTAAAGAACCAGTTCCCCACTGTTCCCCGGTATTGCACTGTTTTCTTTGATTGAGTCTTTATTTTATAAATAGATTAGACATCAGTATTACAGTCCATGTGTAAGGAATATATTTATTTTTACTGTTATTGTTTGCTATATATAAAAAACCTGAATTTTTATTCTTAAATTGATAAATAATTTACAGTATAAGAATATTTTCTCTCCCAGGGCCTCCTCTGATTAATAAGAACTCCCTCAAAAATTTTATTCATCTGTTCAGCAATATACAGTTTTTTGTTCAATTGCAATCATAACTAAGAAAATGAATGTTTACAATTAAATTAAATGTTCAAAGTGACCACCATTATTCAGATCATGACAATAATCTGATATATTGAAAATACTTTAGAAAAAACTGTCTATGAAGATAAAAAAAATGATATGAAAATGTACAAACAGATAAAAGATAAATAAATTTCCTTGGTGCTAAAATGAATGAAGTTGAGAATACGTTACAAAAAAATAATCCGCAAACAGTTCTTTAAAAATACTTATTCTAATACAGTTGACGATATAGATAGATATAAACGAAGATAAAAGAGAAAAAAAAATGGGAACAGTAAACTTGATATACCACAATAAACTTATCTGTTAACTATAGTGGACGATCCTTCGCCGCACCTTGGGGTCGCTACGGCACTGTCTAGGTGGTTCCAAATGATTATGGAAGATCACGAGTGGAGGGATGATCTGCACCAGTTGTAGAGATGATCCAGTTAAAAAATGTGCATACGAGAGCTTAAAGTTTACAAGCTGTTCAAGTTTACTGAATCTTCAAATTAAAGAGATGCTTCTAATTTACTGAATCTTCAAATTACAGAGATGCTTTTAGTTTACTGTATTGTATTCCAACTTTCTGAAAATTACCAGTGTTCAACACGTGTTACATTTACTTTTCTGGCACGAAAAGTACAAATCAGCATAGTCCGAAATCTACAGTTAGATGCTAAGGTATTTTAATAAATTACAAAAGATACATTTTTACATTAAATTTACTTTTTAACAACCTTACACACTAATCAAAATTCCAGAAATGTACTTTTACTAGCCTTTTTATAAAAAATTATCATTAATACTTTTAATTACCATAAAAAGATTCTTTGAATAATAATGAAATATGTTAAAATTCTCATCTGATATAATAAAATATAATATAACTTTCGATATTTTATAAATATTTTAATAAAAAGGAATTATAAAATTGGAAAAAAACATACCTGTATATGACAGTAAACCAATAGAAGAAATGAGACTGGGAATAATTATTAAAACCTCTTGAACTCGATAAAGGCAACTCATAAGTACACCTCGTAGCGTAGCTACTTTGAACTTCCAATTATAATTATAGAGATCGTATTCATTATTTTATTATTAAAAATTTTTTAGGAAAGATGGAGCTAGCGGTACTAATTGAATTTAATATTTAGGATACCAGGTGCTTAAAATGTTAACAGGTACTGTTACAACTTGAATAACTTTTAAGCAAGTGAATTTATCGAAAAAATTCCCGACTTTTTTGTAGAGCATTAAATTTACTACAAAAATAATTGATTCCGCAGCTTTTTATGACCTTGCTGAGGAACAAAAAAATTGAGTGCAAAAATTACAAAAACCCCATGTTATCTAAACGGGAAATCAATCGCCTTTATGGCACAGTTTATTATTAATATTAAGGGCATATATAGGTTCTATATTTTTTAGGGTTCATACACTAAAAATTTCTTATAGGCAAAAATAAAATAAAAATTATAGGTAAAAATGTTTGCATGGTCTCTGTTCTTGACGCGAATCATGTATGGAAGAGACATTTAAATCAAATTCGATTGTGCAGCGACAAGGAATTTGATTTAGATAATGGTTACTTTAATATTTCAATGGAAACATCCACATTTGTAAATGAAGAGCCAACGGAAAAGGCTTCAATTCCATCTACTGAGCATGCAAGAACCTCAACCGCCAGTAGACCTCAAAGGAGGAAAGTGGGTAATTTATTTAATATATATAGTTTTGTTTTGTTGTTATGTGTTGACGTTGGCAAATCAATCAATGTCAAAAATTTAAAATAAAAGTTAATATTATAAAGTAATTGCATTTTTTCATTGGAAATATTACAGTTTTCCTTTTTTTACATGAAGATACCTAATTAAACTAACCAGTTGGCAACTTGAACTTGTTATATTAGTTTAACCGTCATCTGAAAATAAGTTAAACTGTATGTCTGCTCCAGGGTTTGTATACAAAATGAAAAATGAAAACAGAAATCAGAACCATAAGAAAAACATTATGTAATCATGGTTAAAGTCTTAATCAGAGAAATTGTACAATGGTGCATACAGGCATAACTTTAATAATAATTTCTGGAAACAGATGTCATTGACCAAAAAAATTATGTTCCTGAATAAAATAATTAAACTTTTGTCACAAAGTTATTTGTTTCGTCCTCTAAATGATGAATTTTCATAAAGTAAGGGATAGTACAATAAATTACAATAAAATATTTTTGGTTTTAAATTAGCAGTTTTGCTATGGTTAAAATGATAGTTCAGTTTATTTTTGAAAATGCCATCTAAAAACATTAGCGTTAACTTATCTCAAATTATGATATCCATTTAACTACTTTCGTAGCATTTAACTAGAAAAGTTTTTATCGTCAACCTCCCCTTATGTTAATTTTGTTACATTATCTTAATTTTGTGATGACAGGATTATCTTTTTTCATACCCTACTGCTTATGTAAATAGGAATGTAGAAAACATAAACATCTTAAATCAAAGTTTATATTAATTATACTTAGAAAACATAACTTAAAGTAAAACTGTTTGTTAGTATTTCTGTCTTCTAACTAACAGAACTAATAAGGCTTAATATATTTTCCTGTTCTCCTCCATGGTATTAGGTAGTTTTAGCAAGTTACATATATCATGCATGGATGTCAACAAGAAATAGGTTATAATTTCTAATAATCGTTTAATCTCAATTTACTACTAGAACATTTATAACGATGGAACAAAAATTTTAAACAGTAAATGACTTGGTGTTAACAAATATACAATGTTCATTCGTGCTTTAAAAAAAGAATACATTTAAATAATTTGTTGTTTTTAAGAGACCGGAAAAGAGTATATAAAGAAAAAAAAACTACAAAAAACAATTTACTATAAACAGAGTTTACTGATAAAATGAAACGTATGTTTAAAAAATTATTTTTGTAACCCATTTTCTGAAATTTAAACAATATTCACAATTGTTGAGCAGTATATATAGTTGTAACAGACGCACTAGAAAAAAAAGGCGCAAGAAGAAAACAAAACCCGCAGGTATCAAAATAAAAATGGATTCGGAAGAAAGAGTTGTGAATAGAAAAAAAGTTGAAAAAAATAAAAACGAAGAAATCCAAAATAAAGCAACGGGAAATTTCAAAATAAAACTTTGATAGCACAGTTGATGAAGATAAAGAAACAAATTTGTCCTAATCGCTCCGACCTTTACGAAGAGCTAACTTCATCCACGTGGATCCAGTGTCATAGATGTAAAAGTGGGCACATCCACTATATCATAATTTTTTTCATTGTATTAATAGCAATAATGACGACAACGATAGTGATTACAGGTTTACATTGTTTGCAAGTAACAATAAATGAGTTAAAACTGAGTAAAAAGTAAAAACATCATGTGTAAATTTCATACGTTACAACTGTCACCTCGGCGGGTACAGTTGTAACATTTTTCAGATGAGCACAATATGCATTTTTTTGGTTTTAAAATTTATGGTACATACATAGATATAGTGCAGAAATTAAAAGCAAAATCTTTTACAAAAAATAATCTTAAATGTACTACACTCTCATCATTATTGACAGATTCATATTTTATTTTAATTTAGATAAATTAACTATAAATAAACATTTTGAAATTACTTACTTGTTTTGTAGACCGTGTGCTCAACCTAAAAATGGCGCATAGAGTGCTATTTTTAGCTTTAAATTAAAATTATAAATAAAGGAGATGCAGTTTGGAACTTATTTTATTTAATTTGTTTATGTCTTTAATTGTTTATATCTTTTGAATTTTGTATGCATTAATTTACTATTTTGTCACAATTCATCATTCCAGAGCGAATGAGCCAAACCAAATTCTGCTATGCTTGCATCTGTTTTTTTCGTTCCATCTTTGACTTTTCGTAGGTTTCACATACCTGATTTAGATGCTTTATGTTTCTTGTAATTTACTATTCTCTGACAAGTACCTCCATTCGACATCTTTGTTCCGTTATTTGGTATTTTACTATCATTGTTATCGGTTTTAATTTATATCAGTAAATCTGTGCTATCACTTAATTATTATGGACTTTTGTGTTTTTGTGATACACGATGTTATTTTCCATTAATATTATCTACCCTACAGGGGTTAACTTGCACGTTCTTCGACCTACCGTCTGACACTTCCTGGCTGGTTTCTCCGTTAGTTCTGCACACCAGAACTTTTTTTTTTTTTTTCGGCCTATAGATGGGCCGAAACTAGTAGCTGTCAATACTTTAAATAAAATTTTTTGACATTGACTTCTTCCAAAAACCAAATAATTGTTTTAATAGTATGTCCATTTAACACCATTTTGAACTTTTAGACTAGCTATCGCTTGATATAGCTGTCATTACATAAATAAAAGAAATTTTAAACTTTAAGTGTCAGACAACAAGCTCTGCCATTAACGATTACAACTGCAAATAAACAAACAAAAAGTCATTTTCTCTGTTGTTCAGTAGTCTAAATATGCTCAATAACAAATAATTATTAATTTTTTATAATATAATATATTTTTGTTATAATATAAAATCCTTTTTTTAAATGGTTATTAAATCCAGGTGTAGACTCCCTAAGCCGCCGCCAATAAACCCTTAAAACTACTGGGCTGGAGCCTTATGAAACTCAATATTTTTCCACAAACACATTTTTTCAGTGACAACTGTTACAAATAACCTCTGGAAGCTCATCTTACCTGTACCCTAAGTAAATATTGTATTACTAATAACTAGAGGGAAAAAACAAAAAGGGAAGCCGAAGAATCTTATGAAAGCATTTGGTTCTTACAAATTTTTGATTTGTTTAATCTAGAACGTCCCAAATAAGAAGGCGAGGGGTTAATATTTTATATTTATAAAATTATAAAATTGGTCAATTATGTAAATATTTAAAATAATTTTAATATGAAAGGGTAGTTATATTTGGAAAGTCTTAAACAGATGTAGCGTAAAACTAAATTAATTAACATTTACTAAGAATAATAAAAAACTCTTCGTTTTAACGTTTAATTAAAAAATTAGGTTTTTAATTACAATGTCAGCTGTTTCACTAGAATTAGTATGGTCAGATTGACATATTTTTTATTATTCCTAGTAAGATGGACTTCCAGAAAGTACGGGTTAGTCAAATAAATTTAATTAACATTTGTTTACTTATTAATTCAATGTTCAACATCTGATTAATAGCTATGATTACTTAAACATCATAATTATTAATTGTTCTATCTTTCGATTGTCACTATTTGTTTAAAAAAATTATTGATTAGTCGGAGTATTTCCAATTAATTAAAAAAATCGAATTTTTATACTAAACAATCAAATCGTCGTTTTTTGCTGCAAATAAGTAAACTGTATGATTATATTGACATTGTCTTATTGCCATTGATGATTTTTAATGTGTTTTTTGATGTGGTGACTATAAAAATATTTATTTATAATTAATCTTAATTAGTTTATTTATTTATTGGTTAATATTTTTGATATTTGATTTACTTATATTCTGTGGAGGTTTTGACAATTCCAGGGCAATTCCAGGGTAATTGTGTTTTAATTTTAAATAGGGTCGATTATATTAATAAGGTAGACTCTTTTATTGCTGCTGACCCCTTCATCTCTCTTCTTTCTCCTCACCCCACAAGTAACTTCCATAATGAACTTAAATTATGCTCCCATACCTTAAAAATATTTGATACCCGTTTCTACCAACTTATTCAAATGGCCCCAATTACTCCTCTCCTTTATGGACTTCCTAATATACACAAAGATAATGTACCTAAGACCAGTTGTTTTCCTTCTTAAATATCCAGCTTCAAAATGTTCTTCTTTTCTTAACAATTTCCTTAAAAAGACCACTTATTTTAATAACAATTTTTGCGTTAATTCCTTTGACTTTTGTAATAAAATTTCTCATATTATTGATGATGTTGTTTAATTGTTAAAGTTAGCTCTTAGTTAAGACATTTTTAATTCAATAATAAGTATTACAGACCAACAGCTGGTTTCGCTATAGGCTCCAATGTTAGCCCTTCACTGGCTGAGATTTTTATTAATAATCTGGAATCACAGTTTATAAATAATTCTGTATAAATAATAATAAAGAATCTCATGTGGATAGCTGTATTGTTTTATTTAATGGCAGTCAACAGCATAAAAATAATTTTTCAACTACATTAACAGTATTCTTCCAAGAATTAATTTTTACTGTTGAAGTGGAAGTTGATAATAGAATCTTATTTCTAATTCTTTTGGTCACATACATTTGAGTTTGAGATTTATAGAAAACCTATTACGACTGATATTTTTTTCAAGAGAAGTGGTATTATGCACATGTTGTAGCCCGTACTACATAATTGGACTCCTTTTTATGGTATATTCACTAAAATTTCTCTTTTTCGCTACGTAACAGGTACCTGGAACTACCAAAAATTGATTTAACATCAGATTCCTTGGGCTGTCTTTAATTATCCTTCTCTAAACCTTTCTCGTTGCTGAATCTCTCGTTCATCTTTCTCCTTATTTTTAAAGACTTGTATAATAAAAACTTTTACTTTTCCTAAAACAGGCGATTTTTTATCATTTTTTGTATAATATTTCCGCAATTATGTTTACTCCCAGCTCTAGTTCTAAGGCATTTCTTTCAGTCATCCATCTATCACGTATAATTATTACTACTGATATGGTAATTCATTATAATTTAAACTATCAGTTCTTTTTTAATAACTTGTTCCACAGAGCCTTCAATATTCCCTTTTTTTTCGTTTGCTTTCAGGGTTTTACTATTTCTCTTGTTAACAAGTTATATATATCAGGTATTTTAACGGATTCAAACTAAGATTTCCATTATATCTTCTCAACTTAGTTTTTCCTCTCAATTTGAAAGTAATTTTGTTGGTTCCTTATATTTCTTTGGCCCTATTTGTTACATTCTTAAAAATTATATAATATTCAATTTGGTTTTAAAACCAACAATAACTTGAGATCCTTCTTAGTCAACACCAGACTCTGTTCCTTTTTGCGCTCTTCTGGAATATACAAGCTAAACTGTCATGTCTGCAATGCTGTGTATATTGGCCAGTCCGGACGCCAATAGAATTACAGAATATTTTAATCATGTTAAAAATTACAAAATTTTAACCCACCTAATTCACCATCTGACTTGGCTACAAAGCCTGACTGTAAATCACACATTTTGTAACTCCAACGTTTCTAGGTTACATAAATGTTTCTAGGTCCTAGGATGAATTTACTTATTATGTTTAATATCAATTAAGCTACAAGAGACCCTTATATATTTCTTAGTCTCCCAATTAATGATTTAATTTCGTATTTTGTCTTCCATATATTCTTTATTTATTATCTGTTGTCCACTTTTTCAACAATTAGATTTGTAAAACCAGAAACTAGATTACATAAAGGCTTTAAAGGACCTAGAATGAATCTATTAGAAATGATGGAGATTAATAAAGCTGCTAATCGAGATGTGTTTGAATGAACAGCTTAAACCTAAAGACCCATACATTTTTTTAAATCTTTCTTTTTAATTTTCAAATATTTTGTCATGTCTTTTCTCCTCCACTTGGTATTCATACTTATATTTAATTTTTAATGCGTTCTTATTTTTTAAATATATATCATTTATCATTGTGTATTATTGTATACTTTTAATTGTTAACCTTGTTCTTCGTCTTTACCAATAGTTGACAGTAACTATATTTTCGAATTTTCTGGCTAGTCATATTTTAATTTTTTAATATGTTACTCTTATTACTTAATTCCATAGTTGTATTGACTTAATTGATGTTACATGTGTCGATCGGCCTTAATCACTTATCTTGATTCCAATTCATTAATAATTAGTTTCTTTATTTTAATTTGTCATCTTTCATCCATAGTTTTATTCTTCCGTAATGTAAGCTCTTCTTATATAGTTTTGGTTCCATGATTTTCTTATATGCTTTGATGTTCTGTTCGCCGCCATTTCATTCATTGTGTGCGTTTTGATTTTGCTGGTGCTTAATTAGAACAGTTTTTTGGTGTTTTTCAGTGTGATTGACAATTTTTACACTGTTACACAATGTTTATTCATTATTGGTTAATAATTTCGATCAAACTCATGATTTGTCTACCCTTTGACTTTGACTATCATGAATGGTCTTCTCTGATACCGGGGTCACTGGTATCTTCTTTTGAGCTCACTTTAGGGCTTCCTTTTGATTATTTGTCACACTTATTTTTCTATCACACACTATTTACAGTAATTAATATTTCCATCCATGTAGTGGTACTCATTTTCTTACTCACTCAAGGTTACCACATACATTTTAATAAAATATTTAAATTTCTTAATTTATTCCCCAATAAATCAAATTTCAATTAATCTTATTCATACCGTTATTTAATATAACCTTTTCTCGTCTAATTTCTCTTAGTTTTAATTTTTAATCTTTATGTCACATTTTTTCTCTATGTCACTGGTTTTACCATATACCCCATTCAATAGTTAAAACTCAATATTTAATATACAGTGTGTAAAAGCCAAATGGAATAAATTCATTATTTCGGTTACTGTACATATTTATAAAAAATCCCGAAACACGTTAAATTTAAATTATAACTTGACATTATTTAACGTGAAAATGCAACCCCTACCTTCAAACCCTTAGAATGACAGGTACAACCCCCAATTTTTTAAATGGGAAGTATAGGCTTGTGATATATCATTTAAAAGGTCTCTTCATTCTCTATTCAAAAATGTTATTGTTTTTAAATTTGATAAAAAAATTAAAATCATGTTGTTACCGAAATTCGCTAAAATATACTCGAAACTTATTACAATATACTTAAAACTTATTTCCCGTTTAGGTCTTGACAATGAGAAAGTGAACAAAAACCATAGCAATGTGGTTTTTAGATGGTAACCATTAAAAAACTTTAAAGAATTTCCGTGGCAACGCTATTTTAACAAACAGTAGTAAATTGTTTTATTTAAGTTGTCATTGTTGTAATTTAAGTATAAAGTTTGTTCAATTCAATTCTAAAAAATGGTTAGATTAACGGAAATACATGAAATAACAGTTTTACAAATAATTACGGAGATAACATCCGAACACAACAGGAAGTAACTCGCCTATTTCATGAGAAATTTCCTAATTTACCGCCTATATCCCAAGGAACAATAAGTAAAATAGAAAAGCAGTTTCGCGAGTTTGGTCATGTAAGGCAGATAAAAAAGCAGCTGCCAATGCACTGAGTGATGAACTCAAATTAGATGAGTTGCTTGACTTTTAGGAAAACCCACATACATCGAGTAGACAGGCATCCACTACATTCAATGCTAGCCATACATCGATAGCAAACATATTAAAAGAAAATAAATTGCATCCGTATAAGACGATACCTACTCAGGAGCTCATAAAAGACGATTTTGATAGGAGAACTTTTTTTTGTGAGCAAATGATGGACATGTTGGATAACAATATTATCCAATTAGAAGATGTTATGTTTTCTGATGAGTGTACTTTTTTACTTAACGGTCATGCTAATCGGCAAAATTGCCGCTACTGGTCCACGGAAAATCCTCACTGGCTGAGAGAAGAACACACTCAATACCCTCAAAAGGTTAATGTTTGGGCAGGGATTGTAGGGAAAAATATCATTGGTCCCTTTTTTATTGAGGGCAACTTGAATGGCAACAATTATTTGGCACTACCTCAAAATTATGTCATTTCAACGTTGGCAAATTTATATCCTGATCCAGGTAACCCTCAAGTTCCAGCGAATACGATATGGTTTCAGCAAGATAAAGCACCACCACATTACCAACTTAATGTCCGGCAGTACCTCGATACAATATTTCCCAATCGGGGGATAGGGAGGCGAGGATCGATTGAATGGCCAGCGCGATCACCTGATCTTACATTATTAGATTTCTTTTTATGGGGATATGTGAAGAGCCATGTGTACAAAACTAAATCTTCTGATTTAAATGACTTAGAACAAATAACGCTAATGTTAATTTTTGCATTAAATTTAAAAACAATAACATTTTTGAATAGAGAATGAAGAGACCTTTCAAATGATATATCACAAGCCTATACTTCCCATTTAAAAAATTGGGGGTTGTACCTGTCATTCTAAGAGGGGGGAAAAGGTAGGGGTTGCATTTTTACGTTAAAGAATGTCAAGTTATAATTTAAATTTGACGTGTTTCGGGATTTTTTATAAATATGTACAGTAACCGAAAATTCCATTTGGCTTTTACACACTGTATAAGTTTGTTGGTTCGATCGATCATATGATCTAGTGAACATTACATGTAACTAATTTTTAAGGTAGGTCTATTGTTAAAAACTTGTAATTTGCATAATATTTTACCTCTCACCTTTGTTTTGTTTATATAGCCTGATGATGGCCTGCTTATAGGCCGAAACTAGTCGCTGTTCCTGTAAACGTGTACTTTTTGTAATAAAAACCTGTGACACTGATTTTGTTATTTTCCTGTTTGTCACATTTGATACATGGATGATCTATTTCATTTGTTATTATAATGTTTTTTGTTATTTTACACTTAATCATGTTTAACTATTTTTACTAACCCAGCATCATAATACATTGGCGCATAAACGGGCTATTTTGGCACTCAATCGAGCAAAAGAGTGAATAGGCATTCAAAACTTATTCGGAGATGCAATGATTCTACTGGCTGGAGACTTTCGCCAAACGCTGACAGTTATTTCTCAATCAAAACCCGCTGATTAATTAAATGCTTGCAATTTATGACGTAAACAGTTAACTAATGTGCGTTAAAAAATAATATAAATCGGCGAAAGACATTGGCAATAGGAAGATTCATGGCTACACCTCGATTGGCACATTTTATTTCTTTTCCAGAGTAAATGAATATCAAAAGTGTTTCTTAAAATCGGTGTAAATTATAAAAACTAAGCTTGGCTGAGCTAACGAGCCATTTTAGCTGTAAAAAATAAGGATGTAGATGATTTAAATATTAAGAGTGTTAAATTAATGCTTTCATTTAAGTCAATAGATTCCATTATCCAAATTAAGTAGTCAATTATTCAAACTCCAGTTTCCAGTGCTCCATGTAAACCTTGAACTATCATGTTTTGCGGATGGATAGTCCGCAAACTATAACTATATTGTTTTCTATTAGGGAGAAGAAACGAAAAAATGTGTTCATTACAATATAAGTAAATATTAAAATCTTAGATAGTACTGATGCCAAAAGATATGTCGGTACGAAGTTCGCCGGGTTAGCAGGATAGTAAATAAAATAATAATTATGTAATCTACAGGATTAAATTTAAATAACTAAAGAGTCTATTCCGCTTTTAGATAGATTTGTATCAATTCATTATAAGTTTGTGTCGTTCATACATCCTTTAGAGGTTTAACTATAACAAAAAATCATATTAAGGCGAATACATGCTTGATATACGACCAAAATGTCTTTGATGCCCTAAATACTTTAGGGAAATTTTATACTTCGGAAGTTTCTTAAGTGTACTCGTATGTGCAATAGTTAGAAAGATTTTTGAAATATGTGAAATTCATGTTCAAAGTTCGCCTGTCTTAAAAGTTCGGCTATGCTATTAGAACATATATTATAGTTTAAAAGGTTTTTAAAAGACCTAAAATGTGATGAACTAAACAAAAATATATAACACCCGATCTATTGAATATAGTTAACATATAAAGTTATAGTAAGTATTTTGATCAAATCATAGGGTCCTAAAAAAACTAGATTGGGTACTACTAAAATAATCTATATTTTATTAAATACTTAAATAACAAAACTTAGATACTATTCAAATTTCAAAAAATTTAAGGTTTTAGTCCCAACTCTGCGAGCGTGCTCAGAGAAAAAGATTTTATTGGAAAATATTTTAAATTTTCAAGTAGATTTTTAGTTTTTTATGAAATATGGTATATGTATACTCAAGAATTATAAAGTCACAAAAACATCTCAATACATTTAATTTTTAACGAGTTAAAATGTAGATGTTAATTAACAAATAAAAATTACTAAGAACAATAAATAACTGAACAGTTAAACTAAACTTACACTATTTATTCGAAAAATTCGCTTTAAAATTCAATGGACTAGTTTAGTGATTTTTTTTATATTTGCATCTTATAAAATAGGTTTTTAGTGGTTCAACTGTACAAATAAAATTTCAATAAGATTGGTAGAAAATTTGCGATGTTGTCGATATGCTTTAATATTAACCGAGAAACTTATCTCTCTCTCTTATTTGTTGTCATTAAAAAGAGATAAACATATTGATATTTTTGTTCTCTGATTGATACTTTATCAAATAAGGAGTAAAACACTAAACAAAATATTCTGTCATTTTCGTTAGTTTAATTTGTTGTTTGGTTGTGTTTGGTTTATGAAAGAAATTACTTCTATACTATTTTTGGTTCGAAAATAAAAATCCCTAACACCTTCTCTTGGTGTTATAGCGGTTCCCTCAAAAATAACCAATAGAAGTAATCATGCACTGGTAACTCTAATATAAACATTAGGTCTGAACAATTAGTTTATACTAAGGACATCAGAGGATATTTTAGCGCTAGTGTCGGTTATATTTGTGTTCTATGTGTCAAGCGCCATTCGGCCATCCATCATTGCCGCTGCCGCCATTCTCATATTAGTATTGGGAGTTAATACATGTGTGTGATATTTTTCGATTATTGTGAGAATTGTACGTTTGAACTGTTTTTACCATGGTGTTTATTTGTTGTGTACCTAGCTGCAGAAACAAAAACAAAGATGCCCAAATGCACATTTTTCCCAAAGATGAAACGGTGAGTGAAAATAATACAGGTGTAACATATAATTTATACCATTAAAGTAATTAGAAACGAGGTATTCCATCCTATATTTGAATTTTTAGCAATAAAAAGTACAGATACTCAGACGTATAAGATTAATATGTTAAATAATGTCCACTTTAATTTTGCAAAGTAAAATTACAGAATTGTGAAACAAGGTATAATTTTTATTTTGATACAAAGCTGTAGTACTAAAATATATATCATTGAAGCTATAAGTCCATTATACAATTTAATTAAAAATAAATTTGGCATTATTTTCTTTAAAATTTTTTTATATATGAAAAGTACTCGTATTTTATTCTAAATATTTTCATATTTCCAGCTTTATAATATCTGGATTAAGAAGATTGGTAGAGCTGATTTGAGAGACAAGACCATGGAGAAGGTTAGGACATCATATAGAATATGTAATATTCATTTTAGATCAGATGCGTTGTATATTGGAAGTAGATATAAATCTAGCATTAGAAAAGATGCCATTCCATCATTGTATCTTGACATTCAAAACAATAAAGGTAAATTGTGTTTTATATCTTATAATGGTCTGCTTACGTTTTGTTTTATTTAATGTTAAGAATATGTTTAAATTTGATACTTTTTTTGCAGCTCTTGTACCTCAACCAAATAATGGAATAGAAGGGACAATAGAGGAAGAATCTGTACCTTGTAGTTCTAAGAGTATGCCGAGTGAAACCCCTTTGTCACCACAAAGGATGAACAACTCTCAATCACTGAATCTATTATCTACTCCATCTAAATCATCAAGTAAGTTCATATGTTTTACAAATTAACTGTTAAGTAAAATACACTTTTCTGGTAAATTCAGGAACAAATTTGCTATAAGTATTCAATTTACAATATTAATTTCTTTTTAATAGTTTTGTACTATTTTTTTATAGTTCTGTAGTAGTATTCATATTTTATTTTATTTTATTTAGGTTTTTAATCCTTGGCTGGCCCCCTTTCTTGTTCTTTAATAGGTGTGTATTTGCTTATTTCTTTTTAAAGTTTACTTTATTAATAGAGCCAAGGTATATATAGATTTCCTATTAGTTATAGCATTTTTAATTAGTAGGAGATAGGTATATATTTTAGTGTAAAAATATTGTTTGCGCTGTATGTTTGTTACTTTTAGTGTAATATTTTTTGTTTTATTTTCAGATTTGCATAAGAGAACTAATTTATTGCATTACACCAATACAACCAGGACATCAGAGTTAACCCCTAAAGCTAAGAAACTCAAAGTTGCTTCTGACTTAAGAAGGACAGCCAGAAGATTAAATTTCAGTCGTTTAAGCTTAACAAAAAGAATCAAACATGTGGAGTCCAAGGCATATATCCTTAATTTTCTTCAATCTAATGTTAATAAGCCAACATTTGATTTTTTCATGTCTCAGTTAAGATGCCAAAATTTGAAACCTAAAGGCAGAAGATACAGTTTGGACGAAAAAATCCTGTTTTTAACTCTGATGAGACAGAGTGCAAAAAGTTATAGGCTTTTAAGAAAATTATTTGCCTTTCCTTCCAGAAAGACTCTAACAAACCTATTAGGGAAGATTCCATTTAATACAGGTATTAATGAATCAATATTTAATTCATTAAAATCTAAAGCTAAAACAATGAGCAGTAAAGAAAAAATATGTAGCATATTGTTTGATGAGATGGCTATTGAATCAAATCTCCAATATAATAACAAAAAGGATTTTGTTGAAGGGTTTCAAGATAACGGATCTGGGGAAAGAAATCCATTAATTGCAGACAAAGCAATGGTTTTCATGGCTAGAGGAATTTTTAAAAAATGGAAACAACCAATAGCATTCTATTTTAATGAAGGGGGCATGAAAACGAATATCTTAACTGCAAAAATTAAAGAAATTGTTTGTGCATGTCAAGAGGCTGGTTTGATTGTAAAAACAATAATTTGTGACCAAGGTGCTGCTAACGTTGCAGCTATAAACAAACTATATGGAGAGACCAATGAGTTATTCATCAGAAGAGGAGAAGACAATCGTTTGTTTGGAGTGGAAATTGCAGGGAAAGAAGTTGTTCCATTGTATGATCCACCTCATCTGCTTAAGGGTATGAGAAATAATTTTTTTTTGTACCCTTTAACATTTAAATGGCATAATATTGGGTGTGAAGAAGCAAAATGGGAACATATAAAGAAATTATATGAAATTGAAAATTTAGAGGAAGATGACTATAAGCTTTGCAGAAAATTAACAAAAGACCACATAGAAAACACAAAAAAAATGAAGGTTTCTGTAGCGACCCAAGTCTTCAGTAATAATGTGGCTGCAGTAATGAGAAGACTGGCTAGGGACAATAAAAACCAAAGTGATGACCAAATGCCCAAAGAAGCAGAAGGAACTGCTGAGTTTTTGTTGTTCATGGACAAACTATTTGATAGTGTAAATGGGAGTTGTGTCAAACCAAAGCATGGGAAGAACTTGAAATGTGCAGTGACAAAAACATCAGAGCATTTAGATTTCTGGCAAGAGGCAATAAAGGTTTTAGAGACAATAAAATTTTTTAATATAAAAAATTGGATCCACACTTTGAAAGGTTTTATTTATTTGTGGAACAATTTTAAAACCGAAGGTATTCGCTTTTTATGTCCCAGAAGTCTAAACCAAGATCCATTAGAAAATTTCTTTGGAGCTATTAGGTGTCATGGGAACAGAAATAAACACCCAAATTCAAGTGCATTTGTGAATCACTTCAAATCACTTATTATAAACAATTTTTTTTCTAGCCACAGCTCATCAAGTAATTGTGAGTTTGATAATTTAAAATCATTAGATGACCTAAAGCATATGTTAACTTCTCCAGTAAGAATAAAACCATTGTTAGTAACATTTCCTGAAATAACTGTTACAGAATACAATGAACAATTTAGTTCATTGTTAAGAAAAGGGAAGTTAACATATATTGCAGGTTTTGTAGCAAAAAAGGTAATGAGCCAAGTAAAATTATGTTTGACATGTCGACATGATTTGATAGGAGGAAATAGAAATACCGAAGAGTATTTTCTTATTAATGCTAGAGCATACTCTGCAAAATCTTTACTAGCCCCTTCTACCAATCTCAATAAATTATTTCAAAAATTCATATTTTTGCTTGGTGATATTTTACCACAAGTTTGCCACTACAATAACATTACAAAAACATTAAAGATGATCTTAAAACATATTTGTAAAGAAAATAATATATTTTCATGTTGTGAACATAATTTATTCGAAATAATTTGTAATTATGTTTGTAAATTTCATGTTTATATTTGGTTAAAAAATATTAATAAAATATTGAAAGGAAAACAAAACGTAACAATATCTGCTGATATTATAAAAAAATATGCAGCAGAGAAATTTAAAAAAAAGCAAAAATATTTAAAAAAGTTCTATGTTTAAATTTGTGTTGTATATTTAGGTTTAAAATGTGTTTTCTTTATTAAAGATTTCTTTAAATACATAGTTTTATATTTTTCTTTGTAAACCTCCATCTTTTCAGAACTCCCTTGTTTTGAATAAAGAGATAAAAACTGTAAAAATGCATCAATTCATTTTACTCAATACAACAATATATATTTGGTGAATTTTTACAGTTTTATCTCTTTATTTAAAATGATTAAAAATTATTAAGTAATATTCATAATGTATATACGTTTAAATAACCCGCCATTTGAAAAAAGTTGTGTACTAAGGACACGAGATGGCAGTAATGTTCCACAGACCTTCACATCATTAAGGACTTGCCCATCTACTTCAGTATTTATATATCTTATCTATGGAAGTAATTGTTCTTTCGGGGAGCAACCCTTCTATCGGTACAGTGAGAAAACGAATTTCAAGAATACGGTTTTGGCATTTTCAATACAACCACGCCCACTTTCTATTGGCTGTTCTATTCTATCACCGTCAAGAATAGGGGTCTTGTTTGTTTATTACAGATAATCACGATTTTCTCTCCTGTCATAAATCTTACCAACTGGTACAATCAGTTAGTTACAGAACACGGTGTTTTGTGCCGCCAGTTCTTTGAGAATACTTGAAACGAACGTAGCTAAACTGTGACAACGTTGACTTTTAAATACACTTCATTATTGGTTATTAGTTGGCGCTACGTTTAAAACTTACTAATTATTTATTGCTAAATTTTACGAAATGAGAAAAATTACTTGCAAAATAATTGCCAATATAAGTAAATAGGTATCTTATCCTAAATATATATTGCTATCATTTTGATTAATATGATCCTACTAAACTAGTCCATTACAGCTGTTTCGCTATAACTAGCATCGTCAGTTATTTATTGTTCTTAGTAAGATGAACTTCCAAAAAGTAGAGGTTAACACAATCAATTTAATAAAAATTACATTACCCTTATTCTGTGTTCTTACAAAGAACAATTAAAAATTTAACGTTTGTCAATCTGACATATGTCAAATTGACTTTAATCATGCCCTGGACACCATGGACACTCTCCTCAAATGACAAGTCCACGCTTAGTAGTCCCGTCACGAAAGTCGCCACTATATAAAATTTGAATTTTAAATGGTGTCAACAATATTGTTTGATAGGCAGTGTAATTATTATTGTATTTTCTCGTGAGTAGATATTTTTCCAGTTAGAGTTTTTGTACTTTTGTGATAAATATTATTGTATTTTTTTAGTAATTATTGTATTTTCTCGTTAGTAGTTATATTTTCCAGATAAAGCTTTTGCAGTTATTTATTAAAATATGGTTTTTATGAGGTCTGTTACGGGTTGCCTTTATAAAAATAACTAAAAAAGGGGCATTGTTTAGAGGCCGTAGATTCTGAGTAGACCCGTGACGTCGTAAATAGTTGCTGTAGTTTCTCTTCGTGGAAAAACATTTTTTTAAAAGAACCCAAACTATTCTGTAAAGCTAATAATGTGTTTGTATAGCATTATGTCTCAAAAACTCGACAAAAACAAGAAAATACGCAATACAAAAGACGTCGATGTAAACTAACTACCATAAAGCCAGAGTTTGTTTCGAAACTGCCGAAACGTTTCGTTTTTTATTATTAATCAGATATGAATTTACCAATAGCAAATAATCTGAGACGCTATATAATTTAACTGTTTAATTAATATAAGAAAGTTACATAATTATATAGGCTTAACTCTTAGGCCCTTAAAATTATTATAGCATTACTTTTTAAATTATTTATAACCTTCGCAAAGTAAGAATTAATGGAAAAAAATCTAAAAAACAATGTAATTAAAAAATTTTACAACTACTTCTTTTTAACTGGTTTATTTCAAATAAAATGTGTTTAATGAATAAACTATATATTAGCTACTTTTTATAATAGAGTTTATTTTTTATAAAGTTTGTGCTGTTATTGGCAATAATAATGTTTACGAGAAAGAAACTACAAATGAATAATTTTTAAAAATTACTTTTATCCTTCCTTTTAGGTATTTTTTGATACACAACTGATTTGTTTGAATTGTTTGGTCAAACAGTGGCGCTCTTAATCAAACAAACAGACAGTAGTCTGTTTTTTGTTTTGTTTACTTTACTCACAAAGGAGAAGTCAAATTTCAATATTTATTTACCTTTTATTTTACTTTCCTATACAAAAGATTAAGATATATCTTAAGTGGTTGGCATAGAATGTTTTAAGCTTTTGCCACTTTTGGAAGATGTACTAAGTTAAATAAAGGAAACTTGATATTTCATTTTACTATCAACATAAAGCTTTTTTCCTTGTACGCACAACATGTTACCGAATAAAATAATAACTTAACAATCTCATCAATTATAAATTATAAAGTATAATTTCAATATTTGATAATAAATGTCAACTACCATTGAACAAAATAGTTATTTGTGTAACTAGTGTAAAAACATGTAGTTTGTAGCTCGAGACGAAGTCGATAGCTGCAATTATGCTGAAAGTTTTTGCATGCTTTTTTGTTTAAAATTATTTTAAAGATTATTTAGTTATTTATATTGCTATAAACAAATTATTTGATTATAAATTATAACAGTGAACATGGAAAACCAACTAATGTTATAAATAAAACTAGTTATATACTTTTTTGACGTAATTTCAATTTTGATATCGCAGTTTGAGCAGTTTGCTATAGTAATTGATGGACAATATTCGTTTCCAGTTATTTATTGAATATTATTTTCACATCCGGTTTGGTCTTCTTCACTGATAACTCTTTTTCGAGTAGTTTGTCGTGCTGGTACTTGTTTCACCTTCCAGAATTTGACTGGCTATTTCAATTTTCTTAGAAATAGATTCCTCAATGTAGCCTTCGGCCATTGTTGAAGATTTCCATCCTCCATGGCGTTTTAATGTTAGTATGTCTACCCCCGATTCTACAAGTAAGGTTCGCAGTAGATCTGCGAAAACAGTGTCCTGTGTATTGCATAGGGTTTTTCAGATTTAAATATTTTGCAATATTACTTGGAATTTTACTAAAAGTATTTATACCAACAGATTGTACTGAAATTTTTTTGTTATAGTATCTTACAAAAAATCTATTGTGATTGGTAGACTGAGGACGAAGGGATGCATATTCGCAATACATTTCAACAAAATTAAAACTTCCAATTTTTCCTGCGATCATAAATTATTGAGGTTTGTTTGTATTGCTCTCAGGTATTTTCACAGTTATGACGGAATAAATGTCATTAATATCATCTAATGATAGTTTCTGTAACTCGTCTCTGCGACATGTACCCGCAATGCAACTATCTGTAACAAGACAGTTACCAAAGTCTACGAAATATTTGCAGTTACATTGTTAGAAATTACTTATTTAAACTTTATAAAATTTTTATCTCACCTTCATCAGTAGATATTCATTATCTCGAGCTTCAGCTAAAAATCTATCAAACTCCTGTCGGGTAAAAACTTTTGATTTTTTGGGAAGGAATACTACATTCTTTTTCTTAAAGAATGAAATTAGCTTTGTGAAATGTGGAATATCCAAATTCTTATTGATTAAAAATGTAGCTTTTAACATTGAATATTTCGACCATAAGGTCGATGGCTGGAGCTTCTCTGATTTTTCTTGTAAATATGCTAGGAGAACGTTTTCAGTAATGTTCTTTATGAACATCGTTTCAAACCAGTTGTTAAACCGCTCATAACAAGTTTCATATTCATTTTAAGATTTATTGCGTAATAATTCTATAACGGCTCTATTTGCTGTTTCCGTAATATCGGGTGGTGTACAAATAATTTCTTCCTCACCGTCCGAACTCGACATTCTTATACTTTGGCTTTATAACAGAATGTTGTATTAGTCCATTGAAAAGTTACATTTGGGGTTGCATTTTTTAGAGGACGCAATTTTATTTTTTTGATGTGTAGGGGGGGGGTCAGTGTAAAGCTAAAACCAAGTTTGTAGAACTATAAATAAAAAAGTTATAAGCGAAAATCTTCAGAAATTCGAGAAAAAAAATTATATTTTTCGATATAACTTTTTTTTTATCATTTTACGAAAAAATAATATCATACCATTTTTGTCGATCGAGGAACAACTTTCATTATCAACATTTTTTTTAAGTTAATAGCTAAGGTTTTACAGCGCTCCGAAGTGAGTACTATTGTTTAGTGCTCTTAACTATACCTATATTATATGTGTGTACTAATAATATGTCATCAGTTATTGTTTTTTTTTTATTTTGTTATTATAACTTTTTTAATTACAAATTTAGCAATATTATTAATAATTAATTGTTGACTCTTTCTCACTCCATAACAGGATTTAACAATTATTGATTTTTAAAATAGTGACAAAAAGTACATTTAACTTATCTTCACTTCCTCCAACACAAGACACAGCTCGCTTTCATACTTTCCGAGTCTACCATCAGGTACAGTCGTGGCTTGGTAATTATAATGATCCTGAAGACTGGGACTGGAAAAAATGAGGAAAATTATTGATGCCAGTGCAAAACTCTAAACCTCCAGCACCCCCGGAGCTTCTAAAATTGATCTTTTGCAAATGCAAAGGAAACTGTGGAGCGATGTGTGTATGTCGAAAAGTAGGACTGAAATGTTATGCAGTGTGCTTCCATTGTTCTGGAGAGACTCGCAGCAACGTAATGGAACTCTCAGAATTAATAAATGAAAATGACTTTGATGATGAACCGCCAACATTAACACCCCTTCCTTCTCCAGTTTTCCCACTGGTATTTGATTCTGAAAGCCAATCAGATCCTGAGCCGCAGCCTGGTCCATCGAAACGACTGAGGACGAAATAGTTCTAAGTTAGAAAATTACCGTGGATTATGCCTATTGGGGATACCACGTAAAAAAAACGCGCCTCTATTAATAATATTGCTAAATTTGTAATTAAAAAAGTTATAATAACAAAATAAATAAAAAAAACAATAACTGAAAACATATTATTTAAGTTAGTTTAGTTAAGAGTACTAAACAATAGTACTCACTTCGGAGTGCTGTAAAACCTTAGCTATTAACTTAAAAAAAATGTTGATTATGAAAGTAGTTCCTCAAAAAACGATCTACAAAAATGGTCTGATATTATTTTTTCGTAAAATAATAAAAAAAGTTATACCGAAAAAAATAAATTTTTTTCTCGAATTTCTGAAGATTTTCGCTTATAACTTTTTTATTTATAGTTCTACGATAAAAAGTTATTGAACCAAAGTTGTAGAGAATTTAATTTGCAAAAAAAATGGTAACAAAATTTTTTTATCAAATAAATAGTTTAAGAGATATATCATAAAAACCGTTTCAACCCCTATTTTCAAGATGGCGGCCGTGGGCGTGGGACAAGGGTGGCGACCCCACAAACTTGGTTTTAGCTTTACACTGACCCCCCCCTACACATAAAAAAAATAAAATTGCGTCCTGGACTCTATTGGTAAACTGATAACTTCGTATTAATAATAGAAACGCTAGCTGTCAAAAGCCGCAAAAGGCGTACATAGATATCTTGATAAAAAGCAAAATATAGTCCTACCTGCTTTTAATTATGAGAATTTCTGGAATATTTAAGTTTAATTTGTAAACAAAGCAATACATAAATTGTTGCACGTTAAATAATTTCCATCTTATATACAAGCGGACAATAGCCTAGTATAGGTCGATTTACTTTTTGCACTAGTGCAAAAAATTAAGCTTTTGTCATAATGAATAGTGAAAAAGTTTTTACACGATCGTAGAAAAATTAATTTTTTAGAATTAAATAGTAAAGGTATTTTTAAACTGCTGTTTATTTTGTGTTCTCAGTAGTTATAATTTTTTTTATTTTAAGCTAATTTCTTTTATTTTTGTGTAAATGTGTCTTAAGCTCTGTTGAATAAATAATTACACAAACAAAGGCTGCTTAAAATTTCCCATAACTTATAAATGTTAACTCCTTTTTCTTTTTCTTCTTTTTATTGACCACCTTTGTGGGACATATTTTTATTTTATAGAAACATCGGATATGCTGTGAAGAGAATTCCATCAATACTCGATTTTTTTGTAACAGTTTCACAATGTTAAAATTGTAGAGTTTAAATAATATTACTAATTTCTATAACATTTAGCCAATTATTCTGGGCTTTACATTCAATTGAGGAATGTATTTAGAACTAAATAATTTCGATGTTGCTGAATTGATCTGCATCGGTTTACATTTTCGTAAATATTTATAGTATCATTTATCTGCTGGGGAGTTTCGATCGGGAAATTGTAAAATTAATTATTAACAAAAAACATGGCTTAGCAATTGAAACAATCTACTGCATGTGCTATTATAAAATAAGTAATTTAAGAAGTAATTAAAGTCCTGCAATGGGAGATGAATTTTATTAATTTAAATCATAGTTTAATCTATACAATAAATCGAAATGATTCGTCTGATATCTGTATGGAAAGATATGAATGGACAAGATATTCATACAAGATCCTATAAAATATTGTACTTCATCTATTAATAATAATTTTATCATAGTTAAATATAAACCTTAGATGCAATTGGGTATCGTCTCCTGGGAAGAGATTTTTATAATTTCTGAAATAAACTTCCATTTCCAAAAAAAAAATAAACAATAATTAGAAAGTAATTTAGATTAGAAAGATATATTGGAAAAGTTATAGAAGAAATAGAAAATAAAATGGTTAAATTTATTAGTTAGAAAATGAGAGAATAACAAAACTTTCAACTATGGATTTAATATTAAATTTACCTTTATAATACTTATTTGTCCTTAAATAAAAAAAGAGTAAATAATGCTCTCAAATATATAATAGTATATTAAACAACGCATTTCATATGGAATTCTGTTATGACACGAGTTCAAGTTTTTTAAAGAACGAGTGCCACAACAGCCATATGAAATAAGTTGTTTTTAATATTTTTTATATTTTGCCATTTTATCATTTTTTTTAAATTAATTTATTATTTTTATTTAATTACGAAAATTTTGATTTTAAAAAGTATGTCGGTAGCACTGTGTAATTTATAACATTTGACAGTTTTGACATATTAATTATGAAATGTTAATAATTTAAAATATTTTAAAATGACTAATACACCAAGAATAATATATTATATAAGTAAAAGATGATATTCATATCACAAATACTTTCCTAAACAACAATATAAAATTAATAAATTGCTATTAGCCACAAATGTCATTGTCAATAGTCTTGACATTAGACACTGCACTCATGTCGCCAACCATTTAAAACAAAAATTTGCGTGCGTTAAAGTTACATTACCATACGCAAATGCGTTTTATAATGAAGATTTTTATAAGTGCAAAATATAAAAAATATGTTTCAATATAACATAGCCAATGTTTAGTTGGTATTGCAATATAACTAAGGAGGCTAAAACTAGATTTTTGTAAAATAAAAAGTACTTATAAATAGAACAAAAGACAGTATATAGATAACACTGGCTTAAACTTGGTTATAAAAGTGTAATGCGTACTTTAAATTTTAAATAATTAGGTGTCAAGGCATGTGAGAAAACGGCTCTAAAAATGTAAAAGAAAATTACTCAAAATTTTATTTAGAATAACAGTGATTTTTTTTATTTCATAATATAATAATAGTTATTTTCCTTTATAATATCATGTGCTGTCAAAGAGAGAAAGATGTCTTCTTCTTCTTTTTCTTCACTGTCCGTGTTAAGCAAGTCTGCCTGTTACTACACTGATACAACTATTCGTTAACATATTATTACAAATAATGCAATGTATTCCAAAAACTTTTTCTGTAGTTTGACTTTACATCCACTAAATATTTAAATAAATAAATAAACAAAGAATGAATCAAAGACAAGAAGAGGAAAAATATAAAAATTATTAACATGTTTAACATAAAATTTAATTATTATTGTATTAAAAAAAACAGTTTGTATTTTTTTGGTCAAAAATATATTTGCATCTAATCATAGTTTGACGCTTGTTTTGTGGCTTAAAAAATACTTTATACAATAAATTTCGTACATTCTGTATTTTAGTTAAATTATCCAAAGGCCATCCCATTAAACTCTGTTCGTAACTGACCAGCCGACCCATAACATTCTATCTTGGTGACTTTTATTTGCGCGAAACGAAAATTTCTTTTATAATAATGTCGCAGCTCCCGGCTTTAAAATTTACGACAAAAATATCCAAATTGGATCACATAGTTTCAAAATTTGCAACTGAAGTCACATATGCTTAGTAAAAAAGGTTGGTAAAAAAAGTGATATTGTCATTAACAAATGCAGTGTCGTGTATTATTTGGAAAAATAATGCGAAAAAAGTAAATAGGAAACATTTTTCTAAAATGTTGCATTTAACCTAAGAATATTAAAATTTTGATATAGTCAAATTAGTTTATTCAGGATGTTTTCATGAAACTCCCAAATGTTTCTTCATATTAAGTTCATATTAAGTTCATAATAACTAATTTAATAATATTCATTAATAAACCTATTTGTGACGCCTCTGTTTAAAAGTGGTTATAAAAACTTTCTGTCTCACTAAATTTACTTTTTTATGACATCCGTAAACGTTCAGGATCCATATCGCCTCTTCGAGAACGCACTTTTCTGAAAATCGACCTATGGTAAATTGAAAAATTGATTTGGTTGAATTTTATAGCGTATAAAGTATATTCTGAGTACCGATATTTTTAATTTATAAACTATAAAAAAATATAAACAGGGACATCAGTTTCTTACAATTTCTTATACGTATATATCTTTTAAAGTTGTTTTTGTCTAACAAGGATTGTTCGGTAAACTTGCTACTCGACCAGTTTATTTAATTGAAATAATTTAATGCGTAATTATGTAAGGTGACAATAACTATGGCTTGTCCAATATAAATATAAGTGCACGTCATCAAAGTGAACAAATCGCTTTGTTCGTTTGACTTCGTTCGTTAGCTACTGTCAATCAGTATCTTTTTTCACTGTAAATTTGGTAAATATTGAAATTTGTGGGCCGAAAGTTATTAAAAATAATAAATAACTGCTTTAAGAAAGGTTACGTAATTAATTTATATCAAATACAACTCCTAGACTAATAAAATATAAACTTCAAACGAACACACCTCGTGCTAAAATGTTTTAAAATGTTTTAGATGTTGGCAAAATTGCGCTATGTTGCCGCGTTCAAAAATGGTGTAGTATTGTAGTCAAATAAATAGAACAATATAAGAGAAACTTCGTTTGACATTTATTAGATTCTAATATTATTTTAAATGCTTGGCAACATAGTCCCGTTCTGACAGCTGTGACGTGCAATTATATTTATACTGGACAAGCCATATAACATTGTCTTTTAGTAATATACAGAATAAGTCCCGTTTAATGGAAGGTACGAATGTAATATTGCAGGAGTTAATAAAGTTAAATACTTTTTGGTACATTTTAGGCAGATTTGACGTCTTAGTTGTCATGCTTTTGATTTAGAGTCAACAACAGTAATTTGGTAAAGAAAATCCTCAGCAATTTATTACTTTTTAATTAATTTAAAAAGAGGGTAAACATTTGAAACCGACTGGCTGGTTTTAATAATTCAAATACTTTTTTCTTTGTTTGTACTATTATTAATTAAAGACCTGTACCTATTAAAATATGGATGATTTAATTATATAGTCTTCTTATGTTGATTAATTTGTCAGGCAGGTTTGATTGCTTAATATGATATAGAAATTTGTTTGTTTATTTTGATTTTTATTTTATTATATTTGTTTTTAATTTTTATCTTATTTATATAATTTAATTGTAATTGTAGGAATTAACTTTTAATATTTTAGCTAATGTAAAGTATGCATAATATTTATCGAATTTAGATTTGGTGGTTTTGTCTATACAGAGTGTAAAAGCCAAATGGAATAAATTCATTATTTATAACTTGACATTCTTTAACGTGAAAATGCAACCCCTACCTTCAACCCCCTTAGAATGACAGGTACAACCCCCAATTTTTTAAATGGGAAGTATAGACTTGTGATATATCATTTGAAAGGTCTCTTCATTCTCTATTCAAAAATGTTATTGTTTTTAAATTTGATGCAAAAATTAACATATAGATTAAAACAACCAGATAAGTCGAACTATGCAAAACACCTACTTGAACATCCAACCTCACTTTTACACACCAATGACATCCAAATACTACACACTTGCAATAAAAAACAAAATTTAGATTTCCTTGAAGAACTTGAAATAAAAAGACATCTAGCAGATCCACAATTTAAAGTTGTTAATGAACAAATAAATCTGGGAAGTTCTCCACTTTTAAAATGTTTGCTTTGATTTTATACATAGATAAGACGTAATTGTAACACAAATATATTAAGTTATTGTAAAGATCAGCATGATATAGTTTTTTCCTGGTTTTTCTATATCATTGCACAGTTATACTGATATTAGAGGAAAGTACATCCAGGATAATCCCTTAGGGCTCATAACATCTAGGCTTTAATATTGTTATGTCTTATTACTTCCATACTTGGTCTAGCCTTATAAATACCTAATAAACATCAGGTACCTAGCTACAAACAAAATGTAACTTCAATATGTCAATCTGACGATGCTAAGTCTAGCGAAATGGCTGTCATTAAGGTTAAAAAAGCAATTTTTTAAATAAGTATTGGAAATTTTGTTAAAACGAAGAGTTTTTTTTTATTATTCTTAATAAGATGGACTTCCAAAAAGTAAGGGTTAGTACAGTCAATTTAATAATCATTAACCTTACTGTATAATAAAGTTTCATTAAATTTTTAATGACAATTGGTTTAAAGCTTGTAGATTATTTTAATTTCATTTATTACTTAGACATAGTTTTTTTTTGATTTTATTTATATTTTTTAAATCACCTTTTAAATTGTTGTGGATGTCCCTATTTGATGTGTCCTATTTGTTAGTGTGTTTTTGATGATCTCTCTGGGGAAATATTTAACTTGACTTAATTTACTTTTATTTATATTTTAACTTAATTCATATAATCTATACACATATTTTCCAATTTAGATTTAGCTCTGAAGATGGCCCATTTTATGGTTGAAAGTGCTAAGCTAAGAAATTTTAAATTATTAATATACACACTTATTAAAAATACACCTCTTTTTCTCTACGCTATCCCACAATATTTTACTTCTTTATAATTTAATTGCCCAACATCGATTTTAGCACATAAAAGAAGTAACCTACCTTTGTGAACTCAAAAAATCAGTGTAGGCAACTTCCAACCAAATACTCTGCGTTATTTTTTCTCTATCACACGTGGAACAAATACTCGTAGTTTATATTGTCGAGTAAACTTTAAAATTCTATGATTAATTTCTGCCAGATGACGCTGTTCTTCACTCCAGTATGTATTTTCAAAACCAACAACCTGTATATTATTTAATTTTTGGACTCAGAACTTTATTTTACTATTTCCAAAAAATTAAGTGTATAAATACTTATTGTAATGAGTAACAATTAACATAAGAACATTTTTTGAATACAAAATTTTCTATTGAATATAAATACCATTATAGTCCGGTCGACAAGTTGCAAGAAGTGGAGTTGGGTAGAAAAAGGTCGGAATTTAATGAAACTTGGAGATGTTGTTCAGGGATTGTTAATTAACATTTTGTCAAGTTTTGGACCTCGAGGACCCTGTGCAAAAAGAGGAGGGGGGGGGAGAACTGCAAAAATCTCGACCTTTCGTCAGTTTTTCGTCAATTACCTTTTTTCCTTACATCCTACGACAAAAGCGTTCAGAAACATTTTGTAGTACGTGAAATTATCTACAATTTGAGTACTCACATATGTCTGTATGTCAATTCCTTACTGAGATATGGCGCTTCGCAGAAAATATTTTTTTCCGAAATTCAGTAAAAATACCTCAAAAAAGCAGAAACCAACCTTATTTCTTACTTCACCAAGTTCCTGTTCCTTTCCTCCCAAAGATATACTTTTCCTCCACGTAGTGAGTGGGTGTGATACCACGTCAGCATCGTATGGATTGGGGAAGAACAAAATTTGCAGCACCTATATGAAGAATACCGCCCTCTCTGCAGTAGTGGCTCCGTTTCTTACATCAAACGCTACTCCTCAGCAAATCAAGGACGCTGGAGAAAAGTTCCTGGTAGTAGTTTATGGAGGCAATATTGACAATGACAACCTTGACGACTTGCGGTACCGATTATTTACACGATCAGTGACGAAGGCTAAATTGGAACTAGCCCGCCTACCACCGACAAGGGACGCTGCCAATTACCACTCCCTCCGCACTTACCAGCAAGTACAAGCGTGGTTAGGTAATGAACTTCGCCCATCAGTTTGGGGCTGGACCCTAACCACGCGAGGGGTACTACCAATCCCCACAACGAAAAATGCTGCGCCAGATAACATCCTCCAAATTGTTTCCTGCAAGTGCAGCAAAGGCTGTAGCACCGGAGCTTGCAGCTGCAAGAAAGCAGGTCTTAGATGCTCAGCTATGTGCAAGTACTGCACAGGCCACTCCTGCGAAAACGCCCCTGCAACTGATTTGAACGAGGAGGACTCGTCAGACATAATCGACGAATACGACGACGGCGAGGACGTCCTTAACAGCCTGATTGTGCAGGAGGACGACGAGCAATTAGAAGCAGAACCAACGGCTAAAAAATCTCGACAGGAACTGTAATGAGTACAAATGCGTACCTACTATGTATGAGAGACCTTTCAACAATATCTCTGTTGCCTCTAGTGTATACTTTGTCAAAACCTTAATTTTGTTAATATAATTTTGTTTACGAAAGGACTACGTCTTTTTTTACCTACCCTGGAACAATTATGTAGTGGAGGGAAGGAGAGGGAGAGGGAATATCGGTCTAAAAAGTAACTAATGTCAATACCAATATTACCGACATGATAAATGGTTGGTATGAAATTACAGTAGAAAATAAGCTTTTGAGAATTGGGGTTAGGTGGGGAAGGGAGGGGGGATTGGGGGGGTTCAAAATTAGTTATTCTAACAAGAGACCATAATAACAACAATTATTATTATTAAAATAAGAAATAAGGTTGGTTTCTGCTTTTTTAAGGTATTTTTAGCGAATTTCGGAAAATAATATTTTCTGCGAAGCGCCATATCTCAGTAAGGAATTGACATACAGACATATGTAAGTACTCAAACTGTAGATAATTTCACGTACTACAAAATGTTTCTGAACGCTTTTGTCGTAGGATGTAAGGAAAAAAGGTAATTGACGAAAAACTGACGAAAGGTCGAGATTTTTGCAGTTCTCCCCCCCCTCCTCTTTTTGCACAGGGTCTTCGAGGTCCAAAACTTGACAAAATGTTAATTAACAATCCCTGAACAACATCTCCAAGTTTCATTAAATTCCGACCTTTTTCTATCTGAAACCACCTGTTGTCTGGCCTATTAATATTGCGCTCATTTGCTGCAAGAACGTCATAACTAAAAAAATGTTATTTTTACAGGAGAGCAATAAAACATAGGTACTAATGTTAAAACAATTTGATGTTAAAATTTAAATTTGGCATGACTCCTTCGAGTAACCTTTATTAATACTAGGAAAGTGCAGTAAATAAATAAATATTAATATTTCAAACCCCTACAGATCTTCAGTACGCAACTAACTCAAAAATGCCAATTTTTGAGTTATGACGTTCTTGCAGCAAATGAGCGATTGATATATTAAATGATCATAATTTTCGCTGCCAATTTTAGCTTCTTGGCAACATCCCAATCCTTAATAAAAATGTCTTCCAACCTTATTCGGGTCATCTCGTACCATAATAAGACACCACGTAAATAACTAATTTTTAAAAAATATACTAAACATGCACTGTTATAGTCCAATAGCTAATTCAAAATTATCTATTGTTAAAATAAACATCTAAAACCAAAAATTCTACAATTTTGCCGGCGAGTGTATATTATTATGTAGCCAAGATTAATTTATCCCATCTATAGCTATTAGTTTTAGACATCCTCCGTATTAGAAATCTCAATTTAAGTTTCAGTAGTTGCTCGAAATGAAATTTAACTTAATTTCAAATAATTCCAAAGATATTGTGTCGTCAGTAAATTTATACGGTCACTGTTTCACGTACGAACACAAAGCAAATAAATCAGTAGAGATCAAAGTTGTCCAAGTCCCAACAACCTAAACTTTGTTAAGTTGTCTTATTGACATTTGTATATAGGTAAATAGAAGATTTGGGTTTGAAAGAGAAAAAGATAATAAAAGCATTAGAATAAAGTGTATCAGAGGCGGTCTGAGTCTACATCATGTTACACATATCCGAAAAGTGTAGGGTTATTTTTATAAAAATAAAGAAATAAAATAAAATTATTATTATTGACGGATGGTTAATTAATATTTTAATGATATGGAACTAACCTTTTTTTTAAATAAATAAGAAATTAATAAAGTTAATAGTGCATTTCTAAAACGCGACGTCAAGCTAATAATAATGCTGCTGAAGTGCTGATATTATTTTTAAAATTTTATGCAAAATATAGTAATGTTTTTATAACTTTTAATTTTTCTAGTATCTTATTGTAAAGATCAGTACAATATAGTTTTTTTCCAGTTTTTCTATATCATTATACTGTTCTTAAATCGAAATATACTGTATATCATAAAAAATGATACACCCAGAAGCAATATAGATATTTTATTGAAATTTAGCAAACATGATAAGCTAATGTAATATTACAAACTAAAATCATTTCAGCCTTGTATCACACCTTAAAACCTTTCTTTTCTTAATCATGTGTAGGTCCGCCTCTGGATATTATACAGTGATGCAGACATATTGGCATGCTAAAAATGCTAAAAATGAGATGGTCTATGTCGTCTTGAGGAGTTTAAAAAGCCACATGAAGAAACTATGGTTAGCAGAAACTAGGGATGCAGATTCTGTGAGGAAGAGGATGAAACCTCAATACACATACTCTCAGAATGCCCTGCCTTGCGAAATTCTAGGGCTAGATACCTAGGAGCACATGAAATAGAAGAGGGGGATCTACATGATTTAAAGCCCGACGATGTCCTAAACTTCCTCAGAAAAATAGGACCCGAAGAGCTGCTATAAATCTGAGGAAACATCAGAACATGGCAAGTAAGGGGGGACACAATAGATCCTATAGGTCGCAGTGTACTTATCACCCCTAATTCATACATACATACATACATACATGGTCGTCTTGAGGAATAGTATCCCAAGCCACTTACACTTGATGCCTTAACTCAGGAAGTGTAAGTGGAAGATTAGGTAATCTGCTTAACCTTCTACTTATCATATCCCAGATATATTCTATAGATGAGAGGTCGGTAGATCTGCATTATCGTGTTGAAAAAGACTATTAGGAACATATGGGAAAATATGGCACAACTACAGGTTCTACTACTTCCTGTATATAACGAGCTGCATTCATAAGAGTGGTGGGAAACGGTCTAAGAGTAGACGAAGTGCGAAAAGGAAGCGGATGGGTGGTGGTGCGTATGGGGTACTTGACGGTGTACAGCGTGTACATTAGCCCAAATGTAAGTCTGGAGGAGTATGAAAGATGCAAGACTGGGCTGCATGTGACTGCATGTGACGAATGGCTGGAAAAGAGAGTAGCTGGAGGATGATGGAAGATGTGATAGGGACGTGAAATGGGAGGGCTAATTATTGGTGAAATAAAGAAATAGAAAAGTTGTGGAAGGAGTGCAAGAAAGAACGAAGAACGATGTTAGGATAAAAGGTAAATGTAAGGGCAAGGAGAGACACAATGCGAAAAAGAAATAGCTTGAGCGGAAGGTCGAAAAGAAGTAAGTGGGAAATGTTGCTGCGGGAATTGGACAATAATCCATGGGGTAAAGCTTATGAGATGGCACTGAAAAGAATGGGGGGACTAGTCATATGGTGCAAGGGGAATATTGGGAGAAGGAAATTATTTAAAAACTATTTGCAGTGGGAGAAGGTAGAGCAGGATTTAAGTAGGAGAGGTGAAGTGAGGAAGATAATGCCTGTAGAGGTGGAGGAAATAGAGAAGGATGGGTGTGGTATCAAGGATAGGAAGGCCCCAGGAACAAATGGCTTGACGGGGAAGTTAATTAAAATACTGTTGAACGATAATGGGAAGTATTTCTTGGAACTTTTCAGAAGGTGCTGAGGGAGGAAGAGGTTCCGGAAGCGTGGAAAGTAGCCAGAGTGGTACTGGTGACGAAGGCGGGTAAAGAGCAGTAGCGTACAGTGGATTACAGGTCTGCTGTGCGGGATAAGTAAGGTTTTGGAGGGAATAACAAATGGGGACTTTAGAGAAAACCAGCATTGGTTTTTAAAGGAAAGTCTTACTGGACATGAAAGTCTGTATTGGCAGAGTGATCAGCTTGGTAGAAAATGCTAGAAAGGGTAGTTGAAGAAATAAATAATTGGACCTATTGGTATTCTTCGACGTCGGGAATGCGTTCAATGAGGTAAGCAAAATGGCAGTGTTGCGTGCCTTGGCTAGGCTTGGAGTGGCGAAAGGGGCTAAGTATCTTAGTAGAGGATTATTTAACGGGCAAGTTTTGGTTGAGGGGGCGGAGGTATAGGACAGAGATGGGAGTGCCTCAGGGATCGATATTGGGACCGACGCTCTGGAAATACGTGTTTGATGGGGTTTGTGGAATAAAATGTAAAGATGGATGCGAGATTACGGTTTATGCGGATGACGTACGGCAAAGGAAGAGACAGAGATAGAGAGAAAGGCGGAGATATGTAGAAATATAGTGGAAAAAAAGAGGAATGTGGATTGGAAGTGGGATTACTGGTAAAGGGACCCAGCAAGTTGGAGGTGATAGTGAAGTGAAAGAAAATTCACATAAAGGAATTGGAGAAATGGGTGTGTGGTTGGATAGCCAGCTATCGTTCAAAAACCAAATGTCGAAGGCAGCGCAGAAGGCGCAAATTCGGGCGACAGGGCTGGAGAGTTTGATGTGTAACGTGAAAGGACCTGGAGAAAGGAAGAGAATAGTTATTGGTAGAACGATTGAGCAGAATAAGCTGTAGTGTGGGGTAAAAGAGCGGGAGTACATGAAAGGATTAAACCACTACTAAGAATTCAGAGAATTCAAATAGGAATGTTGCTAAGTGTGGTTCAAGGGTACAGGACAGTGACAGGGTTAGCAGCAGCGGTGCTGGCAAGATCCTACCCTACGCTAAAAAGAGTAATAGGCATGATGACTCATTTTTAAAAACTGATCCACGATGTTTTCACGTATATACTTTATCTAAAATAAATATTATTTTTGCAAAAAAAGAGTTTTTAAATGAGAAATTTACTTTTTAAAAATGCATTTTAAATTTTCCGCCGAAACGCTAGAATAGTAATGGCGTCTATCTATGACATCATCGATTCGTAAATACCATTTCCCCCCGTGTCATCTGTGGATTCTGTGGTAAAAACGTCAAACTTCAAACATTTTGCAGGTTAAAAGAGGGTGGTTAAAAAGTTTATTTTGTTTTTACTTATTTTGTGCGATTATAATACTGCCGTCCTAAGACCAAAGGGCGTATCTCAATTTGCGCCATATTTTGGATTTTACTCTTACTATCTCCCCAATGACCTAGTCGTTCACTTTAATAACAAATTTGGCCGGATCTCATCGTTCTAGGCCTTCTAAAACTCTAGTAAAAAAAGACGTATATCCAAAATATAGCGAAATCATAAGCTATATAACGCTTAATTCCCACAACTAGCCATTTTTGAGTTACGCCCTTTGGGCTTAGGAGGGCAGAATAGTTATCATAGTCATGAATCCTAATGTGTATCGATGGTGTGCGGTTCGACAATGTAAGAATATATCAATAAAAACTCCGGACAAGTTATTTGTTTACATTCCAATGTCAATGTCAACAATATTTACGAAAGTACGACGTCACGCTCTGATTGGTGTTTCAGCTAATATGGCGGATTGTTAAACTTAGTGCTTATATTTTTACTAAAATAAATGTAATCACACATGTAATATAAAAATGAGTAAATTCTTTAGAATCTCCGTATCTAATATAATTATAACAAATCAATATTTTAGTGATTCTTACTTACTGTCATCATGCCTATTGGAAAAGGTAGAGAATGGATGACTGGGAAGAAATTCGGCGAAGTGAACTTGCAGGAAAACCTCGGGGGGGGGGTTATGTATTGGAAAAATATGGTAAAGATAATGTTGAGAGGGAAGGGGGAATGGATGAAGTTGTGTAAGGCAGTTGAGAGTATGGTTAGGGGAAGATAAGTGCCAGAGTGAATGGAGAGTGTGTGAGGGACCGCCGCCCGTCTTGAAGTATGCCTGGGTAGTGCTTGCGAGACAAAGACAACGGCGAGTTTTGAGGTGGTTTTGGTTGGCAGGTATCATCCTAGCGGTGATGAGTCCAACACTGTTCGGATCCTGAGGAGGATCCTTGCGAAGATAAGTTTTTCCGTCTCAAAAAAAAACATCACACCTACTGTTCCTGCTACCTGGCGTTCAACAGAAACATCCAAATTTCGTCTTTGTCCACATTTTCTTCTAACTCGTTGTCGACCATCGTGCATTCCAAGACAAAACGTAGATTTATTTGAGAAGATTATCGAATGCCATTCTTAGTTCCAGTTAGCTCTTTGGCGGTAGGTACCATTCACCTCTGTTCTACTCCACAGGAAATCATTTATAAGCTAAAATTCTTGTTTATTCTAAACTATTTCTAAAGGCTAGAACTCTTAAATACCTATCGTGGAGTGTGGTATTTCTCCTTCGTTTATTTATTTATTATTCTTTGTAAATCCACTTCCTTTCTATCTTTTTTTTTCTTGTTTATTATTGTTTTAATAAAATAGATCACAGGTAAGCAACTACCTGTGGCATTTTAAAATATTTTACCAAACTAACACAAATTATACAATTTTATAGTAAGTACTGTTGTTACAAAATAAATTGATAGGATACAAAAAATACCTAACTAGATTTCATTCATTTCACAGCTAAACAAATATTTATGCTAAATTTCAGTAAAATATATTTAGGGCTTCTTGGCGTATTATAAAAATGGTATAAATCTATGCTTAGAGCTAATAACATCTAGGCTATAATGTTGTTTTATTCCTTCAGCAGACTTGTAAAATAAAAGTTAGCTTCAACATGTCAATTAAACAATGAAATAATTTTTTATAATAGCTGTTAATAACTAAAACGCTTACTTTTTAAATAAAATAGTGGTAGCTTTGTTAGAAAGTACAATAAAGTGCTACAGACTTTTGCTAATTACTTACAATCAACTTTATACATTATACAGGGAATGTAAAAATTAGACAATTTATTGGTAATTGCTTTATAAAAAAATTCTTTATTTTTTAATGCGTTGAAATAAATCCAATATTTTATCGTATTATTCCAGTTCCTTAAAATATAATTTTATTATATTTGTATACTAATGAAAATAAAATTATATCTACGACTATGGTTTAATTTTGGCCCAACTCAATGAATTACGAAGTAATGTAAACTCAAGTATTTTCCCATTTCCAATATGCAGTAAAAACAATACAGATACCACAAATTTCTGCCATAGGTTCGACACAATCAAAATTAAAACGATAAAATCGTAGGATTTCAGAGTTGAGCGGGCTAAAATTTAAGAGTGAAATTTATTGAAATTGGAGTTATACAGCCCCTGGTATAGTTGGGATTATCTGAAAAGTAAAATACCTACCTACTAATACTTTTTTAACATTCATATATTTATAAATGTTTAGGATAAACAAATAGAAAAAAAAAAGGATTTTTTTAATATAGGTAGTAACCATATCACTGTATTTTCTTCAAAATAAAATACGTATATTTATAATATATTATCTTGAACTTTACTGCTTGGCTGTGAAAAAAATTGGACAATAAATCCAGAAACACGTATTTCATTTTCAATTTAACTTTGCTTGTCACTCTTGCAATTCGTAACACAATTATTTTACTAAAGTAATTTTAAAGCAGATTACACAGTTCAAGTTAAATTTTATGCTTATATATTGGATAACCAAAGAAATGTTCCAAATGTCGTGTGTATTACCATAAAGAATTTACTATATGCACTGATTTTGGATACGCAATTATCGTATAAAAACATTATTTTAAAAACTGTTACTATTCATAGCTCTGTCTTTTTAATTTTACCCAATCTATCTTATTAGGTTGTACTGGTTTTCTGTTTGGTCAATTCAATTTAATTTATAATGTTTATGTACCATAAACTAATTTGAATAAATGATATTAGATTATTGTAATGAATCAGAACTTTAGACTAAAATAATCTTACCTTATTTGTTAAAACAGTCTATGTTTTATTTAGAAAAAGAGGATATGTTATTGCAATAAACTCTTTAAAGAGATGAATTTTAAAGCTTCTTTAATTGAAATTATAAATAATTAACTATGATCACTTAATAAACTTGATTCCAACAATAATTTGAATAACATAACTTTACATCTCAGAAGTATGGTCAGATTATCTTTTTGTTAGATGTTAAATCTTGCATTAAATTGTAACCATACCTAAAACACAGAAGGAAAATAAAGTATATTATTTAAGACAATCAATGTTTACAAATTATCATTAGAATGATGTTTCATTAAGAATATTAGATAAATTAATTTTAATATCAAAAACATGAAATATCATCAATACAGATCATTATATATTATAAGTTATTATTTTAGAGTTAATGTTAGTAACAAATTACTTATACAATAAAAGGAGGCAGTAATTAAGTTTATATTGAAAAAAAAATTACTTACAGATAGTAATAGAGACTAGTCTGAATATCCATAACACTGGTTGAATATATCTAAAATAATAAATTTATTTAATAACAGCATATGTAAAAAGATATAAAGGTGACATGTGATTATTACACTGCGAGTGATATGATTGAAATCTTCAATAACTGATAATGAATCCTAACTTGCAAAGTGAATAGACACTATAAATTGGATATTGTATAACATTGTTTTGTATTGTAGGGAATTTTTTAAGTGAAAGGACTCTAAATGAGAAAAATGTAATATTAACATATAATTTTGTTGTTGCTGATAATTGTATGTGTTTCTAATAGGTTCTGAACCAAATTTGTATGTTTGTTTAATAGAAATAATATTAACTAAAATCTGAATTGAAAATGGCAGAATTTAACGAATTTAAAATGAAATTTAAAATAAAAATAGATTTTAACAATAGAAAAAGTTATTCAGTGATATTTGGAACATAAGAGAATGTTTTTATGTAGAAATTGTTTAGTTTTAAGATATATTTGCTCATAATTTTTGTAAATTTCATTATAAAGTTATAAACGGTGGCCATTAAATCGCTCCGATTCAATCATCAATTTAATAGCTAGGAAAAAAGTGTAATTTAATTAAGGAAAGTTATTTTACCAATAATAATAATAATAATAATAATAGTTTAAGTTTAATTATCACTCAAATAATCAAGTAATAAGGTAGAATTAATTAAATTAATTTGTTTAAACATTTCGAAAAATTGACTTAAAAAACAATTGAATTTGAATTTTTTATGTCTTTATGTCATTTCTGGGCATGTGTAAATACCGAGAAATTTTGAATTTTCGGAGTGTTCCATTTCATACAAAGGCAACTCCACGTCGAAAAAAAATTGAAAATCGGTTAAATTTAATGGCTGACCATTCATAAGAAGCAATAGGATTGTAACCCCCACTTAATTAAACTGTCAAATTAAAAATGTAGTTAAAAAGTTAAAACCATTAAAAGCTAGATCAATTAAATGAAATTGAAAAAATTAAATAAATGAAAGTATATAAATATCCACCTACCTGGTTCCATGTTTCTGGATAAAATAATAAATATTCAAAAACTTTGTTGACTGATCGGAAAAGGACCACTGACGCCATCACCTTTTCAAATATAAACATTTAAACACATGATTGATATTCTTATATAAGATAAGTTAAATATTTGATAATACATTCAAGTACATCTATCAAAGCTTGAACTAGTACTGAAGTAGCGAGAGATATGTTAAATCGATTCGATGTATATGCTTCAAAGAAAGAATCGATACTTTATAATCCAATATTATTTGAAGATCAATATTTTTTAAACAACAGGGTTGTATTGAGATTTATATGTGCATTTACTACATTATTAATAAAAGTGAATTAAATTTGTTTTGAATCAATTGAACCGACTTCTGATGGTATAGAGTTTTCTTATGCTCATACAATTTATATACAGGGTAAATCATAATTTCATTAAATTTTCAAATTATAACTTAACACAGCAAATTAAGATTGTTGACAGCTATAAGTAGATTGAAGAAGTTTGCAATAGTGTAATATCAAATATTAAAAGAAAAGGTAATCAATAAAATCAAAATAAGGTAAAATTGAAATAAAATATATATAATTAAATATGTTTTAGCCCCACAAATTATTATTATTTATAAAATTATTATTTATTTATAAAATGTTGATTTATTACAATATATATGCATGAGACTCTAATTTAGAAAAAAATGGGCAAGTTCAATGTAATAAACAATATTATATATTTATTTATATAAAAAAACTATTTAATAAAAAAATTATTATTAAGGGATAAAAAAAATTTCATTGACAATCCCTTTTGATGTTTTTATTTCAACGTTTGGGTAGCGTTCCAGCTACTTCAGTTTTAAACTAAGAAGTTATTTATAATATCTAGATCTTGGATGCTCTTTTTTTGTAATAATTTATTTGTTTAATTCTCTTCTTTACTTATGAAATTATCTTACCTAGAAGTTTTGGTTATTAATTTGATTTCTATTGTCTAGGCCTTTACACTTATTTAATGAATTCTTATCTTTTTTTCCAAACATTTCTCATACAGAACATTTTTTTTACCTTGTTGCTTCTTGCTCCTCCAATTTTATTTTTTGAATTTTTAATTCTAATATTTCCTCTCATTCCTTTCTTGTTAAATGAGTGTCTTCACATAACCATTTTAAAAATTACCAATCTTGTTTTATATTCAATTTACTAATAACACAGTTTTCTTACCATTTAAATAAACAAACCACGGTCTGTTGTATTTTGCGACCCATATTATATTACAAGAAAATAATTCTTGGATTATTCACATTTGAAAGAGAAAATCGCAATTAAAAGTACTAAAAATCCGCAATTAAATCAAAAATTTTGTTCACTTCAATGCCAATATGTTACTTTTAAAAGAAGCTGACAGTAATTAAAAAAGTTTTGAAGTATTAACACACAAGCATTGTTCGTGTTTTTATTGACATTACACAAAATTTAAAAAGAATCCTGCAAAGTAACTAATTAATATTATTGGAATATTTAATTTTTCGTCCAATTTTCATAATGTAGCTTCATCAATAAGAAGCCATATAAAAAGAATAAGAAAAGGAATATCAGTAGGTAAAATAGATAGAATGGTTATACTTTGAATTTTTACCTAGGTAAATAATATGAAGAAAACGAAACCAATAACTTTTTAATTAAACTCTCCTTACTTTACTCAAAAATTAAATTTTTTATCCAATAACTGTTCGAAATATCATTTTATCTTTCTCATCTTTAGATTGACATATTATAGTATACCTGAAATAACACCATCACCCTATGGAGGTCCATCCTATTAAGAGCATTAAGTAATGAAACTTTTGAAAAAACTTACACGCAAAAGATTTGTGTTTAAATGTTCTTAATATAGTAGGTGGAAGGTAAACCTGGTAATAGATAATAGGAGATACATTCAATATAATTATAATCGTTTAAGATAGGAAGGACCGGTTGCATAAACGCTTGTCAAAGCTCTTTTACCTAACATTGTGTTAAGTCTATGTTAAATTGATAAAGGTTACATTCCCTGAGGCGCATGCGCCTATTTGCATTTTTAAGAATATTTTGATTAGTCGACGAGAGATGTAAAAATTGATTCTTAGGCTACGTTGTCCCATTTCTTAGAGTGAATAAGTATACTATATAGCGGGTCACAGTTATTATGCAGCGTGGCCGGCATAGGCCAATGTAAATCTTATGGGCGAATATTCAATACTGTTGCCGCTTTGGTTACGGCTTGAACCACAATTAACTCAGCCAATTTATTTTCGTAGAAACGTTTTATTATGAATTTTGCAAAACAGATGTATTCTATATAATAAATATTATTAAAAAATGGAATTCAAATCTATTTATGTAGATTGTAATCAGTATATACCTGATCACTTGATGGATTATTTAGGTCTCTACTAAATCTTTCAGACAAATCCTAATCCTATTGCCAGTGAAAATATTATTTAATTACAAAGATGCTAATTATTTTTACCTGTATGATCCCTTGATCCTCGTAAACCGTTATGTACTATTCCTGGAATGTAGAGGTAAGTAAATGTACAGGTAAGTAATAACATAGGCAGGTACCTATCTGTTTCTGCTGATAAACGAAAGGGCATTATTGAAACAACAGCCATGCAGTTAGCGGCACCGGTTGATAAATTTAAACAAGGTGAAAATCTTCATCGTCAAACCAAGAGGCTTTTATTGAATATTTTAACGTATACGTTGAATACAAAAGATGACAAAAGTGTGACAGCGAAAATAGAACTGATTTCTGAAATGACTGGCCTTAGTGTGAGAACAGTGTATAATCTGAAAAGCGAAGCCGCTACTGGACCTTTGACATCGCCAAAAAAACGAAGACGGAACAGCAGCCAGTCGAATTCAAGACTGATCACCTACGATGAAGGTATCCAATCGCAAATACGAAAAGCTGTGCATGAATTCTACTCCGAAAATATTCCACCAACAGTGGCAAAAGTTCTTGCTAAAATAAATTCAGACGAAAATGTACCAAATTTTTCTAAAAGTACGCTAAGACGCTTGCTTAACGATATGGGGTTTGTTTATGGAAAGAGAGGAAGAGACTCGATTCTAATAGAAAGAGCTGATATAATCGCCTGGAGGCACAAATATTTAAGATCAGTGAAGAAGTTCCGCGAAGAAGGATATAACGTAATAGGTATATCTGGACGAGTCATGGATTAATGTGGGCTACAGTGTAAATTTTGAATGGAAAGACAGTACCATAAGAAATGCCCGAGATGCATTTGTCAAAGGACTGACAACAGGACTGAAGGCTCTAATTCAACAAGGACCGAGATTTGTTCTTCTTCATGCAGGCTGGAAAGACAGTTTTCTTGAGGGTGCAGAAAAGACTTTTCTGACAAAGAAAGGTGCAGACGATTACCACTACGAAATGGCTTTGAGGCCTGGTTTAAAGATCAATTGATCCCTAATTTGCAGAAAAACGGATCAAAGAATGTTGTAGTGTTGGACAATGCGTCATACCATTCGGCGAAGTTACCTTTTCCAAAGAAAACTTGGAATAAGGAACAAATAAAGTACTGGCTACTGGAAAAAGAGATTTACTTCGAGGATGATTATTTAAAAACAGAATTACTGGCTACTGCAAACGCGTTTAGAGAGCAGTACGACCTAAGAAAAATAGACGACATTGCCACGGAACATAATTTAACAGTCCTACGATTACCACCTTATCAATGAAAATTAAATCCTATTGAAAAAAGAGGATGTGGAAAACTTATAAAAACAGCGTTTTCGCAAGTAACCCCAATGCAGTGGTCTAATTATGAAAAAAAGGTAGAGAAGACAGAGGAAAAGATGTGGCAAACAGATCATTTAATGGAAGATATTGAGCCAATAATAATAAATCTAAATGAAGACGATAAAGGTGAAGACTTGGATGACGATGAAGATCAGTAATATATTTCTTAACCCTCAAATGTTCCATTCAATTTTCATTTATTTTAGTTATTACCTGCTAATCATTGTCATTTTTAAAGTTTAGTTTTAATTCAAGTTAAAATACGTAATTATTAATTCATTTACTTATTCTATATTTTGTTTGTTACAACAACCCGCCAGAAGAAGAAAAATCCTCGGAAAAATCATCGAAACGTCGCGTCGGCAAAATTTCATTAGCTTTTCTCTGTTAATCGTTCTCCCTTAAAATTTAGATGACAGCTGACTTTTTTACCGCTCGTCTTGCAATTTATGTATATATTATTATTGTTGACATATTTTTATTATTAATTATATTATTATTTCATAATTTGACACAGGTTTTTTGTAAGGCCGCTGTATTTATTTATTTCTTTATACGTGATAATTAAACGTATAAAATTTGAATATTTTAGCGGATTTACAATATTTTCCTTTAAACGCGTAAAATTTATCTAAAAGCTTAATTATAAATATTCTTAATTACTCACTAAACGATTTTCAAATGAATAATTTAGTCAACATTTAAATCATAATGGTAACACAATGGCAAGTTATATTCCCGCGCCAGTTGGAACCAAATTCGAAGAACATGCCGATATGGCAACGCCGTCGTCCATAAACGCAATGCTGCATAATAACTGTGACCCGCTCTATAGACAAATTTAATTATGTCATATGTAATGTTATTCTAAATATGACAAAGCATTATAATTTCTTAAGATATTTATCTATGCACTATTTTAAATAAATCTTCATATTGTGTAGTAGGGGTATCATATTATATATTTTGGAAATTAGAAAAAAAGAACAATCCAATAATATAAAAAACACACGGTATGACATTTAAAAAAAAACTAATATTATGTGTATCCCTTTAAATTTGCACGCTACTGAACTATTGTATGCCATAAATAACAATTCACCTATAACTATATAACTTTTATGTTGTATGGCACTGTTATTTTGTTTCACTTTACAAATGCTAAAACCCTTATATTTGTATCAACAAACATCTAAAAGAAAAAATTGTTGTGCTTAAAATTTTTACATCCAATGCTAACTTCCATTTTTTAAGTATAAAAGACCAAATTATTCATTTTATATGTAAACTCAGAGAAGTAATCGTCAAAAAGTGTTTACTACACGTAAAGTAGATTATTTGGATCTACTAAAAAAATTGGCATTCATTGACTTTGTTTTCAATCAACATGTACGTTAAACATAATAATTCCTCTTCAAAACATAGAATCTGCATTAAAAGTAAAAAACTAAAATACTATTCACTATTCTGTCGAAAGTTTCCATTCCTATTCACATATTATTTTTTCGCTGGTTTACTACAACACGTCGAAATTAAAAAATACCATATAGACATTGCCATATCAACAGTGTAAAACCTAATGAAAAAAAATACATTACAAAGCGACTAATGTTTCCTAAACTTGCTGAAATGAATGGAATGGAAGTTCATATAAACTAGAAATGCCGGTATGAATACTAAAGACCACTCAATGTATGTATGTACACAATCTCATACCGGCGATTTTTTTCGGATACGTGTACGTAGAAAATGCACAACACTCAAATGTAAAATTACAAAAAAAACTCTCATTTGACATTTGAGCTGGGAGGTTGAAATAACAAGCAATAATTCTCCTGTCTTTATTACTTTTCGAGGGGTAACTGCATAAAAATCTGATTTAACGGTCTCGACCTTAATGTTTAATTTAAATTAAAATTAACTCCTTGTTTTATGCGATTTTCAAAAAATTTTTTTTTAATTACAAGTCGGTCTAACTTTCTTCTTTCTATAATTATTATTTTGCCCTTTCTTATCTCTGCAAATTTTTCATTATAATATTTTTTGTAATTTTCAATTTCTTAATTTCTTAACTTATAAAAGTGTTTTAAGAATAACAAACGCAAATTATTTTATTTAGAAAATATTTGATAATACAAATTATTGTAAATAAAACACACCGGTGACAACGCTGCTAAAACTATAAACACATCACACAATTGTAATAATTTATAACCTTCCCTCCCTAGACCGTCCAGTCATAACCATTCAGATGTTATGTAAAGTACGTTTCACAATAATTCGTTGAATTGGTACCTGCTCTTAACTGCTCTTAAGGAATTACTAATAAAAGGTGGTTAATATTTCTTCGAACATTTACAGAAAGGTATTATTTATTTTTGTCAATGAAGATATATTTGTGATTTTTTATTTTTCAGGTAAAATTTTAAATTATTATTACTGACCATCAATAGTAAATCATTAGTAAATGATTTTTGATTTTCTTAATCGTCATGGAAGAGGAAGTGGGAGTTTCGGGGTAATTTGTTTTTAAAATTCTCTCCTAGAATTTTAGTTTGTACTAAACATTATACTCTGAAAGTAATCTTGTGTTTATAACTAAGTATGTGGCGTCCTTGGGCAAAAAAGTGCATTTATCGCCGGATGCGAAACAAATTGTGAAAAATGTGTTTGAAACATTGAATAATCGAGGTTATAGTGTAACCGATGCAGCAGAAGAAACATGTAAGTTAACCAAAACCCCAATATCCACAGTAAAAGATATTATCAATAAGCCAATAAGTAAACGAAAAAAACGAAGTGACGTTAATAATACCAAATGTGTTGATGAAATACAAAAAAAAATAATCCGACGAACGATATATGTCCTAAAACAAGAACATATGATACCAACCCTAGATTGTATAAAAAAACGGTTACTTAATCATATCGTTTACGAATGTGGCGTTGTCATTACTTACAAGCTATTCAAAAATATAGAAGTGAAAACCTTTCAATTATCTACCTCGACGAGACATGGTATGACACCCATGATACTTTTACGAAGGGTTTTGTTGATTCATCGGGAAATTGCAAAACAAAGGCTCCATCAAATAGAGGACAAAGAATTACAATAATACATGCCGGATCAGAAACAGGTTCGGTTCCAAACGCTTTATTGTTATCAGCAAAGAATATTAAAGATTCAAGTTTAGATTATCACGAAGATACGACAGCAGAACTTTTTGAAGATTGGTTTGAGAATTATTTATTGCCGAATATACCGGAAAAAAGTATAATTGTAATGGACAATGCAATTTATCATAGCCGTCAATTAAATAAAGTACCAAATAGCAACAACAATAAATGGGAAATTCAAGAGTATTTGTTAAAAAATGACCTTTATTTTGAAGAATCGTACACAAAACGTGATCTCTTACAAGTTGTAGCAGCGTTCGGTATTGAAAAAGAATACGTTTGTGATACTATTGCTAAAAATATGGGCCACACAGTGTTACGGCTTCCCCCATATTATTGCATGTTCAATCCTATAGAACACATGTGGCATCAGCTAAAATTCAAAGTTAGATCGGAAAAAGTTTCACCCACATTAAACTCAAGTGTTATAGAGTTAATCAGAGATGTGACAAGTAATATTCCCATTGATAGCTGGAAAAATTCGATTCAGCATGTTATTAAGGTTGAAGGTACATATCGAAATGTTAATGTAACTGTAGCACCCTTAGTTATTAATTTAAATGAAGTGAGTGATAGTGAGTGATAGTGAGACTGAACTACATTTAGATTAAATAGTTGTAAATAATGTAGAATTAGTTTATTTGTTTAATTGCAATTAATAAATAAAGTTAAAATTTGTTTTTAAAAAATTTCATGATTTTTTTTTCAAAATAAATTTAAGTTTTAGTAAATATTAACTTAGTTTTATTTAAATCATTTTTTGGGATACCCTGTAGTACAAAATATTTTTAAAATGTGGCCATGATTAAACTACATCTTTTTTATTTGAAACATTTTTTGACTACATCTGCCAATTAGATGAAATAGACCAAAGCGTATACGTATACGTAAGTTTCAACAGTTTTGTTTAATTTCAATTAATAAATAAACTTAAAATTTGTTTGTTTGTTTTTAAAAAATTTCGTGATTTTTTTTACAAAATAAATTTAAGTTTTAGTAAATGTTACTGAGTTTTATTTAAATCTATTTTGAAAACCGGATTACGGATCTGTTAATGTTTACTGTACAGTGAGAAATTTATAACCTTTCATTACTAATCCCCTAAGGTCAGGTACCGAGTCAACGAATTATTGTGAAACGTACTTTACTTATGGTATGTACTATAATTATGCTCAAGAATATTTCTAAAAAATGGCAAAATGATATTTCGGTTTTTTGAGTGACACACACTTACAATTACGGTCGATTTCTTAAAGAAACTTAAAGGATACTTTAGCATTAAAGTATACTTTAATACATATTATTGATTTCATAACCATCTTAAAGTATTTTTTAAGCCAAAATGGTCCATTAAAGTTAAAGGGTCGATTTTTCGACTTTAAATCTTTAAAGTTTTAATTAGCTATAAATATAACGTCAAATTTTATATTTGTACCAGAGCAAGGTTTGCTAGTTTTGTATTCGTTTAATCGTTGATCGTAATAATAAAGAATAATTTTTAAATACCAACTTCTAGTTCAAATTCATCTGATGAAGAATTTATTTATATTAAAAGACCAAAAGTGTATAGGAACATAACCAATTGTTTTGGAAAATATGCAAATAACAGTTTCAGATTTTATGGGAGTATCTAGAAGTTTAGCTAGCAGGATTATCAAAAAGGTGTATCTAATGCTATTGCCTCACTAACCCGACAACACATTGAAAAAATGGGAAAAGTAGATAGTTGAAACATTTTAAGAAATAGCATCATTTCCCAAGGCCATCGGCGCAATTGATTTCACTTTAGTTAAAATTGATTCTCCTGGTGGACATGATGCAAAAATATTCAGATGTAGTTTAATATAATAATATTAAGGATAATAAAAAACTCTTCGTTTTAACAAAACTTCCAATATTTATTAAAAAATTGCTTTTTTAAAGGCTCAATGACAGCTTCATAGCGAAACAGCTGTCATTGAGCCTTTAAAAAAGCAATTTTTTAATAAATATTGGAAGTTTTGTTAAAACGAAGAGTTTTTTATTATCCTTAATAAGATGGACTTCCAAAAAGTAAGGGTTAGTACAATCAATTTAATATAATAATCTTTAGAGTTTAAAGTAAAAATGTTTATCGTGAAATAGAATTAAAAAGTGATAAAAAAGGGCTATTTTTTGAACTAAATTCGTGTTTTTTAGTGAACGATCTAGCAAAATGTTGGATTTACGGCCAATTTAATAATGAATAGCTAAAGCCACATTTACCAAAAGCAGACTTTACACTAAAGTTCCCTTTAAAGTAACTTTTACTGTCGTTGGGTTTCATAATAAATATTAAACTATTTTAGCAGTTTTAATTTCCTATTTAAATAAGAAATGTTAAGTTTTGTTAAAAGTTGTGGTGTTTGTATTATTTACTTGTATTGTATTATGCACTTTTTGAAAAATAATAAAGTTCGCTAGTCAAATTTTTCTCGAGAAAAGGAAATCACTTTAATTAAGGAAATTTAAAAATTTAAGCATGTAGAATGCAAAACAGTTTGTTTTTTATCCGAAAACGTTGGTAAAAGCCTAGCTCATAATATTTTTTGAAACAGTTTTTTTCTCTATACACTTTTGGTTCCTAGTATAAATAAATTCTTCATTAGCTGAACTTAAACTAAACCTATGCGTTTGAAAATTATTCATATTATTATGATTAACGATTAAATGAACACAAAACCAGCAATCCTTTGCTAACACAAACAAAATTTGACGTAATATTATATATAATAAACTTAAAAGAACCCTTTCGGCTTAAATAATACTTTAAGTTTGTTATGAAATCAATTATATGTATTAAAGTGTACCTAAATGCCAAAGTATCCTATAAGTTTTTTTATGAAAAAACCCGTCAATCTACTTTATTTAAGGTTAGCTATCAAACAAGTTTAAAATTAACATGAAATTCCGTGGGTTGCAAAAACCAATTAAACCTAAATCTCTACCTGTTTTAAAAATCACCAACTTTGTTTTATATTCAATATACTATAAAAATTATTTTTATTCAATATTTTGCTCTTTAAAAATCTCAGATAATTCCTGTTAATCCATCAAATTTAATCCAATCCAAAACTAAGATATTAAAATATTCTCTTAATTTAGACCCAACAATAAAAGCCAACGCCTTGTTATGTTACCGTTTAATATTTTTAAAATAAAAAAATGAACCTGTTTCAGGATTTTTTATTTGCATTCATAATTACGTAAAAAAATGTATTCTTTATATTAGGACCACACTGTATACATCCCAATTAATTGGGATAGCTTGGGAAGCTTTCTTAAGTAGCGTGTAAGCATTCCTAATTTATTGTAACTTTGTTGTTTATAGCTTCATAATGAACTTTCCAAAATTAGCTATACGCTATGTTTGGGGAATATTAATAATAATTGTTGTCGTGACGACGGCAACTAGTAGGGTCGGTTACATAAACACTTATTAAACCTATGTTAGCTAACGTTTTGTTATCTTTAGACAACTGTATGTTTTTATATTATATATTTGAAAAATGAGATGTCTGGATTATTAATCATAATTTAAATTTTTTTATTGTTGAATGCCCTAATAAATATTTGCTAGCTCAGTGAAAATTTTATTTTCTTTAATTTAAATCCCGACTCTTTATCTTGGGTAGGATTCAAGAAAACTCAATTTGAATACTCTATAAAACCTTCAATTATAATTAAGGAATGATTTGATAGAAATTCTACATAAAACTATTAAATTTCTTCAATTATTTATAACATGCAGGAATTTACCAAACACAATCCAAATACCTTGATAAATGCTATTATTCGTCCTTGATTTACTTTTACATACTCATGCGTACACAAATAAATAGTTTTTAATGCACATACCTTGTATAACTGTCTTCTACGTTGAAAATGATGTCAATGCTGTTGATTCCGTGCTAGTTTAGACGAATTCCAGAACACCTGCTTTTCAAAATGTCCGCTCGGCTGAATATCCAACAACGATAAAATGAATCTTATAAATCTAACTATAATCTGGATTGTTTTTGATGAATCGAACTTCTTGGTAAGTACTTTGATACTATTTAATTACTTTAGTGATAATATTTTTGTTAAATAATTTGGTTAAACTCAATTTTTGATTAACAATGAGGTTATGGTACCAATTAATTGCCAATTAACGTAGTCAGCGCGAATCAGAGAGACATCAGAGAGCGAAAAATGATATGCACGGCCTTTTTATACCTTTTTCCTAATTATGACATTAATGACATAAAATTGGAAATTAATTGTTTCGATTTGCAAAATTTAACCTCAATTTACGTAAAATGATAAAATCTTTTTACATATTTGACTGTTTCTTTGATAATATGAAGAAAATCTGTATTCTTCCATTTATGAAAAAGCTATTTAAATTATTTTTTGATACGTTTTTCCTTATAAAATTGATGTTTGAAATGCTCATTTTGGGCATGTTAATCTCCTTAAATTTATATAAATTTGAGCTAATAACATAAAATGAATCTCAAACTATGCATAAATCTCATAGGATAGTCCTATTATAGCTCTTAAATACTAATTTGACTTAAAAAAATAAAAATTAAGCTTTTTTATTTTAATCTATTATATGAACTAGATATTAACTATTATAAGTACTTGTTTAAATGAGATCCTTTGATATTATCAAAGATTAACAAACTTACAACTAATGTAGATACTTTACTAATTTACATACATTTTTTTCTAACTAATTTGTCTCACATAATGAAATTAGGTTACTTTGTCTATCACTGTAACATTTATAGTTTATACAATGATTTTACCTTTGTCTGATAGCATTTGTTTTTATATTTTTAGGTATCTCTCAGGTTATGAGATTTTGCCTCAATACATATCTGTTATCGAAGAACTACCAAGTGTCTACCTGTCACAATGTGAGTAACTCCACCTTATAACTAATAATTAGATATTTAACTACCTAAATTACACAATTGTTTATTAAAAATATGAATTGAATTAATAGTTTTAATTATATTCTTTTTGTTTTAGATTCTAACTATAACTTCTAGAGAAAACTATATGAATTAGGACTTGTTTGATTGTTATGAAATAATACTGCAGGATCCTATCCAAAATAAAGTTGTCAAATACATTCTTCATCTATTTGAATGTTTCACATTTAAGATTATGATACCGAATACTTTAAATGAAATAAAGAAAAGTAGCTGATATATTAATAAAAATTATCCTGATAACCTTTTGTGTTTTCATATTGATTACATTTTGTTTATACTGGAGCTATTCATCTCAAAATATTTAAAAATAAGCTGGAATAATAAACAATAAAAAAATCTCTAGAATGAATTACTTTGTCTACATAATAATGTCTTACTAACATTGTTGATATCTAATGGTTTATTTTTTTTTTTGTTACAATTGAAAACCGCTCGTAACGTTTTATTGCTGTTCAATAAAGTATATTACTGAAATAATTTGTTGTTATGGACCATAAAAATATCATTAGTGCTTCGCCATAAAATGTTTTTTTTTACCTATAATACTAGTTATAGGTCGAAAATGTCAAAATATATCAATACAATATAAAAATGTATAATTTTAAAAAAATATTTGTTATTAAATAGCTTTAAAAAAAGAAGAAGAAGGATATTTTTTTCCATTGAGCAAAAAATTAATAATTTTTCATATTATCCCACTAATTAATTTATAACTCTAATAATTTTGGAAGGAAAAAGGATTTCTACTAATTTGTAAAATATTGTCTTACTTTACAAAAGTCTAATGAACTAAATCACGACTTCAAAACTTCTCTTTACATACAATTAGTCCTGTGAAAATGCAGCTACCACGGACATTCAATTTATAAGTAATTATCATTTTCTACTTTACTGTACTGTACTTTACTTTTGCACTTTTTTTTCTAAACACACTTTGCCCGATAGTTTTATATATAAAATTTTGCTAAAATATATAAACAACTTGTGTAACTTTTATTAGTCTTGGAGCCAGAATATTTTACATGACCGATAAACGTTGCCGCCAGATAACGGAAGAGCCTACCATGAAAAAAATTTATTTTTATGTGTAATTTAAATAGGAGAGCGCTCACTGCTCCTTGCGTTAAGGCAAGCTATACACTTTCTGGTATACTGGAGACGTATACCTTTACAGTTTTTTCAATAAGTTTATATGGGTCAGTTTTTACACCTTTTCATTTTAATCTATTTTCATCTTTTTTACTGTTTATAACCAGTAACAAACCCACCAAAGCAATCACGACATCTTCTTGGCTCACCAATTCTGTAGGTACCATTCACCGATCCATTTCATCTTGAAAAATCGTTATCGTGGACAGTAAAGTAGTGTCGTTGCCGTTGCATGAAGGACTTACTTTGATATGGAGTTGGTGTAAGCAGTATGTTTACTAATCCAATTATCCACTTTATTCCAGCGCTGTTGCCATTTACTTAGCAATTTACTTCTGGTTGTATTTTTACCACTTCCCATGTCTTCTTTGTAGTTATAAGAACCGCCTTCGTTTCCTCTGGGACTAGATTCAGCTTCTTTGTGAATATCCAGTGGTCGATTTCCTCTATAGCTAGGGTGGTATAACCATTCGTTTATCTAATTTCATATAATTAAAAGCGCATTCTAATAGTATACCGCGTAAAATTTCGAAGCTTTTATAATTATAATCAGAATAATCTCGTAATTTCTCTTCAACGTTTCTAAAGTTGGTCCAATATTTTCTTGATATAAATTATAAACCGTACGCTTTATAACATCTTTTGTAGCATCGTCAACATTTACAAATTTGTTTTTTTTTTGTTTTTTGGCACCTGCGTATAATCTATAACGTCACCGCGCTTAATAACCCGAGAAATAGTGTAAATGGAAATTTTAGTTAACGTATTAATTCGCTTTATTATAACCGCATCTGATTTTTTATTATTTTAATTTTTAAAATAACCCTCTGACACTGAATGTGTAAATCTTTATTGCTAAATTCGCTACTAACCTCACCTGTTGGCGATATCATATCTTCTGAATTTAAATTTTGATCTGGATTTCCATTTTCTATTTCAAAAGGTCTACAAAACGCTGCCATAATATATGTAGCTAATTTAAGGTTATCAATTAATATGGGGAAAAATTACAATACGTAAACCAATTTTTAAAAATGAAATACCCAAACAAAAATATATCTAAAGTTAATACTTATCTGCCCCAAATAAAAATCTGGACTCTCCGCCACCGCACTAGACACCGACTTTATTAGTTACATAAAAACTGGCGCAAAAAACCAACCCGAGACCCCTGCACGCAACAGAATACAGCGGACCATTAAAAGCCGCCACTTGTTTTCGCGCTGTACAACTACCAGTCTAGAGAGAGATCTGGGTTCCGACGATATAGAGTAAATGTTTAACGTGACAAATATGTTGTTTTCATGCCATTCTTTCTACTTTGAAGCCTAGTAAACGAACTCACCCTGTATGACACTTTTAAATGGATTTTAGCAATTAATTTTGAAAAGACTTTAACAACATCAGAATGCTGGGATGAATTCCAATTCTCTTCAGTTCATGTTATAATTACATGACACTTGTTTCATTAGGAATCACCAATTTTTCACATAGTAAGGGTTAGTACAATAAATATGATAAAAAATAATTTATTTTATGTTCTCTCCGCTAGGCAATAAGTATTTTTTATAAGATTGTTAATTTAACTAATAAAAGATTTTACACGTAACTTTTTAAGTACACACCCTGTAGGTACCAGCTAGAGTAATCCGAAAATTAAGATAAAGTGGCGATGTTTCCTTATAAAAAAATGATGGTGATATCATACCCGGACACAGTGTATAGTAATATAATTCCTTTGAATCATTCAGGATTCTGTCCAAATTAGTTAGAAATTAATTTTTTTACTACAAGGGCTTCTGCTTAAATGTCAAAGAAAAAAATCAGCATTTTGTCCTGATTACTGCTATTTTACTGCCCTTGCTAACATCACTGGGAATATTTGAAGAACAGTCGTTAATGAAAGATTTTATTATTATTAATTACAGTAAAGCTTTTGATAGGATTCACGTTTTTTTGCGTCGATGCGTTAATTATATCGGCTTTGATAGTTCGCCTATGACACTAAGAATTATTTATTCAACGAATTTTAAAGTGATGTTATAGATAAAGTATCTTCTTCTTGAAAGAGATCCTCAATAGTTTAACCTAGTAGTTTAAATCAAATGTAAAGTAAGCAGATCAAAAGCTTTAACCTTGTCATTTGCTCTACAGTAACTGATATACTTTGTATATTGCAGCTCTTACTTTGTTTTCTTTTTTATAAATAAAAACTATGTCGTATGTGACTTCAATGCTGTGTATATTGGCCAGTCAGGACGGCTTTTAGACACTAGGGTAAAGAACAGCTTAATCATGTTAAAAAATATAAAACCTTGATCCATCTAATTCACTATCTGCCTTTGCTAACCATATTATAGCTGAAAATCACAGTTTTTTAATTCCGTTTCTAGGTTACATATATGTTTTAAAGGTCCGAGATGTTACAGTTGGATGTTTTAATGAACAGTTGAAACCAAAATACCCTTATATATTTCTCAGTCCCCCCTTTTTGTCATTTATGTTTATAACGGATTTTGCTTTGTTTTCTACATTTCCTTTATTTATTTTTTGTTGCCCACATTTCATAATAATTGTTTTTGTTTTCTTTCTAAATTATCTTAGTATATTTTGTTTTGTTTATAATGATTTTTAAATTTATCTTTAATTTATTGTCAATATAACCTCAAAAACCTTCTCTTCTTCTTGTAACTTATTTTTCTTATCCTCTGCTATAATCAGACCGCAGTTGTACTGCAATTGATATATCTCTATGTCGATGATCAACCCGTCCCCCTTCTTTTTTAAATATATAACTATTTTATTTAATTTTAATTTTCTGTAAATTTTAACTTTATAGGTTTAATACTGTTTTAACAGTTTGACAAATTTTCTAGGGGATATTTTACACTTGTTCGTATTTCATGTTTTACGTGTTTTTACTACCGCCTTTTTAAAAATGTTTCCAAGTGTGATTCGAGTACTTTGAGTTAATTTATGATGGCATAATTTTAAAAATTGAATTATGGTGTAAAATAAAATATCACGATTTTCAAAATATTTTAATATGAGTTTATGGTATCCTTTAGATGTATAAAAGCCCAAAATATTCACAGTTTAAATCGCCCTTTTGTTGAAAAACAAAAAATGAATAGATTTTGATAAAACCTATTTGTATTATTTACATTTTAAAATTTCTTGTTTGCAGTACGTTTGTTTAATTTTTCATTTGAAAGTGTCTAAAAAAATTTTGACTAAAAGTAATTTAACCCCAGAACAAGCAGCTCAAATCATGGCTTTAGCTGAAGATGGACGATCCCAGCAATATGTTGCTGAAGTCACGGGAATCAACCAATCCAGCGTTTCTAGAGTTTAAAGAAGGTTTAGAGAAACTGGAAGCTATAATAGAAGACCAGTTCCAGGACGTCCCAGGTGTATTAATCCTGCAGATATTTAAGAATTCAGACTTCGTGAACTCGTCATGTTACAGCCAGGCAACAGCCTGGAGTCCGTAATGCCAGAATGTCTGTCAATACGGTTAGAAACAGATTATGGAATTCTGGAATCAGACCCAGAGTGCCTGTTACTGCTCCATTGTTAACAAGAGTACACCGTGTAGCACGTTTAAGGTCCGCAAGAGAACATGTTAATTGGGATATTGACGATTGGGATAATATTCTTCTTACGGATGAATCAAGATTTTCACTTTTTGTATCCGATAGACCTATTCCAGTTTATAGACGCGCAGGTGAGCGATTTGCTCAGTGTAACATAAGAACAGCAAGAAATTATGGAGGTGGTTCGATTATGGTATGGGGAGGCATCTGTTTTGAAGTTAATTGTTTCGTAGGGGATCACTGACAGCTGATCGGTATATAAGGGAGGTTCTTGAGGAAAATGTAGTTCCACTCATTGGAGAGGTTGGTATACAAGTTTTAGATTGGCCAGCAGTTCGTCCATATCTAAACCTAATTTGAGACTACCTGGACAGGCACATAAGAACTCGTAATATCGCTCCAGACAACCTTGATGAGCTGGAAAATGTTTTAATAGAAGAATGGGAAAATTTGGAATTGGATTACATAAGGGACCTGATAAGAAGCTTTCCACGGAGAATGAGAGATGTTATTAGAGCCAGATGTGGCAATACCAGATACTAAAATGTCTAAATTTATCGTTGAAATTTTTTATTTTGTTACTTTGTAATATTTGATTATTCTAGAATAATTAATATTTTCATTATTTATGCTCGTTATTTTTTTATTTATTATTTAAATTAAACAAACTACTTTGAAACATAATACCAAATTCATTTCCTATCATTTCCCAAACAAATGAAAAGAGAATAATAAAAACTTTTTTCATAAATCACTTATACTTTTGGGGCGAGTGCGTATGTATTTCAATTTTACACTACGGTATGTTCTTCTTTTTTAATTTGAACTATTAATCATAACAACTTTTTATAGCCTGATGATAAGCCTGATAGGCCGAAACTAGTCGCGAATATTGTGTTTCCATAATAATTAATAAACTTCTGTGACATAGACTTTGGTTTTTTATTTGGTTTTTTCCCATTAGTCACATTTGAGATACGAGTATGTATGGTTTACTTCGTTTACTTTTTTTGTATTAATTTTTTATATATAGACGCTTTATTAGGCATAAATAATTCGGTACATGGTTTATTCTATAAAGAAACATTCCTTACAATAATATTTCCACGGAATGCATATACGAGTAGGAGTCCTAAAATACCATATTCCTTTGTAATTCAATCCGTACAAATACTTACTAATTATTTCAATTAGTGATAAATACTCTTTCATGTATAATCAACCCGCCAAAGCGATAGAATGAGACAGAATATAAAACTCCTTGAAGGTGGCGGAAGGAGATTTGTTCAAGTTAACATCAAAGCTGAATTACAAACAAAAAAAACTAAAATCAACTCCCAAGTGTCGTTTCATTAATACGCCTAAAGTTAACACTGAACAGTGTGTGTTCGGGATTAAATTTTAAATTTAAACCATATATAATGATTTATTTTTGTTATTTTCCAAAGCTTAAAATAGTTTTTATTCATTCAGAGCCGGCTTTAATATTTCATAGTTAAATAGTTTAAACAGTAAAATTACATAAATTAATAAATATACTGTAAAATTTGTGTTATGGGTTTTATTTGACATAGTAAATATGTTGTGTCACAAGGAAGTAAAATGGGCAGTAGCAGCCCGCAGCTGTATTTGCTGTCAGAGTAAAACGAGCTGCAAATACCAGCTAAGGGGTGCTAATGCATTTATGCAAGTGTGACACACAATTTTTTTCCGCCTACTTTTATGGTATTAAAAAAAAATTAAAAAAAAAAACTGTTTTGGTCGAGAATCGAGCAAAAGAGGCAAATATTTATTTATTTATTTATTTATTTATTAATTTAACGGGCATGCCCAATTCCATATAAAAGTATACATTTAAAATAATAAAAAATAAAATCAAGTAGTAAAGAGATAATACAATGCAATAATAAAAATACAATAAAATACAATGATAAAAAAATTTACGCAGTAAAAAGACAATTTGATAAACATTTCAATACAGTAATAATAATAATAATTCACAGCGTAAAAAATACTAATATACCTACAAATATATATAATTACATTAATTGACGATCACGTCCGTAACACTCAAATGTTTAGTTGAGTCAGGTGGTTCTTAAATTGAGTAATGGAGTTACCAAAAATCTGTAAACTATTAAGAGAATTTGCTAGTCTCATGGCTCTGGGTAGGAACGAATGGAGAGCATAATTGTATCGATGAAAGGGCACATGAAATGTTCGCACCTGTCTAGTTGGACGAGGTGGCACGGACAGGCTGATCTTATTAAGAAGCTGTGGACAGTTACAAATACCATTTAATATGTTAAATAGCAATAAAAGGTCTTTACGTTTTCTCCGGTTTTCGAGAGAGTATATGCTTAATTGATGCTGCCATGTAGTGTAGTCTCGATAGATTTTTAGCTTAAATGCTATATAGCGAAAAAATTGTTTTTGAACTTGTTCAATTTTCTTTATGGGAGTTAAGTAGTGAGGAGACCAAACAGATGAGCAATAATCCAGATGAGACCTAACTAACGAAAAGTAAAGAACCTTTATGGAACTTATGTTGGTAAAATCACGAGTTGTTCTTTTCACAAAACCCAACATTTTCATTGATTTTTGAATGGCATTGGTGATGTGACAATTGAAACTAAGAGATTTATCAAGGGTAATTCCCAAATCCCTAATCTGATTGACAACATCGAGAAAATGACCATTGATGTGATAATTAAATGATGTTGTATGATATTTACGATGAAAGCTAATCACCTGGCATTTACTGGTATTAAGATCCATGCCATTGCGCGAGCACCAATTAGACATGTTAGTTAGTTCTACTTGTAATAGTGATGCATCTACACAGTTGTTAATAATTTTAAAGCATTTCAAATCGTCTGCAAATAGAAGGGCGTTGCTCTCATGGAAGCAGTTGGTAATATCGTTGATAAATAGATTAAAAAGTAATGGACCCAAGTGAGACCCCTGGGGTACTCCCGATGTAACAGAAAATGGAAGAGAATAGAAATGGTTCACTCGTACCTGTTGAGTTCTGTCAGTTAAGTAACTATTAAACCATTGCAACATAGAACCACATATGCCATATGAATTAAGTTTCTGTACCAAGAGCTCATGGTTAACTCTATCAAAGGCCTTGGAAAAGTCAGTGTAAATTGAATCAACTTGTAAACCCTTCTCCAAGGCTTCAGACAGAAAATCGACGTAAGTCAGTAAACTCAACTCTGCTGACTTACCAGAAGTAAAACCAAACTGCTGGGAATTTAGAATCCCAGAACAATCATAAGCGAGGAAATCAGTAATAATGCTTTCAAAAACCTTTGGGATAGTGTTAAGGATGGATATTGGACGATAGTTCTTAATATCGGATTTGCTACCCGATTTATATATTGGTGTGACGTAAGAAACTTTCCAGAAATCAGGGAAACAGCCTATGGTTAGGGATTTATTGAAAATATGAAAAAGTGGTCGCGAAAGTATGAAACTGAATTCTCTAAGAAAAAGAGGAGAGATACCATCTGGTCCAGGTCCTTTATTGACATCAAGTGATGAAAGCTTCTCGAATATTTTTGAAATATGGATATGATATGAGGATATATTCAGTTTAGATTGGATATGGTCAATATTACAGTTTAAAGTTAGATTAGTGTAAACCGACGAAAAATGATTTGCAAATAAATTAGCAATTTCGCTTCCACAAGTTCCCACCAAGTTATTAAAAGTCATTAAATCGGGTATAGTGTTGTTTTCGCGTTTGCTAGCTACAAATTTCCAAAAAGATTTTGCATTATTTTTGATTGACACTTCAGTGAAACGAATGAAATCATTATAACAACATTTTGTCTGTTGTTTACATTCCGTTCTTAGTCGACAAAATTCCGCGTAACTAGTATGAGTCTTAAGACTTTTATAAATTTTGTGAGCTCTAATTTTCTCCCGTACTAATTGTTTGAGATCAGAGGAGTACCAGCTGGGAAATTTCTTATCCACAATGCGTAATACGGGAACAAACTGATCAATAGCAGAGTAAATGATATCATAAAATATGCCAATCATGTCGGTAAGCTCCCTGTTAAGGAGAAGGTCGTCCCATTTTATAAGTTGTAAATACTGATGAATGGCTGGGAAATTGGCTTTGTGGAATTTGTAATAAAATTCTTCCCCAAAATCTGACCTCCTAACGATATTTAATTTTATGGTAGTTTCCAAAGGAGGATGGTGAGAGTCAGGTGAAATTAAAACATCATTTGCTTTAGAAATAACAAGTTCTTCAGGAGCAAGGATAAGGTCAAGAATGACATTCCTACTATTAGACACATAATTACATTGGAACAAATTGTGGTAAGCACATAAGTTGGAAACGACCTCAACAGAATCAACTACTCCTAAATGTGCAGGAGACTGTACAGTTGCAGAAGAACAGTAATCTTCAACTTCCCAAATAGCTGAAGGAAGATTATAATCACCAAACAAGTAAAATTTTAAGGCAGAAAATTGTTCACTTAAGATCATTAGCTGATCTGAGTGGAACTGATAAATGTTAGTTGGAGACTGAGGTGGAATATATAGAGCTCCGAATATAAATTTGTTATCTAATTTCACAAAAAGCTGTTCAATTGATGGGTCAGATTGGATAAGTGATGATGAGAATTTTTTCGATACAGCAATCAATACTCCGCCTCCTCTAGCCGATGCACTAGATTCAGGTGAACGATCATGTCTATAAATGTTGTAGTTGTCTAGTCCAAGTTCAGCATTATTGATGTTGTTGTTGAGCCAAGATTCGGTAAGGATTATGATGTCATAGGTGCAATTAAGAACATTAATGCTTAGTTCAGTAAGTTTTGTTCGGAGTCCTCTGACATTTTGGTAATATATAAAAAACTTATCCATGTCAGAGGAGTTTAGTGGTTTTTTTTAACAATTTTAGGTATATTATTGACGTATTTAATGGACAAGTTTTGTTCCCCTGCATTTTGACGAGTTAATAGTTCCGACCGCACCGACTCCAACAGTTTTCTTTGAATAGGAGTCTGGTCCAAAACAATGAAAATCTTCTTTTCACGACTGATGGTGTGCTTGTTTCTAATAATACATAGAGCTTCATTAGCTGATGAAACGATTGCCTTAATGGGACGATGTCCATTCTTATTCTTATTGCCGAAGCGAAATATTTTGACTTCATTAATGTTGATGGAATCATAAGCCTTTGATAAAAGCGATTTCACTTGAATAGAATCTTCTGAATTATTATTTTTTTCAGGCAGATTGAAAATCAGTACATTCTTAGATCTCTTTTCTCGTTCATGAAGTTCGCTAACTACCTCATCAATTGAGAAAGAAGTGGTACATTTTTCAGATTTAATTTTTAACATGTCCTGTTTCAGAACCTTAATTTCATTTTTAAGACTTTCCAGCTCCCGAATAAGTTTGGGTACACTTTTAAAAGATAGACGACAATCACTACAGAAAAACACCAAGGTTCTTTTTTGAATAACAGCAGCACGTAATTCAGAGGCACTTAGTCCTGTACAAGATTCGGTATGGTGCATAGTAACGTGGCAGCTGTCACAAGTGGCAAACTTATCACCAAGCTTTTCTCCGCAACTGGAACAATTGTTGGCCATTGCCTGGACTATCGTGAAAAGAGATCAAAAACACTGATTTAATACCTGAACTATATCCAAATAGTACAAAGCCAATAATTAGTAATCCTTATCAAGTGATAATGACTGAACACAAAAAATAGTAATAAAAAGTGGACAGAATTAAACAATTTAAAGGAATTGGAAAATACCAATTACTGTTTTCTTCATTTCCCAGTGTAATAAACTCACTCAACGTTTAGTCAAAGCGTAGTGTTTCCAATTCTACACATTTTGACACCAAATTGAACACTAAAAACACTCATTAAACCAACCAAAAAACGAACTATTTATAGAACGAAAGCAAACACGTTGTACACATATAAATATAAACATAAAAATATGTATAATGTATAATAAGTGACATAAAAATCCGAACACCCAGTTTAAATGATATTATTTTTATAATTTTTTTTATAAAGGTACTCGTACATTTCAGCCTTTTTCCTGCAAGTCTATTTTGAATTGCTAGCAAATTTTGACCATGCCTTCGTACATTGCCGCAACTTTTGAGATTTTTTTTTCGTCATTTGACAAGTGTTGTCAGTTTCTGAATATTTGAATGTTGGTGTTTCTGAATTAAGTTCACACGAACTTCGGAATAAACATATAGATATTATCAAAAAATACTTCAATGTTTATTATGCTTATAGTACAACAGGATAGAATCAGCTGATGTAAACTGACATTTTGCCAACATAGATTTTGGGTTGTTCGATCAAAATTCCCTAAAAACAGGCGAGATTGCGCGGATTTGACCTTGAATAAATAGAAATGGTTCTATACTTTTGTGCGCCTTTTTGTTGCAGTCAAAAGTCTGAAACGCATGCACAGCTAGCAATAGAATTGCGAGCAAAAGGCTGAAATGTACGAGTACCTTAAGTAACTTACAAGCATAATAAGTAAATGATAAAAATTTCAAAATGATTGCATTGTTTTAAAGCTCTTTTACCTTTAATAATGTGTGGATGCACCCTGATGTGTTACGCATTTCCCAACGCGCCTGGACAAGCTTCTGATCAGGTGGTCAATGTCCTCCTGTGGTATCTAATTCCAGGCAACCATAAACCCATTTTAAAGTTTTTTTAGAGTCTGAGAAGGACGTTGAAAATGTAGCAATCTCCTACCCATCATATCCCACACATGCTCAATTGGGGATAAGTTGGGAGATCTTGGTGGCCAAGGTAACAATGTGACATCTTTATGTTGAAAGAAGTCTATTGTGACTCTTAATTCCAACAATTCCTTTAAAAAAAAAACCGTGGATTTCTCCTTTCACCACGTCGTCTTCTAACCCTTGCTTGACGATCGTGCATGGCTAAACAAAATCAGGACTTGTCAATAAAGACAATACTGTTCTTAATCCCAGAGTGACCGTTCTCTGCACCACTCAAGGCGATTACATCGGTGTTCTGGAGTTAAAGAGTGGACCCAGTGTGGTCGGTATGAAAACGGGCCAAAATGTCTTATTCGTCGGTAAACACTTCGCCTGCCAATAGGTCTTCAGTGTTCTGCAAACCATTCATTTGTAATGGACCTGGTAGTGGAGAAACGGTCCCCTAAGGCCAATAATCTTAGGCGGCGATCTTCTCGGTCTGTTGTTCTACGGGGGCATCCAGAGCCCCTTGCTTTTTGCGTACGGCCTTCTCAAAGCCATGCCTGACAACACCTAACCACGGTGTCTACACTTTTTTGTACTCTAACAACAATTTCTTAAAAAGAAAATCCAGCTTCCCGAAGTCCCACTAAGTTGACGAAATCGTACTAGGCATCGTAACCAATCGTAAAGAATGTCAAGAACCAAAATCTGTAAAATTTGGATCTTTACTACGGCTACAATATTCACCTTGGGATTATTAGTGGATTTCAAAAAAAGCAGTATAAAAACCGGAATCTGTTAAGGCTCAAAATTTTATTAATTGTTTATGTCAGTAAAATAAATAACTTCACCAAATTTTATTAAAATAAAATCAAGAATGATAAAAAACTCTTAGTTTGAACGTAACTATTTGAAAAAATTAGGTTTTAAATTTAAATGATGTTTCGCTAAGACTGACATCGTCAGATTGACATATTTAAGTTAAATTTTGTTTGTTTGTAGCTGAGTACCGGATGCTGTTTATGTAGTATTAAGGCTAGACCAAGTATGGAAGTAATAAGACATAACAATATTAAAGCCTAGATGTTAATAGCTTTTGAGTTCCAATATCGGCCGTTTTGCTAAGATTAGCATCGTCAGATTGACATATTTAAATTACATTTTATTTTTTGTTATTCTTAATAAGATCGACTTCCAAAAAGTAAGGGTTAGTACAATAAATTTAAAATAAAAACATTTAAACTGGGTGTTCGAATTTTTTGTTTGCTTTCAGATAGCTGAATGAAAATCAAACCAAAAAATCTGTTCAACGTGTTTATTTTAATTTCATTAAACATATTTGTGTTATTCAAATTCAAAACTCATTAAATACATACTACAATGTTTAACACAATTTTTTTAATTATGCGCCAGACATTTGTCCACCCTATTATTTGTTTGAATGCAAGGGCTCTATAGTGTTACTTATGTTTTGTGAAGTTATCAATCTAAATTTGTGAATACCATTGACTGTTACAACATAACCTAAATATAATAACCGTTAGTTGTCTTTATTGATGTAAAATAAATTTTGTAAGCCCTTATATGAATTTAAAGTACCAATTTGCAAATGTTGTAAGGAGAAAATGGTACTTTTTTCCTATGATTTTTCTTTAATTACTTTAGCTTCTTTTCCACGATGAACAACCTGTTTATAAAATTACCGTTGGAATTCTCAATAGCTAAGCAAATTAGTTTTATTTATAACTGGTGCTATCCAAGATTGTGTAGCTCGATTAGTTGCTGAGATTGATCATTGATCTTGCCAAGTTTGTTTTGATGGTAACTTCTATAGAAGGCGAGGATTAAATACAAATATGATGTGCTATTTTAATGCGACCAAAGAGACGTTTCTGGTTGATCTTGCCAGGTTAGCTTTGTTGATAATTTCTATAAGGAGGGGATTAAAGGCACGAAGTGCCAATTAAAAACGACCAAAAGCCGCATCTTTTGGTGCCATACAGGATTTTTTAGCTCGATTAGTTGCTGAGATTAATTATTGATTTTACCAAGTTGTTTTTGGTGAATATTCAAAATATTTTATAAAATCGTATATGTGAATCTAACAGTTCAAAAGAGATATTATTTGTTATATTTTTGCAAATTGCAAATTTTTAATGTGGCCGCTGAGAATTTTTAAATGTTAAAGTCCATTTAACTAACTAATATTGGGTTGGGAAAATCAGTCTAAATGATTTTATTTTAATTAAATTTGGTGAAATAGACAATTGATAAAATTTTCAGCCTTATCAGTTGAAGATTCCGGTTTTTATACTGCATTTTTTTTAAATCCACTAACAATCCAAAAATAAATATTGTAGTCGTAGTAAAGATCCAAATTTTGGGGATTTTGGTTTTTGATATTCTTTAGGATTGCTTACGATGCATAGGGTACGAAGATCTGCATAGGGTACGAAGATCTGTACATCCTAAACTATTCAGCGAAAATTTACGGAAGTTAATTGAAGACAAGGCATAGGAATAACAGGGTCACACTCTTCTCGTCTAGGGGCCCATCAAGACGGTTTTATAAAAGACATACAAAACTAGGCCTCGGGAAGGTAGGTATATAACTCCAGAACACCGACGTAGACGCCTTGAGTGGTGCAGAGAACGGTCACTCTGGGATCAGGAATGGAACAGTATTGTCTTTAGTGATGAGTCTCAATTTTGTTTAGGTATGCACAATGGTCGAGCGAGGGTTAGAAGATGACGTGGTGAAAGGAGCAATCAAAGGTTTTGTGTTGAAAGGCATGTTCATTAAACTGTTGGAGTTATGGTTTGGGGTGCTATAGCTTATGGTCCGAGATAACCTTTAATCAGAGGTAACATGAACGCGCAGTGTTATATCCAATAAGTTTTAGAACCCCATCTTTTACTCTATCTTGACAACCTGGCAAATCCAAATTTCCAACAAGATAATGCCCGACCACATGTCGCAAGAGCCACAATAGACATCTTTCAACATAATGATGTCACATTTTTACCTTTTTTGTTCGGGTTGAGATGGGCCCTTATCCAGAACCCAACAGTGTTGGACTCACCCTCGAGAGGATACCTACCAACCAAACCCACCTCAAAACTCGCCGTGACTCCATGCGAATTTTCTTCCCCTTCACTCCTAACTTCCCTAGTCTTGCTTCGTCCCTTTACGAGCAATCCCACCGTCTTATCTTCCGAGATAATTGAATTCTATAATTCGAAATACGCTGAAATTATAGGTACATTATTTTAAAAAACTGTAAATAGAAAAATGATTGGGAGTTAACGTAAGTCAAAATAAATACTTAAAAAATTGATCTAAATAAAGAAATCTCTGAGGCCACTACTGTATGCTCTTAACTAGTACTAAACTTATGCAATATAAAATATAGTAAAGATTTGATAAAAAAATTATTTAGATAATGCAATTCTTCGGAAATAATAAGTATCGCCCGCTAAACGTATTGCTCCTAACCGGTTATACAGCAGGTGTTTCCCAAATTGTGGCATGTATTTTAATTTTTTGCCAATGTGTTTGAGTATATGTTGGATATGATTGTCGGTTAGGCATGATGTGACTGTAAGCGGTCGGTTGCGCTGTCACTTTGAGTAATGACACAATTTGTCGTCGCTGGAGCATTTCCCTTGTTGCTAACTTCACGGTAATATGTACAAATATTCCGCTGTACAAATATTTTTAGTTCGGGACGGGTGTAAGCGTGTTGATGGCATTCTTGATGTTTTTTTTTTGTTGTTGTTGAAAAGTTTGGTCATACTGTGACATGAAAATAATTACCTGTTGTCAATTTTATCATTTGTAGCTATAGCACTTTTTCATTCAAGCATGGAAATACATTTAAAAGCCGATGCCTGTGTTTTTATTATTTGGGTCAGTAGGTTAAAGCATTCATGTTATTAAAGCAAGGAATTAAAAATGAAATATACGCTTTATTCAATACGTTTAATATTTTATTCAACAAACCAACAAAAGTACTTTATTCTACATAAATATATTCGTATTATTGAATAACTTCACCTTGAATTCTTTCACTTGAATTATCTTTACCATGTTTATAAAAACATGGACCTTTAAATTCTTTTTAAGTAAGGATGGGACTGTCGAAATAAAATGGATATAAGGATTAGAAATAAATTTCTGGTGAAACATTAATACATTTTAAGTTTATCTAACTGGAGTAAATTATAAGGTGATTCGTTTTACTTCCATTTTTATTGGTAATACCATTGCTTATGAGTTTTGGCGTTGATTGAGTATATAACAAGATACTTGGATCCTATGCTTTAAAATGTTGATGATTTCCCACTATTTCTGTAAAAATGAGTTGCCGTAATGATGAGCCTCGAGTTCGCATTAGCGCTGGGTACTTAGTCAAAATGGCATTTCTTCGTTCTCTTTACCTAATCTGCACACTTTTGCACCGCTGACCCCGATGTTATACATGTGCACAGTGGTCAGTCAGGCATTAATATGGTGCTCTTAGGGTATGCGCATGTTGTTGTCAGTCTGTCTGCCTGCTCTTTGTCCTTGTGTCTAGCGTGTCTTGAACCAGAACTATTTTGTTGTTGTTGCCCAGAGTCCCACTTGTCTGCAGCTCTAAACTGGGCTCGATCTAGTGACGTTAAAGGCCAAAGCTAATGGTGCAGGCGGACTATCTGAGTGTATCACCATATTCTATTAAATATTCATAATTTTCTCTTTTGTATACAGGGTGGATGGAAACTCAAACCTTTTATTTTCTCTCTTCTTTCAAATGGAAAACCCTGTAGGTATATATGGTTAGAATTATACTTTTGGTGACTTTTATTTATTATAAATTGTTTAACAATAGTTATTTAAGTTACAAGTCGGGCAAGTGAATTATTACGGTACGAGATAGATGTTTATGGACGAGGCGACGAAGAATATCTAAACCTGTACCGTAATAATCACTTCACGGACGTGTATCGTACTATATATTTCATACTGCCTTTGGTTTTAAACGCAATAAATTTTTTTTTGAAAAAGGTGGTATACATACTGTTGGCGGAGCACCTAAGAAAATAGCTGAGTTCTTAAAAATAGACCAACCAGAAAAGTATACAGGTCATTGCATCAGGAGGACATCCTCAACGTTGTTGGCCAATGCTGGAGCTGCAGTTGCAGAAAAGTATATAGAAGAATCGATTGAAGGCAAAAACCAGATTGTAAGAATGATCCAAAGGGGCGAAACTTTTGTTGAAGTGCTATATCACAGCCACACGTCTTCCGCGATTACAGAAAACACTGTAAATCCATCAACCACTCCATTAATACATATTGCTGGCAACAGCAGTTGTACAATTAATGTGAATCTTCAAGAACTAGAATAAAAGTTTGGTTTATGTTGATTTACTTACTCGTATTATTTTCAACAACATTGGGAGAATTAAAGAGTACTGTAAAGTACAAGTGTACTCAAACGAGTCCTAGAAATGGCACTTTACGGTACAGTATGAAAAAAAAAATTTTTATTCTGGACTTTTTGTTACATTAGGTATTTATTGTTTTTACATAATAGATTATTAATTATGGTTTACAATAAATATTAAAAATTAACTCTGTTTCTATGAACTTTGGGTTACATAATTGAATTTTTTATTTGTGCTGTAAAATAGAGGGTGCTGTATTTGAAAGAAGAAAGAAACTGAGAAGTGCTAGTTTCCGTCAACCGTCTATACAAAAGACAAAATTAATAGTATTTGATTAAAATACATTGATACATTCAGATAGTCAAACGGCAGTATTAGCGTTGGCCTTTAAAATTATTGAAAATATTTTCTCTTATTTATTAAATATTATCATGTGTAAACCCACTTACATTCTGTCTCTTCTTGCAACAAATTAAAATTAATTCCTATTCGGAAGGTATCCAATGGATTACAATATTTTTATTGGAACGTTTACTTTTTGAGCAACTTGCAATCCAGTTGTTAATATTCGATACCATGTACTATCGGCTTCAGAATAGCATATACATTTTCAAACTCAAATCGCTTACAATGAATAAATTCTAAGGACGGCCTTAATATTAAGGACGGCCTATTTATTGTGTATAACCAATCACGGTTTAAATAATAATAAATTTTAAATCAGTTAAACAGTTCTCCACACCCACATCTTTAATGTTTGCAGCATAAGGTATTTTACTGACAAATTGCCTGTCTCTCTGTCCCTTGTAAATAAACTTAATCCCCAAAAACCATTTAATGTAGGCGTTTAAAGGGCGTTTTTATAACTTCGGTAGGTAAACGAAATTCACATTTAACATGTATATGCTATTCTAAAGCCGACTGTACAATAATGATTTTTTTACAATTACAAAGCTTTGAACATTAATAGTGTCATTTTCATGATGATTTTTTTCATCATCAGATTGGATCTTAATGTACTAAATTCTTGTATAGAGACGTGACTCATGTCATAAACAGTCTTTATATAAACAATAAAGATAAATAATTTTAAGTAATAAAACTTCAAAGAAAAGGTATACTCTTAGGATATGTGGTTTATTGTGGACATGCATCCACTCAACCGGAATAAGTTACTCTGACTAACTTTGCACATAGCTATATAAAACAGAAAATTGTTTAAAAACAACTATTGTTTTGTTAATATTAGCTACATATGGATTTTCGTCTGTATAAATTACAATTTAAAAAAATGTGTTTAACCGTGAGAGGACAAGAGCAGTTGTGGCACATAGGAGGATCTCCAAATGATATTAAGTGGCCGTGTGTTAATCGGGTGTGTCCTATCCGCAATCGTCTTATAACTATTTTCTGCTTTCTTGTCATGTGAGCAAGGATGACAGCATCTGTAGATTGTCGAACATCATGCAGTTTGGAAGTTGTTCTACCCCAATGAGTTTTCCAGGTGTTTCGTATGGTAGCTTTAAAGAAGGTTTTTAGATCTGTGTCCAACTGAAGAATTGTAGTAGCCGAGTTTGAGGTTGTTACGTCTCTAGCTGCGCGGTCGGCTGCCTCGTTTCCAGAGATACCCACGTGTGATGGAATCCATATCAGAGTGACCGAAATTGCTTGAGAAGCAAGATACTTGACAGTGTCATGTATTTGAAGGACCAGCTGGTGAGTGGAAAATCTATTATTAATGGAATGGATAGAAGACAGAGAGTCAGTGCATATAGCCGGATTCTTGTGTCTAGTCGTAATTGAGTTCAGAGCTTCAAGAATACCGAAGAGTTCTGCAGTGTGGACACTGGAAGTAGGGGATAAGAGACTTGATTTAATTACGCGATTGGAGGTGGTAACTGCTCAACCTACACCTTTATCTGATTTTGAAGCATCACTGTAAAGTACCAGGTCGTAGTTGGCTAGATTTATTATTTCAAGAAAATGCTGGTTCAATAAAGAACTAGGAGTATTACGTTTATTGAAATTAGTGAGCGTCGTATTAATTTGTAGCATAGGTTTGGTCCACGGAGGTGTAGAAGGAATTGTTATCGGTGTGGTGATTGAAAGATCTATATTATGTAAAAAAGTTCTTAAAATTTGTGGAAAACTTTGAATTTTGGACTGAGGTGTAGTAACTTGGGAGTTGTTAAAGTTTCTTAAAGCCTCAAGATCAAATACAACATACAATATTTTTATGCCTTAATTCACTTTGGACCATAAATTGATTTGTTTATTTGTTATGATGAAAATATTACTCACGACCATTTTTCTCAAATTTCTTCGTCGAAAATCTCCCTATACGTCTCCCCTAGAAAAACAAAAACTTCCGAAAGGGTTATAAAAGGAAATCGAGGCGATAATCGTCTAGAATAAAAGTGTCACTGTTTACTCAAAAGATGGTTATGAGGGGACTTCGCTGTCTCCAAGTGCATACAAACAAAACATCAATTTTGAGACGGATGCCATCAGAGGTGATAGGCCAGTTAAAGGATTTCCGGGAATTAAAATAAGGTTGACTACTTCTATAAAAATCATAACAGAAATCAGAAATCGTGAAATAATGTTAATATAGTTTTTCTATTTTATGTGTATAATAATCTTCTTCCGTCCTGTCACTTCCAACTTTATGCGTCAGAATTTGATGAACTATAACGCACTGAAAGAAGATCTGTATTAATTATTTTCTAAGGATTTTATATTAATGGTTAGGTAGTTGTATAGAAAGATTTGTGGACTAGAAGGGTTAGGAATAATATTTGTGGGTAGGTAGCTCATTTCATAATGAGTATAATAGTATATACTTTAACATTTGTACACTGACGGCGAATATTTGAACTCTATTACTGTCATCGTACAGTAAATGAAATTTCAAGTTTTAATTTGTCATGGTATTATTACATCGAATAATTTTTAAACGAAAAAAAACGGTTATTAAATTTATTCTTCTTACAAAATAAATAAATACTATCCGGTAAATAGAATTTTACCGGATAGTAGCAGGTAATATACCTCATTTCATGCTACTATCCTGTAATGAAATTTGACCTTGACATATTAAAAACTATTAGGATTCAAACGTATGAATATACATTTCTTAAAACTTACTTATTGCCTTGGTTATATTTCCGTTCCCAGGTATGTATTTATCTTGAATGGGATGAAGACACCATACAGAATTTAAACCAGAATACCATAAAGTGGTATACGGACGGTTCCAAGCTAGACGAGGGAACTGGGATAGGAGTTTTTGGACCGAGAGCCAAATACTCAGAAAGCTTGGGCACATACCCGAGCATCTTTCAAGCAGAAGTCCGCGCCATCGAAAGATGTGTGGAATTCAATATTAGAAGAAACTACCGCAGACAAGAGATTTTGATCATGTCGGATAGTCAAGCAGCCATCAAAGCGCTAAGTTCAAATATAATCAGTTCGAAGATGGTTTGGGAATGCCTAGGCAAACTAAATGAACTAGACCAGAAGAACACTGTCACCCTCCTATGGGTCCCGGGACACATAGGAATAGAGGGGAATGAAACAGCAGATAAGCTGGCAAAAAAAGGAGCTGAAACCCCACATTTGGGACCAGAACCATCTTAGGAAAACTAAGGGAGGAAATGGAGAAAGAAAAATCCAAGTACTGGAATCAGCTGGAAGGACTGAGGCAATCTAAGATACTACTGGGGAACTATGACCAGAAGAGATCTCTTAGCTGCCTCAACCTCAGTAAAAAAAGGCTCCGTATTCTAACGGGAGTATTAACCGGGCATTGCCGGTTAAGAAGCCACATGAAGAAACTAGGGTTAGCAGATGAAGCAAAGTGCAGATTCTGTGAGGAAGAGGATGAAACCTCAATACATATACTCTCAGAATGTCCTCCCTTGCAAAATTCTAGGGCTAGATACCTAGGAGCACATGAAATAGAGGAAGGGGATCTACCTGATTTGAAGCCCGACGATGTCCTAAACTTCCTCAGGAAAATAGGACTCGAAGAGCTGCTATAAATCTGAGAAAACATCAGAACATGTCAAGTAAGGGGGGACACAATAGATCCTATGGGTCGCAGTGTAATCATCACCCCTAACTCATTCATACATACATACATTCATGTATTTATCTTGACATGATAGCATAATATTACATATTTAAAAACAATATTATGTTTCTATGTTTTTTTTGGGGGGCTGAGGTAACCAACAGCGTTGGTTACCAATTGGCATTGAATGTTTATTTCAAAATAACAAACACCTATAAATATATTAATATTTTATTTTTTCGCTCTTCTTTTGTGTTTTATGGTACAGTATGAAATAAAATGTTGTACGTCACACGTCCGGTCAACTTTTACAGTACACGTTTCGAACTTCTAATGTAAAAAATGTACTTACCGGCCTAGTAACGTAAATATCTATTACCAGACTAATTTTGATTTATTTTTCAGCCGATCTTTAATGAAAAAAATAATAAAATAGTCTAAGATAGCTGTCAATTGGTTTCTATAGTAACCGAGTTTTGTATTATATAAAACAATAAAATAACTTGACGTTTAGTTAAAAAATGACATTTATTATAAAATAAATATTAAAGAAAATTGTGTATAAACAAAAATTAAATTATACCAAATAAAATGGTTAAGGCGGCCACCCAAGCAACGTTTGATTTATTACCGTCACAGACAATATATATTCGAACATACCAAATTTTTGAAAAGTGGTGCCTGGAAAATAGGGTGAGGATATGTTATTGGCATATTTGTCAGAAAAATCAGAAACGCTGAAATATTCTTTTGTGTGGAGTTTATATTCGATTGTTGAAAAATTTTTTAATATTAGTTCTTGTTACAAAAATGTAACGTTTGTGATAAAACAATGTCCGTTCAAAAAATGTTGTACGTAATACGTCCCAAAAGTGCTTCTATTTTACTCGCAGGGTTGCAATTTACTCACTCATCCAGTTAAAAACCACTTTCGGAACTTGCTATGTGAACTAAAATTATGGTTGTAACAAACAAGATTAAATTTCAAATCAAACAGATAGCAGAACAAATTTACACAAATGAGTAAAAATATTAAACATAAATTTAACATAGAATTTGGAAATATTTTCTCTGCACATGCAAGTTAAATGTGATAGACACCTGAACCTGCCACAAGTATTGCAAGCGAACTGTGCTGGTCGGAGGTATGCATATCTTCCTGAGACATTTGTGCAATCCACGGTTGATGGTAAAGAATCTTGAATTTCCTTCGAAAGTTGTGTTGATCTTGATTTTGAAGTGTTTATAGGTCCATAGAATTCACACCAGTTTTACTCAGTAAGGGTTAAAATATGACTATCGGCCATTTATTAGTATTTTTAGCACACTTATAAACTACTCCTAATTTATCAAGTATTATCTCTAGCCTTAGTTCTAGTTCTCTGGTTTCCCTATATTATTAATCAATGTTATTATGGCGTTGACTGTGGACACCAGCAACACATTTTTAATTCTCATTGGTATCTGTATCTGTTTCTGTATCTGTAGAGTAGGGAGGGTGAGTATAGACCCACAGCACTTAGGCCACAATATAGCGCATTGTACATCCTCCCAAAACATTCCTGATAGTTTCATCTTCCTGTTCACACATCCTGCATAGAGGTGTGTCCACTAGCCCCATAAAATGGAGGTGTTTCCTTAGTTGACAGTGTCCAGTGAGAAATCCCACTGTTAATCGTAGGTTCTTCCTGGTCATCGCCAAATATTTATTCGGATCCAGCTAATCAGGGTCGCCCAGGGTGATACTGACAAAACTGCATCTTTTGGTTTTAAGGGATTGAGTATGGGTGTAACGTTTGGCTAGTTCCGCAATTGTCTAAGTCTTTAAACCATGGGTGTCGCCTGGTCCCAAAATTTTCGGTTACCTTTGCTCCTGTCGTGCCCTTTTACCCACCTTAGTATGATATTATTATTTACCGAGGCGTTAGCTAGATCTTGGTAAATAAAATATCTAAATTATATTTTTACCAAAAGCATACTAGAGTATATTGATCTTCCATTGCAATTAAACAATTCTAAAGTATTTTTTGTTTATGTTTTCTTATGGTTCCCAGAAAATTTCATTTGTAGTAAGTATTCTTTAAAATTAATTTTATAGGAGACTGTTAGGTTAGGTTAGGTTAGGTTAGGTTAGGTTAGGTTAGGTTAGGTTAGGTTAGAACATTTACATCAAGTATTTTATGAATAATTCATAATAGACGATACATGGTATAGTTCGTTGAGATCGTACTGTTAGGAGCTTTTAAAATCATAAAAACAGACAGGGTTTTTCATTAAAAATGATCATGGACTATGCCAGACTTGCGTGTATTACCCTGTACATTTAAATTTCTGTTTAAAAAGCTCACATTTGAATTTCAAAGTTGACGGGTCCCAGCATTTTTTATAATCTTCTAAACTAACCCCACAAATAATTTTATTTCATAAGTGGTTTCCACACTGATCGTTCTTTTTTATGACATAGTCTTGAATTTTGAAAATATAGATTCTTTTTAGAACAGATGGTGGTTTTATTTTTGGTCCAATATAAATTTTTGATTAATATTAATATTTTCGTTTTTGTTTGTTTGACTTTGTTTACAATTCTTAGGGCATCGATCTTTGGTTATCGATTCAAAATATCGTTTATTACTAAGAAAATACATCTACAAAAACATGAAAACGCCCACCAAAGGCTCATGTTTTCTTCTGTTAACTGTATATGTTATTTTTGTATACTTTATATTAATACTTATATTGTAAAAAACTGGTACTTAATTAAACTTTATTATTATTATTATTAATATTATTATTATTATTTGCATGAATAACTTCTAGTTAGTGAGTTATATTTATCAATTAACGTTAGTGATGCATTTGATTTATTTGAGCTGGCCTATTTTGCGAAGGAGTATAAAGTATGAGGTCGAAATGACTGACTAGCGTGAATGGAGATATACAAAAGATGCTCTTCAAGCGTAGAAAAGAAAGTGCTTTGGATTTTTTGATGAGCGACTGATAAATAAATAGGGGTATTGTTATATAGAAATTCAATAGAGATTGTTTTTGAATTTTTGTGTAGATAGGTCAACAATCAGGAAGTAGACTTTTAAAATTTATTTAGAATGGTATATTCATAGGGTATGAAAGGATTATCCTGTCATACAAATTTAGAAAGTAGATGAGAAACCATATTTTTTAGAATAAATAAAAAATTGTTGAATTAAATATACAGTATACTATTATACAAAACAAACTAGAACATTTATTTTTCACTACTTATATAGTGCTTAATAACTTTTGTAATACTGGTATTTAGGAAAAATCCAAAAACACGGGCAAGCATTATGGCTTATTTAAACTTACTGGAAAAGCCACCCCCTCATCCCTAGCAGTATCCCTTCTTTTTTTTTAAATTACTTCTCATATTTTTTATGTAAAATTGGGATAGTTCTCTTTGAGCTTATTTAAAAAATGTATAATACTTGTAGGTTAAAGTGGTTAGTTTATGAGATAAACAATTTTTCTTTTAATAGCACAAATTTTACTTATTTTTTACTTTCACCTTATTTGCCTGTAATAAAATGGGTTGTATAACAGTTCAAACTTTTTAACTGAGCTATTTATTCTACTTCAAAAATCCAAACAACAAAAAACTCTACCTTTTATTAAAGTTAGACATAGTCAACCAAAATTTGTAGCCACTATTGATAGTGTACTTTGATACATTAGGTTTGTTCCAACCCAGCAAAGAACCGTTCTAGAACGGTAATATTACCACTCACGAGACCAAATTAGTGCACTGCGCAACTCACTACACCACTGCGCACAAAAATTACTATTTTAGAACGGTTCTCTGCTTGGTTGGAACAGACCTACCATTTATTTTGTTTCGCTGAAGTGATTTACTCTTTGCAAGAAAGAATTGAAATTATAAGTTTTATACTACCAAAATAATAATTGCGCGAGAGCTGCTTCTAGAATATTTAACGAATTACATGACGCAAGGCATGTTTTTGGATTTTTCCTAAATACCAGTATTACAAAAGTTATTAAAGGTGCATATTTTTATCTGAAAAGCAAATCCCTAATTTAATTGACTTTTTTTGAGGTAGTAAAGTTGTTCATTATTCAAGGGACTACTTGAATTCGCACTAAATCTCAATATATTTGACAGAATGTATGGTTAACTGATGCAAAGACAAAATAATAAAATATTTTTCACTACATATTTAAAAGTCCTCCTACTTAAACAAAATTGAAAATTTATTGCTTCACCCATTTATTATTATAGCGATTGTAACAACAAAATCAAATCAAAATCAAAATTATTAAACATGCTATTGATTGCTTTGTTACTGTCACGTCGTGTTACAAGGGAGTGGCTGATGACCCGTCCAAATTTTTGATTAGTTTTTAAAATTAATATTTAAACAAAAAAAGATGGCCATTAGTTAAAAAATGCTATATGAGGAGGTAGAAAAGTTATTGTCTCGGATTCATTTAAAACCTCGACAATAACAACACTTTTCTACCTTTGCGTATAATTACTATTATATAAGTTTAAAATTGTAGCTAATTTCGGCCTATCAAAGAAGGCGTAGGTCAATAAGAAAAACGCTTTAGTTAACATTGCATAAATCCTTCTGAAGCTTGTTTTAAAAGTAAGTGTAAAATAATTTGCTTTCTTTTGTAAAAAAACAAGCAGTAAATAGAGTAAAAATACTTGACTACTTTAATAATTTAATAATTATAGAGAAAACGATATATTATAAGTAATTACCAAGCGGAAGCCAGATAATCTAATACTTTGTCTTATTACCTTTTAACTGGTTTTTTGCTGCGTAATATTCAAGAGTTTTTGGTTTTCTAGCCATATTAACTTTAGAATTTGTAACAATGTTACTTTCCAAAAAGACAGGGCGTCAATTTTTAACAATAGTTCCCAAAAGGGATCCCGGCTATGATACTCTCTCAAGGAGTGGTTCGTCACCAAGTTAATGCTTACTACAGAAAGGATTGGTGGAATATAAGGGTTAAGGGCGCCACTATATTTTTATACGTTTACGATTAAACAATAGTTCCCAAAAGAGATCCCGGCTATGAGACTCTCTCAAGGAGTGGTTCGTCTTCAAGTTAATGATTAATATAGAAAGGACTGGTGGTATATAAGGGTTAAGGGCGCCACTATCTTTTAGTACTGTTGTGGTCCGGTGATCACAAACTTTTAGAAAACGTTTTTTTTTGAAAAATTCATAATAAGTAAGTTTCCCATTTGGTGCTGTATTTGGGGATGACACTGTATAATATAAAATTTTTGTAAATGACAATGACACTTAAACTTGTAGTTTATTCTGCATTTAATTTAAGTTAAACTTATTTATTAAATGGTAGTGTGTCTACTTCAGATATAGGTTTTTTTTAAAATTTTTTGAAAAATCGTCTGGCATCCCATTTAGTTGGTGGGTACAAATTATGAGTTTAACACTCATAATTCTTTTAAGTGTTTTTAGTGGAATATTTTCCTGGTTGGAAGTTTCTTTTAAGAAATTTCATCTACATGGGAATGATGAGTTTCTACCTTTGGAACCTCATGCGTCCCCAAAAATTTCTACATTGAATTATGGCTCAAGCACCCCTCTCTTGAGTTTCCCTTTAAAAGTCCTTCTAAAATTTAATTCTACAATAGTCAAAACGTATAAGCTGCTTTCATTTTTGGTATTCGCTATTACTCCACAATTCATCTCCTCAAGTTTTACTTTTTCTGATGTTTTTCATTATATCCCCTATTTTTGCTATTGGGGTTTAAATTTAAAAGGAATATTCCATTGTTTCTACTATTCTCATATCGGTCTCTACATTTTGAGATGTTTTAATAAGTATACTATTATCTCCTAAAAATTTTTAATCTACTGTGTTTTATTTTCTCACGACGTTTTACGGTAAATTTTGTTTACTTATATTACGTTTGATAATTAATTTTCTCACCAAATTTGTCTTGAATAGCATTTTACTATCATACTAAGGTTTTTGTGGATTTTTTCTTGACTTTGTCCCATCCTGTCAGTATTAATTATAATTTTATAGATATTTTTGAAAATTTATCATTTTCTAACACACAAAAATTTTTTAATGTAAACTCAATCTTAACAATGTTAACTTTATTATATTATTTCAAATACTTAATTATTTACACAATATTTTGTAAGTTCAATATTATAATTCATGTTTATTCTTTTAATATGGTTTAACATTTGATTGTAACCTTTTCTGCTATTAAGTTATATTGTATTAAGTTATATTGTACCAATATTATTTTGTGTTTTAAATGATTATTATTTCTGAAATTTTATTGGAAATAGTTCCACAATATGTAATATTTTTATAATTTTTAATTTCTTTAGTTTGTTTAGGAAATATTAGGTTTAGTGACACTTTCTGTTCTTTCTTATTAATTAATGTATTTATCAAATGAATTGGGTAGCCATTAGATGTAGCTATGTGTTTTATGATATCAATTTCTTTATCAAAGTTAATTTTGTTCATTGGAATAAATACATTAATTAATAAGAAAGAACAGAAAGTGTCACTAAACCTAATATTTCCTAAACAAACTAAAGAAATTAAAAGTTATAAAAATATTACATAAAATTACCTAAATTAAAAAATCTGGTGTTTACAAAATTAATTGTCCAAAGTGTAATGCTGTATGTGTATATATAGGTCAAACACAAAGAAATTTTGAAGTAAGATTTAACGAACATTTAAGAGCCTATAGATTAAAACAACCAGATAAGTCAAATTATGCAAAACACCTACTTGAACATCCAACCTCACTCTTACACATCAATGACAGCCAAATACTACGCACTTGTAATAAAAAACAAAATTTAGATTTCCTTAAAGAACTTGAAATAAAAAGACATCTAGCAGATCCACAATTTAAAGTTGTTAATGAACAAATAAATCTGGGAAGTTCTCCACTTTTAAAGTGTGTGCTTTGATTGAGTCTTCATTTTATACATAGATAAGACGTAATTGTAACACAAATATATTAAGTTATTGTAAAGATCAGCATGATATAGTTTATTCCTGGTTTTTCTATATCATTGCACAGTTATACTGATCTTATAGGGAAGTACATCCAGGATAATCCCTTAGGGCTCATAACATCTAGGCTTTAATATTGTTATGTCTTATTACTTCCATACTTGGTCTAGCCTTATAACTACCTAATAAACATCAGGTACCTAGCTACAAACAAACAAAATGTAACTTCAATATGTCAATCTGACGATGCTAAGTCTAGCGAAACGACTGTCATTAAAGTTAAGAAAGCAATTTTTTAAATAAATATTGGAAGTTTTGGTAAAACCAAGAGTTTTTCATTATTCTTAATAAGATGGACTTCCAAAAAGTAAGGGTTAGTACAATCAATTTAATTTTCCACTATTATTGTACATTTAATAATATTTTCTGTATTATCAGTTATTGTAATCAATTTGTAAGGAAGTGTATTGAATGTTTAACTTGATATTGTACTCTTACGATCCTCTTTCTATTCTTTTGTAATTCTTTTAGCCTGATGATGATCCTATAGGACCGAAACTAGTTGCAACAATTAATAAAACAGTTGTGGGATAGACTTTGAGTTTCCTTTGAACCTTTTGTGTTTTAACCCACATTTGAGAGATGATAGCTTACAAGATTTATTTAATTTTATATTTTTTAAAATCATTTTTTAAATATTATAGGTATACAAAAATTGGAACAAAAAGTAGTTTTTAAAAACGTCTTAGTGAACGTAGTCCCCAAGTAAATTTCAAATAAAAAGTTTAATTTTACTACAAACATGTATATAGAGAGGCATTTACTTAATCAAATCTACGCCAATGATTTAACAACCACATAAAACTGATCCGGACATTTTATTTTTTTAAGGATTATCTGATAGTATCGCGTTAGAAAGACAAATGGTCGTTTGTATACTGATTTTAAAGGCTTGGCGACTTATTGATGATACGCGATATAAAATATACAAATCGGCTTAGACATGTTAGAGTTTATCGGTCAGAGATACATTTTCAGTAGTGAGAGTTTATGATTTTAAATTTTTAATAGATTAAAATTATTTACATAAAGATATTTTTGTCGGCTTTTCATTGATTCAGGTACTTAAACTGTATCGTAACAAGATAAATCAATGTAATTGATTGTGGTAACCTTTACTTTGTGGAAGTCCATCTTACTAAGAACAATAAATAACTGTTTAGTTGAACTAAACTAAAATGCAATTGAAAGATAAACAATACATGAAATAATTAGCAATTACAGCTGTAATAAATCAATGTTGTTGAATTCTCAATATTTGAATACTACGGGTGAATAGTCGACGCATTTCACCCCAAGTACCTGCTAGAAAGAAAAAGGTTCATAATCCAACATGAATATTCGACACAGAATGTTCAGAAAACGTATTTTCCTCATCCCTTTATTGCCAATAAAATCTGCCCCTTCCAATTTGATATTATTGTAATTAAAAGGTAAATTTTTTACACTTAGGTAAAATTTTTTTTATTAAGTAATTAATTTTTACTTGAGTTAATTTTGCTGTTTTGCAACCGAAACCTCTTAAAAATCACTCTGAAAATATAAAAATTTCCAAATATGTGAAAAAACACTTGTTTAAATCATGTTTTATATACCATAGAAAGGTATGAATTTAAGATACAAACTATGAAAATCATTTTTATTTTAATTTCAATTTTAAAATCACACAATAATTGTCCAAATCTAACTTACGTACTCCAGTTTCGCATCCTTAGTCCTTGCGTTTCTTATTATTTTCACATATATTTCTTATCTAAAAAGGGTACCTAACATACTTTCATTAGGTATTAAAAAAGTTTTTATAGAGATATTTTTTACTTCGTCCAACTATGCATACTTTACCAGTTAATTAATTCGTAAATCATAAATTACAGTTTTTAATTTGTCAAAATTAGAAGTTACTAATACCACTAAGTTAATGTAAAAAAAACTAACTGTTAGGTTAGGTTCAATGTGAGTGAGGCGCTCAACCACTCCTCCATTGCGACCACTGTTGGGTCTATTGTGGCTCACCCCTTGGGTTATAAATCGCCATACAAGCCAATCCTCCTTGCGAAGTCAATGGTTGTCTGCGGCGAGACCTGTTTAAAGTCGTTAGGCTCCAATTTTGGGAAACCAAAAATGCGGTGCCTAGTATTTTCCAGGGCGGAGCAAGAACATAATATGTGTTCTGCAGTCTCGTCTTCCACACTGCAGAAGCGGCAGTCTGAAGTTTGACTCAGACCTATTTTCTTCAGGTAGTATCTTAGACGACAGTGTCCCGTAGGCAGTCCTATAAGAATGCGTAGGTCTTTCCTATCCCACTCTAGAATCTGCTTAGTTATACTTTTCGAGGGTTTGGAGATGAAAGCCTTCGAATGGATTAGTCCTGGGATATCATTCCAGTACATGAGGATTTTCCTCTCTATCTAGCCGGAGATAATATCTTTGGCAGTACTTTTGGTAATGCCAAAGAATGGTTCAGGTCCTATAAATCTAGACTCTGCTCCTTTTTTGGCAAGAGTGTCGGCTTTTTCGTTACCCACCACTCCGCTATGTCCTGGTGCCCAGAGCAAAGTTACCCTGTTGTTGGAACCAAGACGTTCTAAGGCTTTAATACAGTTCCATACCAACTTTGCATTAAGCCGGTTGGAGCTCAGTGCCTTAAGAGCTGCCTGACTATCTGATATAATATATATGTTTTTGTTTACAAGAGGGTGATTTATCAGCTCTCTTGCACACAATGGCGAAAACCTCTGCCTGAAAGATGGTAGCATATGAGCCGAGGTTTACTACGATTTCAACCCTCGGTTTGCTACCATACACTCCTGATCCAACACCTTCTGGAGTTTTGGAGCCATCAGTGTATAGTACGTAGTCCGTCCCATTCGTCTCTCTTCGGAAAGAGGACTTTAAAGGACTGTTCCACGTGCGTTCGGGTGGCTAGGATATCTGAGACCCTCCCAAGCGTGTGGTGATCTTTAATTTTACGCATCAGTCCCGAGTGGTCCCAGGGTCTCTCCCCTTTTACTTGACGATCCACTGACAGCAGCCTATAGGACACCATCCTGGCCTCCTTCTCCAATAGTAAATGGAGTGTGGTTATATCCAGGATGATCTCCATTGCCGCTGTCGGGGTAGTGGACATTGTCCCCATAATGGCCAAGCATGCTAGTCGCTGAAGTCCAGACAATCTTGCTCTGGTGGATTTCTGGATTCCCTTGGACCACCAGGCCACCGAGCCATATGTGATCATTGGTTTTATCACTGTTTGATAAATCCAGTAAATCTGTTTGGGGCTCGTTTCCCAAGATTTGCCACAGATTCTCCTGAGATTCCACAGGGAAGTCCTGGCTTTATTTATTGTTCTTTCTACATGGGCGTTCCAGGTAAGTTTACTATCCAAGATTATCCCTAGATATTTTACCTCCGTCGCAAAGTGAATCGTTTCGTCAGATAAAATTGGTTGGCGAAGCTTAGTTAGCTTTCTCCTTTTTTTAAAAGGAACAATAACAGTCTTGCGGGGGTTAAAAGACAATTGTTCCACCTCACACCAACTGTTAACCATATTTTGGGCATCCTGAAGGATCTCCGAGATAACCTCTTCAAATTTGCCTCTAACTATTATAACCAGATCGTCTGCATAGCACTGAAAATCCACCCCCCGCAGAGAGAGGTTGTTCAGAAGGGAGTCAATCAGGAGAGACCACAGAAGGGGAGAAAGAACCCCCCCTGCGGACATCCCCTAGCCGCCCTAAACCTGACCGATTCTCCCTGCAGTGAGGACAACTAACTGTTACTTTTTATAATAAATTTAAGAAACATTATTCCTCTTTCTGACCTTCAAAAAACACATGACCTAACGATCTTTTTATCTGTATAATTCATATTAATGATTGAATTGTTAAAGATATTACAATAAATACCTATTTTTTATATAAGTCTAATTTAGGTACAAATGCAGGGGCATCAAAATTTAATTAACCCTTTCTACATAAAACGTTTATTAAAAAATAATGTTAATCGATAATTCCTTAGTGAATGCTCGCAATAGATTGCAGTTCTAAATAAAGTTTTCCATTAATTCTTTATCAAGGCACTAATATAAAAAGAATAACGAACTATCAAACTCCGAAAATTTAAAACTATAAGGAAGTAGTTTCATGAAGGTCAATCAAAACTTTAAGAGATTGCCGTATCGCATTAATTAAAAGTTTAAAGTAAAGTGCACGTTTCAGCATGAAAAACAAGACCCAGGTGCAATCTACAACGACTAAATTTTACTAATTTATGAAAATATTGTTTGCAGTTTGAAATTTATTAAGTTTGCAAAAGAATACATGTTGTGGGGTAGTAGGTATAATATGATATGGGAAAGGAAAATCTTAATAGGGGTGGAATTTTTTAACCAATCATTTTGCCAATGTCTTTTATAAATTTTATATTTTCTTGAACAGACTATCAGGAGAAAGTAAAAAGTGCATTAGTCGTTATGGAAAATAAGAATATAAAAAGTTAAAGAAATTCTTAGTTACGGTAGAGAAAAAACCTTATCCAAACTGTAATGGCGAGCTGGACTTGCTACTGGATATTTATGAAGGCATAGGGCTTAAAACAATGATAAGACCCACACTAACCTATGCGTGCGAAACATGGATAATGACAAACAAAACAACACAACGTTTGGAGACTTGGGAAAGAAAAATTTTAAGACGGATCTTTGGAGGAAGGAAAACGGATATAGGATGGGAAAGAAGATCAAATGGCGAATGATATGAATTATTTAAAGAGGCTCCTGTCAGCAAATTTGTAAAAAAACGAAGATTGCAGTGGCTAGGTCATCTACAAAGAATGGACGATAACAGAGCTTTAAAAACAATAGCTTGGAAAATCCCAGAAGGGACGAGAAAACGAGGCAGACCTAGAAGAAGATGGAGAGATGCAGTAGAGGAGGACCTAAGAGAAAAACAAATCCAGAACTGGAAACTAAAAGCAAAAAATCGAACAGAATTAAATGGGATTTTAAAGCTATGGACCTAAAAGGCCTGCACAAAGCTTCTTATATATTATATATAGGGCTTACCACCGAAAATAATCTTCTGATCAAATCTAACGATTTTCAAGCCCTTGGTTACCTATGCCTTACTTGTATAGTGGGCAAAAATTCAATAATCAACGGTATGTGGTAAGTTACAAAATGTGACAACGTGCCTTACAGCAGGCCGAAAGGTAATGCTCTCTCCGTAAGAAGAGAGGCTGTAGCTGGTCGAATCAGAGCTAAAAGAGGGCTCATTCTTGAAAAGCACCAAAGAAACGGCAGAACACATACTATATGAAATTGTGCATTGTTGTACAAACGCTTTGGGTCCTTAAAGGGAATTATACTCCCTAGAAAGCTAAACTTCACTAGAACTATTAGTGTGCCAGAGTTGAAGTAGATTAAGATAGACATAAAAGACCTTGGTAAGTGGAAGTGCAGTTTTATACGACCTAAAACATTCCAAGTATTCATTTATAATAAAAATTTATGTTTTTGTCGTTTGTTTTGATAACATTCTAAACGAAAATCATATTCATATTTTGCTGAACATACAACCAACATTCTTTATAAAAGGTACTGAGCTCTTAAAATGTCAAATATAATTTAGCATTCTTGATTTTTAGCTCCTGGAAGTTCACTAATTTAAGGGACTACCTTTAATGACCATCAGTTAGCTATCTCATAAAACAAAACGTAATGTCCATCTGACGGTGATAATTTATATTGAAGCAGCTATTGAGCTAAAAAGTTAAATGTTAAAATAAACCGTAAAATTTTTGTAAAACAGTTTAATGTTCTTAGTATGATGAACTTTCACATAGTAAGGATTAGTACAATAAATTCCATTAACCTGTTATTTGTTTTTGGAGGTTACATACTAATTACACGTCAGGAGGGAAACAAAACAGCATACAGGGTGTCCCATATCGACCTTCACCTAGAAGTTTATGGGGAACGGATAATACTAGATGGATGAAATTTGGTATACAGGGTATTCGATACTTCTGAATTCAACTAAAAATTTTCAAATTTATAATACTTCCGGTTATACCGGAAATTGACACCTACTTCACTATTTTAAATGAAATACTAATTTTTTTTCTTTTTTTGGTTGGACGAATAAATTTAAGGGCCACTTTTTGAAAGGTATCAGGTACCTAAAATTTACAGTTTTAGGAAATTTAATTTTTTTGAAAATAAAAATGTTAAAATGTTAATTATTTCAATTAATTAATTGATAAAATTTTTAAAATTATTACATTGTTTTGCACCTAACGGCGTAAATTATAAGTTATAGTGTTTAAATAAGAAATTAATTATACAGAGTGGTCACAACGTTGAGTTATTAAGAACAGTAAACAACTAAACGGTTGAATGAAACTATTTATTCGTAAAATACCTTTTAAATTCAATTACAGCTGTTTTGCCAAAAACTAGCATCGTCAGATTGACATTTTGAAGTGACATTGTTTGTTTGTAGCTAGGTGCCTGATGTTGATTAAGTACTTAAGGCTAGACCAAGTATGGAAAAATATAGTGATGAAGAAGCAATAAATGGTACTCCACCATTTATTAAATTTGTTGCAGAAGAAACATACGAATCGTTATTACCACAAAAATCTAAAGAAAAATATGAACATTGTCATAAAAAGTTTATGGAATGGTTCTTGAAAAATAAAATAAAAAGCGTATCCGAAAACGTTTTAACAGCATATTTTAAACAATTATCAACAGAAATTAAACCCTCTACTCTCTGGACAACATATTCAATGCTAAAAACAATGATAAATATAAAAAATAACATTGACATATCATCTTATCCTAAGTTACGAAGCTTTTTAAAATTACAATCTTCAAATTATAAATCGAAAAAGTCAAAAATACTAACGCCAGAACAAATAAAAGAATTTCTTTTTAAAGCTCCGGATGAAGTATATTTATTTACTAAAGTTAGTTAAAATTCCAGTAAGTACCAAATACAAATTTTTAATTTTTCTTCAAATTTTAGATAGTACTAATTTTTGGTAGGTATATCTGGTGGGTGCAGACGTCAAGAATAAAAAAATTTAAAAATAAATCATATAAGAGACTTAGGAGAAGAATATTAAGTAAAATTAGTAGACACAAAAACAAAAACCGATAGAACCTTTGTAATTCCCGGAACATTCTATAAATTAGCAAAAAAGTACATACTTCTTAGACCGCCTAATATGGATCCATTTTTTTTTTAATTATCAAAAGGGGAAATGTACAAAACAAGTTGTTGGAATCAACAAAATTGGAAACCAGCCCAAAATAATTGCTAACTTTTTAAAATTACCTCATGCTATCTTATATACCGGGCATTGTTTTCGCCGTTCAGGTGCCACTATTCTTGCTGATGCTGGAGGTGATACGTGAACAGTAAAAATTTTGGCTGGAAATCAACTGCCGTAATGGAAACTTACATAGAAAATTCCATAAAGAAAAAAAAAGAAACAGCTAATACCTTGGTAAACAGTATAAACACAACAAACACAATTCCAGAAATTGAGCCATTAAATTCAAGACAAATTGACCAAAATTTTATCGAGACAATGGGTACTTCAAATCCAGAAAATCAGCCATCAACTTCAAAACAAAATTGCACCAAAATTTTATTGAAGCAAGACCTCCTTCTGAAGTTACTGATAATTTTGTCAGGGAAAACATAACATATTCAAATTATACTTTTTACAATTGTAATTCTATTGTTAAAAATCAATAATTTAAATTAAATTAATTTTATTTTTGTTAACTGCAAATTTAAATAAAATCATTAATGTTTTATTATTACTTTCTTAGTGCGTCGTAGAAAAAATATTCTGTCCAACTCGTGTGGATTGTCCATATCGCACGCGAATGAACTTCTTGAGAAAAGAAAGCTCATCGGCTTTTACTCACAAACAATTTCTGCAAATTTTGAAGCTTTACGATGAAAACGAGCGGGAAGGTCTGAAGAAAAAATTTTTTCATCTCATATATTATGAGCTAGCATTTCGAGGAGGTGAGGCAGTCAACTGTTTGACGGATTTTTTTCAAGAAGAAAAGTTTCATGATGGAACAAGCACAAATAGAATAGAATATAATCCAGTATTTTCAAAAACCTGCCAAGGAGGCATTAGTAATGAAGACATCTACCCCGTTAGGTAGGTCTAATTAAGGGTTTTTTATTTAATTTTACTTTTAAATGCTTTTTTTCAAGATTATACAGAAAACTTTTGGCAAAACGAGGATCTAACGTGAAGACGAACCGTCTGTTTCTTACACCGAATCGAGAATGGCAAAATAGTGGTATATGGTTGAAGAACATCCCAGCTGGTAGAAACGAAATCGCAAAATGGACAAAGCTGTCTGTCCAAGAAGCAGGTCTCGATAGCGAAAAGTTCAAATTCACAAACCATTCTCATCGAGCAACTGCCGTAAGCCATCTAGCCAAGGTTGGGGTAAACGAAAACCAGCTAACGAAAATAACGGAACATGGAAATGTCAATTCAATAAAACCTTATGTACAACTTGATAAAGAGTTTCATGAGGAAATAATAAAGAAAATGAGAAACAGTGAGAACAGCGAGGTTGGTGATTTTTCAGTTTCAACTTCTTCTTCCAGTAACGTTGTTTCTGACCGACAACAAACTTTGACTGGTTCAATCATAAATTTTAATGATTGCGTTTTTAATTGTAAGAATTTTAATAACTAGGCTTAACAGTGTTCACGTTATTTTAATAAATAATAAACGTTTAATATAATTACGTCTGCATTTTTGAAGGACCTGATAATTCGCACTAGTGCAAATTATCGATAATTTGCACTAGTGCAAAATTATCGCCTAATTGCATGCTCATTGGCTGAAACAACAATCAAAAAATAGTCGGAACATTGTTGAAATGTCAAATTTGACAGAGGAAAAAACTTTTCATTTATAGTTTTATGAAGTATATTTTGGGCCAGGTGCACTTAATTTATTTTTTAAATTAACAAATACAGTAGACGTTTTGTAACACCACTGTTTAAAATATATCTGGCCACAGCATCATCTCAAGTTATCTCTAAAAATGTCTTTAAAAACACTTTACCTTTATAACAAATCATTAATTATTCGATTCTATCGTGTTGATAGAGGTTTTTGTAGATTGACGATGAGGACCCACTACTAAAAACTGTCCCACTATCGTTTGATAAACGGTTAATGTTTTCTACCTGAATCTTTTAAACCAATACAGGGTAGTAGGCCAAATAGATCGTATAGATTAACGAAAAAAATATTATAATAAAATGATATCATAAATATATTGTTTAATAATTGGATCCTTATTTTGTATATTTATTTGTAAATAATTCATTTATATATGCCGAATAATAAATTTTGATTGGCTAGCTCAAAAATTTTATAGAACCATGAAACCTTCCTCTGGGAGAGTTCAAATTTATATCCCTACTTTGGAAAATTTGGGTAACATAAAGTTAAAAAAATTAGAAAATTTGAATTATAAGTTCCATGAATGGCATATAAAAATTTTTACAATACAAACAAAATCCCACATAAATTTAATGAATTTCGATTGATATTTCAATGTTACCAAAAATATTTTTTGAGATAGTATAAAATGAGAGTAAAAACTCACCCTTATTTATAGTATTTCTCTTGGCAACCCTATCTCCAAAGACTTCTGACAGATAACAATCAATATTTTATTTTGAACGCAAAATTTCCATATTTTCAAATCTAAATTTCTCCGTTATACAAATAATTTTTGAAAAACTTTCCAAAATGTAAAATAAATTGATTCTTTATCTTTCTAACGACGCTCAATAAAATACTATTATCTTACGAAAATAGTCTGAGAAAATTTGCGTCTTTTGAGAAAAGTCTGGGAAGTGACGAGGCGACGAAGGACGAGGCGACGAAGGAGCCGAGTCAAGAAAATTTATTCGAGTACCGTAATAATGTTTTGGAATTTCTAATTCTATTGTTCATTTAGCCAATAATGAATTTATGCGTTACTTCATGGACGCACTGTATAATATAAACATTTTTATAAAAACAATCAACAACATTAACAACAAGTTAATTTATTGATTTACGATTTTTTTGTTTTAATCTTCTCTATCTGTATGCATTCAAACGTGTTTTAGACTTGTTATATTGTTAAAATGTGTAGGTTAGGTTATTTCAAAAATTGTATCTGTTGTTGAGTACAGTTTAAACTGTAATAATACTTGTTTTAATTAACTGGGATTAACGCCCTTAAATCAGTGCATTTTTTTAATGCAAATTGATTTTAAATTGATTGTCCTAACCCTTACTTTTTGGAAGTCCATCTTATTAAGGATAATAAAAAACTCTTCTTCTAGTTGTCTGTCGAAACGGCTGTCATTGAGTCTTTTAAAAAAGCAGTTTTTAAATAAATATTGGAAGTTTTGTTAAAACGAAGAGTTTTTTATTATCCTTAACAAATTGATTTTCGTCGGAAAAAAAATCGGAGAATCGGTCAAGTCAACTAAGGCCCTGTTTCCAGGGTCAGTGTCTATTTTTGTTGATACAATTTTTTTCTAATAGGATGTTATGATTTGATTAGGTTTATCATACCAGCGGCTGATTACCCTATAGTATACACAATCTTTTTAGTAGGTTTTAGCCTTTGGAAAGTGACTCATCGAAATTCAACTACTGTACTAAACCTTTTCTGTTGTCAAAGATCCACTTGATGATTCTATTCAATGATAAGATCGTGTTCGTTTCGCTTAAGTAAACGTAACACTTCAAGTGAATCGTTTAAAACGTGGGGCACCCACTTTTCCTGTTGTTTGAGTTTTAAACTACTAAACATCGCATCGCATGGAAGCAGATACCCAGTTGTTTTTTTAACTCAATCACCGTTTTGGATTGGTCAATATCCACTAGGATCCCAAAATCCTCGCCTAGATCGATGACTTAGGAGCTCATTTCTAAGGGCTAAAAATCTCCGAAATCAAATTTGAGAAACAAACATTGAACAATGTGTTCACCAACTCCATCGGTACAGTAAATGTTTAATGTAAGATATAAAGCTACAGTAAATAAAACCTCTCAAAAAAAATATTTTCATTGATCTTTTTAATCCTAGATACTTGCAAATATAAGTTGTTATTGGAAGTGTAATTCTCAATTTTTCTATCTTAAAAGTATACAAAACCGCTATTGGCCATGATCAACTATTATTGTAAAACCACGATGATTATCTTTATAAAATAATCGTATTAGAAAATTAACTTAAATAAAATACGAATACAAATAAAAGTTTAAAGCAATTTTCTTCTTATTTACAATTAAAGCACGATTTCAAATAGAATATAAAATGATTAAACATCATTATGTATTTAGTATGGATTAAATAATTACTTTATATCAAATGGAATCTCTGATCTCAAAGTTTATGTATATAAACAAACAAATATAATTATAGCATCTAGCAAAAGCAACTCTTTAGAGTTTTTGTTTGTTTAAGCATGTACACTGTGTCAAGTATTCTTTGACAATAATTCATCCCTTTGATAAAATTGAGCTAGTCAGGAGGCATAAATCATTGACATCTGAGTGAATTAATATAATTCTCCTCTTGGTTGGCGTATTAGTTAATTACTGTTTGCTATTTTATTTGTTAATTAAAATAAAGTGTAGAAAGTACATTATAAGTCAAATATGTTAACTTAATTACCAAATTAGAATATTGGCAAAAATAGGTTAATTAAGAATATAATGCAAAAAGCTAATACTGCTTTCATATCTTGGATTACTATTACCTCTGTTAAGAATTCAATCAAGTTTGTTGATTTATTATTATGATAGATTGATTGTCAAATAAAATAGTTTTGATAACTGTTAAATAGAAGTTTTATCAAGTTTCCCTTAAAACCGATAATTTACGTTTTTTACTACCGAAATAGTTAGTAAGAATAATAAAAAACTCTTCGTTTCAACGAACGATGCTTCTTAGCGAAACGGCCGTCATTGTGATTTAAAACATATTTTTTCAAATAAACTTGGAAGTTACGTTGAAACGAAGAGTTTTTTTATTATTCTTAATAAGATGGACTTAGTAAGAGTTAGCACAATAAATTTGAAATAATTAGTATTCGGGTAGAATACTTATTATTCTTTACATTTGGAGGCCCCGGCGAGATACTTGTTTTTTTGTGAAGATCCTACCTGGAAATATTTTTTTTATAGAACACGTAAAGATACTTATATAATATGGAAAAAATTATCAATACCCTTGAATTAAACCGTACAACTTTTAACAGAATCTATAACCAAATCAATATCCTTCTCAGCGATGAAAATGTTGAAATTATTAAAATAAAAGGAAATCTGCAGGTACTTAAATAGTTATGCAAACAATTTCGCAGCTAAATGAAAAATATTTAAATATTTTAATTGAACAAGATTCCGAAGATATTGATTTAGATGCAGAAATTACCGAAATTTGTGACTTGATGTGTAAATTCTCAGAAATTAAATTAAAAGAAGAAGATAAAGTTAATTCATTAAGAGTAGATTTAACCAATACACTAAGTACATTATACACTTCTTGCCACTCTCAATCAAATCTAAAGTATCCGGAGAATTTAAGAAGTTTGGTGGTGATATTCGTGACTGGTTGACATTCTGGAGTCAATTTAAACGAATTCACGAAGACCAGGTACTTTCTAATGAGGAAAAATTACAATATTTGTTTCAAGCAGCAATACCAAAGTCAAGAGCTCGCGACAGATTGTGGAAAGCTATCCTCCAGGCGGTGGAAATTACCCAAAGGTGATTAAATGCTTGACGAGACGATTTGGGAGACAGGATCTACAAATTGAAGTGTATGTACATGAACTTCTAAGACATGTTTTAAATAATGTGAACAATTCATCAAATTTAACCCTTTTGTACGACCAGATCGAAGCACAACTACGTTCATTGGAGACTTGGGTGTAACCTCTGATACTTGTTCGGCCATGCTGTTTCCGTTAGTCGAATCCTGTCTTCCAAAAGATATGCTTAGAATTTGGGAACGCACAACGAGTTTTAAAGAAGATGATAGTTTAAAAATCTGTCTTGAACTACTTATGAATTTCCTACGAAAAGAAGTGGAAGGAGAAGAACGCATCTCTAGCAGTATCCGGTTTTGGAGATAAATTCCAAAGAAGATAAGTTCAGAAAGTCATTCCAACTGCCACCGACTTGCTTAGTAATGATAAATCTCCAGTATCAATTAGTTTTTGTAAGACAAAAGGAAAACATTATAGCTCGGATTGTCCTAAAGCCAAGACAAAATATCTTATTGAATTATGAAAAATTTTATCCCAAAATGGTCGATGTCATTCCTGCTTAAAATTTGGTATATACTCCGCCGTTGTAAGACAGCAGTCAATTTGAAATGTTAAAATTGTTATGATAAACACGTTACTTTGATGTGTCCTAAATCCAAGGACATACCTACAAAATCTGATGAGAAATCGACAGTTACTGAAGGTTTATACAATACCTCTCATAATCAAGTCCTTCTTCAAACTTTAATCTAAAAGGAAAATGTAAGAAACGACCAGTCCGTGCAATAATTGATACTGAATCACAAAGATCTTACATTAGCAGACAAGCAGTAGAAGATATGGGTTACGAAGCACTAAAAAAGTTGGAATTAGTTCACGCTCTGTTTGGAGGTCGTAGTTCTGACGTTACCAGTCATAACTGCTATCAGATATTTTTAGAAAATCCCAATTCAAACTATACTACACAAACTATTTTGAAGCCTTAGACCAATCTGTAATTTGTTCCAATCTCTCCACTATTCCAAAATATATATCGATAATAGAACTAAGTGATCTTGGCATTCAAATTAATGACATGGACCATGCAAGAAATTTTGATTGGAGCTGATATAGCAGGAAAACTATTTTCTGGTCAACAACATCAATTAAAATGTGGTATAGTTGCAATGAATGGACTTTAATTAGAAAAGTTCCAAAAATTGTTGATAACGAAGAATCCCTGCATAACCGCACTATCACTTTTTAATGCATCAACCAAATTGTCAGATTTGTGGACTTTAGACGTACTAGGCATCGAACATAAAGAAATTCATTAAACCAAACAAGAGCATGACCTTGAAATAGTTGAAAATTTTCTCAAGACAGTCGCCAGACTACCAGATGGACGATATGAAGCCACACTACTATGGATTCAGGGACATAAACCTTTACCCGATAACCGGAACATTTGTAAGAGTTTGAAGACAGAATTGATGAAAGATGGCTACCAAATTTTTCAAGAATGGTTACAGGAAGGCATTATTGAAAAAGTAACAGATAAAGAGAATAGTTGCACTACACCACATTATCTACCGCATCGACATGTAGTAAAACTATCGAGTAATACTGATCCTGATAATTGGAACTATGTACCAGGAACCATAAATCCAGCAGATTTACCTTCGAAAGGACGTACTGCAACATAGTTGTTACAATCTTTTTGGTGGAAGAAGATCCTAGTTGGTGAAAAAGCGAAAAAACATGTTGTCCAGCACAGTCTTACACTGAACGAAAAAGTAGCCACTATTTAATTAAAATGTGTATTGAATCAATGTTTCTAGTGATTAAAACTCAGCCGATACGCAAGGTGATTAAAGCAATCATTCCAATGTAATTGACTGAACTCTAGGTATTGGTGCAATCACACAAAATTATTAATTTATTAACATAAGTTGATTGATATTATCAAATACTAGTATTGATTTGTGGACGACTAAAGTTTAATTTAATTACTGAGGAGATCAACACAATATGAAAAAACATCAATAATCTACAAACAACTAAAATTGATCACTGTTGTGGATCAATCCAATTATTTTGTTGATTAAATTGATCAACGCAAGATTATCAAACTAATCCACTGCATACGACTAAATAATTGTCGTTGGAGATTAATTTAAATATTCAGTTAATTAAATTAATTAAAGTAAAATAATAAAATCAATTATTACATACCATTAAATTTAATTATTGATGATTAACCTGATAATGTAATGAAACAATTTACTCAAAATAAAATCAAATAAATAATCCTTGTTGACCACTAGGATAATAGGTAATAATCAATCTATAAAATTTATTGTACTAACCCTTACTCTGTGGAAGTCCATCTTAATAAAGACATTAAAAAATAAAAGTTTTTAATAAAACGTTCACGTTTTATTTAAAAAATAGTTTTTTTAATGTAATAACTGTTTTGCTACAACGAACATCCTCAGATTGACATATTAAAATCAATCTGAAGACGATACAAGTAGTAGCTAAACAGTTAATGTTGATGGAATAATGGATAAATAAAATAGTCTTTTTGTTACATTTTGTTTATTTTTTATTGTTTTTTAAGTATTCACAAAAAACATGAACTTTTGCATAATGATGGTTACTTTTAAACCGAAAAAAATACTGTTCAATAAAACTCCTTGGCATTATGGACTCTGAAGGAAATTGTAAACTAAACAAGTATATTATTTTGAAACAAATATCAACTGCCCTTAAGACATGAAAGAATTGGTATCTAATATCATCAAAGAACAATCCAATTGTTTCTATGTTAAAAATATTTTCTCCTATACAATAAACAAACGGCTGAACACTTTTTTTCCTTGCATGCAACATAATTATCCAGTTCCTGAATTGTTCGTGCCAAAAATAAAAATGATTCCTGAGAATATATAATTGACATCATATAAATCAATATCATAAAATTATTCAATACATTTTTTTCCTGGCATACTACTACTTCGTCTTAACAGACTTTGTATACCAAATTATTCATCATCTGCACTGCAAATGATTACAGATGTATTTTTGTGCTGTAGAACGTCTGGTTTTCGTTAAAAGATAGCAAATATAGTGGCACATGGAAGTGATTCCAAAGCACGTGGTTTGTGTGATAAATTTAGGTTAGATTAAAACCACTTGAATAATTTAATCGGTTAAAGCTTTCATCCTTTTGAAATAAGCATTTGATATTTCTAGAATGTCTAGTTGTGACGTAAAAGCCGTTAAAAAATAAGTGTGCTAGATTCAAGGTGTTGAAATTTGATATCCTGTACTTATCACAGTGGAAGTAAAGTTGCTTTTTTTATTTTATATTCAATAGATTTAACATATTTATTTATTCGTGTATTTGTAGTGTTATAAATATCGTTAGTTTACAAAATAAAGCGCGAGATTGTAAACCAAGAAAAAATTGTGAACTGATCCGAAACATTACCAATTTAACGTATTATTTTTCGTTAGTTTATAATCTGTCCTTAACAAAACGTTTAATTGCAAACGAAATGTGCCTGATTTTGATTACCCGTATGATTGTGAACATTCTCTGATTGGTCAGTTTAGCAATAGTTCGTGTTTATAGCATTTACATATACAGTGCTTTTCAGATAAAAGTATCCATATTTAATAACTTTTGAAATACTGGTATTTAGGAAAAATCCAAAAACACGTCAATTTATGTTGGAAGGGGCAAGCATTATGGCTTTTAAACAAATGGAAAAGTCACCCCCTCACCTAGTAGCATCCCTTTTTTTATAGCAAAAGCCAACTGGTTATTTTAAATATTCTAAAAGAAAATAGAATTGACTTGAATTTACGTGCAATTTGCAGCTGCAATGTAAGGAATACTTTTTAATGCAAGTATGTTATAGCACTGTTCATATTATGCACAAGTTGATATAAATTTTATTTTGTTCTGTTGCAGGTGGGATGCTAAAAGTTTTGAAAAACTTTTAAGAATTGATATTAGTTGCAATTGGCAAAGAGGTTTAATTGCAACCTTGGGAAAGAGATATGCAACCAGCCCTATGATTTTTTGAATATTTCCCATAAATTATAATGAAAAATTGATTACTAATTTGATTTTTTCATTATATGCCACCATTTCTATTATTTTTGGTGCTTTTTAAAAAATGAGGATTTTTTAATATTATCCATAGGTGATGAAAAATGTACTTACCACTAATTTGATTATTAAACTGCAAAAAATCTATTAAGAGCAAACGAAGCACACATAAAAAAATATATTTGTATATTTTATTGTGACTACTATATTATGTAAATATATTTGTACATTTTATTGTGACTACTATATTATGTAATGAATAAATAAATTTTTTTTGTTGATATAAGGTTTTATTCTTTTTGTCCATATGTAAAAATGTATCCCAAAATCTCTTCTTTAGATGACCAGGCAATAGCATATTGAAGAACTTATGCTAGCTTCAGTTAAGTGTCATGAACAATTATTTGGCATGATGGTTCACTGACTAAAAGAATATAAATAATATAATAAGTGAGTTTTTTCTAGTTTTGAAGAAAGTAATAAAATAAATTTAATATGATTGATAAAAATTTGGAAAACATAAATTTAGTTTGTTGCTCTTCCTTCATGTTTGTTGTGAGTTTGACATTTTTTAAAAATGTCTAGATGGAAGGTATTTTTAGTTGCATTTTAAAAAAACGAGTGATGAGTGAAGTTCTGAAGAGCTACCAAGCGTTATTGAAGGGGCAGCAGGTCCCTATTATCAGCAATTCCCAAAAAGTTAAAAGAAGTTTATGATTTGGCATACGAAAAATTTGTTACGTGGTGTGATGAGAAGAAAATTAAACATGTTAATGAGAAAGTTTTACTTGCATATTTTAAGGATAAGAAAGATCTAAAAGTTTCCACATTATGGACACTTTACTCAATACTAAGGTCTGAACTAAATCTGAAGAGAAATATTGATATTAAAAAAATTTGGTAGTATATATTAAAAATTTGGTAGTATATATTAAAAGGCAAGCGGACGGGTACAGGGCTAAAAAGTCAAAAGTTTTTATTAAAGAAGATTTTGCCAAATTTTATGTTGAAGCTGATGACAAAGAATACTTAATGGCTAAGGTTGTAATGATAATAAAATTGGCAGGAGCATGCAGAAAATCAGAATTAACATTTCTTCTAGTTGAAAATGTTATAGACGAAGGAAGCCATTTTCGTGTTGATATCCTCTTTCAAATCCTGTTCTATATACTGGCCACTGCTTTAGAAGAAGCTCTGCCACTTTTCTAGCTGACAGTGGCGCTAATATTTTAAAATTAAAAAGGCAAGGAAGTTAGAAATCTACCTCTGTTGCGGAGGGATATGTTGAAAAAACTTATAGCGCAAGAAATATTTAGTGAAACATCTAATGCAATGTGCGCCCCTTTCCAGATAACAGCAAGTTCGGGCAATGAAAGAAATATGTCGCCGGGAATTAATTTAAGTAATTGTAATAATTGTGTTATTAATATGTATAATAATTAAATAATTTATGTTTTTAACTTGTATTAGAACAGTTTATTAAGTAGAATAATTCTTTTTGTCACTAATTTTGAAATACATTTTTCGTCAGCAATTGCATACAATTTTACTTTATGCAACCAGTTACAAAAAGTAAGAAGTTTAATAACGTCCATCAGTTTTAAAAAGACTTACTTTATATGTCAATTTAGAAAAAAAAACAGTTTAAGTTTCACGAGTGTAAATACCTATTATTTTATCCTTCACCATATATTTCTCTCTATTTTTTGGAAACATTTCTCTTACTAAGTCTACACTATTGTTTAGCAATTCGGTGTTTTCCATTTTTTTTCAAAATCATGCAGGGAGACAGAGCAGCAATCAATTACCCCAAAAACCAAAAAAACTTAAATTTAAAAAATTTTGTAGCATAGTTATTCAATCCTCAAATTCAAATTCAAAAATTTGCCGCGTAAACGACTGTTGACGTCACTACTCATATGTGTCATTGAAAGCGCCATCATTTTATTGTAAACAGTGTATCTGCGAGATTGTGCGAAGTTTTTTATTTATATTTATTCTCTCTTTTCTTTATTTTTTGTTGATTTTCATAAAAATAAGTCAGTTAGACATTTTTTAATGCAAAAAGCACAATATAAGTATTTAGGCTGTTGCTTTTACATTTAGAAATTCAGCTGCATTGAAACCTAACCTAACCCAACCTAACCTAACCATGAAAATGTCTAAGGATGGTAAATTGTTTGACAATGCTTTCACAAACCCTACTGACGACATTTTATGATTGCATAACACAAATAAAACCAATAATTCACAATAAAATCAGAAATAAAGGCCGGTTCATGCAACGAACATTATAATTCCATTAACATTACATTATGATTACACTTTCACTAAAAAAATGTTGTCGTTCATCCAAGACTTCATTACATTATAAATTCTGTATTAGCGCATGCGTATATTGTCCACTATTGACACTTGAAACTTATGTTATGTTCTATACATCTGCTACAATATTCAAAAAGTTCAAGTTGTTATACTACTATCTATTTTTGATTTTGTTAAAATATTTTTTATTGCTTGTAAAACCGGCCTTCAATATCAACATAACCTATAGGAATTTTGACATAAATACGAATTCACATTTCCATGCTATCGTACTGCGCCTGCGCTTTTACTGTTTCCACTAAGAATATAATGTAATGTAAATGAAAAGTTGAAAGAACCCAACTTCTTAGTGGGCTTAATGTAATTGTAATGCCTTAATGTGTTGCATGAACGCCTCCACTATAAATTGGGTGTTCAACTTTTCCTAATGATAATGTAATTATAATGAACATTGCATGAACCGGCCTTTAAAGTCCAACTCTCTCAATTACCACACATTAAATGTAAACAAACTGTCATCGATATGAGTTTTGACGTCACGATTAGGATTAAATATTTATAATTTACTATATGATTACAAAGGAATTTCATTGATTTATTTCTAATGAAAACAATGAATTCAAAAGATGGTAATTCCGTTATTGTTGATAGTCCCTTTGAAGAATTTACCATTGTAAAAAAGGTTCAAATCACTTATCTTAAAAACTTTTGCAACTCTTTTCCCACTCTAACGCAACAACTTGCTCCTTCTATTGTTAACTTCACCATCCTAATCAATTTGTTCACTTCACTTCTGATTCCTTAGGGCTTTGTAGAGCTTACTTCTTCTTATCCTAAAGAAGTCTTGCTTAAAATCTATAAAAATAAAATTCGTGTTTTTTCACATTCACATTCACATTCTCGTTTGTATTTCTCTAAGCGTTATAATTTGGTCTATAACCGATATTCCCTGTCGACATCCACACTGTTATTCACCAACTTCCTCTTTCATTTTTGGAATCAATAAGTTCATTGCATATGAGCCAAGGACTTTGTAAGCAATGTTTAAAAGAGCTATACCTCTGTAATTATCGCACCTCTCGTATGAATAGTTATAAGCGTCGATTCTTTCCATTGTCATGGCATTTTCTCCCTCTCCCATAATAATTGCAGAATACTTTGGTTTTTCTTTTCTAATCTTACTTCCCCTCCAGTACCATAGAGTTAGAAAATAATAAAAGAAATACACCTAATTTGTTTGATATCAATACTTTTATTTATTTTTTTAATATTAACATTCCCTGTGATTAACCAAAATTTATAATAAACAAATTGAAAACATAAAAAAAATTTATTTATAAAGAAATAAAATAAATAAACCAAAAAAATATAACAAAAATATTATTTATCACTACAGCTTCACTATTTTTAATATTCACCGGTATAATTTTAATTGCGATGTTTTTTAAACAATATTTAACAGTGTTCTTTTGTAATTTTAACTCAACTATGTTTATAATCTTACAGTGTCATGTGTAAATATAGTACATTCATTCTTATATCGTTCTGACTTCTTAAGGCCAATAAACGACCCTTTTGTCCTCTATTGTCGGCCGGCGTTTTAGCCAGGTGTTACCTGCTATAAAATTTGAACGGAACATGGTGGAATTTACTTTTTTTATAGGAAAAAATAGAAACACATTGATAATCACATATTTTATTACAGACCTAGGGATACTATAAATTCTTTTTTAAACATTGTCCTTTAATACTTGTCGTTGATCATTGCGTCAATAAGTCACACGATGGCAATGTTTAAAAAAATAAATTATACCTACTTAGTCATTTAAAAAATATATAAATAAAAAGCTTTTAAAAATACAATATACAATATAAAATAAAAGGTATCTAAAAAGATTACAACTTATAATTATTATTAAGACCTATTCAATTAAATCAGTGTCACTATCACTATCATCCCCTAACTGTATAATTAACTCCTTAACATTACTTGAAAGTGTATATGATTGTTCAACTTTAATTACGTGATCTACACTGTTGCTCCAATTATTTCCCTGGTGATAATGCCTAATACAAAACTATTTAAAGTCGGTGAACTGTTGTTACGTCTAACTTGCGATTTTAATTGATGCCAAATATTATGTTCTATAGGGTTAAAAATGCAGTGATATGGTGGAAGCCTTAAAACTGAATGTCCCATGCTATTTGCAAACTCATCACAAACATATTTTTTCTCTATATTAAAACATTTAAATACTTCAAATAATGGTTTTTTTGAATAATTTTCATGACAACAAATATTATTGGCGTGCATAAATTCTTGAATAATTTCTTAGGTGTCGCTTGAAAAAGGGTGTTTGTTTAATTGCCTACTATGATACCTAGCGTTATTCATAACAATAACACTATGAGGAGGAATATTGGGAATTGACTTATTTTTAAACCAGTCTTCAAATAAATGTGCAGTTATGTCGTCATGGTATTCAAGAGAAGTCTTTTATATTTTTTGCAGTCAGTGATAAAGCATTTGGAACCCATCCGTCTTTTGATCCCGCATGTATAATTGTTATCCGCTTACCTCTGTTGGATGGTGCTTTTGTGTTACATTTACCACTTGAATCGTCCTGACCTTTTGATGGCGTGTCATGGGTATCGTACCACGTTTCGTCAAAATAAATGATCGACCTTCCTTGACTTCTATTTCCGTAAGATATTCTAATCTCCATTTCCGAAGTCGTTGCGATTCCATCAGCACTTGTTTTTTGTCTATCTTCTTAAATTTGAATCCTAGTTTTTTCACAGTCTTCCACAATGTTATTCTGCCACACTGTATGCTACATTCGTCCATTTCTAGTCTCTTCATTAAGGTGGTCAATGTTGGTGCATTTTGCTCTTATATTTTATAGATTTTTTGTCGAATTAGGTCTTTATCACTTATATCAAGTTTTGTGGCAGTACCAGAATCGCATCTTTTCTTTCTCTTGACTATCGGTTTTTTAACAATATTGCGTATGGTAGACTTTGGTATTTTCGTTAACCTGCACGTTTCTTCCAAAGCTGCTTGTATGGAAACATCGTTTCTTAAAGTTGAATATACATTCTTGCTTGCTGTACTACTTGCTTGCTGCTCGTTGTCGCTTGCTTCATCGTCAGATTCACTTCACGTTCTCCACATTTTGGAAAATACTAAGCCATTTACTGTTCTAAGGGCATATATATACCCAAACTACTTTTTAAAACATTCAGGTAGGTATAGGTACAATAAGGTATGTAGTAAGGTAATTAATGTATATTGTAAGGTAGTTAACCATATTATTCATATTATTTCCATAAAAAGTTAAATTGTAGTAAAAGTTACCTAGTACCCAAAATTATGTTTAGAAATACTAACTACATACCTGCTTGCAGATTTGTACATATTTTTAGACAATTTATATCTATCTATCAATATTTCAATTGCTTCTCAATGTAAAAGTAAAAAGTCCACTCCGGTCCTGCCTGCAGCTCGACGGAGTCTACCGGCCGATAGAAAGATTTATTGGAGGCAATATAATCAAAGTCCTTAAGTCAGAACGGTATAAGTATGAATGTACTTTACAATCTTTCAATAATTCATTTGAATAATGTCCTTAAAATGGCAATAATCAATTGGATCGTGGTATTATACAATATTAGACCTAAATAAATATTGTTTTTGTACCTGTGAAATAAAGATAAATAAATAAGCAAGCTTGAACGTGTGCAATGCAAAGACCTTGTCACATGGTAATCTATTTTTGGACGCCATATTTACTATAAAAACATTCTCCACATCTATCGCACGCCATTCCCTCACTCCAGTAACAAATTGTTGAAATACTTTTATTCCCTATTGACGGTTATATATATATATATAGGACATTTTTTTCGAGTGAAATATGTGTTTGGTTTTTATCATAAACTACTCAGTATATAAAAGGAAGTTATTTTGATTTTATTAATGAGCTGTGTTATGGCGCATTTTATGAAGAAAAATAGTACAGGAAGTTATTACTCTGCAGTGTTCTTGAATCTTTTTGGTGAAATATTTAGTAGCAAAATTATATAAGTAAATGAATTTCTAATATAAATAACTTACAATATGAGTTATTACCTCTGTTATTTCCCAAATATTAATCTTATTCAGCGTAACTGTTACCAAACTGTAGCGAAAAAGTTCGGTGGGCCCTGGGTTGCTAAAAATTTGAATTTGACGAAGCCGGAGCGATTTACGATAGGTATCGTTAACGGTATCAGTTTTAACGATTTTACAGTCTAACCAAGTAGCAGACTACTCCACGATCAAAGATTTTAAATATATATTTTTAAATAATTCAATAATTCAAGAAACATTCTATTTTGTAATAATAGTTGTACAGTTCTCGAAATGAAAATCTGGTGCATTAACATAATTTGAAGTGGAAGGCAAGATTAGCGGATTGTTAGATCCAGTAATTGATGAGACTAGCTTATTTTCTATATTAATTGGATTTTGCTCTGACTTTTCTATGTATCCTTCTGCTTCTTGCATGCCTTTTTAGTATTTTCAGTGGCCGAAGTTCTCCAATTACAATGACCTGTGTAATCTTAAGGCTTCTCGAGATTTAAAACAGTGGCAATTTGTTTGGGTATATTACCAATTTTATTGATACCAATTATCTGTTTCGTGCACACAAAAAAATTATCAGAAAGGGTGTATGGTGGTTTCAAATGGTCATATTTTTTCACTAAGTTGTAGAATTCTCCTGTTACGGTAAATTCTTTTCGTTTTTTAGATATCGTATTTGGAAATGAAATTAACAATGCCGTTCCTAGATCTTTTATATTCGAAACCTTCAGGTTGTAAAACTCATTTTTGCTAGAAGCTCCCAGGACAAGACTATGCCAATGCTCCACCAACTGAGCCGTGCGGCCTTTAGTTGACCGGTTAATAAACATTATATCAAAAGCATTCTCTTCCACGCAAACTAGTAGTTTAAGTTCGGATAAAAGAATATTAAACATGGTTCACGTAAGCGTTGATTTAAAACTTACTTTTCTTGAGCATTTTGTAAAAACAGCTGAACATTTTCAGCTGTAAAGACCTTTGATTTTTAGGCTGAGTACGTATCAGAACAACGTTTTGACACGCATGACACCCTTTCCAAAGGATGGTCTGATTCCTCTGATAAGTGTATTTGGGCGACCCACGATCGCCATACCGATGAGTAGCAATTAATATGATCTTAATTTTTAAAAAGGGCTTCTGGTTAGAATTTATAAAATTCTAACATACTGGCGGCCAGGCATAGCAGGGAGGAACAACTCGATATAAATTACAAACATTCTGTGAATTAAGAATAAACATAAGAGTGGCAGGTAAGTTATAAATGATTCCAGACATCTTCATCTTCCTATTAAACAGTTGAAATTAATGAAAATAAAAATGAATTAAAACAAAAAATAAAAATAAACGAAACGCAAATACAATAACTTATTAAACTTAATTAAAGTTCGGCCATTATAGATTTTCGCGAGTTTTCGCCTATTAAAATTCAACGATCTCTCGAGCGAGGTATTAAGAAAAATTGACATGTTAATCATGTTTAATGGGTAAAGGGGCCAATTTAACAATAGGACGTACATACTCCCCCTCTGATGTCTTTATTCGTGCAGCACGAACTTGTCCATCAGTTCCGGGAATGACTTCTAATATTCTGGCTATCGGCCAATGTAAGGGAGGTCTATCCTCATTGCGAACCAGAACCATTTGATTTATTTGCAAATCTTTAGATACTTGACACCATTTAGGTTGCTGTTGTATACGGTGAAGGTAATCGACCGACCACTTCTTCCAGAACTCTTGTTGAAGTTTGGTACATTGCTTCCAGAAGGATAATCGATTAATAGAAGAATTCGTCAGATCATGATTTGGGTAAGCGGTGAGGGGAGCACCTACCAAAAAGTGGCCGGGGGTTAAGGGAAGGAGATCATTTGGGTCATTTGACAATGGATAATAAGGCCTGCTATTTAGAATAGCCTCAATCTGGGTAAGTACTGTATAAAGTTCTTCGAAAGTGAGACAGGAGGAACTAAGGATTTTAGTTAAATGAGATTTTACGCTCTTCCCACAAACCGCCCCAGTGCGGCGATCTAGGTGGAATTAATTTCCAAACAACTTCCGTTGCAGCTAAGAATGAATTTAGTTTGTTCTTATTTTCGATCGACCTGATAAACTCTGATAATTCACGGAGTTGATTACGTGCTCCAATGAAATTTGAGCCATTGTCGCTATAGAGGATGTGAGGACTTCCTCTGCGGCTAATAAACCTTTGAAAACTGGCAATCGCTCACTAGTTCGATATGCACCGCCTTGGTCACCATACAGACGAAAATTGCAATATATGCCTTTTGGAAAGGGGCTTTTCGTAAACGTGAAGCACGAATTTGAATGGGCCCGGCAAAGTCGACTCCTGCTTTCGAAAATGGTCGAGCTTCTTGTACTCGATCAAAGGTAAAGGGGACATAATCTGCTTAGCGAATTTAGCATTAAATCTAAAGCAAGTAACACATTTTTTGATAATTCTTTTGACCTGAAGGGCGAACCACGATCGCCATACCGATGAGTAGCAATTAAGATGATCTAGTTAGAATTTATAAAATTCTAACATAGTCCTTTCCATTCATTTTATCATTTTTATTTAAAATAGTAAGTATGACATTATTATATACATTAGTTTTAAGTTGCAGTCCGTGACCATCGAAAACTTTCTAGTACTTTTTATGCATTCTGTCATTTTAACTTAAAACATTTAGTAGGGCATTATAACAATGACTTAAACTTACAATCCGTAATAATCGCATACTTAAAATTTTATGTATTTAAATCGATTAACCTATTTTAAAGCTTTAAGTTGTTATAAAACTGCAGCTCCACTTAAAATCGATGTTAAACCGTCTGACCACTTTTGCAATTTACTTAATCTCCAGTCCTTCCTTAAAATCAAATGTTTTAAAAGGATTTGGCTTAACTATAAATTTCTATGAGTTACTTTTTCACAGCAATGAAATAGACAACACAGATAATGTTTTAGTTAGAATGTTGGTAGTTAGTATTAAAAACACTAAATAAATAAATTTAAAACAAAACTTTTACGGTTTATTTAAAAACATAACTTTTAATTTCAATGACACCTGTTTCGTTATTTTCATCTTCAGATTAAAATATATTTTGTTTTATGGTTAGGCATAATAATGTTGTAGTAGTTTAATATAATTAATTTTTATTTTCCTAACATCTCTCTCGGTACAAAAGTTAAATATATCACTATTAATTTTTAAAACCGTTATTTATTGTAAAAATAAGGATACAGAACAAAATAAGTTTTCTACTTAGTGGCGAGTATTAGGGATGGAATGTCGGTCGATAAATATTATAAGATGCATATATGTGTGCTAATAAAACAAAAACAGTGTGTAGTTCTTGTATGTCAGGTAAATTAAATATATTTATTATTATTGTCTAATATTTAAACATTCAATGCAAATTGTATTATTTTTTAAATATTTCTCGTTATATTTACTTGTTCACTAACAATATTCATGTTCGCCATTTTCTTTTATGAACTCATGTATATTTTGTTGTTTGAGACTTTATATTTAAAAATTGATTATAAATTATTCTAAAACTTTTTTATAGTAGTTTTGACTAATTTTTAATATTTTGTTATCATAATAAGTAATTCATATATTTGATAAGAGTGCTTTGTGTGATTAATTTTATTTTCATGAGTTTAAAAGGGCCTTGATGTATAAACTAACATTTTCTATCCTTAAGAAGAGAAATCTGTCACCAAAATTATGTATAAAATATGTATGAAATAAAAGAAGACAAGTAAATTCTCTCCGACCCTACAACTGTAGCTGGTTTGCCTTTTGTATAGGACCTCAGTACCTTCCGACTATGTCGGCTAACTATTATACTTCAGTTTTGTTTTATTAAAGTGTATCATGAATATGAACATATTCACAGTGAGCACTTTGAAACTTTTTGCCATGATGTTTTTTTCTAACGAAGAAAATAATTTCGATACAGCTTTCATTGAGATAAGAAGTTGATTTTTTGAATAAACCGTGGAAGTCTTGTTAAAAAGTTATTTATTTGGTGCTTTTAATATGATAGACCCCACAAAGAAAGGATTGGTACAATAAATTTCAGTATTTCAGTATGTAGTGATAATTGCTCACAATATTAAAAACATAGGATAACAAGGTGTTTGATTCATGATCATAGAAAACTATTAAAGTTTAAAGTTTAGCGTGGATTCAGTAAAGCGTGTTTCAAGAAAAATTGTAGAAAATGATACAGTCAAATTTATCCCAACTCAAACCGTGTTAGTCACATTTAAATCACAAATTTCTCCGAAATATTTAGAAATCAATCATGTTAGATTTGAAGAAGAAACATATATTGAAAAAGTGGTTATCTGCTTTAATTGTTATAGATATGGCCACTTGGGCAAACAGTGTTCAAAGAGGTGTTTAATATGTAAAAAAGATCATGAGACAAGTAAATGTCAAGAGGAAAACATAACACCAATTTGCTTTCATTGCAACGAAGCTCATTATGCCAACGCAATTAAAGAATGCCCAGAATTTACACGCCAGAAAGAAACTTATCAAACCTTTCGTACAAAGATGCTAGCGAGAAAACTCGTAGAAATAGCTATTCCTTAGTTCTATCTTATTCAAATAAAAATCACCAATCAAGTCCTACTCGTTTCACCCAGACTATATATAGAACAAACAAAAGACAACGCCCGCATAATCCTGACCCCCTCTTTGATCTACATAAACAAATTGTACATTCCACTAATCTGCCATCCACTTCGGGTGGTATTTTGAATAACCCAAATTATAATTCTAATATAAATAATAAAAGTTCAGAAATTGACAGTTCAAGTAGCATAAATGCTGCATTAATACTAGATATATAATCCTCTCTATTGTCAACACACTTAAATACAAAAATTCATTTGATATCCAAGAACAAGACATTTTAGATACATATACTAAGTTAAAAAACATCAAACAACAAACTTAACCCCTCTTTCTTTTCTTACTTCTTCTTCTTTTCCTCCGCGAGGAACAGAAGGAGGAAATGGATAGTTTAAAAATTTTACAATGGAATTGTCGCTCGGCTAGAGCAAATAAAGAAAATTTAATCAACCTTCTTCAAACCAACAGTATATATTTAGCATTATTATCTGAAACCTGGTTTAGAATAGACACGTACGTAAACTTCAAATCTTACAATATAATTCGCTGTGATAGACCAGATGGTTACGGCGGAGTAGCCATTCTCGTTAAAAATAATATAAAGTATAGGGTTCATTAAATATTCGCCTTCCCTGAATTGCCTAATGTATGTATTTCAATAACAACAAATGACAGTAAAAAAACACTGACTTTTGTATCTACTTATATTACACCTAGATCAAGGATAAATGTAGCTAGATTTAACTCATTCCTGTCAACCATACCATCACCTTTTCTCATTGTGGGAGACTTCAATGCCCACCACCGTAGTTGGGGATGTACAACTGATGATATATTGGGGAAAAATCTATGGAATCAATAGAAGACAACAACCTGGTAATTTTAAATGATGGATCTTCTACCTTGGTCAACTATTCATTAAACGGGAACCCTAGTGCAATAGATGTAACCTTGTGCACTTCATCAATTAGCCATCTTATGAATTGGAAGATATTGGATGACCCTAAGGCTCAAATCACTTGCCAATTACTATATCCTGTTCCCTGACGCCACAAAAATTCTTTTTCCAAAACCAAAGAGAATGGAACATTTCTAAGGCAAAGAAAAAAGTGCAGATCTGTGTAACAACTCTCTACATGAACCAATTTCATACAAGACAGTTGTTGAACACATGTATGAAATCTCAAAATCGTCTATCTCTCATAACAAACCTAATAGTAAGCTTAGAGGACAACCATGGTGGAACCAACAATGTCAAGAAGCTACAAATGATAGGAAAGAATCGTACCAGATATATAAAACAAACCCGAATTTAAATAATTTGATAAATTTTAAACAAAAAAAGCAAAGGTTAAAAAGGTAACAAAATTAGCTAAACGTACTTCATGGAAAGACTACTGCTCAACTCTGAACAACAATACACCTATAAAAGAGGTATGGAATCGCTTAAATGCTTTTAAAAACTGAAGAAAATAAAATCAACACCCAGTAGACCAAGATGCACTATGGCTACAAGAATTTCAGGAAAAACTATCGCCACACTGGGTATGTCCTCAACCCCTATCATTTGACCATGAGGAGCGTGATCTTCCACAAGAAATTCAAAGTATGTGTAATCCATTTACTTTGAAAGAACTTAATACCACATTAGCTAATCACAAAAACTCAGCTCCAGGAAAGGATCAGATCCACTACAGTATGATTGCAAATCTATGCGAAGTTGAAAAAAGAAATTGATTGCATGTATATAACGACATATGGATGAATAAATCTAATGTTCCTCACGATTGGCAAGAATATATCATCATTCCCATCCTACAAAGTGGTAAAACACCGGAACACCACACATCATATCGACCTATATTACTCGCTTCCTGTCTACTCAAAATATATGAACGTTTAATAAAGTCTAGGTTAGAGTTTTATCTGGAAAAAAATAATTTATTACCTGAATCACAATATGGTTTCAGAAAAGGCAGATCCACTCAAGAGAACTTAACCAACATAATTACCGATATACAGACAGCCTTTACCAAAAATCACAGTATATCTGCTGCCTGTTTATATGATAATGTTAACCTTCACATCCTAACCGATAAAATGCTAAGTTTAGACATTCCAACTACTATCGCTTACAATATATTCAAGCTTTATTCAACGCGACAACTTTATATTAGAACGTGTAGTGGATTTAGTAGGACCTAGACCAACACACCATGGGCTACCTCAAGGCAGTATTCTGAGTCCACTCCTATATATTATTTACACCTTCGAATTGAATAACCTTATTACACCAGAAATTAAAATACTTCAGTTTGCCGACGATATATGTGTGTATGCAGAAGCAAAAAGAATTCAGAGCTGCTGATAAATTATCAGAGGCGGTGATATCCCTTTATACCTGGACTGAACAACTTGGATTCACTATTTCTGAACCAAAATCGAATGTGTGTACATTCACCAGAAGAAGATTTTCTCTTTCACCCCAAATCAATAAAAATAGATTGTTTAGTTAAAACAACTTACGAATTCATTCGTCATACAATATTCTACATTAAACATAACACCAAACTGAATCACTGGTAGTACGACATTTTTCGATGTCAATGAATAGGTTTGGTACAAAAATTACTTACTATAGGTTGTTAGTTGTAAATTATATCAAAGTTCATTAACTAATGCCATTGACTATTAAAAAAAGAATTAACAAAATGAATTATTAACTTTATATTTTGAATTCTAAATATTAACGATTTACATAAAGTGAGGATTGTTACAATAAATTTCATGAAAGAAATCTGTGTAAAAGTTAAATGCATTAATTGGCACATCTTGTAGAATGCAAAAACAACATGTTAATTTTCTTGTTTTAAAATCGCCCACATTCATTTAATTGACACTTCCAATTCATACTGGAAAACAATACCGTCAAAAACGCATACAATCGCAACAGAAATCTAAGGTTACTAACGAAAAAAATAAGCTTGTTTTCCTAATTGAATAAGTCAATCACATCGCAGATGTTTAAGGTGATAAGGCGTACTTGGACCATGCTGTATTTGAAATAAATGGTTGAGCAGAAAACTATGCTTATTGTGTTGATTTTTAATGAAGACTGTTTTTGTTATTATAAAGTATGCCATGACGATGTCATGTGTAACAATTAGGATTTAAGTTTTTACTTTACTTTTAATTTTATACGTAAGTATTAGTGTTTTTTTAGTTTGTTACAATATACAAAATTGTCTACAATGATGGTTATTATATTTAATTTTTATAAAATTTCATAAATGTACTAAATTTTTATCAAAAATTTCGTTATAACCATAACTTTTGTGGAGCTGTTAATAAAAAAAATAGATAGAAAACAATATATACTAAGTGACATAAAAATCCGTTTAAGTGATTTTATTTTTATAAAGTTTTGTACAAGTACTTACTGAAGCATAATAAGTAAATGATAAAAATTTTAAAATGATTGCATTGCTTTAGAGCCCTTTTACCTTTAATAATGTGTGGATGCACCCCGAAGTATTACGCATTCTCAAACGCGCCTAGGCATGCTTCTGATCAGGTGGTCAATGTCCTCATATGGTATCTCATTCCAGGCAACCACCAGCTCCTCTCGAAGTTCTAGAGTCTGAGGAGGACGTTGCAAATTGAGGAATCTCCTACCCATCATATCCCACACGTCCTCAATTGGGGATAAGTTGGGAGACCTTGGTGACCAAGGTAACAATGTGACATCATTATGTTGAAAGAAGTCTATTGTGACACTTGTGACATGTGGTCGGGCATTATCTTGTTGGAAAGTTAGATTTGCCAGGGTGTAAACAGATGGGATTCTAAAACTTCTTGGATATAACGCTGCGCGTTCATGTTACCTCTGATGAAGATTAAAGGTGATCTCGAACCATAAGCTATAGCACCTCAAACCATAACTCCAAGAGTTTGATGAACATGCCTTTCAACAAAAAACCGTGGATTTCTCCTTTCACCACGTCGTTTTCTAACCGTCGCTCGTGCATGCCTAAACAAAATCGAGATTCATCACTAAAGACAATACTGTTCCATATCTGATCCCAGAGTAACCGTTCTCTACACCACTCAAGGCGATTACGTCGGTGTTCTGGAGTTAAAGAGAGGACCCAGTGTGGTCGGTATAAAAACAGGCCAAAACGTCTTATTCGTCGGTAAACACTTCGCATGCCAATAGGTCTTCCGTGTTCTGCAAACCATTCATTTGCAATGGACCTGGTAGTGGAGAAACGGTCTCCTAAGGCCAATAATCTTAGGCGGCGATCTTCACGGTCTCTTGTTCTACGGGGGCGTCCAAAGCCCCTTGCTCTTTGCGTACGGCCTTCTCGAAGCCATGCCTGACAACACCTAAACACGGAGTCTACACTTATTTGCACTCTAACTGCAATTTCCCGAAAAGAAAATCCAGTTTCCCGAAGTCCCACTATACGACCACTATCAAACTCACTAAGTTGACGAAATCGTACAGGTCTCTGTACCCTAGTCATCGTAACCAATCGTAAAGAATTTCAAGAACCAAAATCCGCAAAGTTTTGATCTTTACTACGGCTACAATATTTATTTTTGGATTGTTAGTGGATTTCAAAAAAAGCAGTATAAAAACCGGAATCTTCAACTGATTAGGCTGAAAATTTTATCAATTGTTTATTTCAGTATAATAAATAAATTCACCAAATCTTATTAAAATAAAATCATTTAAACTGGGTGTTCGGATTTTTATGTCACTTATTATAGATTGTTTCATTAATATAGAGAAAGAAATGTTCTATTTTCATTAACTACCCGATAAAACTTTTTTAGACAAAACAAACTTTTAAAAAACAAATATCATTAAGTTTAATTAATCATATTAACGAATACAGAACAAACCAAAAATAAAAATTAAAGATTATAATGTAAAAGTTTTCTTAAAATTATGTAATTAATTTTTACTTGAGTTAATTTTGCTGTTTTGCAACCGAAACCTCATAAAAATCACACTGAAAATATAAAAATTTTCAAATATGTGAAAAAACACAATAATTGCCCAAATCTTACTTACGTACTCCAGTTTCGCATCCTTAGTCCTTGCGTTTCTTATTATTTTTTTTTACGATATTTCTGGGTTTTTATGTCACTTAGTAAATTAGAGCTTCACTATTTCATTGATATTTTTAAAAATTTTTAAAAATGGTTTATCTTATTGTCAAATCTGTAAAAGATTAGATTACTACTTACAATGAAAACAATATTTCGTAAATAACACATATATAACGCGCTAATGAAAATGGTATAATAATCCCAGCTTCTGTAATTACATTTACATCGGGTCTACAAGTCTCCTTTGTCTTCTAGTCCAAGTCCAATACCTGCTTATTAATAGCAGTAATCAGGTACAATCAATATATCCATTCCATTTCGGCTGGCATCAGCAGTCGTGAAACTCTAGTACCTACTTAGTGCTTTCAACTACACACATAATTACTATTTGTCTGCTCTCTACAAGAACTGGCTTCTAAATAGTCCGTGAGCTGAAGCTAAACATAAAATTTGTTATTGCTCTCATTTTTCCCGGTAAAAATTTAGATAGGAAAAATTTAGATATTTTTCTATTTACTTAACACACTAAGCATGTCTACACAGAGTCCAAACAAAAATATCCCCAGAAACAAAAAAATTCCGTCATTTTGAATTAAATGGCCCGTTCGCCAAAAGATTTTGCGTTCCCATCAGTTATCGGTAAATTTGGCTCTAGTCAAAGGATGAACAAGCATCGCAGGCTCGACTTGTCCAAGTTTGTGTATCCGTTCCCACACAGAATGCTTCGCATTTGCAGTTTTCTCTCAGTGCCGTGGTGTTGTCGTTAAAAGGTGTTTTTAAATTTTCCTATTTTCCTTTCAGTTTTACGTACAGAATGGAGTGGTTTAACGATTTGATTTTATAAAAACAGAAAAATATTTTGAACGTCCTACCAGGAAAAAATACAGTGCTAGAGCTTCTTAAATCACCACCAAATTATAAAACAATACATTCACTTCGTAAAAGAAGCCTAGATAATTTTGCAAATGATTTATTTACCTACTTCCGCTTTTATACAAAGACGTCATCCACATTATTTCCATACTTGGTCTAGCCTTAATACTACCTGGATAATGTGATGCAATGTCCTAACCCACACCTCGTCCGAAATTAAGATTTTTATTGAAACACGTTCCATATTAGCCAATGATTCCCATTATGGAAACGTTGAATGTGCTTTAAAAACCAATGAAAGAATGTACACAGATCAAGACTATATCAACGTTATGAAAGGCTGTAGAAACTGAAATAAATTTATTGTTAATAAAATGACAAAAGAGGATATAGTATCAGTGATAAACTTAATAAAGGCAGTTACAAACAGAAAGGTTGATATCGATAAACAAAATATTAGTTGGAGTTTTACTAAAAAAAGATTAACCAAAGGCCTTGTTCATAAAATCCAATATTAAAGAGGTACACTGAAGTTAATATTGAAAAACGTGGAAAAGGCCGCAAATGTGATATACAGGAATTACATCTATCATTGTTATGGCCAAGTGGCAAAGCTTTACCTCAAGAAAAAATAAAAGATTTAAAAGGTATTTTAAAACTAATTCCTCAAGATGCCAGAGCATTAACCCCAAGTACCAACTTTGAAGAGGATAAATATAGAAGGGCTCGGAAGCGAGGTAGATTTTGACATTGATGAAACTTTTCTTGAAGATTAGATTAAAAACATCTAAAATTGTTTTCTTTTTGCAAAGTTTAGTTAGGTCAATTTTGCTTATTTTTATTAAGGTATAATTGTCGTTTTTTAAAAATGTCCTAACCCGCTTTGGACAATGATTTCTGTCAAATTTGACACTTTATCTTTATAACCTTACAATGTAGGGTTTTGTCTTTTTCCATGTTATAATTTAAAAAATAAATGAAATTTTAAATATCAATAGCCTATATTTCTTATTTGAGTTTTAAATCAATTTATCTTCGATACAACTTTGGGTTAGAACATAATTACATAAAATTATTCCTAATAAACATCAGGAAACTAGCTACAAACAAACACAATGTAACTTCAACATGCCAATCTGACGATGCTAATTCTAGCGAATCAGCTGTCATTGTAATTTAAAAGCGAATTTATTAATAAAACGTGAAAGTTAACTTTAAACAAATGGTTGTTTATTAATCTTAGGAAAATAAAATTACTGCACCAATTAAGCGGAGATAACCCGGATTGTCTGCTACTATTTTGTTATAAATTTAGTAAAGTCATAAGTAAGAAATCTTATCGATCAATGTTGAATGGTGAAGTTAATAGAGATGACATTATTCATGGGAATGAAAACTGAATAAATTTGTGCAACCAGGCGTCGCCACTGTAGCTTGACTCATAGCAATAGAAATATTCTATTAGAAAATAGTAAACAAAGACAATTACCTTACTGTATTCGGACTAGGATGCCCAGTTGTCGAGCAATAGGTTGCAGTATTAATGGAAATCACTCATTTCCCAGGGATTCACCAATAAAAAACTATGGATAAAGGCTTCAAACCTACAACAAATTTAAGGTTATGTTCAAAACACTTTACCGGGGCAGATTTTCAAAAAAATAGTTTTTATACACATTAGAAACCATATTATCGTCATCGGTTTAATTTTGTACTTGCGGCATTCCAAAGTTAAAGTTTCGGTAAAAACTCTAAAGCTTGGAATAGGTAAATAAAACATGGTTATTAAGGTTATGTTCAAAAGCAATCATAATTTTTTGCGAAAACTTGCGTATATTTAAAGCAATTGCACCCAGTTAAATCAATGTACCTTAAAATTAATTAATTCATTTACTAGCTTTTCTATCATAATTGGTCAGAAAAATAAACTTAAAATGAGGATTATATTATACCTTAAATCAGATCTGCTTTTCGTTTTCTTAAAGAACTTCCCCTCTTTTTTAACTTCCCTTTCAACATTTTTACCGTCCATGTATTATACATGTTTCACAGAAGTCACAAAAATACAATGCAAGTACTTATTTCTTATAAAAACTCAAGAATCACGAAATGAAAAAATGAGTCTAGCTATAGGGGCGCCCTCTACAATTAGCTTTGCGTTTTCTTACTCATTCAGGAATGACAGTAATTTTTAGCTATTCTTAGAGACAATCACACAAACTACTCTGAAATTAAATGTATGGATATGGGAATCAAAGTGGAAAATACAACTTGTTAAACTGTTAGAAGATGTTATTTATCCGGTGATCACAGACACATTGGGAAATGATAGGTAATAATTTTTTAGGAAGCAAACTAATATTCCAATAGAACAGCAACCAAAATGTTTTAGGGCATTGAATTTGCATAAGGGGTCCAATAGCCAGACCGTCAGACCTCAAGATCTTCTTTTTTTGTCCTTTGTGGACACTTTATAATATTTATTTGTATAATCTATTCCGCCTGCAGATCCCTCAAAGCTTCAACAGAAAATTGTGATAAAATATTCTTTGAAAATAGATTAAATCATTATGGACGATGGAAGATGTTTCAATAAGTTATATTTTTAAACAATTTAAAATTACGTGTTATTAAAGATATCACAAATAAAAAAAAATAAATATGGAGTTAGAAATATGGATAATTTACTTCGGAACTGTTAAAAATGTGAGTACCGAGTTTCTGATATTTTTAAAATATTCATATATTTATATATATTTTTGGTAGAAGCTCTACAAATTGACGAAAGCATATTATATTTTAGCAAAATAAGTCAAATTTTGTATAGATTTGTTATTTTTTTGGTTTAAAGAAATATTAGTTTTAAACTACAGTTTATAATAATTAAAGTTATTTTTATACAATATCAGATTATGTTAATTACAATAGTTTCATTGAGTTCTGTTCCAAAACTCTTTGTATCTAAATTTATAACTTAAACACGGTGATGTCCAAAAGTTTATGCTCATTTATAACTCATTAGTTCAATTGTGCTTCCACCTGAATCTGCCGCTTTAATCTTAACCATTACTTGTTACGATCCTATACATAGAGGTGTATTACTTAGTTTCATTCTGTGTTTTTGGAGACTCCAGTGACCGGTTAGTATCCCTGACACTATTTTGGCTTATTTTCCAGTTAATTTTAGGAATCTTTTGGGTAGACTAGTAATTCCTTTAAAAGTCTATCTCTCTTTCTGAGGTTATTTGAAAAAAATGAGTAGCGATTTGTATGTATGTATGTATGTATAAGTTAGGGGTGATAATTACACTGCGACCTATAGGATCTATTGTGTCCCCCCTTACTTGCCAAGTTCTGATATTTTCTCAGACCAATAGCAGCTCTTCGAGTCCTATTTTCCTGAGGAAGTTTAGGACATCGTCGGGCTTCAAGTCAGGTAGATCCCCTTCCTCTATTCCATGTGCTCCTAGCCCTAGAATTTTGCAAGGCAGGGCATTCTGCGAGTATGTGTATTGAGGTTTCATCCTCTTCCTCACAGAATCTGCACTTTGCTTCATCTGCTAACCCTAGTTTCTTCATGAGTAGCGATTTGTTTGTTGTTTGTTTGTTACAACTGTAAATCTATCTCTAAGCCTCCGTTATCGCTCAAGATATAAGAATGAAGTTCCTAGGAATGACTTACCCTCTCGACTAGCTACTAACCTTGTGTAGGACGTATGTTCAACACAAAACGTAGAGTTGGGTTGGGTTATTAGTTCGGTATTATCGGCACGGGTTAAGGGAAAATAGCCACGCTATTTCGGGTACTAAGGGTTTTGTGGTTTGACCTTTTTATGGAGTGACGGTTGACATTACCATAAATAATTATAATTTCACCACGCTAGATTATTTATTGCAAAGCAAAATGATGATAGTGATAATGGTTATAGATGGATTTAATAACACTATTATACCAATCCCCCAGAGTATATATACATTGGGTTTACATAGGTCCGTATGATTATATTATTCTTATTTGGATTAAGTTAAATCAAAGCTCTTCTTATTAATTGATACACAAAATAATATGTAAGTACCTAACAATACTACTATTTTAGGAAATTGTGTAAAAATAACTTGAAATGATTATTGCCAGACAAACAAGAAAAGTGGAATCTATAATTAATTCGGTTTGCAATATATATCTAAATGTAAGCACTAGATATCTAAATATGAAATAACGCAATCAAATGTTTACTAAAACAGGTAAGTTTAACCACTAATAAATATTATATGTAGCGTCTCAGTCTTATAAGTGAGTAAATACTATTGTACTGCAATTGTTATAGGTCTCACCACATAATAAAAGTGTTGGGAACCAGTCTAAGGATCCAGACCCTCATAAACCTGTAACAGCTCTCCCCTAATTACAAAAAGGTTTTCCTTAAGAAAACTAATAAAACTATATCTAAGTAAGTTTTTATAGAAGAACTGCAAAATCAATTAATTAACCAATCTATTTTTAGGATCTTGGACAACATAAAGAAGAGTGAATATTAAACCTATAACATGTTATTTGTATTTTCTATAATATAAAAATATAATCTCTTTAGGTTCCTTACAAGTTATTATGTTATCTTCTTTAACTAAAAATATGTATTTCATAATTTTATTATTTATATTTATGGATAACTATCTAAGCTCATGTACTATAATATCCATATCTGTAATAACTATTTTATGAGCCCGCTATATACCACATAATTTAGCTGCGAGGGCCACGGTAAATACCGTGCTTTAAACAAATATTCTCATAATAGTGAAACAGCACCACCAGCCGATGAAGCATTGTTTGTCTTTTTTCTAATTGCTAAATTATAGGGAGTTGAGGATTCTCAAGTGGAGACGATCTGTTGTGATTACGACAACGGTTATCGATTTCTTTGAGAAACTGAATGAATTTACAAAAGATTAGGTAATGATATTCGTGAAAGAAAATAAATCACGAACTGTTAAAATATATTAAAATAAAAATATATTATTTAATTTTAGTGCATTGTATGCGTTGAATATATACTTCTTGTGTAGACACAACATAAGAACCAACGTTATTTTCCTTTATTATTAGGCAAAAAATATTTTTTGTTTGTACATAATTTAATAATATCAATGTCTCAGCTACAACCTACATATTAAGAGGTGGCTAAAGTAATAAATATGCTTAAGAACAACAAAGCTCCGGCGCTAATTATCCCAGGACCAATTAATTCTAACTGTTTGGGAGGAAAGCAAATTCCTGACTAATGGAAGGACGCGGTGATATAACTAGTGTATAAAAAGGAGTGACAGAACACAATGCTCATATTTTCAGGCTCCTGAACAATGCTCATGAACATATTCGCCGACCAGTGGACCTGGATATGATCTTGGATAACATAATATTTTTATAGATTTCCGTAAAGCATGGGATGTCATCACCAGGCAAAATGTGGGAAATTCTTGAACACGTGGTAACTTTAGCAAAAAACTGAGCAATTGTACGGGCTTGTGTCGAAAGTTTTCGGGCAAGGTTAACGGAAAATGACGGTATATCCAAATATTTCACCAAGCATGCCTGACTTGACTCTTCATCTGTTCAATTTGTCCTGAAAAAAGTGAAGCGTGTTACAGCTACAGCACAAGGAGAAATCAAACTGGATTCTGAATTATGCTGCCATCAAATTAAAGAGGCGGCCAACAAGGTGGAAGAAAATAACCAACAACAATACCAAACACATGTACAAGGCTCGCGACAATCCAAACCAACCCTGCCGTTACCTATACTCCATAGTAACAGAAAGAAATGAAACTAGGGAACATCTGGGAAGTTGTATTCAAGCTACCAATTTCGCACAAAGAAAAGAACATATAAGACCCTAACCAGACCGGTCGACCGAAAGACAGAAAACCGCACTCAGAGTATTAAAAAATAGGATTATTGGGAGAATCTTTCGGAGTGTATTGTAGAACGAAACGTAGAGAATTCACAACGCTGAAAAATAATCCTTAAAAGATGCCCCTGATATACGAAGCAAGGTTAGGTTAGGTTAGAATATCCGATGATAGGGTGGCCGACGAGTCTGAGACTCAACCTCAATGAGTATAAACGCTCCACGGACAGGCGTAGGAGAAGGAGGGGGATCAAGTTAGCGAAGAAATGCGGACCATGTCGCCTGACAGGCGACACAAGGAAGGAAGCGGCAAAAAATAAAACAGAGTTTTCTTTGGTTCATTTTGCCCAATTAAGTAAGTAAGTAATTACTTGATGTTGCAGTGTGCAATCAGCACTTTTACCCCAAATGCTTCTTTTATGTATTTAACTAAATTAAATTAAGTTGTTGATCCAAAAAAAGTAAACTAATTTTAAACTACCTCGATTATGATTCCATAACTTTTGTTTACTTTCTGACGTCTGACAGGCCATCACATTTCAAATGTCTGTATCCTAGTAAATCAAACAGAGAATTTCTAGAAAGAATCGAGGACTCTAAAATAAGACCATAACGACATTATGACGAGAGTACCTCAGAGTTGCATTTTATCTTTATTTTTTTATATCTTACTTCTATAATATTTATGAATTGAGAACAATAAACAACTAAAAGGTTGAATTAACGTACACTATTTATTCGTAAAATACTTTAAATGTAATGACGGCCGTTTCGCCATAGAATTAGCATCGTCATTACATTTAAAATATTTTACGAATAAATAGTGAAAGTTAATTCAATCTTTTAGTTGTTCATTGTTCTGAATAATATGAACTTTCACAAAGTAATGGTTAGTAGAATAAATTTCTTTATGAATTGAATTTATAGTTATTACATTTACTGATATTTTTCAAAACCCAAACACTGAGAAAATGTAAGATATTTTTGAAGTATAGAGAGAAGATAGTACTAAGGTGTGGGGTTTTAATATAAAAAAACTAATTTACAACAATATTTTTATATTCAAAGAAGACCTACTACCGAATTATATTTTTTTTTTCATACTTTATGGTAAAGTGCCCTTTTCCGGATTTGAATCCGGGAAATGGCACTTTACGGTACACTTGTACTTTACAGTACTCTTCAATTCTCCTAATGTTGTTTGAAATAATAAGTAAATCTTCAAAAACTAGAATAAAAGCTTAGTTTATAGACTATAAACTAAGCTTTTATTCTAGTTTTTGAAGATTGACATTAATTGTTCAACTGCTGTTGCCAGCAATAGGTATTAATGGAGTTTTTAATGAATTTACAGTGTTTCCTGTAATCGCAGACGTGTGGCTGTGAAGTAGCACTTTAACAATAGTTTTGCCCCTTTGGATCATTCTTGTTTTTGCCTTCAATCGATTCTTCTATATACTTTTCTGCAACTAAAGAACTCTTCCATCCACCGCGCTGTTTTAGAACTTTAAGGTCAGCGCCAGGGCTGGCCAACAACGTTAAGGATGTCCTCCTGAAGCATTGACCTGTATACTTTTCTGGTTGGTCTAGTTTTAAGAACTCAACTATTTTCTTAAGTGCCCACAGTATGTACATCAGCTCTTTGAGACAGACATTTTCGTTGTCTATAACCCACCAAAAAAGCTTTCAGGAAGACGTGTTGCCGTAAATTCCTGTATTTTCTAAACACATCCAAATAGTGAACCTCATCACTGTTAACCACAGTGAAAGCTCGTCGAATATGCGTTTTTGTCTGGTTAATCTTAACTACTAGCTGAGTACCCTTATCCTCCACATTACTAACTTCTAAATTATAGATCTCTTCCCTTCGGCAACCTCCAACAACTTCAAGTAATGCTATCACTTTAAGTAATATAAAATATATTCTTTATCTGGAGAGTCCCTCATGAAGCTTTCAATTTGTTCCTTTGTCAGCACCCTCGACTATCAACTTTGGGAAACTTGATTTTGACATTCTCATTAACCATAATCATTGATTTTACCATCAAGTATTTGAACCATTATGAATAAGGGTTAAATGTTTTAGACTAAAAATTTAAATTGTTGAAAATAATATTCTTTAAAAAAACTGTTCTTAACACATCCAAAAAGTATGCCAACATCACATTTTCATCAGCACTACTTTTCAAATTTTGTTGTTCACGCTAGTTGCAAAACAACAGATATTTTTTTCATATCTTTTCGCAGACTTAACTGGAATGATTTGCCCTATCGCTTCCGCAGTTTTCTCAGCAATTTCATTTAATGTTATATCCAGTTTGTCCGCAGATATTTCGTGTGTGCAGAAAAATTCAATATGAACAGGCAGTTCTCCACTATTAAACTGTTTACTTTGATTGAGTTTAAATTTTATACATAGATAAGACGTAATTGTAAAACAAAAATATATTAAGTTATTGTAAAGATCAGCATGATATAGTTTTTTCCTGGTTTTTCTATATCATTGCACAGTTATACTGATCTTAGAGGGAAGTATATCCAGGATAATCCCTTAGGGCTATTAATTGCTAGGCTTTAATATTGTTATGTCTTATTACTTCCATACTTGGTCCAGCCTTAATACTACCTAAACATCAGGTACCTAGCTACAAACAAACAATATGTAACTTAAATGTCAATCTGACGATGCTAATCTTAGCGAAACGGCCGTCATTAAAACCTAATTTCTTCAAATAAACTTGGAAGTTACGTTCAAACGAAGAGTTTTTCATTATTCTTAATTTTTTTTGTTTTTGCTTTTAAATCAACGTTAGTTACAAGATTGATTGTAATGTCAAGTTGACAAAATAAACGCATTTTTTTGAAGAGTCTAAAAATTAAATTTTAAAGTGTTTTCTAGAGTCAGATTAGTGATTGGAATTTAGCGGGTAGCTGTTAACTCTGGTCACAACAGTTCATTTACTGAAAGGAATATGCAAGGAAAAATTTGTTTTCTTGTAAAATCTAACTACAACACAGTATTTATCTTAATTACCAATAATAAAGACTGCATTTGCTTCTGATTTGGTTCTTGCGTTCAATATCTTAAATTAGTATTTTTGTAAAACATCTACATAATAGGTTACTTGTGTTGATATCTACAATTACAAAATTTAACTCATTTAATACATTTTAATATTAAAATTAATAAAATTATGGCACCCTTAATTAATTGTAAGATATGGGATTAGTGTAAGCAGTAATGTTATAACAAAACTCTCAGAAAACATAATAACTAACTAGGGTTCTGGTTTCTTACGAACCCATTTACTTTCCATGACCTCTCTTATGCCTTGATTTAATTTCGTTAATAGACACTGAAAGTCATTTATGCTCCTTTTCTAGAAACACACTAAGTGATACTAGGTATACTTTCGGGAATTGCCGGTCACGTCTTACTCTCACCTGGGGAGTAGTAAGTAGGACTCCGGATTAGTAGTATTCCAGGATTTAGAATCTCTAGACGACGAGAACTTGGCTAATTGTCTTCTTTACTATATCTCGGCATCTTGTGTAATTTTCGTGAAAATCAATCTCAGTACAATTGAATTGTAAGGTAAAGCTGTTATTTTTCATTGCAGAGTAATTGGGTTAATTCTATATTACTTATTTAGTTTACTTTCTTATAAAACTTTTAAGCTTTTAATAGTTTTGTTTCTGAAATGTTAACACTTATTTATACACTTTAAAATAATTGGAATTTTAATAACAATTTGAAGGATTCAATAATTAAAGAGATACATATTTTAAAAGTGCTCTATTGTCCTCTATGTTTGTACATCTTGGTTTAAATTATTGCTAACATCCTTAAAATATTAAATCAATTTTTTTATAAAACAATAAATTAAAGCAAGTTAGGATTACATATTATTGTTAGCGTAAAATTTCTATACAGTATGGAACAAACTCATTAAAAGAATATGGATCGAAGAACAAATGCCACCAGACTGGGAGCATGGTCAAATCATTATAATACATAAAAAAGGTGACCAAAAAATATGCAAAAATTATAGACGACTCACTTTGCTAAATACTGCATACAAAATTATGTCAACACTTATTCAGCGGAGATTAGTTAAAATCACAAAAAATATACTAGGTCAATACCAATGTGGTTTCACCCAAGGAAAGTTCACTATCGATGCAATACATACAATGAAACAAATTATGGAGAAAGTATATTAATACAATATGGACGTAGAATTACTTTTTATAGATTTTCAACAAGCCTTCGACTCGGTGAAAAGAGGAAATTTGTTAATAGCGTTACGAGAACTGGGGGTACATCCTAAACTAACAAGACTGATAAGTATGACAATGAGAAGAACAGCAGTAAGTATTAAGACACAAAGGGGAAAAACTGAAGAATTTGAAATTAATAAAGGTGTTAGACTCACTTTCAGCAACTCTATGTAATCTAGCGTTAGAATATGTATTGAGAAAAATTGGAAAAGGTACGATAAGGACTGGCGGAGGTCAAAAATTAGCTTATGTCGATGACGTGGTTCTAATATCCAAGAAGCGACATATTATAATGACGGAAATGCTAACTGAGTTGTTGAAAGAAGGACACAAAATGGGACTCAAAATAAATGAAGAAAAAACTAAAATAATGAGACTACGTAAGCAATCAGAACACACAAATATCACAATAGGAGAACACACATTCGAAGAAGTTGATAAGTTCAAATATTTAGGAATGACGATAGCCAAAGATAATGAAATTTATAATGATATAAAAAAAAACATTATAGCCGCAAATAAAGCATTCCTTTTTAAAAAAAATTAATTAAAAAATAAAATTCTTGGAAAACCCACTAAACTTAGGATATACAAAACTATTATTCGACCAGTATTTATGTATGGTGCTGAAACGATGACGATGACCGGAAAACAAGAAGAAGATCTAAGAATAGCAGAAAGGAAAATATTGCAATCGATACTGAGACCAGTTAAACTAACAGATAATGAGTATCGAAGAAGAACAAATTATGAAATATTACAATTGATAGGGGAAGATATAGTAACAAAAATAAAACAACAAAGAGTAAAATGGCTGGGACATGTATACAGAGCAGGACCTAAAACGACGATAAATTCGATGATAGAATGGATACCTGGAGGTAGAAGGAGACGAGGCAGACCCAGATTAAAATGGATACAACAAGTAGAAGAGGATCTCAAAATGGCCGGAATTAAAAATTGAAAACGCAAAACAGAAAACAGAAAATTGTGGAGAGAAATCAGCGATAAGATCTAAATTAAAGAAACGGGGACTGGTCTACCCCGTGAAATAGACCTAGTAAGCTTATAAAGCGGCGAAACCCCTTCAAGGGGTGTTAAGCCACGATGTATGTATGGAACAAATAAAAGGAATAAATTAATTGTAAATGAATTTTTTCGAAAAAAACGCTCTGGCAGGTCAATTTTTTTTCCTTACAGCGCCACTTTTTAAAAAGAATTTAAGTTTCCTCCACTTACCATTCTTGGGCAGTGACGTCAATGACCATTTTTTTTTTTAAATTAGACACAAATATTATATTATTTGGGAACACAATAAATCAATAAAAAATAAATATTGATCAAAAAGGTTGACTTTTGTGAAATTATTGTTATTGTCTTAAGTTACAGTCTTAAAAGAATATAATATATTTTAATTTAAAACAATTTTGCTTGTTTTGCTTAGTTAAATGCTTGTTTTATTTTATACAACAAAAAGACTTGATATGAATTTAACGATTCTATTTACAATATTTTTTATTAATTTAGTTAGTTGTTTGTAAACAAGTTAAGTATAAATATCATTATTAGTATAAATAGTCAAATTGGTCGTTGTTTTAATTCATTAATTCATTGTTCAATTAAATATTATTGTTGATTCATTAATTATTAGAAAATTTATTATATAGTTCATTAAACATAAATCTTGTTTTTCTTTTGACAATATTTACGTTGCTTTATGGTAATACTTGTATCTTCTCACCTAAAACTCACAATTAGATTGGAAACTATAATTAGTTGGAATAAATTATTAATATCAAAATAATAACTCAGCAGTGTTCATAGTATAACGTTTTATCACTAATTATTTAATTTGAGTAATACCAATCAAAATTAGTTATGCGGTAATGTCAATCTTTATATTTCTCGGTATTGGGCTACCGAAAATCCACACTGGATGCAAGAGAAAGTGAATGTTTGAGCGGAAATAATAGGTAAGAAGATTATTGGGCTATTCATTTTAAAAGAAACCTTAACAGGTCCGCAATATTTAGAATTTCAGCAAAACTGCTTGATCCACGAATTGAACTGATTGTTCCCACACAGAAATGATTTGTGGCCATAGCAAGTTGGTGCACTTCCACATTATGCTGCCCTGGTGCGAAACTACTTGCACAATATCTTCCCAAATCGGTGGATAGGTCAAAGAGGATCAATATTTTTCATTTATTAATTAATTATGTTCTCCAATAAAATAAAATTTGTCTGATTTTTAATGATTAATTTAAAAAAAAAATGTTTACGAAGATATTGCAAATGATGTTTTCGAGTAGGAAATTGCAAGATGTATCAAAATTCAGAAAAAAATTGGGATAACTATTTAAAAAAATGGTCAATGAGGTCACCGTCCAAGAATAGTCAGTAGAGGAAACTTAAATGATTTTGAAAAAATTGCACTTTTAGTATAAAACTGACCTGTCCAAGTGTTTTTTCGAAAAACTAATCAAATCCATTTTAATGAATGTATTTCGTTCATTTGATCCCTACTGTATAATAAAAATATATGTATTAATAATATTACACACATTTTATTATTTTCCTTCTCCAATTTTAGTAGCCCGTAAGGAATAGTTTCTTCTATAACAATATACAAAATAGATACATTTGGAAAATGTCAGATGGCATAAACCATTACAAAATCGCCGATAAATTTTGAAGTAGGTACATTATTTTCGGAACCTTGAAAGAATTAATTTGAACGCTCATGCCCATCAGTTTAAGCTGGGCTGCACATTAACGCAATTGTAAATGCATATTTGATGCTCGCTGGTCTTTGTTGTATTTGTATAAAGTACATATATACATATGCTGATATACAACACGTCAAATTAATATCCTACCATTTTATCATGCCTGGATACATTTAATTTAATACAATGGTGATATTTTGTGTTAAAAATTTTAATTTTATGCTAGAATTACGCACAAAAGTTAATTTTTAGTTTACTCGACAAACTTTTCATAAAAGTTGGAATACAATTATACATATTATATTTGAATATTAACTACTTGGTGAGAAATTTTTTAAAACTAATTACTGCATAACATAGTTATTTTATGTGCTTCTAGTATAATAATCTAATTTATTCATATGTAATTTGGACGGAAAAAAATTGGAAATTACAAAAACTGTAATAAATAAACCATCCGGAAAGATAATTAACAGAAATTAACACTGAAATAAATTACATATACACACTCTAACCAAACCCGTCCCTTCCAGAATGCATCCCTCTAGGAGCGGTGCATTCCGGGAAGAACTCCCTCTACCCCCCATCACTTCCGATGGGGGCCTCAGTCCTCTGGCTTATGCTTTTCCTTCCACTATCTTGGTTCGAAGATAGATTCCAGGTGTCTTCTGTTTGGTCCAGGATGGTGCTAGGCATCTTTATCCTCCTGTCTTCTTTTTCGGCGTTCAAGAGTGTGTGGTTTTCGCTGCCTCTGAAAAGTTAGCCCTTAGTCGACGAACTGCGGCTAAAGGTAACCTTAGAGAGTGGATCCACTTGTTAAAGCTGTCCCTACTCAAGAATCTGCACATCTCCCTAAGGATGGGCAGAGTCTTTTATAGGTAATTCCTCTTCTGTCTGCTTCTTGACAGATGTTGTTTCTTCTTAGTTGTCCAGCTGTTTCCTTGGTCTAGGATGTCTCCTGTAGTCCTCTGCTGTGTAGTGTGTTAATTTCCTAATTCTGCTGTGTTCAGGTGTGTCCTGAGTTTTTCAAATCTTCTTCTAGCTCTGGCTTTCATGATTTCTTCTGTCTTCTCCTGGTCTAGTTCCCTTTATAGTTGTATATTTCTTATGTACCTTGGGGCGTCTGCTGCTTGCCTAAGGCAGATGTTCTGCTGTGCTTGTATCTTCTTTTTGTAGGTTTTGGCTGTGTGTCCCCAGGCTACGGAGGCGTACAACATGATCGAAATAATGATTGCGTTTATAAGATGTATCTTTGTCTTCAGTGCTAGTTTGGATTTTCTTCCAATGAGTCCGGCTAGTCTTCCTCTTGCTTGCTTTGCCTTCTTTGTGATGTTTTCCACATGTTCTTTGAAAGTTAGTCCTTTGTCCAGTATCACTCCTAGGTATTTGGCCTCGTTTTTCCATTGGATCTATTCTCCTTCTATGTTAATGTTTTCTTCTGGTTTTTTCCTTCTTTTGGTAAAGTAGACTGCTTGGGTTTTCTCCGGGTTTATTTGGATTTTCCATGTTGTACACCATTCGTCTATTTGGTCCATAGCCTGTTGGAGTCTTCTTCTCCCCATACTTGGTTGAGTGCTTCTTGTAACGATAGCCGTGTCATCTGCGTAGAGAACCATCATTGTGTTGTCTGTCTTTGGAATGTCTGCCGTGTATATGTTGTAAAGCACTGGTGAGAGGACTGCTTCTTGTGGTACTCCGGCTTCTGTTGTTCCTATTTCGGATTTTTCGTTTCCTATCCTTATCCTGAATCTTCTATTTTTCAGATAGCTGAGTAGTAATTTCGTCAGTTCTTTGGTGTATCCTGATTCTCTCATCTTGTATATCAGTCCATATCTCTAGTCCATAGTCTAGTCCATATCTTCGAGTAACAAAATAGCTCAGCTCCTGGAATGATGTAGAAGTCACCTACGCATTCTAACTCGACTGTTGCCTGGACATTATTGTATGAGGAACCATCTGAAGAAGCTTTGTCTGTGTGATACTTCCGACTGTTGTTACAGTGTCCATTTTGGTAGAGAAAACAAAAGGGATATGGACTTACTCGTCAGTCATCATTTTCCCAAGATATCGATATAAGCACATAACATTTAAAAACAAGGTAGGGTTAAAAAAGATATAAAAGTACAGTGAATTTTAACCTCTTATACTATATATGACATAATAAGACATAAGTGGAAGCAAATTGAAATTGGACCAAACGTTGGTCAATCGTACACAAGTAACAAGAACTATACCTACAATATAATATAAAATAGTAAGTTAATAACTAGAATACGAAGAAATAAATTAAATTAGGAAACTAAATCATGAAGTTGTTAAAGCTAAATCCAAGACATTGTGTAGAAGAAAACATAAAGGACAATGGTTGCTGAAGATATTAAAAATAAGTTCAGGTCTATAGTAGCAGATATGGTTGGATAAAATATCCATTCAGTAAAAATGCTAGCAGGCTGAATAGCATAATGAGGTTTGGTATTTTTTTAAGTGAACCTTGGTTCGGAAATAGACAAGAGAAAGTTTAAAAAACATCTAGTTAGTGCTAATTTCCTAACCACATTGACAATGTAATCAAAAGCATATTTATACCAATCTATAGTTAAAGTTTTTCTTTATTATGGCACCATTAAATTATTATAGTTTCTTGATTACTGTCACGCAAAAAAAGTTATAAAGTTGTATAATAGTAAGTGCTTCTAAAACAAATGTATTAAAATGAATTAAAAATTTGATAGCTGCTTTATAGTTTGTCAATATAGGAGGATTACAGTTAAAATAATGAACAAACCACTTTTTAATTCAAAGAGTAGGTTTACAGGGACTAGTAAATGTTGTGTAACGAAATAATTTACTGTGATATTAAAATCACCACTTTGATGAAACCCGAAATAATTAGAAGGAAACTAAATAGAAACTTTGTTTTAACGTTCTATATAGTAAATCGTTAAGTGTATTATGCAGTTAAATGAACATAATTATTATATGAAACGTTACTTTAAGTAACCCATACGAATTTCAAAGCGAGATTCAACGATAATCATTTAATTCCTTCTATAAAATTCAGGTGACCGACTTTGTACTGAGGAAAGATGATATCTCTATGTGCAGGGTAATTTAATGCATTTTAGTTCCTAAACCTAAAATATGTGAAGCACTTCAAATTATTATGAACTTTACTAGCATGTACAATCATCGACGAAACTAAATAAAACTGTTTTATTAGGTTTTCGCAAAAGAATTTTGGGTATTTTATAGATCTGGTAATATAAAATTAACAATGTTTTAACGACAAACAAATAATAGATAAAATTACAAATTAAAGGCAACATAAAATTAAATTTGTTAAACTATAGCATAGGAGATTCTATACAAATATAATAGTATATTAAACAACGCATTTCATATGGAATTCTGTTATGACACGAGTTCAAGTTTAAAAAACGAATCGCGAAGCGATGAGTTTTTTAAAGAACGAGTGACACAACAGCCATATGAAATAAGTTGTTTATAATATTTTTTATATTTTGCCCTTTTTACCATTTTTTAAATTAATTTTTTATTTTTATGTAATTACGAAAATTTTTATTTTAAAAAGTATGTCGGCAGCACTGTGTAATTTATAAAATTTGACAGTTGTGACATTTAGTTTATCAAATGTTAATGTTTTAAAATATTTTAAAATGAATAATATACCAATAATAATATATTATATAAGTAAAATATTATATTCATATTCATAGATACTTTCTTAAAGAACAATATAAAATTAATAAATTGCTATTAGCCACAAATGTCATTGTCAATAGTCTTGCCTTTAGATACTTCACTCATGTCGCCAACCATTTAAAACAAAAATTTGCGTGCGTAAAAGTTACATTACGATACGCAAATGCGTTTTATAATGAAGATTTTTATAAGTGCAAAATATAAAAAACTCTTTATACATTATTTAACAATTGAAAAAATATTTATATAACACTAAGAATAATATTAAATTTATTATACTAACCCTTACCTTGTTGGAAGTCCATCTTACGAAGAATAATAAAAAATTTTTGTCTTAACTCGACTTCCAAGTTTAATAGAAAAAATTAGGTTTAAAATCGCAATTACAGCTGTTTCGGTAAAAAACTAGCATCGTTAGCTTAAAAATTGTCTTTGCCGCCAAAAGATTTACCACGAAAACATTCTGGCGCTAAAAATGTTATTTATATATAAGGTTAGTTTGTAGACAGAGCTTTAGTTTACCTTCGGTCTCCATTTCTTAGACAACAACTTTCTTAAGACACTTACTGACAGGGACAATGTCTTCAATTAGTTATCACTCAACGGTTATCTCTAGATTATTTATTGCAATATGATATTTTATTAAATTTCTGAATAGCGTCTTACATTTTAATTGAATATAAAGAATACTGTGAACTTAAGTTATACTGCGAATAAGAGGAACTTCCTTTGAGGAAGGTGACTTCACTGAAATAAATGTTACTCGACACCGAAAATACGAAAAATAATTGATGACCAACAGTAAATGTCATTTCAGTAATTTTTTAACTTTCACACCGAGCGGGTCTGCTAGGGTCAACAAGATATAAGAGTCAAGCCGTATCAAGTTTTATATAAATCGAAACCCTCAAGTAAAATCATTTAAAACTTTTTATAGCTTTTGTTGTCAACGAAATTTTAATTTGTTTTCTCGATTTTGCTGCATACAGGGTATTAAATAATACGGTTTACTATAACTCATTTCATAAATAAAAAAGTAAAACCATATAAACGAAACTATATACATAATATGTTTAAAATCTTAACACAAAAATGCAATCCGTTTAGCAAAATTTTAATAGTTAATTACAAAGATTAAAGCACTCTTCTTAAATGACAGGTCCAGGCTTAGTAGTTATTATTCAGGTCACGGAAGTCGCCACTATCGAAAATAAAATCAAAACCAACAGGAAATTCGTTAATAACATAACAATTTTGATTAAGAATAATAAAAAACTCTTCGTTTGAACGTAACTTCCAAGTTTATTTGAAAAAATTAGGTTTTAAATTACAATGACGGCCGTTTCGCTACGAAGCATCATCAGATTGACATATTTAAGTTACATTTTGTTTGTTTGTAGCTGGGTACCTGATGTTTAGGTAGTATTGGCTAGACCAAGTAAGGAACTAATAAGACATAGCAATATTAAAGCCTAGATGTTAATAGCCCTAAGGGATTATCCTGGATGTACTTCCCTCTGGGATCAGTATAATTGTGCAATGATATATAAAAACCAGGAAAACACTATATCATGCTGATCTTTACAATAACAATATAGTTTTATTGTACTAACCCTTACTATGTGAAAGTTCATCTTATTCAGAACAATAAACAACTAAAAGGTTGAATTAACTTTCATTGTTTATTCGTTAATTACTTTAAATGTAATGACGGCCGTTTCGCAATAGAATTAGCTTCGTTAGATTGACAATTACGTCTTGTTTATGTATAAAATATAACCTCAATCAAAGTAAACAGTTTAATAGTGAAGAACTTCCAAGATTTAGTTGTTCATTAACAACTTTAAATTGTGGATCTGCTAGATGTCTTTCTATTTCAAGTTCTTCAAGGAAATCTAAATTTTGTTTTTAATCACAAGTGTGATATTAACATCTAGGCTTTAATATTGTCTTATTACCTCTTATTACCTCCATACTTGGTTTTGCCTTAATACTACCTAAACAACAGCAGGTACCTAATGTTACGATTTTGAGGGTGTACTTTCTGAATATATTTGTTGTACCATTCGTAACAAACCAACTTCTTAGTTGATAATAGATTCTATCCAAATAAATGGGTTTTGCAACAGGTAAGTGTATATTATTAATAACTAGCTTGATATTATTAAATATATTTATATTAATTTAAAGTTTCTTTGTTTTAAGGAAATACAAATATTGACTTGGATTATTTACGAGTAGTACGTACTATTCGCTGTACAATAGTTTTATATTCTAAGGTAAGTTTTTAATATTAATTATTGGTCCCTTACAATATATTTATTAATAGTATATTAATTAAAGAGATATCAATAATAAAAGTTCATAGCATTAAGAAGTTTTCTGTTTTTAGACTCAGGAAGTGGGTCACAATCATAAAAATGTGGAAATTAGTATGCAAATCAGAAAGATCTTACTTGTGTCTATCCAATCTACATTGATTGCTCACAATGACTAACATAAGCAGATTCCCTCGCTAGTAACCCATCTGGTTGAGGTGGAGGTTGACCAAAATCCCTCAATGTCAAGTTTGAATAGTGGGTCAGCAATATCAAAGGTTGTCTATTATGAAAAAGCTGCACTTTATGATGGAAATGGCCCTGGACCAATCAATATAGCGCCAGATGATGCTTCAAGTTAACGGTGAAGTCAATATTAGTTCTAGATTCTTATTTGTAGTAGATATGCCAAAAAAAGACAACAAGACCTTTGAAGAAGAAGAATAAATAGAAAATAAATGGCCTAAAAATAGAGTGAAGGGTTACATATTGTGTGATCACATACTTTTGGTACTAACCTTTGATGGTATGTGGCCAAATAGTTTTATTAATTTTCTTTTCTTTTAGGTTTAAAGCTCCAATAATCCTCTAAACAAATAGTAGTCTGTCCAGACTTTAGCGGAAGCTTTTGTTTATTAAAAATGGAATTAGGATGATTTTAATATCTGAAGATTTCGTGAGTCGACAACTCAAACAAATCAACCATTTAACCTTTTTAGTTAACCCAAAAAAACAAGATATTCTCGACAATCTGTCGTCTTCACAAAATTGGCCTTTTATAAGTAAATTAATTTCATAAAAATATCAAAGTTCAAGTTCAAGGTCGTTCCAGTAATTAACAAAATTGTAGCTTAATAACTAACTAGGTATTTAATCTTCTGGGTTAAGGTCTCGTTTATATTACTTATTCAACCCAATAAATATTTAATTATAATGAAATTTATTTATTTGAACAAAACATTATTTAAAAAAGATAAACCGTTTCAAATTTAATTCTTAAAACTAAGAAATCCAACTTAACGTTATGAACACTATCTACAAACAAACAAAATGTAACTTAAATATGTCAATCTGACGATGCTTCTTAGCGAAACGGCCGTCATTGAATTTAAAACCTAATTTTTTCAAATAGACTTGGTAAGTTACTTTCTTAATAAGATTTTTAATAAGAACAATAAAAAGATCATAAAATTATTGCATCAGAAATGGTTCTAAATCGATGACTTTCACCCATTGCGCGTGGATACAATTAAGCAATTATTTTGACAAGTATCTGACAGTTGCTAAGCAAATTCCAGACAATAATCACAAGAGATTTATTTCCACTATAACAATGACATAATTGGTTGAAATTTACCCTTGTGACAGATAAAGAAGCATTTTATTGGTTTTAAGAAACGTCAAAAATTAATCTTAGTAATTATTGTATTTTCTCGTTAATAGTTATATTTTCTCGTCAGTAGTTATATTTTCCAGTTAGAATTTTTGCAGTTATTTATTATAATATGGTTTTTATGTGTCTGTTACTGGTTATTATGAAAATAACTATGTCAAAATAACTATGAACTGTTTCTTTTGTTGGATGGGTACTTAAGGTTAGTTCCATATAATTAAAATAATAATTAAACATCCGTAAAATATATTTATTTTATTAAGAACAGTAAAAGAATAAACAGTTAACTAAATTTATTCGCAAAATACGTTTTTAAATGCAATGACAGCCTTTTCGCTAGAATTACCATCTTCAGACTGACATATTGAATTATCCCTTAGGGCTAATAACATCTAGGCTTTAATATTGTTATGTCTTATTACTTCCATACTTGGTCTAGCCTTTATACTACCTAATCAACATCAGGTACCTAGCTGCAAACAAAACTTTATTACGTCAATCTGAGGACGCTAGTTCTTAGCGAAACAGCTGTCATTGAGTTTTCAAAAAGCAATTTTTAAATAAATAGTGGAACTTTTGTTCCTATATAAATAAAAGATTATATAAGAATATTCTACATTGTAAATAAAGTATTTATCCAATATAATGTAATGTATTAAAAAAAATGATAGCTAGTGTTGGCAATTTCATCAAGATAAATTTGAGATATCTTGAAAGTTCTCCATTATTAAACTATTTGCTTTGATTGAGTATTTATTTTATATAAAGAACACACAAATGCATAACAAATAAAATAAGTTATTGTAAAGATAGGCATTTTCAAGTTTTCTCATATGTTTATTCTGAATCATTGCATAACCCAACCTAACCTAACCTTACCTAATTCATTAGGCATAATAATAGCTACGCTTTAATATTGTTATTTCTTTAAATATGTCAATTTACGAACCTGTCGATGAATGTTAATTCTAAAATACTGTCTTTGACAAAAAAGTCAATTTTTGTTTCTTTTGTGTTTTCGGTATGATGAACCTTCTCACAGTAAATAATTTAATGAGTTTTAGAAATATTTTAAACACAGAAACTACTTGTTAATTATAATTGTTAATTTCCGCAAACATTAAACAATTAACAATATCCCTACTTATAATAGAGCAAATAAAAATTTTTATTAAGAACCTCCTCAAAAATAACCCTGTATTGTAAATATTTCAAAAGTGTCTGTAGAAGTGACTCTTGTTTTGAGTCACTGTTTCGCTTGGGATGGGTCCAAAAGACGGTTAATGGTAATGGTTAAGCAAATAAAATCATGCCTACCATCGTAGCCGATCGACAATCTTGACAGCTTCTTTATTAGCTGTCAATCGAATCCGATTCATTCATTACCTGGAGGTCCTGCACTTTAAATTTCAGTTATTTAATCTTGACTTTTGACGCCTCTGCTGTGAACCGTGACTTTTGATTTTTTAATTCGGTTTCATAAATATTTATTAAAAATAATTTTATCCAGTCATTGGAATTGATTTATATTGGTAAAATATTGTTTTAGATTAATTATACATGTAAATAAAAATAATAGTTTAATAAAACATAAAATGTGTAACGAACTTTTAAGACTATATAATAAACAATATTAATTTATACAAATTTATGTACAGCTGGTGTCGGTTAACTTATAAACGATTTAAAATAATGTGTTACTTAAATTCACCAATCAAAGTTTTTTTATCAAACCAAATGAAAAACCCAAAGTCTATGTCACAGAATTTTATTATTGATGGAAAAACAATACTCGCGACTAGTTTCGGCCTAAAATTGAAGCCATCATCAGGCTATAAAAAAGGTTATTTTAGTATACAAATGAAGAAAGAGAACAATAAGGACCACAATTAAAACATAAAAAATAAAATATAAAATTACAAACATTTACAAACGAACTAACAGATAAAAAATAAACAATAAATATAAGAACATATAAAATGAAATGTATAAAATGTATGGTATAAAATTAGTTTTTTATATGTTTAAAAAAGATGGGGGAGGGCGAGTTCAACGTAGACATATAGATTGCAAAAGTGTAACTGTAGTCCGACAAAACAGAGGACAAGAAGAATAAGTCACAAGAAGAAGAACTAAAGGTTGTGAGGTTATGTTGACAATAACAATTAAGATCAATTTAAAATGCTGATAAACAACCTAGTAAAATGTAAGAAGCTAATTAGTCACATTAGAAAGAAAGAAAACCAGTTATTGAAGAAAGTGGACAACAGAAAACAAAGGAAATATGGAAGACAGAATAAAATATGTTACAAGCAAATACCATTAAAAGGGAAGACTAAGAAATATGTAAGGGTCCTTTGGTCTCAGCTGCTCATTCAAACATACTACTGTACTGTCTCTTGATGCTTCATTGATCTCTAACATTTCAAGCAAATTCATCCTGGGACCTTTAAAACAGTTATGTAACCTCGAAACGTTGGAATTAGAAAAAGTGTGATTTTCAGCAATGATATGGTTGGCAAAGGCATATGGTGAATTAGGTGGGTCAAAGTCTTTGTAATTTTTAACATGATTGAAATGTTCTTTTATTCTAGTATCTAAAAGGTGTCCTGACTGACCAATATATACAGCATTACAGTCATCGCAGTGTAACTTATATATTCCAGGAGTATGTAAAAAAGAAACAGAGTCTTTAGTGTTGACCAAGAAGGATCTCAAGTTATTGTTAGTTTTAAAACCAAATTCAATATCATATTTCCTAAGAATGTTCCCAAATTTGTAAGAAATAGGACCAAAGAAATGCAAGGAACCAGCAAAATTAGATTCAGTATGAGAGGAAGAACCAAGTTGAGAAGAGACATTAGCAAATCTAAGTTTAAATCTATTAAAAAACCTGTTGTATAACTTATTCATAAGAGAAATAGGGAAACCATTATTGATAGCAATTTGATTGATAATATTTATTTCATTATTAAAAGCAGAGGAAGATAGGGGAATGTCGAAAGCTCTGTGAAACAAGCTATTGAAGGCAGCCATCTTATGGGAGAATGGATGGTTTGAATTATAATTAATAACCATGTCAGTAGTGGTAGTTTTTTATGTTGGAATTAGGCCGTTGTGGCCTTCAGGGCTATGTTATTGCTTACAGTTATAGTGAAAATCTTTAGGAGTTAATGTACTTCTAGAATAGTTATTAGACATTTTCTCAGACCAGAGTATATAAGCAGTCAGTATATCTTGAGAGATCATTGTAAACAGTCAGTGCATCATTGAAAGTCAACTATAGAAGATATTATTATCATCATTATCAGTCAGTTTAGATCGATGAGTAAGTGAATGTAAATCATCGGCCAGTCAGTTTAAACAGAGTGAACAATAAACAGTTTTAAAAGTAGTACAAAGTGGTAAATAGTTAAAAATTATTGCTATAAGTAATCAAAATGTGTAATTAAAAACATTTTCGGTGTATAAAAAGAAAATATTAAGTGTACTTAGTATTTATAATAAAAATTAAAGAGCTATAATCCAACAAACACTGAACTATATCCATAAAGAGATTGGTAGGAACAATTATATCACACAAGAAACCAAACGTCTATCAGAACGATATTTTTCAAAAGTCGGAGATTTCACGTACACCTTCGTTGGTTTGCACTAATCAGAAAGTAGTTAGTTTAAGTTATGTAATTTAAAACAAAAGACTTTATTTGATACTTAATAATTAATGAATTTCAATAATAACTTATGTACCATTGCATAAATAACAACAATTTATTTGACACAATTTCAACATCAAGTAAGTTCTTTTCTAGTTCATAAAAGGCCTATTTTTTTATTTTTCCTATTTAATATTTTCTTAATCAGTCATTGAATATATTACTGTTTGAAATTAGCTATTCATAATAAATTTGAAATAATAATTAATCAATTTTTCTTTCATATACCTACCTAATAGTCCAACTAGAAACTTGCAGAACATAACCCCCTGAGAAAAAGAAGATCATACTATATTAGAAACATTTAAATAATATCAAATAATATCGATTTCAAATTCATAAATGAATAAATTAATCAATAAATAATCAATAAAGTCATAACATTTATTACCATATATTCCAACTGTTATAGAAGAGTGTAGTCGCTTTCCTTTTGCTTTTGCTTGTAAAGACAGGACCCTAGCTAATGTCATTAACTGCTTGAATAAAGTAACTCAATATCTTTGAATAGCTTGCATCCGCACCACGCAGTACAATCCATAAGGTAATGAATAAGTTGAAAACCCAAACTTTACCTTGTAGGGAATCATTTAGTTGAGTATGACGTCCAAGGATCTGAAACTAGCCGAACGGCAACTGGTTCTGTCTTTAAGCTTGCATTCAATAGGGCCGCTGCTGTACAGAGCTACAAATGCCACTCCCCATAAAATAATATTCAGTCACCTTCGTAGAAGTCCAAACGGAGTATCATTGCCTGCGTGGCTAACTACCTTTGGACCCATCCTAGTATAAAAAGCGTGCGCCTTTCTAAATTCGATCCTATCGTGAATGAAGGGAATCTGATTCAAAGTAACCCGCAATATTCTTATGTCAGATGCTCTAATGGAATAGAAGGTACTATTTCCAATAGGAAGTTGGCACCAATCCCCTCAGAGGAATAATTTTTTATATCGTTTCATGACAAAAATGAAAACGACGAAACATCTGCGCCTGCGAATAAAACCGACATAGCGGTAGCCAACGATCCAGGACCATCAGGTAAACCGCAATACACTGGTCGGCCATCTACAAGAGTTAGGCGCGCACCGGTATACCTAGAGGAGTACCAGACAGTTATAGAGTAATTGTTCTGTCTATTTAGTTAATTAATTTATTAAGTGTTCTTATACTTCGTTTATTTGGAGTTGGCAGCACAGTGAATTCATTATAAATGCAAATCCTTCAAAGCCCAAGCAAGAGTGATTCATGAAACATAACTAAAATTAGTATACATTTCTATTGAAACATAGTCATAGTTGTTATTTTTCAAATTATTAGAGATTAACTTACCCAAACACAATAGAAACCCTAGATAATATTGTCACAACAGGTAGCTAAATAGACCCATGACCGTATTAAAAAGTAAGAATTAAATATAAATTAACACAAAAAGTACTCAGTTTAAATGTCGGATTCCATTTCGTCGTATTCATCCGACGATGAGTCATATTCTTTGCCTGTTCCGATAGGAATTACAATGGGTTCGAACAGTTCTTCAATATTGATATCAACACTCCACAATCGTTCTTCTTTCTTCACATGGTTTATGGCATTAGTCCAATTTTCCCGTGTTACGTTTCCAAAAGAATTTATCAAAAGTTGTCTAACGTCATTCAATTTAAAAGTTGTATTGTTTCTTGCCACCTCACCTTTTACCTGTGCCCATATTACATCTATAGGGTTTAATTGACAGTGATATAGTGGCAAACATAATAGTTATTTCTTTTTCCCTCGCCATTTCGTCAATTACATACAGTGTGTAAAAGCCAAATGGAATAAATTCATTATTTCGGTTACTGTACATATTTATAAAAAAATCCCGAAACACGTCAAATTTAAATTATAACTTGACATTCTTTAACGTGAAAATGCAACCCCTACCTTCAACCCCCTTAGAATGACAGGTACAACCCCCAATTTTTTAAATGGGAAGTATAGGCTTGTAATATATCATTTGAAAGGTCTCTTCATTCTCTATTCAAAAATGTTATTGTTTTAATTGTATAATGTTTAATGCAAAAATTAACATAAAAAAAATTAATATCATGTTGTTACCGAAATTCGCTAAAATATACTCGAAACTTATTACAATATACTTAAAACTTATTTCCCGTTTAGGTCTTGATAATGAGAAAGTGAACAAAAACCATAGCAATGTGGTTTTTAGATAGTAACCATTAAAAAACTTTAAAGAATTTCCGTGGCAACGCTATTTTAACAAGCAGTAGTAAATTGTTTTATTTAAGTTGTCATTGTGGTAATTTAAGTATAAAGTTTGTTCAATTCAATTCTGAAAAATGGTTAGATTAACGGAAATGCATAAAATAACAGTTTTACAAATGATTGGTTACGGAGATAACATTCGAACACAACACCGCCTATATCCCAAGGAACAATAAGTAAAATAGAAAAGCAGTTTCGCGAATTTGGTCATGTAAGGCAGATAAAAAAAGCAGAAAAGCAGAGAACTTTTTATATCCTGATCGAGGTAACCCTCAAGTTCCAGCGAATACGATATGGTTTCAGCAGGATGGAGCACCACCACATTACCAACTTAATGTCCGGCAGTACCTCGATACAATATTTCCCAATCGGTGGATAGGGAGGCGAGGATCGATTGAATGGCCAGCGCGATCACCTGATCTTACATTATTAGATTTCTTTTTATGGGGATATGTGAAGAGCCATGTGTACAAAACTAAACCTTCTGATTTAAATGACTTAAAAGAACGAATAACGCTTGCGATTAGGTCGATCACGCCTGATATGTTAAATAATGTTAGAAGACAGTTTTATTTGAGATTAGGATGTTGCCAAGACGTTCGCGGAGAACATTTTAAACATTTACTTCATTAACATTCATAGTTCTTTTTCGTGTTCTACATTTTATTACGTTTTGCATAACATTTTAGTTTTTGATTGTATTGTAGCGAATTTCGATAACAACATGATATTAATTTTTTTATGTTAATTTTTGCATTAAATTTAAAAACAATAACATTTTTGAATAGAGAATGAAGAGACCTTTCAAATGATATATCACAAGCCTATACTTCCTATTTAAAAAATTGGGGGTTGTACCTGTCATTCTAAGGGGGTTGAAGGTAGGGGTTGCATTTTCACGTTAAAGAATGTCAAGTTATAATTTAAATTTGACGTGTTTCGGGATTTTTTATAAATATGTACAGTAACCGAAATAATGAATTTATTCCATTTGGCTTTTACACACTGTACCTCTTATATTACAATTTGTAGCGCTTTGCAATTTTCAGTAATTCCGTCTTTAGCATGGTGTCGTAAAAAGAAATATTCCTGCTCTCAAGCCATTCTTTAATATCTTCTTTTTTCCATGATGTCGTTGGTAACTTTTTTACCAGTTTTGAATTATAACTGGCGTTATCTACGACAACCACTGCAGCATCCATGCTTTAGAAACAGTGTGTCCTTCATTCAATCATGTTTCATATAAATAAAAGATAGTTCTTCCCTCTGTCTCATTCAAAAATTTTCATTTTTTAAACTCATACTTAAAACCAATTTCTTTTAGGAGTTTTCATAACATATTTCATCCAAAAACTGTCATTACTTTGTCCAAAGTCGGAATCTCTATAAAAGTTATCGACCATAATGGACTTTTTTCTTACGTGTTTTTTTGGTTCACTAATATTTCCCTGTTTTCTCTCACTTAAAAGTCAATAGATACTTTGTTTACTAACACCTAGTCACTATATCACGAACATATATCACTATATCATGAACATTTAAAACAATAGTTTTTTCACTTTGAGAAAACGCACTTTTACTGGAACAAAAATCGAACTTGACCCCATTTTCACTACCGAAAATGTTCTTGGAGTAAAATAATAATATAAACCACCAACACTAACGAATACTTATATATATTGAGATAAATAACTAAGAGTTAAAAAAAAGTAAAACTTACCTCAATAATTTATAATAAAAGGATATATTAATAAGTTTCATCGAATCAGCAGTTACTTTTTCTTTATTACATCTAAAGTTTTCAAGTTTATAATTTTCACAGACAAACATTCAATATAAACAAATAATGTAATTGACATCTTATCTTGAATAGGATCCATATTTTGCTATTTTATCACAATCAAATATTTCCAATCCATAATAAGTGCAATTTCATATAACAATTCACCTTTGACCTAGTTCTCTTTTCAAATTTAAATTTTAATCTGAAACAATAAAAAAAGGAAATAAAAATCAAAAGTATTAATGGTTTTCACATGTTTAAGAAATCAACATGTAGTTTTAGCTAGTTAAGTATTTAAATTAGTATTATAAAAAGAAAGTACTTACAAAAGTATAAGAAGACAAGTTGTAGTCTTCGATATTGTACAAATTAGTATTCCAATAGATCATGAGTACCTTAAAACACCACAAGAACAATGAAAAACATGTAACAAATGTAATGAAATACAGTAAACTAATTCCCATATCGAAAGTGTTGGACTTCATTAAATGAACTTATGAAAGAACACTTAAATAGTGCATAGTGAAATAACTATTGAAAAACTTAGTTTATAAACATTAACAGTAATACAAATAACAGAATCTCTTAAAAGTTTAAATTTTAGTTGTTAGTTGTTAGATCTCAGTGTTCGTCACTTTCCGTTTTGACAATAGCAATTATTCGAAAAGAACTTTATAATACAAGGTACGTTTAATAGTTAAGAATTTATATTTTTGTATTTATTTTGTTGTGACTGTAAATTAATTTAATTTTGTATATCATCTCCATTTCTTCATATCAGGTTATTCATCAATTTAATTGTAATAAGCATATGAAAACCAATTAATAGTGTTTTTTATTTTATTTGTATAATTTCTTTTAAAAACATTTGATATTAAATTCATTGTATTGTAATAATTAAATAAATTTTTTAATTTGAATCCTACTCAGATAAGAGTCAGATTTTAAATTTCAATTTCAAAAGAAGTACACTGAGCTAATTAAAATTTTGATAAGGCGCCCAACTATAGAGTTACAAAAGAAAAAGTAAACTTTTTATAAAACTAAATAATATTTAATATATAAATTATAATAATCAAACTAAGTAAATCATTATAAATTGATAGAACCTACGAGGGCTATTGATAAAATAAACCAAGCAAATCAAATATTAAATACAGAGCTAATTAAATCATATCAATATAATATAACGAGCCTTTCATCCTTTGACAAACTTTCTGTAAATAGCATAAAAACCAAATTAAAGTGTATATTAGAAAAGTTTCCCAATTACCTTCATTTTTATACTGATGCTTCAAAAACTTCAAATAAGATCGGCGCAACTGTGGTAACAACGACTACGACCTGTTTCTTTAAACTTCCACCAACTTACTCTTTCTTCTCAGCAGAACTCTAAGCTATATTCCAGGCTCTAGTTCTCATAAATATATCAAATAATTGCAATCACCTTATTCTCTCAGATTCTCTCAGTTCCATAACAGCCATACAAACCATTTACTCGGACCATCCCCATATAAATAAAATTAAAGAACTTTACATCGCCCAATAAAACCACAAGAACGTTTGTTTCATTTGGATACCATCCCACATAGGAATTCACGGTAAGGAAAAAGCTGACAAATACGCAAAACAAGTGCGGACATAAAATCGAAAATAAATAGTGCGTGGGAAACCCAGTGGCAAAGTGCATTTACAAAACTAAACGAAGTAAATAAATCAATAAAACCATGGGCTACATTACCTCAAAACCGTCGCGACCAGATTAACACATAGTTATTTGTTTAGCAACGATCCTAAACCAAGATGCAGTGAATGCAACAAAACACTTACTGTAAAACATATCCTCGCTGAATGCCCGCAATTAACAATGAAACGACAACAAGCGCAATTTACTTCCTGTAATATAGTTGATATATTGGGTTCAACATACAATATTGACAATTTAAAGACTTTTCTTAAATCAATTAATACCCTAAGTCTATTATAGTTTTAAACAGTTACATGTAAACTTTTGTTTGTACAGCTTAAAGACGCTAATGACACTAGCGGTCGACGCGTAAAAACTAATACTAAAGACTAATAACATACCTGTTTTTGCAATTATACACATAGGGTTACCTTAATCCCTTAACACACCTAACGACCAAAATTATTTTCGTTAAAATCGAAAAACAAAATATTTCAAATTTCCTATTATGACGACTTATCTTTTATAGTCTTTTAAATATTAATTGCTAAAATCTATTTAAAAGTGTCATACAGACTACCAGTCTAAAGAGAGCTGGGTTCCGACGATACAGAGTGGATGTTTAACGGGACAAATATGTTGTTTTCATGCCATTCTTTCTACTTTGAAGCCCAGTAAACTAACTCACTCTGTATGACACTTTTAAATGGATTTTAGCAATTAATATTTGAAAGAATATACCTAAGAAGATTAAAATATGATGACTAAAAGAAATTTCTTAATACCGATAGAAATAAGTATGTGCTCTACTGATTTAGGGTCTTGTTAACATTTTATGATTTAATGGCTTTTCTTAGCTGCCAACTCCAAACAAATGAAGTATAGTAAGATGGACTTCCACAAACTAAAGGTTACTACAATTAATTTATTTAATGTTTCATTTGAGCTGAACAAAGCCAAGTTTTCTAAATTAATACTTAACATTACCTGGTATTTTACAATTTAATGTAGGTATTATTCCAAACGAATATAATTAAGAAATATTTTTTCCCATTAATACATCAATCTCTCAAACTATTCTATAAAGATGTAAAACGGCAAGCATTACCAGAACTTCTATATTAATTAAAGTCGTGCTTAAAATTATAAAAAGCTTCTTATCTTTCCTTATAACATAAGATTTTTCTTTTGGTTTTATGGAACAACTTAAAGAGGAAAATGATTTGCAAATTGTTTGTTTGAACATTACATTCACGTGGGAACAATGTTTGCCTTCTGAGTTGAATCAGTTTAATTAAAAGTTTTCTCTATTTAAAAAAAAACCTTTAAACATGCTTACATAAAAATATGGAGCGTAGGCGGAGTTTAAAAGCATCAATGTATTAAAAAAGTATTAAACCAAATATGGAATTTTTATTATTTAACAGACATAGACGGTTGCATAACATAAATATAATAAAAATAATATTAAGTTGTATTTACAATATTTTATATGGAATAAAAAAGTGTATAGTCTGAAATAAAATTTATAGTTAATCTAATATGCTATAAATTGGAATGTGTTTTTTATAATCAGTTTACTGTATTTTTTAGTATTTAAAACTATAATTAAACAGTTGTTTACGATATTTGTAGAGTTCGAAATGACGATACTTATTTTTTAGCAATTATTGTTGTATTTTTTTCGGTTTAATTTGGAGTTCAATCAACACATAGAATGGTAGTAAACAAGGATAACTTCCTGAATTATTTATTAATAAAATTTATACCGGGACAGGAATAGTTTATATTATAATTTTTGATCTTTATAAAATGTGTTTTTACTATTTTTCTATTTCAAAATATAAATATCTACACAATTTTTAGTAGTTTGGTAAAATATGTAAAACAATGGCGGGCATAAAATGTAGTTTACCTAGTAATTTTAAGATATTTAATAAATTTAGTTAGTTTTATCTATCATTTTAATTGCATGAAAAAACAAAACTAATAATATTTTTTTTTTTTTATTAAGAAATAGTGTCTCGACTTCATGATGGTCATTGACACAGGTACATTTGATACACAGTAATGTAAATACAAATTACAATAGTAGAGATAATATAGTATAGATATTACAGAGTAATTGAAACTGTTTTTAAATCATCTTGTACATATTAGTCTGTTTTAGAAATTTTATTAATTTGTCAAACTGATTCACTGATCCTAAAATTTTTTGCATACTTCCCTTAAGATCGAGTTGTTGTCGGGCAGTTGCATAGTGGTTACAATCTTGGAGGATATGTTTAACAGACAGTCCAATTCCCCCACAGTATTGGCAAGTAGTTGGTTCTTCACGAGCCATGAGATATCTATGAGTGAACCGCGTGTGTCCTATTCTTAACCTTCTAATAGTGATTTTGTCTTTTCTACTCATTGGTGGCATTGTCAAGAAGTTGGTGTATGGTTGGACATCATGTAGTTTGGTACTTAGTTGATTCCAGTGTTGGAGCCATTGACTGGATTATGGGTAAATCAGATGAAGAAGCCTCTTTTGCAGCTTGATCGGCTTTCTCGTTTCCTGGGATACCTACGTGAGCTGGAGTCCAGATGATTGTTATAGAGACCCCTTTTTGAGCAAGAAGATGACACTTTTCATGGATATTCTGAACAAGTGGGTGCTGCGAGTAGATCTTCTTTATGGATTTTATGGAAGCGAGAGAGTCTGTGCATATGGCTACATTTTCATTCTCCTGTATTGGAGTCTTCAAAGCTGCTAAGATACCGTAGAGTTCACCTGTATGTACGCTGCAGATCGTAGAGAGTCTTCCTTGTAACAATGTTGTTTGTGTTGTGGCAACAGAGAAACCAACTTTGATGTCATCTTTGGAGGCGTCAGTGAAGAGGATTTTGTCATATTGGGTGGCATTAATGAGTTCATTGAAGGCTTGTCTTAGGATTGAAGTGAGGGTATCGTGTTTGCTGAATTTGCAAAGAGAGGTGTTAAAATTTGGTATCACTTTTGTCCATGGAGGAAGATTAGATACTGAGAGCGAAGTGGTGTTTGATAAATTAATGTTGCATGGTAACGACTCTATATATTGCGGTACTAAGTGTAATCCTTGAGGAGAGTTTTGGCAAGTGTGATGCCTGGGTGAAAGTATTTCTAAGACTGGATTACTAGGACAAGCTGATACTTTGGCAAAGTATGAGAGAAATAGTTGTTGATGTCGTAAGTGAATAGGGAGTTCACGGGATTCGCAGTAGAGGCTCTCTACTGGACTAGATTTAAAAGCACCTAAGCATATTCTAATAGCAGTGTTATGGATAACTGTTAGGGATTTGAGATACGTTTTGGAGGCTGAGAGAAAAACTTGACTTCCATAGTCTAGTTTGGAGCGAATTAATGCTCTGTAGACTCTTAGTAGAGTTTCTTCATCTGCACCCCTGTGATGGTGTGTGATAATATTTAAAATTTATAAGTATGAATAATTTTTTCTTAATATGCTTAGACATCAAATTTAAAATTTAACACTTAGCATGCACCAACAGTCGGTTCAACTATCTGAGACTGCAAAATTGTTATGCACCAAGCCAATCCAGCCGTTGGCTGCGATCTCCCATATTCCACTGGTTACTAAATTCCATCGACGTTTCATAACCTCAATTCAAGTGATATTGTGGAAACCACTTATAGAATAAAATTAATTGTGGGGTAAGTTTATAAGATTATAAAAAACGCTGGAACCCGTCAACATTAAAATTCTAATGTGAGCTTTTAAACATAAATTTAAATGTACACGCAAGTCTGGCATCGTCCATGATCTATATTTTTAATGAAACATCCTGTATGTATACTATATTGTACTCTATACCATAATGAAATATTTAACTGAGACTCACCGGATTGAAATTATAATGATGATTGGTTACGGCGATAATTGCAGAAGTCAAGTTAAAGTGGTAAACTTAGTTAATCAGAGGTATCCTCAGTTTCCTAATATTTCACAAGGTACTGTGTCTAAAATTCATGCACAATTCAGAGAACTTGAACATGTGAAACCATTAAAGAGAAAACCGCACTTCGTTGAAGATGACATGAAAATGGATTATGTTAAGTTTCGTGGAGAATTCAACGTCAAGTTCACGTCAAATTTCTCGTCAAAATAATGTGAGTCACACAACTGTCCTAAGGTGTTTCCATAAAGAAAAACTTCATCCAGATATCCAGATCGTAGAATGAATTTCTGCGATATTATGAATAAATTGAACAAAAATGAAATAACTATTGGTATAATTATTTTTTTCGATGAATCAACATTCACATTGAACGGGAAAGTAAACAGACAAAACTGTGTTAAGGTTTTTACACTGATTTTGCTGAACCGTTTGACTAATTGGTGTAGTATGAACTCTATCCTACCAGAAACTCAATATGGATTAAGGAAAACCAGAGGATGTTTGGATAACATATTTATTTTAACATCTGTTTTTCAAATCACACTTAGGTTACGTAGCCGGAAAGTATTTGCAGTATTTGTCGACTTTCGTAGAGCATTTGACAGTGTTAATCATAGATTACTTTAGCAAAAGCTATATGAACAGGGTATGAGCGCCAAATATATTAGGATTTTAAAAAGTTTGTATGACAATGCAGCGTTTGCAATTAAACAAAACGATACATTTAGCAAAAGTTATCTAATTTCTGAAGGAGTCCTGCAAGGAGAATCATTAAGCCCTCTACTATTCTCTATATTTATCTCCCATTTAGAAGACCATTTTCGTTCAAAAAAGAGGAATAAATATTGATGGCAAATATGATGTTTTGACACTGCAGTATGCCGACGATATTGTTATTCTTGGTGATTCACATATCGACATTCAACGCAAACTAGGTGTACTTGAAAGGTACTGTTCTAATAATAAACTTACAGTTAACACAACCAAAACAAAGGTGATGGTGTTTGCGAGAGGTGGTTTTTGGCACAATTATAAAAATTCATTTTATTACAATAATTGTTACTTGGAAACTGTGAAGCAGTATACTTATCTACGGGTCAATTTTTCGTCAACATACTTATTTTGCAACATGGCCAAAAGTACAAAAATAAAAGTCTGTCGAGCAATTGGGGCCGTAATGAACATAATGTGCCGTTCTAAAATGAATAATTGGTCCTCTCGAATTAAATTGTATGAATCCATAATTTTATCCTCTCTCTCCTATGGAGTTGGTGTATGGGGATTGCGATATACTGAAGTTATTGAGCGCGTTCAGCTAAACTTTTTTAAAAGACTTTTAACTCTGGCAACCAACACGCCAGACTTCATAGTGCGGTTGGAGACAGGATCTTTTCACTTATCATTTACTATTTTAAAAAATGCAATGTCTTGGATTAAAATTAAATTAATGGAACCTACAAGACTTTCAAAAATTTGCTTCACACGCCTAGTGCAACTAAGCTCTGAATACAGTAAATATAACTGGGTTAACCAAGTAAGAGATTTGTTTAAATCTGCGAGATGTGAGAATCTCTGGAAAAAATTTCTAAACACCTACTCAGGGCAGTTGGATCGGCAAATTCTGGAAATATTCAAGCAGAGACTCCAAGAGCATGACTTGAATAGAAAAAATATCTCTAATTTTTGTTTATTATATCCGTGTTTAATTATAAGTGAAAGCATTCTGATTATTTACATAGACTTGTGGCTATTTATGTAACAAGAATAATTGCTCAACTTAAAATTTGTGGTACAGTAATTCTAATATTTGCTTTTAAAGGAAATTACTATACAATTGACTGTCGACAAACTTATACTATCTGTAGTACGTGTAGCTTAGAGACCTTACAACACCTCTTGTTCGATTGTCCTTTCTAAAATTGTCTTAGAGAGAATAGTTTTTTTAATAATGTCAGAAATGTCAAATATCTGATAAGTTTTTTAAATGTGAATGTCACAAATTTCCCTCAGCTCTCCATTTTGGCTCATATTATTATAAGCATCTTAAAATTACTATCCTTTTCGCTGTGTGAATAGCATGTACGTAAGAGTAGGTATTTATATATGGATATGTGAATATATAAACACACGAGTGAGTTAACGTTCACGTTAAGCGGTTTTATTTCTGCATCTTTATGTGTAGTTATTGATATTATGTTATTGTGTTATTGATAATATGTAAGTGTATGTGCGTATATGGATATATAAATATGTATATGTATATATGTATGTATTTAATGCTAAATACTGTACCGAACTCTTGTAAAAAGTGTTATACTTATAAACAATAAAGCTATCTATCTATCGATTTATGTTATTTTCTACTCGAAGTGGGATGCTAGCATCCCGGAGGCCAGCATATAAGACGCCAGCATGCCAGACGCCAGCATCCTAGTAGTATTTATATTATTTAGTATATTTATGGTATTTTTTTAATAAAACAATGACTAAAATTCGTCATCAGCAAATTAAAGATTTTATTAATTATAATTAATAAAAAGAATTTTTATAGTAATTATACTTATATTTTATTTTATATGACATCTTACTCAAATAAGTAGGATTTTATGCAATTTATGGTACTAACCCTTACTGTGTGAAAATTCATGTTATTTAGAACAATAAACAACTAAAAGGTTGTATTAACTTTCACTATTTATTCTATAAATTGCAATTACAGCTGTTATAGCGAAACAGCTGTAATTGCAATTTATAGAATAAATAGTGAAAGTTAATACAACCTTTTAGTTGTTTATTGTTCTAAATAGGATTTTATGCTATTTTGGCTAATATTTGGGACTATGTCTCAAGTACCTTATTGACTAGGTTATTTGTTACACATACAGTAAGTATAGTAACGTCCCCAGGTTCACGAATACGCAATAAAATATATCTCCACTGCAGACATTTCCATTATTTTTGTCTTTAGATAGTTACAGAAGTCGAAAGAGAAAATAAATAAATAAATAAACCTTTTTATCACGACATATTGTATTACCACTGCTAGGCTGTGCATTCTTATTTTAAACACATGTTCAAACACAACAGTGGTCGTGTTGGTAAGGTTTTTTTATAATGGGATTTTTATAAAATGTTTACGTCATTTCGTTTACGGATATTCACTACTAGCCAATACACCTAACTCAAATGACTTTTGTTTAGGCAGTAAAGTTGTTTATAATTAAGCAAGTAAGATACATATTGGAACTACTTGATTAGAACTAAATCTTAATCTATTTGACAGAATGTAAGGTTAATTGATGAAAAGACGAACTAAAAAATAATTTTCCTTACAGATTTAATAGTCCACCCACTTATTCAAAAATAAAAATTTAACTAAATTTAATTTTTTTGCACAATTGATCATTTTTGACAGATTTTACATCAGTAGGTGATATTTACTAGCAACTCGACAGTAAGTAATCCAACTTGACGGTAAGTACTTCAACTCGACGGTAAGTACCTAATTCACTTATCGTCGAGTTAAAAAATCTCTTAATTTTAATTTATATTTTTATAGAATAAAGAAAACTAACGAATTATTTATTAAAATTGAAAATTATGGTACAATTTGTTAAATTATTTAATGAAATCCCACTTGTTTGGGCTGTGGTTTCACTTCTAACAGAACGTCCTGTAGAATCGCATACATTGGTAGTATTACTATTATTGCATAATATTTTTTCGGTATAATCTATTTTTATTTTGAAGAGAATCTTCTACATAGCTTTCTGCCACTGTCTATAAACGCCAACCTCCATGACACTTTAATCCGAGGACATCAACACCTTTATTAGCCAAAAGTATTGCTGATGTCCTCCTGAAAGAATGGCCAGTAAAGTTCTCGGGATTAGGCAAATTTAAGAATTTGGCAATTTGAGAAGGCCAGCCCCTGATTGTCCCTTTCCCTATTACTTGAGCACAACATTTTTCTTTGCCGTATCTTAGGAACAAATGATTTGATTTTACTTGTAATGGACGAAGTTTTATATACTTTTGCAGAATTTCTAAATATGGAATTTTCTTCTCTGGTTTATTAACGACTGTAAAATTACGCTGGATGTTCGTTTTTGTATTGGATACTTTTACAATCATTTAACCATCGGTTTGTTGGATGTCATTCGTAGTAATATTATATAATTCTACTCTTCTACAGGCACCAGATATTCCCAATATCATTGCGACCTACAAATAATGAAAAAATCTTTATTAGAGTATTTTTTTTTACCTAAACTAGTTTACATTACCTTGTGAATTAGAAATTTTTCAACCGGTGCTTCCATCACAAATTTTTCAAATTGCTTTTGTGTAAAAATGCTCGCTTTCTTAGGCCTATAGCCAACATTTTTTCTCTTCAAATACGCGATCAAAGTTGAAACCTTAGAAATATCAATGCCATCATAAAGAAAAACGGTGGATTTAATCATTGAATATTGTGCCTAGAGGCTTCCAGAAGATTTTAACTGCATAAGTCTTTGACGAAATATGCCAATAGAGTCTTTTCATCGATTCGCACCATTTTTTAAAACTGGGGTAGGTATTTTGATAACGGATTTTTTGATTTTTTGGGAATATATACCACGGCAAATTAAAAAGTCGATTTTAGTTAATAATAGTTTAATAAAATAATAGTTATTTTTATTCAGTTACACCGCAATTTTAGAAGCAGCATGCGTATGCGCTAGCGCATATTTAAATATGGCTAATTAAATTTTATCATTTTGTCAAAACTTGAGCAAAAATACCGTTGGAAAGGAAAAACCGTCCACGACAAAGTTTATTTACAATAAAGTGAACAAACAGAACTTGGCCATCAGTTCGCTAGAACAAGTAAACTTGATGACTCTCTTGCAAATGTCAATAAACGAAAAAAAAAACTTATGATAAAGCGCCTGTGATATTGGATTTGAAGTACTTGACTAAACAATTGTGGTGTAGCGTCAATGACATATATGTCAATGTCAATCTACATAACCTGTCGATGTTCCGTACAACTATTATCGGTGTTGCCATGTTTCTCTTTTTAATCTAACTTCTTATTTAATAATAAATATGGTAAATACCACCAATTTTATTATTTTTCTGCATAAACAATATTTAAACTACTAATTATTTTAATTTAGGTAATTTGCCCTTTAAGAACAAATTCAAGGATTTTAAAATTAATTAAAAAAAAAACGGGAAAAAATAAAATATCATACAATACACGTCCGTTAGGTGTTATAACAATACTCCTTTATTCATAATAAAACTTGTTCCTGTTAAACTGTAAGGTACAAAAAATCTAATAAAGGTGACAACTAGATATTTAAATATAATTATACTTTTTAAGAAATAATTTATAAATATTAAGAATTGTTAATCAGAAGTGTAAGGCAATGTATTTAGCGATTATAAGGAATAAAAGTAGCCTTTTACCCAAGAGCAAAACTATAAACGTTATTTTTTTTAAGACTAACCGTTGAAAAATATCGTACAATTGTTTGGAGATTATGGCTTTTAGATAATAAATGTATTCAGTCAATTAGAACTAAATTTATTTAAAAACTTATAAAGTTTCTTACAAATAATTGGGTTCCCTTTATTTCGATTTAGAAAGGATAAGGAGATAAAACATTCAGTTATTTTAAATATGTTATTAAAAATATATTTCAAATATCTTACGAAAGTGGCCGCTTTTAATTTAGAATTTATTTTTATTTTATTCTAAATGGGTAATTACCTAACCGCTGTTAAATACAATAATAGTTTAAAATAGAGGGAGTTAAGTTCACACTATTAGAAACTTGTTTTTCGAAAACAACACTTTCTACTAAACAAACAAATGTATTTGAAACAGAAATTACATAGCACTAAGTCAAGCTTTAAACTAAACTCTGATAAAAACGATATTATTTTTTTTTTATTACGCTTCGACCTTATATAGGTCATTAGCTTGGTATTGGTATGATTATTACAATATTAATACTAGTTGTACATAATTTATGAAGTAAGCTGATTGCGTTGAGAAAGGCTATAGTATTTTCTGTATTTGAGTTTTCACCTATGATGTTCTCGATTTGTTTTCCAATGTTGTTTGTTCTTCTTTCTATCTCATATATGGGACAGTCTAATAATATATGGCTTACTGTTATGAATTCGTCGCAAATATGGCAGACTGGTGGAGGTTCTTCGGTTATAACATGTTGGTGGGTATATCTACGATGTCCTAACCGTAGACGGGTAATGATTACTTGATGAGTAATTGCTATTTACTAACATTCTAATAAAATTAAACAAACATTAAATTACAATTAAAAATAAATAATTATAAAGCTTAGAAAAACAATTCAAGCGCGGTGTCTAGACATAAGTTCTACTGTCTAATTAATAAAATAACTTCTTAATTTCAAGAACTGTAACTGGGGAGTAAACACATATTTTTAGCTCTTAAGGGATGTTTTAATATAAACTATACAAGATAAATAACATTAAAGTAATTACTACAGCTAAAATCCAAATAGAGCGGTCAAAGGGCATATTTAATCATTTTATTGCCTTTAAACGTGAAAGACGCTACTTCTGTTATTTATTGACACGTAATTCTCACAACCGAGTTCTGAACCCTCTAAATTAACTTAATTAAATCTTAAAAAACAATAAAAATCAATAACTACACTCATGTATACTTTAGAATTACTTTCATAGCAACGTGAAAAGTTGGTTACCAAATTTTTATAAAACTCAATATATTGCTTTTCGAATACGTATATAGTATTTTTCATAGTAAATGGTATTGGTTTATTAACTGCAGTAAACTACCCGATTTATTCTCATTGTGTAGAAAATCATCAGGTAAAAGATGCAAATGTGCTACAGGGTCAAACTTAAGAAATTTGAATTTTGCATAATATAGGAAATATACAAGTAATTTATTTAAATGTTACAATTCTTTTCTATATTTAGTTGTGTCGCTATCGCTATCTTCATCCAAATTAATTATAATTGCCGCAATTGATTTTACAAAAAGGTACGAGTTTTCAACATTTATAACATGACTACCAGAACTTTTCCAACTCTCGGTAGGAATATCGTTCATACAGTCCTTAATTAATTCTACCACACTACCACTTAAAGTCGGAGAAATATTTTTTCCGCGCACCCTCGATTTAAGTTGGTCCCCCTTAAGCTCTATGGGATTGAATACGCAGTAGTAGGGAGGTAGTCGTAACACTGTATGTCCCAATTCTTCTGCAATTGTATCACAAACATATGATTTAAAAAAAAAAATGACTGCAGCACTTGTAAAAGCTCTTTTTTTAATAATTTTCCTGAAGTTTTAAATCTCCAATTTCGTATTTTTTGAGCCAGGAATTTTTTGCAATTGCCGACTATCAATGCAATGCATTTTTAAACCAATCTTCAAAAAGCTCTGCTGTCGTATCTTCGTGATAATCAACACAAGAGTCCTTAATATTTTTGGCAGAAAGCCACATAGCGTTTGGGATCCAAACATTTTCTGATCCTGCGTGTAATATTGTGATTCCCTTCTCTTTATTTGATGGTGCTTTTGTTTTACACTTATCAGAGGAATCAGACGATCCTTTGGAAGAGGTGTCATGCGTGTCAAACCACGTCTCGTCGAGGTAGATTATTGGCCGATTTTCAGACCGGTATTTTCTTATTGACGTTATTATATTCAGAACACCAGTTTATTAAACTTGTGGATTCCATTATTACTTGTCTCTTGTCAACTTTGCGATATTTAAAGCCCATTGCAGACAGAACTCGCCAAAGAGTAGTGAGGCCACAGTTGATGTGAGTTTCGCATTGATCAGCCGCTGTTTTAGACTTTTGATTGTAGGGATACGCTGCTCATAGTACATAGTGTAGATTTTTCGCCTTATCAAAATCTTTTTTCCAGTCGTCTAGACTTTTTGTGGCACCGGAATCTTTACGCTTTTCTCTTGATTCCATGGAATTTTCAACAATTCGTCTAACTGGAGAAAGAGTCACCTTCTTCAAATTACTGGTTACTCTTGTTGCAGCACCCGCGTTATATCCTTGCTAAAGTAAGGAACTATACACATTTTTTATAATGATTTTCGCGTCACAAGATATGTGATTCCTCTTTAACGAACCACTGAAAGAAGCACTGTTACTTTTTATCTACGGACGCCACATACTGCCTAATTTGTACGTTGGAGTATAAAATCTTTGCTATTAATGTCTGTAATAACAAATAAATGTTATAAGTAAAATTATTGCACGCCGTAACACAAGTGAACACTTTCAATGAAACACAAAGACTAAAATGAACAAGAAGTGTAAGCTGTAATCCTCTACAATCCCTCTCTGAGAAACAAAATTTCCTGAATTAGGTCCTTTTACATTTATGATGTGCATCTTGGATTTTACAGCTTAAGGGTCTAATTGGTTTTATTATAATCCTTCAGTCAATACCATTTATTGTGAAAACCAGACTCTTTTTCAAATCTTGGGTAAAAATAAGTAATTGGTTTCAAAATATTGTTAATTGATTAATAATTTCAGTATGGGTCAATACTTTTAATTAAAAACTCAAAATGAAGAACCTACCAATTATAAAATTTAAATGGGTTCATCAGTGTAAATTATGTAACTTATTTTTTATTAAATATATGTTTACTTGGGTTAATAAGTAAATTTTTAATAAATTTAAACTTTTGAAAACGAGAATTTTAATTTTATTAAGGTCAACAAAGGTTTCAATAATACAATAATACAAAACGAGAATTATAATTCTATCAAGATCAACAAAGGTTTCAAAAATACAACTTACAAAAAATTAATCAACTTAAAATTAAATTGTAATAGTTAATTGTATAATAAAAAAACCAAATCTGTACTGAATGTAAATGTGTTAGTAATTACTATACCTTTTATTAATTTTTTAATTTAAATTTAAAAAATTCAGTTCTAAAATTTTCACGTTCATGGACTATTGACAGTTGTCAATAGTCTATAAATATAATTCCTAATAAAGTCTAAGCGATTCACTTTCTTGAATCTGTTTTATTGTCGATAGAATCATATTTATCAACATGACAACTCCTATTTTTCATTTTTTCCGTTTCCCTAATTTTATTTTTAATATGCGTTCAGATTTGATTTTTCTTTAACATTCTTTTACCATCTAAATGTTTTAAGACTACAATACGATTTTTATATTTCTATAAATTAAAACATGAATTTAACATGATAACATTGTTCATTTTGTTTTCCAGTTCACTATAAAACGATAACAATATCTCAAGTAATACAGATTTGTTTTTTATGTGACTGAAACTATTGTAAAAGTAAATTATATATAATTTTATTTTGAATACCATATCACAATATTCCCTCAAAAATGTTTTAATAATTTATTTATTAAATTAGAAATTTTAAAATGAAATTTTATATTGATAAATATATAGATTCAATATTTATTAATTTAAAACAACAAATTAATAAAAATACAACAAAAGAAAATAGTTTGAATGCTTTTTAAGTTATTGAAAATGTATTCTTTTAATTGAGCAAAATAAAAATCCCTAATGTATAGCTCTTTATCCCATTCCCAGTAACAATCTTTTAAGGTCCTTCAAATATTGGTTGTAGCTTTGCACAAATATTTAATTTCTTAAAAACTTTTCGTTATTACATCCTGTTTTGATATTTTGTTTGCCTTTTCGTCTCATTTCATTATTTCTCATAAAAGTTTAGATCAATTTTCCATGGTCATTGGGGTTCTATTATTGTAAAAATAATTATTGTTGAAAATCCTATTCCCGATGTTGGTTCATTATTCATATAAATTTGTACCTTATTTAAATTGTATTCCAAACTTCTATGGTCATCCACCAAGAGTAATTTTAAATGTCATAAAGGTTTTTTCTACAACCCTATATAAAATGACGTTATTTTGTAATAGTAAACGTTCAGAGAAAACGCGATTTCCGTTGCAAGTGAGAGAATATATTTTCGTCTCTAGTGACGAAAGTGACGTTTATATTTTTAACCATTTTTTTGCGCTTGCATAGGTATATAATGTTTTTACGATTTTAAATTATTAATAAACGCAAACAAGAATTATTTTTATAATTAGAATACAACTTTTTATTTAATAAATATATAAAATAAAAAATTAAATCGGATTTAAAAACCATTTTTATCTAGTGCCCAGGTTTCATTAGTTTGACGTTTCTTGTGAATTGTCAGTTTGCTCTAGAAGTATTTATTTGAAATCATGAGCTCTGATTCTGAAAGTGAATTAGATTACAGTCATACACCCGAAGAAATAAAAAATCAAGCAGAGGAAAATTCATTAGATTTACTACCAATAAAATCTAAAAAAAGGTATGAAGAAATATATACAAAATTTATGGAATGGAGAATTGAAAATCACGTAAATTCATTTTCGGAGAATGTGCTGCTTGCATATTTTGAATTTTTGGCGAATAAATTTAAGTCATCGACCCTATGGTCTATTTATTCTATGCTAAGAACCACATTATCAATTATAAGAATGATATCAATATTGGTAAATATCTGAAGTTGCGATCGTTTTTGAAACGGAAATCTGATGGTTTTAAGAGTCAAAAGTCAAAAATATTTTCATCCGATGAAATAAACACTTTCTTAAAAAATGCACCCGACTCTAAATACTTAATGAGTTTATGATAATAATGATATACTCTGGGTTGTAGGAAAAGTATAGTGTTTTACTTGTCGAAAGTATTTTTTAAAGCTGTTCTTTCGCTTCAAAAAATGCTACTTTCGTCACTCGTTAAACAATATACTGTTTGCCACTTTCTGGCAAGTAACTTTTTGGAAAGTGGAACTTTAGTAAAGTGTGTTATTTACAAAATATAATAAAAATGTCATGACAACTAAGGCCCATCCACGTCTGGAGAAAGATCATTTAATATTAGAAGAACCACCTGATATTGCAAACTATTTGATGGACAGTTTAAAAACATTTTTTGACACCTGTCACAAAGGTTTTATGGTGCTGTCAGAAATGTTATAAGTTTTGTGGTAAAAATCAGTATAAGTAACTTAATTAGTGTAGAAAATTAACAGGATAGTTTAATTGTGATTTTTTATGATAATTATGATATACTCTGGGTTGTAGAAAAAGTATAGTGTTTTACTCGTCGAAAGTATTTTTTAAAGCTCAAGAACATTACCAACCGAGGCGTAGCCGAGGTTGGTAAACTGTTCTTTCGCTTCAAAAAATGCTACTTTCGTCACTCGTTAAACAATATACTATTTGCCACTTTCTGGCAAGTAACTTTTTGGAAAGTGGAACTTTAGTAAAGTGTGTTATTTACAAAATATAATAAAAATGTCATGACAACTAAGGCCCATCCACGTCTGGAGAAAGATCATTTAATATTAGAAGAACCACCTGATATTGCAAACTATTTTATGAATAGTTTAAAAACATTTTTTGACACCTGTCACAAAGGTTTTATGGTGCTGTCAGAAATGTTATAAGTTTTGTGGTAAAAATCAGTATAAGTAACTTAATTAGTGTAGAAAATTAACAGGATAGAAGGCCAATACAACTAAGTCATAGATTATTTTATTTTTTTTAATTGCAATACAACATTTTTTTTATAGCAAGACTTTTGCGACATTTCTAAATTCAGCAAGTTAATCACCTTACTAAAAAAACTTGAGTGAAATATAGAAAGCTAAAAAATCCAACATCCTGGAGTCAGATGACATTATTAAATTTCTGACAGAAGCTCCTGATGACGTCTATTTGTTGATGAAGGTTATTGCTATTTTTGGTGTGCACGGAGCGACTAGGTCCGATAAATTGTACAAATTAGAAGTGTTTAATGTGGACGACAAAAAATCGGTGATAATCGTTTCATTATCTGATACCAAAACCAAGCAGGATAGGTCGTTTTGTATTACTGACAAGAAAAGTGGAGTGAGTTTCTTGGAACTTGTGAGAAAGTATATTGCCTCACAATATGTTTATTGTAAATTACCGATAGCAAAAGAGCATTACTTAACTGTCAGCTACCATCAGTTAACTTAAATGTTTTTAAGTTTCCTCAAGTTCTCTTTCTGCCAAGTTACTTTGTGAAAACTTATCGTATTTTCTTTGGTTTATGATAAGAGCGTGTTTTTTACAAAATATAAAACCTATAAAAATGTCAACCATTTGGATAATAACCAAGGCTTAGCCATTTCTAAAGAGAGGTCATATAATATTCAAAGAACTTTATCTCCAATAAAATCAATAAACGATGATCTATTAAACGCAGCCGACCATTTTGATGCTGAAGTATACAGCTTGGAAATATTAATAAATGAAGATGAATATTTCATTGCAAAAGAAACTACTTCCGTTATATTGGAAGGTAGCTTCGAAAAAGTTTGAAAACGACATTTTTTGACATCAGTCCCAAAGGTTTTAGATTGCTGTCAAATTTTGACGCTAAAGTAATGAAGAACATAGATCAACATGTTAGGAGGTGGTAACTACTACGTGATATTGAGAAGTCGCTGGGAAAATCTATAAACGATGATCTATTAAACGCAGCCGACTATTTTGATGCTGAGGTATACAGATTAGAAATATTAATAAATGAAGATGAATATTTCATTTCAAAAGGAACTACTTCCGTTATATTGGAAGGTAGCTTCGAAAAAGTTTGAAAACGACATTTTTTGACATCAGTCCCAAAGGTTTTAGATTGCTGTCAAATTTTGACGCTAAAGTAATGAAGAACATAGATCAACTTGTTAGGAGGTGGTAACTACTACGTGATATTGAGAAGTCGCTGAGAAAATCTATAAACGATGATCTATTAAACGCAGCCGACTATTTTGATGCTGAGGTATACAGATTAGAAATATTAATAAATGAAGATGAATATTTCATTTCAAAAGGAATTACTTCCGTTATATTGGAAGGTAGCTTCAAAAAAGTTTGAAAACGACATTTTTTGACATCAGTCCCAAAGGTTTTAGATTACTGTCAAATTTTGACGCTAAAGTAATGAAGAACATAGATCAACTTGTTAGGAGGTGGTAACTACTACGTGATATTGAGAAGTCGCTGGGAAAATCTATAAACGATGATCTATTAAACGCAGCCGACTATTTTGATGCTGAGGTATACAGATTAGAAATATTAATAAATGAAGATGAATATTTCATTTCAAAAGGAACTACTTCCGTTATATTGGAAGGTAGCTTCGAAAAAGTTTGAAAACGACATTTTTTGACATCAGTCCCAAAGGTTTTAGATTGCTGTCAAATTTTGACGCTAAAGTAATGAAGAACATAGATCAACTTGTTAGGAGGTGGTAACTACTACGTGATATTGAGAAGTCGCTGGGAAAATCTATAAACGATGATCTATTAAACGCAGCCGACTATTTTGATGCTGAGGTATACAGATTAGAAATATTAATAAATGAAGATGAATATTTCATTTCAAAAGGAACTACTTCCGTTATATTGGAAGGTAGCTTCGAAAAAGTTTGAAAACGACATTTTTTGACATCAGTCCGATAGGTTTTAGATTGCTTTCATATTTTTACTGTAATGTTATGAAGAACATAGATCAACATGTTAGGAGGTGGTAACTACTACGTGATATTGAGAAGTCGCTGGGAAAATCTATAAACGATGATCTATTACACGCAGCCGACAATTTTGATGCTGAGGTATACAGCTTGGAAATGTTAATAAATGGAGATGAATATTTCATTGCAAAAGGAACTACTTCCGTTATATTGGAAGGTAGCTTCGAAAAAGTTTGAAAACGACATTTTTTGACATCAGTCCCAAAGGTTTTAGATTGCTGTCAAATTTTGACGCTAAAGTAATGAAGAACATAGATCAACATGTTAGGAGGTGGTAACTACTACGTGATATTGAGAAGTCGCTGGGAAAATCTATAAACGATGATCTATTACACGCAGCCGACTATTTGGATGCTGAGGTATACAGATTAGAAATATTAATAAATGAAGATGAATATTTCATTTCAAAAGGAACTACTTCCGTTATATTGGAAGGTAGCTTCGAAAAAGTTTGAAAACGACATTTTTTGACATCAGTCCATAAGGTTTTAGATTGCTGTCAAATTTTGACGCTAAAGTAATGAAGAACATAGATCAACTTGTTAGGAGGTGGTAACTACTACGTGATATTGAGAAGTCGCTGGGAAAATCTATAAACGATGATCTATTAAACGCAGCCGACTATTTTGATGCTGAGGTATACAGATTAGAAATATTAATAAATGAAGATGAATATTTCATTTAAAAAGGAACTACTTCCGTTATATTGGAAGGTAGCTTCGAAAAAGTTTGAAAACGACATTTTTTGACATCAGTCCATAAGGTTTTAGATTGCTGTCAAATTTTGACGCTAAAGTAATGAAGAACATAGATCAACTTGTTAGGAGGTGGTAACTACTACGTGATATTGAGAAGTCGCTGGGAAAATCTATAAACGATGATCTATTAAACGCAGCCGACTATTTTGATGCTGAGGTATACAGATTAGAAATATTAATAAATGAAGATGAATATTTCATTTCAAAAGGAACTACTTCCGTTATATTGGAAGGTAGCTTCGAAAAAGTTTGAAAACGACATTTTTTGACATCAGTCCATAAGGTTTTAGATTGCTGTCAAATTTTGACGCTAAAGTAATGAAGAACATAGATCAACATGTTAGGAGGTGGTAACTACTACGTGATATTGAGAAGTCGCTGGGAAAATCTATAAACGATGATCTATTAAACGCAGCCGACTATTTTGATGCTGAGGTATACAGATTAGAAATATTAATAAATGAAGATGAATATTTCATTTCAAAAGGAACTACTTCCGTTATATTGGAAGGTAGCTTCGAAAAAGTTTGAAAACGACATTTTTTGACATCAGTCCATAAGGTTTTAGATTGCTGTCAAATTTTGACGCTAAAGTAATGAAGAACATAGATCAACTTGTTAGGAGGTGGTAACTACTACGTGATATTGAGAAGTCGCTGGGAAAATCTATAAACGATGATCTATTAAACGCAGCCGACTATTTTGATGCTGAGGTATACAGATTAGAAATATTAATAAATGAAGATGAATATTTCATTTCAAAAGGAACTACTTCCATTATATTGGAAGGTAGCTTCGAAAAAGTTTGAAAACGACATTTTTTGACATCAGTCCCAAAGGTTTTAGATTGCTGTCAAATTTTGACGCTAAAGTAATGAAGAACATAGATCAACTTGTTAGGAGGTGGTAACTACTACGTGATATTGAGAAGTCGCTGGGAAAATCTATAAACGATGATCTATTAAACGCAGCCGACTATTTTGATGCTGAGGTATACAGCTTGGAAATGTTAATAAATGAAGATGAATATTTCATTGCAAAAGGAACTACTTCCGTTATATTGGAAGGTAGCTTCGAAAAAGTTTGAAAACGACATTTTTTGACATCAGTCCCAAAGGTTTTAGATTGCTGTCAAATTTTGACGCTAAAGTAATGAAGAACATAGATCAACATGTTAGGAGGTGGTAACTACTACGTGATATTGAGAAGTCGCCGAGAAAATCTATAAACGATGATCTATTAAACGCAGCCGACTATTTTGATGCTGAGGTATACAGATTAGAAATATTAATAAATGAAGATGAATATTTCATTTCAAAAGGAACTACTTCCGTTATATTGGAAGGTAGCTTCGAAAAAGTTTGAAAACGACATTTTTTGACATCAGTCCCAAAGGTTTTAGATTGCTGTCAAATTTTGACGCTAAAGTAATGAAGAACATAGATCAACATGTTAGGAGGTGGTAACTACTACGTGATATTGAGAAGTCGCTGAGGAAAATCTATAAACGATGATCTATTACACGCAGCCGACTTTTTTGATGCTGAGGTATACTGATTTTAAATATTAATAAATGACGAGGAAGATTTCATTTCATAAGGATCTACTTCCGTTATTTTGGAAGGTTGCTTCGTAAAAGTTTGAAAACGACATTTTTTGACATCAGTCCATAAGGTTTTAGATTGCTGTCAAATTTTGACGCTAAAGTAATGAAGAACATAGATCAACATGTTAGGAGGTGGTAACTACTACGTGATATTGAGAAGTCGCTGGGAAAATCTATAAACGATGATCTATTAAACGCAGCCGACCATTTTGATGCTGAGGTATACAGCTTAGAAATGTTAATAAATGAAGATGAATATTTCATTGCAAAAGGAACTACTTCCGTTATATTGGAAGGTAGCTTCGAAAAAGTTTGAAAACGACATTTTTTGACATCAGTCCCAAAGGTTTTAGTTTGCTGTCAAATTTTGACGCTAAAGTAATGAAGAACATAGATCAACATGTTAGGAGGTGGTAACTACTACGTGATATTAAGAGAAGTCGCTGAGAAAATCTATAAACGATGATCTATTACACGCAGCCGACTATTTTGATGCTGAGGTATACAGATTAGAAATATTAATAAATGAAGATGAATATTTCATTTCAAAAGGAACTACTTCCGTTATATTGGAAGGTAGCTTCGAAAAAGTTTGAAAACGACATTTTTTGACATCAGTCCCATAAGGTTTTAGATTGCTGTCAAATTTTGACGCTAAAGTAATGAAGAACATAGATCAACATGTTAGGAGGTGGTAACTACTACGTGATATTGAGAAGTCGCCGAGAAAATCTATAAACGATGATCTATTAAACGCAGCCGACCATTTTGATGCTGAGGTATACAGCTTAGAAATGTTAATAAATGAAGATGAATATTTCATTGCAAAAGGAACTACTTCCGTTATATTGGAAGGTAGCTTCGAAAAAGTTTGAAAACGACATTTTTTGACATCAGTCCCAAAGGTTTTAGATTGCTGTCAAATTTTGACGCTAAAGTAATGAAGAACATAGATCAACATGTTAGGAGGTGGTAACTTTTACGTGATATTGAGAAGTCGCCGAGAAAATCTATAAACGATGATCTATTACACGCAGCCGACCATTTTGATGCTGAGGTATACAGCTTGGAAATGTTAATAAATGAAGATGAATATTTCATTGCAAAAGAAACTACTTCCGTTATATTGGAAGGTAGCTTCGAAAAAGTTTGAAAACGACATTTTTTGACATCAGTCCCAAAGGTTTTAGATTGCTGTCAAATTTTGACGCTAAAGTAATGAAGAACATAGATCAACATGTTAGGAGGTGGTAACTTTTACGTGATATTAAGAAGTCACTGAGAAAATCTATAAACGATGATCTATTACACGCAGCCGACCATTTTGATGCTGAGGTATACAGATTGGAAATGTTAATAAATGAAGATGAATATTTCATTGCAAAAGGAACTACTTCCGTTATATTGGAAGGTAGCTTCGAAAAAGTTTGAAAACGACATTTTTTGACATCAGTCCCAAAGGTTTTAGATTGCTGTCAAATTTTGACGCTAAAGTAATGAAGAACATAGATCAACATGTTAGGAGGTGGTAACTTTTACGTGATATTGAGAAGTCACCGAGAAAATCTATAAACGATGATCTATTACACGCAGCCGACCATTTTGATGCTGAGGTATACAGCTTGGAAATGTTAATAAATGAAGATGAATATTTCATTGCAAAAGGAACTACTTCCGTTATATTGGAAGGTAGCTTCGAAAAAGTTTGAAAACGACATTTTTTGACATCAGTCCCAAAGGTTTTAGATTGCTGTCAAATTTTGACGCTAAAGTAATGAAGAACATAGATCAACATGTTAGGAGGTGGTAACTACTACGTGATATTGAGAAGTCACCGAGAAAATCTATAAACGATGATCTATTACACGCAGCCGACCATTTTGATGCTGAGGTATACAGCTTGGAAATGTTAATAAATGAAGATGAATATTTCATTTCTAAAGCAACTACTTCCGTTATATTGGAAGGTAGCTTCGAAAAAGTTTGAAAACGACATTTTTTGACATCAGTCCCAAAGGTTTTAGATTGCTGTCAAATTTTGACGCTAAAGTAATGAAGAACATAGATCAACATGTTAGGAGGTGGTAACTTTTACGTGATATTGAGAAGTCACCGAGAAAATCTATAAACGATGATCTATTAAACGCAGCCGACCATTTTGATGCTGAGGTATACAGCTTGGAAATGTTAATAAATGAAGATGAATATTTCATTGCAAAAGGAACTACTTCCGTTATATTGGAAGGTAGCTTCGAAAAAGTTTGAAAACGACATTTTTTGACATCAGTCCCAAAGGTTTTAGATTGCTGTCAAATTTTGACGCTAAAGTAATGAAGAACATAGATCAACATGTTAGGAGGTGGTAACTACTACGTGATATTGAGAAGTCGCCGAGAAAATCTATAAACGATGATCTATTAAACGCAGCCGACCATTTTGATGCTGAGGTATACAGCTTGGAAATGTTAATAAATGAAGATGAATATTTCATTGCAAAAGAAACTACTTCCGTTATATTGGAAGGTAGCTTCGAAAAAGTTTGAAATCGACATTTTTTGACATCAGTCCCAAAGGTTTTAGATTGCTGTCAAATTTTGACGCTAAAGTAATGAAGAACATAGATCAACATGTTAGGAGGTGGTAACTACTACGTGATATTGAGAAGTCGCCGAGAAAATCTATAAACGATGATCTATTACACGCAGCCGACCATTTTGATGCTGAGGTATACAGCTTGGAAATGTTAATAAATGAAGATGAATATTTCATTGCAAAAGAAACTACTTCCGTTATATTGGAAGGTAGCTTCGAAAAAGTTTGAAAACGACATTTTTTGACATCAGTCCCAAAGGTTTTAGATTGCTGTCAAATTTTGACGCTAAAGTAATGAAGAACATAGATCAACATGTTAGGAGGTGGTAACTTTTACGTGATATTGAGAAGTCACCGAGAAAATCTATAAACGATGATCTATTACACGCAGCCGACCATTTTGATGCTGAGGTATACAGCTTGGAAATGTTAATAAATGAAGATGAATATTTCATTGCAAAAGGAACTACTTCCGTTATATTGGAAGGTAGCTTCAAAAAAGTTTGAAAACGACATTTTTTGACATCAGTCCCAAAGGTTTTAGTTTGCTGTCAAATTTTGACGCTAAAGTAATGAAGAACATAGATCAACATGTTAGGAGCCGGTAAGTTTGACGTGATATTGAGAAGTCGCCGAGAAAATCTATAAACGATGATCTATTAAACGCAGCCGACCATTTTGATGCTGAGGTATACAGCTTGGAAATGTTAATAAATGAAGATGAATATTTCATTGCAAAAGAAACTACTTCCGTTATATTGGAAGGTAGCTTCGAAAAAGTTTGAAAACGACATTTTTTGACATCAGTCCCAAAGGTTTTAGATTGCTGTCAAATTTTGACGCTAAAGTAATGAAGAACATAGATCAACATGTTAGGAGGTGGTAACTACTACGTGATATTGAGAAGTCACCGAGAAAATCTATAAACGATGATCTATTACACGCAGCCGACCATTTTGATGCTGAGGTATACAGCTTGGAAATGTTAATAAATGAAGATGAATATTTCATTGCAAAAGGAACTACTTCCGTTATATTGGAAGGTAGCTTCGAAAAAGTTTGAAAACGACATTTTTTGACAACCCGGCCAAATGTTTTAGTTTGCTGTCAAATTTTGACGCTAAAGTAATGAAGAACATAGATCAACATGTTAGGAGGTGGTAACTTTTACGTGATATTGAGAAGTCACCGAGAAAATCTATAAACGATGATCTATTAAACGCAGCCGACCATTTTGATGCTGAGGTATACAGCTTGGAAATGTTAATAAATGAAGATGAATATTTCATTGCAAAAGGAACTACTTCCGTTATATTGGAAGGTAGCTTCGAAAAAGTTTGAAAACGACATTTTTTGACATCAGTCCCAAAGGTTTTAGATTGCTGTCAAATTTTGACGCTAAAGTAATGAAGAACATAGATCAACATGTTAGGAGGTGGTAACTTTTACGTGATATTAAGAAGTCACTGAGAAAATCTATAAACGATGATCTATTACACGCAGCCGACCATTTTGATGCTGAGGTATACAGATTAGTAATGTTAATAAATGAAGATGAATATTTCATTGCAAAAGGAACTACTTCCGTTATATTGGAAGGTAGCTTCGAAAAAGTTTGAAAACGACATTTTTTGACATCAGTCCCAAAGGTTTTAGATTGCTGTCAAATTTTGACGCTAAAGTAATGAAGAACATAGATCAACATGTTAGGAGGTGGTAACTACTACGTGATATTGAGAAGTCACCGAGAAAATCTATAAACGATGATCTATTACACGCAGCCGACCATTTTGATGCTGAGGTATACAGCTTGGAAATGTTAATAAATGAAGATGAATATTTCATTGCAAAAGGAACTACTTCCGTTATATTGGAAGGTAGCTTCGAAAAAGTTTGAAAACGACATTTTTTGACATCAGTCCCAAAGGTTTTAGATTGCTGTCAAATTTTGACGCTAAAGTAATGAAGAACATAGATCAACATGTTAGGAGGTGGTAACTTTTACGTGATATTGAGAAGTCGCCGAGAAAATCTATAAACGATGATCTATTACACGCAGCCGACCATTTTGATGCTGAGGTATACAGCTTGGAAATGTTAATAAATGAAGATGAATATTTCATTGCAAAAGGAACTACTTCCGTTATATTGGAAGGTAGCTTCGAAAAAGTTTGAAAACGACATTTTTTGACATCAGTCCCAAAGGTTTTAGATTGCTGTCAAATTTTGACGCTAAAGTAATGAAGAACATAGATCAACATGTTAGGAGGTGGTAACTACTACGTGATATTGAGAAGTCGCCGAGAAAATCTATAAACGATGATCTATTACACGCAGCCGACCATTTTGATGCTGAGGTATACAGCTTGGAAATGTTAATAAATAAAGATGAATATTTCATTGCAAAAGGAACTACTTCCGTTATATTGGAAGGTAGCTTCGAAAAAGTTTGAAAACGACATTTTTTGACATCAGTCCCAAAGGTTTTAGATTGCTGTCAAATTTTGACGCTAAAGTAATGAAGAACATAGATCAACATGTTAGGAGGTGGTAACTACTACGTGATATTGAGAAGTCGCCGAGAAAATCTATAAACGATGATCTATTACACGCAGCCGACCATTTTGATGCTGAGGTATACAGATTAGGAAATGTTAATAAATGAAGATGAATATTTCATTGCAAAAGGAACTACTTCCGTTATATTGGAAGGTAGCTTCGAAAAAGTTTGAAAACGACATTTTTGACATCAGTCCCAAAGGTTTTAGATTGCTGTCAAATTTTGACGCTAAAGTAATGAAGAACATAGATCAACATGTTAGGAGGTGGTAACTTTTACGTGATATTGAGAAGTCGCCGAGAAAATCTATAAACGATGATCTATTACACGCAGCCGACCATTTTGATGCTGAGGTATACAGCTTGGAAATGTTAATAAATGAAGATGAATATTTCATTGCAAAAGGAACTACTTCCGTTATATTGGAAGGTAGCTTCGAAAAAGTTTGAAAACGACATTTTTTGACATCAGTCCCAAAGGTTTTAGATTGCTGTCAAATTTTGACGCTAAAGTAATGAAGAACATAGATCAACATGTTAGGAGGTGGTAACTACTACGTGATATTGAGAAGTCACCGAGAAAATCTATAAACGATGATCTATTACACGCAGCCGACCATTTTGATGCTGAGGTATACAGCTTGGAAATGTTAATAAATGAAGATGAATATTTCATTGCAAAAGGAACTACTTCCGTTATATTGGAAGGTAGCTTCGAAAAAGTTTGAAAACGACATTTTTGACATCAGTCCCAAAGGTTTTAGATTGCTGTCAAATTTTGACGCTAAAGTAATGAAGAACATAGATCAACATGTTAGGAGGTGGTAACTTTTACGTGATATTGAGAAGTCACCGAGAAAATCTATAAACGATGATCTATTAAACGCAGCCGACCATTTTGATGCTGAGGTATACAGCTTGGAAATGTTAATAAATGAAGATGAATATTTCATTGCAAAAGGAACTACTTCCGTTATATTGGAAGGTAGCTTCGAAAAAGTTTGAAAACGACATTTTTTGACATCAGTCCCAAAGGTTTTAGATTGCTGTCAAATTTTGACGCTAAAGTAATGAAGAACATAGATCAACATGTTAGGAGGTGGTAACTACTACGTGATATTGAGAAGTCGCCGAGAAAATCTATAAACGATGATCTATTACACGCAGCCGACCATTTTGATGCTGAGGTATACAGCTTGGAAATGTTAATAAATGAAGATGAATATTTCATTGCAAAAGGAACTACTTCCGTTATATTGGAAGGTAGCTTCGAAAAAGTTTGAAAACGACATTTTTTGACATCAGTCCCAAAGGTTTTAGATTGCTGTCAAATTTTGACGCTAAAGTAATGAAGAACATAGATCAACATGTTAGGAGGTGGTAACTTTTACGTGATATTAAGAAGTCACTGAGAAAATCTATAAACGATGATCTATTACACGCAGCCGACCATTTTGATGCTGAGGTATACAGCTTGGAAATGTTAATAAATGAAGATGAATATTTCATTGCAAAAGGAACTACTTTCGTTATATTGGAAGGTAGCTTCGAAAAAGTTTGAAAACGACATTTTTTGACATCAGTCCCAAAGGTTTTAGATTGCTGTCAAATTTTGACGCTAAAGTAATGAAGAACATAGATCAACATGTTAGGAGGTGGTAACTTTTACGTGATATTAAGAAGTCACTGAGAAAATCTATAAACGATGATCTATTACACGCAGCCGACCATTTTGATGCTGAGGTATACAGATTGGAAATGTTAATAAATGAAGATGAATATTTCATTGCAAAAGAAACTACTTCCGTTATATTGGAAGGTAGCTTCGAAAAAGTTTGAAAACGACATTTTTTGACATCAGTCCCAAAGGTTTTAGATTGCTGTCAAATTTTGACGCTAAAGTAATGAAGAACATAGATCAACATGTTAGGAGGTGGTAACTTTTACGTGATATTAAGAAGTCACTGAGAAAATCTATAAACGATGATCTATTACACGCAGCCGACCATTTTGATGCTGAGGTATACAGATTGGAAATGTTAATAAATGAAGATGAATATTTCATTGCAAAAGGAACTACTTTCGTTATATTGGAAGGTAGCTTCGAAAAAGTTTGAAAACGACATTTTTTGACATCAGTCCCAAAGGTTTTAGATTGCTGTCAAATTTTGACGCTAAAGTAATGAAGAACATAGATCAACATGTTAGGAGGTGGTAACTTTTACGTGATATTGAGAAGTCGCCGAGAAAATCTATAAACGATGATCTATTACACGCAGCCGACCATTTTGATGCTGAGGTATACAGATTGGAAATGTTAATAAATGAAGATGAATATTTCATTGCAAAAGGAACTACTTTCGTTATATTGGAAGGTAGCTTCGAAAAAGTTTGAAAACGACATTTTTTGACATCAGTCCCAAAGGTTTTAGATTGCTGTCAAATTTTGACGCTAAAGTAATGAAGAACATAGATCAACATGTTAGGAGGTGGTAACTTTTACGTGATATTGAGAAGTCGCCGAGAAAATCTATAAACGATGATCTATTAAACGCAGCCGACCATTTTGATGCTGAGGTATACAGCTTGGAAATGTTAATAAATGAAGATGAATATTTCATTGCAAAAGGAACTACTTCCGTTATATTGGAAGGTAGCTTCGAAAAAGTTTGAAAACGACATTTTTTGACATCAGTCCCAAAGGTTTTAGATTGCTGTCAAATTTTGACGCTAAAGTAATGAAGAACATAGATCAACATGTTAGGAGGTGGTAACTTTTACGTGATATTGAGAAGTCACCGAGAAAATCTATAAACGATGATCTATTACACGCAGCCGACCATTTTGATGCTGAGGTATACAGATTGGAAATGTTAATAAATGAAGATGAATATTTCATTGCAAAAGGAACTACTTTCGTTATATTGGAAGGTAGCTTCGAAAAAGTTTGAAAACGACATTTTTTGACATCAGTCCCAAAGGTTTTAGATTGCTGTCAAATTTTGACGCTAAAGTAATGAAGAACATAGATCAACATGTTAGGAGGTGGTAACTTTTACGTGATATTGAGAAGTCACCGAGAAAATCTATAAACGACCATTTTGATGCTGAGGTATACAGCTTGGAAATGTTAATAAATGAAGATAAATATTTCATTGCCAAAGGAACTACTTCCGTTATATTGGAAGGTAGCTTCAAAAAAGTTTGAAAACGACATTTTTTAACATCAGTCCCAAAGGTTTTAGATTGCTGTCAAATTTTGACGCTAAAGTAATTGAGAACATAGATCAACATGTTAGGAGGTGGTAACTACTACGTGATATTGAGAAGTCACTGAGAAAATCTATAAACGATGATCTATTACACGCAGCCGACCATTTTGATGCTGAGGTATACAGATTGGAAATGTTAATAAATGAAGATGAATATTTCATTGCAAAAGGAACTACTTTCGTTATATTGGAAGGTAGCTTCGAAAAAGTTTGAAAACGACATTTTTTGACATCAGTCCCAAAGGTTTTAGATTGCTGTCAAATTTTGACGCTAAAGTAATGAAGAACATAGATCAACATGTTAGGAGGTGGTAACTACTACGTGATATTGAGAAGTCACCGAGAAAATCTATAAACGATGATCTATTACACGCAGCCGACCATTTTGATGCTGAGGTATACAGCTTGGAAATGTTAATAAATGAAGATGAATATTTCATTTCAAAAGGAACTACTTTCGTTATATTGGAAGGTAGCTTCGAAAAAGTTTGAAAACGACATTTTTTGACATCAGTCCCAAAGGTTTTAGATTGCTGTCAAATTTTGACGCTAAAGTAATGAAGAACATAGATCAACTTGTTAGGAGGTGGTAACTACTACGTGATATTGAGAAGTCGCTGGGAAAATCTATAAACGATGATCTATTAAACGCAGCCGACTATTTTGATGCTGAGGTATACAGATTAGAAATATTAATAAATGAAGATGAATATTTCATTTCAAAAGGAACTACTTTCGTTATAATGGAAGGTAGCTTCGAAAAAGTTTGAAAACGACATTTTTTGACATCAGTCCCAAAGGTTTTAGATTACTGTCAAATTTTGACGCTAAAGTAATGAAGAACATAGATCAACTTGTTAGGAGGTGGTAACTACTACGTGATATTGAGAAGTCGCTGAGAAAATCTATAAACGATGATCTATTAAACGCAGCCGACTATTTTGATGCTGAAGTATACAGTTTGGAAATATTAATAAATGAAGATGAATATTTCATTTCAAAAGGAACTACTTCCGTTATATTGGAAGGTAGCTTCAAAAAAGTTTGAAAACGACATTTTTTGACATCAGTCCCAAAGGTTTTAGATTACTGTCAAATTTTGACGCTAAAGTAATGAAGAACATAGATCAACTTGTTAGGAGGTGGTAACTACTACGTGATATTGAGAAGTCGCTGGGAAAATCTATAAACGATGATCTATTAAACGCAGCCGACTATTTTGATGCTGAGGTATACAGATTAGAAATATTAATAAATGAAGATGAATATTTCATTTCAAAAGGAACTACTTTCGTTATAATGGAAGGTAGCTTCGAAAAAGTTTGAAAACGACATTTTTTGACATCAGTCCCAAAGGTTTTAGATTGCTGTCAAATTTTGACGCTAAAGTAATGAAGAACATAGATCAACATGTTAGGAGGTGGTAACTACTACGTGATATTGAGAAGTCACCGAGAAAATCTATAAACGATGATCTATTAAACGCAGCCGACCATTTTGATGCTGAGGTATACAGCTTGGAAATGTTAATAAATGAAGATGAATATTTCATTGCAAAAGGAACTACTTCCGTTATATTGGAAGGTAGCTTCGAAAAAGTTTGAAAACGACATTTTTTGACATCAGTCCCAAAGGTTTTAGATTGCTGTCAAATTTTGACGCTAAAGTAATGAAGAACATAGATCAACATGTTAGGAGGTGGTAACTACTACGTGATATTGAGAAGTCGCCGAGAAAATCTATAAACGATGATCTATTAAACGCAGCCGACTATTTTGATGCTGAGGTATACAGATTAGAAATATTAATAAATGAAGATGAATATTTCATTTCAAAAGGAACTACTTTCGTTATAATGGAAGGTAGCTTCGAAAAAGTTTGAAAACGACATTTTTTGACATCAGTCCCAAAGGTTTTAGATTGCTGTCAAATTTTGACGCTAAAGTAATGAAGAACATAGATCAACATGTTAGGAGGTGGTAACTACTACGTGATATTGAGAAGTCGCTGAGAAAATCTATAAACGATGATCTATTAAACGCAGCCGACTATTTTGATGCTGAAGTATACAGTTTGGAAATATTAATAAATGAAGATGAATATTTCATTTCAAAAGGAACTACTTTCGTTATAATGGAAGGTAGCTTCGAAAAAGTTTGAAAACGACATTTTTGACATCAGTCCCAAAGGTTTTAGATTGCTGTCAAATTTTGACGCTAAAGTAATGAAGAACATAGATCAACTTGTTAGGAGGTGGTAACTACTACGTGATATTGAGAAGTCGCTGAGAAAATCTATAAACGATGATCTATTAAACGCAGCCGACTATTTTGATGCTAAAGTATACAGATTGGAAATATTAATAAATGAAGATGAATATTTCATTTCAAAAGGAACTACTTCCGTTATATTGGAAGGTAGCTTCGAAAAAGTTTGAAAACGACATTTTTTGACATCAGTCCCAAAGGTTTTAGATTGCTGTCAAATTTTGACGCTAAAGTAATGAAGAACATAGATCAACTTGTTAGGAGGTGGTAACTACTACGTGATATTGAGAAGTCGCTGGGAAAATCTATAAACGATAATCTATTAAACGCAGCCGACTATTTTGATGCTGAGGTATACAGATTAGAAATATTAATAAATGAAGATGAATATTTCATTTCAAAAGGAACTACTTCCGTTATATTGGAAGGTAGCTTCGAAAAAGTTTGAAAACGACATTTTTTGACATCAGTCCATAAGGTTTTAGATTGCTGTCAAATTTTGACGCTAAAGTAATGAAGAACATAGATCAACTTGTTAGGAGGTGGTAACTACTACGTGATATTGAGAAGTCGCTGGGAAAATCTATAAACGATGATCTATTAAACGCAGCCGACTATTTTGATGCTGAGGTATACAGATTAGAAATATTAATAAATGAAGATGAATATTTCATTTCAAAAGGAACTACTTTCGTTATAATGGAAGGTAGCTTCGAAAAAGTTTGAAAACGACATTTTTTGACATCAGTCCCAAAGGTTTTAGATTACTGTCAAATTTTGACGCTAAAGTAATGAAGAACATAGATCAACTTGTTAGGAGGTGGTAACTACTACGTGATATTGAGAAGTCGCTGAGAAAATCTATAAACGATGATCTATTAAACGCAGCCGACTATTTTGATGCTGAGGTATACAGATTAGAAATATTAATAAATGAAGATGAATATTTCATTTCAAAAGGAACTACTTTCGTTATAATGGAAGGTAGCTTCGAAAAAGTTTGAAAACGACATTTTTTGACATCAGTCCCAAAGGTTTTAGATTACTGTCAAATTTTGACGCTAAAGTAATGAAGAACATAGATCAACTTGTTAGGAGGTGGTAACTACTACGTGATATTGAGAAGTCGCTGAGAAAATCTATAAACGATGATCTATTAAACGCAGCCGACTATTTTGATGCTGAAGTATACAGTTTGGAAATATTAATAAATGAAGATGAATATTTCATTTCAAAAGGAACTACTTTCGTTATAATGGAAGGTAGCTTCGAAAAAGTTTGAAAACGACATTTTTTGACATCAGTCCATAAGGTTTTAGATTGCTGTCAAATTTTGACGCTAAAGTAATGAAGAACATAGATCAACTTGTTAGGAGGTGGTAACTACTACGTGATATTGAGAAGTCGCTGGGAAAATCTATAAACGATGATCTATTAAACGCAGCCGACTATTTTGATGCTAAAGTATACAGATTGGAAATATTAATAAATGAAGATGAATATTTCATTTCAAAAGGAACTACTTTCGTTATAATGGAAGGTAGCTTCGAAAAAGTTTGAAAACGACATTTTTTGACATCAGTCCCAAAGGTTTTAGATTACTGTCAAATTTTGACGCTAAAGTAATGAAGAACATAGATCAACATGTTAGGAGGTGGTAACTACTACGTGATATTGAGAAGTCGCTGGGAAAATCTATAAACGATGATCTATTAAACGCAGCCGACTATTTTGATGCTGAGGTATACAGATTAGAAATATTAATAAATGAAGATGAATATTTCATTTCAAAAGGAACTACTTCCGTTATATTGGAAGGTAGCTTCGAAAAAGTTTGAAAACGACATTTTTTGACATCAGTCCATAAGGTTTTAGATTGCTGTCAAATTTTGACGCTAAAGTAATGAAGAACATAGATCAACTTGTTAGGAGGTGGTAACTACTACGTGATATTGAGAAGTCGCTGGGAAAATCTATAAACGATGATCTATTAAACGCAGCCGACTATTTTGATGCTGAGGTATACAGATTAGTAATATTAATAAATGAAGATGAATATTTCATTTCAAAAGGAACTACTTTCGTTATAATGGAAGGTAGCTTCGAAAAAGTTTGAAAACGACATTTTTTGACATCAGTCCCAAAGGTTTTAGATTGCTGTCAAATTTTGACGCTAAAGTAATGAAGAACATAGATCAACTTGTTAGGAGGTGGTAACTACTACGTGATATTGAGAAGTCACTGGGAAAATCTATAAACGATGATCTATTAAACGCAGCCGACTATTTTGATGCTGAGGTATACAGATTAGAAATATTAATAAATGAAGATGAATATTTCATTTCAAAAGGAACTACTTCCGTTATATTGGAAGGTAGCTTTTGAAAAAGTTTGAAAACGACATTTTTTGACATCAGTCCCAAAGGTTTTAGATTGCTGTCAAATTTTGACGCTAAAGTAATGAAGAACATAGATCAACATGTTAGGAGGTGGTAACTACTACGTGATATTGAGAAGTCGCTGGGAAAATCTATAAACGATGATCTATTAAACGCAGCCGACTATTTTGATGCTGAGGTATACAGATTAGTAATATTAATAAATGAAGATGAATATTTCATTTCAAAAGGAACTACTTTCGTTATAATGGAAGGTAGCTTCGAAAAAGTTTGAAAACGACATTTTTTGACATCAGTCCCAAAGGTTTTAGATTGCTGTCAAATTTTGACGCTAAAGTAATGAAGAACATAGATCAACTTGTTAGGAGGTGGTAACTACTACGTGATATTGAGAAGTCGCTGGGAAAATCTATAAACGATGATCTATTAAACGCAGCCGACTATTTTGATGCTGAGGTATACAGATTAGAAATATTAATAAATGAAGATGAATATTTCATTTCAAAAGGAACTACTTCCGTTATATTGGAAGGTAGCTTCGAAAAAGTTTGAAAACGACATTTTTTGACATCAGTCCATAAGGTTTTAGATTGCTGTCAAATTTTGACGCTAAAGTAATGAAGAACATAGATCAACTTGTTAGGAGGTGGTAACTACTACGTGATATTGAGAAGTCGCTGGGAAAATCTATAAACAATGATCTATTAAACGCAGCCGACCATTTTGATGCTGAAGTATACAGCTTGGAGATATTAATAAATAAAGATGAATATTTCATTGCAAAAGAAACTACTTCCGTTATATTGGAAAGTAGCTTTTGAAAAAGTTTGAAAACGACATTTTTTGACATCAGTTCCAAAGGTTTAAGATTGCTGTCAAATTTTGACGCTAAAGTAATGAAGAACATAGATCAACTTGTTAGGAGGTGGTAACTACTACGTGATATTGAGAAGTCGCTGAGAAAAAGTTTGAAACCGTAATTGTTTGACAATTGTCTTTAAGGTTTTTTAGTTAAAGTAAGTGAACTAGTTTATCGAAAATGTAGAAGTTCAATAGAACTGTAAGTAGTGGATTATTATAATTTTATTGTATTTTAGATTTATTATCTATGTAAAACAAAAAATTTATAATGCTCTAAAATCTGAAAATAAATGGGTCCGGTGTAAAATAGGGAAACACGACTTTCACAAAAAAAATATTAACATTAAAAAAGGACTGGTTTTTATAGTAAATTTTAGTAAAAAAAATTGCGGGTTATCCGGTATTTTTCAAGAATAATGAAATTAAAAACTTAAATTTTGTAGGTTTAATACACAAAACATTGACTGTCCAAGGTGAGTTATGGCATGTAGATACCAGCGTTGCCACATCTTTAAATAATACCTAAATATTATTATATCTTTTTACATTATAAATATATAAATAATATTGATAATAAAATGTGAAGTGTAGAAAGAATATTACTAATCGGTCTTGTTGAATATTATAAAAGATACAACAAAGATAAACAAACACGCAAAATTCAGTAATGGGTGGCGATGCTACCCTAATCCAACCCAACCTAACCCAACCTAACCCAACCTAACCCAACCTAACCCAACCTAACCCAACCTAACCCAACCTAACCCAACCTAACCCAACCTAACCCAACCTAACCCAACCTAACCCAACCTAACCCAACCTAACCCAACCTAACCCAACCTAACCCAACCTAACCCAACCTAACCCAACCTAACCCAACCTAACCCAACCTAACCCAACCTAACCCAACCTAACCCAACCTAACCCAACCTAACCCAACCTAACCCAACCTAACCCAACGTAACCCAACCTAACCCAACCTAACCCAACCTAACCCAACCCAACAGACCCAACCCAACCCAACCCAACCCAACCCAACCCAACCCAACCCAACCCAACCAAACTCAACCAAACCTATTCAAACCCAACCAAACCATACCGAACCTTACCAAACCTTCCAAACCTAACCAAACCCAACCAAACCATACCGAACCTTACCAAACCTTCCAAACCTAACCAAACCCATCCAAACCATACCGAACCTTACCAAACCTAACCAAACCTAACCAAACCTAACCAAACCTAACCAAACCCGAAGGGATACTATCCTCGAAATGAAACCGGTCATTGTAAATACAGATTCGCATAGAAGCAAATATCAAAAACAGATCCTGACGATGCTAATTTTTAACGAAACAACTGTCATTTGGCTTTCCACAAAGTAATTGTTACTACAATCAATTTCATTAAATGTTTTTCCTTTAACTAAGTCACCATTCCGTAGTCATTTTTGTTATGTATATTCACTACATCTAAAATGTTCATAATTTTCATTTTAATTTCAAAAATAAATAATAACCGTTAATTAATATTCTAACCAACAATTGTGAAAAAAATATGGCAATGTTGGAATGTTAACGTTGGACAACTTATATTAAATGTCAACGTCGAAACAGTATACTGTCACAAAAAACGTGATTTTTAGTTCCATGGGAAGAAATAATTCTAAAAGTGAGGTTAATCAATGGTTTATTAAAATTTATTGCAATATAAATTAAATTAGCATATAAAACTCAATTTTCCGCATATAATATATAATGATAACCAAGGTTCAGCTATTTCTAAAGAAAAGTCATTTAATTTTCGAAGATTATCATCTCTAATGATATCTATAAACAATGATCTATTAAATGCAGCAGACAAATTCATGCTGAAGTCTACAGCTTAGAGAAATTGATGAATAAAGATAAATATTACTTAACCTCAAAAGCAAACTTTTTTATATAAAACAAAATAAAACTTCTTTAAATACGACTCGAAATATTTCTTATCGATATCTATTTATGTCTATTTAGCACTATAATAACTCGTAAACAAGCAAATACATAAATATACATAATATAAAAATCTTGATTGCAAATTAACGTCAATAAGGCGAAAAATTGTTTGGATATAATGGCTACAGTGACGTTTCTAACAATGTGGCATATTATGAAGTTTGAAATTGTCAGTTTTTGACATCTGTCATAAAGGTTTTATGGTGCTGTCAGAAATATTATAAGTTTTGTTATTAAAGTCAGTTAAAATAATTAATTACTTTATCGAGTAGAAAATGCCCACGGTAGAATGTAAGTTATAGATTATTTTGTTAATTATTAATTTTAAAAAATTCTAGATTCTTGACCTTTGTAAAACAAGATAGGAATTAAGCTTTAAAAACTTCAAATTGAATTATTTACTTCCGTTAATAGATTAAAAAATCTTATCTACAGAACACCTTTATATAAATGGCATTGGTTTTAGCATAAAGCAGCTAAGAAGACAAATTATAAAAAGTAAAAATTATATAAATAATATACCAAATTCGTAATCCTGGTTTTCACGAATCATTCTTTTAAAAAGAATAGAACAACAACGGCTTTGAAAATTGGATCTAAAGTTTTATCAAGAACAGAAATCAAGAAAGAAAAATGGGACAAAAAATATAATTTAAAGAGATAATATACAACACTAAGAAGAATAAAATTTTTAAAAAAGGTGATCTGGTACCAATATAATAGAAATAGAAAATATTAGTTGTAATTTGTGAATTATTTAATTTTTTGTATTGATATCAAAATCTTTTCTATTCTAGATTTTTAAGCAAGAAAAGAATTGAAGCAAGAAAAGAATAAAGCTTTCAAAAATTTAAATTGAAATATTTAACTTTCAATTCGTGACGTCTGTAATTGCATTAAAAGCTCAAGCCCGCCAATTTGGCATTCCCAGACAATGGACAAAATATCATTATTCCATAGCAGATGATATATCTCTCGATGATTAAGAATAACTTAAAAGATTGACAATATTCATAAGTGCATCAAAAAGACTAGTCGACAGAAAGCCTTTAGATAAATGCTCAAGCCCGCCAATTTGGCATTCCCAGACAATGGCCAAAATATCATGATTCCATGGTAGATGATATATCTCTCGATAATTAAGAATAACTTAAAAGATTGACATCATCCATAAGTGCATCAAAAAGACTAGTCGACAGAAAGCCTTTAGATAAATGCTAAAGCCCGCCAATTTGGCATTCCCAGACAATGGCCAAAATATCATTATTCCATAGCAGATGATATATCTCTCGATGATTAAGAATAACTTAAAAGATTGACAATATTCATAAGTGCATCAAAAAGACTAGTCGACAGAAAGCCTTTAGATAAATGCTCAAGCCCGCCAATTTGGCATTCCCAGACAATGGCCAAAATATCATGATTCTATAGTAGATGATATATCTCTCGATGATTAAGAATAACGTAAAAGATTGACATCATCCATAAGTGCATCAAAAAGACTAGTCGACAGAAAGCATTAAGATAAATGCTCAAGCCCGCCAATTTGGCATTCCCAGACAATGGCCAAAATATCATGATTCTATAGTAGATGATATATCTTTCGATGATTAAGAATAACTTAAAAGATTGGATTGACATCATCCATAAGTGCATCAAAAAGACTAGTCGACAGAAAGCCTTTAGATAAATGCTCAAACCCGCCAATTTGGCATTCCCAGACAATGGCCAAAATATCATGATTCCATGGTAGATGATATATCTCTCGATAATTAAAAATAACTTAAAAGATTGACATCATCCATAAGTGCATCAAAAAGACTAGTCGACAGAAAGCATTAAGATAAATGCTCAAGCCCGCCAATTTGGCATTCCCAGACAATGGCCAAAATATCATGATTCTATAGTAGATGATATATCTCTCGATGATTAAGAATAACTTAAAAGATTGACATCATCCATAAGTGCATCAAAAAGACTAGTCGACAGAAAGCCTTTAGATAAATGCTCAAGCCCGCCAATTTGGCATTCCCAGACAATGGCCAAAATATCATGATTCTATAGTAGATGATATATCTTTCGATGATTAAGAATAACTTAAAAGATTGACATCATCCATAAGTGCATCAAAAAGACTAGTCGACAGAAAGCCTTTAGATAAATGCTAAAGCCCGCCAATTTGGCATTCCCAGACAATGGCCAAAATATCATTATTCCATAGCAGATGATATATCTCTCGATGATTAAGAATAACTTAAAAGATTGACAATATTCATAAGTGCATCAAAAAGACTAGTCGACAGAAAGCCTTTAGATAAATGCTCAAGCCCGCCAATTTGGCATTCCCAGACAATGGCCAAAATATCATGATTCCATGGTAGATGATATATCTCTCGATGATAAAGAATAACTTAAAAGATTGGATTGACATCATCCATAAGTGCATCAAAAAGACTAGTCGACAGAAAGCCTTTAGATAAATGCTCAAGCCCGTCAATTTGACATTCCCAGACAATGGACAAAATATCATTATTCCATAGCAGATGATATATCTCTCGATGATTAAGAATAATTTAAAAGATTGACAATATTCATAAGTGCATCAAAAAGACTAGTCGACAGAAAGCCTTTAGATAAATGCTCAAGCCCGCCAATTTGGCATTCCCAGACAATGGCCAAAATATCATGATTCCATGGTAGATGATATATCTCTCGATGATAAAGAATAACTTAAAAGATTGGATTGACATCATCCATAAGTGCATCAAAAAGACTAGTCGACAGAAAGCCTTTAGATAAATGCTCAAGCCCGCCAATTTGGCATTCCCAGACAATGGACAAAATATCATTATTCCATAGCAGATGATATATCTCTCGATGATTAAGAATAACTTAAAAGATTGACAATATTCATAAGTTCATCAAAAAGACTAGTCGACAGAAAGCCTTTAGATAAATGCTCAAGCCCGCCAATTTGGCATTCCCAGACAATGGCCAAAATATCATGATTCCATGGTAGATGATATATCTCTCGATGATAAAGAATAACTTAAAAGATTGACATCATCCATAAGTGCATCAAAAAGACTAGTCCACGAAAGATTTTAGATAAATGCTCAAGCCCGCCAATTTGGCATCATTCCCAGACAATGGACAAAATATCATTATTCCATAGTAGATGATATATCTCTCGATGATTAAGAATAACTTAAAAGATTGACATCATCCATAAGTGCATTAAAAAGACTAGTCGACAGAAAGCCTTTAGATAAATGCTCAAGCCCGCCAATTTGGCATTCCCAGACAATGGCCAAAATATCATGATTCCATGATAGATGATATATCTCTCGATGATAAAGAATAACTTAAAAGATTGGATTGACATCATCCATAAGTGCATCAAAAAGACTAGTCGACAGAAAGCCTTCAGATAAATGCTCAAGCCCGCCAATTTGGCATTCCCAGACAATGGACAAAATATCATTATTCCATAGCAGATGATATATCTCTCGATGATTAAGAATAACTTAAAAGATTGACAATATTCATAAGTGCATCAAAAAGACTAGTCGACAGAAAGCCTTTAGATAAATGCTCAAGCCCGCCAATTTGGCATTCCCAGACAATGGACAAAATATCATTATTCCATAGCAGATGATATATCTCTCGATGATTAAGAATAACTTAAAAGATTGACAATATTCATAAGTGCATCAAAAAGACTAGTCGACAGAAAGCCTTTAGATAAATGCTCAAGCCCGCCAATTTGGCATTCCCAGACAATGGCCAAAATATCATGATTCCATGGTAGATGATATATCTCTCGATGATAAAGAATAACTTAAAAGATTGACATCATCCATAAGTGCATCAAAAAGACTAGTCCACGAAAGATTTTAGATAAATGCTCAAGCCCGCCAATTTGGCATTCCCAGACAATGGACAAAATATCATTATTCCATAGCAGATGATATATCTCTCGATGATTAAGAATAACTTAAAAGATTGACATCATCCATAAGTGCATTAAAAAGACTAGTCGACAGAAAGCCTTTAGATAAATGCTCAAGCCCGCCAATTTGGCAATCCCAGACAATGGCCAAAATATCATGATTCCATGGTAGATGATATATCTCTCGATGATAAAGAATAACTTAAAAGATTGACATCATCCATAAGTGCATCAAAAAGACTAGTCGACAGAAAGCCTTTAGATAAATGCTCAAGCCCGCCAATTTGGCATTCCCAGACAATGGCCAAAATATCATGATTCTATAGTAGATGATATATCTTTCGATGATTAAGAATAACTTAAAAGATTGACATCATCCATAAGTGCATCAAAAAGACTAGTCGACAGAAAGCCTTTAGATAAATGCTAAAGCCCGCCAATTTGGCATTCCCAGACAATGGCCAAAATATCATTATTCCATAGCAGATGATATATCTCTCGATGATTAAGAATAACTTAAAAGATTGACAATATTCATAAGTGCATCAAAAAGACTAGTCGACAGAAAGCCTTTAGATAAATGCTCAAGCCCGCCAATTTGGCATTCCCAGACAATGGCCAAAATATCATGATTCCATGGTAGATGATATATCTCTCGATGATAAAGAATAACTTAAAAGATTGGATTGACATCATCCATAAGTGCATCAAAAAGACTAGTCGACAGAAAGCCTTTAGATAAATGCTCAAGCCCGCCAATTTGACATTCCCAGACAATGGACAAAATATCATTATTCCATAGCAGATGATATATCTCTCGATGATTAAGAATAACTTAAAAGATTGACAATATTCATAAGTGCATCAAAAAGACTAGTCGACAGAAAGCCTTCAGATAAATGCTCAAGCCCGCCAATTTGGCATTCCCAGACAATGGCCAAAATATCTTGATTCCATGGTAGATGATATATCTCTCGATAATAAAGAATAACTTAAAAGATTGGATTGACATCATCCATAAGTGCATCAAAAAGACTAGTCGACAGAAAGCCTTTAGATAAATGCTCAAGCCCGCCAATTTGGCATTCCCAGACAATGGACAAAATATCATTATTCCATAGCAGATGATATATCTCTCGATGATTAAGAATAACTTAAAAGATTGACAATATTCATAAGTGCATCAAAAAGACTAGTCGACAGAAAGCCTTTAGATAAATGCTCAAGCCCGCCAATTTGGCATTCCCAGACAATGGCCAAAATATCATGATTCCATGGTAGATGATATATCTCTCGACGATAAAGAATAACTTAAAAGATTGACAATATTCATAAGTGCATCAAAAAGACTAGTCGACAGAAAGCCTTTAGATAAATGCTCAAGCCCGCCAATTTGGCATTCCCAGACAATGGCCAAAATATCATGATTCCATGGTAGATGATATATCTCTCGATGATAAAGAATAACTTAAAAGATTGACATCATCCATAAGTGCATCAAAAAGACTAGTCCACGAAAGATTTTAGATAAATGCTCAAGCCCGCCAATTTGGCATTCCCAGACGATGGCCAAAATATTATGATTCCATAGCAGATGATATATCTCTCGATGATTAGAAATAACTTAAAATATTGACATCATCCATAAGTGCATCAAAAAGACTAGTCGACAGAAAGCCTTTAGATAAATGCTCAAGCCCGCCAATTTGGCATTCCCAGGCAATGGCCAAAATATCATTATTCCATAGCAGATGATATATCTCTCGATGATTAAGAATAACTTAAAAGATTGACATCATCCGTAAGTGCATCAAAAAGACTAGTCGACAAAAAGCCTTTAGATAAATGCTCAAGCCCGCCAATTTGGCATTCCCAGACAATGGCCAAAATATCATTATTCCATAGCAGATGATATATCTCTCGATGATTAAGAATCACTTAAAAGATTGACATCATCCGTAAGTGCATTAAAAAGACTAGTCGACAGAAAGCCTTTAGATAAATGCTCAAGCCCGCCAATTTGGCATTCCCAGGCAATGGCCAAAATATCATTATTCCATAGCAGATGATATATCTCTCGATGATTAAGAATAACTTAAAAGATTGACATCATCCGTAAGTGCATCAAAAAGACTAGTCGACAAAAAGCCTTTAGATAAATGCTCAAGCCCGCCAATTTGGCATTCCCAGACAATGGCCAAAATATCATTATTCCATAGCAGATGATATATCTCTCGATGATTAAGAATAACTTAAAAGATTGACATCATCCGTAAGTGCATCAAAAAGACTAGTCGACAGAAAGCCTTTAGATAAATGCTCAAGCCCGCCAATTTGGCATTCCCAGACAATGGCCAAAATATCATTATTCCATAGCAGATGATATATCTCCTGATGATTAAGAATAACTTAAAAGATTGACATCATCCGTAAGTGCATCAAAAAGACTAGTCGACAGAAAGCCTTTAGAGAAATGCTCAAGCCCGCCGATTTGGCATTCCCAGACAATGGCCAAAATATCATTATTCCATAGGAGATGATATATCTCTCGATGATTAAGAATAACTTAAAAAAATTGACATCATCCATAAGTGCATCAAAAAGACAGAAAGCCTTTAGATAAACGCTCAAGCCCGCCAATTTGGCATTCCCAGACAATGGCCAAAATATCATGATTCTATAGTAGATGATATATCTCTCGATGATTAAGAATAACGTAAAAGATTGACATCATCCATAAGTGCATCAAAAAGACTAGTCGACAGAAAGCCTTTAGATAAATGCTCAAGCCCGCCAATTTGGCATTCCCAGACAATGGCCAAAATATCATGATTCTATAGTAGATGATATATCTTTCGATGATTAAGAATAACTTAAAAGATTGGATTGACATCATCCATAAGTGCATCAAAAAGACTAGTCGACAGAAAGCCTTTAGATAAATGCCCAAGCCCGCCAATTTGGCATTCCCAGACAATGCCAAAATATTATTATTCCATAGCAGATGATATATCTCTCGATGAATAAGAATAACTTAAACGATTGACATCATCCATAAGTGCATCAAAAAGACTAGTCGACAGAAAGCCTTTAGATAAATGCTCAAGCCCGCCAATTTGGCATTCCCAGACAATGGCCAAAATATCATTATTCCATAGCAGAAAATATATCTCTCGATAGTTGTAAATAACTTATAAGATTGACATCATCCATATGAGCATCAAAAAGACTAGTCGACAGAAAGCCTTTAGATAAATGCTCAAGCCCGCCAATTTGGCATTCCCAGACAATGCCAAAATATCATTATTCCCTAGCAGATGATATATCTCTGGATGGTTGTAAATAACTTATAAGATTGACATCATCCATATGAGCATCAAAAAGACTAGTCGACAGAAAGCCTTTAGATAAATGCTCAAGCCCGCCAATTTGGCATTTCCAGACAATGGCCAAAATATTATGATTCCATAGCAGATGATATATCTCTCGATGATTAAGAATAACTTAAAAGATTGACATCATCCATAAGTGCATTAAAAAGACTAGTCGACAGAAAGCCTTTAGATAAATGCTCAAGCCCGCCAATTTGGCATTCCCAGACAATGGCCAAAATATCATAATTCCATAGCAGATGATATATCTCTCGATGATTAAGAATAACTTAAAAGATTGACATCATCCATAAGTGCATCAAAAAGACTAGTCGACAGAAAGCCTTTAGATAAATGCTCAAGCCCGCCAATTTGGCATTCCCAGACAATGGCCAAAAGAACATGATTCCATAGCAGATGATATATCTCTCGAAGGTTGAAAATAACTTATAAGATTGACATTATCCATAAGTGCATTAAAAATACTAGTCGACAGAAAGCCTTTAGATAAATGCTCAAGCCCGCCAATTTGGCATTCCCAGACAATGGCCAAAAGAACATGATTCCATAGCAGATGATATATTTCTTAAGGGTTGAAAATAACTTAAAAGATGGACATCATCCATAAGTGCCTCAGAAAGACTAGTTGAATGAAAACCTTTCGATAAATGCTCAAGCCCGCCAATTTGGCATTCCCAGACAATGGCCAAAATATCATAATTCCATAGCAGATGATATATCTCTCGATGATTAAGAATAACTTAAAAGATTGACATCATCCATAAGTGCATCAAAAAGACTAGTCGACAGAAATATTTTAAGTAAATGCTCAAGCCCGCCAATTTGGCATTCCTAGACAATGGCCAAAATATTATTCCATAGCAGATGATATATCTCTCGATGATAAGAAATAACTTAAAATATTGACATCATCCATAAGTGCATCAAAAAGACTAGTCGACAGAAAGCCTTTAGATAAATGCTCAAGCCCGCCAATTTGGCATTCCCAGACAATGGCCAAAATATCATTATTCCATAGCAGATGATATATCTCTCGATGATTAAGAATAACTTAAAAGATTGACATCATCCATAAGTGCATCAAAAAGACTAGTCTACAGAAAGCCTTTAGATAAATGCTCAAGCCCGCCAATTTGGCATTCCCAGACAATGGCCAAAATATCATTATTCCATAGCAGATGATATATCTCTCGATGATTAAAAATAACTTATAAGATTGACATCATCCATATGAGCATCAAAAAGACTAGTCGACAGAAAGCCTTTAGATAAATGCTCAAGCCCGCCAATTTGGCATTCCCAGACAATGGCCAAAATATCATTATTCCATAGCAGATGATATATCTCTCGATAGTTGTAAATAACTTATAAGATTGACATCATCCATATGTGCATCAAAAAGACTAGTCGACAGAAAGCCTTTAGATATAAATGCTCAGGCCCGCCAATTTGGCATTCCCAGACAATGGCCAAAATATTATGATTCCATAGCAGATGATATATCTCCCGATAATTGAAAATAACTTATAAGATTGACATTATCCATAAGTGCAACAAAAAGACTAGTCGACAGAAAGCCTTTAGATAAATGCTCAAGCCCGCCAATTTGGCATTCCCAGACAATGGCCAAAACATCATGATTCCATAGCAGATGATATATCTCTCGATGGTTGAAAATAACTTATAAGATTGACATTATCCATAAGTGCATCAAAAAGACTAGTCGACAGAAAGCCTTTAGATAAATGCTCAAGCCCGCCAATTTGGCATTCCCAGACAATGGCCAAAAGATCATGATTCCATAGCAGATGATATATCTCTCGAAGGTTGAAAATAACTTAAAAGATTGACATCATCAATAATTGCATCAAAAAGACTAGTCGACAGAAAGCCTTTAGATAAATGCTCAAGCCCGCCAATTTGGCATTCCCAGACAATGGCCAAAAGATCATGATTCCATAGCAGATGATATATCTCTCGAAGGTTGAAAATAACTTATAAGATTGACATTATCCATAAGTGCATCAAAAAGACTAGTCGACAGAAAGCCTTTAGATAAATGCTCAAGCCCGCCAATTTGGCATTCCCAGACAATGGCCAAAATATCATTATTCCATAGCAGATGATATATCTCTCGATGATTAAGAATAACTTAAAAGATTGACATCATCCATAAGTGCATCAAAAAGACTAGTCGACAGAAAGCCTTTAGATAAATGCTCAAGCCCGCCAATTTGGCATTCCCAGACAATGGCCAAAATATCATTATTCCATAGCAGATGATATATCTCTCGATGATTAAGAATAACTTAAAAGATTGACATCATCCATAAGTGCATCAAAAAGACTAGTCGACAGAAAGCCTTTAGATAAATGCTCAAGCCCGCCAATTTGGCATTCCCAGACAATGGCCAAAATATCATTATTTCATAGCAGATGATATATCTCTCGATGATTAAGAATAACTTAAAAGATTGACATCATCCATAAGTGCATCAAAAAGACTAGTAGACAGAAAGCCTTTAGATAAATGCTCAAGCCCGCCAATTTGGCATTCCCAGACAATGGCCAAAATATCATTATTCCATAGCAGATGATATATCTCCTGATGATTAAGAATAACTTAAAAGATTGACATCATCCGTAAGTGCATCAAAAAGACTAGTCGACAGAAAGCCTTTAGATAAATGCTCAAGCCCGCCAATTTGGCATTCCCAGACAATGGCCAAAATATCATTATTCCATAGCAGATGATATATCTCTCGATGATTAAGAATAACTTAAAAGATTGACATCATCCATAAGTGCATCAAAAAGACTAGTCGACAGAAAGCCTTTAGATAAATGCTCAAGCCCGCCAATTTGGCATTCCCAGACAATGGCCAAAATATCATTATTCCATAGCAGATGATATATCTCTCGATGATTAAAAATAACTTAAAAGATTGACATTATCCATAAGTGCAACAAAAAGACTAGTCGACAGAAATCCTTTAGATAAATGCTCAAGCCCGCCAATTTGGCATTCCCAGACAATGGCCAAAAGAACATGATTCCATAGCAGATGATATATCTCTCGATGGTTGAAAATAACTTATAAGATTGACATTATCCATAAGTGCAACAAAAAGACTAGTCGACAGAAATCCTTTAGATAAATGCTCAAGCCCGCCAATTTGGCATTCCCAGACAATGGCCAAAATATCATTATTCCATAGCAGATGATATATCTCTCGATGATTAAAAATAACTTATAAGATTGACATCATCCATATGAGCATCAAAAAGACTAGTCGACAGAAAGCCTTTAGATAAATGCTCAAGCCCGCCAATTTGGCATTCCCAGACAATGGCCAAAATATCATTATTCCATAGCAGATGATATATCTCTCGATGATTAAGAATAACTTAAAAGATTGACATCATCCATAAGTGCATCAAAAAGACTAGTCGACAGAAAGCCTTTAGATAAATGCTCAAGCCCGCCAATTTGGCATTCCCAGACAATGGCCAAAATATCATTATTCCATAGCAGATGATATATCTCTCGATGATTAAGAATAACTTAAAAGATTGACATCATCCATAAGTGCATCAAAAAGACCAGTGGACAGAAAGCCTTTAGATAAATGCTCAGGCCCGCCAATTTGGCATTATCAGAAAATGGCCAAAATATCATGATTCCATAGCAGATGATATATATCCCGATAATTGAAAATAACTTAAAAGATTGACATCATCAATAATTGCATCAAAAAGACTAGTCGACAGAAAGCCTTTAGATAAATGCTCAAGCCCGCCAATTTGGCATTCCCAGACAATGGCCAAAAGATCATGATTCCATAGCAGATGATATATCTCTCGAAGGTTGAAAATAACTTAAAAGATTGACATCATCAATAATTGCATCAAATAGACTAGTCGACAGAAAGCCTTTAGATAAATGCTCAAGCCCGCCAATTTGGCATTCCCAGACAATGGCCAAAAGATCATGATTCCATAGCAGATGATATATCTCTCGAAGGTTGAAAATAACTTAAAAGATTGACATCATCAATAATTGCATCAAAAAGACTAGTCGACAGAAAGCCTTTAGATAAATGCTCAAGCCCGCCAATTTGGCATTCCCAGACAATGGCCAAAAGATCATAATTTTATAGCAGATGATATATCTCTCGATGGTTGAAAATAACTTATAAGATTGACATTATCCATAAGTGCATCAAAAAGACTAGTCGACAGAAAGCCTTTAGATAAATGCTCAAGCCCGCCAATTTGGCATTCCCAGACAATGGCCAAAATATCATTATTCCATAGCAGATGATATATCTCCTGATGATTAAGAATAACTTAAAAGATTGACATCATCCATAAGTGCATCAAAAAGACTAGTCTACAGAAAGCCTTTAGATAAATGCTCAAGCCCGCCAATTTGGCATTCCCAGACAATGGCCAAAATATCATTATTCCATAGCAGATGATATATCTCCTGATGATTAAGAATAACTAAAAAGATTGACATCATCCGTAAGTGCATCAAAAAGACTAGTCGACAGAAAGCCTTTAGATAAATGCTCAAGCCCGCCAATTTGGCATTCCCAGACAATGGCCAAAATATCATTATTCCATAGCAGATGATATATCTCTCCATAGTTGTAAATAACTTATAAGATTGACATCATCCATATGTGCATCAAAAAGACTAGTCGACAGAAAGCCTTTAAAAAAATGCACAAGCCCGCCAATTTGGCATTCCCAGACAATGGCCAAAATATCATTATTCCATAGCAGATGATATATCTCTCGATGGTTAAGAATAACTTAAAAGATTGACATCATCCATAAGTGCATCAAAAAGACTAGTCGACAGAAAGCCTTTAGATAAATGCACAAGCCCGCCAATTTGGCATTCCCAGACAATGGCCAAAATATCATTATTCCATGGCAGATGATATATCTCTCGATGGTTGTAAATAACTTATAAGATTGACATCATCCATATGTGCATCAAAAAGACTAGTCGACAGAAAGCCTTTAGATAAATGCACAAGCCCGCCAATTTGGCATTCCCAGACAATGGCCAAAATATCATTATTCCATAGCAGATGATATATCTCTCGATGGTTAAGAATAACTTAAAAGATTGACATTATCCATGAGTGCATCAAAAAGACTAGTAGACAGAAAGCCTTTAGATAAATGCTCAAGCCCGCCAATTTGGCATTCCCAGACAATGGCCAAAATATCATTATTCCATAGCAGATGATATATCTCCTGATGATTAAGAATAACTTAAAAGATTGACATCATCCATAAGTGCATCAAAAAGACTAGTAGACAGAAAGCCTTTAGATAAATGCTCAAGCCCGCCAATTTGGCATTCCCAGACAATGGCCAAAATATCATTATTTCATAGCAGATGATATATCTCCTGATGATTAAGAATAACTTAAAAGATTGACATCATCCATAAGTGCATCAAAAAGACTAGTCTACAGAAAGCCTTTAGATAAATGCACAAGCCCGCCAATTTGGCATTCCCAGACAATGGCCAAAATATCATTATTCCATAGCAGATGATATATCTCTCGATGGTTAAGAATAACTTAAAAGATTGACATTATCCATGAGTGCATCAAAAAGACTAGTAGACAGAAAGCCTTTAGATAAATGCTCAAGCCCGCCAATTTGGCATTCCCAGACAATGGCCAAAATATCATTATTCCATAGCAGATGATATATCTCCTGATGATTAAGAATAACTTAAAAGATTGACATCATCCATAAGTGCATCAAAAAGACTAGTAGACAGAAAGCCTTTAGATAAATGCTCAAGCCCGCCAATTTGGCATTCCCAGACAATGGCCAAAATATCATTATTCCATAGCAGATGATATATCTCCTGATGATTAAGAATAACTTAAAAGATTGACATCATCCATAAGTGCATCAAAAAGACTAGTCTACAGAAAGCCTTTAGATAAATGCTCAAGCCCGCCAATTTGGCATTCCCAGACAATGGCCAAAATATCATTATTCCATAGCAGATGATATATCTCCTGATGATTAAGAATAACTTAAAAGATTGACATCATCCGTAAGTGCATCAAAAAGACTAGTCGACAGAAAGCCTTTAGATAAATGCTCAAGCCCGCCAATTTGGCATTCCCAGACAATGGCCAAAATATCATTATTCCATAGCAGATGATATATCTCCTGATGATTAAGAATAACTTAAAATATTGACATCATCCGTAAGTGCATCAAAAAGACTAGTCGACAGAAAGCCTTTAGATAATGCTAAGGCCTGCCAATTTTATCTTTCTTTAATATCTTCAATATTTAGCATTAATAGCGACCGTGATGGGATACACTATGGAGAATGCCTTAAGGTTCAAGAATGAATATTTGGCTAAGCTAGTCTATTATGGTCAAAGGAGGAGCGAAAAGTTAGCTATTGCCGACATAGTCCTCTTCTGATCATACCACAGTTGGAAGATTTCACGTAGTTTATCCCGGAAAGTATAACATTTCAAGAGTAAAACGTATTAAAATTCATTCCGGTGAAATACGTCCATATCCGGTAGAAAAAAATCAGATATTTTAGACAAAAGAATATGTACCTTTCAAAAAATAAAGAAACTTCAGGAAGTAAGCAGCCTAACAAAGAACATTTGAATGAAGAAAAGAAAGAAAATAGAAAAGACAGAGGAAAGAACATGAGACATCAGTGCCAACCAAGTCCGGACGTTTAGTCAGAGCTCCCGATTGATATGGATTTTAATAATTTTTTTTTATTTTCACTTTGCAAAAGGTGGGAATCAGAGTTGCTGTTTGTTTATATTGTATAATTAAAAGAAATATAGTTTTTCTTTATTTTGTAATATATAATTTTTGACAATTATTAATAAACGTCAAGATAATTGGTCAATATAAGATCTCAACTTTATTTAAAATTTCCATTATTAAATTTTCATAACTTTTAAAAATTTTTCTTAACTTTTTTTGAGGAAATATTATGTTAAAAATATTATATTGTTAAATTTATTATTAAAGTTTTATTGCAGAATATTTTTACTTTGTCTTAGTCAATTTAATATTAATTCATATTATTTCATCTTTGATTGTCTTTGCCAATAAAAAAAGTTTCGATAAATTTTTAATAATATCGAAGCAGGTTTTAATAATACAACTTTCAAAAGATTAACACAAACTTAAAATTAAATTGCAATAGTTAATTGTACAATAAAAAAAACAAATCTGTACTGATTATAAATTTTGTGTTAGTAATTATTATACTTATTACCAATTTTTAATTATAATTAAAAAAAGAATACAGTTTTAAAATTTTCATAAATGACAGTTGTCAATAGTCTATAAATATAATTCCTAATAAAGTTAATGCGATTCACTTACTTGCTTCTGTTCCATTATCGATAAGATCGTTCCTCTTAAACATTTAGCAACTGGAAGACTCCTGTTTCTGTTTAGGACGAATTTTTTTTCTGCACATGGTTACCTTTTGCTTTCCGCTGAACTGTAGCAGAATTTCTTTTATCAGCTCCTTTTTTGATTGGATCAGTACTTTTCCTCTAGAAGATCAGCTCTAATTCTTGTCAGCACAAACCGACTTTTTGGATAAAGTTTACTTTTGTCTTACTAAAGTAGAAAAAAATTGTTATCCTCTGGATCCTGGATCACACTTTTTGCAATATTTTCTATTATTAGAAAATTTGAAATTCATTTAATTTTCGTCGACTTTTCTTAACAATATTTTATTTAACTCTTTTAACAAAAATCATCTATCTTAATTAATTTTCTGACGTCTCTCAAAATATTCTTTCAAACTTTTTCTTTTGTTTTCGTTTCCATAACAACCCTACCTACTAGGAGTTTTATTTTTAATATTTGATTCTCTTTATCATTTTTTTAACTTATCAAATTGTTTATAAGACTAAAAGACAATTTAAATTAATTTACAAGAATGCTATATTGATGGATATTTAAATTAACATAAATTTTGTTAGTAGGTAGACATTATTAAATTTAAAATTCCATAAATTAGAATTTGATTTTTTAAATGACATTTACCTTTTATTTTCGAGTTTATTTTAAGTAATCCACTTGGTTTTTTATGCATCCAAATCTATTATAAAAATAAATTATACATAATTTAATTTTGACATTATTGTGGCATATTATCATGTCACAATAATTATGAAATAGTAATCTAAGCCATGATTTGTTTTTTCAAAACATAGATCAACTACAGGTTAAAAATATTCAGCCGAATACAATATTGTACAACCAAACGTATGTAACAAATAAAAGAAATTGATATTTTAGAAAAAATATACGAAATTAAAACCTTAATAGCTTAATAATTATCTGTCCAGGTCTCACATATTATTGACATAAAATAAAAATATTCCCAAAACTTTATTTTTATTTATCTAAAATTATATTTTGTAAATAAAGAAGTGTTGATAATTTGTTCTACTCAAAAATTATAAATCCTCAAGGTAAAGGCATAATAATATATGTAAAAATTTAAAATGTTTTGCTTATATCCAATTTTTTTTATACACTTGGAAAAATTTATTTTACAGACCCACATAGTTATTGATCCCTGTTTCTGCAAAATATTGATAGAGTTTCATATGCATAATTGCCCTTTCCAAAAAAACTGTATTATCTTAAAGTATAATATTATCTGTACGTTTCCTGTGGTATAGGAATTGTTAGTCATATACCAAGCTACCAATTCTAAGTACATTTATCATAATTTTATTTCTGTATGCTTTTAGAACATGCAACGGTCAAACTGAAAAATAAAGAATTATTTAATAGTACCACTTCTTTAAAAAGATTGCTCAAAGAACTTAAGTGGATTAAGGATAATCCAGGACGAAGACTTATGAAATTACCTAAAGTTGTTTTTAAAAGAATACAATTCTTGAGAAGTAAAGTATAAAGATGCGAAGGATGAAGGTATATATCAATTCGTGTTTCTCGATGAAACTTGGATATTTCAAAATGGCATCATTGGCTATTCTTAGCAAAATGGAAATATAAAGTGTTAAAACAACTTAAACGGATGGCAAAAGATTTGTTGTATTAACGTAAATTGTTATATACAGTATGATACAAATGTATAGAATAAATTCATTATTTCAGAAACAGACGACTTTAAAAAAAATCTTAAAAAAGTCAATTTTAATTTTTGAATGGCCAACAACTGCTATAAATGTGTAGAACATTTCGTCATTAGTGATGGCGTAATGACGTCATCGACATTTTTTTTAAAAACAAACTGAGGTCACGTGACAGCTCATTTGAAAGGTCTCCTTATTGCGTTTGCAACAATGTAATAATGAATTTGTTCCATACATTTGCATCATACTGTATATGAACATTTAAATATTATACTACATGCTGGAAATGAAAACGGATCTATAGATGGTGGTGAAGCAAATATTTTGTTCAAAAACTCAACTCGAGTGATTATCATGGGGAAATGAACCAGGTAAATTTCTTGAAATGGTTTGAATATCATTTACAGCAAAACTTCTTTAATAATTGCATAAAACTCCGAATACAGGATGGTCAAAAAGTGCTATTGAGGAGTGCTTGACAAAAAAAAACATTCCCTATTCCCGTATGATGTTCAAAACAAAATTGTGGCATCGTTTTTTTTGTAAATATACAGATAATAATCTTACAAAATGTCATTTATTTTAAACATTTTTTTTAGAAATAAACCACCAACCAAATATATAGTGGACGATATGGCAGAACGGTATGGACACAAAGTTTTACGTCTTCCTCCTTACCATTGTATCTTTAACCCTATTAAATTAATTTGGGGCATGGTATAAAATTATTACAATAAGCACATTGCTAGAGATGGTAACAGCGCGAACAGCCTCCCTAAACATGTGGCATGAGGCACTTAACATGATTACTACTGATATATGTGAAAAAACTGTATAAATCATACTGAAAGAGAAATATTTAAATGATCTTCAAGAAATTGGTCCAATAGTAATAAATTTTAATAGTGAAGAGAATGACACTACTGTGGAATCAGATTCAGAAAATGTTTAATTCGTTGATGTTGATCTTTTTAGGGTCTTTGAAAATACGTTAATTATTAATAAATATTTTATTTTATTGTTTGTGGTTTTATTTTGTTTATATTTATAGTTTGGTAACTCAGTAATAATCTAACTACGTTTATTGTGGATTTTCTTACTTTCATGAATGTAATTAACAAAAAACAAATAAAAAAAATACCGCTAATTTTCAAGTTCTATTTAATATATTGTGAAATTTTCTACCTTTACGTTTTTTGTTTACTTTAGTTATTTTCTGTTAATTTTCATACTCTGAACAATCTGACAACGCTGCAAATGTGATGGCTTGAACGCAACTTTATTTGGCTTTTACCATACTTATATTGGCATTAATTTTGCATGTAATATTTTTTATTTCGTAAAATTTAACAATAAATTTAGTGCAAACTAATAACCAATGACCTAACCTAACCTAACCTAACCTAACCTAACCTAACCTAACCTAACCTAACCTAACCTAACCTAACCTAACCTAACCTAACCTAACCTAACCTAACCTAACCTAACCTAACCATACTCATATTGGCATTAATTGTGCATGTAATATTTTTTATTTTGTAAAATTTAACAATAAATGTAGTGCAAACTAATAACCAATGATTCAATGTGTTTAATATTTAACTTTTATAGGACAAATATATCGATAGGTTTATCTTCTTTTTATGACAAAAAATAAAAAAAAGAGGGTTTATCAGTTAATTTTAAGGTACATACAAATTAACTTATTACACACGGTAATATCTTTTTTAAAAAACGTTTATTTAATTAAAGAACAACTTTATTGATTTGAATTAGAAACAAGACTGAATAACAAACATTAAAAATATAAAAAGTAAAAATAACAATGTCAGCAAAAGATTAAAGTACAATGAAATAAAATAGATGACTAAACAGTTTATTTATTCTACACTAAGAAGTTTTAACTATGTAACACCTCCCCCTTTAGAATGAGGCTCCTTCTGGGAGTCGAACTTTTTCTGGTGATTCCATTGGGACATCTTCTTTTTTTCTTGATTTTGGCTTCTTCTTGATAAATAACCAAATTAAGGTTAAAGCTATACCGCTATATAAGATAACGGTCCAAACGCTGGGAATGTGAATGTTAAATTTTTCTTCTTGTATTGGTGTGAATTCTTGGGAAGTAATATCTTTTAGCTTCAGCTTTTTTAAATTTATTGCCATTGGTGTAATTTTGATTTTATTAGAGTATGTTTGAAGTTTATTTAGTACCAGAGGTTGACCAAATGTTTTTTCTTGAAAAATTAATTGTTGATTTCTAAAAATAATTTGACATGCTGTGTTTTTGATTAAGTAAATTCCTTTTAAAATTTTAATTTCGGTATCTTCTGAACATTTAATGATTAATTTTTCTTCTACTGGGAAGATGGCTAAATATTGATTGATTTCTGGAATAATTTCTAGGTGGTTTTCTAAAATTTTAATTTTTGTATACTCGCAATCGCTAGAGTTTCCAGTTAATAAGATGTTTTCTTCGCACAGCTGTCTGTTAGTGTTTTGAAGGTGAGATGAGCATTGAAAAATTTTGTTTCTCGTACAAATGTCATTTAGAGATATTAATTGGTTTTCAAACTTTAACAAATATTTTGAGCTCGGTATTATTGTTACAAATTCTGATTCTAATTTAGTGGGTATTGGTAGTAAATAAAATAATTCAAAGTCAATATTGTAGTCTATAGGTATTGATAAATAATATTCTATTTGATTTTTTCTAACTTTACAGCTTATATCTAAAATTGATTCGAAATCTAATATGTTTTCATATTTAAGGTCAAAAGGAAGTTGAAACTTATAATACGATGATATTTTTTGTAATTCTGTAAACAATTGTTCTGATGATATAATACTTGGGTGTAAAGTTCTTAATTTGCAAAATGTTAAGGAATTTTCTACGGTTTTGCATAATGTCTAGTATTACGTTATAAATAATAAAAATTTCATGTGTCATATCTTTAAGGTAAAGGATATTCTCGTATCCGGTTTGAACGTCTACAATATATTTTATATCTAATAATTTTGATTTAAGCAATTTTTCATTTGTTTGAATGTCCTGAATAGTTTTATTAAAATTGTTTATTATTTGATGACTTACACTATATTGCATTTTAATTTGATTTTCTAAGTTTGCTTGATTATGTTTTAAATGTTCTAAGATTGAATTAATTCTTTCTTCATCTTGAGAGTCAAGATTGCCAGTTATTGTTTTAATTATAGAACCAAGTCCATTTATTAACCCTCTTTTAATTTTATTTGTAGTTGAATGAATATTTAAATTGTTAAACTTATCAAGTATATTATTCTTAGCATTTTGAATAAGATTTATAATATTTTCAGTTTGTTCTATAAAAATTGTATTGTTTGCAGTTTCTCGTGTAATATTATCGAGATGTATATTTAATTTATTATACTCTTCTAATAATGGATTTAAATTAAAAATATGTACAAATGTATGGTATGATTTTTGTAATTTTGCAGGACCAAGATTAATTGGTAGAATTCCTAAATTATGAGTGATGTCTTTTATTTCTGTCCCTCTTCCGAGTGAGATGAACCTGCAATAAAAGTATATGGTTTTCGTTTAGGACGTTTTATATTAGATAAGTGAATATCTTCAGTTGTATTAAAGTGTCTTGTTACAATTTTCGCAGTTTTGCGTTCTTTATTTATGCTTTTAATTTGTTCAGGTTGATATTGGTTTTTTGTTTTACTTTTAATTTGTTTACTTTTAATAAAAACTTTTGAAGGTACAGGGTGTATCAAGTCTTCTCTGTTTTCATTGGCTTTTGATATAACAGAGTTTTTATTTTGTTGAATTTGTTTATTTATTTCGGAATAAAGTAGTTTTAATTTTTCTCTATGATTATGAATATAATTATTAACTAATTGTGTATCGATATCTAAGTCAAAAGGAGAGTTACTATCTAAGTGACCTGTGATAATTTCAAATGGTTTTAATTTTGTTACAGAGTGGATACTATTGTTGTAGGCCAATAGTGCATAATTAATTTTTATCTCTATAGGTTCTTTCTTAAATTCATTCTGATTATTAAGAAGTCTAACATGTTCAATCATTGTAGAGTGGAATCTTTCGGCAATGCCGTTTGATTCAGGATGTTGCGAAGTTATAAAGTGAATTTTTATTTTATGTGTATTTAGTAAGTCTTTTACTAGAGAATTTTTAATTCTGTACCGTTATCCGATATTATTTGATCCGGTATGCAATGATGTGTAAAATATCTTATTAAATTATTTACAATTTCTATACCTTGACTCGAGTTTAATCTATAGAGTTGTCCGTATTTTGAAAATGAGTCTATAATAGTGAGAAATTTTGTATTTTCTATCGTTATAGTGTCTAAATGAATTATTTGAAAAGGTTTGACGGCTGTTGGAGTAATGTTAAAAAGTGGTTTTAAAGGTTTCCTATCGTATTTAGTTACTTGACATATTTCGCATTCGTTTATATAACTTTGAATAGATGATCTTTGATTTGGCCAATAGTATAACTTGTTTATATTACTTTCAGTTTCGTCTATTCCTCTATGATTTCGTTTTCCTTCATGGTAATTTTGAATAATTTCTTTAATTTCATTTAAAGGTATATCAATTAATTTTTTGTTACATTTAATGAATGAAATTTGTGAATTTTTAAAATATTTTTGTATAACGTTACTAAAATTTTCATATAAAGGATCTTCAAAATATATGTGATATTTAACTTTTGGTATTATGAATTCTTTCACAAATTTAATAACATCTTGTTCAAAATTGTTTTTTGAGAACTGTACTAAAATTCTTTGTTTAGTTTCAAATAATTTAATGATAGTTGGAGTAGCTGGGTTAAAATTTACTTGTGAGATTATTATTTGGTTTTTTTCCGATATTAACTGCGGATTCTGAAATTGGTATCCCTGCTATGGGGTTTTCTATGTTTGTGTGCACGGTATTATTTTTCATCGTCAATTTCGTTATTTATTTCTTCAGTTTCTACAATAAGTGATTCGGTATCCATTTTAATTTCTTTAGAAGTACTTGCGAAAGAATTATTAAATTTTTCCATATAATCTATAAGGTTTTTGGATTATTTTCGGAAGAGTTAACTTCATTAATGTTTAACTGAATTCGCGACAGACAATCGCTATTTGTATTTAACGCACCCTTTTTATAAACTATATTATAGTCGTATTCTTCTAGTTTTAGACGCCACCTAACCAATTTAGAGCTGGGGTCTTTTAAAGAGAATAACCACTGTAGTGGTTTATGGTCTGTTACGATAGTGAATTTTCTACCGAAAAGATAAGGGCGGAAATATTTCACAGCCCAAACAATTGCAAGGAGTTCCTTTTCAATTGTTGAGTAATTTGTTTCAGAGTCATTAAGAGTTCTACTAGCATATGCCACAGGTAAATCAGATCCAATTTTTCCTTGGCTAAGGACAGCGCCTAGAGCAAAGTTGCTTGCATCTGTCGTAAGGTTAAAAGGACGAGAAAAGTCTGGATATTGTAAAATAGGATCATTTATCAACATATTTTTACAAGTTTCAAAACAACTTACATAATCGGTATCACTAATATTAATTATTGCATTTTTCTTTAAACGGTTAGTTAAAGGTTTAGTTAATTTTGAAAAATCTTTTATGAATTTCCGGTAGTAACCGAGAAGTCCAAGAAAAGCTTTAATTTGTTTTGTATTTTTAGGTATTGGAAAGTTTTGTATAGCGCTTATTTTATCGGGATTAGGTTTAACACCTTCTGGCGTTACGATGTGCCCTAAATAAGCCACTTCCTTTCTTAAAAATTCTGACTTATCAATTTGTATTTTAAAATTAGACTCGCGTAACCTTTTAAATACTTCTCTTAAATTATTAATATGTTCTTGTAAGCTTGTACTAAAAACGATAATGTCGTCTAGATATACTAGACATTTTTCATTTTGTATTCCCGTAAGATGTTGTCCATTACTCTCTGGAAGGTTGCAGGAGCTCCCTTTAATCCAAATGGCATTCTCAAAAATTCCCAGTGACCATTTTCCGTAGTAAAAGCTGTTTTAGGAATGTCTTCTTCTGCCATTTCAATTTGGTGAAACCCAGAGGCAAGGTCCAGAGTGGTAAAATACTGACAACGACCTAATTTGTCTAATAGAGTATTTATGTTTGGCATGGGGTACCTATCTCCTAAAGTTATTTCATTAAGTTTTCGATAATCTATAACTACTCTAAATTTTTGTTTACCCGAAGATTCTAATTTTTAGGAACGACCCAAATGTTACTTGACCAAGGTGAACACGAGGGTCTTATAATATTTTGGTCCAACATACTTTGTATTTGATTTTTGAACCTCTTTTCTATATATTTCAGGAAATCTATACGATTTAGAATAAATGGGTATTTCATTTTGTAGTATTTATTTTATGTTTTAATTTTACTCGTGAATGTTAACTGATTACCTTCTACGTGAAAAATATCAGAAAACTCTTTTATTAATTTAAAAATAGCTTCGCGTTCTTCGCGGTTCATATGATCTGTTCTGACTTTATTTATATCAAATTTAAATTTTTCTGCGTAAATTGCATTAAAATTTGGATTGAAGTTTTGTTCGTATTCATCGAACGTTTCTACTTCTATGGTATTACTTAAATCTACCTTAAAATACGATTCTGACGGATTTAAAATAGTGCATAATGCTTCATTATTTTTTGCTCTAGTGAGACATTCTGGGATTTCTAGTTTCCCTATTTTTGTGTATGGGATAATTATATCACCATCGATAATATTTTCAATATTTAATTTAATAATTTGTTCAGTTCTTGGAGGTACTACTATACAATTCGTACTCTCACAATTTATTTTAAAATAGTTTATTTTTATCTGACTATTATCGGTAATTAAAACATTATTTACTAAATCAATCGATGCTTTTAGTTTTTTGAGATTATCTAAACCTAGTAAACAATCGAAATAATTGTGAAACTTAAATATACAATATTCTAAACCTAATCTATTCTTTTGTTTAAAAATTTTCGAGCAGGGAATTACTGTACAATAATTTTGTTGGCTTGTGCCAAGCGCGGAAGATACTTTAAATGGTTTTTGTATAATCGACTTTGAAAAAATATTTTTTGCAATATCCGGAGTTACAAAAGATTTTGTACTGCCGGTATCTATTAGAACTCTTAAGTTTTGTTCTGGAAATATAATGTACGGTAATTCACTCTCAGAGTTAGTAAAATTAAATAGCTCTACGTTTCTTGGTTTTCCGAGGCTGGTTCCTCTAAAAAATCAGTTTTATTTCCATTAAGCAATTCAGTATCATCAATATTATGCAATTCTTCAGAAATAAAATTTTGTCTTTGACTATTAAAATGTCTATTTTGTGTACTATGTGGAGAATATGTATTTGCCGTAGTTATGCTCATTGGAGTAGGTTTTTGGAAGTTTTGATTTCGGTTAGGTCGAAAAACGTTTGTATTTTTATTTTGAAAATTGGTTTCTCTACTAGTACTAGGCTGATTATTTACGTTAAAATTTCTATTAAATTGCTGTTGAGGTTGGTTATTATTATCGTTAAAATTTTTGTTAAAAATTGATTTCTGATTTTGTTGAAAGTTTTGGAACTTCTGCGTTCCTTGTCTATTTTGAAAATTATCATTGGTTCGAACTGAATTATTATTTTGTAATTTAGGATTAATAAATGTTTTTTGGTTATTGCTATTTAAATAAATTTGAAAGTCATTTGTTAGAACATTCAAAGCCATATTCATATCACTAGGGTTTTTTGTTCGTATTAAAGTGCCTAGTGGTTCTTTTAAACCCCGTAATAATACCCTTAATGCTAAATTATTAAAATAGTTACCTAATATAGTTTGCTCATTTAAATTTGAACGAGTTAATAGTAATGAGATTTGCAAATTTAAAAGATGCTGTATTCGGTTATAAAAATCGAATGGTGATTCGTTACCTTGTTTTAATTCTGACATTTCCAAACTTAAAGTATAAATATCCCTTTTATCTGCATAAGTGTTTAATAAAGCATCCTTTAGATTTTGCCAATTTTTTATACAGCATGATGAAATGTTTATTGCGGCTTTACCCTTAATTTTAGATAAAATACTTGACATTAAGTATTCGTTTTGAAAATCTCCTACATCTACGGTATTATAGAATTTATTAACTAATTTTTCTGCAATTTCAATAAATCTAGGTAATAAGGCATTTTCTCCGTGGAATTCTGGAATCATGTCTAGATATTCCTTTTTTAATTGTGGTACTGCGGTATTTGTAGTCATTTTGTATGTTCTATTTAAATTATTTATTTTACTTAAATTATTTAGTGAGTCAGTTTCTAAATCAGAATCAGAAGTTTCAGAGCTCTCTGAATTAAATGAATTACGTTTATCTCTATATGACATAAGGTACTTACATCAAAATTAGGACTGCTCCCTTCATTCGGTCAGGTAGATTTGGAATTTGCAATATTCACTTGGAATTCCTCTTCTTCTGAGCCAAATGTCTTCTAGTCGAGTTACTCAGTTCACTCAACTAAGAGTCCAAAATTTTCACAATTTAGGTATGTTAACAAATCGTTGGAACGAACCGGTAGTTATTTTCGCTAACGCCCGTTTAACATATCCTACTGACTGCGCCAATTAACTTATTACACACGGTAATATCTTTTTTAAAAAACGTTTATTTAATTAAAGAACAACTTTATTGATTTGAATTAGAAACAAGACTGAATAACAAACATTAAAAATATAAAAAGTAAAAATAACAATGTCAGCAAAAGATTAAAGTACAATGAAATAAAATAGATGACTAAACAGTTTATTTATTCTACACTAAGAAGTTTTAACTATGTAACATACATCTACAAAATGGTAAATTTTCTTCAGATTTTATTGGTACACGTCATATAAAATTATTTCTATAATTAAACTACTACAGACTTATTTTATAAAATGCAAGAATAAAAAAACACTAAACTAAATTGATGCTTCAATTTTAGTCCAGGAGGAATCGGCGCATGAGTACCGAAAACTATTCCACCTGAATTTTTTTATGTGATCCTTTTCAAATTGCCCTCCCAATGATATAAATGCATGTTGCCATGGCGCAACCCGGTGCCATATTGTTTAAACCGAAATTGTTTAAACAATTACAAGGAATTGTTATTTTTCAACCCGATTTCATTGAAATGCCAATAAAAAAGTTCCTATGACTTTTCACGATAAAGTTAATATTTTTAAAGATATGAATTTTTTAAGGTTCGAAAAATCTCAAATTTGGGTATTTTCGACCTATGAAAAATATATTAGAAAAACAGATAATGTGAAAGTAATAAATGTTTTTAATTCTCTATACAATAGTTAATAATATTGTTAATAGAGATTTAAAAAAATTTCATTGTTTATATCTTTTTTTTAATTGTTAATTTGGCGCGCTCACAAGTATGCATCGCTTACTTTTAAGTATCGTTGTCTCTCTCAGACTCATGCGTTGCGTCGGCCTCTCTGTGTCTTGAATCATTATCATTTATCTTAAAAACTATCAACTTTATCAAAATTGTTAAAGAAAGCAATGTTATTAGATAATAATTAAATTGCCTACAATTTGTTTTTAATAAATTTTTTTCTGAAATCAATTTTTCAAAAGTTCTTTAAGCATATATCGGAACATGTCATTAAAATTACTTTTTTATCAGATTATATTACTTTTTGCTATTAAACGTTATTATTTATACAAAGAGTAACATTGAAAGAATAAAAAATAAAAGAAAGAATTTTTTTCTTACTCAGACACACTCATACACACACTATGATACATATACATAAAATTATTTTTATTCAATTTATTTGAATGTTTTTTCTAAATACCCAATATATTTTTATTATTTATAAATAATTGTGATTTCAAAAAATGTTCAAATACCATTATATCTTATTATTGTTGATATAAATGCAAAAATTACTATGATAATAACAAAAAAGTAATATAAACTGATAAAAGTAATTTTAATGACATATGCTTAACTTTTGAAAAATTGATTTCAGAAAAAAAATTATTAAAAACAAATTGTAGGCAATTTAATTATCATCTAATAACATTGCTTTCCTTAAAAATTTTGATAAAGTTGATAGTTTTTAAGATAAATGATAAATAATGATTCAAGACACAGAGAGGCCGACGCAACGCATCTGTTTTTTTAATATATTTTTCATGGGTCGAAAGTACCCAAATTTGAGATTTTTTGAATTTTAAAAAATTCATATCTTAAAAATTTTGATAAAGTTGATAGTTTTTAAGATAAATGATAAATAATGATTCAAGACACAGAGAGGCCGACGCAACGCATCTGTTTTTTTAATATATTTTTCATGGGTCGAAAGTACCCAAATTTGAGATTTTTTGAATTTTAAAAAATTCATATCTTTAAAAATATTAACTTTATCGTGAAAAGTCATAGGACCTTTTTTATTGGTATTTCAATAAAAAAATTTAAAAAAAATTTGTCCGTTTGAAAAATAACAATTCCTTGTAATTGTTTAAACAATTTCGGTTTAAACAATATGGCACCGAGTTGCGCCATGGCAACATGTATTTATATCATTAGGAGGACAATTTGAAGAGAATCACATAAAAAAATTGTGGTGGAATAGTTTTCGGTACTCATGCGCCGATTCCTCCTGGACTATTTATTTAAACTTTCGTATATTACACAATATTATGGAAAATAGAATTCTCCACAAAAACAAAAGCGCTTTTTCTTATAAAGTGTACAAGTGGAGTAGCCAGAAACGCGTCTCTTTTTTATGTTTTAGGATAAAACCCTGCCTCTTCGAGATTAAGTATGTGAGCTACTACTCTGTTTTTTTTTTCTATTTTTAAAGCCAAAAAAATTATTCGTTTAAATAAGTAGGTACATATACATCTAAAATGTTCGATTTGGAACCATTTGCGAAACTGATAGCGAAACCGTTTACACTACCACTACACCAACACACACTTTTAACTGCCTGACGCGCGTTTCGATAACCAAGTTGTCTTCTTCAGAGACCGAAGGTAAACTCCTAACCTAACCCATACAACTTTTAATCGAAGATACACCATGCGTCTTTTTAATGTTCGAGATGATATTGCTTAAATTATTATTATTTTATATAAGTATATTTTATTCATTCCTCTTTTTATCCAGGCAAGTATCTTCAGTCCAATCGACCTTCCGTGGCACTATTTCTTCTTTCCAATTATATTTGTAAGGCAATTTCCTTACTTACAGCGAACGCATCAAATGTATTTAAATCACTTTATTTTTTAAAAACAGTATAAATAAATTATATAATTAAAACAATTTATTATAACAAAAGTTAAAAGCATGTGATAGTTGTCCTTGGGGCATATTTTTGCCAACAAATATAAATACCGATACACTAAGTAGTAACTGGTAACATAATAGTGAAATTGTATAACATTTTACGGAAATATTATTTCCGTAAAGTAAGTCAGTACAAGCTTGGAGCTATACAACCAGCCCTAAATCTATAAGCACTAATTTTACAATTAAGTTGCTGCGAATGACTACAGCTGTTGCGCCTAGCAGCGTTTTCCCGCTATTAATCTCGTAGGCGTGGAGTTTAAAAGCTCAATACTAGTCAAATTAGGTTCGTCATATGGACTTAATATCTATTATCTATTTAATACTAATTACTTTTCTTTTATATTAGGTATATTATATTGTTTGAAGTAACAAAATTGCCAGGCCATGCATTTTTAATATCAAGAGTTTGTTAACTTTTTGTGTGCGGCCAACTTGTCAATTGAGTCAACGCCTACGAGAATAATAGCAGGAAAACGCTGCTACGCTCTACAAAGTACGCGTTACAATCTAGGGATGTAGTATTTTGCTGCAGGTTAAGTATAAATTTAGGGATAGGCATGCAAAATTAGAAAATTGACTTTACGTGAGATCTGAATACTTTTTGACAGTGCAAGCCAAGTGGGCCCATCGGGCCCCAGGTTCTCCCCCTCTGCATCATCACTTGTTCGCCATGACGTCTTTTTGAGGAAAAGTGTGAAGGTCTTTTTCCACAATCATTCGCACATGGAAGATGTCTTGTCTGAATTGTGCATAAACTTCACAGGTGCCCAGAAAGTGGAAAAAAGTGTTCTCCTCCCAACAGTTTGGACAGTCTGGGTCTTTGACAATAAGAGATTTAGATGTCTATGTCCACAGTGGCCAGTATGGACACCGACAAGCAGACGTAGTTGCGATCTGGAATTGTCCAACAACCACCTTGTCCTCGGTTTATTAGGGTGGGCGATTGTTTGTTTCTTCTGCTTAAAGAGGGGGGGTAAAGTTAATTGGTTAAAAAAAGGCATGTTTTTATGAATTTTTTGTGAGAAACCAGTTGAAATTTCTTTATTAAATCCAATGATACATTGAAGTATAACATTTGAAGAATGTTCTGTAAAATTTTCACAAAAAAATATTAACAAATACGGTAATGGCAGCAAGTATTCCGACGTGCCTCGAATAAAAGAAGAGTTGCGGTGGACATCGTAACTTGGTGCTGGATCATCTGAAATCAAAAAATCAAAGTTTATTCGTTAGATAACAGTTTTCCCCAGAAGGTGACGAGGGGGTTTTTCTAAATTTAAATTTTTCACCTTTTTGGAGAACTTTGAAGGAAAAAACGCGATTTTTCGTGAAAAAAGCACCCTAATTTGTTATTGTAAAATAACAATTATCAACAAATTTGAAAAAAACTTTTTGTCAGGGCCTCTTAAATGATGGACAGAAATAGTGTTCAAAATTTCAAAACGATCGGTGCAGTAGTTTTGAAGTTATAATGTCCACCGACTTTAAAAAAGTGACTTGTGGCAAAAACGCTTTAAAGTTTTGAACACTAAAAAATCTTGTATAAAACGTTTATAAGCAAATTTTATCGGCTTACCTCACACTGAATTATCAATGTCAGGTCCATAAAGGATGTTGCTATCATGCATGATGTCTAAAGCATCTTTTTGCGCCTGTCTACGAAGAATCCTGACTTCTTTAGTTTGTCTCTAAGCTTCCTGATCGGCTCGGCTTATACGTATGGAGTCAGTTGATAGCGCCCAGTTATGAGCACTTGGTCCACTACTAATTCCCATGCCTTCCATGAAGGTTAGTAAAGCAAAAGAACCTTCATTGAAGACACTGGCTGCCACATAAGCTGCAATTTCAACGATGGCAGAGGTTCCGCTCAAGTGCTTTGGTGAGATTTTCCAAATAAGTTGGTTCAAGCTCTCATTGTTGTTCTGCGTGAAGCATCTTTGCTCAGATATATAGTATATAGTATACAAAATATACAGTACAGGCATAAGGACGTTTGTACTTAAGTAAGAATTTGTATAAATAGAACTGGAGGGAAAGAAAAAGTATAGTAGAGAGCTAAACATCTCCCAGGCAACAATAGAGCGCTCGGGTCGAGTAGGGATTAAAATCCGACAGGTATAAAAATATTCGTAATTTGGTCAATTTTACTCCGATCCACTTGAAATTTTGAGACAATATTCTTAAAGAATTAAGCATTCATTTAAAAAAAATAAAATTGCAGACGGTCCCTTGTACTTCTAATATTCTCTCCGCCCAATATGAGCAGAGTTGAGGTTTGTGCTCTGCTTAGCCCTATTGACTCGGGTCTACAGCAAGATTTGGTGGCTCACTGCCTGACTTGTTCATCTCGTTGCCATCTATACCGCGATGTATAGGGTATTTGCGGATTCCTGGGCTAGCGCCGTGCTAGTCATGGAGCTACCAAACGCCCGAACCCCTACGTCCTTTATCAGAATACCTGCTCCTGTCGTTTCTTCCAAGCAGGAGCCATTTGTGTAACATAGGTACTACGTTTCCTGGAGAAAATTCTACTTGTTCGTCCTCTACTGCCCCCTTGGCGGGATGGCCACCTTGTATTTTCTATTATCACTTTATTCACTTTTGGGGCAGCTTTGCCAGCCAGGAGCTGTAGCTCTATTTCTGTCCTTTGTGCTATTTTAGTTTGGCCCTTATCAATATACATTTTTTGAAACAAAATAGTAAAAAACTTTTTCCTGTGTGCTACATAAGCATCTGATGGAAATTAAAAACGTAAAAAGATTTTCTCAGTGTAGTGAGAAGATATTGTCTATAACATTTATATCAAATAGATTTTATACTTAATAAAGTAATTGTAAATTTCAAAACTGGACACTATATATTTTTATTTGAAAACGAAACTTTCAATTAAACCGAGCTAAAATTTATGCATATTTAAATTACGTCTAGATAATGATCACTAACGCCTTTTTACGTCCTTTAAATTATGAAATTAACTTGTCAACTTGTATTTTAAATGCCTGCTACTTTTCAAAATAAATCGAGTAGAACCACTCTTGGGACATAAAGAGTTCGTTTCTTGGAAAAAAAACATATGAGACATAAAACGGTTCTAGAAATTCTAAAAATAATTTTCACTTTTAATAGGGATACTGCTAATGAGGGCGTTGGTGTTGCTAAAATAAATTAACTACAATTATTTATTGTCAAAATGATTGTGTCAAATTTGGAGTTATTATTTTGTAAATAAACTAAATTATAAAAAATAACTGCTTTTTGATTTATAGTAATTTTCTGCATTCTACAAATAATTGGTATTTGCAAATATTTCTTACTAGGAGCTGAAAAAAACCGATCGTACAGGATAAAATAATAGGTAATAATAATAATAAAAATGTTTATTTAAAAATATTCTACAAAGTTAAATATAATTTGTAAAATTATTAAAATAAAATATAATAATGAAAATTAACAAGTAAATAAAGTAACCATATATATTAATGCTATAGATAATATGATCAAATTCAGTAGATAATATGATCAATTTCAGTAGAGTGAGTAGGGCACTGAATTAAGTCATCTAATTATTTTTTTTTAATTAAATTGGAATTATCAGAAGTTGGTCAGAAAAATCAGAAAGAGTTTATAAAATGTTCAAAAAATTTCGTACCGGTATTGGCCATCCATTCTTTAATAATTTTTTTATATCTATGTTTTTTATAATTTTTATATTTTTTTTTTATTTTTTTAAGGTTTTCTGGTAAGCAGTTGTAAAGGATGCCATAAAATTATAAAATAAATATATATTGTAATGAATATTATTATTTCAAGATTATTTATTGATTTATTTATTTATAAATTTAATTGATTAATATATTTGATATTATTATTTAAATGTAATATAGCAACAAGATCTTTTTCTCAGGGGTGTTTGGTTATGCAAGTTTCCAGTTGGATTATTAGGTAGGTATTTGAATAAAATTTGATTAAATTATAATTACAAATTTATTACGGGTTAAATTAAAACAGTAATCTATTAAATGACCAATAAAATAATAGGTAGGAAAATAATAAAAAAGAAAGGCATTTTATTAACTATAAAAGAACTTACTTGATGCTGAATTAAGTTAAATTAACCAATGTTATTTATGTAATGGCAAGTAAGATTATCGAAATACACTAATTATTGAATATCAAGTAAATTCCTTTGTTTATAAAACTAAACTAACTACTACAAAAATTTTCATAAAGTTTACAATTTTATCTGACCTTGATGTAGAGTCCTGCTTCCTGATTGGTGGAAAAAGTCTGTAGTCGCTCTATGAAAAACGGAAACGAACGAAGTGATACGTGGAATTTCCAACTTTGGTAAAATGTCGTGTTGTTAGACGTTTGATTTCTAGTGTAATATTATTGTTCTTTGTTTGTTCCTCCAAATTGATATAGTTTAGTGTTTGTTGGATTACAGTTCCTTTACTTGTATTATTAATAGTAAGTACTCTTATATTCTTCTTTTTTATCAACCGAAAATGTTTTAATCTCACTTTTTGATTAGTTCTTAATGTCACTTTTTGACACTTTATTTTACTTTTTGATTGTTTTAATTTGTATTTCTAATGACACTATTTAATACTTTATTTTCACTACTTTAAAAACTGTTTATTCACTTTGTTCTAATTGACTGTTCACACTGACTGATCTTCTATGTTTGACTACCAATAATATACTCCCCCTTTTTACAAACAAGTCTTTTTATAGGTTTCAAACTTTCTAGAAACTTCGTTATTGTTCTATGGATTAGTCATTTCTCGAAAAATATGTGTATCTCTTTCTTTTTCATGTATAACTAGACATACTCACTTCGTCTATTGTCCGATCATTCCAGAACAAAATATAGTAAAAATATATCTGTCTCTTTTTTACACATTCGCGAAGTTTCTAGCAGGTTTTAATAACATGTTTATGTACAAGATATAATATTGATACGTTACATAATAAAATTATTTATAACTGAAAATTCCCTTACAAATACACAAAATATATAATAAAATAATACAATATTGTAAAAATTATTTGATTAAGTTATATTAAACAACTTCTGTTGATATTGTTCGGATTTTTATGTCACTTAGTATATTATAATTTACTTGTTTTGTATCAGAAGTAAAATAACACAGATAACATTTTTAAAAACTGTTTTTGTGAATAGGATACCGTTTGTTTATAACCAGACTATTTTTCATTCTTAAACTTCTTATTTGTTAATTTCTAAGACTTTTTTTATACACCTTGATGCCCACTAATGTAAAAACGGCAGGAGGAACCTAAGGAGGTCTAAGTGTGGATGAAGACTTTGGACTTTACCTCTTCAATTTACAGATACAAATAGCCTTATGATTTCGTTAACTTCCTAACATCTTCTTTTTAAGAGTAGGTATTCATTGAAACGTTTCACTAGTTTGCCATTACTTTATAAATTTTTATTGTTGATAGCTGGTCCACTATAATTAAAATTTCCAAAAAGAATTGTACCATTATTATTGTGGTTATTTTAAAATTCATATTAAAAAGGATGTTATTCACATATCAATGTTATTCCCATTAAAAGCTATGCTGTCTTTTTTTACTAAGTAAAAAAATTAAAAAAGAATATGTTCTTTGAAATAAATTTGCTTTTACCAAAGTGTATTTATGAATAAAACAAAATTTTAAAAGCATCACCATAAAGTGTCTAGAGAACGTCATGTACTTTGTTTGCTACTTTATCATATCGAATTAAATTCATTATAAATAATATGAGATGGAGTGAAAGGGTTTGTTGCAAATAACTTTAAAATATAAGATAAGCGAAAACTTTTAGAAGCCTCGCTGGAAAGCATGACTGAGAAAACTGGAGCCAGCCACATAATAATAAGAAAACACAAGATTAGTGATCTTGAAAACTTTAAGGATAAAGCTATGGAATTATAGGTAATAAAATAGGCAATATTGGATTTAAACGGATGTGGTAATATTTTTAAATGACTGATTGTGGAAAGTGGCAGGTGGTAAGTGAGAAAACATTAGTCTTTTGAAAATGTTAATTTTATGGATAAAAATAATTGAATTAATCTTAATAATCTTTCCTAAGGCAACTGTTAAAAACTATTCTCAGTATTGCTTATGTCTGGTAAAACCGGCACTAAGAACCTAACTACATACCATAGACCTATTATCAGAGGGGACGCCACATTTCATTTATAATGCAATCAGTCCCGTGCTATTTGTTAAAAATGGGAATATCTCTGTGAAAGGAATATTACGGGATATACCGGATGTTCAAGACTAATGTATCCAGGTTATATCTCTTAAACGAATAAAGATTCTCGAATGGGACAAAAACTGATCTATTTCATTTCCAATACACTTTAATATGGCATTGAAAAAATTATCCCCAAAATATTCATCTTTTAGTTACAACCCCTAACTTTAAATTTCTTAATAGCACCCTGTACATTTTTTTATAATTTTGGATTTGGTCTTCCAACGTCTATTTAATAAATTTTTCAAAAAAAAAGGGGTTGCTAGGTAATCAATAAATAAATTAAAATATTTTTTTTAAATTAATCAAGAAGCCTTAGAGCTAAAAAGGAACAATAAAAATAATGTATTAAAAATAACAATTGACCAATTATTATTATTTTTTAGATGTTCAAATTTTAGTATATTATTTATTTTTACTTATATTACATTGACTTTTTTTTTATTTGTTTCTTAAATTGCATTGTAATTCAAACTCCTTGTTATGGAATTGTAATCAATCCCAAAGAACAATAAAGATTATTATTATTATTATGCAACACACATTTCGAATCTTGCCAGAATATTTCTTGTACGTGTGGCTTGGATCACTGCAGGAGCAATTTGGTGACTTGCTTGTCTTATGTTTTCTTTTAATTCTTCTACATCTGGTGGCAACAAGACACAATGCGAGAATCCTTAGCGACCACCTACAAAAATGTTTCGATAACCACTGGATAGCAAACAACATTCCAGAAATTATGTAGGCGGCACGCTCACCTGACTTGTCACCTCTTGATTATTTCTTTTGGGGAGCGATAAAAGATATTGTTTATCAATCAAAACTACAAAATGTGAAAGAATTAAAAGAAAACATAAGACAAGCATGTCGCCAAATTACTCCTGCAATGATTCAAGCCACATGTACAAGAAATCTTCTGGCAAGTTTCGAAATGTGTGTTGCAGCAAGTAGACTATAATTCGAACATCTAAAAAAATAATAATAATTGGTTAATTACTAAGAACAATAAATAACTGAACAGTTAAACTAAACTTCCACTTTTTATTCGAAAAATTTGCTTTAAAATTCAATTACAGCTGTTTCGTTAATAGCTAGCATCGTCAGATTGACATATTGAAATTACATTTTGTTTGTTTGTAAGATGAACTTCCAAAAAGTAAAGGTTAGCACAATCAATTTAATTGGTTAATTGTTATTTTTAATACATTATTTTTATTGTTCCTCCATCGAACAAAGGAAAACGGACCACGATTATTCATGCTGGATCAGAAGATTGTTGGATTCCAAACAGGTTGGGACTTTCGGCGAAGAACAATGAAGATTCGTCGTTGGATTACCACCAAGATACTACTGCCGAATTTTTCAAAGAGTGGTTCGAAAACACTTTAATGCCAAATATTCCCCCGCATAGTGTCATAGTTATGGACAATGCCAGTTACTATAGTCGCCAATTGAAGAAGGTTCCAGGCTGTTCAAATACAAACGCGGAAATCCAGGAATTTATTCTCCAAATCAACATGTACTTTGAAGAAGGATATAAAAAAACGCAGCTTTTAGAGGATCTAAGGGCATTTAACATACAGAAGACATATGTATGTGACACAATTGCAGCATCCAAAGAACATACAGTTCTTCGTCTTCCTCCTTACTACTGCGTATTCAACCCGATTGAGCATATTTGGAGAAAACTAAAGAAAAAAGTGCGGACCCAAAATACTATACCTACATTATGTCCTTCTGTAATTGCATTAATCCGGCAAAATATAGATAACCCAGACGCTGATTTTTGAAAAAGAACAATAAACCAATAACCAATAAAAGTGGAGAATTCATACAGGGCAATTTATATTCGCGCATAAACAATTCTACAAAATGTCTACCGGCCCTTTTTTTATCGGTATTAAATATGTGTGGAATTTTTTTTTTGGCTTAATCATATATAACTCTCCCAAACTGATCTTTGGTTAGACCAAATCCCCTTTGTCTATACTGACAATGTATTGAAATAAGTGTTTAGCTGTTACTCGGAAAAAGTTGTTTTAAAACGTCCAACATTAGAGGGAAAAATCTAAAAACAATAAAAAAAATATGTTTCAATTTAAAATGGATTTGGTCTTTACCTCATCTTTATATTTCCTTAAGTACCTTCGCAAGGTAGGCTCGGGAATGCCATGTTCTTTTGCAGCTGAATTAACACTTTTATTGTTAATCCGAACATTGCTGATTTCATGTTCTCCTTACTCCAGGAGTAATAGTTTTCGTAAACTGTAAGGAAATATTTGTAATACAAAATTTCATTATCCTTTTGGACATGAGGGTAAGATGACGAATTCGTCAACTTAGCCATATTTAATGTTATTTAAATTTATTAGAATTACTTTGGTTCAAATAAATGGGAAAAATATAAAAAAAAAGGTGAAAGGTGTCAGAAATAATGTATTTTTTGTATATCAAAAACTGTAGGTTAAGTGTGTAAAGTTTTATTAATTCGGTAACTGAGCACTTTGGGCTTATAAGGCCATCATTAGAGATACTTCCTGAAATGTGTTAAACATAAAACTTGGAAATAAGAAGAAAAAAGTGTAACTTACGTTAAAAGATAAAACCTCTTCAGAAGAGACATTACAACACATTAAAATATAAATTATATGAAATTAGTTAAAATTTTTAAAAATAAAACAGCTTTAACATTAAAACATCTTGAGGACAATAATATATGAATGTGAATTAAAAACTAATTACTATTATAAAAACAAAAAATAAAATGGAAGTGACTACGTTATCTGTTGATTAACATTTTATGTCAAAAATTGGACATTTAGGTCTTTTCGTTGAAAGATCTTCTTTGTTAAAAGATTTAATCTTTTAAATTAGTGAAAGTTTTGTTCCAAAGTCATTTCTGTAGCGTTCTTATTACTATCATTAGTTAATCCAATTGAAATATAATATAAGAACAATAAACAATGAAACCCTAGAACAAAACTTCCACATTTATTTAAAAAATTCAACGTGTCAATCTGACGATTATAGTTTTATCGAAACAGCTATTTTTATAAATAAAAGTGAACGTTTTGTTCAAAGGTTTTATTCTTTATTGTTCTTAGTAATTACAACACAAATATATTAAGTTATTGTAAAGATCAGCAGGATATAGTTTTTTCCTGGTTTTTCTATATCATTGCACAGTTATACTGATCTTAGAGGGAAATACATCCAGGATAATCCCTTAGGGCTCATAACATCTAGGCTTTAATATTGTTATGTCTTATTACTTCCTTACTTGGTCTAGCCTTAACTACTTATCAACATCAAGTACCTAGTTACAAACAAACAAAATGTAACTTCAATATGTCAATCTGACGATGCTATTCCGATAGCGAAACGGCTGTCATTGCATTTAAAGTATTTATAGAATAAATAGTGGAAGTTAATTCAACCTTTTAGTTGTTTATTGTTCTGAATAAGATGAACTTTCACACAGTAAGGGTTAGTACCATAAATTTCATTTTGTTTAAACTTTTTTTGGATGTAGTAACATGCTATATAATTCCGTTTTCCATTAGTGCAAGTGAAATACTTTAAAACGCATGTGATAAAGCACGAAATAATAAACCCTCAACTGTACAGGATTCTTTCATGACAAACAATAAAATGGTGTACTGAGTTTTGTGTCTTTAAACTAACATCATGTAATCTAACTTAACGACTTTTTCATTTTTATAGCTTAGTTTCCGTTGTCTATTCTTCGTGGTGGTCCAAAATACCCTTTTATAAAACTAAATAAAACTGTTCTAAAACATAAATCTTGGTCTGGAATTAATATGCTAAAATAATTACTCATTTAATATGAAGTTGTGAAGTTACTTTTGGCAAATTACAAAATCAAATAAATGTACTTAAAAAATAGTTTTAACCACTCATAAATTGCAAAATAAATTCTCATCTGATAATATAACAAGAGAGTAAAAATAAACTGAAAATAATTGGACAGACTTTTTGGAAACTTGTTGCCAAATGGCAATAAGTTTGAACAAAATCTGTCAAATTATTTTCTAATTTATGGAAGTCTCGAGTTATATTTGACAAGATTATTTTTTAATTCACAAATTTTTACAAGTAAAAAAGATCAAAATAGCTATCATAAAATTTAATTTAATTAATTATTACTTACAATATATTTCTCGTTGACACAATTAAGTAATTATTTTGACAAGTATCTGACAGTTGCTAGGCAAATAAAAGCTACAGTGATTATTCCCGACAATAATCACAAGACATTTATTCCCACTATAATAATGACATACCCTTGTGACAAATAAAGAAGCATTTCATTGGTTTTAAATAAAAAAAATCATACTAAAAAAAATTGGAGCCAAAACACATATGTGTTTTTATAAAATACATCAAATTTTAAAGTCGAACTGTCTTTCTAATTAACCTCAGCTGAATGAACAGACGCTCCAATAAATCATACATACTAATAAATAAAAATTAATATTCTCGTTATTTAATAATTTTAATAAAGATAAAAAATGTCACGTACAGTCTCGGTGTGTATTTATAGTGATCTGACAAATCACATAATTTGTCTAAATTACAGTTTTGTAGGTTGCCGGTTACGTTTAATCTTAGATTATTTATGACCCCAATTAATCACGACGAGGAACATACTATAATTTTGAAAACATTTCTAGAAATAAACCAACAGATAATCTGTTATAAAGTTTTCTGATTTTCAAATGGTATATCAAAAGTTTCATGTTTACAGAATCGGATTAAAACTTTTGAATTTGTTCTAATCAAGTAAAACATTTTAAAGAAGAGTAAACGGTATTGGATCAAATTTAAGAAAATGGCAAATATCACTTAACCCATTTAAAACTGTAAAAATCAATAACTTTATATTTTTAAAAAATCTTATGCAAAGTAGCTACCAAATGTCCCCGTTTTATTATTATTTCTCAATCATTTAGTAATAATTGGTTTGTCACTCTTGTATTTATAATTAGTGAGTTTAAAGTATACAAAATACGTACCACAGTAATCAGGAAGATAAAAATATTTACAGTTTTTAGGTAAGCATAAAATTGTAATATATTATTAATAATTTTTTTTGATCCCTAAAGTGAAAATATATGATCAATAGATAAACTGATAAATGAATTTGTCTAATACAATAAAAAAATTAAACTTATCTTCTGGCTGCCAGGCAACTTCCCATGGGTGTATACTCTTAGGGCGCAGTTGACTATTGACTATTAAATAGGATTCTAGAGAATAAGGTCGACTATAATGATAGATATTGCCAATGAGGTGGGTCTAATGATGGTGAAACAGTCCAAAGTGGGAAGCTAAAGCTAGAGGGAGATAAAAAAAGAAGAATAATCTGTTTGTTGTTTTTAAAAGATAAACAAAAAGTTAGTATAAGGGTAAGTAGTTAATATAGAATGAAACTAAAATAAAATGAATAATAATGCAAAACTTACCACTCATTAGGTGGAACCAATAAATTGTTATTATTTTCCACATTCATAGGAAGAATCAAACCAAAAAAATTATTTTTGTTAATTAACAAATAGAAACAATATTTCTGCAAATGATAATTTGGATAAAAATATGCGCAAAAGGCAGAGTCTACAATGTGGCTTTTTTCCAAAAAAGAAATAATTGAAACCAAAAAGAAACCAATTTTGTCAAGAAGTCACTTAGTCTTTAAATGGATAGAAGAATATTTTGGAATTTAGTTATAGAGGAAGTTGGTTGGTACATTGAGATGTCAATATATATTTTGGCTAATGACTTTAAATAGTTCTGTGACTTTTGACTTCTGACCTTAAATTGATGAAAGAAGTTTGTTTATGTTTTAATAAAATAATTTGTTTTAGGTAATGGACCAGGAAGATGACTATCAACAATAATAATAGTGGTAATAATAATAATTTAGTGTTTGATGGAATTATTAAACTAAATTATTAAAAATTGTTGATCAGATTATTAAATAAATATATGGTAACATACCAGTCTAGTCGAGAAGTCATTTAAATCGGATTTGGGTTACACCGATCCGAAAAATCTGATTTTGGTGTCAATCGATTCGAAATGACAGATATAAAAATGTTCCTGAATATCAAAATACGTTTTAAAAAATTATTAACAATTTAAGATTTTAAAAAAAGGGGGTTTACATTTTTGTTAATAACTCATAAACTATAATAGCTAGAACAAAAAACTCAACGGATTTATAGGTCTAAATTAATGTTGAAAATGGCATAAAAAACGGGCGGCGCGTCACCGTTGCAACTACCAACTGACATAAATTATTTTTTTTTCAATAAGTAAATATTAATAAAAAAAAATTTAAAATTTCTAGCACTTACAGAACATATCAGAGAACAAATTTCTGCAGTCAAAAAATTTTTTACATTTCTATCCATTTGTTAATTAAAAAATTAAATCTTCATTGTTACTAACTTTAAATTCGTTACTGTGAGTAAAATAAAAACAAGAGAATTTTTTTAACCCTTGCAATCCCTTATCATAAAGCTACTGAACAAAGTTACATAACAAATTTTTAAATTTTTAAAAATTGAAATTGTCATTAACAAGCGAAGTAAACAAATGCGATTTTAGACGTGAAAAATTTAAAATTTTTTAAACAATTGTTTACAGTCGTTTTTAATACGCTAAAAACAATATAAATCCAATTTTTTTAAATGTATGTGACCAATTGTTTAAACAAACAAATAAACAAATGGCTTATTTAACAATTTAAAAAAAAAAATTTGCCATTCTATTGTTTATTAAAAACCATGATTTTTAAGAAAAATATTTTTCTTCAAAAAATTTTGCTAATCAACGTTTTTGTTTATTAGCAATTGTTTAAATTTAATATTAAAAAATGAAAAAAATCCTAAAAATCATAATTTTCTCTTCTCTACAATGGTATTTTTTTCGAATTTGTCAGTTAATTATTTGATTGTTAAAAATTAAACAATTTGTTATAAACAATTGCATCAACAGTTAATATTTTTTATAACACCTCACAACATACCGAATACCATAGTATACGTTTAATTAAAAAAAAAAAATTCCACGTTTTTTTTTAAATAATATTTTTTTAAATAATAATGTTTTATATTTTATTGCGTTTAAAACCAAAGGCAGCATGAAAAAAATACGAGAGTTGTCTGAAAAGTTTCCGACCTAACAAAGATACTAGACATTTTTTCTTCAAATTAATTTTTATTTTTCTACATTGTCTCTTTGTTGTAAGTCTATACATTTCTCCCAGCGATACTCCCATCTCTTCAACCCTTCCAAATAGTACTCGGCGTCTCTCTCTGCAAAATAGTTGTTTACGAAGGTGATGACCTCTCCTCATTAAACGAAAATCTCTGTCCTCCGAGCGCAACTTTTAGCTTAGGGAACAAAAAAGGGCTTGGGGCTAGTTCTGGTAAGATGGGGGGTGGCCAAGCCTTTGAAACCGTAATTCATGGATTTTCGTCATGGCAACCACTGAGGTGTGAGACGCGCATTGTCTTGGTGAAAAAAAATTTTTTTTTCTGCAAATGTAGCCGTTTTTCCGCAATTTCTGCCTTCAGCTTGTCAAGTAATTATGCGTAGTATGCTCCTGTAATGGTATTTGCTTTTTAAAGATAATTGATTAAAATAACTCCATGACTATCCCAGAAAACAGTTGCCATCACTTTCCCAGCCGAAGGAACAACCGTTGCTTTTTTTGGAGCCGATTTCCCCTTCGCAGTCCATTGTTTTGACTGTGTTTTTGTTTTTGGAGTATAATGGTGTATCCAAGTTTCATCTACAGTAATTAATCGGCGCCAAAACTCTGATTTATTGCGCCTAAACTGCGCCAACAAAGAGTTGGAAATGTTCATTCGAACACGTTTTTGGTCCAAAGTGAGCAAACGCGGCACCCAACGCGCGGACAGCTTTCTCATGCCTAAATCTTGATTCAATATGTGACAAACACGTTCTTTGGACATGATTATAGCCATTTGGTAAACTTGAGCGAAATTATCGTCAGTGGTTGCAGTTTTTGGACGTCCCGAATGTTTATCGTCACTCAAGCTGGTTCGGCCACGTTAAAATTCAGCAGCACAAAATTTTACGGTGGTAAATGTTGGTGCAGAGTCCCCGTACACAGCATCCAACTCGTCTTTGATTTGCGTAGGCGTATTGCCTTTCAAAAACTAATGGTTTAAAGACCATCGCAAAAGAAAAGAAATAACTAACGGACTAGAGTTTTGCGTCCGCATCACGGCAAGCAAATTACCGGAATTGCTGGAGAAGGATCTTTCACCAGGTCTTAAGAAATTTAAACAACCACGGGTGACATCCATATCAATCACCATAAAATGGATGTTAGGAATAAGAATAAGTATATAAAGTGGTGTTCTAAAGTCCCCTTCCTCTCCATTTATTTTTTGAACCGTTAGAATTAGAAATTTGAAATTTTGGGAAAGTGAACTAGGGAATGTATATTACTTTTTTATAGATAGTAGGTAACGTAATCATAAAAAATGGCGGACGTGGTCCCTTTTGGAAAATCATTTTAAATGGCACCATATGGCAAGTAATACATCATTTGAAAGCTTGTTTTAAACCCTTTCCAATGATACCAAAAAAATTAATTCTTCTTCCTTATTTACAACTTACAACCCAAAATTATAAAATTATAAAAGTTTTTAAATATTTTATTTGGTAAAAAAATACGTTCTAATAATAAAAAAAATTAAATAATATGTTCAAAATGTTCACCATTTACTTCTTCGTAATAAAAAAAACTTTACCGACTTTTTATTTAAATCGAATTCTTTGCTTTAAATGTGGGTACAATGCTATTAACTGACGTACTAAAAATTTAAAATGTTTGGCACTATACTATTCTTGTTTAAATTCAAAGTTTTTATTTTTATTTCTTATTGGTTAATATCTTAATTATAATTTGTAAAATAAGTAAAATTTTACCTCTTTACTATTATTGTAATTTAGTAAATTATCCGTTAATAATAAATAAGAGTTTTTTAAAATGTAGCGAACTATGCAGGAAAAAGTTGAAGCAATATTATTGGTGAGGCAAGAACTAATCTGCATGAAGCCGAACGGATTTTTAATGAAAGGCATCCAGATCGACCAATATCCAGACAGTACCTGAGACAACTCTTAAATAAATTTAATAGAACGGGAAACGTTGCAGACGCTAAGCGAAGTGGTCGACCAGGGCTGCGATTTTCGAAATCAATCGACTAACCGCATGCGACGGTCGCATCAAATGTTGTATTTTCGACTTCCGACCGATTGTTTTTTCCTATTTTAAAGTTTTGAACGTAGCAACACAGTAGATGTCAAAAATATGACCTCTAATTTTATTTGTTTGGAAATTAAATAACATAGCGGTTGTTTTAAGAGGTGGATTGTCTTCAGTCTTGGGCATTATTATTAAAAAAATGTCAGGAAAAGTGGCAGGAATGACAGAGAAACAAAAAAAATATTAATTGAGTATGTTAAGCGGCACCCACAATTACAAAGTGGAAAATTTTCAAAAGATTTTTCATTTAAAGAGGGAGAAAAACATTGGGTAGAAATAACTACCATATTAAATGGAATTCCTCGATCGCAAAAAAGTTGGAAACAATGGAGGAAGGTAGTTATGATACAAATTATATATATTATTTGAGTATAGAATTTAATAGAACATTGTTATTTTATCTTCTAATACATCTACTCCATTTAAATTGATTTGATTATTAAAATTCGTGATGGCATGTATTAAATGTAATACATAAATAACAAATAAATAAACCAATACTGAAATGACTAATAACATACAAAATTACCGTCGTACACGACAGAAAACATCGGCTACTTCAGATCAACCGATGTCATATCGCACACGATAGATTGTGTCGGTCACGGGGATTCAAAAATACATGTTCTTTCAATCATAGATAAACACACTTTCAATTACGTGCAAAAGAGCATGCGACAGCGCATCGCACAAGCTCGAAAATCGCAGCCCTGGAATTAGAGAAGACAAACAAGTCGAAATACCCAGCTGACAGCATGACGTACTTTGTACGTAATTTTTTAGTCACCCGTTACGTCACTTTGACTTCTTGGATGACGTCAAATCTACTAAAATATGACGTGAAAATGTCACAGCCCAAAGACGTCACCTCATGACGTATAATAGACATGTTTTATCGACGAAATTGTAACGTATGATTACGTTATTTCACGACGTAGTTTTTTCTACATATTTATGACGTATGGATTGGTTTTGGGACAAAATAAAAACCAAAAATATTGATAGACAATTTTATTTGCATTAACTATTATATTAAATTTCAATTTTACATACAAATATTACAAGTTACCTCAAATATATAAAATATTTAACAATATTATTTAAATAATATAAAATGTTGCACATTACATAGTAAAAGTTAGGTACCCCGAATTTAACAACGTAGTCTGTGTGAGAAGTATAAGTTAAATGTGAAGCAACTATTTAAAATCAATTCTGATTCATAAAATATATCTTTAAAAAATGTATCGAAGAGATATTCATCAATTACAAAATTATTGATACACCTTAATTTGAATTAAATATTACAAGTTAATGCATAGCACAGGGCATGTCACTAATAGTTATTACATTTTATTCAAAAAAATTAAATAATTATTGTTAGATTTACCTTGTTCGAAGTAAACTTTTCTTACATTGTAGGATGTCCAGCCTTTTTCCTGAGAAACGCCAAATTATAATGCTTTCTGGTACTTTGTAGATGCCGAAAAAAAATCTGATTTCTCTTGTGTTAGCCATTTACAATGAATAGGTGCTAAGCCAGTTTGGTAGAATTGGATGCATACGAAGTAACGCTGCTATATTTAGACAAAAATTACAATATCAGTATACGAGTACTATACAATAATCATTATTTAAATACAATGCTCTAACTATTACCTATCAAAATTACATATTAAACTGGTTAATAATAATATATTTACATTTTCTAAAACATCATTGGTAGTCATTTACGCCAATTAAGAATACTGGCAAATAAAAATATTATAAACCGTTTATTTAGTTGAATGTAAGGAAATAGCAAAATTTTTCTGACTTACCTAAATTTATCTGCAATACTGTTATAAATATACACAAAAACACTTCTCATTTTAATCCTTGGTCATAAAGTGCTTGCTGTTGGCTTACATTACAGACGCCAACAACAATGAGAGGAAAGGCGTGGCACACACGATCTGCCCGACAAGCCTCCGAGTTGTAACGAGCGTTTGGTGCGAATATTAAAATTTATCATTTTTCACAAATTAAGTTGATAAATCACTCTAAATGACAAAGGTAGGTGTATTAAGTATTTAGTAATAAGCAAATAAATACGTAAGGTATACAATACTATTGATAATGATTACCACTTAGAAATATTTTCAACTGCATGTATCATATATTGAAATTACATATTTACCTACCTGCTATCAGAAAATGAGAAAAAGCTACGAAATAAAATTTTTATTCACACCATGGAAATGTGCATGTTTTATAGTTAAATATTATTGCATCACTTTAGGTCGACGTAGAGTCGACATAGTCAAAATGACGTATATGGTTGATCTAGCTTGTCACGTCGTAGAGACGTAGATGTAAGGTCGTCGACGTCATTTACCAATAATTACCTAATATCGACGGTTATATCACGTGACTATGTCAGCTGGGTAGTTGCCGAAATGTTAGTCAACCCCATACAATCCACCACAAATGTTGCACAAACTTATGAAGTGTCTTCATCAACTGTAAAAAGAGTTTTAAAGAAACAAAAATTTCATTCTTATAAAATGAAAATGCTCCATATGCTGACAGAAGATGATCCAGATCGCAGAATTGAATTCTGTGAGCAAATAAAAAATAAAATAGAACAGGATCCTTATTATCTTAAAGCAATTTGCTTTAATGATGAGTGCTCTTTTTTTCTTAATAGTGAAGTATATACCCAGAACGTAAGATACTGGAGTGACACAAATCCTCACCTTTTTTATGAAGGTTACACCCAGTTTCCTTAAAAAGTGAATGTGTGGGCAGGAATTTTGGGAAACTACATTGTTGGGCCTATATTTTTAAACGTAAATTTAACTGGGGAAATTTACCTGGAATTACTCCAGAATGGTATTGAACCCCGAATCTTAGAGATTCTTGAGGATCATGATATGGAAATAAATTTTTAGCAGGATGGGGCTCCTTCCCATTATTATCAACCTGTTAGAAATTATTTAAATGAACAATATCCAGATTGGTGGATTGGACGACGGGGTCCAATAGAGTGGCCTGCGCGTTCTCCCGATATGAACCCACTAGATTTCTTTTTATGGTGGTACCTAAAATCAAAAGTTTATGGTACACCAATTGAGAGCATTGACGAATTAAAGCGAAGAATTAGTGAAGAATGCAGGTTAATTTCTAGAAAGACACTTGAACGCGTTCGGGAAGAGTGTTCTGCTAGACTTTTTTATTGCCAGGAAGTAAATGGTGAACACAGAAAGTAAATGGTGAACAACGAAGAGAAGAATGAATTTCATTCCATAAGTAGTTTACACACTATATTGTAAATGACTGTCATTTTTTTAAATTGTAGATTGATCAGCGATCCTTAACTGTTATTTTATATATAATCAAATTAAATAACTAACAAATTTATAAATAAATTTACGTATCAATTAATATGTAATAATATTTTTTTTGGTTTTAAAACATGTAGGTTTAAATTGTTATCTTAAATATAAGGAGTATACGGTCCTGTTTATAATAATTATAGAGTAATCGAAACTTAAGATCTCTTCAAAGACGTTGTTTACGCCATTCTATGATGATGAAAAATGTTTGTTTCTTTTGATATTATCAAGAAATACGAATACCGTCGAGGTTTAAAACTTTTATCTGTCAACGGTGGAATAGAGAAACATGACGTTCTGTTATTTAGTAAAGACAAAAACATTGATCATCGTTTTATTTTTAAGTTTATCATATATCGCATATAACTTCTATTTATCTTATTGATTAGTATAAATAATATATAAACTAAATGCATTTCTAAATAAAATTTTAATGCATTTACTGTAAATGGTTTTCAATAAGCTATTCTGTTTTTCTGTCCTTTAACATACGTACAGTGTATCCATAAAAAATGCATAAAGAAAATGTAAAATTAGAACTCCGTTCTTTAATTTCTAGATTATCTTTATCAAGCTTACAGGGTGGGCAAAATACGAGTGAATAAATAATTTTGACTAAATCACTCATATCGAAATTTTCACATAATCTCACCAATCACAAAGCAAAGACGGCTGGTCGTCGTGGAAAAGCTCATAAAGTGAAAAGTAAAATAAATAACAATTACCCAACAGCAAACTAGCTTTAATACTATAGAACAAAATAAAAACACATACCATTACAAAACATGTTTAAAATGAAATCTCACTCAAATTTAAATATTTTTAAAGGTTTGTTAAGAAAAATGTACAAGACAGTAAACACCGAAACAAGTTCAAACTGCGGCAGTAAGAAAAATGATATTCTATAAGCCTCAGCTGTAAATGTTTTTCTGTGTCAGTAATATAAGATTTATTAATATTTAAATTACAAAAAAATTGATTGACTGTGGTGGTAAAATATATTTACAGAAGCGGCAATATTTTCTTACTAATGCAATGAAATAACTACCACCGATACGGTTTTACTTCTACAGAATACAGGAGAATATTTTACTATTTTGGTAAAAATATTTTACTAGAGTGGTAAGGCAAATTATTTTATCAGTTAAGCAGTTTTACTTCAGTAGTAATACTGTTTTACCAAAGCGGTAAGACAATATTACTGCGGGAGTATAACGATATGTTCTTCTATATGGTTATCCTGTATATCCTGCATATCCGTATATACCAATACAAAAAAAGGAATGCTAAATAAAAAATATATAAATGATTAAAACTATTTGTTTTTATTAAATCAACAAAATAGCTCGCTAAATTAAAAAATAAATAAATAAATAAAAGTAAAAAATGAAAAGTAGAAAATTGTTTCTACCTGCACCCAAGGTAAAAAAACTTAACAGTTTTCATACCAAGCTTGACCGTTTTCTATGAACAAACAACTACTTCCTGGGCTATATGCCCCAACGGACATTGAATTACATTTCAATAGAAAACGTGATGACGACCGACTTAGTCGATACTTAAAACCATCTCTATCGATTTGCAAATTAACGGGAAGAACACTACTCGTAGACCGGTTTCGACATTATTGTGTCTCATCAGTACGAGGCAAGTAGTTCTTCTCATCCCGCAGAGCAGGATGCAGAATTATTCTTTTACGACTTTATCATGGAATCGTGGGTTCACGGTTTATGTATTGTCCACATGACATTGTGTAACTTTATTCGGATTTTCAGTATTTTCCAGTGTTATTTATGGTACTAACCCTTACTGTGTGAAAGTTCATCTTATTCAGAACAATAAACAACTAAAAGGTTGAATTAACTTCTACTATTTATTCTATAAATACTTTAAATGCAATGACAGCCGTTTCGCTATCGGAATAGCATCGTCAGATTGACATATTGAAAATGTAACTTCAATATGTCAATCTGACGATGCTATTCCGATAGCGAAACGGCTGTCATTGCATTTAAAGTATTTATAGAATAAATAGTGGAAGTTAATTCAACCTTTTAGTTGTTTATTATTCTGAATTTTCCAGTGTGTTAAAATTGTACACAGTGAACGCGTAGACTCGAGTGTAGAGAATGATGCGTTAAACATTAACAAAATATGAGTTGAAAATGGATGTAGTTTTTGTAGAATCTACTTAAAATTTCGTAAGGCTTTTTGTGTACTTCAGATACAAATTAAGTATTGTTTATTTAAAGGAAAAGCTTAATTGTTAGGTGTGATCCAATAAACGGTTCTAGACTGTTCCTAATTGTTTGGTGGAACATATCTATTACATTCCTTAGAATCTAAGATATTCTAGGTAAATATACACATTTGTTCAAAAGTTTAAAATATTTAGAAATAATATATCTACGCCTATGGTTTTTTAAAAACTTTTGTTGATATTTATTTTATAGCGTTTGTAAATCAAAATAATACTAAATTTAATTAGTTTTTGTATTAATTTGGTCATATTTAATTGATTTGGATGATTTCACATTATTTAAATTATTTTTTTATATTTCATTTGAGTTGTTTAAAAATGCCCAGAGACATGATATCATATTTTTATTGGTTTAGAGTAATTGCTTTGTTACAACTGGGCTTTAGTCAAAGTGATATCGCGAATATTGTTGGTGTTACTCAAAAATATAAAAAAAATTTCAAGACACAAATGATGTGAAGGATCGTCCCAGAAGTGGCAGAAGTCGATGTACAACAGCAGTACAAGCCCGGCGGAATGATAGCTCGAAGAAATCGACAGGAATCTACCGGTGGCATATCCAGAGAAATTGCTAGACTTGAAGGACTGAATATCTCAAGGCAAACAATTACACGAAGATTAAATGCGGTAAATTTGTATCGCAGAAGACCTCTACGTGTTCCCAAACTAACCTATCAAAAAAAATTGTAAGGTTGCAATGGACTCAAGAAATGTTACACCATGTAAAGGCTTGAGTAGCGTGATATTACCGAACAAGCATTTGGTTGCTTAGGATGGTGTCAGCTCCTCAAGTGCTTATTTATTGTTGATTTTTTTTATGATGAATGTTATGTATTCATATATGAAAATAAAATTGAAAAAAAAATATTGTCGATATTCTAATAACTCATTCAAATGGTCTTTTCTCAAGTACAAAACTATATTATTCTTGAGAATAAAATTAATTGTGATCCAGTTAATAATAAGAATTCTTTATAAAATATAATTTAGCTTATTAAAACATTGTAGAATTAAAAACCGAAACTAAAATTAATCAAGGATACAACCCGTGTTAGACACAAAGGGAATAATTTATTTTCGGTCTTGAGTGACAGTTCACGAAAACCAATTGCTTCGTTGACGCCCATATTGTTTTATCTTTTATATTTATCTTTCTTTCATTTATTCTTCTTTCTGCCTACCAAACTACCAAACCAATTTACAGTACCTATAATGTTTTGAACAGGAAATTCAATTTGAATTGATAACGAAGATGAATTTAAATTTTTTTTTCGAGGAGATACAGATATGCCATCTCCGCAAGTTTTGCGTTACATACTTGTTTTTTTTTCGACGGAGAGTTTTTCTGTTTATTTATTTTTTAGATGCAGGCTTCGTTTAAAAAGATAAACATCGTCACTTATTGTGTTTCTTAGTTTTTTTTTATATTGTGACTGTGTAACGTAATTAATCAATAAGAAATATTTTTTTTAGAATAATATTATATTCAAATAAAATTTTCTGGAATTTGAAAATACGAAAATTAACTATTTATAAAGAAAATAATTTATTGCTTAAGTATATGGTTATCTATTATAAATAACCACGCCCAAAATCGATATTATCTTATTAAGAATAATAAAAAACTCTTCGTTGTAACGTAAATTCCAAGTTTAATACCTAACCTAACCTAACCTAACCTAACCTAACCTAACCTAACCTAACGTAACCTAACCCATTTTATCTTACCTGTTTTGTAGAAAACAACAAAAATAAGCTTTCAGCACAAAGAGCAAAAAAATATTAATATTCACTTGTGCTATTTTTCTTCGTACAACCAGAACTTTAGCAGCCTTACTAATAAACGGAGTATAAATATTTATACCGAGAATAAATATTTTATACCGAGAATAAATTCGTCGGAATAGGCAAAATGTCTACCAATAAATATGGAATAACTTATACTCGGAATAAATACTCGGTATAAAGTTATACCTACCCTTAGCCTTGTTTAAGTGTAGTATAACCTAAAAAATATGTTTGCGATAATAGGTGTAGAAGCTGTTGAGGAGGTTATTAATTTAATAAATATGGAAAATACAAGAAAAAGAAAAGATTTTGAAAAAAGAATAGACCCATTTACAATATACTCTAACAAAGGGATTTTTAATTAATGTTTTGCTAGAAATAAATAAAAAGTGATCAGTTAAAGACATTTTTTTTATAAAACCTGCTAGGTAAGGTAAATTTCGACCAATTCCACAAATTAAGAGCTTTTCTTAAACAAAATTTAATAAATTAGGTATATTGCAAAAAAATCTAAAAAATGTTTAATCACTCTTGGTGTATTAGTTTACGCACTCGTCTCTTACGCTGCTGATGCGGGTTCGATTCCCGACGACAACAATTTTTTTTAATAGTCATACTGTCATACATCATTTAATTTTACACTGTTCCATGTACTTGTGTCGACTTTTGCTACGTTGCCAAATCATTATTTTGGAATAAAGAGGGAATAGTTATACCGAATTTATTCCGAGTTTACTTGTGAAGAATTTATACCAAGCTTAAACTTAGGATAACTATTCCAAGTTTAAATAAGGAATAACCTAAGAATAAGAGATTTTTATTAGTAACAGTGATGTTTCTCGGTATAACAACAAAGTTATCTGATAATTTCAGTTTTCCAAGGTCATACATTTTGAATTTGGTCCTAAGAATTTCAAATGATTTTCGTCTGCTTTCGCATATTATTAGTTGTTCTTGTTCTTTGCTGTAACCAAACAACTATTATGAAATACTTTTTTCTAAAAGCAATAATAATGAAAGCAATATAATATTCGTAAATGATCCTGTACAATGATCCTATATATGCACAATTCTTGAGGAAGCCACTCAATTTAAAATTTAAATACAAGTAGCTGTCAAGAAACTTGTGTGCATTCATCTTAAGAAGTTTTATCATTATGGATGAATTTGTATAGACAGGTTGTCTAAACAAATACAATGTGTTTGCTTTAGTCTTAAATACTACAGTAAAAAGGTTCATCGTTTTTAGTATAACGATTTGTTAGTTTTTTTTTACAAAAAGCGTAATTTAATACCATTTGAAGAAACATGACATATGCCACTTTCTTCTATGTCAGCTTTAAATACATGAAATAAATAACAAATATGCGAGTACCAGAAAAAATGTAATATATCTTGGAGATGTAATGGCAGTTACAAATATGAAATATGGAATATAAATAATTATATATGTTGCCTAAACTAAGCATAATGTGTAGCATAGATGGAAGTCGAACATATAAGAGGAAACAAAGTGATATATACTAAAGAAAATATTTTATACGTAAAGAAATTGCAGCGTCTCCATATGTATTGAGAAAAAAATGGTATATTGATAAAAATAGAAAGTTTATTGTTATTTAACGGTAAACATTAATTTATTAGGGTGACTAAATTATTGTAATGAACGAGAATTGATATTATACTTTTGTTTAAGCAACTATCAGTCACTTTTACCATTTTTTGTTTTAAAATATCATTAACTAGCCGCATAGAGAAGATACCAACTTTAGCTCGGAGGAAGCAAGAAATTATCAAATTAAGAAAAATAAACAACTAAACGGTTGAACTAAACTTCCACTATTTATTCGAAAAATACGTTTTTGAATGCAATGACAGCTGTTTCGCTAAAAACTAGCATCGTCAAATTGACGAATTGAAGTTACATTTTGTTTGTTTGTAGGTATCTATCAAATAAAGATATACAAAACGAATGCTTCATGAAATATAAATACAGCGGAAAAATAAAAAGTAACCATATTGCGCCTACTATCCTATCACTGCAAACTATAATAAGTAACATAAAAATCGGAAAACCCAGTTTAAATGATTTTCTATTAGTACTTACTGAAGCATAATAAGTAAATAATAAAAATTTCAAAATGATTGCATTGCTTTAAAGCCCTTTTACGTTTAATAATGTGTGGATGCACCCCGATGTGTTACGCATTCTCCAACGCGCCTAGGCATGCTTCTAGTGGTCAATGTCCTCCTATGGTATCTCATTGCAGGAAACCACCAACTCCTCTCGAAATGCTTCTAGAGTCTGAGGAGGATGTTGCAAATTGAGCAAATAAATCGGGAGATCTTGGTGGCCAAGGTAACAATGTGACATCATTATGTTGAAAGAAGTCTATTGTGACTCTTGCGACATGTGATCGGGCATTATCTTGTTGGAATTGCCAGGGTGCTAAGATATGGTAAAAGATGGGGTTCTAAAACTTCTACGATATAACGCTGCGCGTTCATGTTATCTCTGATGAAGATTAAAGGTGATCTCGAACCATAAGCTATAGCACCCCAAACCATAACTCCAACAGTTTGATGAACATGCCTTTCAACAAAAAACCGTGGATTTCTTCTTTCACCACGTCGTCTTCTAACACTCGCTCGACCATTGTGCATGCCTAAATAAAATAGAGACTTGTCACTAAAGACAATACTTTTCCATTCCTGATCCCTGAAGCAGTACAGCGAAACTCAAAAGAAGTAAATTTTGTTGGGATTTATATAGAATTTTGGCATTATAACATTATTTTCCTATTTATCAGTTTAAACATAATTGTTCTACACTATTTTTATCAAGCATAAATGTATTCACAATTTCAGCAATATTTGAAGGTAAGTAATTTAAAGGAATTGGTTTTGTCACATGCTTTAGTAAAAAGTTTTTGTATTCCAAAACACTTGAAAATATGGAAATAAAGGTTTCTAAAGGGGCTGAATCGACTGATGCAGTCCGTTGGTAAATAGGAAGTGTATATCATATATATAAATTTTGTCAGGAAAGTAATGAGGTTAAAGTAGTACAACGAAACACAAAAGAAGTCAATTTTGTTGGGAATTATATATATATAACGTTATTTTCCTATTCAACAGATTTATAATAATGGTTCTACACTATTTTTATCAAGCATAACTGTATTAACAGTATCATTCAGTATCATTATATTAATGTAATAAAATATAATTGTCATACAATCACAAATCTTTATTTTTATAATAATAGTATATTATTTAACGAGCGGTAATGTAGGTCATAACTCACGCAGATAAAGTTTGCAGCACGAGCCGCAGGCGAGTGCAGTAATTCATCAAGTAAGTTATGACCATTACCGCAAGTTGAATACTATACTTTATCTACGACTTTAACAATAAATACTAAAATGTAAGTATAGAGAAAGAACTTTATTTATAAACCGTAATAGTAATAACAAATGAAATAAAAGTTTTAAGTAGTAATTATTTATTTTGCTTATTGATAAGATTAACTGTAAAGTGTGAACAACCAGTAAACTGAATATATGGAACTGAATTATGCAAGTTAATTGTTTCGTTTTGATTTTGTTGCATATATGTTCTAGAAGAAGTACCAACTGGTTGGGGAGTTATAGAACTATATATTTTATTTGCAGTATTTGTCTTATTCCTTTCGGAATCATCAATGTATCCCTAAACAACATTAGTTGATCTCCAACCACCATGGCGTTTCAGTGCCGTGATATCCCCTCCAGCATCTACTAATAAAGTTGCTGACGAGCGGCGAATATAATGCCCAGTATATAAATTACTATCTGGTAATTTTAAATATTTAGCAATATCCTTCCCCATTGCTCCAAATTTGTGATTCCGTGACAGTATATAGTTACTGTGACAGTATGGTTTAATAACTCACTAGAAAGTTATTATAACTCACGCTTTTTTGTTTATGTATACTGTAATTCCTCAAAAGCAGTTGAATAATTATTGTATAATTTAATAGGAGTAGATAAATAATATTACACACTCAAGGCGATTACGTCGGTGTTCTGGAGTTAAAGGGAGGAACCAGTGTGGTCGGTATGAAAACAGGCCAGAACGTCTTATTCGTCGATAAACACTTCGCATGCCAATAGGTCTTCCATGTTCTGCACACAATTTATTTGCAATGGAGCTGGTAGTGGAGAAACGGTCCCCTAAGGCTAATAATATAAGGCGGCGATCTTCACGGTCTGTTGTTCTGCGGGGGACCCAGAGCCTCTTGTTTTTTGCGTACGGCCTTCTTTGCCCTCTAACTGTAATTTCACGAAAAGAAAATCTTATCAAGCTCACTAAGTTGACGAAATCGTACAGGTCTCCGTACCCTAGATATCGTAACCAATCGTAAAGAATGTCAAGAAACAAAATCCGAAAAATTTGGATCTTTACTACGGCTACAATATTCATTTTTGGATTGTTATTGGATTTAAAAAAAGCAGTAAAAAACCGGAATCTTTATCTGATAAGGCTAAAAAATTTTTATCAATTGTTTATTTTGGTAAAATAAATAAATACACTAAATTTTATTAAAATAAAACCATTTAAACTGGGTGTCCGGATTGTTATGTCAGTATAAATCCAAGATAACTTATATGGGCACAAGTAAAAAAATTTTTAGCAAGACAATATACTACATTTATAATGAAAGATTTGAAGCTACTGTTTGATCAAGCCCTTCAAGGAGTGACACCAGAAAAAAGCGAAAAGCAGTGGGACATATGATTATACAGGAGGGAAAATGTGAGATCTGGACAACCTAATCAAGTAATTGACCCTTTAACTTTGTTACCAGGGAATTGTGACAGTTCTTCAGATAACAAATAATATAATAATCTAGGATAATTTCTTTGTTTTGTAGACAGACGTTTTATTGTTACCTATTTAATGTTTATGAGTGTATATTCTTTTCTTAATTATTTCACCTGCGGGCCTCTGGCACAGTATTTATTGAAGAAAAACAATCGCAAAACCCATAATATCGACTTAAAACAAGATAATACTATTTTCAGAATTTATTGACGGTTTACCCTGTAGGTAGTATCTTTAACTACAAAGTATGGAAGTATGGAAGTATAGTCTAGCCTTAATACTACTTAATTAACATCAGGTACCTACAAACAGACACAATGTAACTTCAATATGGCAATACTAATTCTAGCGAAACAGCTGTTATTATAATTTAAAAGCAATTTTTTGTATAAAAGAAATAGTTCCTTATTATTATTAGTTATCTTCCGCTTGTTTTGCCACTATTTCAAATGAACTTCCACCTTCAATGGAATTTTAAGTTATTACTCTTTGTTTGAATCTCACCATTGCTATGACCTGTGTTTTTTTTTTCAATCCATTTTAAAACCACATTCGTTACATAATCCGTCTAGAAAGTATCCGGAATTTTTTATTTTTCCTAATTTTAATATATTTTCTTTTCGTAACATTCTAAGACAAAAGTATAATGCATCAAGTAGATTGTGCCGATATTAGGCTATGGATAAAATCGCATGACAACAGTATCAATCAAATATTGTTGATTGTAAACAGACGTGAGTTTTGTAAAATAAGTAGAAAAAAGAAAAATGGTCGAATATTTGTATAGAAAGGGTGTTCGAAACTTTAAAAAACTAGTGCAATTGACTGAACTCGGAAAAAATGCAGTGTATGAGACAATTAAGAGGATAAAAACTGGTACAGATATAAGACATAAACCAGTTTCGGGAAGACCTTGTAAGATTCGCGGAAACAATCTTAAGGCATTAGTGAATTTAGGACGACAAGATCCGCGCCTAGGGTTTCGAAAACTAGCCAGCAGATTTAGAAATCAACGAAGAATAAATGTGTGTCCAGAAACTGTCCCCATAGCACTGAAAAGACAAGGCTACATATTAAGAAAACCAAAAAAGATCCCTGCAATAACATCTTTACAAAAGCAACGAAGAATGGAGTTTTGTCAACGTTTTCAAGAAGATAATTTCAGCAATATTTTTATATCTGACGAGAGTTGTTTCCAGATTGGTGCAAACCATCTTAAAATCCTGTCAAAAGAAAATGTTACCGTTCAAATTTCCAAATTTCCCACTAAAATAATGGTTTGGGGATGAATATTTTAACGTGGTACTACGCCTCTCTGTATAGTTGGTCTGTATGGTTTTCTTTGTTAGCCCCCATAAATTCCTTATGGGGCGCAGGTACGGTTATTCCCGATTAAGCTAGTTCAGAGTTAATAATTAGAGATAATAGTATCTCCCGTAGAGTAGGGGAGGTTCAATTATTTGTTAGGAAAGAAAATATACAGATATAGTCACCCTAATGAATTTAATCTGAACAAACCCAACATCAATTAAGTTCTCTGGGTGGTACCATCCAGCTCACAAAGGGTATATCACACTAGAATTTAACCTATTATATTCTATTATCAACTCATAATAAATATATAGATAAATTAGCTAATATAAAGACTAGTTAACACTTCGATGGTAACTTGAATGTGTCAAGTGCTGGATTATATCAGTTTAATGCTCGGTTTAATGCTGTCACTATGATGGATACAAAGAAAAACATGGAAATCTCTTACTTGTGGTTCATCCAGGTGCCAAGGAGGCAGGCAGTTATGAGCAAGTCTAGAGAAGGAGCTCCTACTTATAATGAGTGCTTAAACAAAGCAAGCACATGCAAGCAAGGTGTGCAGCCGAGATGTGTAGGTGTGTAGTGTTGTACAGTAGGAGTAAGCAGCCATCAGTTGGTTAGTGCAGGTGCCAAAGCCAGAAGTGGAAGAATGATGTGAAGAAAAGCAGATTTATAAAAAAAAATAAGGAGAAGTAGGTATTATAAAGCAGGAAAAGGTTTATGGCCTAAAAAGAAATTTACAAATTCAATATTTTTATTTGAAATTTAAGCTTAATCCCTTATGGACTTACCGGAGGTGAAATGTGGCCAATAAGTGAGAAAGACTGGATCCAGATCCACAATTAAGTGTATTATGTAACTATTACAATGTAGTGATCCTAATGTCTTCTAATATTTTTGTTTTTCTTGGCATAAAAATCCGAAATAAAATTCAAATTCAAGAAACCGTGTGCTTTATTCAGAACAATGCCAAGAACAAAAAAAAGGAAACCGGTTCAAAGTACAAAGTTAAGCCTGGTAAAGTGTGATTTTTATTAAAATTAAATGGTTGAATTGGCACTTCTGATTTGACTGGGCTGCGTTCATAAAGTTTTACTCCGAGTAGAGTTAAGGAGAGTCGGGTTAAGTAAGAGTTAACTCTATGAGTATACTACTTTGGGTATCTTTATGAACGATCGAAGTAAACAGTGGTAAACAATTGAATTGACCACTATTATTTAAAATTATAACCTAAAAAGTACGTAATTTTAGGGAAATGGCAGAAAACGTGAAGAAAGTAATTTATTTTTCTATTTTTTCTTTTGCCAAAAGCTTATTGCTGAATATTGACGTAAGTATTATATAATGCTTTAATATCTGTGCTTAATATCATAATGAATCTTTCTATCTATAGGTTATCTCATACCTCACAGAACACAAATTATCTCCTGTTTTCGTTAAAATAAGTAGATACTCATCACTGCGCATGTCGAGTTAATTTCTACTCACCTCTTTGATATGAGTTAACAGAGTTAACTCTAGAGTTAACTATATTATTTATGAACACCGTACTCCGAATTACTTCCGATCATACTCAGATTTCTGAACGATATAGAGTTAACTCGGAGTTAAAGAGTAAATTTTATGAACGCAACCCTGAAGACTAGAAGAAGAGGCCTCTTAACCTATTGAACTTTGACATTAAATGTTTTAATCTAAATAAACAATGTTTACCTATTTTTACTAATATTTAATAAATTATTTTGGTTGTGTGTAGTTATTTTATATTTGTGTTTAAGGTTGTGTTTCTATTTTATTAAAGAGAATGGTAAGGTATATTTTATTAACTTAGTTCTAAAATTATTAATTAGATGAACAATCAAAAGATTTAGATAGATTGCAATTAAGGTTATAAATAACTTTAGTACCTATAGAGAAAACCTAAGCAACTAAATGAATTTAAGATCAAATTTATTTTTAAAAACGAACCGTAACATCTTCTTGAAACAGCTCATGCTTTATATCCATTTTCACCAAGATAACGCAAGACGCCATACTTTTGCCTTTACTCAAGCTTTGATGCAAGAACACCAACTGACAACAATTCCATGGCCAGCAGCTTCACCAGATCTTAGTCCCATTGAAAACCTATAGGGATTGATGAAGATTGAAGTGGAACGAGCAGCTCCACGAAATAAAGAAGGTTTGATTCATTCGGTTTTATAGGCCTGGACCACCATCACCGAGCAGTATAGCAGTGACCTAGTTTCTGGTGCAGCTGGACGTTTACTTAAGTGTTTATAATTAAATGGAGGTTGTATAAGTAATTGATGAATTGTTTGTGGTTATTTTATAATTCAAATAATAAAAATATATACTGCAAAATTATAATTGTATATTCTTTCTAGACGGACTATATATCAAGGTAAGCTGGTAAGAACCATTAAAACGTACAAAATTGTAACTCTTTCAGCTCTATTTGTATGAGGGTCTGTTTGCTTGGTCGTAAATCTATGGAAAACGTAACTGATAGACCAATCTATAGATTTTCTATAAGAAATATGGATTTGAATGTCTACCTAATCCTACCTTTCTCGGACTTAATTAAAAACTCATTTACCTACAATGCTAGGACTTTGAATAACTCACTTTCAGCTGATTTAAAATCAATTTGGTCGCATACCATGTTTCGTAGATCGACTAAGGAGTTTCTTCAAGAGAGGCCTCTTTAAATGGTTTCTGAATTATTCGACGGTTCCAAGGACATTTGAGAGATACACACTATTATGCTGTTTGGTTTCTAATTTTTTCGACAGTTTCCAAGGATATTTGAAAGATACAGACTACTGTGCTGTATACAATGGTAGAGGATTAGCACTTATTGTGGATTTTTTTATTTTTCACAATACAGCATACTTTAATAATAATAAACTAGTACTTCTACTATTAGCTTCCATACAATTCACAGCATTCTCAGTACATTGGGTAGATAAAAGTTGGGATTTTTAAAAATTATTTTGTTTTATGATTTTGTATTTGTGTACAAATTAATTAATTTTTTATTTTGATTTTTTATAACTCCTTATTTGCTTAAATGATTACAGTTTTGTAATTTTATTTTGTTTATAATTTTCTTTTAGTTATATTTTTTCTCTCCGGCCTATTGTTTAAGGTATTGCCATAGTGAAAAAGTAAACTGTCAGTTTTTTTTTATATAGAGGGCGCCAAGTGTTACTTATATCAGAACATTTGCAATTTTTCGTTTTTATTCAGTTTTTATTCAGCTCAATGTGTTTTTTTTTGGGTACAAAGAAATGGAAGTTATAAGTTTCTTAAAGATACTTATTCAGATTTTAGGACTACTTCATCTAAAACTCTGGTGTCTTTTCAGGGATATTCTTGAAATTAAAATTTTTATCATAAGCCTCTAATCTAAAACAAAATTAAATTTTATAAATTGCATGATTTTGAGGTTAGAATAATGTTCATTGAATATTAGTGGGACAACGCAAACAATATGTTTTTTTTAATGTATTTCATAGAATCAAATTGGATGCAAAAAGCTGTCTTTATAACGAGAGTTGTTTAAATATGCCGAATTATTAACCTATCCACTGGATTAGCTTTCTTCCTTCTTTTTTCAAGTCCTCCTTTAACTGAGCAATATTCCAGGTCGAATACATCTTAGATTACAAGCAATTTAAATACTAATCGTTATAATTAATCAATAAATTACGGTGGAAACTCCAACAGCTAATGACGAATGTAACAAACACTCAGCGCGCTCGGATGAGTTTCCCATAATCATCCCCATTCAAACAACCACGATAAAATAAAATATTTCTTGTAATTTATACTGAAATCCCCAGAAAAACAAACATTTTTTAAAATGCCATCAAGTTCATTAATTATTTAAACGCCATTTACCACATTTAATTATTATTATAATTCTTTCTTGAGGCGTAAACATTTTTTCTACACAGAAACTTTGCACACAAAAAGCATCAAACTTTTTCACAGACTAATTTAGTGTTGGCAAACTGTCGTATAAATGAGGAAAACGTAATAAAGTTAAAGTAGAGCAATTAAGTGTGCAATTATTCTGAATGAGGGTTTAAAATGTCAACTGGCTTTCTACCAAAAAGGATTTTATTTCCAGCCTCTTTAAAAATGAGATATAAGGCCAAATGGAACATTGCCAAATATAACATGGCCAATATGATACGAGATGCTCGATTATTTACTTGATGTATTGTAACGTTGTTTGGTAAATACTAAGTTCCAAAGAAGCAGTATAAAAAAGGGATAGTAGTCTGGTCTTAATATTTGATTATTTAACTCCCAATATAGAATGATGGTTTTTTATTACAAACGTGTAATATTTCTATAATTATTTCCACAAAGTAAGGGTGTCTAATACATTTCAATATTACAATTACAAGTTTACACTTAAGTTTTATACAGCTAGGAGCTGCAAAAGATGGTCCAATTACCAATATAGTTCCAAGAGGGACTTATCTCTTAAGGAGTGGGCAATGTAGAAGTAACATAGACTATCGGGAGAGCATTAAGAGGATCAAATAAGGGTTGGGGAACATAACGTTTGGGGTCATAGACTTAGGGCCTCAAGGAATAGAGAGGTGATTATGGAGGCAAAGTAGGGGATTGAGGTAAAAGGAATGCTGTGAGAGGTGGAAAGGGTTAAACCCATTAAAGTAATGAGGATAGATCCTTGAATGCACAATGAACAAGTGAAGGAAGGAAAAGAAGAATTGATAGAAAAGGAAGCTAAGGTGATGAATGTTTATGGGAAAAGCGGGAAATGAAATTTTAATGAAATGTTGTAGAGGGAAGGAAGGAGGGCAGATGCTTTGCCTGTGGAGCTAAAGACCATAAAAAAGCGATGTGTAGGGAGGAGAGAGAGAAAGAAAAGGCCTTATCTTGGATATACAAGGAAAAGAGGCACTTGGCCAGATAATGCAGAAAGGCATTCCTCTGTAGAACATGTGGAAAAAGGGGAAATAAGGCAGGGGAGATGCTCTGAGAAATTGGAGAAAATGGTCTGCAGACTGAGAAACGCAAAGGGGTAGGGATAGAAAGAAAGGAAGAGGAAAGTCTATGATAATAATAATTTCAGAAGGTAGTAGGCTATGTTGGACGAATACCGACGCAAAGAGACTGAGGAAGAAAGTAAGTGAGAAGATAGGAAGAGGACTAAGGCATGATGTGAATGATTTGTGGCTGTAAAAGAAACGGGAAATGTGGCAACAGGCGTGTAAGAAGGGCTAATTATTGTTGTGGAAGCAGTGCATGAAAGAACGAAGAAGGATGTTAAGGGAAAAAGGTAAATGTATGGGTAAGCAGAGATACAAGGCGAAAAAGAAGGAGGTTGAGCGGAAGGTCGAAAAGAGGTAAGTAGAAAATGTTGCTGGGGAATTGGACAATAATCCATTGAGTAAGGCTTATAAAATAGCAGTGAAAAGAAAAGGACTAGGAATTTTGTGCCAGAGAAAGGTTGGGAGAATGGTGGTGAGTAAAGCAGTGGAGAGTATGGTTGGGAGAAGAGAATATTTCTGAGTGGCAGAGTAAATGTATAGTGTTTAAAGAACCACCACCCTTCTTGAAGTATGTTAGGGTAGCGATTTCGAGATGGGGACAACGGCGAGTTTTGAGGTGGTTTTGGTTGTTAGGCGTCATCCTAGCGGTGATGAGTCCAATACTGTTCGGATCCTGAGCAGGACCCGTTCGAACATACGTTTTTCATCTCAGCCTGAAAAAAAAAGAAAAATAAACATTCACCAAAAATAAATGGGATGCACAAGTTTTAAAAACAAATTATTTTACCAGTTTTTCTGGTATTTTGGATGTTCGGAATCAGTTTAAAAAAGTTTTGGGTCTAGCTTGGTACTTTTTAAACTTGTTTGGTTTTTTTCTATTAGTGATAAGCAATTTTTTAAATATTTCTACAAGACACCCTAAACAAGTTTATCAAATTATTACTTGTTTATTTCTAATAAAAGGATTTCTGCGTAACCATTTGTAATTTCTTTCTTTCTCAATTTTATACAGATGTTATAAAAAATAAGCAATAAGCATCGAATTTAAAATATCAATGATATTTTCTCTTGGAATCAAAATGCAACTTAAAGCTTAAGTTTTCTTGAACAGATGGTTTTATATTATAAAAAGGTCCAAAATTTAATTTGATCTTAAATTTAAGGAATTTTACAAAGACATTTCTTTCTCCATAGATGAGATGGATCATTTACATGATACAATAGAGCTTCAGTGTATGTTATCCAATCAATGGTTAACGCATCTTTATAATTAAGTTGGCAGTAAATAATGTTTTGCAAATTTAGCAAACAAACAGTTTAATGTGTACATTCAAACGATCCAGAAGAAGACAGAGAGAAAGATATTATGAAAGAAAAGGAGAATTTACAGGGAGATACATTATTTTCTCTTTTAATTTAATTTGAAAGATTTACACAAAATGTTTATTATGATATTATAAAACAACAGATCTTAGATTATAAAACATTTGTTAATTATTTTCCAGTAAAACTGATTTAAATGAAGTTAATGTATAAGTAAAAAAAAAAATTAAAAATGCAACGTTTTACAAAACTTTCCCTTTTTATTTAAAAAATTGTCCTTTAAATCAATGTTAGATGTTTCGCTAAAAACTAGCATCATCAAATTGACATCTTAAATATACATTTTGTTTTTTCAAAAAATAGATGCAACAAACGGTCTGCAACACCGGAATATTGAAAAACCCAAATGTTACTGCAATAAGTCAATCTATGCTAGTTTTTATTGAAAGTTTTGTTAAAAAGTTTAATTTTTAATGTTCTTTGTAAGATGGACGCAAAGTAAGGGTTAATACAATGAATTTCATTAACTTAGAAATATTTTAAATGAAGTAAGTCATCCATAGCCCAAATGTGACTAAGAAAGAGAAATTAAATGTCCAAGTTAATGTAACAAAGTTTTATTATGTATATGAAATATTATGTAAAGTTATTAACAGCTACTAGTTTCGTCTTTTTGAGAAGCCATCATCAGGCTAAAATACAAACAAGTTTTACAATATAAGAAAAGAGATTATAATAATAAGACTCATACCTGAAATGTATATATGATAAAATTTGTATATCCAAGCAGCTTACATTTTTAGGGGTTGAGCTTGTGGTTAAGAGAAATTTTATAATATTTTGACAATGAAAAGAAAGAAAAATAAAAAAAAATTTAACTAATTATGATAATGTGTGATACGGTCTAATGTACGTAAATGGATTAAAAGAACTAATGTAGGTTAATGATTAAAAGGTAATAAGTTAGGAGTTGAAAATTCATCCGTCAGAGAGACGTCGTGGTAGAAGGAGTTATGAGCTAAGTTAATTGTAAACTTATAGACCTAAAGGACTGAGCCTAGAGAGTTGGGGACAGGAAGAAAAGGACGCTGAAAATGAAGATTGACTTCCAAAAAGTAAGAGTTAGTACAATAAATTTAAGTAAAAATATAACATATTTCTTATACGTAATAAAACTTTGTGACATTGACTTGGACATTTAATTTCTTATAAATAATTATTACTCATTTTTCTATAAATAATAATTTCTTTATTTAAATAATAAAATCATTTTATTATAATATTCGGTGTGGTAGGATTTTTATGACTACAAAGTTAAAATGTTTTATATCTTTATCTGACGTCTTGGCGCATGCAGGAATATAATTATAGCGTTCTAGGTCGCCTTTCGATTTGCACTCTCCATTTCTTTCTATCCTCCCATAAGTTTTCCTCGACGTCTTTTTCTCAGTTCTTTGTCAATGCCCTCTCGCCAACTTCGTCTTCCTTTCCTTAGCTTTCCATGAGGCTTCCATCTGTTTGGGTAACCTTTCCTTAGCTATTCTTGGCACATGACCAAACAACACAAATTGTTTTGTTTTTATGCCTTCTGTTAATGTATGTGTAATATCCATTATATCCCTTATGCGGCCATTCGTTACTCTCTCTTCTTGATTTTCCGGCTAATCATCTCCAAAAATCCATTTCTGTTGTATTAAGTGTTTTTCTCGTTGTATTTTTCATTTGCCAGACTTCTGAGCTTCCAGAATACTATTCAGTAGGGAAATAGCTTTCTTTGCCTGGGTGTTCCTTTGTTTTGTCCAATGTTCGTTTATTTGTTTTTTTCATTCCTAGACTTTTATATTTTTGCACGGTTTAATTTGTTGTACATTGTCTGGATGTAAATCCTGTTCTTCTCCTCCTATACACATGTACTGCGTTTTCTCCATATTAATTTCTGTAAAATTTAAAAATGGTTGCAGTTCAGTCGCTGGTTCAGAGTTCAGTCGCTGGTTCACAGATAAGTTTATGTCTCGTACAGAGTAGACGTGTTTCACAGTGCTGCTACTTAAATTTACATTTATATATGTTAATTGTGTGCACAAAGAATTAAGTTTGATACGCAACATAAAGGTAATATATTACAACCATTTTAAATAGTAGTTAGTAGTATAAGTACATCATCATAAATTTTGGTTTTCCAATATGACAAGTACTAGAAATAAAACGCAGATTGCAAGTACAAAGAGTGAAGACGAACTGCACTCTGTTGTCAAAAATCTGGTGGTCAAATTGCTTGCATCTGAAGATCTTATCTCAGAAATTACGAAAACCATTACAAGTATTATAGAGGAAAAGTATAACAAAAAATTTGAAAAGTTGATAAATGAGAATAAAATGCTAACTGATAAATTACACAATCAAGAACAGAAGATCCAACTGCTGATGCACCAGAAAAGCCAACAAGAGGTGAAAGATAGAAGTCGAAACCTTAGAATATATGGTGTTTCTGAACCCTCAAAAAATGAAAATGTTGAAACTAATATACTAAATGTATTCGTAAAGGAAATGAAACTACAGTTGGATGCATCAACTATAGAATTTGCATATCGTATTGGCAAAAGAGAAAATGGAAAAAGTAGGCCAATTATGGTGAGATTATCTACAAATTATTATAAAAATATTATTTACAAGCATAAGAAAATGTTAAAATCTACTGGTATTGTAATCCGAGAAGACTTGACTAAGGACAAATTACAAATCATAAAAGAAATAAAGAGTAAAATAGGCAAAGAAGATTCATTTTGGACACAATCAGCAAAAATTTATGTTAAATTAAATAAACACCAAAATGTAATCAAGATAAGTAATATTGACGATATTAAAAAAATTTAGTGAGATGTGTAGCTTTGGCTTTTGTTTTGTATTGCAGTAAGAAATTTTTTTTTTATTTTTTTATTTTTATTTTTGTTAAAAAATTTGTAGATTTAATTGTATCTAAAAGAGTGCACGGAATATTTTCAATATTATTAGGCAGCATATGTGTAGTTGAGACATTCCTTTTAGTCAATTAGTATTAACCGGCTTTTTATTGTTTTTATTACCTACTAGTTATTTTAATTACTTTAGTTTTTTAGATTCATTTTTGTATTGCTTCCGAATTTTAAGAACCAGTACTGATTTTTATTAAATGTATGTATTAAATACAGGTTGTTGTAATGCACGATCTTTACTACCATCTTTAACAAAGCTGAAACAAATCATTTTAGAAAATTCTTTTGACATATTCTTGGTATGTGAAACCTGGTTAAGTGCCAGTATAAAAAATGACTTGTTAAACTTAAATGGCTATAGTGTATACAGGGAAGATAGAAATTGTAGAGGAAAGGGTTTATGTGTATATGTCAAAAATAACTATAGATACGAGATTATTAATTGTAATCAAGGGTATTTGTGGGAGCAATGTTGGATTAAAATTACTGTTAGTAAAACTACTTTTGCTGTTGGAATTATATATAAACCTCATTTACAAAATACAAGTACATTTCTAGATGAATTAGAAGACTCCTTAATAGCAATAGCGCCGACAGTCGATAAAATAATATGTATGGGGGATTTTAATTTGAATGCATTAGATACTGGGGATACATGTGTTAAGAAATTTAATTCAATTATGGAAGCACTAAGTCTCTGTCAAATAATAGATGTTCCCACAAGAGTTACTGCTACGACTGCGACACTGTTAGATTATGTGATTGTTCAGAAAGGTATGGAGGTGAATAAAGGTCTTATCCAGAGTAGTATTTCTGATCATGCTATTGTTTATTGCAAGGTACAGGTAGAAGGATTGGGTAATGGTTCTAAAACTTATACTTATAGAAATTTTAAACATTTTAATCAGGAACTGTTCGAAACAGATTTGTTAAGTATTTCATTTTTTAGAATATTTGATCAAAATAATGTTAATGAAAAAATATCTTATTTGGTAAATAGTTTAAATGATCTTTTTGATAGACATATTCCAATTACTACTTCTAGGGTGACGAAATGTAGAGCTCCTTGGTTAACCGGGGTAGTTAAAATAATGATTTCCAAAAGAGATAAAGCCTTAACGCAGTATAAGCGCTCTAAACTGCCAAAACATCTAGAATATTATAGACAACTGCGCAACGTTACTAATAAAGCAGTTGAACGGGAAAAAAGGCGTATTTTGCTTACCAACTAAAAACCTCAACCTCAAAAGAAATGTGGAAAATTCTCAAAGATCATAAATTTGTCCCAGAAAAAAAAATAACATTCCAGAAAAGTTAAATGATCCTAATGAGATAAATAAATTTTTTATTGGGTCAATTGAATGTAAGGAACCACCTGAAAATTTATTGAATTTTTACAAAAACAACAAAAAAATAGACTCTGTATTTAAATTTCAATCAGTTAACGACCTATTTGTATATACAAGTATTAATAATATTAAAACAAATGCTCAAGGTTTAGATGAATTAAATATTAAATTAATTAAATTATGCTGTCCACATATTGTACCTTACATCACACATATAATTAATTACTGTTTGGAAAATAACGTATTTCCTGAACAATGGAAAACAGCAATTGTAAAAGTATTACCTAAAAAGCCAAATCCTACAGAAATGAAAGATTTAAGGGGTATAAGTATTTTGCCAGTTTTGTCTAAAATACTTGAAAAAGCAATGGAAGAGCAAATACGTCAGTTTGTTTCAGATTTCTCATTGTTACCGGAAGTTCAATCTGGATTTAGGAAAGGATATAGTTGCACCACTGCTCTTCTTCATATTGTTGACGATATAATTAAAGGTTTAGATGAAAAATGTTGTACAATTTTAGTCTTACTTGATTTTAGCAGAGCTTTTGATACAATTAATGTTGACTTACTAATTAATATTCTGAGTTTTAATGGATTCTCCGAAGAGGCTATTGCACTGATGACTGAATATTTAAAAGGTCGTAAACAGGCAGTTTGTATCGAAAATATCAAATCAAGTTTTTTAAACGTTAAATCGGGAGTTCCGCAAGGTTCAATACTTGGTCCTCTCTTGTTCTCTTTATATACTGCTCATTTTATTGAATCAGTTAATCATTGTCAAATACATCTTTATGCTGATGATACGCAATTGTATTACACATTCCCTGCGCAAAAAACAGAAGAAGCTTGTAAACTAATAAATGAAGATTTAAATAAATTCGTAAGTGTTGCACTAGATCATTCATTATTAATAAATACTAGTAAATCACAATTCATGATATTTGGTCCGAAAACGCAACGCCAAGCAGTAGTTAATTCAACAAATATTAGCATAAAGGATCAGTCTTTAACTCTAGTTGATGTAGCCAAAAATCTGGGTGTCCTTTTAGATTCAGATTTGAAGTATGAGGCCCATGTAAATAAATTGTTACAACGTGCTTATTCCACTTTAAAGATAGTTTATGGGAATAGACATTACTTGTCATTCAATGCTAAGAAATTACTCTGTGAATCGCTTATACTTTCTATTTTTAATTACTCTGACTGTCTATATGGTGTAAGCTTGTCAACACAGTGTAAAAATAGAATACAGAAGGTACAAAACTCATGCTTAAGACTGATTTTTGGAATCCGTCGACGAGAAAGAATTTCTTATAAACTTAGAGTAATTAAATGGTTAAATATGTCTAATAGAAGACTTCTTCATTCTGTTTGTTTGTATCATAAAGTAATTCTCTCTAAAAAGCCTGCATATCTATATAGAAAAATTACATATCGAACCGATGTGCATAATTTGAATATAAGGTACAGAGGAACATTATCAATTCCAAAATTTAAAACGGAAATATTTAGACAATCCTTTAAATATCAAGTTGCTCATTTATACAACTCTATACCTGATAGTATTAAGTCTTTAAATAACATAAATAGATTTAAATGTGCATATAAAGAATTGCTATATGAGTAATAGGTGTAAATTGCCCTTTAAATACCTAGATCCTTTTTTCTTGTTTTTTTAGTTTTTGATTGTTTGTTTTTATCCTATTTATATTAACTGTTGCTTAAGATTCGGAAGCATATTTTTGGTAATAGACAGCTTGTAGGCGGGTGAAACTGTCTAATAAATATTATAGGGTTAAGTGGTAGAGCATATTCTGTAATGTCTCGCATTGCAGAAAATGAACTTCGCCCTTTATTTCATGCAAAATATTGATTTTTATAAATGTAATTTAAATATATAACATTTTGTACTATTGTTTATTTGTGTGAAATAATAAAGACAATATTATTATTATTATTATTATTATTATTATAATATCTCTCCAAATGTGACAAATTTACATATTTGAAGAATTTTGAACATGTAGTATCGTTGCTAACCAGTCATCTTAAATGAACAATCCCAAAAAAACTGCTTTTTATTAGTTTCATGTATTTATCTTATAGTTTTATACTAAAAGTGTTATTTTATTATTGGTCTGTATCTCCTTGTATAAAATATAATAGCAGTTTTAGTGATTTGAGAACACGCATTAATGCGCTAAATGAACCGGTAGAGAACACTCAACTTCTACCAGGCCTGTTCTGATTATGTAAACACTTCAAATTACATTAATTTGCGGTTATGGATTTCGCTTACATATGTGCAGGTCTGTGTTTGTAAATCAATTTAATAATTGTCTACAAATGTCTTTAATTAATTTTTGTCAAGACTCTTCAAAACTAAAAACGTCATAGTAATTATTTTAGCCAATTTCGTATATTTAAAATTATTACCTCATTTTTCAAGGGGCTGTGAACCCTGTCAATAACTATTTAATATATAATAAACTCAAACTAATTGTATTAAAAACAAAAGCTATGATAATAACTGCAAATACAAATATAATATAGATTTAAATGAGATTAATATTACAATTAATAATGAAAAAATTGAAATTGTAACATCAATTAAATATCTTGGCTTCCAACTTAATAATTTGTTATTATTTGGTGATCATTTTAATTATGTTTTAAAAAAAAATATCAAAAAAGCTATACTATTTTGCAAGAATCTCAAAAAATCTATGCACTGAAACTAAAATCACTGTTTATCATTCAATTATTCAACCTCATTTCGATTATTGTTCTGCTGTCATGTTCCTGCTTAACCTAAATCACACTGCTCAGTTACAGAAGCTACAAAATCGGGGTATGAGGATAATCTTAAAATGTAGTAAATATACTTCTATAACAAAAGCTTTCATTTTTAAAATGGATTTCACTGTTCCAAAGGATATACTCTTTGAAAATGGTATTTGTACATAAAATATTAAATAATTTAGCACCACCTTACTTTCAGGAATAGGTACATACATTTTAATAATGAAATTCACAAGTATTGTACCTGAAATAACAATAACTTACATATAGTTAGAACAAATAAACGAACGTCCATGAATTCCTTATTTTTTAAATGCTTCGATGATAATACAAATTACCAAATAGTATTAAATCAAATCGTCACTAAGGATTTTTAAAAAGGAAATACATATTCACAGCTGAAATGTCTGTGTTTTTCAATGTAAATTTAATAGTTCTAATTCTATATTTGTGATACTTTTGGATGTAATTATTTTATTTTATTTTATTGTTGTTCTTTATAATTTGTCAAAAAATAGTTTGTATATTAGGGTTACCTATTTCAATAAAGATATTTGTATTTGACTTTTACAAAGTAAAGCATAATACAAAAAAAATTTTAATTTTCTTAATTTATGTCTAGCATTATCGACATTTGATGGAGATACTACAGTATTCTCCAAAAATCTTATAATTTATACATATTAAACGATAAATTGGTATAAAGTATTTAATAATATCATACCGAATTTCCAACTCTTGCAGTGTATTTACTGGAGAGCTATATGCCACCCTACAAGCTCTTAAATTTATCACAGAACACAATCAGCATATTGCCATTTGTACAGACTCTTTATCATCGATTCAGTCAATTAATAATCTCTTTCCCATCGTGTTATTCAACATATTTATGATATTTATGGTACTAACCCTTACTATGTGAAAGTTAATCTTATGTCAATCTGACGATGCTATTTTGATAGCGAAACGGCTGTCATTACATTTAAAGTATTTAAAGAATAAATAGTGGAAGTTAATTCAACCTTTTAGTTGTTTATTGTTCTGAATATTTATGATACCTGCCAAAAGTTAATTTCTCGTGATGTTTTTATTACCATTATATGGATTCCCTCCCACACAGTTATGACTGGCGAAGGAAGCAGCATTAATAACATCCAAACCGATCAATTTACAAATATCCACCAATCTAAAAATTGATATTAAACAACTTGTCCGCAAGAATTGGCAGAACCATTGGAACAGTTCTACAACATTCTTAAAAAGAATACACCCCAAGATCGACAGATTCGACATGCCAGGTTCAACTAACCATAGAACATATCCTAATAGTTTGCCCCTACTACACAAATAGACGCAAAATACTAGGAATTGAAAGCGACGTCAAGACTATCTTCTCTAGCCAGAACCAAATTACCTAAGTCCTTCAGCTACTAAAGGAAGAAAACCTACTTAATACAGTGTAGATTATAACCTTTAATGTACAAAACTGAATGTAAATGAAATATTATGTATTATGTAATCCTCATTGTAATCGTTTTTATGGCCCTAGTTAAAAATGCCTAATGGCCAAGACATTTAATAATATTATATTCTTAAATCTTCATTAACTTTATTGAACTTTGGGTATACGGTAAGCAATAAATTGATAAAAAAACAAACGAAGCACAACTAAAGTCCAACTTCTATACAATGAAAATATTAAACGGGCTCGACAAACTTTTGTAATAAGTAAAGGCGACCAATATAAGACACAAACAAAAAATAAAGTAGGGTTTAATAAGACAACCCAAAAAACTATGATAATATTTTTATCCAACAGAAATTTATTTTCATTTATAGGAAATTTTGATTTAAGGCTTTTCTAGTCAAGGTAAAGTGTTAGAAAATACGTCAATGTTTGGAAAATACGTTAATATTTGCGGATCCCGAAGTAGTAGTAATTTTTTGACCATCTTTTATTCATTGAAACTCTCGGTGTAGGAGTTTAAAAAAAATGGAAATGGTACATATTTTTCTAGTTTCAAAATCTTAATTCACAATCTGTTAGTTGCTTAATATTAATGTAATCGTTATGGACCAATTCTTTCCCAATTATGGATTTCCAGGAAAAAACATAAAAACTATATTGTTTCATAAACTACGGTTTTTACACCTACCTTGTGTTGTTCTTACCATTATTTTTTGGGAAAAAGCACAATTTTGAAGTAATTATCTTTTTCTTCTAATACAATTGTCACGATAGAGCTTATCTTTCGCTAAATTACAGTTAATACATTTTTGAACAGAACTATGACATTCATACTTAACAAGTTGGTTGATACTGCACTGAAGGGGATAGTGGTGTTAATTACCCCCCACGCGAGCCATTTAGTGAGAACTTGACTTAAATTTTCAATAAAGCGGTACTGATTTAAAAATAATCTTAAAAATTTTAAAAATAAGATTATCGCCATCACCGGCAACCGGTGTTTAACAAACTATGCTATGAAACACAGCGGCGGGTGAATAGTCGACGCATTTTACCCCAAGTACCTGCTAGAAAGAAAAAGGTTCATAATCCAACATGAATATTCGACACAGAATGTTCAAGAAACGTATTTCCCTAATCCCTTTATTGCCAATAAAATCTGCCCCTTCCAATTTGATATTTTTATAATTAACAGGTAAATTTCCTACACTTAGGTACAATTTTCTCAGTTTTGGGTATAAACTTGAGTTTTCATGTTGTTTTGTTAAAATAAGTATAATTAAAAGTTGTCGTAATAAAGATTTGCTATTGTTAGAAAATTATACATTTTCTAAAAGCAATAGGTTGGTTAGGTAAGGTTAGATAGTTATATACTAATAAATACTCTTAGCAAAACAGCAAAAATTAAAGACAATAATGTAAAAAATAAAATTGTGTTTCTAGAACTAATGAATGAAAGTCTATATTTAAATCAAATAACAAGACTACTTGCTTTTGTAAAATTAGTTTCTTATCATTCATGTTATATTAATAGTAATAATTAGTTTATTAATAATAATTGAAATTAAATCAAATCAGTTTTCGAAGAGAATTTTGTTTTATTACCTACTTAGCTTAGCTTAGCGCCCAAACTCTTGCACTTAGACGTTTTACATAAGTCCCTTGGGATTAAAAATGACATTTTACTTTTTGTAATGTAGGACTAACGTAGTAGTTTTAGTCTCTACGGTCTAAAAAATTTTTAACACCAAATTATATAACTGGATCAATTTCAATACAATTTTATAACAAATTACTCAAACTTGTTTTTTTGTAAACTGATTTTAAGGGAACTAATATAAAAATTAACAAGTTTAGTCTTTTTAATATCAATCATATCGACTTATAACTTTTTATGCTTCAATAAAACTATGCCACAATTCAATTAAACAGAGCCGGCCCAACCAGCACTGAATTTTAATATTTCATAAATGTGTTTTATTCATGTTTTTTAACTGCTTCACTATGGGACATAAATATTGGAAAGCTTTAAGTAAATTAACTTTTTAATATACAGGGTGATTCATTACTAATTGGAAATAATTTAATACCAGAATCCTGACTTCAAATTATGAAGATTTAACCCAAAACACCTAAATAAAATGTAGCTGCTTACTTAGTTACAGGGTGTTTTGTGTAAAAATTTAAAAACTATTTGGGTTCAGTACTTTAAGACTTTTTTACGTATTCATTTCATATTTGGCAGAAAATGTAGACACTGTACACCCTACAAAATTATATTAAACAACACCAGAGGCGTACGACAGGGGCAAGTGACAGGTTAATCGTTCCCAAATTCTACGCCACTGGCGGAATAGAAACTTTAGCCCAATTTGTCAATGCTCCAATACTTTTTACATAAATAAATTACTCTTTTTTCGTAACGATAAAGTCAATATTTTAAGTTAAACATGAAGCTGCCCAATTTTAATGTGTGATAACTGTCGATGTTTTCGACCAGTGAATTGCATTTAATACGCAAATGAAATTTTAATCCTTAGATAAAGATATTAAATTATTGACAAAAAACTTAAAATAATATTAAAATGATTTTAAAATATTTTCAAACAAATAAACTGATCTCTATTTTGAATTACAATCAGATAAGTGGCATTTGATGGATAATTTTTCAATATTAGTTGGCTCTGGTAAGTCAGAATTCTAGTATTAAATTATTTCCAATTAGTAATGAATCACCCTGTATAATAACTGACGTCCTTGTTACCTAAAGGCTAAAACAATGTTACATGTACCGTGAGAGCTTGATTTCCGTTCTGATCCAACTTAAACTTGTAGATAAATACAGTTTAAAACTAGTGAGCTTTAAATAAATACAATCCACAAGATTGCAAAGATGTTGATTAATTATTTTTAATTTATTATTATCCAGCAATTGCCCCGCTACAAAACTTGAAGACAAACGAATCAAAATTTGTAAATAATGACTGTATAAGTCACATTGTATTTACTGTTTTTTGTCGATGATTCATAAATAAAAATTTCTATTGCCACACGGTCAGAATTTTATTTGCTATCTGAAAGCTATTATTTTTATTTGCTTTTATGAAGGACAATGTATTTGTCTTGGATGTCTTAAACTTAAATATCGTATGACGATGTCTTACAGGTGACCACAAACGGAAATTCAAATTCTCCGTACTTTCAACATCAAAGGCTAGTTTTACAAGGAAATTCAATTTCTCAACTCAAATCCGCCGAGTACAAAGTCTACACTACATCCAACTATCCAGCATCGTGTCTTTTTGTCTTCAAGCCCCGTGGCTGTATGTGTTTATACAGGGTATTCATGGTTTAAATATAAATTCATACTGCAGTATTTTATTAACATTCACAATACGGAAATCAATCATTATTTTATAATGTAGTGGTTAGGTTTAAAGTGCAACGTTAAATTTGACGAATTGGTAACAGCGCACCAATAGTGAAGGTGTCATAGCGCCTTGTCATAGATTAGACTTGTACAGATACTTTTGGAACTATAATTGATCCAGTTCTGTTTTTGCCTCTTTGTAATTGTCGAATACCTATTTATTTATTTTTATCAATAATCTTAAATTTATTTTATTCTACAAATATTCTTCTTACCTTCATGCCATCAAGCAATACACTTTAATGCTATAGTGTCTAAATTGGTTTAAAAACAAATATATTATTTGCTGCATTGCCGGATTCAATATAAAATATCAAATAGTAGATAAGTGAATGGAGTTAAAAAAGGTTAAATATATCTATTAAAACAATAATTTTTTATCTTAGGTTAATTAATTTATACGAATCCCCACAATTTTAATCACGATCGTTAAAATTGTACACTTTGAGCTTTAATACATTTTACTTAATCTAAATTAAATGAATTTTATCCACATAAACAGGATTGCTGTGAAAGCAAAAAGCAACAAAATTCAATTACATTTTTTCCAGTTTTATTTGATGATATATCCAAAAGTAATTTACTGGATATCTATAGGACGTTAAACATGGAATGTTTGTAATTCTGTAATTTGGGATATGAATGTGGAGTTTGTAGATAAATCCCGCATTGCGGCGAGTTACTTGAAACATTTTACAGAAGCTGTGTTTTTAGGGTGATTTAAATTGATCTAAATTAAAACAATTAAAAATAGATGAAGTTTGATTATATAAAAAGACAATTTAAAAAAATTTAGAAAAATACTCGAGACCTTGTTTAGAGCAATTTATATATAGAATATTATAGTTCGAAGGAGAAATCTTAGATTAGATTGGCCCAGGTTATACGTTTTTCCACTAAACTATAGAACACAAATACTTCTAGTGAAGCTAAGCAGCTTTCTAGACGGCACAGTCCTAATTTGATAAGAAGTCGCAACTTCTTGGAGCTTAAGCCTTTTGTGGAACAATTCTACGCATTCGCCTTGTATATATTCCGTTGTTTCCAAAGCAATTATATTTCAAAAATAAAAAGTAGAAAATTGTTTCTACCTGCACCCAAGGTAAATAAACTTAACAGTTTCCATACCAAGCTTGACCGTTTTCTATGAACAAACAACTACTTCCTGGGCTATATGCCCCAACGGACATTGAATTACATTCCAATAGAAAACGTGACGGCGACCGACTTAGTCGATACTTAAAACCATCTCTGTCGATTTGCCAATCAACGGGAAGAACACTTCTGGTAAACGGGTTTCGACATTATTGTGTCTCATCAGTACAAGGTAAGTAGTTCTTCTGATCCCGCAAAGCTGGATGCAGAATGATTCTTTTACGCCAATACATAGATAAAGTCGCAAAAGCGCCATCCTACCGTTCATTTGAAAACCAATAGATCAAAGGCTGAGAAACACTCTTAAGACGTTAGCGTCCAGGAGTGCCTCCGTAGAGGCACTTGAAGTACAAACATTTACATTCTAACAGACAGCCAGGAAGCGCAAAAGGCTCTGAGTTCTTTTACTTAACAATCAAAGCTAGTAAACAATAAGGTCATCTTGATGTAGAGGAATAAATAGAAATAATAGGCAATATGCAAGCTGTGGGACTCGCAAAAATCCACATTAATAAGGAACTTCATCCCTGTGAACAGCAACAATATTAAGGAGAGCCAAAAATTTGGTAGATATATTACAAGAAAGAGCAAGGAGCTCTCTTAAAATGAGCAATATTAGCATAAAATTTACCGCAGATCTACTGAATTTAAGGTATCACATAAAAAGAATTGGCAAATTTGAAAGTGAGGAGTGGAACTTTTGTATAAGGTTTACATAGCTGTTACGATTTTGTTCATAGAATTACTTAAATTGTATATAAACGCTAATATAATATAAAACTCTAAATTGGTTTACTGATTGTTGCCATGCGACTAGAGCTGAAGGTAGAGGTAGAGACACCAAGGGTTATCCTTCATGGTAAAGGTGTGCACTAAGAAAGGATTTTTCGAAATTCCATTAGAAAGTGGTTGTTTATATTTTACACTGTATTCAACATGTATGTTATGATTTGAAAGATGTCAATTAGTTAAAATGAAACTTTAATTACATTAGCTATTATTTCTCATCTTATTTGTATTTAAACATTAAAAACACAACAAATTGGCCACGAGAATTTCGAACTTACGATGGGAGTCAAAGCCATGACGGAATTGGTCATAACCTTATAAAAATAACAATTTCCAACTCAATTACTTGACAAAGGTCCGGTGTAGAATAGGGAAATATTAAAAAGGGACTGGTTTCTATAGTAAATTTTCTTAAAAAATTTACGGATTATAGGGTATTTTTCGAATTGGTCTTTTTGCATAACTGACCTAACCTAATCAAACCTAACCTAACCTAACCAAGCCTAACCTAACTCGAAATTAAATCGGTCAGTGTAAAGACAGATTCGCATAGAAGAAAATATCAAAAACAGAACCTGAAGATGGTAGTTTTTAGCGAAACAGCTGTCATTGCATTTAAAAACGTATTTTGCGAATAAATAGTGGAAGTTTAGTTCAACCGTTTAGTTGTTTACTGTTCTTAGTAAGATGGACTTCCACAAAGTAAAGTTTACTACAATCAATTTCCATAAATTTTTCTCCTTTAACCAAGTCACCATTTCGTCGTAATTTTAGTTATGTACATCTAAAATATTCTTAATTTCCATTCAAAAATAAAATAAAAACAGGTAATTAATATTCTAACCAACAATTGTGAAAAAAATATGGCAATGTAGGATTGTTAACGTTAGACAACTTATATTAAATGATAAATGTTTAGTCCCATGGGAAGAAATAATTCTAAGAGTAAGGTTAATTAATGGTTTATTAAAATTTATTGCAATATAAATTAAATTAGCATATAAAACTCAATTGTCCACATATAATTTGAGTTAAAATATAATAAAAAGTAAGTTACTTTAATTTTCAAGTTTTTTAATTTCGACACACTAACAGTTATTTGAAGTTGTATTTCTTTTACTTACCACTACTTCTTTTTGTTTGGCTTGATCGCTTGAGGTTTTGTATGATATTGTAAGATTATCTTCCTATGAGATGTTAGAGTGTTGCCGAATAGTTTTGGTCGTTTCGTATTCGGACGATCCTAGGTTTGGCTTCTTGCAGACGACCAAAGTCCGAAATTTAAATTAAATTCGGGCTTTGGTCGTTTTAACTACGACCATTGGCCGTTTTCGGGCTTTGCGCGCAACATATACATATACATTCCTTGTGGCCGTATTTCGCATCCTAAATACCAAAGTTGCCTATCTGCCCATAGGTTTTCCTCTAATTGTCGCTTTTTCATCGCCTCTCGTACATCTTCATCCCATGTTATAGGTAGACGTCCTCTCTTTCTTTTCTCGGGTGGTCTCCAAGCCCAAATACGCGTCCGCCATATATCTGTCTGCATTCTGCGCATGTGGCTATACCATAATAACCGCTTTTTCTTAATCTCCTCTATAATTGTATCTCCATTTCCATCCACTGCGTAATCTCCTTATTTCGGATTTTTTACAGTCGTCTAAAGTAGACCATTTCCTTAGTAAGGAGGCTATCTTTGTATCTTTTTATAACTTCCCACATTTCAGATCCGTATGTAAGTATACTTTTCACCATTGTAGTATTGTATATGGGACATTCCAATCCAACTCATCCTACCGATTGGATTTGCATCTCCGATTTAGCTAAAATTTGGGCATCTTTTTGTACCCTTCGAAAAAGGTTTCTATGAATTTTTTCCAATGGATAGATATGAATTTTCGATAATTTCAGGTATTTTTTTTTTAATAGCCATAACTTGGTGAAAAATTATCCGATTTGGGACTTTTTTGTTTCCCAAACAAACTAAATAAATTAAAAGTTATGAAAATATAACATGTTGTGGAAATATTTCCAATATAATTTCAAAAATAATATCTTCGGCAACATCAGCATTAATATCATTTAAAACACAAAATAATGTTGGTACAAAATTGTTAAATGTAAAAACAAAATTACCCAAATTAAAAAAATCTGGTATTTACAAAATTAATTGTCCAAAATGTAATCCTGTATATATGGGTCAAACACAAAGAAATTTTGAAGTAATATTCAATGAACACTTAAGAGTATATAGATTAACACAACCAGACATCTAGCAGATCCATAATTTAAAGTTGTTAATGAACAAATAAATCTTGGAAGTTCTCCACTATTAAACTGTTTACTTTGATTGAGTTTACATTTTATACATATATAAGATGTAATTGTTAAACATAAATATATTAAGTTATTGTAAAGATCAGCATGATATAGTTTTTTCCTGGTTTTTCTATATCAATGCACAGTTACACTGATCTTAGAAGGAAGTACACCCAGGATAATCCCTTAGGGCTATTAACATCTAGGCTTTAATATTGTTATGTCTTATTACTTCCATACTTGGTCTAGCCTTACTACTACCTAAACAACATCAGGTACCTAGCTACAAACAAACAAAATGTAACTTAAATGTCAATCTGATGATGCGAAACGGCCGTTATTGTAATCTAAAAGATAATTTTTTCAAATAAACTTGGAAGTTAAGTTAAAACGAAGAGTTTTTTATTATTGTTAATAAGATCGACTTCCAGAGTTAGTACAATAAATTTATTCAAAAATACCATTTTGTACATTTATGAAAGTTACAATAAAAAAGAAATTAAATAATAATAAGAACTACAAGTTTAATTTTAATTTTCTTTCTCTTTCTCTTTATCAACATCATTCAGTGGCTGTAAAATTCAGATTCATTAGAGTTTTGGTCCTTAAGGACATTTACGGTTCTTCCAGGATTCTACGGTCAAAAATTCCGTCTGGCTGTCCATAGAAAGGTTCATCCTATAAAATAGAGGTGCGTTGTCCCAGATATAAAAAAAATATTTTACAAGTACGGATGTTAAAGAAGATACACTTAATTATTTCTTAAAATTATTGACTTAAAATGTAAATAAATTATTATTCTTAATACAATAATTACTTTATAAAGTAATAACTTAATATAATAACAGGTAGGTGTAATTATAATTAATTGGATACTCAATTATTAATTGCTTTGAAATTGTATATTTATTGAAAAGTATTAATTATAACGTAAATTGTTAATAAAAGGTGCAAATTATTTAGAATTATAAATGTTAACCTTGAATAATACTTTAGTTAAGCAGTGCACACGCGCTCTGCCCCCTACTTTGATCGTAAAAACAAAAATATATTTTGTCTCTGTTGCTGTAGGTATCCGTCATTACAGGTGGGCATGTGTTGTGACGTGTGGTAGATGTTACTTGCACTGATTTTGCCTGATTTATTTTAGGTCGACATTGTGCTGATTATCGAATTTGACAGAGAAACGTCTATTGGAGAGGTAGGATTTAAGAAGAAGGAAATAGTTACTGGAGAAAACAGTTTTTATTTTGAGGCAGACTTTGTCAATCGATTTGGGAGATATCTAGAAACAGCATTGTGAAATTTTCTTACTTCAAAATCTAATATTTGATTAACTATTCGATAAACTCGTTGGGTAGTTGGTTTTCGCGAAATTCGAACTGGTGTTTTGGTAGTAGTGTTCGAAGATTATGGTCTGCGTGAATCATCTGCAGCAGAAATCTCTCAAAGACCTTCTTTATTGTTGAAAGCAGTAAAATGTAGTTTCGTTTTGTTGTTTTTTTGGTTTGGGGAGCATAATAGTTACAGAAAATTTCCAAACTATGGGAAAGAAGGATAAACTTTACATTTGATTAAAAAAAGTTGTTAATAGAGTAACAATCTTACGTGAGAGTTGCTTAAGTATTTGACCAGAGATTAGTTCGTTTCCTGGGTCGAACCTCTCATACATTGAGTTTAGATATTTCATGCTTAACTGCTGTAGTAGTAATAGAAAGCGACCTTTGGTATGGTGCGTTAATAAGTTCTTCAACTTCTTTATCACCATCTTTTGGCCCTCTTTAGAAAATACTGCTTAGATATGCAGCGATGGTGTCTGCTCCCTCTTTACCAGAGCGAGTCCATTCGCTGGTGGGTTTAAGATGGGGAGGTACAGTGGTATAGGGCCTCTTAAGTTTCTTCGTTGCCTTTCATAGTGTATGGTCATTTGGTGAGAGGTTAGTGCCGAATTGCTCAAAGTTGTTATTGTTCTAATCTCTTCTGATTGCTGATTTTAGTTGCATATTTAGTCTTGCATATTTAGTATGCTGGCCTATATTTCTTGATCTTTAGCAAAATAATAAGAAAAATTTAAAATCATATAGAATATTAAAAAATTCGTGACCGTAAAAGTAGATTTTTTGAGAGAAGAGAGAATTCCGTTTTCAGCATGGTGTCGTCAAAAGAATATCTCCTTTTTTCCATGACGTCGTTGGTAACTTTTCTACCAGTTTTGAATGATAACTGGCGTTATCTAAGGCAACTACTGCAGCAAATGGTAAAAAGTCCAATAGCTGGGAAAAATAATCTTCAAAAACATCATAGGTCATTTCCTCGTAATAATCTATTGTTGACTTTGATACAAAGTCTAATAACCCATTTTCTACAAAACCATGTTCACTGCAAATGAGTGCGATTATTAGTCTGCGACCTGAGTTAGTCTGTCCTGTTTAAACATTTTTGTGAAAAATGTTTCGTCCTTGGGAAACTGCAGCAGCGGCGCCCTGTGTTACTGTTCCTGTTCCTGTTCGACGACGAGTTTTATCCCTTGATGCCAAAGAAATCGTCAGACGTGTTCATCAGAAGCTGGTTCAAAGGGGTTGGACTTTTGCTCCTGCTGTAAGAGACACCAGCGATTTGACAGGGATACCGGAATCATCAGTGAGAGTTCACATTTCGAGGCCAATTCATCCGAGACGAAAACGAAACGATAGTGGTGTTTCCAGAACCACTGATGACGGTGATAAAGATTTGATAAGAAGAACTATCTACTCTACGTACAAAGAAACTTGGTGCCTACTATCAGATCATTGCAAATAAGACTAAGAAGCTCCACTGAGATAAGGATATCAATTGGAAACCTATGGACACTTTTATCCAAACTAGGTTTCAAATACTGCAAAATTGACAAAAGACAAGGTATGGAATCCCAAAGGATTAAGAAATGGCGTTTTTAATATTTAACTGCCATAAGTATTTACAGGTCTTTACAAAAACCAATAATCTATTTGGATGAGACTTAGTATGATACCCACAATACTCTGGCACAGGATGAACCGATGGAACAGTGAGATGCCAATCAAAAGCTCCATCGAACAAAGGATTGGATTGGATTCCAAACAGTTTCGGACTTTCGGCGAAGAACATTCAAGATTCGTCGTTGGATTACCACCAAGATACTACAGCCGAATTGTTCGAAGATTGGTTCGAAAACACTTTACTGCCAAATATTCCCCCCCATTGTGTCATAGTTATGGACAATGCTAGTTACCATAGTCGCCAATTGAAGAAGGTTCCAGGCTCTTCAAATACAAAAGCGGAAATCCAGAAATTTATGCTCCAAAACAACATGTACTTTGAAGGATATAAAAAACGCAGCTTTTTAAGGTTCTAACGACATTTAACATACAGAAGACATATGTTTGTGACACAATTGCAGCATTCAAAGGACATACAGTTCTTCGTCTTCCTCCTTACTACTGCGTATTCAACCCGATTGAGCATATGGGGAGAAAACTAAAGAACAAAGTGCGGACCCAAAATACTATACCTACATTATGTCCTTCTGTAATTGCATTAATCCGGCAAAATATAGATGACCCGGACGCTGATTGTTAGAAAAGAACAATAAACCATGTTATAAAAGTGGAGGATTGATACAGGGCATTTCGTACTAACATAGAACCCCTTATAATTAATGTAGACGACGATAGTGATAGTGAAACTGAATAGTGAAATGATAGTGAAACTAAATTGATATATTAACATATTTAAATTTTTATTAAATTTTATTGTGAATATCCTTTAATATACGTTTCTATTAAAAAATTATTTTTGCAAATTTAATCCTGACCTGCATTCTTTACCGAAACTTGTCAATACCTGAGATAAAAGTAAAAAGTTTATTATCACCATCAGTCTCCTTTTATTGTAGGCACTATATTGTTGAACACACTTTATTTGAAAATAAAAGTGCACATGCGGTACTGTAAATATACATTTTTGCAGTAATAATAAAGCATTAAGTGGTATATGTAGTTTAAAGTTGAATAGATGTATTTTTGATATCATCGTAGACAAAGCATAATGTGGTATCTTAAAAAAGACCTATTCCAAACTAATGTGATTGCGGCACTTGCATTTTGACATTTTTCAACAGATTACTTTTTGCATTTGTGGCACAATATACTATAATGAAATCATATTTCAATTACTACAAGAAAAAAAAACTACTAACATATATTTAAGTTAAATGTTTGATATTTTAGAGTTACACTCTATTTCTCTAATTGACATCTTCTAGCAACATTTCCAAAATAATGATAAAAGAAGTAAAAATCAAATGGCTTGTTGGAAAGCCGCAATTCGCAACATAAAGAAAGGAACGCCGGCAAATTAAAAGAGAGGAAAATTGTCAGCTCTGTGAAAATTAACAAAGCAGCAGCCGTAAAAATCGTCGTACTGTATCGTCACGGCATACAAGCAGGAAGTAATAACCAGCATAAACATTGGCGTAGAAAAAAATAATAATTATTATAAAATAATAATAGGTTATAAACTTATTTACGCTATAGTAATATTATCAACGAACGAGGCTTGTAATCAATGATAATATAAATAAGTAATAATTATGGAAACATACCTTTTTTAATATTTTACAATATATTTATCTGAAAATTTCCATATAAATAAATACATAATGGAATGCCTGTTCATAATTTTAATATAGATATTTTTTTAGGAATTGTAGAGGTTATCCATAACTCAAATGTGGATAGTACGAATAGTAGTAATAAAACTCAAAGTCAACCCACAGTATGTAATTTAATGAAATGTTACAGCAGCGACATGTTTCGGTCACAAGACCATCTTCAGGTTGTTCTTCTCTTAAAGCCTGGCAGGAAGTTCCTGCACTAAGTGTTGGAATGTGCTTGGAGTGTAATATCATATTCCACTCCAAATAAGTATCTATGACTCCGTTATTGACTACCGTTGCCATATGGCAAGAGACCTTTTTTCTTGTAAACCAGTACTTATGTGTTATACAGTATGATGCAAATGTATGGAATAAATTCAATATTTTAGAAACAGACGACTTTTAAAAAAAATCTTGAAACACGTCAATTTTAATTAAATTGATTGTACTAACCCTTACTTTTTGGAAGTCCATCTTATTAAGGATAATAAAAAACTCTTCGTTTTAACAAAACTTCCAATATTTATTTGGAAGTTTTGTTAAAACGAAGAGTTTTTTATTATCCTTAACGTCAATTTTAATTTTTGAATGGCCATCAACTGCTATAGACGTGTTGGACATTACGTCATTAGTGATCGCATAATGACGTCATCGATGTGGGAGTCAAATCTGGAGATCTTGGTGGCCATTCGATAGGCCCCCTTCTACCTATTCGCCTTCCTGGAAAAATGTTATTAAGGTCATTTCGTACCTCAACGCTATAGTGTGGGGGAGCCCCATCCTGTTGGTACCATAAATCATTTGGAAATAGCTGATTCAGCTGTGGCAACAGATAATTTTGAAGAAATTCCAGATAACTAGCAGCAGTTGGGCTTTCCTCAAAAAAATGTGGCCCTACAATTTGATTGTTTATAATGCCGGCCCAAACATTCACCTTCTTGGGATATTGTGTCCTATACTCTTCCATCCAATGTAGATTTTCACTTGCCCAATATCGACATGTCTGGCGATTTACGTGACCGTTCAGCATAAAAGACGCTTCATCTGAAAAAAGTACCTTTTGTATGAAACCCGGATGTCTGTTCCATAACGATTTTGCAGAATTCGATTCTTCTATCAAAGTCATCTTTTAATAGCTTCTGGACCAGATGTACTTTGTATGGATGCCACTTCTCCTTTTTTAACACTCTTACAACAGTTAATTGGTGGACATTATTATCTAGTGCGACCTGCCTAGAACTGGTATGAGGATTTTCTTGAAACGCCAGTACAACGTCCAGTTTTTTGGCTTCGAATATTGATGTTCTACCACTTCTGGGAAGATCTTTAACATGGCCAGTTTCTCTAATTTTTTTTTTTAATTTAACTTACTGTTAATCATGGTTACAATCTCGATTCGTTCTGTTTTTGTTAGTTACATTTTTGTAAATACTGTTATTAATGTCGGCAAAAACTCGAAGAGTGAAAATTTGACGTCTATTACTTGACAGATTAACAGACCATTGACGAATAAAGACGAGTCAATGACAATATATTGATTTAAATATTTTTGTAAAAATAATTCCTAGTACTTACTACAGTAATTAATTTCAAATTATAATGTGGCATTGTTTTAATCAATAAATTTTTTTTTCGGAACCAATAATAAACACTATTTTGTTATATTCCCAGTGGCGGTCCTTAATGTATTGTCAGTGAATGAATATTGTAATTTCATGTGACTTAACAAAGTTCATAATTTTGGTTAACTAATTAAACGATTAGTTAATTTTAGAATAACGTGGCATATAAATAATGATATATTGTTCTTTAAAAATTGAAACGTATAGTAAAATTTATATAAACATATTTAAAAAATACAACCAAAAAAAATTAAAATTGAAAATAACCTGTTGTTTTAAAAGTATAAAAGACCACACTGTCATGTGTTGCTTTTTGGCTACATATATAATAACCCATATTATAATTATTATTATTATTAATTATGATAAACAATGTTGTAGGTATACAAAATGTTGAAGCCACTTAATTGGAAAATGTAATAAATACGCTCCAAGCAGAATAATTTATATTTATCCATCTCTATTATAACGTTAATTTCTAAATACACCACAAAAGATTACAAAACATACAACATTATGATAGTATTAATAAAAATTATGTCTCCGAAATCCCGCATTGCAATTAAAATAAAGCGAAATTAACTCAGCGAGCAGATGATGGTAGAGTAATTCAACGTGGTTCACGAAAACTCCATAGTATGGCACAATATTGGAGTAATTTAGTTATGAACAGACAGGGTTTCCCATGTCGGTTAAGTTAAGGGTTGTTTTGCTGCAAATTACTTTTTTGGAAGGCTTTATTAGACCTACATTAGAAGGATAAACTTGAAAGATACTGCATTTTTTACTAATATTAGTATAATCTTTTTTTATGTTCAGTTGGTTAATATTACAAATGATGATAAATTTTAAAAAAAGGCATGCAAACAATAAATATGAATATTATTTTCTTCTAGTATATGGTGTATTATTGTAGATTTTATGAATAAAAAATTAATAGGTAACTACTACAATTTCATTGAAACAGTCTGTGTACCTTTTTAAACAAAGCGTTCAGTTTTTATCAAAACTGCTAATGAAATTAAGTTAATGAAATCTATTGTAGTAACCCTTACTATGTGAAAGACCATCTTACTAAGAACATTAAAAATAGATCTTTTTGTGCAAAAATTTCAATATACAGAAAACCGACACAAACAGATGTAACCATACCGTAAAATTCAAATCATCCTAAAACACATAAATTAGCAGCTTATAATTCTATGATACATAGGGCATTTTCAATTCCAATGAACAAAATTAACTTTGATTGGGCTACCCAATTCATTTGATAAATACATTAATTAATAACAAAGAACAGAAAGTATCACTAAAACTAATATTTCCTAAACAAACTAAAGAAATTAAAAGTTATTAAAATATTACAAATTGTGAAAGTATTTCCAATAAAATTTCAAAAATAATATCTTCGGCAACATCAGCATTAATATCATTTAAAACACAAAATAATATTGGTACAAAATTGTTAAATGTAAAAACAAAATTACCTAAATTAAAAAAAATCTGGTGTTTACAAAATTAATTGTCCAAAGTGTAATGCTGTATATATAGGTCAAACACAAAGAAATTTTGAAATAAGATTTAACGAACATTTAAGAGCATATAGATTAAAACAACCAGATAAGTCAAATTATGCAAAACACCTACTTGAACATCCAACCTCACTCTTACACACCAATGACATCCAAATACTACACACTTGTAATAAAAAACCAAATTTAGATTTCCTTGAAGAACTTGAAATAAAAAGACATCTAGCAGATCCACAATTTAAAGTTGTTAATGAACAAATAAATCTGGGAAGTTCTCCACTTTTAAAGTGTTTGCTTTGATTGAGTCTTTATTTTATACATAGATAAGACGTAATTGTAACACAAATATATTAAGTTATTGTAAAGATCAGCATGATATAGTTTTTTCCTGGTTTTTCTATATCATTGCACAGTTATACTGATATTAGAGGGAAGTACATCCAGGATAATCCCTTAGGGCTCAAAACATCTAGGCTTTAATATTGTTATGTCTTATTACTTCCTTACTTGGTCTAGCCTTATAACTGCCTAATAAACATCAGGTACCTAGCTACAAACAAACAAAATGTAACTTCAATATGTCAATCTGACGATGCTAAGTCTAGCGAAACGGCTGTCATTAAGGTTAAAAAAGCAATTTTTTTAAATAAATATTGGAAGTTTTGTTAAAACGAAGAGTTTTTTATTATTCTTAATAAGATGGACTACCAAAAAGTAAGGGTTACTACAATCAATTTAACTTTTATATCTATTAAATTTTAAACTTTAAATATACATTATATTAGTTATGTTTTAAATTCAAGGTTTTCATTCCCAACACTCTTTGTACCAAGGAACTCTCTTCATCTGCTGTTCATTATTTTGTTTTTTCTGGCATATTTCTGTCTGCAATTAACGGTAGGAAGGAACTCGATTATGACTGCCCCAGTCATTAGAAGAAAACTTTAAGTCTCCAGACTTCGTTATTTATGATCAAACATAAGGAACAGGTTACATGCAGTAAATTTGTTTACAAGAAGACCGTTGTATGTCTCCAAACTCTCATTGGAATATATAAGAATTGGTCTGAAATGGGCCATGAAATATTTGGAATGAAATGAATACAGATGGAGAAAAGTGTTTTTTTCAGACAAGACCAGAACTGGTGTAGTGTCTGATTATCGTCGAATTAGAGTTTGGCGGACCCATATCGAGAAGATAGATTTCACCAAACACTCCAAAAAATTCCATACCGAGGTGGCAGCATACTGTTTTGGGATGGCATAATGAAATAATAAAACTCCCCTAATTCTTATCGTTCAAAATATGAATTGACAAGTTTGAATGAGTAACATTCGCCTGTGGCGAGGAGCTGTTGTCCAGAATTTATTTTCATGGACGATAACGCTTCCCCTCATCGAAAGAAACACGTAAAAGATTTCTTGAAAATCGAAGATATCGTCAGAATGCATTGGCCATCTAACTCTCCGGACCTTAATCCTATACAACATGGATGGGATATGCCAAAAAAAATCAGGCTCGGCAACAACCTCCACGAACCTTACAAGACCCCAGAGTAGCAACGGAAGAAGAATGGATCTGACTAGACCAAAATTACGTCAATACGCTTGTGGGAAGCTTGATACATCGAATTCAGACCTGCAAGGGGCGGAAATACTACCTATTAATGATTTTATGTAATTCATTTTTAAAAATTTAAAGTATTTAAATTAATAATTATTTTCAAATACATTTCTAGTTGTTTTACTTCTTAATTTTGCAATATTTTTCAGTATTCCTAATGTCTATCTTTGTACAATGACACCAGTCTCTAGTTAGGGGTACTAAATTTAAAATTATTTCATTATATTTAGTACATATCCAAATATGCAAAACACTTTGAATGAGTGTGTGTACTCAAGTAATTCCAGTGGCAACTTGAAAAGGATAAATACATGCATATGAAACATTTTTTCACGCTACTAAATTTATGACATGTTTTAAATAGTGCAGAACAGTTCATATTCTCCACTTAACTACATTTCACCAATAATAATGTGTTTGAATGTGAGTTGTATGGTGTGGTTAATAAGCCTCATTGGTAGTAAACATGTTTATCGACTATTAAACGAGATATGATGAGTGTTAAATGGAAATAATGAACTTATTATTACGGTCGTATCGTGATGTATTTCATTTATTAATTTATAAAGATTGTAGTCTGGCTTAATAAACATTTAGTCATGCTGCAAACATCTAAACAGAAATTATATTATTGATGAAGTTTAATGGGTTTATTAAAAATTATACTTTATAATCTATTTATATAATAGAACAGAAGCAAATAGAAACAGATGGAGATTCATACGTACTGACGTCAGTTTACTAAAAATATTAACAAGTATAAGTGGTTAAATATTTTATTTATTTGATGGTGTATAATTTAAGAAATAAAAATGATTTTCCATAATGCTGAAATAGTTAAACGTATTCTTACACGATTTACAGTTCCTGAAATGAGAAGATAATACAGTGGACGGCTAATTTATGGAATATTATCGTTATTTCGAGAACCGTCGAGTTTTGAGAGTAATCCCGAAACAGGTCGATTTTTGTTATAAAATACCCATGTTATAACGTACATGAAGTAAGGATGACGTCACCGGTGTGGGTGTAGTGACGTAATCGTTAATTTTTGTAAATAGAAGAATTTAATTCTCTATTTACCGACATTACATTTGTAACTAAAATATTTTTTTAAGGGTACAAAAACATTTTTTTTTATTTAAATTCAACCAAATTACAACTAATGATTTAATTCATAACGTCCTTTAAAGTAACCAAATCATGCATAATATTTATTTTAAATTAATTGTTCCAAATGCCCTCCATCGGTTTCTGCCATGACTTTCTGAAATAAATACTTAAAAAAGCAAAAATAAGTAAAAATAATAATGGACACAAAAAGTTATCTCATAAACACTGAAACTTTTTGTCAAATGTTAAATCAAGCAAGTGATATTGGCACAGTTACTGTAATATTAATTGTCGTAAATATTTTTTGATTTTGTGAATTGTCATCGGTTGTCAATTGTAATTTTTACTTATGAATACTAAATTATAGCTCACCTAAATGAAACACAACGCATAGAAATATTAATTCTTAGCGGATGTGGAGATAAAAAAAGAACACAAAACGAGGTATGCAATTTATTTAACCCAAAATGTCCAGACAGACCCATCAGCAAATCAACAGTAAGTAAAATAGTCCGAAAATTTGGAGAAACTGGCTACGTTAAACATATTTCAAACGCTGGGCGTCCTAAAATTGAAGACAATGTGAAACTTGATGTTTTATTAAATGTCCATGACAATCCTCACAGTAGTTCAACACAAATGGGTGAATATGCTGGAGTTTCCCAACGATCGATATTACGTATTTAAAAAAAAAGAAAAATACCATCCCTTCAAAATTCAACTACACCAGGAATTAAACGACGACGATCCCGATCGCCGGCTTCAATTTTCTGAAATTTTGCAGGATTTATGTATCGGCAATCCACGTTTCATCAATCAAATCCTCTTTTCCGATGAAGCCACATTTTTTTACATGGTACCGTGAATCGTCAAAATTGAAGGTATTGGAGTCAAGAAAATCCACATTGGATGACTGGGGCACACACACAATATCCTCAGAAAGTGAATGTATGGGCAGTGATCATCGATGATAGAATCATTGGCCCTTTTTTATTTGAAGAAAAACTAACAGAAGAATGTTATTTAACTTTTTTGAGAAATCAACTTACACCTGCCCTTGCTAACATGTATCCAAATGCCAATAATGCAAATTTACCTAGTGACAATATCTGGTTTCAACAAGAGCCCCTCCGCATTACGCACGTGAAGTACGTCAATTTTTAAATAATTGCTTTCCCAGGAGATGGATCGGAAGACGAGGTTTTATAGAGTGGCCAGCAAGGTCGCCAGACACCTCTAGACTTTTTCCTGTGGGGTTACATAAAATCAAAAGTTTATGTCAATAGACCCAAAAATTTACACAACTTAAAAGATAGAATTAGGCATGAAATGAGTCTCATTACTCCAGAAGTCATCCGCAATGTACTTGATGAATGTGTCCGTAGATTCGCATATTGTCAAGAAACCGATGGAGGGCATTTCGAACATTTAATTTAAAATATTTATTATGCATAATTTGGTTACTTTAAGATACGTTATGAATTAAATCATTAGTTGTAATTTGGTTGAATTTAAATAAAAAAGAAATGTTTTTGTACCCTTAAAAAAATATTTTAGTTACAAATGTAAGATGGGTATTTTATACCAAAAATCGATCTGTTTTGGGATTACCCTCAAAATTCGGTTCTCGAAATAATGATAATATTCCATAAATTAGCCTTCCACTGTATATTTATAATTACGCAGTAGAACTTAGATCTAGACGCCACGTTTTTAACCAAAAAAAGCCTTAATTTTGTCTAGTTACTATGGTAACTAAAAAATTTATGGTAACCATAGAGAACACTGAAACATGAACGTACAAACCATAGACAAATATAAATATATTATTCAATAGTACAAAAGTTTAAACTGGTAATTATTAAGTTCTGTGACAGAAGTCAGATTGAAATATTAATTTTTTGCCAAATTATGGTGTGAAATTTTTTTACCGAATGCCACGCAACAAGCTTAAATTATTCCTGGAAATTTTCTTTTGAGAACGAATATTTTTAGAAAATTTCAAAACATTCGTGCCGTCAAAAAAATTTTAGGAAATAATTTAAGCTCTTGTGATATTACAAGTTAAATATTTACTTTAAAAAATTTTAAAACTTGTCTCTAACGAAACAATATAATATTATAGCTTATAGCTCTGCGAAACAAAATTTTCATAAAACTAATATGTAGTTATTTACTGAATTTACATATTTTTATAAGCAATAATAATTAATTACAGAAGTAACCATTTAATAAAACATGATTTTGATACAATTTTGTAAAATTATTTATACTAAATTATTATACTAACTCTGTGATTATATCTGTTTAACAAGCAATAAAGTCAATTGCGCTTTTAATTAGAACTAAAATTAACAAACTATTAATAATAATTATATCCACTTTACGACATTCGTATGTATACGAATCAAAATTTTAATTGTTAAACAATTGTGGAGCACTGTTAATCGTCCAAATAACTGTTGGCAACATTATGTACATAACGTTCAATTGCTAACAATTAAATTGAAAATCACATCATTACTTAAATAGATATAAGTTTAATAGTTGTAAATTTGAGATGTATTCAAAGGAACAGGCCGTGCTTAAGAAAAATATAAGAATTTTATATTATCAATCAATTTTGTCAATTAATTATATCAATTATATATCAATCAATTTTATATTATCAATGTTACTAAGAACAATAAAAAACTCTTCGTTTTAACAAAACTTCCAATATTTATTTAAAAATTGCTTTTTTAAAAGACTCAATGACAGCTGTTTCGCTATGACGATGCTTCATCGTTTTTAAATCTAGAAAATTAATTGAATTATTTTCTTCAACTTTTAAAGTAAAATTAATTTTTGGGTGCAAGTTATTTACATAATTAAAAAATATATCTGTCATTCCCTACCTACAAATCCATCAACATATCTATACCAAAATACAATATTGTTTTTATAACTAGAATTAAAGATTTGGTTTTCTAAATTATCCATGAAGATATTTGTTAAAATTGGAGAAATAGGACTTCCCATTGGAAGACCCTCATTTTGAATATATACTTTGTTATCAAAAGTAAAATAATTTTGACTAATGCATACATTAAATAGGTCAATTATATCTGATATTATACCTGGATGGATATTTCTTTCATGTAATAGCTTTTTCACTAGAACTATACATTCTTTAGGAGGTATTTTTTTAAATTCGAAAGCAGATATATTGATTTTTAATGTTTAAATTTTAATTTACTCTATTGTTGTTGCTATTCAATGTAAGAGATATTTTAACTCAATAAAAGAAAAAACAACTGGAAATATAGGCCAAAAATATCAATACAAATAAATTATTTAATAAAATCGTGCAATATGTCTCAAAGGCGGAAAGAAGTAAGAAGAATATCATGAACAAAGCTCTGTCGAGAGACAGTTTTATTGAAAAACGTTGGAAACACAATTTACCCTTAAATTCCTATCAAACATTGTTGTAACCTAACTAAAACAAATAGAAAGTATAGAGACCCTTATAATAATTATTCCTTTTTCAGTAAGAATAAACTTTTGTATCATTTTTTTGGTGGAATGTTTTAAGGGGTAGAATCTTTGAAAAAAGATATTATTAAAGTAAAAATAAGGGACACAAAGTAAGTGGTTTTTGCAATTAAAAATGCTAGAAAACCGAGTGTCGCATCAAACTGAAATCTATTTTTCAAATCTGTTATAATATTATTTAATAATATTGAAAGCCAAAAATCGCACTTTTTAACTATTTACTTTTATATTTGACAGCTATAAAATGAGTCATAGACCAACCAAATTGCTTAGGTTGGAGCAAAAGAATTGTTTTATTTGTGCATTTTTCATACTTTTTTAGGGCATAAAAAATAGACCCGTAGAAGATACGAACCACCCAAGGGGCTAATACAATAAGACCTATTTTTCAATTAATTAATAGGGGGATTTTGAATATCTGCTTCGTAATAAAAGGCAGTGATGTCATCAGCCAAACTTACTATATGTCCTGTGGTCCTTTGCATATACAAATTATTTACATATATGGAAAAGAAAGTGGGACCTAAGACTGTTTCTTGAGGAGCACCAGTTTTTATTAACTTTTCACTGCTAACTTACTTTAACTTTCTGGTACCTATTTTTAGGTAACTTTCAAATAATTTCAAGACCTTTCCTTGCATTCCTATATTCTCTAAGGTCTTTAACAACTGCCCATGATGTACTGTATCAAAGGTATTTGTCAAGTATATGAAAATCTAGCATAGTAGCTATATATTTCGCCGTTTCTTTAGCACTTGAACAGAAAGGACAGTTCTTGCTTATTACTTTGAGGTAATACCTCAGTTTCCAGTAAGAAAACCTGCGTCCAGTGTTATGTCATTTTTTGCTCATTTCGAGAAGGTACATTTAGGTGGTATATTTTGGCTTGCTCAGTTCTAGCATATTCATCCAATGATATCATAATTCGTCCTATTCCCAGAAACAGAGTTCCTTTTTGGACTGTCCTTTTGGTTAGAACACAAATAGGTTCCGCACCAAGAAAGGGTATACTGAGCTTCCTCATTACCTACTACCCCTTTCTAACCTGGCACCCACATGTAGATAACCTTCCTTCTCAGTTTCGAAAGGGATGAGGGACATTAGCTTTGATTCATAAGTAGACCTTTGCAGATCTATTGTGGTCCTCGAAAAACTAGATTACATCCCCCCGTCCGACTCTCTTAACGAAGTCTATAAGCTTTGAGACTGTAACCTTTATGTAGTCCCTTGCCAATGTATATTCTTCTCCTAAAGTCAGGAACCGCATATTTACCAGTCCGTCGCACTGACATAAGATGTGCTCTGGTGTTTCCTCTTCTAGGTGACAGAATCTGCACAGATCCGTCTCTGTCAACCCCATCAGCTTAAGATGCCTGTTTAGCTTACAGTCAATAGACTTACTACAGTTTTAACCGTTTGATTCATAAGTAAGAACTAGACCCTTCAAAGCTATCTAGAGTTAATAATGGCGGAAAAGAAGATAATTTTATTAGTAATCCATTGTTTATGCTATTGTTTTTACTAGTTTCTACCAAAATAACCTAGAAATGATAAAAATTAAAATAGAACATTTGTCAAAATTTTTGAACTCTGTCAAATTTGAATTTTATATGTTAATTGAAAGGCATTATTATTTATATGATACTAGTATATTTTTTTTTAATAATTAATTTAAGCAAATACCTAATTTATATCAATAAAAAATTGTACTAGATATAGCTTGATGTTTTAGTTTTCGAGGAATTTACAAATCTTAGTTTAATTTTGCCATATTTATTTTTTCCTCCGGTATTTATGTTAATTATTTCTTAAAATTATTCAAATATCAACCAACATCAAGAAAAGAAAAGAAAAAATTTGTTTTTTAGATAAAACACATTTTCTCTACCCGACCGTGTTCTTTATGTTGTAAAGTGTTTGGATGTGTATTGTTATTGTGTGCTTAAATATCCACTTGGATCCTCCTTTTTATTAGCGTTTAACTTGGTATGAAAATGTTTCGAATAAAATTTTATCGTTTGGCTGGGATGTAACGAGTTTGGAAACGGAGACAACGGGATTGTAAATTATTTTTCGATGAAGAGAGAATCGTGTTCACCTTTAGCCAATTTATTCAACTTATCGAAACATGGTTCAATAAAATGTTAAAGGTTTTTACATTCGGATTTCATGAATCGAAATGTTGGTTTTATCAACGACAAGTTGCCTTAGTAGATAAAAGTCAGGTATATGTTTAAAGAATGGAAATCGTTTAAAATATCTTTTTAAAGACAGGAGTGCAATAAAGCATTTCTTATTTGAATTTTTATGTTTCTCTTCTTACAATTTTGGTTTAAAATATTTATATTTTGGCTTTTTAACCAGCTAAAAGCTATGTGTATCTTTACGAATATGCTTCCCTAACTCATCCCACACATGTTCCATGTGGTTCATATCTGGACTGAATGCTAGCTAATAACACCGACTAATACCTATCTTAGATAGATATTTACTGACATGAGGTCTTGCATTATAATGAATAGACATGCCTTCTTCATCTAGGACGTCTACCATATATCTGCAATTCTATGCTGGCAGTTCAATTTTGGCTATGCAGCCTTCTCAATGCAATACAATCCTTCAGCACAAAGCCTTCTTCCAACTGCCCGTTTGTTAACATTAACCTTTATAATTCCCTGAAGCTGATTACATAGTAATATTACTGAACAAACTTAACTTCAACAAAAATCAATCATCTCTTCGACTACCAAATTTGAGCAACTCTTTTTCGGCTAGATCCGAGTCATCTGGTTTTCCTTGTAACGTATACCATCTTCTATAATTGCTATAATTGGTACTACAATAATATGATCTAGAGGAATTGCAAATAAAAAATAGGTACACTTTTAGCTACATTACATTACTTTAAACCATATATTATGGTCAACTGCCGGCCCTCGGGCCCACTATATGATTTGATCCGGCCCGCCGAGAAATTTCTAGACGATTCTAGATTAATTTTGCTTGTATAAGCATGCGGATGGCCAGAATAGTTCAAAACTATTTGAGTTACCAAGGTGATAACTTCGACGAGCAATATCCTAGAGAACTGCTGCTGCCGTCAATTTGCTTTGTGATTTTGTGTGCATCTTGAGTGCTTACCCTTACTAATTATATTTTGTATACGAATATGATGTCTGGTGGAAAGAAACGAAAAGTAGATGCAGAGGGTCGCCAGTTTCAAGAAAAATGGACTGAAGAAATCTTTTTTATTTTGCATAATGGTAAACTAATTTGTTTGCTGTGTAATGAATCCATTGCAATGATGAAAGAATTCAATATAAAAAGACATTGCTTAAGTAAGCATCCTACACTGCACTGACCGACAGGACAAATAAGAAAAGATAAAATCCAGAAGCTTAGTGCAAATTTGGAAAAGCAGCAGCAAATGTTTCATAAACATAGTTAGTTCAAAATTGGCAAAGTCATTAAAACCATTTGCCGAAGGAAAATTTATCAAGGAGTGTGTGTTGAAGTTTGCAGTGTTTTGTGTACTGAAAAGAAAAATTAATTTGAAAAAATTAGTTTGTCAAGACAAACTGTTGTCCGACGTGTAGAAATGATGACTAATGATATAAAAACAACACTGACTGACCGTTTGGCTGGTTTTGAATCATTTTCTATAGCATTAGACGAGAGAACCGATTTGTTGGACACAGCTCGACTGGTTATATTTATTCGAGGAGTTGATAAAGAGGAGAGTACATTTTTAATGAAGTTCAAAAGGTATTTACAAGTTTTGCCTTGCTATGGTCAAAATAAGTTGGAGTATGCACAGATGGTGCACCTTCTATGGTCGGCTTGCGTAAAGGTTTCATCGGAATTTTGAATAAAAAAGCAACTGAATTAAATGTGCAAAAATATGATTTAATTGTTCTTCATTGCATTATACACCAACAGAACTTGTGTTCTAAGTCGATTCGATCCCGAGGGCTCAACCATCATCATTTCAAGGCGTTTTTGGATGAAATATTAGCCGAATATGACGACGTAACACATGATTGTGAAATCAGATGGCTAAACAAAGAGAAAATGCTTAAACGGTTTTACGGGCTTATAAATGAAATAAAAGAGTTTATGCAAATAAACGACAAACCAGTATCTGAATTAAGTGATCCAAAAATACTGGATATTTGAATGATTTAAATTTGATACTCCAAAAAAAGAACGGTTAATTAATGATTTGTACAACCACTTGAAAGCGTTTTATAATAAAATCCGCTTGTGGGAGGCACAGATGCTGTCTGGTAACAGTTACCATTTCACTACGCTCTCTGCGCATGAGAATATTGCTTATTCTCAATATGCTGAAGAATTCAAGGTACTGTCGGAGCAATTTTCGAACAGATTTAGCGATTTCAAAAACATGGAAGACTATTTCAATTTATTTGCTACTCCAACAAAAAGTAATGTACAAAACGCTTCAATACACTTGCAAATGGAATTCATTAAGATTCAAGAAAACTCCCTCCTAAAATTTAAATTTGAAGACGTGGAATTGTGCGATTTCCATAAGAAATACCTCGAAGAAGACCTTTTTCCGCAGATTAGAAAATTCGCAAAAAAAAAATAAATAAACATCTTCAATTAATTGTTATTTTTCGTTGGTATTTACTACGGTCACATAATAAACCCAGTATACAAAAATATTGATAAAACAAGAACACTAATTGACTGGTGCCCCCATAAATCTGTTTTTGAATTTATTTTATTTGTATTTTCCACACTGTATATAAAACAAACGGGGCTTGAAATAGTTATTTAAGTGTACTACAAATGAACCAAACAAATGCTAGGAAACAAAGAAAAAATTGTATGTGTTAAACTTTTTTCATTAAAAAACTATTAGTTTTAATAATAATATTTAATAATAAATTAAATTAGTTTAATAAAAAGTAAATGTCATATAGAAAAAGTTTAAAAATGAAATATTCACATTCCACCTTAAAGCTACAAATAGTCAGCTGGTTTAGGGTATTTTCTACCTAATGTGCTTTTGTAAGATCCTACGACATTTCAAATTTTGTACTCCTCCAGTTGAATTTATTTGATGATGAACTAAAACTCGAGATCAGCGCTGGTATATCTTCATCGGATTAAATCGTCATATGTAACGTTGCTATCGTTGTCGTTTTCAGGGTTATAAATCAGAGGAACTTATGGATAGAATGTAACATAGATTTACATAACATGATTTCTTTATTTGTAAATGTTAATACAATAAAAATTGTATCATGCTACATATTGCGTTTTAATCTGAAACAAGTTGCACATTATAGTACATTAAAGACTAATTTGGAGTCTATTAAGCGAACACTACACTATATAATTAAGATTAATTGTGATAGAAAAGCATGGAGGCTGCTTAATTTATTAGTATGAAAATCTGCTTTAAACTGATTTTAATTAAACGCGTTTTAATAAATTAGATTTGTTTAATGAAAAGAGACAAATTTTTGTACTTCGATTAAAATTGTTCTGATTTAATGAGATTTTTTTGGGAATTTGAATTTTTTGCAACTTTTATTACAAATTAAATTAAGAAACTTTTGTCGTAAAAGAATTTTTTAGTAAACAAGAATATAAAAGGTTAAGTTTCATTATGTACAACCAAGCATAAAATTCTGGTATTTTAAAGTTCTTTTGATTTAGCTGTTTGGTTTTTTTAATATGACATAATTTACTATTTATTAAAAAAACTCCTCATCATCCAAATTCCCATAAACCACAATTTATCAGCATAGTGTTTGTTTCCATGGTTTTTATCTGTTAATGGTAAATTGTTTGTATTGCCCAGAGCAAATACAAATGTATATGTTACATAAAAATATATAACAGAGACAGAAAGATTTTTATATAAAACCTTTATATATTTTTTAGGTAGTATTTATTTAAAAAAATCTTTATAAACTTTGTTAAACATTCTCAATATTGACATTATAAAATATTTTATATATTAGATATATCTAATTGATTATGTATTCATGATGTAAATTTTGCTATATAAATAGAAGAACACAATTATATATAATTAATACGTAAAAGCTACATAAAATATTTTAAATATTTCGCCTTGTCTAATATACAAAAAAAAGAAGAAAATTATAACCTATTATAAACCTATTAAGAATAATGAAAAACTCTTCGTTTTACCAAAACTTCCAATATTTATTTAAAAAAATTGCTTTCTTAACTATAATGACAGCCGTTTCGCTAGACTTAGCATCGTCAGATTGACATATTGAAGTTACATTTTGTTTATTTGTAGCTAGGTACCTGATGTTTATTAGGTAGTTATAAGGCTAGACCAAGTATGGAAGTAATAAGACATAACAATATTAAAGCCTAGATGTTATGAGCCCTAAGGGATTATCCTGGATGTACTTCCCTCTAAGATCAGTATAACTGTGCAATGATATAGAAAAACCAGGAAAAAACTATATCATGCTGATCTTTACAATAACTTAATATATTTGTGTTACAATTACGTCTTATCTATGTATAAAATGAAGACTCAATCAAAGCAAACACTTTAAAAGTGGAGAACTTCCCAGATTTATTTGTTCATTAACAACTTTAAATTGTGGATCTGCTAGATGTCTTTTTATTTCAAGTTCTTCAAGGAAATCTAAATTTTGGTTATTTTGTTTTTACATTTAACAATTTTGTACCAATATTATTTTGTGTTTTAAATGATATTAATGCTGATGTTGCCGAAGATATTATTAGATGAAAGAAATATCCATCCAGGAATAATATCAGATATAATTGACTTATTTAATGTATGCATTAGTCAAAATTATTTTACTTTTGATAACAAAGTATATATTCAAAATGAGGGTCTTTCAATGGGAAGTCCCATTTCTCCAATTTTAGCAAATATTTTTATGGATAATTTAGAAAACATAATCTTTAATTCTAGTTACAAAAATAATATTGTATTTTGGTATAGATATGTTGATGATGTGTTAGCCGGATTTGTAGGTAGCGAACGACAGTTAGATATATTTTTTAATTATATTAATACCTTGCATCCTAAAATTAATATTACTTTAGAAGTTGAAGAAAATAATTCAATTAATTTTCTAGATTTAAAAATTGAAAAAGTTAATAATTTACTAAATTATTCAATATACAGAAAACCAACACAAACTGATGTAACCATACCGTATAATTCAAATCATCCTATAACACATAAATTAGCAGCTTATAATTCTATGATACATAGGGCATTTTCAATTCCAATGAACAAAATTAAGTTTGATAAAGAAATTGATATCATAAAACAAATAGCTACATCTAATGGCTACCCAATTCATTTGATAAATAAATTAATTAATAAGAAAGAACAGAAAGTGTCACTAAACCTAATATTTCCTAAACAAACTAAAGAAATTAAAAGTTATAAAAATATTACATATTGTGGAACTATTTCCAATAAAATTTCAAAAAAAAATAATATCTTCTGCAACATCAGCATTAATATCATTTAAAACACAAAATAATATTGGTACAAAATTGTTAAATGTTAAAACAAAATTACCTAAATTAAAAAAATCTGGTGTTTACAAAATTAATTGTCCAAAGTGTAATGCTGTATATATAGGTCAAACACAAAGAAATTTTGAAGCAAGAATTAACGAACATTTAAGAGCATATAGATTAAAACAACCAGATAAGTCAAATTATGCAAAACACCTACTTGAACATCCAACCTCACTCTTACACATCAATGACATCCAAATACTACACACTTGTAATAAAAAACAAAATTTAGATTTCCTTGAAGAACTCGAAATAAAAAGACATCTAGCAGATCCACAATTTAAAGTTGTTAATGAACAAATAAATCTGGGAAGTTCTCCACTTTTAAAGTGTTTGCTTTGATTGAGTCTTCATTTTATACATAGATAAGACGTAATTGTAACACAAATATATTAAGTTATTGTAAAGATCAGCATGATATAGTTTTTTCCTGGTTTTTCTATATCATTGCACAGTTATACTGATCTTAGAGGGAAGTACATCCAGGATAATCCCTTAGGGCTCATAACATCTAGGCTTTAATATTGTTATGTCTTATTACTTCCATACTTGGTCTAGCCTTATAACTACCTAATAAACATCAGGTACCTAGCTACAAATAAACAAAATGTAACTTCAATATGTCAATCTGACGATGCTAAGTCTAGCGAAACGGCTGTCATTATAGTTAAGAAAGCAATTTTTTAAATAAATATTGGAAGTTTTGGTAAAACGAAGAGTTTTTCATTATTCTTAATAACATGGACTTCCAAAAAATAAGGGTTAGTACAATCAATTTTATTATAAACCTATTATACTTTCGTAATAGATGATCAGAAGCTTCTTATCACAATTTGGGATATGAAAGTTTAATAGAAATTAATAGATTATGTATGTAAATATTTGGAAGTATATCAAGTACCTAATGTGCATCAAGAATAACTTTGCTACTTCTGGGCAAAAATTCTGACCACTACTGGTCACAACTAGCACATGGAAAGAATTGTTTAAGTTGTCTGTAATAGTCTGTTATCTAAATGTTACTGAAAGTCATCAGGAAGAATGGTATTCCGATTTTTTAAAGAATATTCTTATAAATAAAGGTTTACAGTCAGAAAGAATAGATTATTATAAACTTGTGAGTTATATAAACTTGTGAGTATGACTGGAAATAGTTGATCCCTAAGAAATTGCAGCAGGCTATTCTTTCGGAAAACCATGATAAAGGTACGACAGGTTATTTAGGATATTATTAAACCTTTAAAAAATCTTCTTATTTTATTATTGGCCCAAAATGAATATTGATGTTGTTCATTAGAAGTTGGTAAGTGTGTAAAGAAGAAACCAAAGCAAAAACTACCATATGATGGGTTCTTTTCGTTATCCCAAAGAAGAAATAGGGATGTCTCAGTTATTTCCAATATTTTTACCAAGTTCTTTTTGGCGTTCCTTATAAAAACTGTTCCGGATGAGGCTGTTGCTACACATTTAGAAAAATATATTTTCCTAGTATATTGTGTGCCACAGTTCTTTCTCAATGACAACGATCAGCAGTAAGATAATCATCCATTAAAATAGTTGGTTAATTTATATATTTCTCAAATTATTTATAATGCAAATTTTAGTTCACAATGTAACCCCACGGAAAGAATCCAAAAAACTATGATTCGGTTAATCTTAATTAATATTAATATTGTCAAGTTAGTTCTTCCTTAGAAGTAACTGACACATTTAACCTAACAACTCACGTTAAGTTAAATGAAGTAAATCATCCATGTCTCAAATGTGACTGAGCAATAAAAAAATAAAAATCCAAGTCAATATCACTGTGTGAGAATAACTAATAATATAAGCAATATAAGCAACCGTAATAAATAATAAAATTAATCAGAAATAAATTTTTACGAGCTAAAAACCTAACAAAATTGCACATTACCAAGTTTAACAAAAATATACAAAGTAAAAACTAAAAAGTTATTATTGAGATTGGTTAGGATGCGCTTTAGCTGCTTTTTTAAAAGAATTTAATGACATATTAAGAAAATCAATTTTCCACTTATTTGCGTTCCTAACCATATTAGAAATTGGGCTAAAAAAGATAGAATTCTTTGGATTATACGGTAATAAAAATAAATTAATATTTCTGGTCAATCTACTAGGAACTCTAAAATTAATTAAATTTAGTAAATCACCGCAGTCAAAACAACTAATAGCTATTTTATAAATGGTTATAACTTCAATGTTAGAAGATGTCGTTATATTCGTAGAACCCCTTAACTAGACCCATTTTGTAAACACAAAACCTTAAAAACTTGTTTTGAACTCCTTTAAGCGACGAAATGTGATTTTGATAATACGCAGACCAAATAGGTAAACTGTACTCCAGTATAGATCTAACATAAGCACAATACGCAATTTTGATAGAGACGATAGAGAGGTCATTCGAGTTTCTAAGGATAAATCCTAAGATGCTCAAAGCTTTGTTGATAATTTGATTAATATGTGGTACAAATGATAGATTCTCATAAAAAATTATACCTAGATCTTTAACTTCACTTACACCTGTGATAAAAGAGTCTGAAGCCACGTAATCACATTTAATCAAATTTCTTCGTTTAGCGAAAGTTATGCACTAGCAATTACTGATGTTAAGTTTCATGCAATTATTATTAAACCATACTTGCAATGCATCAATATCACTCTGTAAACGATGACAATCCTCTAAAGAACCAATGGGTAAGTATAGTTTTAGATCATCGGCAAATAATAACAATTTAGAATATTTAAATATTTATCATTTAAATCATTTATAAATAACAGAAACATAAGAGGTCCAAGGGGCGAGCCCTGCGGTACACCTGAAGGTACATCTATTGGAACAGACAAACAGTTTCCAGCTTTCACAATTTGCATCCTATTCTTAAGGTAAGACCCGAGTCAGTTTAACAAGGATTGTGAAAAACCTAAGGAATTAAGTTTAGATAACAATAGTGAGTGATTTACCCTATCAAAGGCTTTGCTGAAGTCAGCATAAAAGCAGTCAACCTGAAAATTATTATTAAAACTGATTAAAATGTCATGATGATAAACCAGTAAATTAGTTATTGTTGATCTACCAGATGAAAAACCATGTTGCCTGGAAAGTGTGCGAATAATTAATTTTTCAAACAATTTTGGAATAATACTCAGCATATTAATAGGTCTGTAATTGCTAATGTATGCTTTGTTGCCACTTTTAAAAATAGGAACCACGTAACTGATTTTCCACGAATTAAGAAAGCTCTGTAGTTTTAATGATAAATTAAATAATAGTTGAATTGGCAGAGTTAGGGTATATATACAATGTTTTAAAAAATAAGGCGGTATACCGTCAGGGCTATGGCTTAATTTATCGTTAAGGCTCAAAATACCATTAAAAACATCCTCAACTGAATAGTTAAGAGGTTAATATAATATTATTATACATATTTCTTAATTATTAAGTTTACTTCTCATTTCTGAATGATATTACTTACTGAACCAATAAAAATCGATAATAATTAGTAATATCAATGTTGCAATAAGAATTTAAGGCGCTGTTATTGATTAATTAATTTAACACGAGTTGTGTGAGATACGTCAAGTGGTTTGGGCTACTTGAAAGCCTATTAAAATTTTTCTCTCCGAATTAGTTAATGCTTCTAAAGACAGTTTCATTATGTTGCTGTCACTTTATTTATACATCGATATTTTTTTGATACCGAATCGAGAATAAATTATAGTGGTTTATACAAAACCACCGTTATTAAATCTGATTATAAATATTGATGAAGATACTTTTTTTAGTTTTTAAATTCATGTTGTAAATTCAACGTTTCGAGTGCTGTTGGGGTATTGATCTATAATCAGTAAATAAAATATTAAAGAAAAATATTTTCACCTAGAATAAATAATAAGCTAATAAAATAACAGAGGGTAGTATTATATGATAATTTATTCGAAAAAGTATTCTTAAATCCAATTTTAGGGTTAAGTACTTAGTTAAGTTCTAGCAAAAAAGAGAATTTTTTTAATACTATACTTTTTCTACACTTATGGAATAATTAAGAACCAGATTAAATTAAATTTATTTAAATAAACCATTTTACATTAATTTGCATTAATATTTATTAATTTGGGTAATTATGCAATACAATAATTATTTATCAGTTTTATTTTATCAAAATTTAATCCAGATGTTTTAAAGAGGTACTAAATATGCTTTTACGATCAAAAAGTACTAGATTTAGTACAATTATTGTACATCATTGAACCTTTTCCGTTGCCATGGAAAACTAATTAAACCATAGAACATCTGTGTGTGAACTCTGTAACAGAATAGAAAAGAAATTTCTTTCTATTTTAGGAAATTTCTTGTAACGTTACTCAGTATGTCTATTCGGAGGTTTTCGTGTAGTTTCGTATGCGTATTCGGAAGATAGAAATAGAAACAGCTAAAAGGGTCTTTCTATGTCTGATTTGTGGTTTCTATGGCGCAAAACATTAAAACAAATATTGTTACCGTAAGGTTTATGCCCTTACATCATAAAGCATTGTTAGGTTATTGTTTTTTATTAAAGAAGTTTTTTTTTTAATTAAAAATGAGAAGTATTTTATAATTTTTTCTTGTAAACAAGAATGTTTTTCTATATAAACAATACTTAATTGATGCTATACATTAACACGGTATCTGTGTTCCGTCATTAACTCTCAGCAATTGGCATTGTTTTTTAGTTTATCATATTGTCAATAAAAGCCTATCTTTGGGTTTATTAATGTTTATTTTGATTTTACCACAACTACTTAGCTAATATTGTCTGAACTCTCAGGAAGTTCTAAGATATTTGTCGTGTGTCGTGGATGTCTCTTTTCAATACTATGCATTTTTCTTCAATCTTCTTCTTCTGCCTCTTCTATAAAATTCGCAATTACCAAATCCATTTCACTCAATTAATAGAAAAGCACAAAAAACAACAAAAAACGCAAAAACAAAATAAGTAATAACAGCTTAAAATGACAATATTGACATTTGTGATGGCAAAATTACTGGTAGATAGGTTAAAAATCGAAATGTTTTTAGGTTCATTAGTACACATTTCTCTATATCCGAACTTGCCCGAATGATTTAGGAAAAAGTCATAGAGAGTAGGGTTTGTTGATAGAAAGAAATTTTCTTTCTTTGCTATTTCTTTTCTATTTATATCTCTATCGAGTTACAGAGTACGCGTACTGTTGGCTTATGGTTCATAACCCAACAGGTAAATATAACTACTACTATTATTTAAAAAAAAAACATAAATAATTAACATATTCGATAGGTGTAGAAAAAATTATTTATGAATTATCTAAGAATGTTCTACAGTTATTGTAGTATGGTAGCTCTGTATAGGTTGGTAATAAATAGAAACGTTATTAATTATTTTATATGAAATACAAATTCTAAAATGTAAATCTCATAACATTGACGTTGATTGAACTAACTATCCTTTTCTTTCTACTGTCATCTTTTCTAAAGCCCTGCCCCATGCTACATTTCTCCCCAACGAATAATTTTAAGAGGTTCCCTGAAACCTCTTAGGAGGTCTCCTATTCCTTGGAGGGTTTCCTTTCGAATTACTTGTTGTTGGACAGGACTACGCGGAGTTTCTGCTGTAGAAGTTTGGGCACTATTCGTAGGATCTTCTAAACTAGTAAAAGGAAATTCTAAACTAATATTATCTTCAGAACTAGTGGAAGGAGTTTCAAAACTGCTACCAGGGATCGGCTGTTGATTTGATATGATAGATGACTAGTTCTCAGCAAGCTGCAGTGACGTTTCTTGCCTATTGTTTTCAAAATTTTTTTCTCGTTGATAACTGAACCTCATTAGTTATTCGCTGTCTTATTTGCTCGGCATGTTTACGCTTTCTTTCTCCTTTGATATCTACAATGTAGGAATATGGGCCCGTTTGTTTAACTATCGCTCCAGCGACTGATCCTTTTCCACTATTATTATTTACCCATACCGGCTGTTTTTCTTTAAATATTTTTTCTGTAGTTTTCTTATCATGATTCTTCTTTTGCTTTTGCTGTTCTAAATCAGCGTTTCTAGAAATATCGGGTTTTAGCTGATCAAAAATTGTTCTGGCAGGACGACCAAATATTATTTCACTAGGAGTTCGTCCTGTAGCACGCTGTCCGGAGTTACGATACGATAAGAGGAAGTTTTGAAGGCGTTCATGCTGACTTTTATCCTGTGATCTTGAGATTTAAAAGTCTTGACTACCCTTTCTGTTAGCCCATTTTTCTTCGGATTGTAAGGAGTTGTTAAAACTTGAGAAATACCAAAATTTTTATAATATTCTTTGAGTTAATTGAGTTCCATTGTCTGATACGATTATTTTCGTAATCTACAAAAAATTTCATCAAGTTTATTAAAGTTGGTTTCTGTGGTAATGTTCCGCATTGGGAATATTTCTAACCATTTGGAATAAGCATCTATTATCAATAATCACATTTTTGCCTCAAATGGTTCTGCGAAATCTATATAAATTCTGGCCCAATGCTCAGGTGGAGTTAAATTTCAACAAAAAAAGCGGTTTGCCTGGATTCGTTTCTAAAAAATTGACAATATCATCGTCAATTCTAAGCCAACAGACGTGCAATCCAGCGTAACATTGCATAGCTGAGATTCCAAGATGTCCTTCATAAAGCATAGGTGATATCTTTGATTTTAACGAGGTTGGTATGCAAATGCGACCTTTCCATAAAAGAGTTTTTTTCTCAGGTTGAACCACTTTCGTGTAATGACGTCATCACCATTTTTTTCAAATGAAACCCCCCTTTTTTTTCAATTTCCAAAATTCCAGCTGAGCTGATTCCAAAAATGTATAATATGTTGCTTCAAATTGGTACAGGGTGGGCCAAAATGCCAAAAAATATGAAAATTGTTTATGGAAAGTAATACGTTACTGAATGTAATAAACAAATTAAATGGAATTATGTAGTTATGCAATTAATGTGATACACAAACAAACGAAAATTTACAATAAATGTTCATATTGTTCTTTATTGACCGTTAGACAATGACTATTACATTACTTTAGTCTCTAACATTTTATAGCTTAGCGGGTGTTACACTCTGTATTTCTTGTCTGATTCGGTCTTGTAGCTGAGGGATATTTTCAGGTCTGTTTAAGTAGACTTTAGATTTTAAATAACTCCATAAAAAAAAGTCCAAAGGGCTCAGATCAGGTGATCTAGCAGGCCATTCCACTGGTCCCCTTCTTCCTATCCACCTTTGTGGAAAAGTTATGTTATGCGCCATCCTGTTGAAACCAGATTCTGCGGTCTACATTAGTGAGTATTTGAATATTAGGAAAAAGATGGATCAGATCAGGAATTAATGTATTTTGTAGGAAATCCAGATATAATGCTCCTGTTAAGTTTTCATCAAAAACATAGGGACCGATTATTGTATTTCTCACAATACCAGCCCATACGTTAGTTTTTTGTGGTCTTTTCGTATGATACTCTTGCATCCAGTGTGGATTTTCGGTAAACATGACCGTTCAAATAAAACGTTGCCTCGTTCGAAAATAAAACGTTATCAATGAAATTGTTATTTTGGTCCATTATATACTCGCAGAATTCAGTTCTTCGGTCAAAGTCGTCTTCAGCAAATTCATGGATGAGACGTACTTTATAAGGATGGTATTTTACCTTCTTGAAAATGTTTGATACTTAAGACTTTTCAATACCAAAATCCCTAGATAATCCTCGCACTGTAGTGTGGATTTTCTACAGCCGACAAAATTATGTCTTGTTAAATATTTTCATTAATTTTTGGTCTACCTTCATTATTTGCTGCATCCCTCACATGTCCTAATTCTCTGTATTTTCGCTCTATTCTACTTACCGTAAATTGTGAACTAGGTTCACGATCTGGGTGTATTTCATGGAATAATTGAATGATTGGTATACCTCTTGTTGAGTCCGAATCTTATCGCCAATACCAATATCAATCTCTGTAGCGTTAACAATACGAAACTGTGTTTCCTACGACCACCATCCAAAACACTATTTTGCACATTGGTTACAGTACGCAAAATCAGCAATTTCTCATAGCAACAAAAGTTGTGGGAAAAGTGACATAAGGCATAGCCAAAGTAACATAAAGCATAGCCAAAGTGACATTAGGCATACCCAAAATAAATACCTGCAGCAAGTTGTCAATCTCGTTATCTGTACTCTTTCTTAAAACGTAAATTTGTTACCTACTGTAATATTTAATAAATCTTTAAATACGATCTTTAGTAATTTATTTAAATGAAATGCAGAAATTTTCACCGCCAAAAGCTATGCAATGTTAGAAAAAGTACTCATAAAAAAGTATCGTGTGCAACACGATCGTTTGTTTGTTTTCTGGATGGTGGTCGTAGGAAAAGTACAGTGTGCAACACGTGCGCAAATGCTAATTTGCGCACTTGTTACACAATATACTATTATAGTCCAGAGGCTTGGATCACTAATAAAAGTTGTAAGATACAATTATTAAGAATAATGCTAGATGTTTTTGATAGTTTATCAAAGTAGTTGTATATAACAATACGTAATTTCATTTAATGTGTTATGTGTTTATTACGTTTATTCGTTATTTTCATTACTTTGTAACTAAATGTTTGTAATTTTGCCCACCCTGTTACAATTTGAAGCAACACATTATACATTTTTGGAATCAGCTCAGCACAGGCAATTTGGAAATTGAAAAAAATTTAGTTACTTTGTAACTAAATGTTTGTAATTTTGCCCACCCTGTTACAATTTGAAGCAACACATTATACATTTTTGGAATCAGCTCAGCACAGGCAATTTGGAAATTGAAAAAAAGGGAGGTTCCATTTGAAAAAAAATGTGATGACGTCATTACACGAAATTGGTTCACCCTGTATATTAGATTATGATTTGAAACAATAGTAAATTAAAATCAATAGCCAATAATTCATTTAGTCAATAATGAATTTGTGTTATTTTATGGACGCACTGTATATTAACCATGCTGTTGTAGCCAAGTAATTGTGAATGACGTTTAATACTCTTATTATAGTAAAAGTTAGTTTGATATTAAAAATCAAACAGGAATATTAGAAAAACTAAGAATAAATATTACCTTGTTAACCAATACCATTTAGTAACAGTATATAATATTGTTTACATGGTACAACTCTTTATGTAAATTATATTACAAGACAATTTTTGTTGAAATAACTTTATATAGTTAAATCTTACCTTTTTGATATAAGTTATTACCATAAATTTCTTAGCGTTTCAGTATGTATGCATATGTAACCTTACATAATGTACAACTAACATTGTTGAAATAATTTCTAAGCTGTTCTGTATAATATTTAATGGTATGATCAAGTTTTAAATATCACCATGTCATAAACCTTTTGACACTATTTTCCGTTTATAATAACATATGTACCAGTAAAAATAGATTTTAATCCTGTAATCTCTTAATCCTAATTGATATAGAACAGCTCACAATCAAAAAATCTTTTTTTAAATTGCCGCTAGGCAATACCGGATAGTAGGCCCGTCAAAAACATGTATAGTGTTCTAATTAATCATTCATAATAAACGTGTCTTAAATAAAGTGTATTTTTAAATTAAAGATAAATGCATCTAATATCAATACAATAACAATATTTTTTTTCTTCAAAATGGGTTTTTAAGTTAAATAAGATATCTAATACATTTTTTAATAATAAATTTTCTATATATTATATATAAATATAAATTATATTTATATTTATATATTTATATATTTATTTTAAATAAGGATAAGAAGCAAATAAATTGGAACCAAAACTTTCACTATTTCACTAAGAAACTTGGCTTTTTAGCGGTCTTGAAAGATTTTATCGTCAGATTGACATATTAAAGTTACAGTTTGTTTTTACGTGGTAGCTATCTAATGTTGATTTAGTAGTGCTAAGACTAGACCTAGTATTAAAATATTTGAAGTACTAGGAGATAGTAATATTAAAGCCAAGATGTTATTAGCCCTAATGGATTATCTTGAAAATATTTTCCTCTACTATTAGACTAATCAGAAAAAACTATATCGTGCTAATCTTTACAATAACTAAATGTATGTTTGGTACCTTTATATTTTATTAATATTGAAAATGAAGACTTAATCAAAGCATAGGGTTTAATAGTGGAAAACTTTAAATTCTAATTGCTAATTTGCTAGTCTTTTTATTTCAAGTTTTATAAGAAAATCTAAATTTTAATTTTTTTTTTTATTATAAATGTGTAGTATTTCAGCTTATTTGGTTTGTATAAATGGGTCTTTGTATTCATGTAGGTACTTTGCATAGTTTGACTTATAAGGTTGTTGAATTGTATAAGCTATTAATTATTCACTGTTTTTTTTTACATTAAAATAGTGATGAGCAAATGCAAGACCAAGACCGGGTTAGTCTTGGTCTTGGTCTTGTTCTTGCAGGGTCCAGTCTTGGTATTGGTTTTGGTCTTGCACCAAGACTCTTGCAAGTCTTGCACTTTTTTTAGATTTACTGGGGTCCATTTTTACAAAAAAAGGGCAAAAATAGTTTTTAAAATCATTACAAGTAAAGAAAGATTAAATGAAAGGAATAGTATTTTTCATTATAAATTTTTTTTATATTACATTGTAGCGATAAATAAAGTATGAAATAGTTATTATCCTAACAAATGCGGAAAAGTTAATTTCCGCAAGAGTTAGGATCAATATTTTTGTACAAGCAAAATCACCTCGAAAATTATTTAGATACTTGAAAAGATGCGATTGTGACAATTAAATCTTTCATAGTGTCAATAAATATAGGACTGTAGCTATAGCAACTAAGCAAAGTCGATCAACTTCTGATTGTTATGGTACCATCAGTAATTATAACCCTCAAAACCAAGCTTCTTCTTTGGCTTCGTAAAGGACTCCTCTACCTGCGTTCTCAGCGGAGTACAGTACGACAATGCCTCTTTCTCCAAATGATTCATAACATTGTCCAAGTTTTTTAATATGTAAACATTAATAAAGCTTATCCATCAACCTACCTTAGAAATAAACAAAGTTTTTGTTCGGGAGTTATTGGATTTTTATTTCCATTGCATGGTTTTGAAACAATTCAAATGCAAGAGAAATTTACTGTGGTCGCATGTTGAGTTTAATTTACGAAGATCCCGAATTTTTGAAATACATATGGTTTTCAGACGAGAGTCACGTTCATCTTAGCGGCTATATTAATCGACAAACAACCAGATTCCTTGGATTTGAACGTCCTGATGTCATTGTAGAGAAACCAATCCACAGTCTTCGAGTTACCGTTTGGTGCGCGGTATCTGGTAATGGAATAATTGGTCCCTATTTCGTTGAAGATGAATCAGAATCCACTTACTGTCAACGTTATAGAGAGAAAATTATTATAACTTTTGTGAGAGATCTAAATAACTTTTGCCGTGTACGAAATCTACAGTTTCGCACACAATGGTTCCAACAAGGTGGTGCAACGAGCCATACAGCTGTGCGTACCTTAGACTTACTTCGTCCGCATTTCGATAATAGAATAATTTCTCGGGGAACAGACTTCCAATATCCTTCTCATTCACTTGATCTGACGCCACCTCTGACGCATACATTTGGGGTATAATGAAGGAAAAAATATTTCATTCGGAAAATCCGCCGACGAATATTTCCGAACTACGGAAAAGAATACCAAAATATTTTTCGGCAGTTTCATCAACCACTTTTTATAAATATGTTTATTGACTTACAAAATCAATATTAAGTTTTTATTTTTATTTTTGGTACTGTTTATTTTGGCGGATACTGTATTTTGTGTTCTTTGTTTACGTTCTGGTCCATCAATCAATTTGATTTTTGTAATGTTTTACCAACTTATGAAAACTATTAAGGCTTTTCCTTAAAGTTGTGAGTCATGTCCTGCATTTCAAAATAACCCATAAACTTTAAAAGAAAATCAAGAAAATACATAAAACTAAGCATACAGGAATAATCGAAAAAATAAATTGCAAAAAACCCTTTGTAAACAGAACCTATGCGGAATTAAATTAACGACGTGAATGTTTCTTCATCCTGTTTACATAATATATAACTAACTCTTTAGAAATAACTCTTAATTAAATTCTTTATAGTTATATTTGACGGCGCATTAAAAAATAATTGAAATTCCTGAAGCTTCTGACAAAATAAAAAATATTTATAATTTAATGTTGTATCGATACAGAAGATTTATTTCGTAAATAAGAAGATGCCTACCAGAAAAATGTATATTAATATCTTAAACATGGTGGACTTCAATGTTTAATTTTAATTCCACCGTGAACGTTATAATTAAAAGAAAGCACACACTTAACATAAATTGATCATTTTAATGTGCTGGTTATTTAGAAATCCAGGAGGTGCCGCGTTTTGGAAGTAATTAATTGTGGGTAGGAATACCGTCGACAGTGTTTTTAATTGGTATAATATATATGATATAATTAGTCAAAAAGTATTTTTAAAGCCACAATGAAAAGCCTATTAATTTGTATTTGTCAATGTTGACTAAAGGATTTAAGATAAGCACTTACTTATTTAATTAAACAGGTTTAACTAAATATTTCGACAAATCAATGTTTTTAATGATAAAAGTAAATCAATTTCCGTTTTAACTATACAAAAATTAACAGTGTTGCCTTTCTAGCGAATGACCACGTAGATATACTAACATGTTATATAATTTAGTTCAAAAGAGAATAAGTAAAATCATATAATTATTTCTTTTCATTTTTTTTTAATTGTTAAGAGAACATGATACCCCGTCTAAATTTTGAAAAATCATATCTTTCAAACCGTTAGAGATTAAGGCTTCAAATGTGGGGATGTTAAAATAGGGGTATTTTTCAAGGGCTGTGTGTATGTATGCATAGCAATTGTTAAAAAACACTTGTTTGTAAAATCCATACACAGACAATGAAAAAGTGAATACGTCTACTAAATTCTAGCTCTTAATTCCCATTCGTTTAGCTATAGAAATTTTTTAAAAATCAGTAAATTTAAATCAGTATTGTGGCGCCCTATTTACCACCACTCATAAGCGTACAGTCAGAGCAATAAGCTCGCGGACAGACACCGGGGTAGTTATTGGGGTAATATGTTGAGACTTACAGCAAAAATTCTTTTTTATGGAACTTAAAAACCTATTTTCGAATAAATAGTGGAAGTTTTCGTTTAACCGTTTAGTTGGTTATTGTTCTTAATAGGATCTTTTTACTTTTTTTTCAATTATACATATCCTAAGATAATACGCAATGTAATAAATTAAAAGTATCGTAATACTGTAAAATTTTCACTATGAGATTTCTCCGATTTGAAGGTCCAATAACATGTTTTCCAAAAAATGTCGTGTGCGTGTGAGTGAAGTGGCGATTTAGAAAAAATCGCTTAAGATTTTTACAACATTTTCACCAAAAATCAAGGTTTCGGAGATTAGTATTCTGAGAATTTACTCCACCTTATACTTCAAACGTACTATATGTAAAAATCTGTATCTGATTATTTTTGGGAGAAATTGGAACTAATCGAGGGGCTTTTTAAAGGGATTTACAATTTATCAAAAATCGTAACGTAAAAAAAGAAAAAATCTGATAGAATTATTTACTGGGTAAATGTTCTTCATTATTTAAATTAATAAAGTAATTAGCTCACATTAACGGGGTAAATAAAATGTAAGGGAAAAAGTAATCATAACAAAGTTTTTTATATAAACAAATTAGGGGACTACTTTAGGGGACTACTCACGATAATAAACTCATTGGCGAACGTTGAGGGATTTTTAAGGGGTCGGCAAAAAATTCGGCAACAAAATATGGATAAGAACACGAAGCGATAACTATAAGGGAATTTGAAGATATAACTAGGCTAGAAGTTACAAAATGTGGAATATTCATTGGAAAAAATGATGAATGTTTTCTTGGAGCAAGTCCCGATGGAATAATAGATTTTAATGACTTTATTTTAGAAGTAAAATGTCCAGAAAATTTAAAAACATGACAGTCTTAGTGGGTATCAAAAGTAAAACAATTAAATATTTAAAATTTAATGAAAATGATAAAATCATTCTAAAGCAAAAACATTAATGTTTTTATAAACTTCAGGCAGTTGCATTTAAACACAGCGGGACTTGTGCTTCTTTTTGGTTTGGTCTTCTCATGGTGAGCCACGTATTGAAAAAATTGATGATCAATTTTGGAAAACCATTTGAAACCATCTTTACACTCCTTTTTTTTAATTTTTTTAAACTAAAGTTCTAAAAAATATCTTATATTTAATTAAATTTTAATATAAGGTTTGGTAGTTATTTAGTTAAAATTTTACGATAAACATTTTATACAATGTTATAAAATAATTATAGAATCTTCTAGGTTTACAGTTTACTGTGTTTATATTAAGAGTTGTGAGAATATTTAAACAACAAACATTATAGAACTTTTCTGTTTTCGAGAGGAGTTTGTTGAATATAGATACTCTAAAGAATAAAATTTTTCTTAAATAGTATTATCCGATAACTATATAAGGTATTATATTTACTAGTAGAAAAAAGTAATTACTAAATGTCATGCTGGTTATCATGACAATCTGCTATAAAACATGTTCTTTCAAAATGTTTATATGTGACATTATTGTAAGACTTTAAAATAAAATCAAAATATGTGCAATCTACAGATTTAAACCTAGAAGAGTTTTGGTTTACAAATTTTAAAAATTTTAGAATGTTTGAGACTTACGCTTATTTCGGAGGATTAAGTGCAAAATTAATTTATTTAAATTATATATTATAAACTGTCTATTTTAAGTAGCGGTCTTAGGTCGAATTAAAATATCGTTTCGGTGTTTCATTGTGTTGAAATATTTCTGAAGCTGTATATTTATTTGATTAACAAAAGGAACCAAATTGCAAAACTAACGTATATTTTTATGTCATACAAAATCAACAGATTTAATCAAGTATATATCTATAGCAACATAAAAAATCAACAAATAATGAAATCTTGATTTTCCAATACTTATCAGAAGCAGCTAAAATCTCTAAGCTGATAAATAGTTTACCATCCAATTACGATATGCTAGTAACTGCATGGGATTCAGTCGACCCTTCCAAACAAACATTTAATGAACTAACTGTAAGATTAATGAAAGAAGAACAAAAGTTAAATTCTAAAAATGAAGAAAATACCCTTGCTTTACTAGTTCAGTCAATGAAAATTCATAACAAAAGACAAATACAGAAACAGCAGAAGATACAAGAAATGAAAAAGAAAACGAAATGCGGTTATTGTAAAGAAATTGGTCACTGGTGGAAGGAATGTCCTAAAATAAATGAAAACGGTAGACATTTCCAAAATCATGGTGCTTCAAATTCTAATGGAACTATAGAGGCTTTAATATGCAATCTTCATAAAGCAATTGAAGATTTACAGGATAATCAAATTTGGTTAGCTGGTTCTGGAGCAAGTACCCACATCTCTTATATTAATCTGGATTTCTATTTTCTGATTCAAAAGGTTTTCAAAACGCTGTCATAATATATATAACTAATTTAAGGTTATCAAATAATATGGGCAAAAATTACAATACGTAAATGAATTACCGAAACAAAGATACATCTAAAGTTAATACTTAACTGCCCAAATAAAAATCTGGACTCTCCGCCTCCGCACTAGACACCGACTTTATGAGTTATATAAAAACTGCCGCGAAAAATCAACCCGAGACGCCGGCACGCAACAGAATACAGCGGACACATTAAAACCCGTTAACAAGTCGCGTGGGTACACCACTTGTTTTCGCGCTGTACAACTACCAGTCTAGAGAGAGCTGGGTTCCGACGATACAGAGTGGATGTTTAACGGGACAAAAATATTGTTTTCTTTCTACTTTGAAGTAAACTAACTCACTCCGTATAACATTTTTAAATGGATTTTAGCAATTAATATTGGAAAGACTATACAACGCTTTTTGTTTTAGATAGATAGATGGATAGATACACGAAATCGAATTATGGTGGAGATTTAAAATGATACTTATTATGGTATTAATAAAAGATAGATATGCCTAGATTTGGGATTTCAGATCGTCTACAGGGCATTGTTTATTGAGTGGGAGTATTGCTCTTGGTGAAATATTGAGGAGATTGTGACGTAATTGGGAAAAAATGGCTCGAAACGACAGTTGGGGTAGCGAGGTCTGTTGGGCGGGAAGTAGAGGAATTCCAGACACGGGCTTAAATTTCGCGGTGAGTTGGACAAAAAACATTTTATGCTATACTTCTTTACCATATACCATTTTAACAAATATATTAATATATCCAAAAGCGATTAGTAACTAATTATGTGTTCGTAAATTTAAACATTTTTCCAAAACCCCCCGTTACTAGCATCAATTTACCGTTAAATTAACTACCTCAAAATCCACTCCTAATTAGTTTTATAACTTTCCACCATATCCTTTGAGCCAATAAGTTATTACTTAATTTCAGATGTTCTTTATATTCTTAGCTTGTGATAGAATCTCACGAAATACCATACATCGATAAAATAAAATAACACCAACATTGCTGTAAATATCATGTGAATATTTATTCTCTCCACGTATTGTATTCGGCGGAAAGTATAGTGAGGGCTAAAAGGGATATAAGCACCCCATCGACTTGAGATCCTCTAATCCTCACTCTCATACATACGTTAAAAGAACCCTTTATATTTTTAACAAAAGGTTATACCGTGTTTAACATTGTTAGTTTTCGATTGATGCAACTAATAAAAAAATACGAACGATAATATTACTAATATTGTGCGAGCCAAGATAAGTAGAAGATACATTTTGTTTATTTCATTAAGTTGTTAATAAAAAGGAAAAATAACTTGTCAAGACAAAACGTCATTAAATCTTTAAAAGCCGAAATATTATATTTATTTATTGACTAGACTGTTATTCTCATGAAGAAAACAACAAATATTAAAAATAATATAAATTAATGGCAACAAAACAATAAATTTACATTTAATTGTAGCCGGTTTGTGATATAAAACACGAAATGGTCCTGATAACGCAGGAAAAAATATTTATTATTTGAAATTTATGGTACTAACCCTTACTGTGTGAAAGTTCATCTTATTCAGAACAATAAACAACTAAAAGGTTGAATTAACTTCCACTATTTATTCTATAAATACTTTAAATGCAATTACAGCCGTTTCGCTATCGGAATAGCATCGTCAGATTGACATATATTGAAGTTACATTTTGTTTGTTTGTAACTAGGTACTTATCAACATCAAGTACCTAGTTACAAACAAACAAAATGTAACTTCAATATATGTCAATCTGACGATGCTATTCCGATAGCGAAACGGCTGTAATTGCATTTAAAGTATTTATAGAATAAATAGTGGAAGTTAATTCAACCTTTTAGTTGTTTATTGTTCTGAATTTATTATTTGAGTATTATTTTCGCTCATACGGGAATGGACGATCAAATGTACCTATAGAGCGGGTCACAGTTATTATGCAGCATTGCGTTTATGGACGACGGCGTTGCCATATCGGCATGTTCTTCGAATTTGGTTCCAACTGGCGCGGGAATATAACTTGCCATTGTATTACTATTATGATTTAAATGTTGACTAAATTATTCATTTGAAAATCGTTTAGTGAGTAATTAAGAATATTTATAATTATGCTTTTGGATCAATTTTACGCGTTTAAAGGAAAATATTGTAAATCCGCTAAAATATTCAAATTTTATACGTTTAATTATCACGTATAAAGAAATAAATAAATACAGCGGCCTTACAAAAGACCTTTGTCAAATTATGAAATAATAATATAATAATATAATTAATAATAAAAATATGTCAATAATAATAATATATACATAAATTACAAGACGAGTGGTAAAAAAGTCAGCTGTCATCTACATTTTAAGGGAGAACAATTAACAGAGAAAAGCTAATGAAATCTTGCCGACGTTTCGATGATTTTTCCGAGGATTTTTCTTCTTCTGGCGGGTTGTTGTAACAAACAAAATATAGAATAAGTAAATGAATTAATAATTACGTATTTTAACTTCAATTAAAATTAAACTTTAAAAATGAAAATGATTAGCAGGTAATAACTAAAATAAATAAAAATTGAATGGAAAATTTGAGGGTTAAAAAATATATTACTGATCTTCATCGTCATCCAAGTCTTCATCTTCATCGTCTTCATTTAGATTTATTATTATTGGCTCAATGTCTTCCATTAAATGATCTGTTTGCCATATCTTTTTCTCTGTCTTCTCTACCTTTTTTTCATAATTAGACCACTGCATTGGGGTTACTTGCGAATACGCTGTTTTTATAAATTTTTCCACATCCTCTTTTTTAAAAGTACTATTATTACGAGCCACATATCCTTTCAATTGGCTCGACACCATTTCAATAGGATTTAATTCGCAATGATAAGGTGGTAATCGTAGGACTGTTATATTATGTTCCGTGGCAATGTCGTCTACTTTTCTTAGGTCGTACTGCTCTCTAAACGCGTTTGCAGTAGCCAATAATTCTGTTTTTAAATAATCATCCTCGAAGTAAATCTCTTTTTCCAGTAGCCAGTACTTTATTTGTTTCTTATTCCAAGTTGTCTTTGGAAAAGGTAACTTCGCCGAATGGTATGACGCATTGTTCAACATTCTTTGATCCGTTTTTCGGCAAATTAGGGATGAATTGATCTTTAAACTAGGCCTCAAAGCCTTCTGCGTCCATTTCGTCGTGGTTATCGTCTGCACCTTTCTTTGCCAGAAAAGTTTTTTCTGCACCCTCAAGAAAACCGTCTTTCCAGCCTGCATGAAGAAGAACAAATGTCGGTCCTCGTTGACTTGGAGCCTTTAGTCCTGTTGTCAGTCCTTTGCAAATGCATCTCGGGCATTTTTTATGGTAGTGTCTTTCCATTCAAAATTTACACTGTGGCCCACATTAATCCATGACTCGTTCATATATATTACGTTATATCCTTCTTCGCGAAACTTCTTCACTGATCTTAAATATTTGTGCCTCCAGGCGATTATATCAGCTTTTTCTATTAGAATCGAGTCTCTTTCTCTCTTTCCATAAACAAACCCCCTATTGTTAAGCAAGCGTCTTAGCGTACTTTTAGAAAAATTTGGTACATTTTCGTCTGAATTTATTTTAGCAAGAACTTTTGACAGTGTTGGTGGAATATTTTCGAAATAGAATTCATGCACAGCTTTTCGTATTTGCGATTGGATACCTTCATCGTAGGTGATCAGTCTTGAATTCGACTGGCTGCTGTTCCGTCTTCGTTTTTTTGGCGACGTCAAAGGTCCAGTAGCGGCTTCGCTTTTCAGATTATATACTGTTCTCACACTAAGGCCAGTCATTTCAGAAATCAGTTCTATTTTCGCTGTCACACTTTTGTCATTTTTGTATTCAAGGTATACGTTAAAATATTCAATAAAAGCCTCTTGGTTTGACGATGAAGATTTTCACCTTGTTTAAATTTTTCAAACGGTGCTGCTAACTGCATGGCTGTTGTTTCAATAATGCCCTTTCATTTATCAGCAGAAACAGATAGGTACCTGCCTATGTTATTACTTACCTGTACATTTACTTACCTCTACATTCCAGGAATATTACATAACGGTTTACGAGGATCAAGGGATCATACAGGTAAAAATAATTAGCATCTTTGTAATTAAATAATATTTTCACTGGCAATAGGATTAGGATTTGTCTGAAAGATTTAGTAGAGACCTAAATAATCCATCAAGTGATCAGATGTACACTGATTACAATCTACATAAATAGATTTGAATTCCATTTTTTAATAATATTTATTATATAGAATACATCTGTTTTGCAAAATTCATAATAAAACGTTTCTACGAAAATAAATTGGCTGAGTTAATTGTGGTTCAAGCCGTAACCAAAGAGGCAACAGTGTTGAATATTCGCCCATAAGATTTACATTGGCCTATGCCGGCCACGCTGCATAATAACTGTGACCCGCTCTATAGTTTGTTAATGGTTGCCAATCATTTTTGGAAAGAGTTTCAGAAGCCTGCACCGACTAATAAGGACTTGTTAATAATCGTTGCAAAATTTCGACGAACAGGAACTTAACATAAAAGCTGTACTTGTCCAGTTACCACGACAACAAATGTGAAACAAGGAAGGGGATTTCAACAGGTGTTACAATTACCAAAAAAAGTCTTCGCAGAACACCTTTATAAAGTCTATCCGAAAAATATTTAAGAAGATTGAAGGTTTCCCCTATAAAATGCAGATTGGGCAACACTAGATAAGACAAGACAAGAAATCAAGAGTTGTTATTGTGCTTCAGTCTTGGGACTGGTTTATGAACAACCCCTATTTTTTTTTCTAATGTGTGGCTTACAGACGAATGTCATATCTATCTAAATGGATTTATCAACAGACAGACAAGTCTGGAATACCCGTTACACTAAATCAAGTGCTAACCAATTTTTATTGATCTCAGAAAATTATGTCGTGCCAGAAACTGTAACAGTACCTGTTAACATTTTAAGCACCCAAATTAAATTAGTACCGCTAGCTCCATCTTTCCTAAAAAAATTCTTAATAATAAAATAATGAATACGGTCTCTATAATTATAATTGAAAGTTCAAAGTAGTTACGCTACGAGGTGTACTAATGAGTTGCCATTATCGGGTTCAAAAGGTTTTAATAATTATTCCCATTTTCTTGTATTGGTTTACTGTAATATACAGAAAGTTGGAATATAATTCAGTAAACTAGAAGCAACTCTTTAATTTGAAGATTCAGTAAACTAGAAGCATCTCTTTAATTTGAAGATTCAGTAAACTAGAAACATCTCTTTAATTTGAAGATTCAGTAAACTTGAACAGTTTGTAAACTTTAAGCTCTCGTATGCACGAACATTTTTAACTGGATCATCTCTACAACTTGGGCAGATCATCCCTCCACTCGTGATCTTTCATAGTCATTTGGAATCACCTAAACAGTGCCGTAGCGACCACAAGGCGCGCGGCGAAGGATCGTCCACTATGGTTAACAGATAAGTTTATTGTGGTATATCAAGTTTACTGTTCCCATATTTTTTTCTCTTTTATCTCCGTTTATATCTATCTATATCGTCAACTGCATTATAATAAGTATTTTTAAAGAACTGTTTGCGGATTATTTTTTTGTAACATATTCTCAATTTCATTCATTTTAGCACCAAGGAAATCTATTTATCTTTTATCTGTTTGTACATTTTAATATCATTTTTTTATCTTCATAGACAGTTTTTTCTGACACCTTTCTGTCATCTTATGATACTTATTTAAATAACTCAGCTTAAAACAACTTTCTTCAGTAGTATCATAAAAAATAAAAGGATTTCAGTGGCGCCCTTATAATTTCTTAAAGAACCAAATATTGTACTATAGTCAGAGCTAATGAACCCAGGCAGGCAGGTTACGTGGTAAACACGTCAAAATCACGTCAGCAAGTACGTGGAAGTCACCAAAATTTCGACGTGAAAATCACGTGAAAAAGACGATAATATGTCACAGCGAAATGACGTGATTTTCTCACGTAAAATCACGTGATTTTTTAGCCGTTAAGTCACGTGAATTGGTTACCTACTTTCACGTTTCTTACTCTTTCTAAAAGTGGAAGGGGTAAAATAAAAGTAATAGATTATGAAAAGTGTACTTTTATTTTTATATAAAATTATTTATGTAAAAAAAATTGCACAATCCCAAACAATATCAGTTTGAGTCTGCCTAATAACGCGAAAAATAACATTAAAAAGAAGCTGAAGAGAAAAAGTAAAACTTACAAATTGTTTGGGCAGCTATTAGTGACATTCAAACAAAATTGAACAATATCCTAAAATAAATAACTATTGATTTTGGTAAATCATTAGAGTCGTCTTCTACTTCTGAAGGTATTTCGGAGGTAATTTCAGCTTGCTTTATTCTTTCTTTGCTTTATCGCAATTACCTATAAAAATAAAAAGCAAAATTTAAAGTAGAAATACCTACGTGTTCAAATAAGTCGGCACCATATAAGAAACATTTTTATTTTTATGAAGAAGTTATTTTTTACAAAAAGTTCCGTTCTGTATGGTGCGGACTTTGAACTATGTATTTATTTAAACGTACTACTATTCCTATATCTATGAAACGTACACATCATCATTGCTTAAATATAAAAACATAAAAAATATATCATAAATCAGACTTACTTTCAGAAAAATAAGTTCTGGAGATGGGATACAGCATCAAATTTTCGTTGGGAGACTGTCCTCTTTTCAGACATTTCTCAAATTTGTCCTGGTTCTTAAATGGCGGCCACCACACACTTGTTTTTCTGGGGGTCAGCCACTTCTCGTGTACTAACGATATTCCGCCTCCATCACCTTCCATAAACTCTACCCCAATATTCATTGCAAATTATTAGCAAAATTACTATATTTAATGTTTATTAACCACTTTATCACTTTCGCCGCTGGACAATAAGAAGTACCACGCCACGCCACAATGCCTTATTTCAATGACGCCATCTTTGATGACGCCGTCACTCTACAGCACTTGCGCCAACCAAAGGGATGAGCCACAAGGCGCCAAATTCAATTTTGTGTTATTAATCAGTGAGCTTCTGTCAGCCTAATCCAAGACCTTGAGCATAATGAAATTTATTTTGTAAATTTAATCATAGATGTTTTTAAAATTCGGAATGAAAGTTTGTATTATATGTAAAATTTATATTTATAAGTTTATTTATAAGATCGATATGAGGTAAATATTTACACGTAAATCGACGTCAAATTTTCACCCCCCGACTTTACGGCCAGTTTTTATTAATATCGTTTTAAAATTGTCTTAAAATATACAATTTTATTTCACTACATGCTCAAATATATTTATACACTCATTATACTTTTGATATGAATACATTTTGGTGAAATTTTACACCTACTCGACGTCGAATTTTGGTCATTAAGGGACGTCGACCTGAAATCATCTTAAAACACCCGAAATCGACGTGATTTCACGTCACCTGCCTGCCTGGGAACTTACTCACCCCTAGGTATTTAACTATCATAATTTTTGCTGTGATAAACATTTATAAATTTTGTTAATTATTGAAATATCTTTTACAACTAATTAAAGACGAAATTAAGATTAATGGTTGTTTTATTGTAAATTACATTTTTTTTGGTATATTGCTATTTTTTTTAAAAAGTTAACTAAACATTTTTATAAATTTACTCTCAACATGTAAATCATATCACAAAATGACGCCCAACGTAATAATATGGTTACAAAAGATAGGGTTAAATATCCAATGATTTCAACAGGATGAGGCTACTTGTCATACCATAACAGCATCCTTATATCTGATTCGCGTAATTTCCCGTAACAAAAATGTTCATCACCCTTCTCATTCATCTGATCTAACAATTCTTGATGCTTACATAAATATGCTGAAACAAGTCACTTTTACAGAAAACCCACCAGCAGCAAATGATGAACTCTTTTTTCAGAACAATGCAGCAGCCCATTTTTAAAAACATGCTAGGCAAACTTTAACATTAAGATGGAAGGAAATCGTCATCCGTTGAATCTTACATTGAACAGTCAATAAGCAATAAGTTTGCTGTATCCAAGTGTATACTTGGAGGACCAGTATAGTAGTTTTCACAATAAATGGTATTGACTGAAGAATTATAATAAAACTAAGTTGTAAAATCCGAGATGCACATCATAAATGTAAAAGTACCTGATTCAGGTAATTTTGGATTGTGGATTGCTTACACTTCTTGTTCATTTTAGTCTTTGTATTTCATTGGAAATGTTTACTTGCGTTACGGGGTGCAATAATTTTATAACATTTATTTGTTATTCCAGACATTAATAGCAAATATTTTATACCCCAACGTACAGAATAGGCAGTATGTGGCGTCTGCGGATAAAAAGTAATAGTGCTTCTTCCAGTGGTTCGGTAAAGAAGAATCACTTACCTTGTGACGCGAAAATCATTATAAAAAATGTGTATAGTTCCTTACTTCAGCAAGGATATAACGCGGATGCTGCAGCAAGAGTAACCAGTAATTTCTACACTATGTACGATGAGCGTGTCCCCACAATCAAAAGTCTGAAACAGTGGCTGATCAATGACGACACTCACATCAACTGTGGCCTCATTACTCTTAGGCGAGCTCTGTCTGCAATGGGCTTTAAATATCGCAAAATTGACAAGAGACAAGTAATAATGTAATCCACACGTTTACTAAACTGGCGTTCTGAATATATAACCTCAATGAGAAAATACCGGTCTGAAAATCGACCAATATTCTATCTCGACAAGACGTGGTTTGACATGCATGACACCCCTTCCAAAGAATGGCCTGATTCCTGTAAGTGTAAAATAAAAGCACCATTAAATAAAGGGAAGAGAATCACAATATTACACGCAGGATCCTAAAATGGTGTAACATGTCTATCGTTATGTCACCTTGCACTATTACCGACCGTAAACGATACCGCTATTATTACCGCTAAAACCCACCCCGATTCACTGTTAATGCTACTGTACACGAGACACCCCTTTTAGACGCTAACTATTTATCTGTTTGAACGAGGCCAATCAAAGAACGCGTCCCTCGCTTGCAATTGAGTAACGAACATATTCCTTCCTGATGAATGACACAAAACACAATTTCCGTCTTGAGCTACACTATTTATTGAATCGCCCAACAATTTTATATCCTTTTCAACTAATACGCTCGTCTGAAGCGTCTGAAAAAATGCTCATGTACTCATCTTGTGAAATCTCCCCTTTTGGTTGTTGGTATGTATACTTTTTTTTCTATTCTCTTCATTGCTAGTTACATAATTATGCTTTAATTATAATAAAAAAACATTTTCTACACAATTCACACACAATTTGTACACATTATACTATTTGAAAACTAATAAAATGTATCAGAAGCGTGCTTTCGAACACGTGTCTTTAATAATTGCTCAAGGTAAGCTATTACTTTTAGACAAAATATAACAATTGATCAGTAAACAGCCAGACATTATATTTTCCGAAGGTTAAAAAAACATAATTATTGACAAATTTTAAGTTCATAAAAATCTTAGAGCGTAGTCTTCAACCACGCTATTAAAACTTGCTTTAGAGTCAAACAATTAATAGTAGTTATTAAACAAAAATCACTTCACTGTAATATTTTTAATGTTATAAAAAATCAATTTTTTACAAATATGCATTTAGTACAAATATATAATTGTTTCAAAGCTTTACTAGAACTACATAGTTAAATATATACCTTTTTTATTCAAATCACATTAGTCTATTGATAATTTTTTGCATTATAAAGAACAGGACCGGCTTCACCGTCCTGTGCATTAATGATTTCCAATTTTGCTTATTTGTTTATTATATTTATGAACGCTGTGTTGGAAAACTTGAAGATAAGACAATTTATTTGTTGAAATTTAGTAATTTGCTGTCCTATTTGAAAAGTCTGTCCAATACTAACGCCCTTACCTCCGTGATTCCTTCTCACACAAATAAAACTTTTAGAAAGATACAACCCGCTAAGTTGGAGTCGAGTTACCGCTAAGTTGGAGTCAAGTTACCGCCAAGATACCGCTAAATTTAGAGCCCAGTTACCGCTTCTGAGCTGTTAAGAATACTATTACATCCCAAGCAGCCAGAGCCATTAAAGAAACTTTCATCTCTTCACGAAGAAGCTGAAGCCGCCCTCCTAGACAGCACAGAAACCTAAAGTTAAGTCCTCTTTTTACAACTCCAGTTCATTATCAGCAAGTACTTACATTTTCAATAAATAATCTATATATTTAAAAAACAGTTTCATTCGTATACCTTAGACTATAAGTCTTAAGGGTGTAGCGTGGTCGGTCTTTATTTCAAGTAGCTTCTTAATTTGTTGTTTAATTAAAGTAATTACAAGGTGTTTATATCTTTCTCACCCACCTTAGTTTTTGTGCAGTTTGTTTGCTTAATCGATAGCGTTCAAAAGATAGTGGCGCCCTTATTACTTATACATCCCAATCCTTCCTACAGTGAGCATTAACTTGGAGTCGAACCACCCCCTGGAGAGGGTCTCCTAGCCGGGATCTCTTTTGGAGAGTTTTTTAGTTACAAATTGGCTCCCTGTCTTTTTGGGACTAAAAAGGATTACAAATTGGCGCCTTTAAGGAACTAATATTTTTAAAATGGTTGATTATCACGAAGATACGACAGCAGAGCTTTTTGAAGATTGGTTTAAAATTGTCTGTTACCGAACGTTCCGCCAAACAGCTTTATATTAATGGACAATGCAAGCTATCATAGTCGACAATTGCAAAAAATTCCTGGCTCAAAGAATGCGAAATTGGAGAGTCAAAACCTCGTGGCTGCAAATGACATATATTTTGAGGATAATTATACAAAAAAGGAACTTTTACGAGTGCAGCAGTCATTTAATTATATTATATTATATTTAATTATATTTAATGGTAGGTATATTAAAGTATAAGTGCATAAAAAGATCTTTAAACCACGGGCGATTTAAAATATAGCAAGTTTTAAGACCAGTTATTCACGAATACTAACTTTACTTTTCACATTTCTTTATAAAATTAAAATTAATGTTTATATAAAGGTTTTTAATTTATTATTTGTTATTTATATTTATTTGACGTTACAAGTATACCCCTATTAAATCAACAATAAAAAAATTCTCAAATTAAAACGAACCTTGTTGATTTTGTTATGTTGTTATTTATTAAATATTAAATACAAATTTTTGCAGTTGTTAAAACACTTTTTATAAATATACCCATAGTACTATTACTTTTATGAAAAAATACTAAATAAAAAACAACATAAAGTGCTATACAATACCAAAAATAGAGAGCCAAGAGTAAAAATTCAAAAAATCGTATCAGCAGGAGAACGTGTCCAACGATTTCAATAAAAGCGTGATCTACCAGCAGCAGCCACTCTCAAGCAGTTACATTGTCAACTTGATCCCATAAAAAAGGGAGAAGAAAAATCACAGAGTGTGTGGTCCAAACAACCGAACACTATAACACGTGGCGCATACCGTCCCAGTAATAGTCGGTCTGCATTTTCCATATGTGTAAGCCGAACGCGTTTTAAGGGTGGGTACTAAACCAACTTTACAGTTTTATAAAAAATAAACCCTAGTAGCACAAAATAAAGAAACTTATTTGATAAATAACAGATAAGTATATAAAAGTTTTGTTAAGTACATTCATTATGTAAAACAAATGTTACAAAGAGTAATATTTTTTCTACAATTGCTTCTTTTTGTAGTAACAATCCTAAAGAAATCTGTTTAAAAAAGATGACGCAGTTTTGGATTATTATCAATTTTACTAATAATTTTCTCAATTTATAGAATATTTTCATGTAGTAACATTTTATACAGGGTTAGTATAAAGTATGGAATCCCCTAAGTATCTCCTCAACGGTTTGATATTTTTAAATGAAATTACTTATCCCCTTCTAAGAAGATCCAAGGAATTCAAAAATGCAATCAACTTTTTTATTTTAAATAGAACACCCTGTATATTTTTCCATTTTTGAATTCCTTGTTAAATTCTGCATACAGTAAAACTTTCCATTCATATTGTTGTTGAATAATTGAGGCTTTAATCAATAATTTATCGTTTTTGACTTAGTTAGCAATGGATGAAATGTCAAATGATGAGTAAGGCAAACTTAATTTAAGGAAACATCCTAAAAACTCGGCAACATAACAATTTATTTATTTTAACAAAAAATAACACAAAATTAACAAAATTATATTAAATGTTCAAAATTAATTACGCTCTTCTGCTATTTGACAATATCCTAAACGGTCTTCAAATTCTCGTAAAGAATTTTGCAAAAATTCGTTCGGCACTTGCAGCAATAAGTTTCGTATGCGTAACTCTAAGTCATTTAAATTTGTGGGTCTATTTATGTATACTTTATTTTTTAGATAACCCCACAGAAAAAAATCGAGAGGAGTTAGATCAGGACTACGAGGTGGCCATTCTATAGCACCCCTACGCCCTATCCATCGACCTGGAAAAAGTTGATCTAAATACTGGCGCATAATTCTAGAATAATGTGCATGTGCGCCATCTTGCTGAAACCATATGTCTTCAGCAGGAATTGCTGGGTTATTTGGATGAGGATAAAGTCTTGCATTAGCGGGTACAATATAATTTGTTAATAAATCTAAATAATAATGTCCAGACAGATTACCTTCAATGAAGAAAGGTCCAATAATATTATCGTCTATCATTCCTGTCCACACATTTATTTTTTGCGGATACTGCGTATGTACTTGCCTTATCCAACGGGGATTATTTCTAGATTTCTAGATTATTTCATCTGAGAACACAATTTTTTTGATAAAATTTGGGTTTGCTATACATCTGTTTTCGCAAAATTCTGTTCTGCGATTTGGATCATCTTCAGTTAATTCGTGACAGAAGTGAAAGTTATATGGTTTCAATTTCTCGGTTTTCATTATGTTCATGACGGAAGTCTGGCTTATGTCAAAGTTAAGAACTAACTGGGTAAGTGATGTTTGTGGATTTTCTTTAAGTGATAGTTACACATCCAACTTTACATTGTCATTTGTGGCGGATTTTGGTCTTCCTGACTTGGGTTCATTTACTACGTGATGTGTTCGTAAATAACGCCTTACAGCTTTCACAACTGTTGATTTTGTGATTTGGTGATCTGGATTAACTTCATTGAATAGGTTTAAAACTTCCTTGTAAGAACCCTGTTTGTCTCCATATCCTCGCATAATTAAATTTTCGATACGTTTTCCTTCACTTAGATACACCATAATAGAAAAAACAATAGTAACAAATAACAGAGAGAAATATTATTGCACAACTTATACTACACTGATAGGTAGATTACTCAATAATTAATTTATTTGATAATTAAAGGTTTGACATTTCATCCATGGCTAACTAAGTCAAAAACGATAAATTATTGATTAAAGCCTCAATTATTCAATAAGAATATGAATGGAAAGTTTTACTGTATGCAGAATTTCACAAGGAATTCAAAAATGAAAAAATATACAGGGTGTTCTGTTTAAAATAAAAAAGTTGATATGCATTTTCGGTTTAACCGCAAATGGTACATTAAATTTGATAGCATTTTTGAATTCCTTGGATCTTCTTAGAAAGGGATAAGCAATTTAATTTAAAAATATCAAACCGTTGAGGAGATACTTAGGGGGTTCCATACTTTATACTAACCCTGTATGTAACTTTATTAGCAAAACTAATGCTGAAGTTGAAATATTAAAATTGTACCTACATCATCACGGACTTCGTTAAAATGTTATATTTTAGTATTTAGACAATATTTTTTGAATCAAAAATTTATTTGACACAATTTTTATTGCTAAAGGAAGCATAACTCTGTTATGCGAAAATTAATACGTTACAAATTTAATTATTAATAAATTTGGTAGCTACCCACTACGATAAAACAATTTTAAAACTTGTTTTCAGAAGATCAAAATACTTCTGAAAACCTAGAGAACCTAAACCCACATGGATAAATTAAAAAAGAGCGAACTGAGGTAAATATTTAACATTTATGTTCAAACACAACAGAATCACGAATAGAATCACGATCTGTGAAGGTTTTATATTTATTTTAAATTTCATGAAACAAACGATTTACTATACCTATATTATAGTTTCAAAACGAAGTATCCTCCGCAACGTATGTATAGCCACTACGAATAATCTTTGATACTTGATAGCCCAAAAAGCAACCCTAACCTCTAAATCGGATAACATTGAACTACCATTAAAAGTTTCAGCTTGGCACAAGTCTTCTTTAGCCATTTAAGTTTGTTTTTTTAAGCTTTCTTTTTTATTGCCAACAAAATCTGTGCATATTGGGTACACGCCTTCTGATAAAGCCACACTTTTGCCAACTGTGATGCACTTTTAGGGATGCTCCCAGGTGTTAGAGAATGTATCTTTCATTTTAAAATGCAGATACTTGCGAATTATATTGAGATTTGATTTAAAAGAAATATTCTGTTTCTAATATATTCTAGTAAAATCATTGTAATTACTTTCCTGAAGAAAATAGATACAAAACTGTTAAATTAAAAATTTTATACAAAGTATTCTAAATTAAATTGCACTTATGAAACAGATCGTTTTCAACAATACCTAGGTATTATTAAATGGGAAATTTTCAGAAGGAAACTTTTTATGATCTAAGACAGTGTGGAAATATTTTCATTACAATTTCAAAAATAATGTGGTTGGCAACATCCGCATTTATATTATTTAAAACACAGATTAATGTTGCTACAAAATTGTTAAATGTAAAAACAAAATTACCCAATTTAAAAAAAATCTGGTGTTTAAAAAATTAATTGTTGAAAATATAATGCTGTATATATAGTTTAAACAAGAAGAAATTTTGAAGTAAAATTCAATGAGCACTTAAGAGCATATAAATTAAAACAACCAGATAAGTCAAATTATGCAAAACACCTAAATGAACATCCAGACTCACCTATACACACCAATGACATTCAACTACTACATATTAGTAATATCCTTTAAGAACTCGAAATGAAAAAACATCTAGTAGATCAACAATTTAAAGTTCCTACTTAACAAATAAATATTGGATGTTCTCAACTATTGACTTCTTTTTACTTATAGATAAACAAAAAAGTAACAAAAAATATATCAAGTTTTTGTAAAGATCAGCACCATACAGTTTTTTCTTGGGTTTTCCTGGCCTCAATTGCCGAGTTTACAAACTCTACATCTTAGACAAGTTGCCATTCGTCATTTAGGCTTAAACTTTACGATTATGTTTATAACTTTTCTTTTATACAAGGATTTTTGTAGTAAAAAATGGTCATGCCACGAACTACAGCACAAATTTCTACCGATAAAATTATCTCAATGGCGAATTGATTACAAGTAATTCGCTTTATCCCAATAAACATTCGTAGACTCCAGATAGATCGACAGATATTCCACTATGTAATAAAGAAATTTCTTTTGACATTTTAACCATTTCAAAAAAAAATTTATTATTTTTACTGAATAATAATATCCGGGTCACAAATAAAATAGCAAGGGACAAAGAATAAATGTCACTCTACAGTGGAACATTGATCGTAACAGCTTTATTAAATACTTAAACAGACACAACTTATGTATATAATATCCTATGCAAATCTTTCTGATAAAGTTCAAATCAATAAAGCTCACTGCAGAGTATTGCTAGATGCTTTAAAACATCATGGTATGAAGTTAACTTGCTGTCAGTCAATCCCAGATCGCAAAATATGAGTAGGAATCTAAATGGCCTTTACACTTCTTAGAAGTAGACTCCAAAATTCCCATCCGAGATTAAATATCTTGGTGTAAATCACACAGCACAGAATTTAGAATAGTCATGCTAAAAAAATAAATTGGTAAACTATATCTTAAGCAGCAACCAAGATCTGTACAAGACTGCTACGAACAAATGACAATAGGGTACTTTGTACCTAAAGTAGCCTTCCGAAGCAAATTCTTTTATCTAATATTTCCATGGATCTAACAAAGTCAAATGTATTCTACTTAATACTTTACCAGTCTGAAAGTCTTTAAAAAAAATGGTGATGAAAAAAAATTATTTACACTTAGCCTACCCAAACGATTGTAAGGTTAAAAGATTTAGGAGATTTTACCGGATCAGGGTCTATCAAAATACCATTATAGGACTAGCATCAAATCAATATGCAGGAGAAAAGCAGTGGTTTCGGTAAAAAAATAAATACTTCCTAAACTAGGTAAGACCAATGCTGGTCAATATAAATGTGACAAACTTTAAGGAGTTTGCTACTACTTGTAATAAGTAGGCTGTAAAAGTATCTAAGAGGATAACTCAGGAAGAAATATAATATACCTAATATGGTCTTCTTGCAGTTTTAGCCTTGTAAAGAATAATTAGTATTTTACCCGAAAACCAATTATTTCGCTAGTAGAAAATGTAAATTATCGGTTTTAATGGAATCTTTCTATTTGACAGTTATCAAAAGAAAATATTTTATTTGACTATCAATCTATCATAATAATAAATCAACAAACTTGATTGAATCCTTAACATTCTGCCAATGCAAATAATGGTCACTCTAGTAGAGTGTCTTATTACTTTAAAGATCGAGACAATTTGGAATTTTTATTTTTCTGCCGTAGGTAATATAAAACTGTACTAGCCAACATGTTTTTTCGCCTTTTAACCAATTAGGATCCCTCTACCAACAAGATTGTAACAACTGTGTTGTAGTACATCCTCTCGAAGGTAAATCTGCAGGATTTATGCTTCCTGGTACATAGTTCCAGTTTTTAGGATCAGTATTACTCGATAGTTTTACTACATGTCGATGCGGTAGATAATTTGGTGTAGTGCAACTATTATTCTCTTTATCTGTTACTTTTTCAATAATGCCTTCCTGTAACCATTCTTAAAAAATTTGGTTATATTCATTATAGTAGCCATATTTTATTAATTTTGTCTTCAAACTATCAAGTCTTTTCTTACAAATGTTACGGTTATCGGGTAAAGGTTTGTGTCCCTGAATCTATGGTAATCTATCCTCCATCTGGTAGTCTGGTGACTACAACTAATTCTTGGTAATGCTCTTGTTTGGTTTTGTGAATTTCTGGATGTTCGATGCCTAGCACGTCTTAAGTCTGACAAATCTGACAATTTGGTTGATGCATTAAGTGATAGTGCTGTTATGCAATGGGATTCTTCGTTATCAACAGTTTTTAAACTTTTCTAGTTAAAGTCCAACCTTACTTGGTATACATTGTAACTATACCACATTTTAATTGATGTTGTTGAACAAAAAATAAATTTCCTGCTTTATCAGCTCAAATCAAAATTTCTAAAGGTGCATGGTCCATGTCATTAATTTAAATATCAAGATCGCTTAGTTCTTTTATCCATATATCTTTTGGAATAGGGGAGAGATTGAAACAAATTACAGGTTGGTCTAAGTCTTCAAAATAACAAGTATAGTTTGAATTTGGATTTTCTAAAAATATCTGATAGCAGTTATGAGTGGTGACGTCAGAACTAAGACCTCCAAGAAGAGCATAACCGAATTCTTCCTTTCTTAGTGCTTCGTAACCCATATCTTCTACTGCTTGTCTGCTAATGTAAGATATTTGTGATCCAGTATCCAGTATGCACGGACTGGTCGTTTCTAACATTTTCCTTTTAGATTAACAACCAAAATTTGAAGAAGGTCTTGGTTGTGAGAGGTATTGTATAAACCTTCAGTTACTGCCGAGTTCTCTTCAGATTTTGTAGGTATGTCCTTGGATTTAGGACACATTAAAGTAACGTGGTTATCATAACAATTTTAACAATTTGACTGCTGTCTTACAACGGTGACTGCTGTCTAACAACGGCGGGATATATGACCAAATTTTAAGCAAGAATGACATCGACCATTTTCGGATAAAATTTTTCGTAATTCAATAAGAGATTTTGTCTTGGCATCAGGACAATTCGAGCTGTAATGTTTTCCTTTTGTCTTACAAAAAACACATGATACTAGAGGTTTATCATTACTAAGCAACTCGGTGGCAGTTGGAATGATTTTCTGAACTTTTGTTCTTTCGAATTTATCTCCAAAACCGTATACTGCTAGAGCGTTTTTCTCCTTGGACTTCTTTTCGTAAGAAATTCATGTTGTTCAAGACGAATTTTTGAACTATCATCTTCTTTAAAACTCGTTGTGCGTTGCCAAATTCTAGGCACATCTTCTGGAAGAGAAGTTTCGACTAACGGAAACAGCATGGCCGAACAAGTATCAGAGGTTACACCCAAAGTCTCCAATGAACGTTGTTGTGCTTCGATCTGGTCGTACAAAAGGGTTAAATTTGATGAATTGTTTACATTATTTAAAACATGTCTTAGAAGTTCATGTACACACACTTCAATTTGTAGATCTTGTCTCCCAAAACGTCTTGTCAAGCATTTAATCACCTTTGAGTAATTTTCACCGCTTGAAGGTTAGCTTTTCACAATCTGTCGAGCTCTTGACTTTGGTATTGTTGATTGAAACAAATATTGTTATTTTTCCTCAGTACCTGGTCTTCCTGAATTCGTTTAAATTGACTTCAGAATTTCAACCAATCACGAATGTTACCACCAAACTTCTTAAATTCTAAATGCGGATACTTTAGATTTGGTTGAGAGTGGCAAGAAGTAGATGAGAATTTACACATCAAATCACAAATTTCGGTCATTTCTGCATCTAAATCAATATCTTCGGAATCTTGTTCAATTAAAATATTTAAGTATTTTTCATTTGGCTGCGAAATCATTTGCATAATTAGTTCAAGTACCTGCAGATTTCCTTTTATTTTAATAATTTCAACATTTTCATCGTTGAGAAGGTTATTGATCTGGTTATAGATTCTGTTAAACGTTGTACAGTTTAATTCAAGGGTTTTCTATTTGACAGTTATCAAAAAAAACTATTTTATTTGACAATCAATCTATCATAATAATAAATCAACAAACTTGATTGAATTCTTAACAAGCCTCTTATAACTAAATATACTTATCAATTTTTATGAAAAATGTGTCTGCATTTCTGAGTATATTTCCCTAATACGAATAACTGATCTGGATAGTCCATTTGTATTCTATTTAGTAATCTTATCTATTAAAACTTGGTCAAGCATACGAAAAGTAATTGGAATTACTCCCCTAAGTAAAATATACTTTTCTATTATATTTTCAATGTCAATTCAATCTATTAATCTGGAACCTAATATCATAATTCGATATTGACCGATATTCAGAGTCGTGCTGCCTTTTTTTATTTATTAAAAAATATCTGAAATTATATAAATTAATAATAAAATAATTAATTTATAAAAATTAAATTTTTTAATCAATATCAAATAAGTATGATATAAATCTAAACAAGAAAACAAACACCAAATTAAATACATCTACCAACAGTTTCATTGTAGAAAAAATTAATTTACAGTAGGTAAATAATAGAATTATTCATAAAAATAAACTGAAAAATTGCCATTGTTACAAAGAGTTTTAACAAAACTATTTAAATGTATTAACCACTAATTATCTTACCGATGCTAACACATTTTTATTAAAACGAATTAAAAATACAAATAATGTTACCATATTTATTTAGAATGTAGGAGAACAAGTTATAAGTGTGTAGTAATCTATTGCTGTTATTTTACAATCATTTAAAATAAATTATCCTAAATTTTAAAAAATTATACTGAGATCGTTCTATCAGAAATTTAATATGTTTGTAATCCTGATTGAGAAAATTGCAATTAAAATAACTGTATGTAGTTAAGAAAGTTTTATATTTATTAATTGCTTTTAACCAATATTGCACTAGACAAATAACTGAAACTTAAGAGTTTATCCATATCTCAAATGTAGACGGTACAAAAAGGAGCAATAAAACGCAAAGTCAACATTAAATAAGTGTGGATTGAATTGCTACTGAACAGATAACTGTTGAACAATATATTCATCATCAAAATGACTTATCGAAGTTATATTTTGTTTGAGACTAGACCAAGTGTTGAAATAACAGTATTAAACCCTAGATGTACTTCGACCCTAACCTAACCTAGGATATGTTTCCCTCTAAAATTGGTAGAACTATGTAATGTTATAAAAAAACTGAAAAAAACTATATGTTTCTGGTCTTTACTAGAAACTTAATATATTTGTGTTATATTTATTTATTTATTGAAAATGTATGTATGTGTATGTATGTATGTATAAATTAGGGGTGATAATTACACTGCGAACTATTGGATCTAATGTGTCCCCCCTTACTTGCCATGTTTTAATGTTTTCTCAAATTTATAGCAGCTCTTCGAGTCCTATTTTCCTGAGGAAGTTTAGGACATCGTCGGGCTTAGATCCCCCTCTTCTATTTCATGTGCTCCTAGGTATCTAGCCCTAGCATTCTGCAAGGCAGTGCATTCTGAGAGAATGTGTATTGAGGTTTCATCCTCTTCCCCACAGAATCGGCACTTTGCTTCGTCTGCTAACCCTAGTTTCTTCATGTGGCTTCTTGACCGCCAATGCCCGGTTAATATTCCAGTTAGAATTCGGAGCTTTTTTTTACTGAGGTTAAGGCAGCTAAAAGATCTCTTCTGGTCATAGTTCCCCAGTAGTATCTAAGATTGCCTCAGTCCTTCCAGCTGAGTCCAGTACTTAGATTTTTCTTTCATCCCTTAGTTTTCCTAAGATTACTCTACTGCTGATCCCACAAGATGGTTCTGGTCCCAAATGTGGGGTTTCAGCTCCTTTTTTTGTCAGCTTATCTGCTGTTTCATTCCCCTCTATTCCTATGTGTCCCGGGACCCATAGGAGGGTGACAGTGTTCTTCTGGCCTAGTTCATTTAGTTTGCCTAGACATTCCCAAACCATCTTCGAACTGATTAGATTTAAGCTCAGCGCTTTGATGGCTGCTTGACTCTCCGACATGATCACAACCTCTTGTCTGCGGTAGTTTCTTCAATTATTAAATTTCACACATATTTTGATGGCGCGGACTTCTGTTTGAAAGATTCTCGGATATATGCCCAAGCTTTCTGAGTATTTGGCTATCGGTCCAAAAATTCCCATCCCAGTTCCCTCGTCTAGCTTGGATTCGTCCGTATACCACTTTATGGCATTCTGGTTTAAATTCTGTATGGTGCCTTCATCCCATTCAGATTTATGACTCAACTTTGTGATGAATTTTCTCACAAAGTTGAATTTCTTGGGCATATCATCTTGGGGCATTTCCCAAGTTTGATCAAATTGAAGTGATCGAGGTTTTTCCCTGATAATTCCTTCTTTGATCATTCTATATATTGTTTTTTTCCTTACACTTTCTAGCAGAATGAGCAGTGGAGTCAAGTTTAAAATCATCTCCATTGCAGCAGTGGGGCAAGTTTCCATTGCTCCAGTGATACATAAACAGGCTAGTCTCTGAATCCTCGTCGTACTCAGATTAGCCCTTGCGCCCCAAGCCACTGCCCCATATGTGATTAATGGTCTTATTATTGCAGTGTACATCCATTGCAGAATACGTGGGTTACATCCCCAGTTCTTCCCTGCAACGTTCCTGCACACCATGAGGGCCTTGGTTGCTTTGTGTATTACTTCGTGTTTATTCCAGAATAACCTCTGTTTTCCACTCGACGATGTTTTCCCCTATTTTTATTATTTTTAGATTAGGTTCCTTTTTCCTTATAAAGTCTGCTAGTGTGGTTTTGGTGGGGTTGATGCTGAGTCCCACCGAGTCACACCATTATTTCGCAATGTTCAGTCCTCTTTGAACAATATCACAGTTTAACCCTTCATTAGTCACTACCGGTCTCTGAGACCGACGCGATACCTATTTCGCTTTTTAATTTGTCCATGACTAAGTTTTGCTCCCAGTCTCTATAGAGACTCCCAAGTGAATGTCAAATTTTCTTTCTACAGTAGCGCAAACCTTTTTCTTCTATTTTTTTTTATTTCTTTCATTAAAAATAAAACACGAATCTAAAAAATAAACTTTTTGAAATATACAAAAAAGTGGGCATAAAACATAAATGATGTATATATAACATTATTGTGGTCCTGATACCGAATCAAACTTCAATATTTATTGTTACACACAAACTTATCACCAAACAAAAATCCAAAGTAATTATTCTGCAACCCAGTGTTAGACAGTTCATATTAAGAACTCTAATTATGTAATGAAGAGAATAATGTTGGGGAGAGAGAAGGTGATAGTGAGTCTGAGCAAGACATAAGTGAAAACGAAAATGAAAAAGAGGCCGCTTGGAATAGTCACCAACTGTATTATACTTCTTACCAAACCCTTCTTTCAGTTCGTCATAGTTTATTCATTTCTTTCTAACACATTAAGTTGTTCCGTGATTATTTCTCAAACAATATCAAAACAATGCAGAGCTTATGAGTAATTAACGTATATTCGCGTATTTTGAATGCTTCTACCTTTATACAGAAAAATTTATATTGGCAATTACAATACAATATTTGACACAAGGAAGATTTAAAAGAAAATGAAATGGTCCTTGCTTTGACATTTATGTGTTTTTACTATTGATAAATTTGACGTAAATGTCACAGATCATAGAACTATATTTTTTTACTTTTCAATACGTGTATTGATATTTACTTTTCAATACGTGTATTGATATTAGCTACTTTCTTAAGTACCAATAAGTGTGCAATCTAGCACTTTCATATGTGGTCGTAGGAAAAATTAATTTTATATACGTTATATTCTAACAATCTAAAATACTTTATATAGTGTAAAAGTATCAACTTTTTGTCAATTATTTGATAACTTTTCCATTTTTAAGAAACACAAAAATACTAATGTTTTGTTTTTTAAATCCAAGGTACAATAAAAGTTAGTTTCATAAGTAGCTGAATACGATCCTGGCAACTGTCAGATTTGCATAGAATTACATGCAATAATACTCAACATTCCCAAAATAGTGTATGACGTCACACACTATGACGAATTGAAAGAAGGGTTTGGTAAGAAGTATACATAGTAAATATGGTAAAAAATGGAATAAGATAAGAATACTTATAACCATTAGAACCAAAAGAAAAATGTAATGTAATTAGGATACCAGCCTCAAGACTATCTACCAGAAACCTCAAGAAATTTACTTTTTGTTAAAACTTTACAAATAAAGCCAAACATCTCTTTTCCTACCTTCATCAAAATATCTGGCGTTATTTCATTGACAAATAATATTAAAATTGAACCCCTACAAAAGCAAACTCAATTGCATGATAAATAAATATCTGTGGTGTCATATACTCAACATTTTAACTTATATAGCGACTTATATATATGTCTTTTTCACATTTTTGGTTTCACAGCGACTACACTCACCCTGGCCATTTCTAGCGACTAATGAAGGGTTAATAATAAAGAACCACTTTAAGTTGTTGATCTCATAAAGGTCCCTTATTTTTTAAATTGTAACTTTTTCAATAACCTAATAAATATTTTCTAAGTAAAATTCCTACAATTTGGTTTATCCTACTACGTCCTTGGTCGGTCTAAACAGTCTTATTGTTGGGGTTTATCAGATCTGTTGGAGCGGAAAAATTGATTTTTATTTCCATTTGATATTGTTAGGAAAGAGGAATCGTATGTGACAGATGTAGTTTCCACAGGAGGAATAGTATTGATAGCATTTATAGTGAAAAATTGAATTGCAAAATTCCACTGACATGTTTGTAAAGCTGAAATATTTGCACGATTTATAAATTCCATCGATAGAAATTCCTTTAATTTATTTACCATGATGCTACTCTAGGAGCACAAAAATAACAATGAAATAGCTTCTTCATTTTAAATTAAAAGACACTAAATAGAGTAGCGGCGAATGAACTATAAACTATATCCTAGTATTTTTACAAATACAGTGTGGGCCACAGAAAACTGTCCACCTCGATATTTGGCAGTATTTATTAGATTTTAAGAAAATGAGATTTTTATTCCACCTCTTTAACCCCTTATTTTTAAATAGGGAATGTACCATGTGCTGCATATCATTAGAAAGGTATTTAAATGGAGTATCCAGACATAACGATCTTTTACGAGTTTTTTTTTGATATTTGCACCGTCTTTGCAAAAAAGTCTTCATTCATTTAAAGTACAACACCTCTTAAAAATGTAACGTAACACTTATGGTTAGTCATTTTTTCTGTCATATCAGAAGTAAATGGATTGGAAGGAGATACCCCATTGAATGACCGGCAAGATCCCCCGATTTAGCTCCCCTGGATTTCTTTCTGTGGGGTTATTTAAAGATCAAAATTTATAAAACCGAACCTTCTTCATTGGAAGAACTAAGACGACGAATAGTACGTAAATGCAGCCTAATAACCCCTCAAATGCTTCGACGTTCGACGTAATTTCGAGCAGCGGCTCTACAATTGTATGTAAGTCGATGGACACCATTTTGAACATCTAGTTAAATAATTTAATAGTAATTTAAGTAAATTGTTTAATGTATTATAACTTCTAATGTATTTAATTTTCTTACATTACAGTTAATTTATTGCTTTAACAATATTTGTTTGTGTTTATTTACTTCCGATTTTGCAGAAAAAATTACAAACCATAGGCGTTACGTTACATTTTTAAGAGGTGTTGTATTTTAAATAAATTAAGACTTTTTTGCAAATCGGTGCAAATATCAAAAAACCTCGTAAAAGATCGTTATATCTGAATACTTCATCTAAATACCTTTCTAATGATATGCGGCACATGGTACATTCCTATGGTGGTGGAAGGGAGTGCGTTGACAAATGACAGATGTGTGTATCGTAAAAATGTGTCCCCCTTGGAACAAAAATCAACCTGTTTTCTCATTTTCTTAAAATCTAATAAATACTATTAAATATCGAGGTGGACTGTTTTCTGTGGCCCACACTGTATATTGCTAATACCATAAAAAATTTAATTCATTACCAATGAAATTTTTCATTCTATATGGAAATTTTTTAAAATTAAAACCCAACAAAATACTTAAAGTACTATCAGGTAATTGTTATCCAGTTATTTATTATTTTTCATTGTGTTGTTTAAAATATCATAAACTTTATTACTAAAGTTAAAACCCGTGAATGTTACATAAAACATATAAAAATTTGAAAACTTGCGTTGGAGAATCATATTTTATTTTGCATAGCAGTGAAATTATATTTTGATTCTTCTTACTGGTTAGCTTCTTATATACTGTAGAGGTCATTTTCAGGGATATATCTGTGGTGTCACTAACTAACTAAATATTTTTATATCCCTATCTTATGTTGTTTACAAGTAGATTATATAACTTTAGATTCCTCTCTGTATACTTTACTTTATTAAAATATAAAAATTTAATTGTTTTAATTATAATTTTAATTGTAGTATATGCATATAAACATGGAAATATTTACGGAATTTGTTTTAAGATATTAATTTATTCATGAAAATTTTTCTTCATCTAATTTCTTTTATTTATTATAGAAATATTGTTTTATTATGGATGTGAGTCAATCCTCATATACCGAAGGAAATATTTGTTTAATACTAACACCAACTCCAATAATTGCATCGGAATTTTATAGCTTAGCCACGTGTATGGCACGTGCTGTTATATTAGTTTTATGTAAAGAGCGAGATAAATTTTACAGTATTTTTGTTAACACTTGGAAATTTTGTTAATTAAATCCAATAAAGTATACATAAAGTTTAATAGGTCAAAGACAAACAAATTTTGAAGTAAGATTCAATGAACACTTAAGAGCATATATATTACAACCACCAGATAAGTCGAACTGTGCAAAAAATCTACTCGAGCATCCAAACTCACTCATACTCACCAATGACATTGAAATAATATACATTTGTGAACAAAAATTTAGATTTTCTTGGAGAAAAAGATATATAGCAGATCAATCATTTAAATTTGTTAATGCACAAATAAATCTTGAAAGTTTTCCACCAAACTGCTTTGATTAAGTCTTTAATTTTTAAACATAGATAAGACTTACATAATAATACAAATTATATTAAGTTATTGTTAAGATCAGCTTGATATAGGTTTTCCTATACTGATCTTAGAGGGAAATACATCCAGGATAATCCCTTAGAACTAGTAATATGTAGGCTATAATATTCTTATGGCTTATTACTTCCATACTAGGTCTAGTCTTAACACTACTTAATCAATATCAGGTAGCTACCTTAAAAACAAAATGTAACTTCAATATGATAATTTGATGATACTAGTTTTTAGCGAAACAGCTGTCATTGAGTTTAAAAACGCAATTTTTAAAATAAATAATAAAAGTTTTGTTTAAAAAGTTTATTCTTTAATGATCTTATTCAAGTATTCAGATTACGAGTAAAAATGAGCCTTATTAATCTCAATAGACGGTGAATTAAGTATTTCGACTTATTCATGACTATTCTGCGGGCAAACTCGGGTCTATTGTGGCCCACCCCTAACCCTTAAGAGTTACAATTTGCCATCCAGTCTGATTTTCTTAACGAAGTCTAAGATCTATTTTGGCGAGACCTACCTAAATTCGATAGACTCAAGCTATTTGAAACCAAATAAGCGGAGCCTGTTCATTTCCAAAGCGGGGCAGTAACAAAGAATGTGTTCTGCCGATTATTCTGCCGCACTGCAGTAGCGACAATCCAAAGTATCCCTCAGACGAATCCCCTTCAGGTGGTTCCTCAGACGACAGTGTCCAGTCTGCAGTCCAGTTAGCTTCCTTCTCCAACATAAAATAGAGAGGAGGATCTAGAAGCCTCTCCATAACCGCTTTCAGAGTGGTAGACATACCCGTTATGGCCATGTAAGCAGTTCTCTGCAAGCCAGACAACTTAGCTGCATCAGTTTGTCAGAGTACCCTAGACTTCCACATCACTTAGGGTTTATCATATTAAAAAATACAGTAAATCTGTTTGCGATTCATCCCCCACGATTCTGATATTCCAAAAGTATATCCTAGCTTTATTAATTGTTTTTAGGTCACCTCCTGTGGGCATTCCCCAGCCGTTTTTAATCGAATAGTTTTCCCTTGCAAGGACAATACTGGAAACTGGTTTCCAAGCACTTCTGTCAACCCCTGATCCTGGCATAACCTGATGAACAGGAGTTATTCTGTCTACGTCTTCCACCTGATCAGCTACCAAAGGAAATGCGGGTCTACTACAACAACTGAGTTCCCCATTATCACAGCAAGGCTGGATACTTTCGGAAGGATGCCTGGTATCCTGTAGGCTCCGTTCGTGACATCCTGGCACCGATATCGTGCAGTCGTAGGCACGGATTTCACGACATCAACTTACATTGATCACGCCTTAAGTTAAATTACTGACAATTTTTGCTTTTGTTACTATAATTTTTTTTACATTAATTAAAGGAAGGCAAAGTAAACAGAAAACTTATTAGATAAATAAATATCTGATCACATTAGGATTAAGGGGCTGCACCAACAAAAAGTTAAATAAGTATTAACGGCGGGCATGCTTTCTCAAAAGGGGATTTGTGTCTACCATTTTTACCAGTGCTACCAAGATTTTAACATTTTAGTCGATTTGATAAGTGGGGAAATGGGCTGATGCATGCAGAAGACTGGTAATATGCAAAGAAGCAGAGCACACCCATGCCTGAAACAGGGCCGGCCCACTTAGTTGTTCTTCTTGGGGTATTTCTTCAGTAAGAATTTTTTCTGAGCTTTACCTCTTATGCATTAGATTTAACTTCAAATTTTTAGTAAATAAATATATATTGGGTAAGACGAAAACAAGATAAATACAAAAGCAAAAAAATCTTTAAACAAAATATGCAGTTCCAAAAGAATTTTACTGTAATAGATAATAATTATATTTATGTTTATTTCAAAAACAAAATTCACTTAGGATATGTCACTTAAATAAAGGTTAAAATAAAAAGAAATTTGGTGGCTTGCTAGCACTACGTAGAACTTCACTTAGTATAATTAATTACCATAGTATTCCAAATATGATAATTATTTAATTATTAATATAATTATATAAATATAGTTTACAATAAATATTTAAGACCAGTTATTAAAACATAACACGTATCAATATATTATTGTTTTTTCTTTTACTCGAGTAAAAGAGTTTTAAAACTTTAGGAACCTACTAATCGACTGAAATAAAACAACAATAAAAAAAACTATACAACCAAAGTTGTAGTAAAGTGATATGCCCCAGATTAGTGGCCAAATATCAACCCAATCTTTACATTATAAGAATTTCTTTACTGTTTTATTAATTTTTCGTTTTTAATTGGAAAGGAGTAACATTATTTTTCAATGATGTTGCTCATAATAAAATAATACGTTTTAATTAGTAAAGTAATTTAGTTAGTAATAGAAAATTACCATAATTAGTTAAACGACGACTGTATAATGAAACGCATATCTTTTGAATGAAGAATTCATCGAAAAATCAATTAATTGATTTGGATAAAGCGTTATTATAAAAAAATTAAGTTAATATCGGCTTTATGATTAAACATTTAATATTTTTTTTAGTTATTTTAATTAACGAGCTTGTTCATTTGGTATTTTAATTTAAAACACTGTACAGCTTATCTTTATGCCCATTAAACCTTCAAAGTATGTAAACGTCTTACTTTTAAACAAAATAATATTGTTTAATTACTTTATAAAAGAAATAACTTTTCAATACAAATGTTAAGATAATAGGACATAACTACTTTAACGTGGTTGTATAAATTAACTTGGGAATCCTTAACATTAAAAAAAATTGTTAATTACCTATTAAATATTAACGAAAAAAAAATAACCGAAGTAACAAAAAAAATAGAATGTAAGAAAGCTGGATCACTTTTTGATAAATTGGAATAATGTAAAGGAATTTAAATGATTTGAAATTTAACTGAAAAGTTACGATAATTGTTAGAGATGTATTTGGTAGCCGGTAAATTCTTCGAAAACAATTATTCGAATACAATTATTCGAATGCAGTTGTTTGAATATAACAATTATTCGAAGAGTACAATTTTTCGAAAACAATTATTCGAAAAAAATTATCCGAAAATAGTATTGGTGAGTTTGGGTTAGGTTCGGTTGGTATAATATTAACAATATTATTTAGAAAAATATTGGTGAGTTTGGGTTAGGTTTGGTTGGTATAATATTAGCAATATTATTTAGACAAATAAATATTGGTGAGTTTTGGTTAGGTTTGGTTGGTACAAAAAAAGGCATTTTGCCTATAATCCGAGCTTTAATAATGATATATGAACTGTCGAAACATGTTTTAAAAACTAATACACAATTTAAAATTTGTTTTCGAATTCGAGTGATTGCTCTTGAATAATTGTTATCTTCGAAGAATTACTCTTCGAAGAATTGTTTTTCGAATAATTTTATTCTGATAATTGTTCTTCGAAAAACTGTATTCGAATAATTTACCTAGACCCGATGTATTTTATGTAGGCACTAAATCTTCCAAATACCGAGGATAGTATCCCTAGTTTCTGGAATCAGCAAAGCAATATTTTAACCTCAGATTAACTTCCAGGATTATCTTTATAGGAGTCGTCAAGTAGGGGCCTCTGCCAATTGCCTACCAGCTAATACCTACCCCTCTGTCTCCACTCCTCACTCTGGACATTGATCTTTACCATATGTGTATGCTATAAACGATCCATGCCCTGTCAAACACATTACATCTGGAAGTGGAGTTCTTATTTACTTTGCCTTTCTCCTCCCGACTATTAATTAAAGTTGCTGCTCTCTTAGACTATTCTCTCTTTACCTTTCCCTGACTTATTTTTGTTGTTCTCCGCCCCCCTCCCCACTTCCATAAAGTCATTGGGCTCGAGTTGATGCAGACCAAATTTATTGTTCCTTTCCAATTGTTTTTATATGCCTATTAAGGCGACTGTGTCCAGTCAGTAGTCCTATTATTATTCGTAGGTCCTGTTTGCTCATATTCAGCAGCTGTTGAGAACTCTTCTTAGAGAGATCTCCTACAAATGCCTTTGAGTGTCTTAAAACCTCTAGCTCGAATCAGTAAGAACGTCTCCTTCGCCCAGTTCGATATTGTTCCTCTGGATACGCTATTAGCTATGCCTAGGAATAGCTCCTGGCCTATAAATATTCCTTCACCACCTTTTATGGCTAGAAGGTCTGCTTTTTGGTGTGTTGGTTGCTTTTTGAACAATTTTCTTTTGTTGTGATCATACACAGTGGAAAAAATTGACCTTATGTTAGGTTAGGTTCAATGGTAGGAATAATACCACATGCATATTGTTCCTTAATCACGAATTTTTTGAGTTCATTTAATATGGAATTATAACCTCTCTTTTCGTATCTGTTTTTTTTCTTAATAATTCCTTAAATTTATAAATGATAATCTATTTTTTTTATTAAACATAATTTTTAGTAGATAACTTATTAACTCTTCCGTTAAGGATATAACCAGTAACTTCATTTAATACTTTCCTTACATTAATACCTACCTACACTGTTCAATAGAGTTTTTCATTAATATTATTATTTATCATTCCAAGTAATTTCGGATTAGTTTATTTTTTGTAGTATTTAGTTAGACAATAAATTTACAGTTTAATCATAACCTTCAGTTCTTAACTTATTTCTTCTCATAATTTTCATATGTTAATCGATTTTGTACGCGTTCGGGTCTGTGATTGTAAATGTGAGCGCGGCGTTTCCCACTCCTCCACTGCGGCCAAACTAGAGCCTATTGTGGCTCACCCCTAAGGGTGACAATTCGCCATCCAGTCTGCACTTCTTAACAAAGTCCAAGATCGATTTTGGCGAGACTTGTCTAAAGTCGGTAGGCTCTAGCTGTATGAGGCGGAGCCTGTTCATTTCTAACGCGGGGCAATAGCAAAGAATGTGCTCTGCCGATTCGTCTGCCACACTGCAGTAGCGACAGTCCGACGTATTATTCAGACAAAGCTTCCTCGGGTGGTTTTTCACACGACAGTGTCCAGTCAACAGTCCAGTAAGAATGCGTAGGTTACTTCTACACAATTCCAGGAGCTGTGCTGTTTTTCTGCTCAAAGGTTGAGATATAAACGCTTTCGAGTGGGTAAGCCCCGGTATATTCTCCCAGTGCAAAAGGGTTTCCCTTGCTGTCCAGCTGGAGATAATGTCCTTGACGATGCTTTTCGCTATGCCAAGAAATGATTCCACCCAATAAACGCGGATTCCGTTCCCTTCTTTGCCAGAGTTTCGGCTCTTTTATTGTCCTCCACTTTGGAACACAGAGTAGCGTTTCTCTGTTATTTGCTCCAAAGTTGTTTAGGAAATTGATCTAGCTCAACACCAGCTTTGAATCAACCCGGGTAGATTTCAGTGTTTTTAAAGCTGCCTGGCTGTCCGAAATTATGTATATGCTTTTGTTTACCAGGGGTTGAGCAATCAGCTCCCTTGCGCACAAATCTACAGCAAAAGTTTCCGCCTGAAAGATAGAAGCGTACTTACCAAGGTTTATTGAAATGTCAACTCTCGGATTTCTGCTATACACCCTGGCTCCCACACCCAGGGGATTTTTCGAGCCATCCGTGTATAAAACGCAGTCGGACTGAGAGAAGGAGATTGCGCCTCCTTTCAATTTCCACGAGTATACGTGTGGCAAGCATGTCTGATACCATTCCAAGGACTTGGTGGGAATTTAACTTCCCCACCCGTCCCGAGTGGTCCCAAAATGCTTCCCCCGTTATCTGGTTACCTATCGACTTGGCTCTGTAAGAGACCATCCTAGCCTCCTTCTCCAAAAAAATGAGGAGTGGAGTTAAACCTAGAAGTCTCTCCATTGCCGCCGTCGGAGTGGTGGACATAGCGCCCGAAATGGCCAAGCATGCAGTTCTCTGCAGACCAGACAACTTCGCTGCAGCAGCTTGTTGTAGTCCTTTCGACCCCCACGCCACTGAGCCATACATGACCATTGGTTTTATCACCGTTTGATAAATCCAGTAAATCTGTTTGGGATTCATCCCCCACGATTTTCCACAGACCCTTCTGAGATTCAAGAGGGATACCTTGGCTTTGTTTATTGTTCTCTCCAGATGGGAGTTCCAGGTAAGTTTTCTATCTGGGATTACCCCCAGATTTTTTACCTCCTCCGAAAAAGGAATGAGTTCACCGTAAAGAGTCGGTTGACGCAGATTATCCAGCTTCCTCCTTTTGGTGAATGGAATAATTAATGATTTGCGGGGGTTTACCGACATCTGCTCCTCCTCACACCACCTGTATACTATATTTAGGGCCATTTGAAGGATCTCCGAGATGGTCGCCTCAAATTTTTCCCTTATTGTTAAAACCAGATCGTCCGCATAGCATTGGAAATCCACTCCCTGTAGGGAGAGAGTCCCTAGAAGCGAGTCAACCAGGAGTGACTACAGAAGGGGCGATAGAACACTCCCCTGTGGGCACCCCCGAGCCGCCTTGAATCGAACAGTCTCTCCCTGCAGTGATGACACTACGTACCGATTACCAAGCATGTTTTTTATCCAGTTACAGATAATCCTGTTTACTCCCCTGCGCTGAAGAGCAGCACATAGAGAGTGAGCTTGACCTTTACCCTGACGTTTAACTACAAACTACAATGAATCAATCTCTTGGCATCGATATTATTAGTATTATTATTACTATTATTATTATTAAATAAAGGAATTATATAGAAAAATATCACACCATTGATTAGTGTAATGGGCTGTAGTTATGGAAGAAACCAAAGATAAAACTGTATCTGGATATTTTATATTGCTACTCAACATTTAATTTTTACTCTGATTTGTAACCTAAACTTTACTTTTTCTGTATCGTTAAATGATTTAATTGCCGTGAATTTTCACTTTATTCAAACGTTCTAAGCCTTTTGTTAAATATCTAGACTGTTTATACCTTTGAGCAATACATTCGTAATTAGGATTTTAAAAACGCGTTGTTATGTTGTATCAGTATGGGACAATATTATTTTGATAACAATTCTTTGATCTTCTGGCCTAACTGATCGTTAAACATTCAACGATAGTTAATTGGAAGTTTGCTATTACCATTTCGATACGCACAAGAGACAATAACCAATTAAGTTCTTCATCATTTAACAAAATTAATCAAAGACAGAATTATAGGTTGTTGGAGTAGATTGGATGGCCGGAAATAGGCTCGCACGTGGTATATACAAGAACGAAACATTGCGTTCCTTGGTCTACTTTTAATTATAGGTATGAAAAATACAATAAAGTTTATACCAATTGTTCATATTATTATTATTAGAAAAAAGTTGTTTAAACAAATTACTAGCAAATTCAAGTTAAACATTTATTTGCAATATACTATTAATTAAGGGTAGGGCTTCACACAAGACTAGATAGGGCCAGACTTTCAAGAATCTCGTCTTGGTCTCGTTTAATTTGCGAAAGAAAAAGTGTTTTTGGTAGAGCATTATTTTTGTTCACACGGAAAAGGTCGTAATGATGGTCCAAGCTTAGAACAGGTGTCAATAAAATATCAACAAAAATTTAATAAAGCAGCTCCTAGTAAAAGTGTTGAAAAATTTCGTCGCACTGGTAGTGTATTGTGTCAACGTAAAGGTTTTTCAGGTCGTCGAAAAACAGTATGCACTAACGAAAATGAAGGACGTGTTTTTAACCAAGTTTTTAACCACCTCAAAGAAGTCTTGTAAGAACTGCATGTAAACTCAACATTAGTGAAACGTCTTTAAGTTGCATGTTCAAATCAATTGGTGGTTATCCATACCGTATTCATTTGGGCAACGACTAAATGCTGCGGACAAACGTACAAGAGAAATTTTCTGTGGTCGCCTGTTGAGTTTAATTTACGAAGATCCCGAATTTTTCAAAAACATATAGTTTTCAGACGAGAGTCAAATTCATCTTAGCGGGTATATTAATCGACATACAATCAAATTCCTTGGATTTGAACGTCCTGATGTCATTGTAGAGAAACCACTCCACAGTCTTCGAGTTACCGTTTGGGGCGCGGTATCTGGTAATGGAATAATTGGTCCATATTTTGTTGAAGATGAATCAGAATCCACTTACTATCAACGTTATAAAGGGAAAATTATTATGCTTTTTGTGAGAGATCTAAATAACTTTTGCCGTACACGAAATCCACAGTTTCGCACACAATGGTTCCAACAAGATGGTGCAACGAGCCATACACCTTAGACTTACTCCGTCAGCATTTCGATAATAGAATAATTTCTCGGGAACAGACTTCGAATATCCTTCTCATTCACCTGATGCATACATTTGGGGCATAATGAAGGAAAACATATTTCATTCGGCCGCCGGCGAATATTGCCGAACTACGGGAAAGAATACAAAATATTTTTCGGCAGTTCCATCAACCACTTTTTATGAATATGTTTATTGACTTAAAAAATCGATATGAAGCTTGTTTGCGTCGAAGTGGTGAACATTTTGAACACTTGCATTACAGAAATTAAAAATTAATTTTTATTTTTATTTTCGGTATTATATGAAAGAGATATTAAGTATTATAAGTACTTATTTAACTGAAATCTCTTGATGTTATCAAAGATTAACATCTTATAGCTAATATACAAACTTAATTTACTAATTTACATACATAAATTGTCTCATATCAACCTTTATCAATTGTGGTTGAACTAGTAACTTTTATAGTTTATACACTGATTTCACCTTTGTCTGATTTATTTATACAGTTTTTATGTTTTTAGGTATATCTCAGGTTGTGATGTTTTGTCTGAATACATATCTGTTATCGAAGACTACAAAGTGTCTACCTGTCACACCATGTAAGTACCACCACCTTATAAATAATATTTAAACATTCAACTACTTAATACTATTAATAAATTAAATTAAATTATATTCTTTTTGTTTCAGATTCTAACTTTAATTTCAAGAGAAAACTATATGAATTTTAACTTGTTACATGAATTGGGACTTGTTATATGAATTATGACTTGTTTGATTGTTATTGATTCTATCCAAGATAAAGTTGTCAAATACATTCTCTATCTATTTGAATGTTTCACATTTAAGATTATTTTACCGAATACCTACTTTAAATAAAATAAAGAAAAATAGCTGATATTTTAATGAAAATTATTCTAATATCCTTTTTATATTTACATATTGAGGTAAGTTTTACATTTTAATTTTACTAAAGCTTAGCTATTCATCTCAATATACCTGTTGGTTTAAAAATGAAAAAAGTAGAAATGCTACACTGTTTAAATTCTAAATTAATTTCTAACTTGATCATTCTAATAAAGATAGTGTGTTTTATTATGAAAATGCGACATTTAACGTTAGACGAAATGAATCGAGCTGTAGGTCTCCTCTAAGGTGGCAAGTTATTAGTAGATTATGGAACTGGTAGTCCAGCCGAGCAACATGCAACACGGAGACGTTCTACAACAACAACTCAAGATCGATTTTTAATTTTAACAACAAGGAGGCAACCAACAATAACGGCTCCCGAGTTAGTAAAGTTGGAAATCCAGCTCATTTTCTGGACTTAAATCCTATTAAGCATATTTTGGATATGCTTCGACTTGGAATCACTACAAATATGGGTAAAATTTATGGACCGGTTCAATTTCAAGAGCTTCTTAGAGCAAAGTGCGCGAGGTAGGTATTGATAATCATATTTTGTCTATGAAACAAAGATGTGGAGCAGTCATAAATCAACGTCGAGGTCACACTTTGTAATAATTTGGATTTTTGACTTTTTCGAAAAATTTCACAAAGATCTTAAAATTGGTTACCTATATTGAATTATTTTTTGATTTAATTTGATTTTAAGGTTTTAAAAGAAAATATGTTGGTATGGGCAATAATAAGCATTCGTTAATCTTAAACAAGAATTATTTTTTATTTATTAAATTAAGAAAAACTGACGTTGATTTTTAAAAATATATCTAGACTTTTCCGATTTGTGTAGCTAGACGCGTCTTCATGGTAAATTATTTACAGATTTACAGCTTCCAGCTTCAGTCTTTTTGTAATTTTGTCAAGGTACGTAATTGCATTGAGCCATAATATTAAGTAAAAGCATTATTATGACATTCGGTGATTTCAATTTGCTCTTGGCATATACCCAACTATTTATTCACAAATATGCAGTAAGTAGCACGCCAATTAACTTATTGTCATATCTATATTTAATAGAGGATGATATTAACCGGAGGACCGAATGTATGGAAATTATGTGTAGTTGCTTTAACTAAATTACGACAGAGATAGAATCGGCAAAAGGTATTGATTTCATCCAACGGTCGCTTATATTGTAAAATGTTGATGGTGTTTTTATTTACGTAAATGTTTTTTTCATATTTTTTTATTTACAGTCTGTTTGGTGAATCTTTTCCCATGCGTCATAGTATATATATATATATATACTACATACTACAACTATCTTTTAAGAAATATATAAATTTATGCACAAACTAGAAGCAAAAGCATACACACACAGCACAAAACAAAAAATAAAAAACATTTCTTATTTCTTTGTGTTCCATGGTTACACTTTTTTAAATTCGTATTATGAAGTCATTCCTTATTTTCTGTCCTTTTCCAACTATCCTGTTGGAAATACGGTCTACTTTTGGGGTTTTGGTGTCTGTGAATGAGAAAGAGATAAAATATAAAAAGTAATTCGTAAGTAGTTTGATTCATGGAATAAGATACTCTGAACAAACTGTATCTGTGGTTCTTGGTCATGATACGCGTCAACGAGATAATCCATTAAGCGTTTACCTCAAGGTTAAGTTTTGGGCCAATTGTCCTTTCTGTTAAATAATTACTTTTTTTAATTTTAAAATTTATAAACAAAGCTGTTTAAATAAAAGAAAAACACATTGGGTATTCAAACAATAATTATCCCAACTACCACACCATGCATTTATAGTGGTTGTAATTATTCTTACAGTAAAAATAATGTACTAAAGTAAAGTCTCATATACGTTCAAAAAATAGTTATAAGACTCCTATAGTGCAAACAGGCACCATATTAAAGATCAAATCACTGCACAAGGCCCTTCATAATGTTGTATAAGTTTAGCTTAGTGAACACTAAAGCAAAGTGATTTCTAGCTATACTGCCTCTATTAGTCATGTTTATAAACAATTAATAATTTTTAATAATTGGTGCCACAATGACAGCAACTAAAATACCCTCAATCTTTTTGGAACCAATTAAAAGGAAGAGTTATAAAAGTATGAGTGAATTTGAAAAGTTGTGAAATTTGTCATGCCTCTTTAAGTAGTTGTAATATAAAAGTATATTTTCACTATCACAGCTCCATTATATTAATAGCAAGTCTATAATATTCGACTTATTATAGTCAGTATTAGTTTTCTGCTGGGATATTTTACCTGTGAGTATCACTTTACTGTTGAAGTATATATTATTTTATGGCAAAATATTAACGACCCAAATTGCAGATATTTTGTCAATATTAAAAAAGTTATTTAAAATGAAATGGTAAAAATTTAGATTGAAGTACTGTTGTTATATTATTTTAAAAAATTAATTGAATTTAAATTTCTCTTCGTTTTACCCATATTTATAATGAATATAAAATTAACTTTTTTGGCAATAGAAACCCCAATATTAAAGCATTAGCATTATCCTGAATAATGATAAGAAGCATATATTTTGTATGAATCCCTTAACAAGCCAAAAATAATTTGGCCTTACATTGAACTGTCATTTTTTTATTTGACAGGACAAAATTTTCTAACTCTCTATCGTATCAAATAAATATATTTCAATGTTCTTTTAAACAAAACGGTAAAATAGCGTAGTAACGCTATAGTTACACAGCCTTTGTTGTCTCAGAATTGCTCCATAGAAATATTAAGAAAAATATTGAGTAAAGTTTTGTCAGATAAGAGAACAGAATTTATACAAACAGTTTGTGCCCTATAAAAATATTTTTTCTACAACCCTATATAAAATGACGTTATTTTGTAATAGTAAACGTTCAGCGTTCAGTGAGAGAATATATTTTCGTCTCTGGTGACGTTTATATTTTTAACCTTTTTTTTGCGCTTGCATAGGTATATAATGTTTTAACGATTTTAAATTATTAATAAACGAAAATAAGAATTATTTTTATAATTAGAATACAACTTTTTATTTAATAAATATATAAATTAAAAAGGATTTAAAAACCATTTTTATCTAGTGCCCTGGTTTCATTAGTTTGACGTTTTACCATTTTTATCTAGTGCCCAGGTTTCATTAGTTTGACGTTTCTTGTGAATTGTCATTTTGCTCTAAAAGTATTTATTTGAAATCATGAGCTCCGATTCTGAAAGTGAATTAGATTACAGTCATACACCCGAAGAAATAAAAAATCAAGCAGAAGAAACTTCATTAAATACATCTTCATCTAAAGTGACCTCAGTTAATAACATAACAGATGTAGGATCATCTTCTTTGATAAATAGAAATCTAGATTGTAATACCCTTATTATTTTAAATAATTGTTCAAACATAACCATAAATCAATATTTAAATCATAAGTAGATATAAGGATAGTATTTAAGAATTATTTTGTTATTTTTAATTGAAAATAAAATTTAGTTTCATTGTGATTTTTTATGATAATTATGATATACTCTGGGTTGTAGAAAAAGTATAGTGTTTTACTCGTCGAAAGTATTTTTTAAAGCTCAAGAACTGTTCTTTCGCTTCAAAAAATACTATTGTCCACGACCGTGCTATTAAACATTAATAATACATGTGCTTGCTCAAGTATAATGTTACCCATTATTCACTAGTAAATAATGAACCATTATACACTGTATGACGTCAAAACAGCACGTACGTCTAAACTTGGTATGAGAATATTCTTTGTTCATAACACGGTAGCATACAATCCAATACACACACGCGTAATAAGTGTTGCCTATACAGAATGTACTTTGGTATATGGTATACTTTATACACAGATACACACGAATATTGTTCAATACGAGTATTTTATATGAACTTTTATTTACATGCTATTCTGCAATTTTCTTTAACTTTGCAGTCTTTTTGATTTGTGATTTTGCTAAATAGTGCTAAATAAGAAGTATTTAACAAAATAAAATCCAAATTTATAGGATACAGTTGATGATGGCGGATTATATGATATTTTTGATGTTAAGGTTAGAATTTATTTTAATACATTTTTATAAGATTAAATAAATTTGACACTATAATAATAAATATAATGTTTTCCTAAAATATGTGTTAGTTACATAAAAACTTAAAAATCAAACAATATTGTGTAAAAAAAGGATAAAAGCAATATTTACATCAAAATCAAATATTAGCTTTTTGATAGTTCTGACTTAAATAAGGAGTAATTTAAGTATGAACTCAAATGATAATGCTGCTACGACATTGTACTTTACTTCATAAAATAAAGATTTTTTATAATTACTAGTAAATTTTATTTGAAAGTCGTGAACAAAGTATAGTATTCTACTCGCATTATATGCTCATTGAATAATATACTATTAAAATTTAAGTTATCTATGGAAGTTCTCCACTATTAAAATGTTTATTTTGATTGAGTTTACATTTTATACATAGATAAGAGGTAATTGTAAAACACAAATATATCAAGTTATTGTAAAGATCAGCAAGATATAGTTTTTTCCAGGTTTTTCTATATCATTGCACAGTTATACTGATCCTAGAGAGAAGTACTATCGGCTTTAGAATAGCATATACATTTTTAAACTCAAATAGCTTACAATGAATTAATTTTAAGGACGGCCTTAATTTTAAGGACGTCCTATTTATTGTGTATAGCCAATTACGGTTTAAATAATAATAAATTTGAAATCAGTTAAACAGTTGTCCACGCCCACATCTTTAATGTTTGCAGCATAAGGTATTTTATTAACAAATTGCCTGTCCTCTGTCCCTTGTAAATAAACTTAATCCCCAAAAACCATTTAATGTAGGCGTTTAAAGGGCGTTTTTATAACTTCGGTAGGTAAACAAAATTCACATTTAACATGTATGTGCTATTCTAAAGCCGACTGAACATCCAGGATAATCCCTTAGTGCTATTAACATCTAGGCTTTAATATTGTTATGTCTTATTACTTCCATACTTGGTCTAGCCTTAATACTACCTAAACACACAAAATGTAACTTAAATATGTCAATCTGACGATGCTACTCTTAGCGAAACGGCCGTCATTGTGATTAAAAACCTATTTTTTCAAATAAACTTGTTACGTTAAGAGTTTTTTATTATTCTTAACAAACCAAAAAAGTAAGTTACTATGGTTTTTTGATAAATAAAGTATTTATGGGCTTTATACATTTCCGATTCTTCTTAAGTTATTTAAATATACTGTACTTTTAAAGTATTAACTAAAGTTTGTACTTTTAACAACTCTGGCCCTTCTTAATAGTTTATTTTCTTAATTATTTTCGTTTTCGAAACAATTATTTTCTAATGGATTGTTTGACTAACTGTTTTAATAAACTTACAATGTCTCAAAGTATAATTGGATTAAAACAAAAATAAACTTGCTTTAAAAAAATTAAATCCACGACCAAAATGGAGAAACAAAAAGACGTCAAGCTGAAATTAATAAAGGCAATAATAGGAATCGATTTGTCAGAGTAATGAATTCGTAATTGGTGACATACTGGCAATTTATAATCGAGTCATCCTTAACTTTTCAATGTTCACCTTCATCGCTCTTTCTCTCCCTCTTACAGTTCGGCTCTCAGGAATAACGAAGTTGATTGAAGGTCGATGGAAAAGAGCAATTTAGTGCAGGAAAAGTAGAGATAGAAATATTTTGTACTTCATTGTGGGAGATATACATAATTTTTTTCGACGATAAGAGAAGGTATACATTAACATAGTTAATATTGATGATTAATATGTATAAATATTTTAAGTTTTTAGCGTTTATCTTGTTTTCTTTTGATTTTACATAAAAATCTAGAAAACTAGAAACGTAAAAAAAATTCGATTTTAGTTGTTGAGTTGTTAATTGTTAAACTACTGGTAGAAATAATAAGGTAATTAGAAAAACAAACAATATGGATGAATTCAGCTAGGAGAACAAAGTAAATAGGTAGTGTAGTTGGTATGACTACCCATTTGTTTAAACATACAAGTACATATTTTAATGTTTGTTAAATCTCTTTGTTAGATTTGTATAAAAAACGTATGTTCTTGACATTACCATTGAAAACTATCACTCTTACAACTGTAATATTTACAATTTACGAGATAGGTTCAAAACAAGAAACTATGTTTTAATAATTCTTTAATTGATCTATATTCTTCTTTTACTTTTTACAATATTTAATAAAGATTACAATTACCCATCTATTATAAAATTAATTAGTTTAATATCATTTTTCTGTGCTTTCCAGATTTATTTTCTAATTTTATTAGTGTTTTAGGTCAAACTTGTTTCTAATTGGGCTTTCTATATTTTATTTTTAATTTCTTTATTTACGTTCTATGTTTTATGTTCAAGTTAAATAAATGTAATAGTTTATTTTATTGCGATATATTCATGTTAACAGATAATACCTATAAGAAAAAAAATACTGTTGTAGTGTGGATTAACTCAATTGACACCAAACCTAATAGATACAATCTGTAGGGATCTTTTTATTAAAAGTAAAAAGTCAGAAGAGGAAGCGTGTCTAAGCTATCTTTCTTCAATATTTCTAGGAAAATATATCTAGAAGCACTTAATATATTTTATTCTATGAGTTATTATTATTATTTATTACTAAAATTAATTTTAACTTTTTCATAGATATACACATATTTTCCAAGACAAGAAAGAAATAATATGAGCGATATTGAATGATCATGTTGACAAATATTGTCAAGTAGCTTTTCTTTCCAATACTAACAAATATCATGTTAAACATTATTTTATGCAATACCTAGTTATAAGTATATAATATAAAGATGCTGATACATGTAAAACAGACAATTAAACGGAAATAATTGATGTAAAAATTAATTAATTATGAATCAGAAGCACAAAGAAAGACAATGTAAAACTCCAGTGAATATTTTTGCTATCAAATCAACTGAAAAGTCACAAATTTTTTTTTGGGTTTAAATCAATTTCAAAAGATGAACAGTTAGAGGACTCTGCAGGTATGACTTTTCTATGTACAGTATGTAGGTACATGGGGAGGCAGAGTTTCCGGAAGCGTAGAAAGTAGCCAGAAAGGTACTGGTTATGAAGGCGGGTAGAAAAGGGAAGGGGGCAGGGGACTACAGGCCCATGAGTCTGCTGTGCGGCATAAATAAAGTTGTGGACGGTATCATAAAAGCAAGAATTCAGGAGAAAGTAGAAAGAAATGGGGGCTTTAGGGGAAACCAGCATGGGTTTGTAAAGGGGAAGTCATGTATTTCTGCACTGGGCAGAGTAATGAGCTTGGTAAAATATTAGGGAGTGCAGTTGGAGAAATAAAAAACTAGCCCTACTTGTATTCTTCGATGTTTCAAATGCGTTTAATGGGGTTAGCAAAATTGCAGTGCTGGCTGGGCTTGGAGTGGGGAAGGGGCTAATTAACTTACTAGAGGATTATCTGACGGGGCGGGTTTTGGTTGAATCTAGAGGGCGGAGGTATAGGACGGAGATGGAAGTGCTTCAGGGGTCGGTATTAGGATCAACGCTCTGAAAATGCATTTTTAATGAGCTTTGTGAGATAAAATGTGAAGGTGGATGCGAAATTACGGTTTATGCGAATAACCTGTGTATGGCAAAGGGAAAGGCGCAGAGATAGAAAGAAATGCGGAGAAAGATTGTGCAAAAGATAGAGGAATGTGGATTAGAGGTGGCCGAAGAGAAGACAGTAGGATTACTGGTAAAAGGAAAGCAAGCCGAGGAAGTTGGAGGTGATGGTGAACGGAAAGAAAATTCACATGGAGGAATCAGTGAAAAACCTAGGTGCGTGGTTGGATAGTCAGCTATCGTTCAAAAACCACATGTCGAAGGCAGCGCAGAAGGTGAAAATTCGGGCGGAATGTCTGGGGAACTTGATGTGTAACGTGAAAGGACCGGAAGAATGGAAGAGAAGTGTTTTTGGTAGAACGATTGAGCAGAGTATGCTGTACGGGGCAGAAGTGTGGGGTACATGTAAGAGTGGGAGTACATGCAAGAATTAAACCAATACTGAGGGTTCAAAGAGGAATGTTGCTGATGGTGGTGCAAGGGTACAGGACAGTGGGATATCTTAACAATATTGGGAAAAGAGAGGCTGGAGTGTGTGAAAGGTGCGAAGTGGAGGATGATATCAGTAGGACACGTGTTTATATGCTGGAGGAATGAAGAAGTGCTGAAGAACTTGGAGGAAAGACTGGGAGAGGAAGTGAAGAGTATGGTTAAGAAAAGAGAATGTTTATAAGTCGCAGAGTAAAAGGAGAGTGTGTGTAGAACCGCCGCCCGTCTTGAAGCATGCTTTTTGGTCGTTTTGATACCTTTAAGAAGTTGTTCATCATTCTAGTTACAGTTATTGGTACTTGTATCTGGGTAAAGTGCGAAAGAGATTTTTTTAAGTTAACATCAGTGTATTTAAAATACAAATATTGTAGCCCTCCGACAAATGTCTTGCCCTCCTCCTTCTTTAGGTCCCTCACGAATTGTCAGATTAGTGGATTATACACGTTTTAGGATGTAACTAACTCTCCCTACCTTAATCTGATGCACTCGAGAATTTCATGCTAATCTGATCCTTGATCCTTAAAGGGCGGCCATATATAGGGCTTATATGGTGAAAGTAATTAACCGGATACAAGGTATCCCCCTGTATATTAATCTGCCGTGCTTCAGTAACTCCAGAAATCCCCTCTTGGGCTCCCCTACCACTATAAGTTTATTTTTAATGAGTTATATTTAAAAAAGGTTAGGTTAGGTTAGGTTAGGTTAGGTTAGGTTAGGTTAGGTTAGGTTAGGTTAGGTTAGGTTAGGTTAGGTTAGGTTAGGTTAGGTTAGGTTAGGTTAGGTTAGGTTAGGTTAGGTTAGGTTAGGTTAGGTTAGGTTAGGTTAGGTTAGTTTAGGTTAGGTTAGGTTAGGTTAGGTTAGGTTAGGTTAGGTTAGGTTAGGTTAGGTTAGGTTAGGTTAGGTTAGGTTAGGTTCGCATAAATAATTTAAGCTCAAAAGGGAAAAACCAGCAAGCAGTGAGTTTTTTTAGTTGATCTTGAGCCTCCGGAATATCATTTTACGCGTTGAATATGATTGTTCTAATTTAGAGCTCCATATATCCTTTATTTTCAAATCCAGTATATTAAAATAAATGCGTATATCCTATTAACCAGCTTAATCGTCCACAGCCAGGATAGCACCTGGGAAATTGGTGCTTAAACGACAATTAATAATTCAAAGAGCCGCATGCTGCTCCGGAGTCTCTATTTGCCTACCTCTGATCTAAGACACTGTTGTGAATCCATGATCTATCACTTTATTGGACTATCTACTGTACTCGGTGCTATTTGTCTTAAGTATTCATTTCTGACAGATCCATTGTTTACCTACCAGAACCAATTAATAATTATATAATCGACGCTTTCTGACAACGCATAAAGCCCCTTTATATTATTTTGTATTGCAAATTTCAACAAGATATTTTTATAATGTATAAACTTGGCCCAATCCTTTTTGTTTTTGGTTTTCCTCTAAGCTTCTTTTCAAGTTAAGTTTTTCTTTTTCAGGATCAGCTCTATATCGTCATTCCACTTTCCTTTTTTTTTTAATTTTTGATCTAACCCGCCATATGGATTGCTTATCTTTTTTCGTTTATTCAACAATTGTGTCCAAACCATTTCATTTGATTTTTCTCAATGACATCCAATACTGATTTAAAATTTAGTTCTTTTCTAACATATTCATATCTTATTCGTTCTTTTTGAGGGTAATTCCTTTGACTGCTTTGAGGTATTTCATGTCAATTGCCTGTATTCCGCGTTTTTGAGACTTCCCTGTCCAGCTTTCACTTCCATACATAAGTGTTGTTAAGAAAATAGTTTTATATACGGTCATTTTTGTCTTCCGGCTTATTTCTATTTTCTTTATTACTGATCTGTACAGAGTGTGATATACTTTAGCTGCATTAGTGCTGATTCTTTCATTTAGTTTTTTTTCTATATTTCCTTCCCGTTCCAACCAAGTTCCTAAATATTTGTATTCGTTTTCTTGAGTAACTTTTTCTTGTCATTTGTTTTGTTGATTTTAATTTTAAGGTTCCACTTGTTTAATTCTTTCCATATTTTTAAATTTTTTTACAAGCTGCCCCTGTCGTTATCTCGTCATTGATATTGAACATCTCTGATTGCAAATTATTTTTTCATACCTATGTACTTCGTATTTATCAATGATTCGATAAACCAAATTTAGGCATTACAAAAAATTTATTTTGTAACTTTGTTGTAATTTTACACACTTCAACTTCTTACCGCTTTTAAAATGTTTTTAAAATATTTATCACGTTTATTTGTCACATTACAAACCGACTTCTATCTAATCTAAATGTTTCTTGAATAACTTTCAACGTAAAAGTGCCACCTGTTCTACAACATATCGCATTGAACTGGAATGGTTATAAATAACGTAGTTATCTAAGACCTGCCGATATCTCGTGGAAGTGCTGTCGTTCGACCAGTATTGGACCTTTACAATTATTAGGATAAGATAAATCGGTATGTTTACAAGGTATATTTTAGGTGACATGGTTGTAATTAACAGGTATTCGTACTTACTTATCGCAACCAAGATAAATTATATATTAATACATGCAGGTTAACAAGCGCGATAGTATAAACAATGAAAAACAAAGATGAAATCAATAAAAAATCAATAAAAAATTCTTAATTTAAAAAACAGTATATTAGTTTTTTTTAATCTCCTTAATTCAATTAGAAAATAGTGTATTGTGCTGCAAGTGCCACAAATTGTCGATTGCCCACGAAAACGAAGTTATTGGCTTGAGCGGGTAATCAACAAGTGCTGCACATACTTTTTTGTATCACAAATGCGACGATTTATGTAACTACAAACAAACAAAAATGTTTTAAAACATGTGACGTTTCTAATATCAAAAAGTGACTTAACATGATTAGAGCTACTTGTCAAACGAAATGGCATGCGTCAATATTTCACTATTCCACTAAGAGTGATGCAAACAATTATTATTAACTACTGAATCTCCAAGAATAATAAACAACTATTAGTTTAAACTTAACTTCCAAGTTTTATTGTTGTCCAATACTCATTCTAAAGCCCCACAAATCCAGGATTTTATTGTGTTGTACGCCTAGCAGTTCAGCTTGTTTTCTATATTCCAACCACGAATTTACTATCGCCATATCTATAGCATGTGTTATACGTACAGTCCATTTTCTGGATCGTCTGTAGGATCTGTAAACGCTCAATAAAAAATTAACTTGTCAACACCACCCATGTTGGAATTGTAAAGCGATATGGCTTCCGGTCTAGATACATTTATATACTCTTTCGACGTCTTATCCCATCTCTGGCACAAATCCATTTTTCCTGCTGCAACAAAATTTGAAGCCACTAAAACTGGTTTATTGTCGAACCATTTGGTAATCACAATTCCATCTTCACTAACCGCTACATCAAAACTACCTATACCATTTTTTTTAGATCTATATCAGATGTTAGTTCTGGTCCAAAAAATCGGTTTACTCTAATTGTTCCGACAGCCATAAAATATTTATTGTTCAACCATTGAAAGAGGTGTAAGAACTAAAGAAATTATCAAAGTATAAACCGTGATGAGTTTCTTTAATTCTCTCAACTAGCTGCATCACAGTTCCAGCTCCGTGTCAAAACTGTGCATAATTTTCTTTTATTTCCGTTTCAGCACCTTGATATATGATGAAATCGTATATGGTACCAGATTGTGCAGCCAATATCCATAATTTGATCCCCCATTTTTTCGGTTTATTTGAAAGGTACTGCTTGACATTGATCTGTCCCTTGAATGGAAAAATTTGCTCGTCAATGCACAAATTTGTTTTGGTTTGAAGTTCCCTACAACGATTTCTAATGGAATTATATATTTCTCGGACTTTCCACATGCGATCTGTTTGGTTAGGTCTTGCTGTTACATCTACTAAGTGAATGGTATTGCGCAACTTAGAGAAGCAATTGAATGTCATATTATCTTTTACAATTGAAATACCTGTAAGCTGGGACCAATACAGTCTTGCTCTTGGGAATTTTAGATTTCCCATAATAAAGTAAATGCCTACAAATCGCTTTATTTCTTCTTTATCTGATGGAGAAAACCGAGCAATATTTTTTTGTACGGCATATAAGTTAGTCATTTCTGAAATCTTCTCAAACAGAGCATTAGGTATGTATTTCATAAAATATTCAATAGGAGCAGGTAATTTATCAACTTGTACTTCTTCTGGAACAAACCACTGTACTGGCCTGGTAAGATAGGTAATATTTTTTTTTCAACAAACATCTTTCTTATTTGTGAGTTTGAACTCTTTACAAATCTCTAAAAGTCTCTCCTTTGTAGTTGTTTGTTTTTCAGTGGTTTGATTGAAATTTTCTTTGGTTTTCATGTCCTCAGACATTGGTTGTTCTGTAGTCACTTCATTCGGATATTCTAGATTTTTTAAATCACCTCTTTCTGTTGACTTCTGTTCTTGGATCCATCCGTCTAAAATAGTTTCCTTAATATCTTGGATACCATCTCCAAATTCTGAGGATACGTCATTTAGATCCGCAATACTGTTGGCGTCATCAGCAACTGACAAACGTAATATTTCTGAGTCATCGTCTTTCATGAGTAAATCCAGAAGTTCATCCTTAGTCAAGGGTCGTGACCATCTCTTTTCTTTACTAGTTGACGACAAACTTTCTATTTTATGGATATTTAAAATAACACGACCTTACTAATTTTTATATGCATAAGTATACCTAAGTCATTTTGTCCATCTACATGGACATATAAATATACACCACTTTACAAGATGTTTTCAGTCAACAGTTTGATACATAATATAAACACACTATACTAATGCTCTTTACTTACCCAAATCAGCAGGTATTTGTACGAAAAAACAAGTTTATTCAATAGAAATCGTTCCAATAACAAACAGGTGTTTTCACCACCACGATAGCGTGCTAAATGCAACCTGTTTTGCGTTTTATATAGCTTCACAAATCGACTAACAGATGGGTATCAATGTATTCAATGCTTTTCTTAAGCATGTACACACAAATGGACAAAATCATTTGGGCGATAATAACCATCGATGTTTTAAGAGAATGTTTTGAAAATCGATGTCCATCGGTGTGGACACGATGACTAAGGCCCGGGTGTTAGAAACATAGATATCAGCATGGTATCAACCGACTAACAGATATCTCTCTGTTATGCTAAAATTGGCGTGTTACAACCGCAGTTATTTGTAAATCCTCTGTTACAGAGGCTTTAAATTTAACAGCGTATTTTTATAAAGTTACCATACAGTTACCATACTGTTACGGAGAAAACATGCGCAATAAACTCTAAATAATGAGATTTTATTTATAATATAGGTTACAACGTTACAACAGTATGTTTTAAAATGTATTGTAAAATAAGTGTTTGTGATCAGAAAACAATGGTATCTAATTCGTCACCTGAATCATCAGATGAGGAAATTCTGGAATTTGTACAAGTATTTTGACCGAGAATTTTTAGAGAGATTCAAGACCCGGGTGTTAGAAACATAGATATCAGCATGGTATCAACCGACTAACAGATATCTGTCTGTTACGCTAAAATTGGCGTGTTACAACCGCAGTTATTAGTAAATCCTCTGTCACAGTTACCATACTGTTACAGAGGAAACATGTGCAATAAACTCGAAATAATGAGATTTTATTTATAATATAGGTTATAACGTTACAACAGTGTTTTAAAGTTTATTGTAAAATAGGTGTTTGGGATTAGAAAGCAATGGCATCTAATTCGTCATCTGAATCATAAAATGAGGAAATTCTGGAATTTGTCCGAGTGTTTCGACCGAGAATTTTTAGAGATAGTTTCAATCCCATGGTTTGTGTTTAATATACCAGGATGGCGGCTGGACTGAAAATTTTGGGACCAGGCGACACCCATGGGCGATCCTGAGAAGCTGGATACGAATAAATATTTGGCGATGACCAGGAAGAACCTACGTTTAACAGTGGGATTTATGACGGCACTGTCAACTAAGGAAACACCTCCATATTATGGGGCTAGTGGACATACCTCTATGCAGGAGGTGTGAATGCCCGGAGCTATTGTCGATAAGAGAGTGTGTGTCTTGGCCTACACCTGCCGACATTAAGGAGATGTCCCCTGGTGACCTGTCTTCCTTCCTGGGTAGGGCAGGATGGACAATGTCCTAGGAGGGCGACTCCTTGGGAGGATGTACAATGGACCATATTATGGCCTAAGTGCTGTGGGTCTATACTCACCCTTCCTACTCTACAGATACAGAATCCCATGGACGAATATGATGAATTAATCGTTTTATTTTATTTATATTACTGATTCCTGAAAAATATTTTATAGGTAGGTATATGAAATTAGTAGAAACCCTGACTCATACAACTAAAAACATATATAAACATTTTTTAAAGTGTTTAGCATGAAAGAATTTTATAGTTATAAATATAATTTAGAATGTATAATATTGTATTTAATTTTGCCAATATTCAACAACTACCATTCACAATTCAAATATCTATTGGAATTTGATTACGAGGACAGTAATGTTAATAAAAAAACTTAATATTTTTTACTTAGTTATATTTAACGTTCTTGTCTTAACAAAAAGAGATATATTTAATAATCACAATGTAAAATAAATGGAAACTCGAAATTCGAAATCAAAATATTTACTCCGAGCGCCAACGTCATCTATAGTCGAAAAGGCAAACGTTGCAAAATACACATTTCAAGAGAGGTGTATATCTCGACTAGGTGGTATCAGGTTGTTACGTAGCGGTCAGATAGTTTTGTTTCTAGCACGCCGAAATAAAATAACCGATACCAGTCCGGTACGTAACAGACTGGTACCTGTTGGTTTCTAGTACCCGGGCCTCAATCCCATGGACGAATATGATAATTTAATCGTTTTATTTTAATTATATTACTGATTCACTGAAAAATATTTGTTAGGTAGGTTATATGATATCAGTAGAAACCCTGACTCATACAACTAAAAACATAGATACACATTTTTATAAAGTGTTTAGCATGAAAAAATTTTATAGTTATAAATAAAATTTAGAATGTATAATATTGTTTATAATTTTGCCAATATTCAACAACTACCATTCACAATTTAAATAACTATTGGAATTTGATTACGAGGACAGTAATGTTAATAAAAAAGGTGATATTTTCTACTTAGTTGTATTTAACGTTTTTGTCTTAACAAGAATAGATATATTTAATAATCACAATGTAAAATAAATTAAAACATCGAAATTCGAAATCAAAATATTTACTCCGAGCGCCAACGTCATCTATAGTCGAAAAGACAAACATAGCAAAATACACATTTCAAGAGAGGTGTATATCTCGACTAGGTGGTCATATGGTTTTGTTTCTGGTACGCCAAAATAAAATAACTATCAGTTTACCGATACCAGTCAGGTACGTAACAGACTGGTACCTGTTGGTTTCTAGCACCCGGGCCTTAAAGGGTTATGACCCATAGACTGCATTTTTTGATCGATTGATTATAGGTTGCCTTATCGAGCATTAGTTTTGAAACACGGATTACGTGAACTTAAGTTAATCAGCTTTTCCTAGAACGCAGCCATAATCAAATAAATTATACTCTTAGTGGAGTATTAACTAAAAATATTTTGGAAAATAACAAGAAATGATTTTGCAATGATAATACACATTGCCAACTAAAATAAAAATAAAAGACAATCTATATTTTATCAAATATCAAGAACTAGCTGCTATTTGTGGTTTATTGTTAATAAATTAAGGTATTAAAATTTTTAAATTCAATATCTGACATATATCACCGTCTATAACTGTAGGTAATTTATGTTAATATTTATAAGAAAGATCTGACAATTAGCGGAACTTTCTCGTTGAATATCCCTATCTACAAACACAAGTCGGAATGAATTCATCGATAGTAAATAATTTATTATACCTGTTTGCTGCAGCATCGCCAACTTAACAATATAATTAGACTCCGTGATTTATCGTTACGTTTAGTTGGCACATCGCTAAAAATTCCACCAAGCGTTTAATTAATTTTAATAAAATAATTTTTTTTCATTAAGTATTTTAAGAATAAAAATAAATTTAAAGTTTTTCGTATTAACAATATGTCATCTATACGATAAAAACATGCTGAAGGTTAAGATTCTTTAATTCTAGTTCATCGATAACAGCTATTTACAAGCCTTGTAGCATGTATGTATGTATGTATGAATTAGGGGTGATAATTACACTGCGACCTATAGGATCTATTGTGTCCCCCCTTACTTGCCATGTTCTGACATGTCCTCAGACCTATAGCAGCTCTTCGAGTCCTATTTTCCTGAGGAAGTTTAGGACATCGTCGGGCTTCAAATCAGGTAGATCCCCTTCTTCTATTTCATGTGCTCCTACGTATCTAGCCCTAGAAATTTCCAAGGTAGGGCATTCTGAGAGTATGTTTATTGAGGTTTCTGTTAGAATTGAGAATATGCACTTTTTATTTATATCACCCCGTTGTTTTAGTTTTTATTTTTTTTGACGTGTAATTATTTTTGACTGTCAATGTCATAAAAGTACGGAAAGTAACTTTTGTACAATTTTATGTTTCTCGAGCAATAAAACGTTTTCCGAGTGCTTTTCCTTCCTGTTTCTTCTTTATTGACGTTTGTACGCACCAGGTAGGTGCTAGAAATGCTACAGTTTCATCCTCTTCCTCACAGAATCTGCACTTTGCTTCATATGCTTACCCTAGTTTCTTCATGTGGCTTCTTAACCGACAATGCCCGGTTAATATTCCGTTAGATTCCCTCAGTCTTTCCTGATGATTCCAGTACTTGGATTTTTCTTTCTTCCCTTAGTATTCCTAAGATTACTCTACTGCTGATCCCACAAGATGGTTCTGGTCCCAAATGTAGGGTTTCAGCTCCTTTTTTGCCAGCTTATCTGCTGTTTCGTTCCCCTCTATTCCTATATGTCCCGGGACCCATAGGAGGGTGACAGTGTTCTTCTGGCCCAGTTCATTTAGTTTGCCTAGGCAAACCAAACCATCTTCGAACTGATTATATTTGAACCCAGCGCTGTGATATGATAATATCACCCTGTATAAATTGTTAATTTAAATTGTTAATGAGGTTACTCAGTTTTAGTTTATTATTTATATTATTGTTATTATACCTATTCAGCATAACTAAGCTAAGTGTATTTTGAGGGCATGTATCAATTATAGTTTAGAAAACAATATAGAATAAATTCGTCCTTTAAGTAGAATGGTTGTTTTTTATTCAAATCGACCAATTGTTCAAAAAATTAATATAAGAACATCACAGCGCTTTGATGGCTGCTAGACTATCCGACATGATCACAATCTCTTGTCTGCGGTAGTTTCTTCCAATATTGAATTCCACACATCTTTCGATGGCACGGACTTCTGCTTGAAAGATACTCGGGTATGTGCCCAAGCTTTCTGAGTATTTGGCTCTCGGTCCAAAAACTCCTATCCCAGTTCCCTCGTCTAGCTTGGAACCGTCCGTATACCATTTTATGGCATTCTGGTTTAAATTCTGTATGGTGTCTTCATCCCATTCAGATTTATTACTCAACTTTGTGATGAATTTTCTCACAAAGTTAAATTTCTTTGGCATATCATCTTGGGGCATTTCCCAAGTTTGATCAAAATGAAGTGATAATTCCTTCTTTGATCATTCTATATATTGTTTTCTTCCTTACACTTTCTAGCAGAATGTGAGCCTTGTAGCATCGCTAAGGTCTAAATGGCTGACAGTTGTAAGGTTTGTTTTCACATCAAATCACAAACTTATTTCTTACAATTTTCAAACTATTCGTGTATGCAAGTCACGTTTTAAGTAAATCCCGAACCGATCTCTGATTAATGTGAGAACTGTAAACAAAATGTGTATCTAGAAGTAAATAAGCCTTAAGATGTTACCTAAAAAGGAGATTAGAAAAAATCAATTCGTGTCTTTTTAGATTAAGTAGATTTATAAAAATATTAAAAAAAAACAAGAGAAAAAAACCAAAATCAAAACTTTTTGACATAAGGTTTAAACTGCTTGGACTGTCACCAAACTGTCAGGAAACGATATGAAAACATCCGACTAGTGATTGGAAGTCAGTTTCAAACTAATGCGCGAACACAAAATATCGAATCCGCACAGTCCAAACTTTAAAAACAAGTTTCAAATCAATGTGAAAACAAACCTATTCTGTATTCGGTATTAGTATATCAAACGGTGCTAGATAAAGTACTCCTAGTTTGTATTTATTTTTATTGACCCGGTTCTTATTACGTCTACATCTAAATCATAAAAATTAACTAGTTTCAACCCTTTATGGCCACGTCTACTCTTTATTACTGCAATTATTCGCTTTGATATACTGGATATCAGATCGTCTTTGGGGATATAATAATAATAATATCGGCTTTATTATTCCAACATTGAAAAGCTACAATATGTAATTAATTATAATTTACAAAAAATTATGAAACATAAATAAAATAAAGGGCGAAGTTTATTTTTATTGCCAAAACAAGAATAAAAATATTCTTACAATTAACCCTAAAAAATTTTAAAAATGTCCTCAACTATAGTATGTACAAAAAGTACGAGGAGTAATAAACCCTAATTAAGTATGCAAAACCTTTACAGGGAGCACCATGAAATTTTTGATAAATCTCTTACTTTAAATTACATTTCTTTCGAAAATCTAAAAACCAGGTAGATCGAACCCGTATTTGTTTCAGTTGTAGCAAGGTTTAGGGTTTTTTCATTGTTAAAGGATTAGCAGATAAGCAATAACGCAATGCAGTGGTGTGTATTTTGGGAAAAAATTCGTTTTAAATTATAATATAATAAAAAATAAAAAGAAATAATTATTGGAATTTATTATTTATGAATTTATGAACATTTATTACTTACATTTTATTCTATATCCGACTCGGAAGAGGAAAAATCGTTGTTGACATTAATAATAATAGGGTCGATTAAATCATTACAAATATTGTCAATTTTCCATATATTTGCCTCTACTTTGATAACACGCTCGATACAGTTTGTCCAATTTTCCTTACTAACATGACTTACAGCGCTCTCAAACAATTTCACAACATCGTTTATTTTAAAAGTAGTATTTTTTTTCCAACTTCCCCCTTTACCTGAGCCCATATTAATTCTATGGGATTAAGGTCACAATGATAAGGGGGAAGTCGAAAATCTGATATACCATGATATATTCTTGTTCATTTTTGCAATTCTGTAAAGTTCTTTCCTTAGTGGATCTTTTGGAAACTTAATATTTTTCGAAATAAGCCATTTCAAAAGCTCTGCTTTACGCCAACGACTTGTGGGCAATGCTTCTCGTAACCGTGAATGGTAACTTGCGTTGTCCATAACAATAACAGCTCCTTTTGAAATCAGGTCCAAGATTTCAACAAACCATTCCTCGAAGACATCCTCATTCATATCTTCGTGATAGTCCCCCGTGCGTTAAGAAATAAAAGTTTATTATCCACCATCAACAAAACCTTCAGAACTTCCAACATGGACAATAAGTCTTTTTCCTTTTCCAGATGGTGGCTGCAAACCTAACGACAAACCTTCCACGAATGCCTGCCTTCCGCTTTTAATGTTTTCATCTTGCCAAGATTTGGAAACTGTATATCCAGCATTTATCCTTGTTTCGTCTAAGTATAAGATTTTCAAATTTTGTTCTCTGGCATGTCGAATGCTTCTTAAATAGTCTCTTATCCAAAAAAATATTTCCGGTTTATCTATCAAGAGAGATTTTCTATTATGTTTTGATTATCTGAAACCCACATCTTTCAAAAGTTTGCATAATGTCATTCTGGAGAATTTTGTATAGTCCGTATCTTCTTGCACTGATGTCATAATTTTGTCAAATGTTAGAATTTCCTTTCGTAAGTAAAATCCATGGACTTTACGCCTTAGTCTTTGTTTTAATGACTCATCGATCTCAATTGGTTTTCGGCCTAAAGGAGTTTTAGGGGGTTGAAGAGTTTCATTCTTGCTCTTTTTTTAGTAATCTATAAATGGTTGATTTAGCAACACAGAACATAGCAGCCGTTAATTCCACAATATCATCAACACTTGCACTTGGATCCTTGTTTTTTAATGATATATAACAATTCAATATCAGAGTTTTTTTATTTAAAGATAATGGACCTTTTTTGGTCGTTTAGATGGTCCTTGGCTTATCGACATTGTTTGGTACTTGCACAATTATTTACATTCAACAAATGTTTTAAATATATTCCAACTGTTTACAATATTATGAAAACCATACAACTTCATACAACTTTACTCAAAGAACTAATACTAAGTACTGATTTAATGTACCTACTTTCTTTTAAAATAATATTTCCGATAATGTTTTTAAATGTTTATAACTTTTCTTTTTTATTGTACTGTTAAATGAGGACCAGGATCAGCGTAATAAATTGAGACAGTACTAGATTTTGGCAACAGGAATTTTTAACATGCATAAGTGAAAACTGACGGTTACCATATATATTTTTAGTTTATAATAAGCACGCTGGCAAAAATAGTTTTAAAATTAATTAATATTGATTTGGTATTATTATAAAGGTATCACTGCGTGCCGAGCGAAGCGAGGTTCGCAGCACCGAATTAATTATAACTAATGATTTTTAAATTCGGTGATAAAATAATAATAAACAACTGTTCCTTAAGTTCCACGTTTTATCAAAAAATTCGCTTTTAAATTACAATGACAGCTGTTTCGCTAGAATTAGCATCTCCAGATTGACATATTAAAGTTACATTTTGTTTGTTTGTAGCTAGGTACCTGCTGTTAATTAGGTAGTATTAATTAAAAGAGAATTTTTTAATAAAACGTGGAAGTTAAGTTTAACCAAATTGTGATTTATTATTCTATTATAAAATAAAATAAAAATAATGGACACAAAAGTATTAACTGCTTTATATATTTTAAAATACACACTTAATTATATATTATAACCATAATTAACTTTTTCTTTAAAAAAATCTATATAGAGAAACTGAAAACAATATTTTATTAAAAAACTAAAGGAACATTCTTACATTTATATTGTTGGTGGAATAATAACCTAAAATCCTCGATCATTCTCAAGAAGGCTGTTATGAGATAGTACACAAAGTTTAAATTAACTACTTGACAAAATCTTAAAACTGATTAAAAGTTTTAACCTTCATTATTAATTTGCTGAATTTACTTTTTCCTGTTAGTTTGCTAACTTTAGATTTGAGACTACTGATATGCCTGCTATTACATTCTTTTTTCTTTTAATCCTATCCATTATCTATTAAATCGATTATACCTATTAAACGTTAAGTTTGGCATAAAAAGTTATTTTAAGCCTTCTATATAATTCCTCTAGGTCGTTTCTGCTACCAGTTAGAAAAGGATGAGGTATTATATAAATATTTTGTTTTCTGCTGTTTGCTGTTAGTAACGTCAGGGTAAAAGTCAATTTTTTCTACTGTATATACCTACTCATTATAACTTAAAAAAGCAGCAAAAATAAAGCATTCTTCTTATAGGAAGTTCTCCGATTGGGTATGACTGAACACAATAAGTACAAAAAAACTTAATAACTAAAAAAAACTGAAAAAGTGGAAAATTGTTTCCACCTGCACCCAGGGTAAGGAAACTTCACTGTTTCTATACCAAGCTTGACCGTTTTCTATGAAAAAACAACTACTTCCTGGGCTATATGCCCCAACGGACATTGAATTACATTCCAATAGAAAACGTGATGGCGACTGACTTCGTCGATACTTAAAACCATAACCATCTCTAAAGATTTGCAAATCAACGGGAAAAACACTACTCATATACCGGTTTCGACATTATTGTGTCTCATCAGTACGAGGTAGGTAGTTCTTCTCATCCCGCAGAGCAGGATGCAGAATGATTCTTTTACGCCAATACATAAACCGTGAATCCACGATTCAATGATAAAGTCGAAAAACCGCCATCTCACCTTTCATTTGCAAACCAACAGATCAAAGGTAACTGTAATCGAAAGATAACAATACAAGAAATTAATTTCTATAAGGTGCAGTCAATAAAAAAACTGAAAAAGTGAAAAATTGCACCTTATAGAAATTTATTTCTTGTATTGTTAACTTAATAACTAATTGAATAGAGTCGTTTACTATTTTTTAAAAAGTATTGTATCCAAACACTTGTATTCAAACACTAGTCAATACGTCTGCCATCTAAGCAAACTTTGGTTTGATAGCTAGCTTGATATAAAAATTGTAAATTTTTGTATTTTTTTTGATTTTTGCATATTATAGCAGTTAGAGACATAATTAAATTAATTTTTGGAGGTCCATCTTACTAAGAATAATAAAAACTCTTCGTTTTAAGGCAACTTCCACGTATAATTAAAAAATTAGGTTTTTAACCTTAATGACAGCCGTTTCGCTAGAATTAGCATCGTCAGATTGACATATTGAAGTTACATTTTGTTTGTAGCTGGGTACCTGATGTTTGTTTACAGGTCTGTGGGTACCATTGTTCAAGAGGTTTACCCGTAGTGAGCGAAGAACAAACTTCCAATCATCGACAATTTCAGAATTAAGGGAAACTATTCATGATTTGCAAAATGCGGTTTTGGCGTGTGCCCGTATTATACACCATTATACAGCATCTTAGGCAAAAGTAGGGAATTAAATAAATACTTCCTCTATAAGAATTTCACCTCCAAACAACCACATACGTACATGCACAAGAAACATCCAAACATCTCACTGCAAAAGTGTGAAGGAGGAGTGAAATATGATAATTATGAGTCGATAATATTTCTATACTATTATTTTCCTAAGAAAAAAACAGAAATACAACTCTGAAGCCATTGGCACTATACACAGGCGTAGTGTGATATAAATATGTTTCTCCACGATCATCACAGAATTCTCCAATTTTGAAATCAAATTTGGTTATAAAAAAAAAATATTCTGCGAAACTTCTGTCCCCATGCAATTTAAATGTATTTTTATATTTTGCACTAAAAAATCTTCATTATAATACCGTAATGTAACTTTTTGCTTTAAATGGTTGGAGTGAAGTATCTAATGATAAAACTATTGACAATTATATTTGCGGTAAATAGCAATTTATTAATTTGATATAGTTCTTTAAGAAAGTATTAGTGAATATGAATATCATATTTTACTTATATAAAATATTATTATTGGTGTATTATTGGTGAAAAGTGCACGAAATAGGTAATTGATATAAATATGTCCAAACAAATTGCCACTTTTTTAAATTTCAAGAAGCCCTAAGAATACATTGTCGAATACAACGTCGGCCACTGTGTTAGTGGATGCAGATCTGGAAACACTAAAAAGACATGGGGGTGTAAGCCTTCTCAAGTGGCAGGATACATAGAAAATTTGGGACAAAAGCGAATTATTATAGGAAATAAGCTAGTCCCATCAACTACTGGATCTAACAATCTGCTAATCATACCTTCCAATTCAAAATATGTTAATGTTAATCTTCTACAAGTTCTACGAACCATGCAATTCCTCCAATAGTGCATCAGTTTTTTCTTTTGAGAACTATTAATACAAAATAGAATTTTTTTTTAAATTATTGAATGTAATTATTTTTTGTAAGTTTTCATTTAAAAAGATATATTTAAAATCTTTGATTGTGTAGAAAGTACAGTCTGCTACTCGGTTAGAATGAAAATTCGTTATGCTCGTGGTTCCTCACCTTCTACTAGCATTGAATTTTCATTCTAACCTTGTTACAGAATATACTAATCTACAGCACTACTGAGAGTTAAAACAACATTAGCACCTTGGCATCATAGGTGACTTTACCCTACTCAGTTAACATCAGATAGTTGTCTTACAAAACTAAATGTAACTTTAATATGTCAATCTGACGATGATAGTATATCGGACCCAATTTGTCATTGAACTAAAACTTATTTTTAAAATAAACGTGGAATTTTTGTTGAAAAGTTCTTAATAATTTAGATGGCTATATTATCTTAAGAACTTTCTTATCAATAAATGTTTAACAGAACTACCTTTATTTGTATACCGACACCAAATTCTTCTTTTGTAATTAAAAATTATTTTTTGATCCAGAGGATTTATGAAAGTACGAAAAAGTTTCTATGAAAAACCTAAAAAGTTTGTTTTAAAGTGTACTGACCCAAATACATTTCTAATTAATCATAAAAAAGTCTTAAAATCCGATAACCAAAGTTATAATAACTTTCTTACCAATTATAATTTAGGCTATAAAATTTTGGTCCCAAAATAATTATCAATTTTCCCACAGGTATTATTTCATTCTCATTTCAAAATAAGACTCCATAATTAATACACTGTATAATTATGAACGCTGTTTTCAATGTAAAGCAATAATTAATAGCAATTGTATAAGATAAACTATTTGTGTTGGCACATAAAAGAAATCGTTTAATGATAGTATCATTTTTGCAAGTGTGCATTCAACACAAGTCAATAAATCAACTGAATACACTTCTAATTAAGACCAAACAACACTGGCGTTAAACTGTTATTAGCATTCATTAACTTTCAATTGTTTAAGAATTTAAGAGTAATAAAAATGGCATTGACTCCTTTATCCATGTTTGGTGAACGTTACATTTTTCAACTGGATCCAAATAATGGATTTTGTAATCGGGTTTTTATTTGCACCGTACAAATACCAATGTATAATCCATTTCAGTGAAATTTTATTTTCTGTACCTACATGAAATATTTTTGGTAATTGATTTTACACATATCCAAGTACAAAATATAATAAACCATGGGAATTATGGATAAACCTTTTTGAAAACATTTTTTATATTTTGCATCTTATAAAAATCTTCATTATAAAACGCATTTGCGCATCGTAATGTAACTTTTACGTATGCAAATTTTTATTTTAAATGGTTAGCTATTTGGATAGCGAAACGGCTGTCATTACATTTAAAGTATTTAAAGAATGAGTGAAGTATCTAATGATAAGAATATTGACAATAACATTTGTGGCTAATAGCAATTTATTTTTTTTTGGCCTTGGAAAATAATCCCATTTAGCCACGATTATTTTTTTATCAATTACTTATTATTTCATTTATTTTGATTTATAATCTAATCAGCTGCATTTTATCGCGCTCTCTCTCTCTTTCTCATACATGACCCAACAATGCAACAAAGAAAAGATAAGATGAGGTACAGCGGGATAAACAGGGGTACAAAACTTTACGCTAAGGTGCCCTTCATAGCGACTTAAGTACACAAACAAGACAGACAACGGAAAGTAAGGTGATTTTACATACGGAAAGACAATAGGTTTACAAGACTTTTTACCATATATTTCAAACATCCTTTCAAATTTTTCTTTTACAAGATTTTAAAAACTCCCACAAAATGTTACGAATTTTTATATTTCGACGTGAAATATGATTCTGAGGCAAGGTTGTATGTTCATTTAATAGAGAATTAATCAAATTATTTGTAGCGACCCTATTGTGAGCAGAACTAAACGTCCAATGATTTAAGTCATCATAATGTCCATTACAATCACAAAAAGCACTATCACTTAATCTAACTTGCATGACCGACAAGGCATCTAAAGTACATGAGATTAATTGACCTGTTTTGGTGCCATCTCTCATCTAATGAAGAAAGAGGAAGGATTGGATGAATCTTGCAGTATGAATTGTTACTCCTGTTACAAAAGCGCAACCATTCTATTTCCCAGTTTTGTTTTAAGACATTCTTCCTTTCTGCAATAGTATCTTTCCATGGTAACCAATTAAATTCTGCACCAGATGAGATGGCTTCTTTAGCTAATTGGTCAACTTTTTCATTTCCAGGAATGTTGGAATGTCCTTTAACCCACATAAAGTAGATCGAGATCTTTTTTTCTTTCAATTGTAACACCTCCCCAAGGATTTTAACAATAAGGCTATTTGTATGGATATGTTTTGTGGTATTCCTTAGAGATAGTAGTGCAGATTGAGAGTCTGACATAATGACGAACTCATTAAATTTTAAAGTGTTCTCGTTAATAAAAACTAAAGCCTGATGGATGGCTAGTAATTCTGCAGTAAAAATTGAACAATAGGGATGTTCACTAATTTTCAAATGTATTGTAAATGTTTAGTTTACACACTATATAAACATAAAAACACCACCAAATTAATTAAAAACGGCTTTTTGCTTTAATAAATGAAAACTAAAAATCATATTTTTTTCGAGGCTAAAAAATGACTCCCTTCGTCGAGGCTAGCGTCTGTGACGTCAGCTCCTCTATTTACCGTTCCGGCGCCATTGTTTATTGTGTTGAAGTTCGTGTGTTATTGTTATTCCACTGTTATTCTGTGATTAAAAACGTTAAAAATGAGTGAAAATACTGCAAATAAATGGTGTTTTGTTCCTGGATGTACAAATACTTCAAAAAATAGATTTTTTTAATAAGATTTTAATAAGATTTAATAAGATTTTTATCAGCGTTCCGAAAAATTTAAAACGTAAAAAGAAGTGGTTTGCTGCAGCTAGGAGAGATTTAAAGGATGTTTCAATAAAAACTTCGTTCTATTGCTGTGAAGACCACTTTAATGTAAGTTTAATTTAATCTAAATAATTTTTACAAGTTTTAATATATTTTTTCTTTCTTTTAGCTTGAGCAAGATATGGAAAATTATATGGTTACAGATTAAGTAAGGTTTCAGCTCGGATGAAATCTGAAATAGTTCCCAAATTTTTTGTCCAACCTGACAAAACGTAAGTCTAGTAGATGATTTGATTCATTCTTATTTAATACTAAAAATTTAATAATAAAAATACTTATTCTTATAAATCAATAAACAAATTGTGAAGTACGGAGTACCTAACCATGTGCCTAACCTATTAAAATAAACTATAAAAGTCACACTGAATTTTGTGAATAATTATTTGATGTATTATTGTAAATATTTACAGTAATAGTGCTTGAATCATGTACGTGTATACTTATATTTGGTGCAAAATGTGTTGATAATGATTTATTTATTATTGAGGTATTAGTTTCTCTCACTGTTACTTCTTCAATGTTCATTAGTTTGGAAACTTCAATTCTTTTCTTATCGACGATTCTACACAGCCTTCGGCTACCGCACTAGATCACCATCCCCCATGGCGTTTAATTGTTATTAAGTCACTTCCCTGGTTAGCTAAGTGTGTAGCAGATGACCTTCGAAACAGTGTCCGGTATAATAATATGTTTCTGGGTTTTCCAATTTTAAAAATTTGGCAATTAGTTGTGGCATTTTCCTAAAGATGTTAATACCAATGGGAGTTCTTATACGACTACCATTACGGTAGGTTATAAAGAAGCGGTTGTGGATGGTATTTTCAGGCCTTAAAGTTTATATTTATTTATTAAAGCAATCCAACGTTGTTCAGTTATAACAAACATTAGTTTTAGTTTTTGGTATATTAATGATAATTTAATTGGTTTTAAATTCAATATCAGTAAACCCGTCGAAGTGTGACCTAGTTTTTCTCTAGTTCACATACATATTGTCTTTGACTCGTTTGTGGTGATTGCTATTACATGATATTTTTTTTGTAAGCTTATCAGGGATCTGGCTTTGCATTGTGAAAGTTTCATAATTTAATATCATATGACAAAAGAGGTAACAACTTTTTTTTAAATGTCCATGTTTCACACTTCCCCTTGCAGTTGGGGTAAGTGTGACCACGGAACATAGCTCTTGCAGATTTATTCATTTTGGGGGCAGGTATCCTTTACAGATTTGAAGACAGACAGATCAAGGGGTTGCAGCATGTGGTTTGTATGAGGTGGCAGTTTAAGAACCGTGATCTCGTTTACACGTGCCACCTCAATAAGTGATATGTATACCTATATGGGTACTATGCCCATCGTATATCAACAGAATTGGCCTGTCCGGTCCCAGTACTGGAATAAATGTTTGTTGAAAATAATTGAGAAAAACCATTGGAACTGGCTGCGTAGGTTTTCCCAGGAAAGATTTATTCTCATCAGGTAACCATAATTCCCACACATTTTCCCCTTAAATATAATAAGAGGTGGAGCTTTTGCACCTGATGCGGAAACAGCAGAGAGAACTGTGGTATTTTGCCTACCTGGGTTGGAAGTAGTTCGTAAACTTGGTTTGCCTTTGTCTCCAACAACTTTGGTTTTCTTCGGATCATGTGACAGGGATGTTTCATCCAGGTTCCAGAACAGTTCTGGCTTTTCTTCTATTTTCAATTCAGCCAATGTTCTTTCCCATTGATAATAAAAGGATCTGTCATTTTCTTTCTCTCTTCAATATTCTACCGCTTGTGACATTTTAATACTAAAATTGCGTCGTTTCTTGAACCCAGCAAACCATTAATCTCCAGGGATATTATCTTTAAACGGCGTAGTTATTTTGTTTTTACTAACTAAATCACATACAAAAAAAGAACTTCTAGTCGAGATAAACCAAATTTCCACTGTTCCATGGTTGCTGTTGGCCTATCTTGTGATTGGCTTTTTTGGCCACGAACACCAGTCAAGTGGTAAAACAATGTGGTCTTAGGTATGTTATACAATCTATATGCCCTATATATCGACAAAGCTCCTCTCCAAATCTCCGCCACTGCTTCTGACAACTGAGCTTGGCTATATTGGGTGGCTCTATTGCTTTTGCTTTGGTAGGTCCTCACCATTTTCGTGACTATAAAAAAAAATCCAATTTGTACTCTTGGCGGAAAACAACAAGATCACATTTGCCCCGTGCACGTGGTCACACTAACCTCTCAACACAATATGTACGAGGTAAGTGTGACCTATGTCTTAATTGAACTAATAGTTGAAATGGCATGATTTCCCTAATAACGCAATACAATCTAATCCTTAAATAACACAAACATACATTACCTTACCTTATAAATAAACAGTTTTTAAAAAGTTACTAGTTAGGTACTTCTTCTCTTCGGCATGTTCCATTAAAACCAATTATTAATGCAACCTTAAGTAAAAATCAATTTAAGTAAAATAGTTATTAAATAATAAAATATTACCTTAATTGCTAAAAATTTATTTGATCCATTTCTAAAATTTGAGACTATTTAGCTTGATATCTATCTAACAGTGTTCTTAGTAAAGCTTGTAGTTTTATAAATTGAGATATATCAATGTTTTTATTAATATCAATACTTGATTTTAAAATTGAGTATAAATATGCTTCATAATGTAGAAGGTTTTTTATTATTGGATAATTCTTGGAAATAAACGATAAGCAGAAATTTTGTGTATTCATTATGGTACAAACCTTTGGATATTGTAGGCAATAAATTAATAAGGGCCTCTTCCAGATTTTTTTTCCATTTGTGGAGGTGTATTTCTTGTATTATTCATTTTAAAATATTAACATTTGATAATTTAAATTTCAAAATTGTCAAATGTCAGTCAGTGCTACTGACATACTTTTTATAATCAAATATTTTCGTAATTTACATAAAAAAAATAAATTAGTTTAAAAAATGATAAAATGGCAGAATATAAAAAAATTTATAAACAACCTATTTCATATGGCATATTTATGCTATTTACATAGTACTACGAATAATAATGTCCAAGTCTACTGAGCGGCTGTACACCGTTGAAGTTGGTTGACCCTTCATCAACTGTTGCAATCAGTGACTGACGTTTGTTTTATTTATTTTCATTTCTATGAATATGAATTATCCAAATTATATTTATATTGTAAACTAAGGGTGTGTTCGGGGAGCACGCTTTCGAGCTATGTAGCGCCAAGAGCCATATAACGCAAACGAGGAATAGTACTAGATAGCGCCAAATGGCGCAAATAGCGCGCTCCCCGAACACAACCTAAATATGTAAAACAAAACTTTTGGTTAACTAAAATTATAGTTAACTTCAATATGTCAATCTGACGATGCTAGTTTTTAGCGAAACAGCTGTAATTGCATTTAAAAACGTATTTTGCCAATAATTAGTGGAAGTTTAGTTCAACCGTTTAGTTATTTATTGTTCTTAGTTAAATGATTTAATATTTTTAATTTTTTCTGTTTTATTGTAACTGTTTTCTTTTTTATGAAAAATTTGTATATTTTATTTATTGGGTATATTATTGTAAAGTGAAAGAATAAAGATTACCTTATTTTATCGAATTTTGATTTATTATTAACCAATGAGAAAATAAAATTACAGATTTTTGTAATACCCACTTCAATTGTTGAGCAGTGTAATTCGTTTTACAAAATTAAGAAAATTCAAATTTCATACCTCTAAACCTCATCAAGAAAAACCAATTATTTTCAAAGTTGTGTAGTTCATGCTACTGTTCTAAATACATTTTCATATAAAATTTAATACATATTCTAATTTTGATGTCAACAACATCTTCGTTGTTCAACTCTGTTATTATGATTAGACTCCTGTAAGTAAAGTACCGTTATATATTGGATTACTAAGGAAATTTAACCTCATGATTGTTATGGTAATAAAATGACGACGAAATTACCCCAAATCGGCTTTAGAAGGTAATAAAACAAACTGTTTAATGGAAAATTAGAAGTATATTTAAAGTGTATTGAAAATATGTAAATTAATTTTAAATACCTTGACGGTAAAGTGGCATTTTTTAGACCAAAAGAAAATATGGCCACTTTTTAAGGCCTGAAAAGAGCACTTTTTTATCCTACGCAATTATGGACTAGTTTAGTATGCTCGTATTTATTAAAATGTTATTTATAATTATTTATATTGGCATTTATTTTGCATATAGTATTTTGTCAGTTTATAAAATTTAACAGTAAATTATTAGTAAGTTGATAAAGTGTGTTTGATAGACAACGTTGACAAATTTGAAAAGTGTCAATAACAGATCAAATATATCGATTGACTAGTCCATTATTGGTACCATTTTTTTCTATAATAATTTTATTTAATACTATGAAACTCATTAATATTAAGACAAGCGTGACTTGGTTTGCTTAATCTGTTATTTCAAGTGGAGTCGGATACATTCTTTTATCTGATTCAGACTCCATAACTGAAAAGTTAACTTCAAACAAATAGAAAATTACAACAAATTATGATTGAATTGGTTGTAGACATTGGCAGCATTGGTGTTGTTTATTTGTCAATTGGGGTGCTTTGGATCGCATCCGTAAAGCTAGTTAAAATCAACTTTCCATCAGTGTATAATAAAATATTATTTTTCTTGTCAATGGATACCGACATCGTTGATTATTGGCCCAAGATCTAATAAATTAACAATATTTTTGTTGGAATAGAGGACCAGGTAAACCTGGGTTGCAGCGCAGTCTAAGAGCTTATTTTGCATTTCATCTCAGCTAATTCAGTATCCAGCTATGGATAGTTTACAAACACCGGAACTAGCTTGACAATATTTTGATAATACTGTAACATTTCTATCGCCATGCTACCTTTCTTTAGTTTACCGTCCTTAGGAACCCTAAAATTAACCCCGACTTCTGTATATTAGACACAACCTTATCACCGCTACCAAACCTACCCCTTACAATAGAACCCACCTGAAACAAAACCCTTACAAAAACGAACGCATCAATCCAACCGGAAACCAGTGTCAACCCACTTATACACGCTCTATTCACCCTTTTCCGCACGCTCTGTTTCGTCCTTTTCCTTCGATGAAACTCATAGTGGCGAGTAACATTTTATCTGCAAAATCTAAACAATCATTTTTCTGGCTGTATTACAAAAGATTCAACCTGCTAGTACGGAGAGATATATCCGCTAGTACGGAGAGATATACCCGTAAGTACAACACAGTTATCGTAGCAGTCCTTTTGACGTAGAAGCATCCCACATTTATCGTAGCAGCCCTTTTGTTGAAGAATACAACCATTGATTGCAGCAGCCTGTTGATTAGTTCTTTGATGTGAAGTAAAAGCAACCACCATCAGCCAACACTCCAATTACCAATATCAACTCGAGACCACCGGACCACAACAGTACTAAGATAAGTCTAGTCCATTTATAAAGTTTCCGTGGGAATTTCTGTGGGAAATTATAATTTTTTTTCAATAAACTGCTACGTTCTTTTCTTGAGGACTAATTAAGTGAAAAATATGATTCACAACCAACAGGGGTTACTGTTGCTTTCAGCACGACAGCAGAATACTGCTAGCTCAGCCGAAGGGTTCTGGTAGATTTATATGGTAGAATAATTTACATGTATAATCTTATTTAATCCCTACCTCAGTTCCAAGTTATAAACCATAAAAAAAGAAATAATTTATATACACAATCTAATTTAATCCCTACCCCAGTCCTGTAGATTTACACTAATATCACTATTACAATGCTTACATACAATACTTTAATTAATTAGTTATTGGTCCCAGAATATTATCTCTAGTAAGGTTGGTCCAACCTTGTAGGAAATTAATAAAGAATAAAATAACATAACTTGAGAAATTCAAGGTGAAGTCTTCCATCTTGTTGTACAAGCCATCTCTCCATAAAAACTAGTGGTTACTTAAAAAACTGGATTTTGCCAACGCCAAAGTATAACTCCTACTATTCGGAACCAGCAAATTATCCCACATGAGAGATCCAATATTCAGTCCCTTATAACCAGACTGTTATACGTACCCTGAGATGTTAGATGGGCTGACTCTGTATTCGGTCTCTTACCAAAAATCCTTCTTACGAAGATAGAACTAAATTTTACTACCAAGCAGGACTTCCTTGTCCCAACTACTAGATCCAACACATTTAGTTCCTTAAAAGTGCTATGCCACTAGAAAATCCGTTAACAATTTTTACGATGAAATATTTTATCTAGCGGTAAGCACGAGGTAAGGCCGGAAAAAAAGAGCGAGAACCGTTGATGGCAGGCAACCAAACTTCCTTTTCCCGGAACCGTTAGGAGGTTTACACCGTTACTCCGCCTCTGACCGATCGAACAATCAGTCACCCAACCATAGAACCATAGAACATGTAGCCACAACAAAACAACAACTTACCCAGTAATTCAAATTTTTACCTATGGTCTCGTACGACATTAACTAAAAGTATAAGAAGAAGAAACTATGCACCTGTTTTTAAGTTTCTAATATTGTGAATACAAATTAAATAAACAGGGATTTTAATTATTAGAATAGCGAATATTGTCAGATTAAATTGAAAGTAATCATACGCTTGACCAAGTTTATAACCAATAGAACTACTATCCTCAAACAGCTGACAATATTATATTTCAGATGTAAACAAAACATTATTATTCCCAAACAGCTGACAATATTATATTTCAGATGGAAACTATTGCAAACCTCATACAAAATAGAGACTAATTTAAATGACTAAATTGTTGACCTCAGAGATAATTTCAAAATCAAGGTAAGTTAAGAAAAATCAGAACGGAGTGTAACAAAACAAATATTCTTTTTTGTCAGTTTGATTTATATACCCACTGACTATAAGTCTTAAGGGTGTAGCGTGTTCGGTTTTCATTAAAAATAGTTTTCTTTGTTTTCAAATTCAGATTGATTACAAGGTGTTTCTATATTTTTCACCTTAGTTTTTGTGTAGTTTCAGTTTTTTAATCGTAAACGTATAAAAAATAGTGGCGCCCTTAACCCTTATATACGACCAATCATTTTTATAGTGAGCATTAATTTGGAGACTCTTCAAGAGAGTCTTTCAGCCGGGATCTCTTTTGGGAGAGTTATGTAGTGACAAATTGGCTCCCTTCCGTTTTTGGGAACTATTATTGTTACAATACATCTCCCCATTTCTCCTGCTGTTTTTAATAGAACAGAATTAAAAATAAGATAAATGCTTTATAAAGTATTTTCCATACAAAAAATATATTGAAATCAACAAAATCCAATAGTTTGCCGGGACATTCAGTACTTTGGACATTATATTAATATGTGATTCACAGTTATATAGCAACTTTATATTTCAAATTTTAGCTGTCTATTACCCAACAATATGAATATGCCAATCAGTCAAATTGAAAATGGCTACTGGTTTATGTCTCGTTCATTTAATATCATTCATTTATGCATACTTCTTGGATATGTGGTATTAGCTCATTTTTTAAAATGATTTATTATTATCCCGTATAGCTACACCCCACCAGTTTGCTTCATTTTGATCTAGAACTAATGACGCAATAAATATCTTATAGAACTTGTCTGTCTACCAGTTCTCGTTTTTAACACAGGTTCAGAAAGATCTTCATCTGCTTGTGTTTCCTTTGGAATTAGTTTTAGCTATATTTTTATTTGGTTTGGTCAAATGTAAAAATTTTCTTTACCAGTAAAGGTACTGGCCTTAAAAATTCACCAGTACTTGTCTTTAGCTTAACGATTCTTACCACATCGTCTCTACAAGGTTTAATGTCTATAACACGGCCCATTGTCACCTTCATTTTTTCTTTATTAAAGTTTCCTATTAAGGCCGGGCATTGGCAGTGTATTTAATATAGGCAAACGCAACGTCCTTTCAAAGAGCTTTTAGCAAAAACTATAAGGCAATGAAAATTGAAAAAAATCAGTAGTATACTAGATATATAAAGTTATTCAATAAAGAATTTTAAAGCTTGAAAGTACAAGGAATCATCCAGAAAAAATTCCCGAAATATGTCTATTTTAATATTTCATAAAATTATTAAAATCTCACTTAAACGTGATATGATTTTAAAAATATTTCTTCTTTGAATAGATGATATATCTACTCATAAGTCAGTGTTTTTAAAAATTACAATAAATTCGTTTTTTTCCTTAAAAACTCTTTGAAAGTAATTTTTAAGAAATCAGAAATGGTGCCATTTTTTTACAAATTTACGCAATTCTTTTATCACATATAAAAGGAATCTTAAAAAAGTATACCCAAATTAGTGTGAGCATTGTCTAATTGAGGGCGTTGTGATAGAACATCTATTAAATTTTGTTTATCAGGTCCGCATTAGGAATTTAGTAAATCTTTATTAAATTTAATATACTATGATATTAATACTAATATACAGCGTGTCCACGGATGGGGTATCCTATAGGTTAAAAATGTTTAAATACCTATTAGTTTTAGTGAAAAATGTCATTCTTGATAAAAAGTCTTGCTTGTTCTGAAACCCCATAAAATAAAACAACATTCAAGTTTATCAAAATCCGTCTGATTTTATAGCCAGTTTTATTTATGAAAACCGTATGAATTTTTGCACTAAGTTCGAAAATAATGTATTAATCTAGTGAGTGACGTTTACGTGTCCCAAGTAACTGTCAACTTTTATAAACAATTTAGTTTGTTGCTGTTACTTCAAGTTAGTTGTCGAACTCTTGTAAACAATGAAAGTAAATAATCTTTATTGCCATATGGGAGGGAGAATTCTGCATTGGAAAAATCTTTAAAAAATATGTTTCCCATACCATCCTGTATACAATAATTATTAAAATTCAAAACAAACATATTCTCTAATCTTATTAAATACTCTGAAAAATTATTGTGAGGTACTGTTAAGCCATCAAAAATATTTTTACTGTGACTGTAAGCTTTGAGTTCACAAAATGAAGTAGAATTGTCTATTTCGGATGATGAACAATATTGTGAACAAGTTTGACAAGAATGTTACAGAGACATCTACGTAAAAAATATCCACCAACATAAACCAGTGCATTTCCTTTTTCTGATATCAAGTTCCTATAATCCGTTGATTCAATTTTTATAATAGGAGAAATATTTTCGTAAGTTTTTTCCTGAAAACTTTCAATATTTTTCAATGACTTTTAATGTTATATTAAGCAAAATATTGCCACTATCGTCCATAGAATATATTATCTTAGAATATCTTTGGACGATGTTTTTACTAGTGGAGTTTTACTGGAGTCCTTTACTAGATTTTTGAATTAATAAGTAAAAAAAATCATAAAAAGGTCGAATATTAGTTCTTAGTGGATTTATTAATCGTGTAATTTTTTAAAATGAACTGGCAGTTACTGCTGCTACTCATTTATTTTAAGTTTATGCATCATTTTCTTAAATTTTTTTACTAAAAAACTTGTTAATCGAATTTTTGACCATTTTAGTTTTTTCAGTTCGTTACTTTGAACTTTTGGAACCTATTTCAGTTTTTTCATGAATGTATAGGTAATGGTAACCGAATATATTTAAACACTTAAGATTTTTAAAATAAACCGCTAAACTGCTTTTTGGTAAATTTTAATTTTTGTTTTCTTCTTCTTTCCTTTTTAAAGAGCTTTTCAAAATATTGCCAAATATGAATATGTATATCGTGAGTTTTTAATGACCATCCGGTATGTAGTATAAATATGTTCCTTCGCTGTTCGGTCCCTACCTACTCGTTATTGCTTAGTTAAGATAAACAAATGAACATTTTACACTTGAAAAAACTTAAATGATTGCCTTTTTAAAAATAATACCCCAATAAATATTCTATTTATAATTTTGATTTGAGAAAAAAAACATATATAAATAAAAATATTGTGTAAAATCTATAAATTAATATCGTTTAATGTAAATACAAATAGTCAATTCATATTTAACAAAATCAAACATGTTTGTTTTAAAATTAATCCAGCCCTGAAATTTTTAAAGGAAACTGATATACTCCAAGAATGAATATAATATTATTTCGTTTATCGCGTAAGGTCATTGCAAGAGGCAGCACCTCACGGGTACACTTATTCGCTCTCTTTTTAGGACGTTTTCTTACTCCCAATGCCCAGCCTTAAGATAAAATTTACGCCTTTAATAATTAAATGTTACTTTGGAAAACAAGGTTAGCTGCCCATGTATTCTGGCTTTTAAAATACTATCAACCGGTTTAATCGTGTAATATGTTCAAAAATATTAATTTTTGAGTATGTTTACGCCTTAATTTAACATACTGTCATGACTATTTTTAAACAATTAATATCACATACACCAATTAATCCTGTACATAGATTGTGTTACTCCAATATTATGTAAGTATGCCATATTAAGCGTCGCCTTTGTATATTTAAATGTTTAATTAACCTTTAATAAAGTAAAGTTACATTAACAATAAAACTTACATTTTAATAAAAATACTTTTTTTGTAATTCTTATATTCTTACACGTATTTTGATCGTAAAGAGATAACGTTGTAGAAAAATTAAAATTCAAGGCGTGTAAAACACTTTGCAATTTCAGGTAAAGTTCCTTTCGGTGCTAGCCTATAAACTAGTACTGCAGATGACTCACAAACTTAGAATGTACATCACATGTGGATAAAATTTACAATTTTACAATAGCCGACAGATTGCGGTTTTTGTTTTTGATGTGCATTACATGTTTCATGCGATCATATTTCTTTTTTTTGCGTTTTGCTTATTCTGCGTAAGCAACTACAAATGTGACGAGAATATTACTTTCTTAGGATAAAAAATTCTTTTATTATAGTTAACTGGACGAATTTTGTAAGTAAAATCATAATTAGTTATATTGTAGCAACCCTTACGTTGTAGACGTATGTTAGGAACACTGTAGCGCCTTATCACAAAAATACTAAATACTCGTTTGATGAGTTAAGGGGGGGGTAAAGTATTTAATTTTTTTTTTTGTTTTTTTTTTATTTTTTTAAATGAATGCTTAATACTTTAAGAATATTGTCCCAAAATTTCAAGAAGATCGTAGTAAAATTGACCAAGTTACGAATATTTTTATACCTGTTGGATTTTAATCCCTACTCGGATCGAGCGCTCTATTGTTGCCTGGCAGATGTTTAGACCTTTACTATACTTTTTCTTCCCCCCCAGTTCTATTTATAGAAATTCCGACTTAAGTACAAACGCCCTTGTGCCTGTACTGTATATTTTGTATACTATATATCTGAGCAAAGATGCTTCACGCAGAACAACAATGAAAGCTTGAACCAATTTATTTGGAAAATCTCACCAAAGCACTTGAGTGAAACCTCTGTCATCGTTGAAATTGCAGCTTATGTGGCAGCCACTGTCTTCAATGAAGGTTCTTTTGCTTTACTAACCTTCATGGAAGGCAATTAGTAGTGGACCAAGTGCTCATGACTGGGTGCTATCAACTGACTCCATACGTATAAGCCGAGCCGATCAGGAAGCTCAGAGACGAACCAAAGAAGGCAGGATTCTTCGTAGACAGGCGCAAAAAGATGCTTTAGACATCATGGATGATAGCAACATCCTTTATGGACCTGGCATTGATGATTCAGTGTGAGGTAAGCCGATAAAATTTGCTTATAAACGTTTTATACAAGATTTTTTAGTGTTCAAAACTTTAAAGCGTTTTTCCCACAAGTCACTTTTTTAAAGTCGGTGGACATTATAACTTCAAAACTACTGCACCGATCGTTTTGAAATTTTGAACACTATTTCTGTCCATCATTTAAGAGGCCCTGGCATTGATGATTCAGTGTGAGGTAAGCCGATAAAATTTGCTTATAAACGTTTTATACAAGATTTTTTAGTGTTCAAAACTTTAAAGCGTTTTTCCCACAAGTCACTTTTTTAAAGTCGGTGGACATTATAACTTCAAAACTACTGCACCGATCGTTTTGAAATTTTGAACACTATTTCTGTCCATCATTTAAGAGGCCCTGACGAAAAGTTTTTTCAAATTTGTTGATAATTGTTATTTTACAATAACAAATTAGGGGGCTTTTTTCACGAAAAATCGCGTTTTTTCCTTCAAAGTACTCCAAAAAAGTGAAAAATTTAAATTTCGAAAAACCCCCACGTCACCTCCTGGGGAAAACTGTTATCTAACGAATGAACTTTGATTTTTTGATTTCAGATGATCCAGCACCAAGTTATGATGTCCACCGCAATTCTCCTTTTTTTCGAGGCACGTCGGAATACTTGCTGCCATTACCGTATTTGTTAATATTTTTTTGTGAAAATTTTACAAAACATTCTTCAAATGTAATACTTCAATGCATCATTGGATTTAATAAAGAAATTTTAACTGGTTCCTCACAAAAAATTCATAAAAACATGCCATTGTTTCAACGAATTAACTTTACCCCCCCCCCTTAAGGCTAGGAGGTCCGAATTGGGATTGATTCATTCCATTGTTAAAACATTGGATAATAATTGTGAATTAAGATATAATTTATTAAATATAGTTGGTGTTAAATATCATGTGGAATATATAAACCTAACCCTAACACGTACATTATGTTAAGTAAATAACTGTTTGACAAACCTTTCACAATTTATAGGAAAAATTAACTTTTTCGGCAACCGTTCAGGAAATACCCCGGCCGGAAAATGCTACTTTCTCAAAAAAAGCGTCTGATACTTCCCGGACGATTGCCGAAAAAAATAGTGCACGCTACACAACCAAAAGCAGTATTCTCCGGTACGTGAATTACTATTTTTGTATAAATTTCAGTTGTTTACAATATTAAAATCATCGTTAGATTGACATATTAAAGTTATATTTTGTTCTTACGACAACTATTTAATAGGTATTAAGGCTGGTTTACCGCTTTTCCGACGAGCGAAGTTGAGAGGTCCCTCATCTATCCCATAAAATATCTCTGCACGTAACACTGCGCCACGTGTGAAAACCTGCAATTTAACGTCAAATAATTCTCTCTTATTTCAACGCTCAATGAGATTGAAAACTTCGTCTGGTAAGTCTTGTGCAACAGGGACTGGCCTCAAATGTATGTTACTTCGTTGATGTAATGCCACTTTTCTTTAAATCAAATATGACAGGAAAAATAACTTTAGCATGTTTCTTTAGAAAAGGGAATATGATTTTTGGGTTTCATGAATATCAAAATTACAATTTATGGATCGGAAAGGTGACAACTTAAACTAGAAAAGAGACAACCGTAAAAAATCAGAAGTTCGAAAAAGAGTAAAAAATAGAAATAAACAAACAGCACTTCTCATTAGTCAAAGTTGGGAGACCGGCTGGCAAATTCACTAGGAATAGTAGGTCAAATTATCCCAAAATTATGTTAAAATTTGAGAAAAAAAATTTAACAATTTATTTATAATCAGGAACAATCTCTATGTTTCAAAAAATTGATATCGTATAAAAATGTTAGTTGTGAATTTTTTTAATTTCGCAAAATTAAAAACTATAGGTTTATTGATTTTTTTTGTTTAATACCTCAGTAGACAAGTTAAAATACTTTATTAATAACTTATATATTAGGTGAGTTATAGTTACACAAAGAGTAAAAATTTTGGAAAGAATAGCGTGATGTAGTGGTGGAAGCAGCCTGCAGAAAATCATTATTAATTTGGTTCACTGCTATTTATTAATTTACCTAGGTACATCTAAATTCATTATAATTTTTGTTGATAACTCGTTTATTTTATACCTTATACTTTACATAATAAATACTATAAACTACATGTATTAACACAGGAATCATATTCAAACTAAGTAAAAACACAAAAGCGAAAACCAAAAGTAAAACATATAATAAAAGTAATCACAAAGATGACACAAAAATACTAATAAGATAGAGACAGGGTTTGTTACGTGTTTATTTTAAAGACTTTAATAAATTTAATTCTTTACTAACCTGTATCAAGGATACCAATAATAGTTATATATTTTTGCTATTATAATAATAATTTAATAAATGATCACCTTATACAAAATTCTAATGATACAGTAGGGCTATCTTCTCAGCAGTTCCATCACCTGAAATAAAAACTTAAATATTTAAGTTAAGAGAAATGTTTTAATTAAAATTAAATACCTAATTCGCAACTAATTAAAAGGTAAACATAACCAATTTAACAAAATAATCCACTTTTAGGATATCTTCTTTTATATTATTCATTAATTTAATTTAAATTGCCAAATTAGTTGTAAATTCACTTAAAAATTATCAATCGGTAGCAGGCCAGTTCCCAAAAAAAAAGTGGTTTTCAAGGACGAAAGGTTTGTAAAAAAAGGGCTAGGAAAATAAATATTTTTGGGAAAATTACAAAATTTTTTTTCAGAGTAGCAGAATCACTCATTTAGTTGAAATTTATAATTTTATTTAACCAAAAGTAGTTTCGTTTATTTCATCCTCCGAATTTGGAGCAACGTGCAAGGCTACTTACCACCTTAGGTGAGTTACATTTCTTTTATCAAGCTGAAAGTCATGATTACCTGTTATAATTAACATATTTTGTAACACAATATTTTGTTTTAGGTCTTTTTTCTTTTCCTTTCTCTATTTTACTTACTGACCACTCTTATTTGGTACCCAGTACATCTATGGGTATTCATTGTCATCAATCAGTACCATTGAAGTAGACAACAACTACATCTAACCAACACTTACATCTGGCCCAGGCATCTAAAGAGAAATCGCAAGTCACAAATTGTGGGACTGTCTATGTTCCCCTGTAAACACATCTCAGAGATGGCAGCTAAGTTGCAATTTATTGTACTAACCCTTACAATGAGGAAGTTCATCTTATTCAGAACAATAAACGAAACGAAACGAAACGGCCGTCATTACATTTAAAGTATTTAACGAATAAATAGTGAAAGTTAATTCAACCTTTTAGTTGTTTATTGTTCTAGCTAAGTTGCATCTCCATATGTCAGTTACTAACTGTAAAACCTAACTTTATCAGCATCTAATGAGATGCTGGGCGAGATTCTTGGGCTCGAGGCCCAAGAAAATATATTATAGATAAAAAAAATATGTTACATCAATAATAAATACATTAAAACTACCTCCGTAGTTTACTATTTACTAATTAAAATTAAAATTACTATTCTTTAGATTATTCCCTAATATCTCCTGGTTTTGGTTTTTAACTTCATCTAGTAAGACCCACTTTTTGATCCTTTACCCCAACTATCTGTCCTACTTTTGTCTTCTTACTTTATCTGGTTAAACTTTTTTTTTCTCTTTCATCCTATTGTTGGTTTAAGACTCCTGCTAAGGGCCATTGCTGTTTACAATATTGCAGGTTGTACAACTGTATAACATTTGGTTTCAATTAAGACAAGCTTACAATTTTCTTTATATTTACAGTATTATTTTCGGTCTTTTTGATATTTGTCTTATTTATGATTTGCGTAAAATAAGATTATGATATTTTTGTTTTTTAACTTGAAAAAGACGTTTTATATTCTAGAAATATTGTTTGCATTGTGTTGTCACTGTTTACCATAAAATTCTTTTATTTTCAGCCTGACGATAGTCTCATGATGGTAGATAGAATCTACTCACTATAGCATTATAACTTCGAATTTTATTCAATCTTTCTTTTACATTTAAGATAAATAAACTTTGTATGAAATCAATAGATCAATAACAAATAAATCTTATTAGTTCATTGTATAGTTCATATAAAGGTAAAAGCGAATAGCTCTTTGAAACAACATCTTACTAACTTTCTATTAAGAAATCTCCTTCCAAAAGTATTAATTTATACTCCGTTAATTAGTGAAGTGATTTAAAGTTTACCAAAACATTTCTGTTTAAATGTACTTTATTGAATTCATAGTTACGGTGGCTTTTCCATACTTATGTTATGAACTGTCCAACAAGTAATATAGCCTTAATTTTAAAGACACAAAAATAATTTTAGAATTTTTCTTACCTAAAAATCAACAAAAAATTAAAAAAATTATTAATCCTTATTTATTTAGTTTATTATTCATCTATCTTTGTTGTAAGTCTTCTCAATTAAGTGGTACTTTTAGTAGAAAAGTGGGATTGAGAAAAAATAAAATAATAATAAAAATATTAAGATTGACCAAAAACTGTTTTGATAAAAAAGTTAATATTGAACATTCTAACTTTATAGTTGTCAATAAATATAACTACCCTGGAATATTTATAGGCCCGGAGCCATTTCTAGGCTTAGCGAATAGCGTAGCCAGAGGAACGATATCCAACTGGGTAGATCAAAGAAGATGTTCTTACTGGTTCGAGATGGAGGGTTTAAGACACTCAAAGGCATTTGTAGTAGATCTCTCTAAAAATAGGTCTCACGAGCTGCTGAATATAAGCAGACAGAACCTACGAATAATTATAGGACTACTGACTGGACATAGTCGCCTTAATAGGCATATGAAATTAATTGGACTGGCACAGAGTGCGGACTGCAGATTCTGTCTGGCTGAGGATGAAACGGTGGAGCATATTTTGTGTAAATGCCGGGAGCTCGAGATAATTAGGATCAATAAATTTGGTCTGCATCAACTTGAGCCCAATGACTTCATGGAAGTGTCCCCAACGACCCTGATGGGCTTCATCAGAGTCACAGGGCTAATAGAACGACTATAACCTAGGGGTGAGCCACAAAAGATCTTGCAGGTCGCAGAGGAAGGGGCGTTAAGACCACTCATATAGAACCTAACCTAACCTAACCTAACCTAACCTAACCTAACCTAACCTAACCTAACCTAACCTAACCTAACCTAACCTAACCTAACCTAACCTAACCCAACCTAACCTAACCTAACCTAACCTAACCTAACCTAACCTAACCTAACCTAACCTAACCTAACCTAACCTAACCTAACCTAACCTAACCTAACCTAACCTACCCTGGAATTATGTTATCAAGTGATGGAATAAGAACAAACAAAATCATTTTATGTGTTTTTTTATATTACTTATCTTGTCTTGAAATAATTTTGTAAAAAATGTTCATTAGGATTCAGCCTTAAATGATAAAATAAAAATTCATAACTAGGATTTAATCAAAAAATTTTTAAAGTAAATAAATATTATTTGTTCTAATCCCATATTTTAATTACTCACTATTCCAAAACCTTTGTCTTTGTAATATATTGTCTAGTATGTATTTGTATTTATTGTTTAATTAATTTTTGTTTTATATCCTATACGACATATCAAATTTTATTCCCATACAGTAACCTAAATACTTAAGAAAAATTTTCTTTGCCCGACCACTACATTTCTCAGAAAAAAATATTATACATGAGATCTTATCTCTGTTCCTACGGTTTCTGTCAAACACAATTTTTTGATGAAAACAAAAAGGGCCTTCTTTGAACCAGAAAAGAACTTACATGATGTTGAAATTGTTTCAAATTATTATTTATACAATGATAAATAAGTCATTAAAATTCATTAGTTATTAAATATCAAATAAATTCTTTTGTTTTAAATTATATAACTTAAACTAACTACTACAATAATTTAAAATGTTTTACAAAATTACCGGACCTTAACTTGTATACTGGATGTTTGTCATTTGCTGAAAGAGATCTGTACTTGCTCTATAACGGATTTTGATAGAACCTGATTTCTGCCGCTGGAAGGATTGTCGTCGTTGATAGACGTTCGGTTGCTAGTTGTTATTCCTATTCTGGGATACAACTGCTCTACTTAACTGATTCGTGGATACAGTCTAGTGATTTTGTGTGTTATTACAGTTCTTTTGTTAATTTCTTTTGGATAATATAATAATAATACTATTTAATTGCACACTTTCACTATTTATACTCTTAATCAGCAGTAGAAATGTTTTTAGGACTTTCTTTTTCACTCACTATTGATAGACCGATCACTAATGATATACTGACTACTTGTAATGATAGACTGATCTTCTATGGTTGATCTCCAATGATATACTGACTACAACGACCTCTTTTTTTAAGTCCATTTATTCTCTTCTAAACTTCTAGAAGTTTCCTAGAGGTTCTAGGAAGCTAATCATATCCTAGCACACTATCTGAATTTTTGTCTTTCCTATATACAACTAGACATACTTACTTTGTCTACTATGCACATACAGTACAAATATATCTGTCTGTATATAGCTTTTAAAAAATATAAGTGTTTTGTTTCGGATGCCAATGTTTTCCAACCATCGTAAGAGCAGATTATGACTAACCGTGTCGAATGCTTTAGAAGAATCTATAAATATACACAAACATGGTTTACTTTCATTGAGGGATTTAGTTATTTTTGAGGTTAACTCAATAATTGCATCCTGCGTGGATGTTGATTCTCTAAAACAAAATTGTTGTGTTGAAAGTATTTTATATTTTTTTAAGTAAGAAGCTAGCCTAGCTTTAATTTTTTTTCAAATATTTAAGAGAAATGAGTGATTAATGATATTGATGTTGAAATAGCGTCAAATTAAGTATCAAATAAATTCTTTGTTTTTAATTATAGAACTTAACTAACTACTAAAAAAAATTCAAAATGTTTTACAAATATATCTGACCTTAATACGTAGAGTTCTGCTTTCTGTTTCATGAAAAAAAACCGTAGTCGCTCTATGTAAATAATATCTATAAATAATATCGTTGTTGATAGATGTTTGGTTTCTTGTGTAATATAATTGTTCCTCCAAACCGATTTATGGATATAGTTCAGTGTTTGTTGGATTATATTTCTTTAAATTTTATTATAAATAGTAAGTACACATAATTTCTTTTTTTCTCTACACCGAAAATGTTTTTAATTACACTTTTGATTACTTTGGTAATAATTATAAACTTATTTTCTTAATGTCACTAATTAGCACTGTGTTTTACTTTTTGATTACATTAGTAATACTTTTTTGAGTTATTACTACTTTTAAAAACTGTTTGTTCACTCTGTTTAAACTGACTGTTCACACTAACTGATCTTCTATGGCTCACCCAGTCATATACTCCCCTAACGACCTCTGCTCAAGTCCTTTTATAGGTTTCTTACCTTCCAGAAGTTTCTTGAAGGTTTTATAAATTAATCATGTACTAGCACACTATGTGCATCTCTCTCTTTCCTATATATCACTAGACAAACTCACTTCGTCTACTGTCGATTTTTCTAGAGCACAATATAATACAAATATATCTGTCTCATTTTTTTACATTATATAATTAATTTCTCAAAATTTCTGGTAGGTTTAAGCGACATGTTTATGTACAAAATTATTTCCAAGTTAAAATTTTCTTACAAATACACAAAATATAATAAAAGTTATTTGAAAAGGTAATATAAAACAACTTCTGTTGATATTATATTATTATTAAATATTTAAATGTTACAATATATACGATACTTACAATACCAAATTAATTAATTCTTGTACATATTTTTAACGATGCTGACTTAACATTTATTAAAAAAACTTATATAACCACCACCCTTTAACGCGTGTCATGTCGATTGCATATAATGAAAAAAATTCCACGCAGTCAGCATGATATTTGTGACAGGGTGACAAAGAAAATTAATTCGACACATCTCTACTGCAACGGCAAACGTCAACTTCAGGAATGTTTCCCCTTTTCGAATATCAATGGGTCTTTTTTGAATTATGTCCTTTACGACATATTTCTTTAAGGATAAATTTTGGATAAGTGCATTAGTCTACATCAATAGCAGTGTTGGATTTCCCTCTCTTATAGATTGTACAACGTAATTTGAAAACATTCCAGAGAGTTTTACTGTTTCGTATGGTTGGAGCGAAATATTTAAAACTAAATAAATAATGCAAATGCAAATAACCGATGGTCATTTATCATCCTGTGTGAATGTAGTACTTGCTTTTCTTAAAGTATGATAGTTCTGTTGGGAAAAATAACAAAATAATGTTATCGTATGAAAACACATCAAATACAAAATTTCCTTGTTTCCCTGTATTAAAATAAAAAGAAGAAACTTACTAAGAATGCAATTTTTGTTATTTACTTTAAATTTATTCTTATTGACTGTTTGATTTTAGTTTTTAAATTTTTGTTCCCTTTTGGAAAAAAAATTATTTAACATGGTTATATTTTCCAAAATATTTGCATTCTCAAAAATATGTATACCTCGTATATGCAGGGGTATATTATAATTTTACTTAGCTTATTTTAAAATTTTTATGTTTACATAAGTACTAAACATGTTAAATAAAACATCAACTTTCCCAAAATAATTCTACAGCTACTAGGTTGTAGGTTGCATGATTTCAGGGGCAATTAAATATAAAAGATATATTATTATTACTTAACCTAAATCATCTAAGTTTATTATTTCAAATGTATTTTCATTTGTGAAAATGAACTAGAATAATTTTCTTGTAAAATTCATTTAAAGTTTAATTCATTCTCTTTGATTATCTCTTTTTTATCCAATTTTTAATTCTTAACACATCTGGGTATTTAGTCACATATTTTAATTTTATTTAATGCCTCTTCTTTTGCCCACATATTGCTGATATTCTAGTATTCTTTTATATAAATATTGGATGGGTCATATGTGTCCTAGCCAATTTGTTTCTTTACGAACTAAATCATATCTTCTCCCTAGATAACTTTTTTTTTGTTTCACCTCCTGAATTTCGAAAGGCACCATTTTCATAATTCTTCTACTTTTCTTTTTATCTAGGAATTCTTGTTTTTTCTAATCTTGTTGGGTAAACATTGTCTCCGAGCGGGGTTGATGACCTGGCTAATGATTTTTGAATTTTGGTCCCTTGTTTCCTTTTAAGAGCTTTTAGTAGTTCCAAAACGTTTTGTTCTCAGTAAAATGTATGCAATTATCTTATCGGTTCTATTAACGAGATGTGTAGTTTTGGTCTGGTTTATTTTTTGCTTCATATTCTTGTTTGACGGTAGTTCTTGGATATCTGTTGATGAATGCGATATTATCTTCATACGCCATGTTCTGGATTGCGGATTCCTGTTTATCTGCTTTATAGCTTCTATATAGGGAGTATCATTGCCTTACACCTGTGTCTATTCATAATACGTCTAAAAGCCATTCTCTAGTTAAAATGGATGTGTATTACGAGTATTTTGTTCGGTCCCTCCATGCTTTAATCTTTTCAGGATTTCCAATAAATCATCATATTTTGCTCCAAATAATAAATTGTGTACTTATCTAACATTTTATGAACTTCTTTATGATCAAGTGGATATCTTTCCTAATTTATCCCTGGCATAGATTTAAGTTGAGATTAGTAGTATAACACCTGAAGTCCTTGAAAACGTTAGAAAAGTATTTACTGCCGGCATTTCTCATTGTATCATTGCTGAAGGTCGGCAATTTGAACATTTGTTGTAATTTAATTGTATTTAACATTTAGTTAATTGTATTAATAAACCAACAGTTTTGGTTAACCCTGTAGAAATAAATATTCAAATTATTACTTTGTTGCGAAGGCGATAAGGAGACCTTTTAAATGAGCTTGCACGTGACCTTGGTTTGTATTTAAAAAAAAATTGTTGATGACGTCATTACCTCATCACTAATGACTAATGTCCAACACATCTATAGCAGTTGATGGCCATTCAAACATTAAAATTGACCTATTTTAAGATTTTTTTGAAAAGTCGTCGTCTGTTTCTGAAATAATGAATTTATTCCATACACTTGTATCATACTGGTCTTCTACAACAGAGGTTGGTTCATTACTTTATTTTAATGTTGCTGGAGTAATGCAATGTTCTTTAGAGTTTTAAATTTATTCTTATAATCTTTACTTTCTGGAAGTCCATTTTTCTTTTATTTTAAAAATTAACATTTCTAACTCAATGACAGCTGGTTTGATAACTATCATCGAAATAGCTGTAATTGAGCTAAAAAAGCTAATTTTTAAAGGTGGGGGTTTTGTTTAAAAGTTTTATTCTTTAATGTCCTTAGAAAGATTCAGTAATTTAAATATTTTTCACCAACCTTGCTTAGATGACAATAGTAGGCAGTAGATACATGCTTCTTGTTCTGTGGAAAGCTTGCTGATTATGGCATTGCACGAAATACCACGTATCCTAAAGCAAAAAAACGGTTGACAAATTTAGGTTGAAATTGCTCGTGGTGCTGCCTACAATGCTTTTTAATAAAATATATCTTTTTTTTTATTTTTAACTGTACCACCCTCAATGAGACAGTAGATCTCTCCACGATCCCATGAACGTTTTGTTTTGGATCTAGAAACTTCCAGATGCAACTACTAGTAAAGTACGTTTCACAATAATTCGTTGACTTGGTACCTGCTCTTAACTGCTCTTAAGGGATTACTAATAAAAGGTGGTTAATATTTCTTCGAACTTTGGCCGTAAACCGGTGAACTATTTACAGAAAGGTATTATTTATTTTTGTCCAGGAAGATATATTTTGGTTTTTTTATTTTTCAGGTAAAATTTTAAATTATTATTACTGACCATCAATCAATCATTAGTAAATGATTTTTGATTTTCTTAATCAGCTTGGAAGAGAAAGTGGGAGTTTCGGGGTAATTTGTTGTTAAAATTCTCTCCTAGTATTTTAGTTTGTACTAAACATTATACTCTGAAAGTAATCTTGTGTTTATAACTAAGTATGTGGCGTCCTTGGGCAAAAAAGTGCATTTATCGCCGGATGCGAAACAAATTGTGAAAAATGTATTTGAAACATTGAATAATCGAGGTTATAGTGTAACCGATGCAGCAGAAGAAACATGTAAGTTAACCAAAACCCCAATATCCACAGTAAAAAATATTATCAATAAGCCAATAAGTAAACGAAAAAAAAAGAAGTGACGTTAATAATACCAAATGTGTTGATGAAATACAAAAAGATATAATCCGACGAACGATATATGTCCTATACCAAAAACAAATGATACCAACCCTAGATTGTATAAAAAAACGGTTACTTAAAGACGACACGGGAATTATTTGTAGCCTTACAAGTTTGTGGAGAATTATTTTTCAAATGGGATTTACATATTGTACCATTAATAAAAGACAAGTGATAATGGAGTCATATCGTTTACGAATGTGGCGTTGTCATTACTTACAAGCTATTCAAAAATATAGAAGTGAAAACCTTTCAATTATCTACCTCGACGAGACATGGTATGACACCCATGATACTCCAACGAAGGGTTTTGTTGATTCATCGGGAAATTGCAAAACAAAGGCTCCATCAAATAGAGGACAAAGAATTACAATAATACATTCCGGATCAGAAACAGGTTGGGTTTCAAACGCTTTATTGTTATCAGCAAAGAATATTAAAAATTCAAGTTCAGATTATCACGAAGATATGACAGCAGAACTTTTTGAAGATTGGTTTGAGAATTATTTATTGCCGAATATACCGGAAAAAAGTATAATTGTAATGGACAATGCAACTTATCATAGCCGTCAATTAAATAAAGTACCAAATAGCAACAACAATAAATGGGAAATTCAAGAGTATTTGTTAAAAAATGACCTTTATTTTGAAGAATCGTACACAAAACGATCTCTTACAAGTTGTAGCAGCGTTCGGTATTAAAAAAGAATACGTTTGTGATATTGCTAAAAATATGGGCCACACAGTGTTACGGCTTCCCCCATATTATTGCATGTTCAATCCTATAGAATACATGTGGCATCAGCTAAAATCCAAAGTTAGATCGGAAAACGTTTCACCCACATTAAACTCAAGTGTTATAGAGTTAATCAGAAATGTGACAAGTAATATTCCCATTGATAGCTGGAAAAATTCGATTCAGCATGTTATTAAGGTTGAAGGTACATATCGAAATGTTAATGTAACTGTAGCACCCTTAGTTATTAATTTAAATGAAGACGATAGTGATACTGAACTACATTTAGATTAAATAGTTGTAAATAATGTAGAATTAGTTCATTTGTTTAATCGCAATTAATAAATAAAGTTAAAATTTTTTTTTTAAAATTTCGTTATTTTTTTACAAAATAAATTTAAGTTTCAGTAAATGTTACTGAGTTTTATTTAAATCTATTTTGAAAACCGGATTACGGATCTGTTAATGTTTACTGTACAGTGAGAAATTTATAACCTTTCATTACTAATCCCCTAAGGTCAGGTACCGAGTCAACGAATTATGGTGAAACGTACTTTACTAACTAATCTTTAAGGAAGTTTATTTATTAAAAAGAGCCAGTCTGCTCTAATGTGATTTGGTCAACATTTTTGTAAATAGTATCCCCTACTTTACAATGTATAATTTTGGTTACAAAATGTAAGTAGATATACCCACCATTAATATTTACAAGCTAAGCCCATTCCTGTAACACTAAGAAAGAAAGAATTAATGTTTCCGACAAGCTCTATTTCTTGGTGCATGGCGAAACTTGCTTGAGATTAACTATATATATATGGGGAAAGAATGATTGACGTTAGGACGGGGAGTTACCATTCACTACATCACATTCTAAGTTACCAAACAATCAAGACAAAGGATTTTATCTTTTTCATTATCCGGGAAAAAATTTCCCGTTCGGACAGGAAAAGGATATCAGTGAATCACATCAGGGTGCATTGATGCGCTTGACAAAAGTATGATACTGACAATATGTGAAACAAATTAAGTTAACTCTTATTAAAACTTGTTTCCTTCAAATAAATTAGATTGACACATAGGAAAGATTGCTAACGCTTAACAAAGGATGTTTATTTTTTTCATTAATCAGATTAAACAGGGAAACAACAAATTTAATAAAGGGATAACGGACTGTCTTGTTAATGTTAATAAAAGTAAAATAAATATTGGTTTTGTAGTCTGCTATATTATGATTAATTTTTATTAATGTTACAAATTATAAATATTACGTATATATTATAAATAAAATTGAAATTTATTAAAAATTAATTTTTTCCAAATAAAGTTAATTGTGGTAACCTTTACTTTGTGGAAGTCCATCTTACTAAGCTGTAATTGAATTTTAAAGCGAATTTTTCGAATAAATAGTGGAAGTTCAGTTCAACCATTCAGTTCTTTTCCAAATAAAGTTTAAAAAAAATGGTTACGTAGGTCTATACATTTTAGTTTTTTGTTGTTTTGATTCTTAGTCTGTTAAATTTTATATTAATTATTTTTAATAATTAAAGAAAAATAATGCATTATAAAAAAGTTATATTTGTTATTGCTTATATTTGATCAAATATTTTACAGATACTAGGTTATACGAATTAGAAGTCGTTACGGAATTTGTTCTACAACTTTATACTGGAAGTAAAAATGTCTGCTTCAGAGCTTCTTTAATTAGGCCAAGTTAAGGGTGAATATTTTTGATATTAATTTGAGTATTAATATTTGTTGGATTAGTAATAGATCTTTACGTTACTAGTCCGGTAAGTACAATTTTACAGTATGAGTGAGATGTTTACGGACGAGGTCATGCCATGGCTATGTAAAGTTCATTGTTAGTAGTTGAGGTTCCAACCACAGAAAACGCTGCTGTGCTGTCGTATGTCGCATTTGTCAAATAATTTTCGTGTTTTGTGAATTTCACTGGCATTTTGTGTTCATAGTAAGTTAAGTTCGGTTATTCTTTACAGTAATTTGTAGTGTACAAGAAGTATTTGTTACAATTTGTGATTAATTAGAGATAAAAAATGGGTTTTCAATGTTGTGTTCCTGGATGCAATAACTCCGTTAAAACAGGATATCAAATGCATCGAATTCCTAAAGATGAACAAGTAAGTTGATAAAATAATAAAAGCCCTCAAGATTTTTCCCATCAAAATATTAATCAAAACCTATTAATATTTAAATACATTTAGTTTCCCGCTATATCTTATAGTTCTTGGTTCCAGACGCGAGGTGCCGCGAATATCGCTTTGGTGTCGAGGTTATAAGGTCGTTTCCGATCTATCTCAGTTACTGGTTTACTGGACGTGTGACGGACATACTGTCATACTGCTAAAAAACACAAAAGAACAGTGTAACATAAAAAAGATAGCTGGCATGTAGTTGGTATCTAACCATAGAAACTTAATTGTTTTTAAATAATATGTAGTATTAGACTGTCAGTGATTGTATATATCTTATTTTTATGAAATGGTTCAAAATCAAGTTTTTAATATTTAGAAGCATGTAAAAATAAAATTTTACTGGATAGTAGCCGGTAATATTTCATTACGTGCTACTACGACAAAAATCTGTTTTCCAGATTGAAATTAAGTACTATCGGCTTCAGAATAGCATATACATTTTCAAACTCAAATCGCTTACATTGAATTAATTTTAAGGATGGCCTATTTATTGTGTACAACCAATCACGGTTTACATAATAATAAATTTGAAATCAGTTAAACAGTTGTCCACGCCCACATCTTTAATGTTCGCAGCATAAGGTATTTTATTGACAAATTGCCTGCGTATTATACAGTACGCTTTTATTTGTTTTAATTGCAACCTCTCTACTGATTCCTTTTTTACTTCACTTAGTTTGGAACCCTCGATAATAAATGTTTGTTTGGGATTAAAATTCATTTTCAAAACATTTTTTTAATTTCATTCTTTTAGGTAGGCTGTTAGAAATATGGAATAACATAAAATGAAAGTTGAAATATAAAAATATTTATGTTTGAATCTCCAACATGCAGTTTCTAATCAATCTTGATGGTACTCATTTTAATTGTTTTTATGTTGAATTTAATATTCTAAAAGAATTTTTGTTAACCTTTTTCTTAACCTGTTTTTGTTAACCTTTTTCTGTTACGTTCGGATTAAAATGACCCCACATTTATTTATTTTATATTTTATTTAGCAAATAAATAGGGTGGTAAAAATCAAAATGTAGCAATACATTTTAAAAATGAGCCGTCAACGACAGTGTGAAAAATGTAATAAATATCTAATAAATATAGATATAATAATCAAATATTTAGGTTGTTTTATTGTTGATTTATTGTTCTTTGTGTAAAATAAATTATTTTTTATAAACAACTTGTTCTTTTTGATAAATATAATTTATTATGCTTAAAAATGTTTTTGGATCCGTTTTAGTTATACAAGAAAGCACACGTAAAAAAATACGCCTAGGATTCTACCTCTGTGGTGGGAAATATGGGAAAAAATTGGGGATCTATATTATTCATAAGCTATGGTTTAATGATCATGTGATAAAATTAAGTAAAAATTTTATTCTGGTTGGTTATATTTCTACTTATTGAGTCACACTTGAAATGTGGTTATTGTTTTTTGATATTCCTGTTTCCTGTATCTGTTTAATTGGACCTTTCTTCTTTTTTAATTTTAGATTCCGCTACTCATACTATCTTCGGCTTCAGTTAAAAGTTATATTTTGTATAGAATGTAAATTAAGGTCTGTATATAAAGACAGAAAAGTATCGAACATAATTTAATTCCTTAGGGAACCAATAAATTACTTTTAATAAGGGCAAATTAAAATTAAGAAAAGTTTTCTGCTTAAAAATTTTTCTTCGCTATATTGTAGAAATTTTATATTTTTATAACAATAAGTGTTGATTGATTGGTTAAAAAATCAGTATTGTTTAAATTAGAAACGATGAAGATGATTGGATACACATTCTCCTTAAATTTTTTTGTTTACAGCAATGATAAGCACAAATTTTACTTTATATCTTGTGAAGTAGGTATATAAATAACCTTTAAACGTGATACTAATTTTACCCTTATTATTAAACCTTTTATCTCTAATATCTGCCTAACATTTTGTTTAGTATATGACTATTAGTATTTTGTATACTTCGACCTTTATAAATGTGTTTGTGGCCATGTTCTCCTTGAACAAGCACTGTATTTAGAATATCGATAAGGTAAATCCCAAATTTGTTTGGCGAAGTTGTATGCCTTGGGGCGGTGGGCGGTTGTCTAACTTGGACATTCCCGATAATCTACTAGGTATTATTTACGAAAATCCCACATTATCTAAATATTATAATTCCTATTTTATGTTGATAAAACCAACAAATAATTTATTGAACGTAACGTAACTATAAGTAAACTTCAATAATGATCAAAAATAGCATTTCTTGGACATTTTGCAACAAAATTTGTAGTATTTTATGACACAACTAAAACTTTTAGTCTATGGCAGCTGTTTTGAAAATCATTCTATCCTTAGACCAACATATTTGGTAATAAGATATAATATTCCATACAGAAGCAATAAATTTATTTTATTGAAATTAGGCATACATATTAAGCCTATAAATATAATATTTCATTTCAAATTACAATAATTTCAGCGTTCCATCAAAGCTTAAAACTATTAAGGATAATAAAAAACTCTTCGTTTTAACAAAACTTCCAATATTTATTTAAAAACTGCTTTTTTAAAACGAAGAGTTTTTTATTATCCTTAATAAGATGGACTTCCAAAAAGTAAGGGTTAGTACAATCAATTTAAAGCTTAAAACCTTACTTTTTATAATAATGTGTAGTCTGCGCCTACGTAGAGGGTTAGAAAATATGCTTAGCCTTCTACCTATCATGACATGTTCCATAGGAGGTAATAGAAGAAGGTCCTGCATCCCAAAACAACCTAGACTCATCTATAAAAACTAACCGAAATCAATTCTTGGTTTCAGTTAGCTCTTTGGCAGCAACATTGAAGTCTGTCTGTTCTGTGCTTACGGGTCAAAGAAAGCACCAAGTGGGACTGGTAATATTAAAGCCCAAAAGCTCTTATCCTTCGATATACAGATGACATAACAATCACTCTTCTAGCTGCGCTTCTTGTTAATTAGAAACGGTTTTTAAAGGCTAGAACTCTTAGGTACAGGTACTGGCGTGGATTGGTATTCTCTTTGGTCCACAGCCCTGAATTCTTTGTGTTCGATGTAATCGAAACGATTCTCGACAACAATAGTGTATACAAATCCTAAATAAAAGTCCAGCTTAACGTAAGCTGTAGAAATTATATTAGAATAGAAATCTTGCAACAGGTGCCATTGCACCCCCGTCAACATGCGTACCAAGCGGGAAAGTCCACGGAAACCGCTTTAACACAATTGACTGAGAGACCGTGGTATTTGCCTTTCTAGACATAGAAGGGGCCTTTGACAATACGCCACATGAGGCAGTCAAAAGAGCACTGATTGAGAAAGGAGTAGATAGATCGACTTCCATCTGGATGTCGCAACTGCTATCTACAAGAATTGCATAAATGAAGGCAGGACAAAACACTATCTTCATTAATGTAAACAGAGGCTGTCCACGGGGGGGAGTTGCACCCCCACTTACGTGGAGTCTCACTGTGGACAGTCTACTCTGTTAATTGACTAGAGCAGGCATACCATGTCAAGGGTATTCCGACGACATGGTTATTCTGGCAAAAGGGAAGTATGAAAATGTCCTTTGTGATATTGTTGAACATTGCGAAACAATGGTGTGACTGGTTGGGACTCAGCATCAACCCCACCAAAACCACACTAGTAGCCTTTACGAGGAAAAAGGAACCTAATCTAAGAATCATAAAAATAGGGGAGAATATCGTCGAGTGGAAAACAGTTGTAAAATATCTAGGGCTAATCCTAGATAGCCGGTTATTCTGGAATGAACACGAAGACGAAGTAATACACAAAGCAACCAAGGCCCTCATGGTGTGCAGGAACATTGCAGGGAAGAATTGGGGATGTAACCCACGTATTCTGCAATGGATGTACACAGCAATAGTGAGACCAGAAATCACATATGGGGCAGTGGCTTGGGGCGCAAGGGCTAATCTGAGTACGACGAGAAAAAATCTCTCGAATATTCAAAGACTAGCCTGTTCATGTATCATTGGAGCAATGGAAACTTGCCCCACTGCTGCAATGGAGGTGATATTAAACTTGACCCCACTGCACATTCTGCTAGAAAGTTTAAGGAAGAAAACAATATATAGAATGATCAAAGAAGGAATTATCAGAGAAAGTCCTCAATCACTTTAATTTGATCAAACTTGGGAAATGCCCCAAGATGATATGTCAAAGAAATTTAACTTTGTGAGAAAATTCATCACAAAGTTGAGTAAAAAAATCTGAATGGGATGAAGCCACCCTACAGAATTTAAACCAGAATGCCATAAAGTGGAACGGTTCCAAGCTAGACGAGGGAACCAAGCATCTTTCTTCACATCTTTCGCGCCATCGAAAGATGTCTGGAATTCAATTATGAAAGAAACTACCGCAAACCAAAGATTATGATCATGTCGGATAGCCAAGCAGCCATCAAAGCGCTGTGCTCAAATACAATCAGTTCGAAGTTGGTTTGGGAATACCTAGGCAAACTAAATGAACCAGGCCAGAAGAACACTGTCACCCTCCTATAGGTCCCGGGACACATAGGAATAGAGGGGAACGAAACAGCAGACACGCTGACAAAAAAAGGAGCTAAAACCCCACATTTGGGACCAGAACCATCTTGTGGGATCAGCACTAGAGTAATCTTAGGAAAATTAAGGGAAGAAATGGAAAAGGAAAAATCCAAGTACTGGAATCAGCTGAAAGGATTGAGGCAATCCAAGATACTACTGGGGAACTATGACCAGAAGAGATCTCTTCAACCTCAGTAAAAAAAGGCTCCGAATTCTAACGAGAATATTAACTGGGCATTGCCGGTAAGGAAGCCAAATGAAGAAACTAGGGTTAGCAGATGAAGCAATGTGCAGATTCTGTGAGAAAGAGGATGACACCTTAATACACATACTCTTAGAATGCCCTGCCTTGCAGAATTCTAAGGCCAGATACCTATATATATATTTTTTATTTATTTATTTGTTCGCATCAACCACTAAGGGTTATTAGCGATACAATTGCGAACATTACAACTTATAATAAATTCCAATGTGTTTTAAGAAGTTTACAACATTTTCAGTTCTACAATTTTTATCTAGGATAGATGTTAAACTATTAGGGATGTTAAAGTTTCTTCTAGTGTTTTTAAGTTTGTCGCACTCTACTAGTATGTGATATGTAGTGAGATTTTTAAGACAGAATTCACATGTTGGGGGTTGGTCTTTGTTAAATAAATAAGAGTGGGTTAACTTTGAGTGACCTAAACGTAATCGATTGACTTTCACTTGATTTACGCGACTTGTATTTAATTGGGGCCATGGTTTCAAAAATGGTTTAATTTAAATTGATTGTGTTAACCTCTACTTTTTGGAAGTTCATCTTACTAAGAACAATAAATAACTGAACAGTTAAACTAAACTTCCACCATTTAAATGTTCAGTTGTTTTTTGTTCTTAATGGTTTAATTTGTTTAAGTTTCGCCAAAGATGAATTCCATTTGCTTACACAAGATTTTATTTTTAAACACCGCTTTTATATCACTAGCTACCACCTCACGCACTACTGTTGCATTGTCACAAGTTGTCGCTTTCCTAGCAGGAAAATCTGCTTTTTCATTCCCTTGTATGCCAATATGTGATGGGACCCAAAAGAAAAGGATTTCTTTTTGTCGAAGAAGAAATAATTCTGTTTTTATTAGGATGGCAATTGGATTTCTGTTGTATAACTGCTGTATAGGGTGTATGGAACTTAGTGAGTATGTAATAATTATTACCTTAGGGTGATTCTTTAATTTTACAGATTTTAGAGCTTGAAGGATGGCGTACAACTCTGATGAAAAGATACTATTAAATGGGGATAATCGGAATGTCTGAATAGTAATTACTGATGCTCCGAGAATATCATCTGATTTTGAGGCATCGGTACAGGAAAATATTTGTTGTACTTATCCAGTTTTGTATAAAAAACTTGTTTGATATAATCGTGATTAATTTCAGTTTTGTTGTAATCTAAAAGATCAGTATTTATTTGAGGTGGTGGGATTATCCAGGGAGGGGGTGATTTAAAAGTTGAGGTGAAAAAAGTTGGTAGTTCAATTTGAATATTATCTGTGAATTTTCTAATTCTTTCGTAAAAAGGCTGATCATATTGTTTATTTAAATAGGCTTCGGTAAAACGGTTAGTTTTTATGTTATATATCATTGGATTATTTTTATTTGCAAGAGCTGCTGATGCATAAGACAAGCTTAAGTACATTCTCCTGAGTTCTAAAGGCAATTCTCTTGTTAGACATTGAAGGCTTTCGACAGGGGATGTTCGGAAGGCACCTGTGGCAATTCGTAAAGAAGAGCTTTGTATTGTATTTAGTTTCTGTAGTGTAGATTTTTTTTATTATGTATATATTATGTATTTATTATGTATATAGGTACTGCTTTAAATACAATTTTTGATTTAAACACTCTCTTAGAGATCGGCAATTGCATATTAATTAAAGTTCAGTTTATTAGTTACGTAAGTTTTAGGTGGAAGGTGCTTGATTATTCGTAGAAGACTCAAAGAGAATGTGAATTGAATTTAAAGTGGGATGTGGGTGCTTAGATGGCAGCCGATGGTGATTTTCAGAGTTTTAGGTCGACAGACGTGATGTCTGGGTAATTAACAGGATTTATTAGCAGGAAAATTTGTAATGGTAATGTAAAGCAAAACGAGACACAAGAAAGAAAAAAATAAAATAAATGGTCTACCATAAAGATATTGTGTTTTACAAAAAAACCTTTTACCTACTAATTATATTGGTACAGGAGAAAATGAAAAAGACGCCATATTACCATATCGGTAATATTAAAGGAAATTATTTCACGTAATACATTTTTTAGTCATTAGTCTTATCAAAAGAATTACATCTACTTTGCTCTATAATAAGATAGATTGGATAAAATAAATAAAAAAAGAGCTGTAAAGAGTATCAGACAGTCACATACCCATAGCAAACTTAAACTTTCTCGCTCTAAATTAACGTAAAATTAAACAGTTAGCATAAAATAAACCAGAATTCCTGTGTAGAGTTCGTACGTACACTTTAGTGTCAAACAAGTGTAAAGACTCTAATTAAGTGATAATAACACAGGACTTATAAATATATCTAAATAAAAATATATAAAAAGGAGATCTATGTATTGAAAAAAAATATGTAAGAACTCTTATTCAACATTTGTACTTTAGTTATAAATAAGTAAAATCAAATTTATTGTACTAACCCTTACTTTTTGGAAGTCCATCTTATTAAGAATAATAAAAACTCTTCGTTTTAACGTAACTTGCAAGTTTATTTAAAAAATTAGGTTTTTAATCACAATGACGGCCGTTTCGCTAAGATTAGCATCGTCAGACTGACATTTTATGTTTAAAATCATTCAAAAATAAAGTTGATCAAAATAACCTAATCATTACAAAATCAGATAAGGGTAACTCAACAGTAATTTAAAAAAAAATTATAAATCTAAAGTGAATGATTTCATAAAGCCTAATGTCAAAATTCTAAAGAAAGATCCCACTCAAAAATGTTTTAATCAAATAAGAGAACATGTAAATGATTCAAATTATCGATTAAATGACTATGATAAAAAATACCTATTAAATAAAAATACTCAATGTCCAGATTACATGGAACTATTAAATTACATAAAGAGTCAAAACCGATTAGACCTGTAGTTTGGTATGTTAACACTCCTACTACTGAGGTAGCTAAAAAATGAAATACTATTCTAAATAATTATGGTTACACCTCTAAATATTCAGTATAAAATTCATTAGATTTGATAAAGAAATTAAATAACTGTAAATTAAAAAATAATACTAAAATTAAAAAAAAAATTGTTTCCACCTGCACCCAGGGTAGGAAACTTGACAGTTTCTATACCAAGCTTGACCGTTTTTTATCAAAAAACAAGTACTTCCTGGGCTATATGTCCCAACGGACATTGAATTACATTCCAATAGAAAACGTGATGGCGACCGACTTCGTCGATACTTAAAACCATCTCTATCGATTTGCAAATTAACAGGAAGAACCTACTCGTAGATTGGTTTCGACATTATTGTGTCTCATCAGTACGAGGTAAGTAGTTCTTCTCATCCCGCAGAGCAGGATGCAGAATGATTCTTTTACGCCAATACATAAACCGTGAACCCACGATTCCATGATACATAAACAGATGTAACCATACCATATACTTCAAATCATCCTATAAAGCATAAATTAGCATCATATAATTCTATGATACAAAGGGCATTTTCAATTCCAATGAACAAAATTAACTTTGATAAAGAAATTGTTATCATAAAACAAATACCTACGTCTAATGGCTATCCATTTCATTTAATAAATACATTTATTAACAAGAAACAACAGAAAGTGTCACTACAACTAATATTTTCTAAACATGCTAAAGAAATTAAAAGTTATAAAAATATTACATATTGTGGAAATATTTTCAATACAAATACAAATATTTTCAATACATTTAAAACACAAAATAATGTTGGTACAAAATTGTTAAATGTAAAAACAAAATTACCCAAATTAAAAAATCTGGTGTTTACAAAATAAATTGTCCAAAATGTAATGCTGTATATATAGGTCAAACACGAAGAAATTTTGAAGTAAGATTCAATGAATACTTAAGAGTATAAAGATTAAAAGAACCAGATAAGTCAAATTATGCAAAACACCTATTTGAACATCCAACCTCACTCTTACACATCAATGACATCCAAATACTACACACTTGCGATAAAAAACAAAATTTAGATTTCCTTGAAGAACTTGAAATAAAAGGACATCTAGCAGATCCACAATTTAAAGTTGTTAATGAACAAATAAATCTTGGAGTTCTCCACTATTAAGCTGTTTACTTTGATTGAGTATTCATATTATACAAAAATAATTGTAAAACACAAATATATTAGGTTATTCTAAATATAAGCATGATATAGTTTTTTCCTGGTTTTTGTATAAATATCATTACACGGTTACACTGATCTTAGAGGGAAATACATCCATAAAGTGTTTGCTTTGATTGAGTCTTCATTTTATACATAGATAAGACGTAATTGTAACAATAATATAATAAGTTATTGTAAAGATCAGCATGATATAGTTTTTTCTGGTTTTTCTATATCATTGCACAGTTATACTGATCTTAGAGGGAAGTACATCCAGGATAATCCCTTAGGGCTAATAACATCTAGGCTTTAATATTGTTGTATTATTACTTCCATACTTGGTCTAGCCTTAATACTTACTTTAAATTCACTAAAATAGCTAAATAGCTAAATGCTTAGGCCAAAACAAAAAAAAACAAATAAAAACAAAAAAGCCTTAGTACTACCTAAACAACATCAGGTACCTAGCTACAAACAAATAAAATGTAAATATGTCAATATGACGATGCTAATCTTAGAGAAACGGCCGTCATTGTGATTAAAATCCTAATTTTTTCAAAGAAACTTGGAAGTTACGTTAAAACGAGTTTTTTATCATTCTTATTAAGTATAATCAAACTAAACTACATTAAAATTGAAATTTATAAAGTTTAACTTTGGTTAAGAGCAAAATCTTTAATATTTTATACTCTTTAATATTTTATATTATGAGCATAAAAATAGATGAAATGTCGAACATAAATATCAACAGAATTTTATAATCAAAAAGGAATTTGCTCAAAATTTCATTTGAAATTAAGTAAGAATAATAAAAAAATCTTCGTTTAAACAATAAATTTAATTGAAATTAAATGGTTCTAAAGACAACATATTAATTTTTGTAGATTTTCCAGCATCGATTTTATTTGGCAAAAATGTTATTGAGAAAAATAATTGACTTTGTAACGGTGGCGATCTAGAAATCGTCAGAGGGTGGGTTTTTTAGGTAAAAATATTCCCAAATAAACGATTTATTCACTCACAAACAACTTACTGATATAAAAATGGTTATAAACAAAAAGGTAAAAATGAACAACAACAATAAACTTGAAAAGAAAAAGCCGGTAACGGTGATTAAAGAATGTTTACTTGTTCTCGGCAAAACTAAAACTTCACTCTGTTTTAAGGGTCACGTCAAACGTCAGTTCGACGAAAAAGCAGAGTTGTCACGTTAAAAATAATTATGGGAAATCTTGCTACAACTTTTATTTGATATGGAGACCATACAATCAATTAGATAATTATAACATGTTGATCTAATAATATGACACATTTACATTAGTTTCAAAAAAATATGGATGGATCACAGCTGTGATTGCATTTTAAAAGCCTATTTTTCGAACAAAAATTTCAAACGTTTAATTGTTTATTGTTCTTTAAAAAAATTGATAAAATTTTATTTAAATAAGAAAGTTAATCATCACTTTGAACTCTACTCTGAGGAAAGGTTTTCTCATTTGTAAATATTTCATCTGAGAAAATAATATAACGGGCACTTAAATAAAATAAAATTATATAATAGTAATAGGAGTGCTATTAAATTAATTTTAAACGAAAACATCTTAATTAGCCTCATACAACATAGAGCTATGAATAAAAACCATAACATTGTGTATATTATTTTTTATATTTTGCACCTATAAAAAGCTTTATTATAAAACGCATTTGCGTATCGTAATGTTACTTTTACGCACGCAAATTTTTGTTTTAAATGATTGGCTACATGAGTGAAGTATCTAATGACAAGACTATTGACAATGACATTTGTGGTTAATAGCAATTTATTAATTTTATATTGTTCTTTAAGAAAGTATTTGTGAATATGAATATCATTTTTTACTTATATACGTAATATATTATTATTGGTATATTATTCAATTTAAAATATTTTAAAACATTAACATTTGATAAATTTAAATTTCAAAACTGTTAAATGTTATAAATTAGACAGTGCTATCAGCATACTTTTTAAATCAAAATTTCCGTAATTTACATACAAATAATAAATTAATTTAAAAAATGATAAATTGGCAAAATGTAAAAAATATTATTTAACTTATTTCATATGGCTGTTGTAAACTCGTGTAGTAACAGAAAGCCATATGAAATGCGTTGTTTAATATACTATTAAACTACGCAACGATCAGTGACTTTTAGTCGAGAAAGATTAAACACGTACACAGCATTATTTTAACAAATAATGAAGAGAATCCAAAAAGGTTTTTTTTCAAATTCGCTGGGATTTATATTATACAAAATACATATAAAACTATCAAAAAGTAATCTTACAATTTTATCCCGAAACGACCTGAGATGCTAACCCTCAAAACATATTTTCTCATTTTACTGCAGGTCCGCATTCTCTAGCTGAGAGTTGGTCTAAAATTACAAGAATTGTTTCTACCACGTTGATACGCAAACTTGAAAGTTAGTTTGTTGTTTCATTTTCGACGTCCAAGTAATGCGAGCATTTTGTAGGATAACAAGGATATTAGATTTTAGCTGTTTTACATTTTATTCGAAAGTTAATTATATAAGATAACGACTCATTTTCAACCAGAAGTGTTAAATATCACATAGTCTTTAATTGTTGAAATTAACAATCTATGAAAATCTTATTAGTAAGTATAACAAACGTATTTAAAACAGTGACTTGGAAATAGAAACTCAAAATAAGTCTACAGTATTTAAAAATAAAACTATCACCCATGGAAAACCCAGCAAGAAGGTAGTTTTCCATCAGTACGCTGTTGTAGACTAGGAAAGCCCTAGGAGTTGATGGCTTGAAAGGGGATGTATTAAAGAGGTTACTGGAGGAGAATGGGGAGTATTTCTGGGAGCATGGAGTACATCCACGTACATCGTGTCCTGCCCACAACCCAACTGGCGTCAATTGTCATAAATTGGGGCATTTCTAAAAAGTTTGCCGCTCAAAACGAGTTAAGGGGACTGAGTGCTGATACTGAATCATTTATGGCCAGTATGGTAGGCGCGTCAGCTCCTTCTTCTCTTTCTAATGCAATCATCACAGCCAAAGTAAACGGAAATACCGCTAGATGTTTGATATACTCTGGAAGCTCCGGAAGTTTTGTCAATGACTCGTTTGTCACTTTACATGGTCTTGATGTTTTTCCCGAATGTGGTACAGTTTCTGTTAGAGTCACCATGGTTTTGGGGACAGGGACTTTTTGACAGGAGTTGTCACTTTAAAAATAGAACATTTTGTCAGTTACTTATATAAATACATTTTTTACTAGTTATTGACCACTATTTCATTATACGGAGATTGATAACAGTTGGCGACGAGGATAATGGATTCTGGGGCGTTAGGGAAGTTACTAGAACAGCAGAACAAAATTCTAGAAATGCTCGTACTGAAGGTGAATGATAAGGTACCAGAATCAAAATCTGAAAACACTGAGTTCATCATCGAATCACTAGCGAGAAACATCGTAGAGTTTGTACCAGATCAGGAAAACCATATCACATTCGACTCTTGGTATAAAAGATATGAAGATCTGTTTCTTCTCGATGGAAAAAAGTTGGATGACGCAGCCAGAGTTCGACTTTTACTACGAAATCTCAATACTTCAGCACATGAAAGAGTCACTAACTTCATTTTGCCAAAACATCCCAGAGATATTCAGTTTGAGGAAACAATAAAGATTCTCAAGAAAATTTTTGGAAAACAGTCATCTATATTCAGTACTCGTTACAAGTGTTTACAATTGAACAAGGTCGAATCCGACGACTTTTTAACATATGCTGGTATTGTTAATAAACATTGTGAAGCTTTTCAATTAAAGAAACTGAACGAAAATCAATTCAAATGTCTCATGTTCATAATTGGATTGAAATCTTCCAAATATTCGGATATTACAACACGTCTCTTATCAAAGATTGACAAAGATGAAAAAGACGACATCTCCTTAGAAGATTTAGTGGATGAATGTCATAGAATTTCGAGTCTGAAGGAAGACACTGCCCTCATTGAACATAGAACTAGTCCGACGGTTCATGCAGTTTTCAGCAAAGAAAAGAATCCACATAACAGTTTCGATAAAACCAAACCACATAACAGTTCCGATAAACCCAGAACACCTTGTTGGCAATGCGGCGAAATGCATTTCAAGAAGGATTGCAGTTTTTTACAACACAAGTGTGGAATCTGTTACAAAATTGGACATAAAGAAGGTTATTGCTCTTGTTTCGCAGATAAATCAGCAGAAAAATCACAAAACAGAAACAAAAAAAATCACCATCAGAATTGATGTTTGGAAGAAAAACAAGATCACTCATGGATCTAGTTGTACCTTATCCAAAAGGGGAGAACATTGATAATTCAAGAATGGGACATCAATCAAATGGAAAACATGAAGCGAAGAAAAGAAATTTTGATGTTGGTCAACTGGTTTTTGCAAAAATCCATTCACACGACAATGTTAAGTGGGTTTCAGGTAAAATCATCGAACGCATCGGACATGTTATGTATAATGTGTTTCTAGAAGAAGATCGTAAATTAATCCGATCCCATGCAAACCAACTAAAATCAAGATTTGTCAGTACTGAAGAAGATTATCGCCAAGATCAAAATGAGCTTCCAATTAATATATTATTGGATACATTCGATGTTACTTCTAAGAGAAAATCGTCTGAAACTAATTTGAATGAGTCATCACAAGGAAATAGTTCTAGTCAAGAAGAGAACAGTAGAAGTCAGGATCATTCTAAACAGTCAGATCAGCCTGAAGAGTCAGATGAATCAGTCAATAATATTGGGAATTTCCTGATTCAGAGACCAAGACGAGAAACTCGTTTACCAAAAAAATTGGAAAATTTTGATGTAGAACATTTCAAAAGGGGGAGATGTTAGAGTCACCATGGTTTTGGGACAGGGACTTTTTGACAGGAGTTGTCACTTTAAAAATAGAACATTTTGTCAGTTACTTATATAAATACATTTTTTACTAGTTATTGACCACTATTTCATTATACGGAGATTGATAACAGTTTCCATGGCCTCCACATCCCTATCGTCAGTACTGAAAGGCTTTATCACGTTAATCTCAAGTTGTTAGAGCTCTCCGTGATTTCAAACTTATGTGCTGATGTGATCGTTGTGCATGATATCCTGAAGAAGTATTCACGGTTAGATGTTGATTTTGGGGGTGCCAGTCCAACTATCTCAATTTCAACAGTTTTTCCACATGTAAACATCGAACCTATTCGTATTTTCGTTAATCTAGCTCCAAATCTAAAACCTATAGGACCTAACTAAATCTCGCCGTTATTCAATGGATGATACTAAATTCATTAATGAAGAAATGAGCAGGAATCATCGAAAAAAGTTTTTTTTCATGAAGAGCTCAAGTTTTGGTGACCAAGAACGCAAATCACAAGAAACGTATGGTTGTCGACTATTCCAACACTATTGATAAATTCACTGAATGCTTATCCTATTCCTAATGTAGTGGAGGTAGTTGCTGAAGATGCTCAATTCAAATCATTTCAGCACTATTGACCTCGAAAGTGCTTATCATCAAATACCAGTTAGCACTAAAAAACGGCAATTCACGGCGTTTGAAGCCGGAGGAAGGCTTTATCAATTCACGGGGCTTCCATTTGGGGTCACGAATGGAGTACCAGCATTCCAATTTATTCCAATTTATTGATAAAATTATTGACGCTGAGAATCTCCAAGGAGTGCGGTATTATATAGATGACATGACAATAGGAGGACGTACTAAAGAAGAACATGACGAAAATCTTAATAGTTTCATGGAAGTTGCTCGAAAATATAATCTACGCCTCAACGAGAAGAAATGTAAATTTTCTGTAACATCTATCAAACTTCTTGGTTATCTAATCAGTAATGGACTTATCAAACCTGATCCAGACCGTTTGCAACCTTTATTAAGTCTTCCTCCTCCTTCGAATAGAGCTTCCTTGCAGACGATAGTGGGGATGTTTGCCTATTACTTGAAGTGGGTCCCTAGATTTTCTGAAAAAAATACGAGCTCTAAAAGACGTTCAGTTATTTTCTTTAGAATCTCACGCCCTGAAAGCTTTTGAAACTCTGAAGAAAAATATAGTAAATGCCCTTCTAGTTTCTATTGATCCAAAAATCCCGTTTGTCGTTGAAACGGATGCGTCGAATTTCTCAATTGCAGCTGCCTTAACTCAAGATGGGCGACCGGTTGCATTCTTCTCAAGAACACTAAACGGAAGTGAGAAAACCTATTCTGCTGTCGAAAAGGAAGCTACTGCATTTATCGAAAGTCTGAGGAAGTGGAGACATTTCTGTTGCTGTTATAGTTTCGACATCTCCTATCGGCCAGGAAAGTTAAATAAGGTGGCTGATGCACTGTTCAGAGTATGTGGCACTACTGTCAAATGTGATCTGTTTGAACTACACCGTTCTCTGTGCCATCCGGGGGTCACAAGGATGTACCACTGGATCAAATCTAAGAATTTACCATTCTCCGTAGAAGATATTAAACGTATGACTTCTGCTTATCCTGTCTGTGCCGAATTGAAACCCCGTTTCTACAAATTTAGACAGAACAGAATGTGTTATGACGTTACTAGCAACAACAGATAATTACTAAATATCATGACAATTACATTAAACAGGAGTTAACCTGATTACATAAAAAGTTGCAAGAGAAAAGGTGTAAGGTATCCCTATTCCATTTGGCTTTTCCACACTGTATAATAATAAATTAATAGTGCAAAAGCAAAACAACCATAGTGTTTTTATTATTTTAACTTTTAACATAAAATTTTTTATTTCTATTGGTATTTTTATCAGACAAATAACATTTAGACTATTTTTGGGCTTAGAATATTTTTTATTTTTAATTTTTTGCTTCGATGTCAATTACTTAATGGTTTATTGGAGTATCTGTATCGATACACATTGTGTATGTGAAAACAAAAAAATAAAATTTACTTGCGGTGGAAACTTGTCATGCACTAATAACCGACCAACAAAGGCACAGTTTTCCTGTGGGAGTTTCTAGCCTTTATCAAAACTGAAAAATTATTTAATACTCTAAGTGGATATTGCATTTTGTGCTTTCACCAACTATACTCGCAGAGTTTTTAACCACCTGATCTCCAAAAGCATACACCAAAAGTTTCTAAAACTTTTTTAAAAAAATTACGCCGTGGTGGACTAAAATAGCAATAACAAATTTATGCAAGGACTAAGTATACAAAGGCCATTATCGCAAGCAATTTCAAAGTAAATAAATGATAACCATATTGGTAAATAAATTTCTAATGCTAAAACGTGTGTATGGCTGGTAAGAAAAATAATAAGTTTTGTTTTAAACATGAAAGACAATTTTTTTAAATCTTTTTTTTGAAAACACTCAATAAATAACTAATACTCTGTTTTATTTTAATATTAATAGTAATTTTATTGATGAGATAGTATTTAGTACAGACTAGGTCAATCGCCATCACGTTTTTTATTGGAATTTAATCCAATGTCTAGTGGGGCATATAGCTCAGGAAGTAAGGTAACCCCGTTGAAGTGTGACAGTTTTCAACGGGTTGATTTTTATGATACATTATGTTATAAAATATTTTGTAAATGGCTAAAGACCTGCTATTTCTTACCTTTGTTCCTGGGGACTCTTGACTACATACTTCCAAATGTAGGTATTCTTATAACACCACATATAGAAGTTATCCATATCATATTTAAAATGCCTAAACTTTCCCGTTTATTTGGGGTAAATGTGAAAATGAAGTTCTGCTCAGTCAAATTGTTTTGTTTGGGAAAAGGTGAATAATAGAAAAATACAAGGAAAGATAAATTTTTTGGTGTTTGCACAATTTTAATATTTATATTAATAAGACAGTTACATACTTTTGAAAATTTAAAGGTTCAGTCCTGCAAAGTTGGGACTAAAATTCAAGTGGTCCCTTCTGTGTTTAATGGGTTCAGGCAACATTTTTATAATATCTGCTCCATATCATATCTGTGCCTTCTTTATCAGGCCAGAAGTTGTTACTATTCTTCTTATACCTCAAAAAACGAATTCTCTATTAATTGTCAATCTTTCCGATAAAATATTTCATGTGTTTTGTGGGGTAATATACTTCACAGCGACCTAACTTTCCACTGCAATTTGGGACTTCCATAACACTTCACCACCTTCAACAACCTGCTCCTCTTCTTCAGTGACCCATATTTTAAGGTCAGGATCGTCTTCGGAGTCCATATATTCTACCATCTCTTCTGAAGTTAAACTACTAAAGCTCTCTTCTAAATTTGCAGTATTATAACGTCTCTTTTTTTATTCCTTTTGCATTTCTTTTTTTCTTGTGCTTTTGATTTTTTTACTTTATTCCCAACTGTGAGTCTATCCAAAACTTCTTTCTGCACCTGCCCGTATTAGGACGGTGCCAAGTTCCAAGTTGTTGTCCCAAATTATCTTTTACAGACTTAAATACAGCCATATCTAAGGGCTGCAAAAGATGGCTGGTATGAAGAGGAAGTTTTATTATCTAAATGTCATTTTTTTGCTAGTTCAACCAGTGCAATACTAATGTGTGTACTATGACCGTCCAATACTAGCAATACGGGTCTATGTGTTCCCAATGCAGGAATGAACGTTTTTTGAAAATAATTGTAAAATATGTTTCCATCCATCCATTAGCACTAGCTGCTCCTGTTTCTGGAAACGATATTTTCTCATCTGGTAGCCAGGAATCCCAAATATTCTTCCCCTTAAATAGGATTACTGGTGGCCTTTATGCCTAACAAAGAAACTGCTGAAAGTATTGTGGTATTCTCTCTTCCAGGTCCGGATGTTGTTCTGGAACATGGCTCCACGACTTTGATTTTTTTTAAGTTCATTTGACAAGTATGTCACCTAAATACTGTTGTTAGCCATATTGGATTAATTTCAAATTCACAGCTATTTCAAAAGAAAATTTTTACCTACTGAGATTGGAGTTTAACTTTTCTATTGCTCAGTCACATTTGAGACATGGATGAATTACTTTATTTTAAAAAGTCATTGTAACATGCTTTCAAGAGGTTAAATCTTAGTCATCTAAAACAATAAATATTTAAGTACGTTTTACGAATATAAATGTGTTAGTAAATAATTACAGATTAAACAATAATCATAAAAAACTTTGCTTCAGAACATTGTCTACCTGAAAAAGTTGAAAGATATTTTAATAAATGGATTTAAACATAAGTGATCCCTGTATGATTATATGTAGTTTAAAATATATGGCTTTTGTTTATTAAACTTTCCTGTCAATTATTTTAAATTATGTACTAAAAGAACAAAATTTTAATTATTTTTCTCCAAAGTATGTCCTATTACCATATGAACTATCGTTTAAAGCAGAGAGAGATTGCCCGCTATATTGTTACGGTTGCATTAGAAGTAGCATACAAATGAGCATGTTTATTTATAAATATTATGAAAAAGATACTGAATTGGTGTACAACATTCGGGGGGAAACAATAATTAAAAATCATTATAAGTTTTTGTTCGATTTTTTTTATGCAACTAAATTAATAGAAAGAAAGATAATAGCAAAACTACAAGTTGAGTTTAATTTATTCCAGATAATTATTCCATATATTTTATAAATTTCTTAAATTGTACCTTGAAAATAATTGATTAGTTTTAATTTCTAGATGTTAAGGACAAATTTGTGATCACTCCCAAAATCAGTAGGAATAATTTTAGAATTCCAAATCTCACTAAAATAAAATCACCCTGTACAACAAGGTTCCAATAAACATCATTTGAGCTTACCAGTCACCAACATAAAAACTGATATTTTTTTTTAGTAACTTTGCCTTCATTGCCAACATAAATGTATTTATTTTTGTTCAAAGGAAAGCTGGGAAAACAAAAGAATTTTCGGTAACCATGGTTCTGTTGAATCTAAAATCTCTCTCTTGTTTTTTGTTCCTGAAAGCGAAAGGAGGGTAAGAAATTTGTCCTGATAAAATTAAAATTTTTATAAGTAAAATTAAACAATTAACGCATAATAATGCAAGATAAATACTTAAAACGATAAAGTGTGATATAAAAGTGTATTTCCATAAAAATTTAACATACCTGACAAGAAATTGGGGCCAAAGTGTATTGGCATCCAATACCAGTAGTTCCAGGAGAGCAAGCAAGTTATTTAAGCCTTAAGGAACATATTCCTGTCCATTTGAAGGTGACAGCAGTTGTAAGGATTCTACATTTGAGGTATTTGGGGCCAATTTTGCTCCAACACATATTTAGCAAGAATTAAGTACCAGGACTCCACAACATCCACACATGGACCAAATTCTGAACATTTTTAAGGTGATGTCAATTATTATTGTTCTATTTTAATGTTAGACATTTTCGATAAACTCTAGAATTTCAACAATTATTATTGCTCTATTTCAGTGTTTAACATTTTCGATGAACTGTAGAATTCTGTAGAATTTCATACTAATTTTTTGTTTTATCACTAATTCATTTGTACAAGATCCATATTTATTGTCAAAATTTATTCGTATTATAAAGGTTTTATTTAAATTAGCACGTGCTACAACTTTGATGTAGTTTGTTCTTGGAAGAGAAAACAGGATATTCAGGAATTTTCACATCCATACATTTCAATTAAAGAATACGGTTTTATAACTAAGAACACACTATATATTTATTTAAGGTACATTTCATAGGAATAAAAGTATAAATTGTACTCACCAGTAAACCCAATTCATTTTGGAATCTTTCTAATAAATTTTCTTTTAGCGACATTGAACAATAAATATCTCTTTTGAATTTCTGTTTATTTCAAACATAAATTAATCTGGAAATTTATTTAACGAGAACGATCACTTCTTAATTTACTTCAATCAGCTGTAACGTCTCAGAACTTTAACCTCACAAAACACAGAATTTGACTAGAGGGAATAATCGCAGAACTTGAACCTACACCAGTAACCTGAGCGGGTGACGTCATACAGTGACCGGAGGAACTACTTAAGTATCTTTTTCGTTATTTGTTTTTAATCATAAAAATTTTTAAGAGTCTCATTGCTTTGAGCAGCTTGGTTTAATTTAATTTCATTGGCGTCATATTTTTTTTTAAGAAAATATTGTGGGAGATCATATTGTTGTCGTAGGCGTACCGCTATAGGCAACACGTATTACACAAATACTTTGAGAAAATATAATTTTATAGATTTAACATAAATTAAACCCCACAATATATTGGCCACATTCCTTTAGGCTGCCCTCAGCTAAAGTCAAAGAGACTGTATTGACTTTTCTCTTAAATTCTTTAAAAAAATGTAAGTTCTATAATTTTATATTCTAATTTCTGCTGCAAATCTATTTCAATAATAACTAATCAATATTAAGGAAATGGTTATGTCACAAAACACAAATTACTTTAATTAAATTTATTGTACTAACCCTTACTCTGTGGAAGTCCATACTACTAAGAATTCTTTAAAACTTAATTTCCACGTTTTATTCAAAAAAAATCGTTCTTAAATTACAATGTAAAACAAAAAGAAATGTAGAAGTAAGATTCAATGTACACTTAAGAGCATATAGATTAAAACAACCAGATAAGTCAAATTATGCAAAACACCTACTTGAACATCCAACCTCACTCATACACACCAATGATATCCAAATACTACACACTAATGATAAAAAACAAAATTTAGATTTCCTTAAAGAACTTGAAATAAAAAGACATCCAGCAGATCCTCAATTTTATATATAGATAAGACATAAATATAACACAAATAAGTATATTAAGTTATTGTAAAAATAAGCATGATAATACAGTTTTTTTCTTGTTTTTCTACATCATTGCACAGAAAGTACGGTATCCGCCAAAATAAACAGTACCGAAACAGAGAGTGCTGTGGAGTTGTTTATGTAATATGAATTTGTCATATTTAACTTAATTGTCATTAGTTTAATAGTACGCTGCAGTTAAATTTGATTTAAAAATGGTTCTAACAACGGAAGTGTTTTGGTAGAGCATTATTTTCGGTCATACGGAAAAGGTCATAATGATGATCCAAGCTTAGAACAGGTGTCAATAAAATATCAACAAAAATTTAATAAAGCAGCAACTAGTAAAAGTGTGATGTTAGCTGTTGTTGAAAAATTTCGTCGCACTGGTAGTGTATTGTGTCAACGTAAAGGTTCTTCAGGTCGTCGAAAAACAGTATGCACTACCGAAAATGAAGGACGTGGTTTTAACCAAGTTGTGCAATCACCTCAAAGAAGTCTTGTAAGAACTGCATGTAAACTCAACATTAGTGAAACGTCGTTACGTCGCATGTTCAAATCAATTGGTGTTTATCCATACCGTATTCAAGTTGGACAACGACTAAATGCTGTGGACAAACATGAAAGAAAAATTTACTGTAGTCGCATGTTGAGTTTAATTTACGAAGATCCCGAATTTTTGAAAAACATATGGTTTTCAGACGAGAGTCACGTTCATCTTAGCGGCTATATTAATCGACAAACAACCAGATTCCTTGGATTTGAACGTCCTGATGTCATTGTAGAGAAACCATTCCACAGTCTTCGAATTACCGTTTGGTGCGCGGTGTCTGGTAATGGAATGATTGGTCCTAATTTCGTTAAAGATGATAATCAGAATCCACTTACTGTCAACCAAGAACGTTATAGAGAGAAAATTATTATACCTTTTGTGAGTGATCTAAATAACTTTTGCCGTGCACGAAATCTACAGTTTCGCACACAATGGTTCCAACAAGATGGTGCAACGAGCCATACAACTATGCGCACCTAAGATTTACTCCGTCAGCATTTCGATAATAGAACTATTCATGTAAGGGGCTAAAATAATAATTTGTCTAGTCTCTATAGTTTCTGTACATTCTCCCTCTATCTTTTCTTCCTCTCATTTTCTCCCTCTCTCTTTTAAAGTTTGGAGTGCTTAATGTAAAAGTTTCCCTCTCATTTCTAATACTTAATAATTTATTTTTGGTGGAATCATTTTGGATACATTAAAATGGAGTCAAAAAACATAAGGCAATATTATAGAAAGCTCTTTCCAGTAACTGCCCTACTTTCGTGTATAGATATCACTCATTGCTCGAAACAGAAAAAGGGAAAAACGACTGTCACGTTATTTCAATTGGGTGACTATAAAATTTGTCATCATCATTTATTTGAAAGTTTAAATAAATTACAGAATTACTTTGCGATCTTATCGGCTAAATTACTCTATACTGGGAAATTTTAAGTATAATTTAGCTTAAATTGATTGTACTAACCCTTACTTTTTGGAAGTCCATCTTATTAAGAATAATAAAAAACAAATGTCAATCTGACGATGCTAATCAGTGAAAGGGCCGTCATTGAGGTTAAATAAATAGTAAAAGTTCTGTTAAAAAGAAAAGTTTTTTTTACAATTCTTAAATAATACTAAATTAGTATCGTTTGGTGTAACCAATATGTTCTTTAAAATACCTTTTAAAGAATGAATAGTTCTAGTTAAAAAGTTACTAGATGAAATAAATATCCCTCCAAGTATAATTTCAGATATAATTGACCTATTTAATGTATGCATTAGTCAAAATTATTTTACTTTTAACTTTAACAAAGTATATATTCAAAATGAGGGTCTTCCAATGGGAAGTCCTATTTCTACAATTTTAGCAAGTATTTTTATGGATAACTAAGAAAACAAAATCTTTAATACTAGTTATAAAAACAATATTGTATTTTGCTATAGATTTGTTGATGACCTGTTAGCAGGATTTGTAAGTAGCGAACGACGGATGGATATATTTTTTAAATATATAAATACCTTGCATACTAAAATTAACTTCACTTTAGAAGGTGAAGAAAACAATTCAATTAATTTTCTAGATTTTAAAATTGAAAAAGTTAATAATTTACTAAATTATTCATTATACAGAAAATCAACACAAACAGATGTAACCATACCATATAATTCAAATCATCCTATAAAGCATAAATTAGCATCTTATAATTCTATGATACAAAGGGCATTTTCAATTCCAATGCACAAAATTAACTTTGATAAAGAATTTGGTATCATAAAACAAATAGCTACAACTAATATTTCCTAAACAAGCTAAAGAAATTAAAAGTTATAAAAATATTAGCTATTGTGGAAATATTTTTAATACAATTTGAAAAATAATATTTTCGGCAACATCAGCATTAATATCATTTAAAACACAAAATAATGTTGGTAAAAAATTGTTAAACGTAAAAACAAAATTACCCAAATTAAAAAATCTGGTGTTTACAAAATAAATTGTCCAAAATGTAATGCTGTATATGTATAGGTCAAACACGAAGAAATTTTAAAGTAAGATTTAAGGAATACTTAAGAGTATAAAGATTAAAACAACCAGATAAGTCGCATTATGCAAAACACCTATTTGAACATCCAACCTCACTCTTACACATCAATGACATCCAAATACTACACACTTGCGATAAAAAACAAAATTTGGATTTACTTGAAGAACTTGAAATAAAAAGACATCTAGCAGATCCACAATTTAAAGTTGTTAATGAACAAATAAATCTTGGAGTTCTGCACTATTAAGCTGTTTACTTTGATTGAGTATTCATTTTATACATAAATAAAACGTATTTGTAAAACACAAATATATTAAGTTATTCTAATTTTTTCCTGGTTTTTCTATAAATATCATTACACAGTTATACTGATCTTAGAGGGAAATACATTCATAAAGTGTTTGCTTTGATTGCTTTGATTTACTTGAAGAACTTGAAATAAAAAGACATCTAGCAGATCCACAATTTAAAGTTGTTAATGAACAAATAAATCTTGGAGTTCTCCACTATTAAGCTGTTTACTTTGATTGAGTATTCATTTTATACATAGATAAGACGTAATTGTAACACACAAATATATTAAGTTATTGTAAAGATCAGCATGATATAGTTTTTTCCTGGTTTTTCTATATCATTGCACAGTTATACTGATCTTAGAGGGAAATACATCCAGGATAATCCCTTAGGGCTAATAACATGTAGGCTTTAATATTGTTGTATTATTACTTCCATGCTTAGACCAAAACAAAAAAGCCTTAGTACTACCTAAACAACATCAGGTACCTAGCTATAAACAAACAAAACGTAAATATGTCAATCTGACGATGCTAATCTTAGGGTAACGGCCGTCATTGTGATTAAAATCCTAATTTTTTCAAATAAACTTGGAAGTTACGTTAAAACGAGTTTTTTATCATTCTTATTAAGTAAAATCAAACTAAACTACATTAAAATTGAAATTTATAAAGTTTAACTTTGGTTAAGAGCAAAATCTTTAATATTTTATACTCTTTAATATTTTATATTATGAGCATAAAAATAGATGAAATGTCGAACATAAATATCAATAGAATTTTATAATCAAAAAGAAATTTGCTTAAAATTTCATTTGAAATTAAGTAAGAATAATAAAAAAATCTTCGTTTAAACAATAAATTTAATTGAAATTAAATGGTTCTAAAGACAACATATTAATTTTTGCAGATTTTCCAGCATTGATTTTATTTGGCAAAAATGTTTTTAAGAAAAATAATTGACTTTTATTTGATATGGAGACCATACAATCAATTAGATAATTATAACATGTTGATCTAATAATATGACACATTTACATTAGTTTCAAAAATATATGGATGGTTTACTTCGTTTAAATTTATTTTATTAACCCTAATAACAGCTGTGATTGCATTTTATAAGCCTATTTTTCGAACAAAAAGTGCAAACGTTTAATTGTTTATTGTTCTTTAAAAAAATTGATAAAATTATTTTTAAATAAAAAAATTAATCATCACTTTGAACTCTACTCTGGGGAAAGGTTTTCTTTTGTAAATATTTCATCTGAGCTAGCTAAGAAAATAATATAACGGGCAATTAAATAAAATAAAATTATATAATAGTAATAGGAGTGCTATTAAATTAATTTTAAACGAAAACATCTTAATTAGCCTCATACAATATAGAGCTATGAATAAAAACCATAACAATGTGTATATTATTTTTTATATTTTGCACTTATAAAAATCTTCATTATAAAACGCATTTGCGTATCGTAATGTAACTTTTACGCACGCAAATTTTTGTTTTAAATGGTTGGCAACATGAGTGAAGTATCTAATGACAAGACTATTGACAATGACATTCGAGGCTAATAGCAATTTATTAATTTTATATTGTTCTTTAAGAAAGTATTTGTGAATGTGAATATCATCTTTTACTTATATAATATATTATTATTGGTGCATTATTCATTTTAAAATATTTTAAAACATTAACATTTGATAATTTAAATTTCAAAACTGTCAAATGTTATAAATTACACAGTGCTCTCAACATACTTTTTAAAATCAAAATTTTCGTAATTTACATACAAATAATAAATTAATTTAAAAAATGATAAAATGGCAAAATGTAAAAAATATTATAAACAACTTATTTCATATGGCTGTTGTGACACTCGTTCTTTAAAAAACCCGTGTAGTAACAGAAAGCCATATGAAATGCGTTGTTTAATATACTATTAAACTACGCAACGATCAGTGACTTTTAGTCGAGAAAGATTAAACACGTACACAGCATTATTTTAACAAATAATGAAGAGAATCCGAAAAGGTTTTTTTCAAATTCACTGGGATTTATATTATACAAAATACATATAAAACTATCAAAAAGTAATCTTACAATTTTATCCCGAAACGACCTGAGATGCTAACCCTCAAAACATATTTTCTCATTTTACTGCAGGTCCGCATTCTCTACCTAAGAGTTGGTATAAAATTACAAGAATTGTTTCTACCACGTTGATACGCAAACTTGAAAGTTAGTTTGTTGTTTCATTTTCGACGTCCAAGTAATGCGAGCATTTTGTAGGATAACAAGGATATTAGATTTTAGCTGTTTTACATTTTATTCGAAAGTTAATTATATAAGATAACGACTCATTTTCCACCAGAAGTGTTAAATATCACATAGTCTTTAATTATTGAAATTAACAATCTATGAAAATATTATTAGTAAGTACAACAAACGTATTAAAAACAGTGACTTATTTTATTGTTGGAAATAGAAACTTAAAATAAGTCTACAGTATTTAAAAATAAAACTATCACCCATGGAAAACCCAGCAAGAAGGTAGTTTTCCATCTGTAAGCTGTTGTAGACTAGGAAAGCCCTAGGAGTTGATGGCTTGAAAGGGGATGTAATAAAGAGGTTACTGGAGGAGAATGGGAATATTTCTGGGAGCTTTTCAATAAGGTACTGAGGGAAGAAGAATTCCCGGAGGGTAGGAAAGGACAGAAGACTGGAGGCCCATCAGTCTGCTGTGTAGTATGGGTAAGGTGATGGAAGGAATAATAAAGGTAAGGATTGAGGAAGACGTAAGGAGAAATGGAAGGAATAATAAAGGTAAGGATTGAGGAAGACGTAAGGAGAAATGGAAGTTTTCGAGAAAACCAGCATGGGTCACGAAAGAGAAATTGTGTATCTCTGCGCAAGGTCGAGTGGTGGAGTTGGCGGAAAAGGATAGGGAGAGCAGCTGGAGAAATATGAAGCTGGCACTACTAGTGTTCTTCGATTTGGAAAACGCTTTTAATAGTGTCAGCAAGGGAGCGGTGTTGCGCGCGTTGTTGAGACTCGGAGAGGTTATATTGGATTCTAGGGGGAGGAGGTATATAAAAAACGGAGGTAGGAGTTCCCCAGGGATCGGTAGTGGGAGCGACGCTCTGGATATTCGTGTTTGAAGAGGTTTGTGGGATTATATAAGAGGAGGGATGTGAGATTACGGGGTATACAGATGATGTGTGCTTGGTGTGTACGGTAAAGGAAGAGACGGAGTTAGAAAGAAAGGCGAAGAAGATATGTTGGAAGATTGTGGAGAAGATAAAACGATGCATCTTGAAATGACGGGTTTGGCGAAAAAAATTAAGTGTTTCATTATTTTATAAATTTTGACTAAAAATCTCGTTATTTGTTTTATCTTTCTACGATCAATACTAACGCAGATATGAATTTTTTATAACTGAACTTTGGCCACCCTTTTGTTGGGTGGCCAAGTCTGGCTAGTTAATTAGCTCATTTAAGAAATTGTACGACAAATTTTTGTGCTGATTTTGGTATTGATGCTATAAAAACTGTGGCCTCCATTGTGGTAACAAAAACATTCTTCCAAGACGAGACTGCATGGCTTGCTCTGTCAAAAAGTTATCAGATCTCACTTAAAGCCAAGTTTCTTACTCTACGTGCCTAGCCATATATAAACCAGAATTTTACACTTAAATTGCGGCAAAATGGTACAGGCAAAGCTCGTAGCGCGTACCAGCGTCTTCCGGCTATTAATCTCATAGATGTGCAAACTGCAGACTCAGTTGTCGTGCCAACCTCACGGAAAAGGCTTTTTGTGGGATCCCCTATTTCAATTTTCATATCTCTATCATCTGAATTTGCGAAAGTCTCATACAAATCTTTACCCCCTACTTTAGGGGATTAGGGGATTAGTATATTGTTGTTTGTGTACTAGTTTTATATATTGTATGTTTTAATAATTAACTATAATAAATTAAATAACAATAACAAAACCATGGCTATTAGAGATGTGGTTATATAGAGAAATAAAAGATTTTTTGTAAAAACAGTAATATGCTTTTTTTAATTTCCAAATTACATTTTTAAACAAATCAGTCCGAAAAAATAATTTTTATCGAAACACGTGGGTATAATGGTTGGATTAATATGATGGGTTCATCCACTTTAGAGCCACGCTTTACCAATGTGCGCAGCGACACCTTGAACAAACGCGCTGCCTTTTTAGACCATAGACTGTACCGACGTTCTTTTATCCTGGCGAAACTCCAATGAAAATAAGGTGAAATAATACTCAATTTAATAAAGAGTATCTATTACTGCTACAAGCAATGGGTTGTAATACCAGAGCATGCAATCCCTACCAGCTACTTGCTGTTACGAAATTTAAAATAAACAATATTTCTGGCTATTCCAAAACCGGTCCTACTTTTCTAACTCTCCAGGAAATGGAAACCAGGAAACTAGAGCTGATAACTGTCGTTGCACTAAATATGGTGTCGATATTGAAATTATTATTCTCGTACTGAGATTGTGGGAAAGAATATTTTAACTTTTCCTTTGACAAGAGCCAAAACTAACTGTCAAAAACCCCTCTTGTTTGCTTTTTATGTCAAACACACTCTCGTTTCTCTAATCGAACAAACCGATGACAGTTGTCGCTAACTATCACGATCAAGTGAAATGAATATATTATTTTTTTAAGAAATATGAATTCCGAACAATGTTTGTCACTTTTAAAATGTCAAAATGATAATTGATATTAAATACAAAAGTAGGGTAAGAAACCAATTACCCAAGAGCGAAAAATGTCACAAAGCGTTAGACGAGCGCGATAACTCGCGAGTGGACGAAATTGGCCCTACTCTTGAGTTGCATAATTAATTATTTTCATGATATTTAGTAATTGTTTGTTGTTGTTGTACTAACATTTTTTTATTCAATTAAAGCCTTATATTTGAAAGGTATTCTTTATAACAATTTAATTGAATAAAAATAAAAGAAGAATGGATAAACTTTACCAGCGAGAAAAATTCAACACGGACCCTAACAGTATTACGGCTCAACGAGAATGGACTCATTGGCATCGGACATTCAATAACTTCATTGAAAATGCGAATGTTAAAGATGACGACCGATTGAAAGTACTCGTAAATTTTCGTTCTGCAAATGTCTTCGAATACGTCATCGATTGTACCACTTATAAAGATGCAATAAATACTCTCGCAGATCTGTACATTCGGCCCAAAAATATCATCTATGCTTGACATCAACTCGCAAGTAGAAAACAACTTTCTTCAGAAACAATGAATTGAATTCAAAACAGTTTCAGCAAAGGAAAACGAAAATAATTACATCAGGTATGCTTTCATAGCTGGTTTATCATCTTCGAAAATTCGTCAAAGACTTTTGGAAAATAAGACATTGGAGCTTGCTGAAGCAGAACAACAAGCTCGATCAATAGAAACAGCGACTAAAAACGCAGAGATATACTCACAAAATGAACAGCTCTATCACGAACCGGAAAACCAGTGTAACGCAGCTTCGACTAGGACAGAACCTAAAAAAGCATGTTTCTTCTGTGGGAGTGAGTTACATCCACGTACATCGTGTCCTGCCCGCAACTCAACTTGCGTCAATTGTCATAAATTGGGGCATTTCTCAAAAGTTTGCCGCTCAAAACGAGTTAAGGGGAAAACCACAGCCGCACTGAGTGCTGATACTGAATCATTTATGGCCAGTATGGTAGGCGCGTCAGCTCCTTCTCTTTCTAATGCAATCATCACAGCCAAAGTAAACGGGAATACCGCTAGATGTTTGATAGACTCTGGAAGCTCCGGAAGTTTTGTCAATTACTCGTTTGTCACTTTACATGGTTTTGATGTTTTTCCCGAATGTGGTACAGTTTCCATGGCCTCCACATCCCTATCGTCAGAAAGGCTTCATCACGTTAATCTCAAGTTGTTAGAGCTCTCCGTGATTTCAAACTTATGTGCTGATGTGATCGTTGGGCATCCTGAAGAAGTATTCACGGCTAGATCTTGATTTTGGGGGTGCCAGTCAACCTCTCTCAATTTCAACAGTTTTTCCACATATCTAAAACCTATAGTAACTAAATCTCGCCGTCATTCAATGGATGATACTAAATTCATTAATGAAGAAATCAGCTGGAATCATCGAAAAAAGTTTTTCTCCGTGGAGAGCTCAACTTTTGGTGACCAAGAACGCAAATCACAAGAAACGTATGGTTGTCGACGTATGGTTGTCGACTATTCCAACACTATTGATAAATTCACTCTTCTGGATGCTTATCCTATTCCTAATGTAGTGGAGGTAGTTGCTGAAGATGCTCTATTCAATCATTTCAGCACTATTGACCTCGAAAGTGCTTATCATCAAATACCAGTTAGCACTGAAAAACGGCAATTCACGGCGTTTGAAGCCGGAGGGAGGCTTTATCAATTCACGGGGCTTCCATTTGGGGTCAGGAATGGAGTACCTGCATTTCATTTTATTCCATTTATTGATAAAATTATTGACGCTGAGAAGCTCCAAGGAGTGCGGTATTATATAGATGACATGACAATAGGAGGACGTACTAGAGAAGAACATGACGAACATTTAATCTACGCCTCAACGAGAAGAAATTTAAATTTTCTGTAACATCTATCAAATTCTTTGGATATCTAATCAGTAGTGGGTTTATTGAACCTGATTGCAACTTCTGTTAAGTCTTCCTCTGCCCTCGAATAAAGCTTTCTTGTAGAGGATAGTGGGGATGTTTGCCTATTACTTAAAGTGGGTCCTTAGATTTGCTGAAAAAATCCGAGCTCTGAAGACGTTCAGTTATTCTCTTTAGAATCTCACGCCCTGAAAGCTTTTGAAACTCTGAAGAAAAATATAGTAAATGCCCTTCTAGTTTCTATTGATCCAAAAATCCCGTTTGTCGTTGAAACGGATGCGTCAAATTTCTCAATTGCAGCTGCCTTAACTCAAGATGGGCGACCGGTTGCTTTCTTCTCAAGAACACTAAACGGAAGTGAGAAAACCTATTCTGCTGTCGAAAAGGAAGCTACTGCTTTTATCGAAAGTCTAAGGAAGTGGAGACATTTCTGTTGCTGTTATAGTTTCGACATCTCCTATCGGCCAGGAAAGTTAAATAAGGTGGCTGATGCACTGTCCAAAGTATGTGGCACTACTGCCAAATGTGATCTGCTTGAACTACACCGTTCTTTGTACCATCCGAGGGTCACAAGGATGTACCACTGGATCAAATCTAAGAATTTACCATTCTCCTTAGAAGATATCAAACGCATGACTTCTGCTTATCCTGTCTGTGCCGAATTGAAACCCCGTTTCTATAAATTTAGACAGAACAGAATGTGTTATGACGTTACTAATAACAGCAGACAATTACTAAATATCATGACAATTACATTAAACTTCTTCGAAAGAGGAATTAACCTGATTACATAAAAAGTTACAAGAGAAAAGGTGTAAGGTATCCCTATTCCATTTGGCTTTTCCACACTGTATAATAATAAATTAATAGTGCAAAAGCAAAACAACCATAGTGTTTTTATTATTTTAACTTTTAACATAAAATTTTTTATTTCTATTGGTATTTTTATCAGACAAATAACATTTAGACTATTCTTGCGCTTAGAATTTTTTTTATTTTTAATTTTTTGCTTCGATTTCAATTACTTAATGGTTTATTGGAGTATCTGTATCGATACACATTGTGTATGTGAAAACAAAAAAATAAAATTTACTTGCGGTGGAAACTTGTCATGCACTAATAACCGACCAACAAAGGCACAGTTTTCCTGTGGGAGTTTCTAGCCTTTATCAAAACTGAAAAATTATTTAATACTCTAAGTGGATATTGCATTTTGTGCTTTCACCAACTATACTCGCAGAGTTTTTAACCACCTGATCTCCAAAAGCATACACCAAAAGTTTCTAAAACTTTTTTAAAAAAATTACGCCGTGGTGGACTAAAATAGCAATAACAAATTTATGCAAGGACTAAGTATACAAAGGCCATTATCGCAAGCAATTTCAAAGTAAATAAATGATAACCATATTGGTAAATAAATTTCTAATGCTAAAACGTGTGTATGGTTGGTAAGAAAAATAATAAGTTTTGTTTTAAACATAAAAGACATTTTTTTAAAATCTTTTTTAAAACATGGTAGCTTTTGAAAACACTCACTAAATTACTAATACTCTGTTTTATTTTAATATTAATAGTAATTTTATTGATGAGATAGTATTTAGTATAGACTGGGTCAATCGCCATCACGTTTTTTATTGGAATTAAATCCAATGTCTAGTGGGGCATATAGCTCAGAAAGTAAGGTAAACCCGTTGAAGTGTGACAGTTTTCAACGGGTTGATTTTTATGATACATTATGTTATAAAATATTTTGGAAATGGCTAAAGACCTGCTATTTGTTACCTTTGGTCCTGGGGACTTGACTACATACTTCCAAATGTAGGTATTCTTATAACACCACTTATAGAAGTTATCCATATCATATTTAAAATTCTTAAACTTTCCCGTTTATTTGGGGTAAATGTGAAAATGAAAGTTCTGCTCAGTCAAATTGTTTTGTTTGAGAAAATGTGAATAATAGAAAAATACAAGGAGAGATAAATTTTTTGGTGTTTGCACAATTTTAATATTTACATTAATAAGACAGTTACATATTTTTGAAAATTTAAAGGTTCAGTCCTGCAAAGTTGGGACTAAAATTCAAGTGGTCTCTTCTGTGTTTAATGGGTTCAGGCAACATTTTTATAATATCCGCTCCATATCATATCTGTGCCTTCTTTATCAGGCCAGAAGAAGTGGTTACTATTCTTCTTATACCTCAAAAAACGAATTCTCCATTAATTGTCAATTTTGTATTCAATCTTTCCGATAAAATATTTCACGTGTTTTTGTGGGGTAATATACTTCACAGCGACCTAACTTTCCACTGCAATTTGGGACTTCCCTAACACTTCACCACCTTCAACAACCTGCTCCTCTTCTTCAGCGACCCATATTTTATGGTCAGGATCGTCTTCGGAGTCCATAATATATTCTACCATCTCTTCTGAAGTTAAACTGCTAAAGCTCTCTTCTAACTTTGCAGTATTATAACGTCTCTTTTTTCTTCCTTTTGCATTTCTCTTTTTTCTTGTGCTTTTGATTTCTTTACTTTATTCCCAACTGTGAGTCTATCCAAAACTTCTTTCTGCAGCTGCCCGTATTAGGACGGTGCCAAGTTCCAAGTTGTTGTCCCAAATTATCTTTTACAGACTTAAATACAGCCATATCTAAGGGCTGCAAAAGATGGCTGGTATGAGGAGGAAGTTTTATTATTGTAATGTCATTTTTTTGCTAGTTCAACCAGTGCAATACTAATGTGTGTACTATGACCGTCCAATACTAGCAATACGGGTCTATGTGTTCCCAATGCAGGAATGAACGTTTTTTGAAAATAATTGTAAAATATGTTTCCATCCATCCATTAGCACTAGCTGCTCCTGTTTCTGGAAACGATATTTTCTCATCTGGTAGCCAGGAATCCCAAATATTCTTCCTCTTAAATAGGATTACTGGTGGCCTTTATGCCTAACAAAGAAACTGCTGAAAGTACTGTGGTATTCTCTCTTCCAGGTCCGGATGTTGTTCTGGAACATGGCTCCACGACTTTGATTTTTTTTAAGTTCATTTGACAAGTATGTCACCTAAATACTGTTGTTAGCCATATTGGATTAATTTCAAATTCACAGCTATTTCAAGAGAAAATTTTCACCTACTGAGATTGGAGTTTAACTTTTCTATAGCTCAGTCACATTTGAGACATGGATGAATTACTTTATTTTAAAAAGTCATTGTAACATGCTTTCAAGAGGTTAAATCTTAGTCATCTAAAACAATAAATATTTTAGTACGTTTTATGAATATAAATGTGTTAGTAAATAATTACAGATTAAACAATAATCATAAAAAACTTTGCTTCTTAAAGAACATTGTCTAACTGAAAAAGTTGAAAGATATTTTAGTAAATGGATTTAAACATAAGTGATCTCTGTATGATTATATGTAGTTTAAAATATATGGCTTTTGTTTATTAAACTTTCCTGTCAATTATTTTAAATTATGTACTAAAAGAAAAAAATTTTAATTATTTTTCTCCAAAGTATGTCCTATTACCATATGAACTATCGTTTAAAGCAGAGAGAGATTGTCCGCTATTTATTGGACACATTCTTTTAGACTGCCCTCAGCTAAAGTCAAAGAGACTGTATTGACTTTTCTATTAAATTCTTTAAAAAACTGTATGTTCTATAATTTTATAATCTAATTTCTGCTGCAAATCTATTTCAATAATAACTAATCAATATTAAGGAAATGGTTATGTCACAAAACACAAATTACTTTAATTAAATTTATTGTACTAACCCTTACTCTGTGGAAGTCCATCCAATAATAAACAACAATTCTTTAAAACTTAATTTCCACGTTTTATTAAAAAAATAGTTTTTAAATTACAATGTATATATAGGTAAAACAAAAAGAAATGTAGAAGTAAGATTCAATGTACACTTAAGAGCATATAGATTAAAACAACCAGATAAGTCAAATTATGCAAAACACCTACTTGAACATCCAACCTCACTCATACACACCAATGATATCCAAATACTTGAAGAACTTGAAATAAAAAGACATCCAGCAGATCCTTAATTTTCTATATATAGATAAGACATAAATATAACACAAATAGGTATATTAAGTTATTGTAAAAATAGGCATAATAATACAGTTTTTTTCTTGTTTTTCTACATCATTGCACAGAAAGTACGGTATCCGCCAAAAAAAACCGAAACAGAGAGTGCTGTGGAGTTGTTTATGTAATATGAATTTGTCATATTTAACTTAATTGTCATTAGTTGATATATTAATAGTACGCTGCAGTTAAATTTGATTTAAAAATGGTTCTAACAACGGAAGTGTTTTTCGTAGAGCATTATTTTCGTTCATACGGAAAAGGTCATAATGATGATCCAAGCTTAGAACAGGTGTCAATAAAATATCAACAAAAATTTAATAAAGCAGCTCCTAGTAAAAGTGTGATGTTAGCTGTTGTTGAAAAATTTCGTCGCACTAGTAGTGTATTGTGTCAACGTAAAGGTTCTTCAACCAGATTCCTTCGATTTGAATGTCCTGTAGAGAAACCACTTCACAGTCTTCGAGTTACCGTTTGGTGCGCGGCATCTGGTAATGGAATGATTGGTCCATATATTGTAAGAAGATAATCAGAATCCACTTACTGTCAACCAAGAACGTTATAGAGAGAAAATTATTATACCTTTTGTGAGAGATCTAAATAACTTTTGCCGAGCACGAAATCTACAGTTTCGCACACATTGGTTCCAACAAGATGGTGCAACGAGCCATACAGCTGTGCGCACCTTAGACTTACTCTGTCAGCATTTCGATAATAGAATAATTTCTCGGAATATTTCCCTCATGTATAATATATGTCATAAGAGGAATGCAATTATCGAAAAATTACAACGGTAATTGCACTGCGAAAACATCCCGTCGTCATGACACCAAGCGAAAACATCCCGTCGTCATGACACCAAGCGAAAACATCCCGTCGTCATGACAACAACACTGACTGACAATACTGATAAATGTCAGATATACTTCAAAAAGTGAAAAAATGTTTATTCGTGAAATATTCCATTGAATTACACTCGTGCATAAAAATGACCAGATAATTTTACATTCAAGCGTGTTATCTATAAAAATTGCACTCCGTTTTTTTCACATTTTGTAAAAGAGCCCTCCTCCTTCGGAGTCGGGCTCTTTCGCCAAAATATGAAAAAAATCTCGTGCAATTTTTAGACAACACGCTTTCTTGCAAAATTATCGGTAATTTTTATGCACTTGTGCAATTATAACCGACAACAGACTTCACCACCTGATGCATACATTTGGGGCATAATAAAGGAAAACATATTTCATTCGGAAATTCCGCCGGCGAATATTGCCGAACTACGGGAAAGAATACAAAATATTTTTCGGCAGTTCCATCAACCACTTTTTATAAATATGTTTAACGTTTGGAGTGCTTAGTATAGAAGTTTCCCTCTCCTTTCTAATACTTAATAATTTATTTTTGGTGGAATCATTTTGGATACATTAAAATGGAGTCAAAAAACATAAGGCAATATTATAGAAAGCTCTTTCCAGTAACTGCCCTACTTTCATGTATAGATATCACTCATTGCTCGAAACAGAAAAAGGGAAAAACGACTGTCACGTTATTTCAATTGGGTGACTATAAAATTTGTCATCATCATTTATTTGAAAGTTTAAATAAATTACAGAATTACTTTGCGATCTTATCGGCTAAATTACTCTATACTGGGAAATTTTAAGTATAATTTAGCTTATCAGGAAAGTCGGATCTTAAAAAATTGTACTTTTTAGTTGGTAAAAATGTATTGCAATAAATGTTTAAATGTTTTATAGCTTATTAGTTTACTTTACGAAATTCTGATCAAATAAATCATATGTACAATATAAAAACTTTAATGGTATTCATCATAGTATACTATTCAAAATGTAAATGTGAACTGGAGTATGTATTTAAAAAGAAACTATGGGTAAAATCTTGTTATTTAATATTTACGTATTCCTGTAGAATTTTATCTAAAGATAATTTCTTCTGCAAGCTTAACTGTTACTTAGTTTTGCGGTTACTTGATTTTAGATACGATAAGAATAATTGTAAAGTAGCTCAGGTGGGTTGAGAAATTGTTTATATGATAAGATTTATTATGTGCTTTTTCTTGAATTTATTAAACATCAAACGTGGGATGTGACTGTTATAACCTTGATTTGTTCATGAACTTGCCAACAACTATTAAGGAGTGGTTCAGCATACATTACTATATACAAATATTTGGATAATTACATTGTTTTATGTGATTATTAAAGTATTTTTTATATATAATAGTTTTAGCACTGGGTACCTTTTTGCAATGTCCTGCACAACGGTTAAATTTGGAATATACAGTGTCCTCTGAATGTTGTAGCGTATTCCATTCGGAAAAAATTGAATGTAGAACATTTATAGTTTAAGAGCTGCAGCTTGATAAAACTTGCACTTCGAATATTATCAGTGGAATAAATAATAAAGCATCGATCTTTTTTGTTACTGGCAACATTAAAGATTTCCAGAATTGTTATTGTGTTGTACTTGCTCAAAAATTTTATATATTAGTTTCAAACACAAAATCAACTGGGATCTTTAAGAAGATTTTCTGATATTTACCTATCCCAAGACTGAAGATAAATGAAATAGGGCTAAAAAATTACATGTTTTAATATTTACCAACAGTGAGAAATGTATTTATATGTTGTTGAAAATGGATAGAAAACAATACAATGATAAAAATATATAATATCTTTCATTTAGAATATATTTATTTTAGAGTGGTATTGTTTTATAAGAAAGCACTGTTGTCAAATAACAAATATAAAAATAAAATATGGGATATACTGTTCTCTTCGTCTTTTCCAAATATTAAACAAAGAAAACTATTAGTATGGACAATTGTCCTTAGTTATAAACAATTATCCAGCTAGTGTTTATTCATTGGACATTATAGAATTGGTGTTTTAAAGTACATTTTTGTGATCAACTGGATTAAAAATAAACAAATATTTATTTTATAAAGTGATTGAACTAATACAAATATGTCATCATCTCTGACACGGCATTTCAAATCCCAGAACTGTATGTAATTTTTTTCATACTATGCGGTAAATGGAACTTTACGTTACACTTGTACTTTACAGTACTCTTCAATTCTCCAAATGTTGTTTGAAATAATAAGTGAATCAACATAAACTAGCTTTTATTCTAGATTGACATTAATTGTATTACTGCTGTCGCCAGCAATATATATTATTGGAGTTGTTGATGTATTTATAGTGTTTTCTGTAATCGCGGAAGATGTGTGGCTATGATGTAGCACTACAACAAAAATTTCGCCCCTTTGGATCATTCTTGCAAATCATGTTTTTGCCTTCAATATATTCTTCTATATACTTTTCTGCAACTGAATTCATGTCCACCGTGTTGTTTTAGAACTTTAAGGTCAGCTCCAGCATTGGCCAACAACGTTGAGGATGACCTCCTAAACAATGACCTGTATACTTTTCTTGTTGGTCTAGTTTTAAAAACTCAGCTATTTTCTTAGGTGCTCCGCCAACAGTATGTATACCAGCTCTTTGAGACAGACATTTTCATCCAAATAGTGCACCTCATCACTGTTAATCACAGTGAAAGCTCGTCGAATATGCGTTTTTGTCTGGTTAATCTTAACTACAAGCTGAGTACCCGTATCCTCCACATCACTAACTTTAAAATTATAGATCTCTTCCATTCGGCAACCTCCATCAACTCCAAGTAATGCCATCACTTTGAGTAAAAGATATTCTTTATCTGGAGCGTCCCTCATAAAGCTTTCAATTTTTTTCTTTGTCAGCACCTTCGCCTGGTTTGGCTGATGGTCTTCATTTTGTTTTTTCAAAAAAGCTATCAATTTTGGGAAACTTGATATGTTGACATTCTCATTAACCATAATCATTGATTTTACCATCCAGTATTTGGACCATAATGACCATAATGAAGAAGGGTTGAATGTTTTTGACTGAAAATTTAAACTGTTGAAAAGAATATTCTTTAAAAAAACTATTCTTCCACATCCAAAAAGTAAGCCTACATCACATTTTTATCAGCACTACTTTTCAAATTGTGTTGTTCACGCCAGTTGCAAAACAGCACATATTCCTTTTCATATATTTTTGCAGACTTAACTGGAATGATTTGCCCTATCGCTTTCGCAGTTCTCTCAGCAATTTCAACTAATTTCAGATCCATTTTCTCAGCAGATATTTCGTGTGTGCAGAAAAATTCAATATGTCTGCCTTTATTTACATTGTTACTTGGTAACCGCTAGTCATTTTTTATTTATAAAGCAAATCAACCATGTTAAGAATAAATCAAGTAACATAATTTTTTCACAGCAGTCTACATGACTTCCTAATAAAATGATTAAATATGTCATTTCAGTTTCATATTTTATTGCGTTTAAAACCAAAGGCAGTATGAAAAAAATATAGTACGATACACGTCCGTGAAGTGATTATTAGGGTACTCGATTAGATATCTATCTTGTACCGTAATAAGTCACGTACCGTAACTAAATTCTGTTCTATGGTATAATTAGGAGTTCTCTGATTATTAAACTAAATAAATCCTGACTTTTCTTACCAGTTTTAATTCACAATTTTGACGTGCAACGCTTTTTGTTTTAATTTTGGTGTAATTAATTTTCAACATCTACTGAACATTAGTATTACTGATTAGTTTGTAATAACTATTAAATCACCAGAATAATTAATTTGCTTGTTTAGATTTAATCATATTATATAATATCTGTCGGAATTTAAAGTAAATGTATACATAAAATTCAAATTTGTTTTGCTACCCTTCCTTCAAAATGGTGATACTGGTAACATTATGTCGATGTTTAAAGCAATTCAATTGTGAAACATTGTACGGACAACAGTGTATTTTATGTACAAGACAAACCATTTATAGGTTGGATTTTTATGTGATAGGGTCAATAGTGTGTCCATATAGATACTAACTTTTGAAAAATTCAATGAAGGGAATTCTTAAACAATAAAATACAATGTACTAAACTGTATTTGTACTCGAATGCAGTTGAAACAACATTCAAACATGATTGCTACTATGACGGAGCTATCAGTTACTACGCAAATATTACTTTTATTGGTTTCCTTATGTATTGTCTATCTCTGAGCGACACCAAAATAAACAAACACCACTACTTGGCAAACTGTTTATGTTACTGAAAAATAACATTTTTATTAAATGATGTAGAAAAGAAAGAAATACAAAAAAAATTTCACATAAAAAGTAGATTTCCTTGAGGCATACTTTACTTTAAATCTTTAATCTTATCAAAAACATATTCTTGCTTAGGTATATATTTTTAGGAAAATAAGTATACCAGGGGCGTTTTTTAAACTAAATAATAGTAAGTTGATATTTATCAAATTCCTTTTATCCATCAAAATATTAAATAATTGAACTTGCAGTGATTTAAAAATAACTAAAACCAATGTTAAGAAAGATGAATGGTTAAGCTCAAATAAAAATATAATGTAAAACCTACCAAATTATTAAAATATAAAAGGATATTAGAATAATTTTCATGAATATATCAGCCACGTCATGTTTCTTTTTGTCATTTGTATTTAAAATATTTAGGATCGTAATCTCAAATGTTAAACATTCAAATAGAGGAAGAATTCATTTAACAACTTTATCTTGGATAGAGTTAGGTAATACTATTTCATATCAATTAACCAAGTTCCAATTCAAATAACTTTTTCTGGAAGTTAAATTTATAATCTAAAAACCAAAATAATCTAATTAAAAATTAAATCTAATTAAAAAATGTATGGGTCTTTAGGTTTAAGCTGTTCATTCAAACACAAAAGATCATCTCGATTAGCAGCTTCATTAATCTCCATCATTTCTAAGAGATTCATTCTAGGTCCTTTAAAGCATTTATGTAATCTAGAAAAATTAAAGTCAGAAAAACTATGATTTTCAGAGATAATGTGGTTAGCGAAAGCTGAAAGTGAGGTAGGTGTTTCAAAATCTTTATATTTCTTAACTTGAATACGATGTTCATTTGCATGATTTTTACCTATCACCTTTGTTTTTTTATAGCCTGATGATGGCCTGCTTATAGGCCGAAACTAGTCGCTGTTCCTGTAAACGTGTACTTTTTGTAATAAAAACCTGTGACACTGATTTTGGTATTTTCCTTTATTCATTAGCTGTCATTAAGTTTTAAGTTTTTTGAATAAATAGGGGAAGTTTTGTTTAAATAGTACTATTTTTAATGTTCTTAATTAAATACTGTCATGTTAATCGATACACCTTAGTAACCCTATACATCAGGTTTATGTGGTACAACTCTTTACGTGAATTGTGACAATTTCTGTTGATATAACTTAATTTAGTTAAATTAAACTTTATTTTTGAAGGTTATCATCATTAAACTAATTTGTGTTTAGACATATGTATATAAATCTAATATACATGTTCAAAGGTACTTTCCACTAATCATGATTTTGATTCATTTTTCTGCCCAAGGAAATATGAATGCATTTGCATATTTAATTATTTTGCTTTGAAAGAAAAAATAGTGTATACATAGTATGTATTTAAATTCTTTGTACATGTTAATCAAGCTGACGTAGACAGGTACACATTAAAAGCAATTTTTGATGTCTTTTTTAAAACCATTAATTATCTTCGACATAAAGGAGTTTAGGTAGCCATACTCGTAGTGCGTTTCATGTTGATGTTATCGTTTAAAACTAAAAGGTATTAGAAAAGGGTATTGTTGAGATATATTTAGTATAATTTCAATCTTAATTAACTCATATGTCTGAAGTTTTGATCAGTAGTAACGAGAAATGTCAAGAAGTACATTTTTCGTTTTCGAATACGTATTTTACTTTATACTTTACCTTTTATTTCTCATTTAAACATAATTATTAGCTATTTTCTAAGTTTTAAAACGTCGGTGGCTGCTTTTTAGAATCTAATATTTTTATATTTATTCTGCTTGATAAGTCCGATAATGAAAACGCGAATGTTAGCGTTGAAATTTTTAAAAATAATAGCTTTAATGTTTACTGAACTAATATGATTATTTTTATCAGATTGTTCTCTATTTACACACAGAAAAATCTAAATTAAGTTGTTTAATCAAAAAGGTTTTTCTTTTTATAAAAAAATAATTTCACAGATTCGCTAGTTAGCACTCCCTTATTATAGTTTGCTCACATAGCTGGTAAATTAGGTAAAATATAGATGTCTAGATATTTCTGGTTATAAAATATAGATTTATGTCAATTGAGATATGTATTAAGAAGGTTAAAGAATTTAAATAAACATTAAAATACAAGATAACAATACAAGAAATAAATTTCTATAAGGTGCAATCAATAAAAAAACTGAAAAAGTGGAAAATTGTTTCCACCTGCACCCAGGGTAAAGAAACTTAACAGTTTCTATACCAAGCTTGACCGTTGGGGCATATAGCCCAGGAAGTAGTTGTTTTTTTGATAGAAAACGGTCAAACTTGGTATAGAAACTGTTAAGTTTCTTTACCCTGGGTGCAGGTGGAAACAATTTTCCACTTTTTCAGTTTTTTTATTAAAATACAAAACAGCCAAAACTACGCTGTTTTCACGATATCATTAAATAGAATGGTTACTGAGATTATATTAGATTGTTAAAACTAAAATCTTTGGTGTTCACACTTGAACTTTACAATAGATTCGTTCCAACAAGGGTCCGAAACTATCAGAGATTGTTGTGAGCATTATTCGTTTATAATAGGTTTGTTTAAATATAAGTAAGTTTTTTATATCAGTTTTAGTGGTATATATATTGTAAATACTTTTAAAGATAATGGTTAGTTGTAGCCACAGGTTGTAGCGATTGTGGGTGCTCAAATACTAATAAAAACGACCATAAGAAAATTACTTATCATCGGTAATTAGCTATTATTATAATAAATATACATTATATATACGTAAACTATATTTTTATGTTTAAATTAAATTAATACTTTGTATTGATCCCTAACCTATCTTTTTAAAGTGACATAGGCGTAATAATAATGGAATGAGGATATTTTATTTTAATTCTCATTAATTTACAATTTTTTTGTTAATCTCATAACTGTATATGTCAATTATTTTTATGTCTATGGAGTATTCTAAAGCAACGTTGTACAATAAATGTATTTGTGTATTAATTAACACATTATTACATTCAGTTTCCCACGGGCTGAAATTATTAGACGGCAATGGTTAAATATTGTGGATAAAGATAACTGAAGTCCAGGCAAGAATAGCTTTTTATGCTCACAACAATTTACAGAACAATCATTTGATAGAACTTCTGCAGTAATTGTTAGACTAGTTCCAAATGCTATACATACAATTAAAATCGCAAGAATGAAATATATAAGTAATTATTACATCCACAAATTGCTTTAATAACATTGACCAAATCTATATTTTTTCTCAAATCTATTTACAGATATTTTACTTAAACATATATTTCACTAATATATACCTTTTCTATGCAGGTAAGGACTAATTATCCTTATGCTGAAGAGGTAATAACTAGTAGTAGTGAAACTATTTCCTGAAACTCTACCATCTACTTCTGAAAGTCCTCGTAGGAAACAACTTAAAAGACAAATTAATAAGTTGCAAGTTCAAAATAAAATAGATTGCTGAAATAAGAAAACTACAGTAGAGTACATGGAAACAAAGAAAAGTTATTATTCTGGAAGGCATGTTTGCACAAAACTATTTCAATTTAAGAGCCAATAGTGGTAGAATGAAAAATTTTATTAAAAGTTGTGTATAGTATATAGCTGGTTTCATTTCCTAAATCTGGTACCCCCATTTTAGGCAATGTTATACTATTTTTTTCCTCTACTTTTCTTATTAAAATGGTTATTTTAATATATAATGATTAGTGTCTATACTGAATAATAGGTATGTTTCAATAAGGAAATTATTTTTCTATTACTAAAAATATAGGACGCCACTGTTAAAAAGTAACTTCTGGTAGCCTTCTTGGATAACCATCCCGGTCAACTGTCCTTGAACGAGCAATACTTCCTTACTATTTTATGTTCTAAGTACAAACTGCATTGCGCTACGTCATCTCTTTTTATTTATTTTCTATTATCCGAAAGCATTTTTCGGCAGATGGGATCTGTAAACCTATACTTTTGTTTGTAGGCAAATTTGAATAGCAGCACTTATTACTTCTTATCTTAATCCAGTATTATCGGGTAAGTTAGACTTACAAAATTAAAAATTTTAAATCCATTTATTCTTCTCTCAATGCCGAACAATCCAATTGAACTTGTCAGTAAGTCAAGAGTGACAAGGACCGTTTTGTTAAAGTTAAAAACTTAATAACTTTTCGAAAATCTCTTAAATCTCCACTTCCAGGTGGCGAAGGTTGATTGACATGCTAAAGTCGAATCCCGATATTGAATCAAAAATTAATCCCACTTTTGTGAGGACAATTTTTCTCTTTTCTTACTTTGGTTACTTTTTGGTTTTATGTACAGCTTGTTCGCCTGAAGGGAGGCAAGACAAACAGGCATAACGAACAAGGTGATGTTTATTTAAACGTGTTTGAAGGGCGTGCTGAAATTGGACAAAAAAAATTATTTATGACAAACGGTTCAGTCGGCACGGGTTTTTGAAAATATATATCCCCCAAAAGAATAATTTTGTTTGGGATGGTATAAATGTGTCATAAAAATATTTTCATAACTTTAATATAATTTAATTAAATAATTATAGAAGAATATGCTTGGAGGAATATCTAAAAATTAATAATTATTGAAGCAATGTGGACCATCATGGTGTAAAGTAAATTGTATCAAATAGCAACTACTAAGGTTTTGTAATAGTATATTACATAACAAGTGTGGAAAGTGTAACATTTTGCACGAGTTAAAGTTTAGCACGAGCCGCGTAGCGGCGAGTGCAGAAACTAAACGAGTGCAAGAAATACACTTTCCAACGAGTTATGTACACTATTTTTCCTACGACCACGTAAAAAATCCTTCAACAAAAGTAAAATCACAGAATACACCTTATTCTGTGGTAAAATCCAATCAGCCTTGGAACTTCACTATCTGGAGAACAAATTTTCTTTCAAATGCATAACCCAGGAATATTTTTAACACTTTATAATGTCAATTGAATTTTCTTGTATACGTAGTATGTATTTGAACACAAATCACAACAAAGTTCAAATATTTTCAAAGTAATGTAATAATAATTGACACAAAGATAATTGTAAACAGAAACACAAACATAACTTCAAAAATCCACATTCGACACATGCACGGAACATAACACAATATAAAAAAGAAGAATAAACTGTTCTTTTTTCAAAAAGTGTTTTTATAAAAATAATAATACTGAATAAAAATATGTTTATTTTTTAAAAATTTAAAAACCTAGAAGAAACTTTATTCTTACTTTATACAGAAAAATTTGTATTGGCAATTACAATACAATATTTGACACAAGGAAGATTTAAAAAAATAAATGGTCCTTGCTTTGACATTCATGTGTTTTTACTATTGATAAATTTGACGTAAATGTCACAGATCATAGAACTATTTTTTTTACTTTTCAATACGTGTATTGATATTTACTTTTCAATACGTGTATTGATATTAGCTACTTTCTTAAGTACAAATAAGTGTGCAAACTAGCACTTTCATATGTGGTCGTAGGAAAACATCTTTCCTCAATTTTTCAATTAAGATATTTTAATTTTATTTTTGATAATTTATTCTAGTCTTCATTTTTTAAGACTAATAATAAAATTCCTTTATTTTCTTCAAACCTTAATTATCAAAGTTAGGCTTAGTTTCACCAAAAGTTTTAATCCTGATTTAGCTCTTAAGTGAAGTTTCTAATTTAAATTATCTTATTAAAAAGTTTCATTATGCTCAAAAGTGGGATTAAATCTACTGATCGCGATTTAGTACAAAGGGCCCATTTTGGTGGATGTCCTCCTGGTTTTCCTCAGATAACAGTTACTGACTTTCCTGCAGTTAGTAAATCAACAGCATATAGAATAATACATCGAGTCAGTGCTACTATTGCCTGTCTTCATCTACTGTATAATTCATTACCTAAAACTCTTGAAGTGATTCGAAGAACACAGACAGATTTCTACAGAATCGCCAGCTTTCCTAGGGTTTTTGGTGCAATTGATTGCACTCATGTTAAATTGATTACTTCATGTAAGTTCCTTCAATATATTTTTATTTCCAATCAACTTTCAACCTTGTTGAAAATGCAGGAGTTGCTTTGTTACAGAAAGGGTTACTTTTCCTTCAATGTTCAAGCTGTATGCAGTGCAAATCTGAAATTTACTGATATAGTTGCCAGGTGGCTTGGTAGTAGAGTAAAGTGCCCTAATATCAGATAGTTGCCTAATATCGAATAGTTCTGTTTTGAAGAAATCTGTAATCTGATTACAAAGAAACCCGTCTACAGTTTAGTTTAGTTTAGTTTAGTTTTAAAATTTGTCTCTGTAGTTTAAGTTAGTCTTTAATATGTCTACTTCAATTCAGTGCATGCGGACAATGGTTTTTTTTGTGCCATAACCTTGACCTTCAACAGGAGACAATTTGCCTAATATCGGATGGTCAAATTGTCTTAATATCAGATATCCAATATTAGGACAAAGTATTTCTTATCTATCTATATAATCCCTACATAGCTACATAGCTAAAGCTACATAGATAAAGAGAATTCCGAAATTGAAAACAGACAAATGTAATCCTCCTAAAAAAAACAAATAAAAAGAAAGGAAAATCTATTGCTAAGAAGGCAATGACAACCAATGTTAGGAAGAAGAGTGTTAAGAACGAGGAATCTTTTAGTTCATCTTAAGAATATGAAGTACTCATTTTAGATGATGATTCTGACATGGACTGTGACATTGGGGAAGAGGAAGCAGAATGTATGTTTTGTTCTGGACTCTTCTCTGAAGATACCTCGGGTGGACAATGGATTCAGTGCTCAAAATGTATCAGGTGGGCTCATGCCGACTGTGCCAATATAGACAAAGACACATATATTTGTAATTTCTGCCTCGATGGCTAGTTTTATATCGTTATCCTAATATCGGATACCCTATCCAGTATTCGGAACATTATTTTTTGTCAACGTAAATTGACCATTTTTTGAAAAACTTAAATTTTATTTTTTAACGTGTGGCAATGATTGATTTTGGTTTAATATATGATTCTCTATAGCCTATTATTTGTTTTATTTTCAAAACGTCGTAGCTTTATTGATGTATTCAAATTAATATTAAAGTTCAAAAAAAAGTATCCGATATTAGTTTACACATGATGCCACAATTTTCCGAAATTGCTATCTTAAAGTTATGTTTGATAGTGGCTGGTATGGAAATGCTGTTCTTGTAGGAGACAGTAGATATTTCTATTCAAAATATTTTATAATAATATATTTTGAAAATTGTTTTAATCCTGATGAACAATTATTTAATGAATCGCAAATCAGAACTAGAAACCCAGTTGAAAGAACGTTTTTAGTATGTAAAAGGCGTTTTCCTGTATTATCTTTAGGAATAAGAGTAAACTTGGATAAAGTTTTTTCATTAGTGTGAAATTTTTTTGCTCAATTAGAAATCCAATAAAATTAATTAATTTGTGGTCATCTGATTGAATACAACCAATTAACATTATACTGAAAACAGATCCCATGAGCTGTTTTCACTTAATCATGTAGCTATGGATACCTACATTTCGTTTCATTTCGATTTTGACATTTCAAATATTCAATATTTCAAAATGTCACGATTTGGTTGTAATACTGACCTCCGCCTACGGCGTCGTTCTGTTTCCAAGCAACAAGCTTTCGAAATAAAATTATTTCAAACAATTATCAATGTCCTTGGGTTATTACTACTGACAATAGCTGTTCTTCATAATATTCTCCAAAGACGAGGGGAAGCTGCCCTTAAATTTGGCCACAGTTGAAAGCAATCCTGCCAGCACTTTGGAAAGTTATAATGGCTCAGGGAGACATTGGGCAATATCTCATTCCAGCCCCACATCAGCCAATGAATAGGAGGAGAAATAATCCTGAACACAGAACAAGACTTACCATGGTTAATTAATACTTCACAAGTGTTTCCTTACGATAACCGAAATAGAGAAATTGGAAAAAAAACTGGAAGAAAACAAGAAAAAAATTAAGGTTTCGTTTTATGGATCCTAGAATAAAAATATATTCATATTTTTTTGACTTCTTTTGATGTTGTGGGTAATTTGTACGGTATTTATCTCGGAGTTCATTTCTTTGTTTCATAAGCTGTTAGCTTAGCCCCCTTTTCTTTTTTTTTATCTTGATGTGTGGAGTCGAATATAGAGGTATACAATTTCGACTTCACTGACATCACCTACGGTTTACAATCTTTTGTCTAGTTCTTCCTTGATCTTATTTTGGAAAGAGGCGTAAATTGTATTAACCCTACATTATATTTGAGCTCTAACCTTTGTGTGTTTCTTTTACTTGAGAATGTCGTTTTATAAAAATATACTAATACAATTTTTAAATTAGTTTTTGTTAACCTTCATTTCCTTGATACCTACTCTACTGGTTTATTTTAATAGATTTCGCTAAAGCAATAATAAAGAATCAAATGCAGAGATTGTTAAGGCGAACAATTAAAAAATGTCAAGTAGTTTTTAACGTATATCCACATGCAATTGAACCCAACTTTAAATTTATTATTTGAATAAACTACTAAAAAAATCAAAGAAATCTTGAAATGTACCAAATACATCTCAGCATCTGCTTTTCCAAAAAAAAACACTTTCTACCGTCAACTAAGTGTCTGTCTTGTTACCTGTGGGGGGTTATTGTATCAATTGAAATTGGTTTCTTGCCTTTTAAATTGAGGTTGTTTTCTCAGTTGGACACCTATTAGAATTATCTACCTGTGGCATATATATTATTTTATATTTTTAGAAGTTCTTGCAATAAAAGGTTTCTCAATAAATTGTGCTTCCGTTCTTATGATGGTAACGTTCTGAGAAAGAAAGTTAAAGTTTAAAGGATTTCTCTCATCGTATTCACAATTTTATCTTAAACTAATATTTATTTAAACTAGGTATTGGTCCGGGATGCTCATTGTACTATAACAATAAGGTTTTTTCTAAATTTCACACTTATGTCAAAAATATTCATTTTAAAAATATCCTGCTTTTAGGGGATGTAATAGTTCAATTATTTTAATTTTAATGATTAACTAAGTAATTTATAACAAATTAAAGAAAATATTAATAAAGTAAAAAAAAGGAAACAGACAAACAGATGTGATATTTTTGGCAAATTGTATTTAGTTAAGCTTACATTGTCTATAAAATTACCTACCAATACTTTTATTATAATGCATTAAATATTATTAGCTATAAGGGATTAGATTATGTTTTATATAAGTCCACTGCGACTTAAAAGATTTAATAATTGTGCTTCTACACCTGTGCAATAGTATATGTGCAAGTATGGCAAGTCAAATGTTGCACAGTAGTTGCGCATTGAGTGAACTCAATTTTTCCTAAGACCTCAATAGGATTTAAACGGGTTTAAATATTGCATTTAAATCGGATTTGGGTTAAACCTATCCGAAAAATCTGATTTTGGTGTCAATCGATTCGAAATGACAAATAAAAAAATGTTCCTGAATATCAATATTTAAAAGTCTAAATTAATGTTGAAAATGACATAGTTTGTTTTCAAAAATTAAACGTATACTATGGTATTCAGTATGTTGTGAGGTGTTATAAAAAATATTAATTGTTGATGCAATTGTTTATAACAAATTGTTTAATTAATAAATAATTAAATAATTAACTAAAAAATTCGAAAAAATACTAGTTTGTAGAGAAGAGAAAATTATGATTTTTAGGAGTTTTTTCATTTCTTAATATTAAATTTAAATAATTGTTAATAAACAAAAACGTTAAATAACAATTAAAATTTTTTTTAAATCATAGTTTTTAATAAACAATAGAATGGCAAAAACAAATTTTTAAAAATTGTTAAATAAGCCATTTGTTTATAAAAATTTTTTAAACAATTGGTCACAAACATTTAAAAAAATTGGATTTATATTGTTTATAGCGTATTAAAAACGACTGTAATAGTATATTGTGTAACAAGTGCGCAAAAGTGCGCAGGTGTTGCACACTGTACTTTTCCTACGACCACCATCCAAAACGATCACCATCCAGAAAACAAACAAACGATCGTGTTGCACACGATACTTTTTTATGAGCACTTTTTCTAACATGGCATAGCTTTTGGCGGTGAAAATTTCTGCATTTCATTTAAATAAATTACTAAAGATCGTATTTAAAGATTTATTAAATATTACAGTAGGTAACAAATTTACGTTTTAAGAAACGTATTTTAAATTTAACTTTCCTTGCTTGGGATTTTTTACTTAAAATTATAATGAACTGTAAAATGGGACCAGTTCTGGATCTTTATCCCTGGTGTTGGTGTTTCCGACAAGTTTTCGGTTATTGTTAATAAGTCATTCGTAGCTGATGTTGAGGGAACAGGAACAGAATCAAATTTCTGTAATGATTCATCGACTCTACTAGATAACGAGATTGACAACTTGCTGCAGGTATTTATTTTGGGTATGCCTAATGTCACTTTGGCTATGCTTTATGTTACTTTGGCTATGCCTTATGTCACTTTTCCCACAACTTTTGTTGCTATGAGAAATTGCTGATTTTGCGTACTGTAACCAATGTGCAAAATAGTGTTTTGGATGGTGGTCGTAGGAAAAGAATTCTTTACATCTAAAATGGCATTTGTTTACTTTGCTTGTTAATAACAATTTCAATTTTTATAAATTATTAAATTTTATTATGTAACTTTGTTCAGTAGTTTAATAATAAAGGATTCCATGGGTTAAAAAAAATCTTGTATTTTTATTTTACTCACAGTAACGAATTTAAAGTTAGTAACAATGAAGATGTATTTTTTTAATTAACCAATGGATATAAATGTGAAAAATTACGAAAACAATTTTTCGACTACAGAAATTCGTTCTCTGATATGTTCTGTTAGTGCTAGAATTTTTTTAAATTAATATTTACTTATTGAAAAAAAAATTATGTCAGTGACACGCCGGCCGCCCGTTTTTTATGCCATTATCTACATTAATTTAGACCTATAAATAATTGAGCTACAATTCGGTTTTTTATTGGAAATTTCCTGCCCTTTAAGAAACCGTTCCGTTTTTTGTTTTAGCTATTATTTGTGAGTTATTAACAAAAATGTAAACCCCCTTTTTTTAAAATCGTAAATTGTTATTAACAATAGAAATTTTTTTTAAAAATATTTTGATATTTAGTTTTCCTCAGTTTTTCTACTTATACCAAGGTATTTTTATAAGAAATTTTTCGTTTTAAACTCCTCTTAATTGTAATTTTTTTAAGATAAATAAAGTTTTTTTTTTTTAAATTTTCAGTTGATCATTGCTACCCTTCCCGTTCTATATTTGGCTGGAAAATTTAAATAAAATTAATAAATGTGTTTTTAAAAACTCAGATATTTAAAGGGCTGGGTTTACTTAAGTATTTTAAGAAAATAGCATAGATAATCAAAGTATCCCCACTTTAAGTATAACATTGTTCAGTGAGTTTTTTATTTTTTACTAGAAAACTACTTTATTTTTTTCTTCATATTTCGGTAATCTTAAGCATACCAAAAACCAATGCTACAGCTTTCTTTGTTAATTTTTATCTCTAATAACAAAAACGTTATTTAACTGTAAAGAAAAAAAATGATCAAAGAATCCCCATTCTACGGTACCTATTTTTTCCTAAATTTTTGCAACACAACTGCAAAAATGGTATGACCTGGTAAGTTGCTATAAATTAGCTGAAAAATATAGGAAAGTAATTTAATTAAAAAAGTAATTTTTAAGATCCAAAAACCTTTCTTTTTTTATTTTTCTGTATTCTAGAATTGTTCTAAACAAATCCTATACAAATCATTTCACTAAACGGCAACCACAAGTTAAGGTAACCAGGAGTCGGGTAAGTGTACAAAATAATTATTTAATGAAATTTATTTATTAACTTATACTTTGTGAAAGTAATATATTTTAATTTAATTTTTCTGGAATTAAGTCTATTGATCTAACTCGTAATACGAATCCTTACAGAGGAAAATTCAAAGATGTGGACTTTTTATAGATAAGTAAAATTATTTTCCACTAGCTGGTTCCGATGAAATTATAGATAATAGTTTTCTCGTAAAAATAAAATGCTTCAATTTAAGAAAGGATATGACTGTGGAGAAAAATATAAATTCCCAAAATGCCAGATAGTTACGCCAAATTCATTAAAAAAAATGTTAATATTATTATCAAGTTCAAGGAATATTGTCAATTAGAAGCAAAGAAAAATTTTACTTTTGTATGAAAAAAATTTTTTACAAAGGAGGTAAGTTTACCAGTATATACTCAATTAGAATACCAGAAGTTTTTTTTTTAATTTTAAGAGATAAGTAATAAGGTATTGACATGATTTACAATTCAACATATTTTTTTTATTTTATGTTTGTTGCCAATAACTTATTAATAATTTACTTACAAGCGATCTACGGATGAAAGAAGAGATATTATTTATAATTAATAAAAAATTTTATTAAGAATAATAAAAAACTCTTCGTTTAAACGTAACTTCCAAGTTTGTTTGAAAATTTTATTTTTTAAATTAAAATGACGACCGTTTCGCTAAGATTAGCATCGTCAGATTGACATTTAAGTTACATTTTGTTTGTTTGTAGCCAGGTACCTGATGTTGTTTAGGTAGTATTAAGGCTAGACCAAGTATGGAAGTAATAGGACATAACAATATTAAAGCCTAGATGTTAATAGCCCTAAAAGATTATCCCGGATGTACTTCCCTTTAAAATCAGTATAACTGTGCAATGATATAGAAAAACCAGGAAAAAACTATATCATGCTGATCTTTACAATAACTTAATATATTTGTGTTATAATAATAATAATGTTTATTTAAAAAAATCATTAATTACATAGAAAGATATAATTTGTCTTACGTACTATGTTGATTTGTATAATTAAGGTAATAAAAAAGAGAGTATACATATATAAATAAACATGAATAATCACAGAAGCAAATGAATGCTCGTGCGTGATACAAATACAAATTTATACCTACTTTAAAATATTTACAAATTTTCAAATGCATTAATAATAAAAAGACAATTTTAACACTCCAATAAGATATTGCTATTTCTATGTACAATCCAAAACAACGTTTCATATATTTTCAACGTGAATACTTTAAATTTATTAGATTATTGAAAACATCTCTTCCACATGCAAAAATCCATTTTTTTTTATTTTTGTTTTATATTTTTTATGTGAAGTAATCTGTTTTATTTACAGGTAGTAGATTCAGTAATCGAGGGGCAAAGTAATAGGCACATCGCTGACCAATAGTTTTTTGAGATCTACTGATGTACATTATTTGATCTACTTGCGCCCTTGTTTCATATCCATGATTTAGAGGGGCAACTTTTATTTTATTAATATTAACATACAACAGTAATCTTTGACAAAAAAGCTGTCGTATATCTAATATATTAAGTTCTTTAAATAAGTTCTCACTTGAATATACTCTAGGTTTCTTGTATATAATTCTCATTATCCATTTTTGTAATGTATTTAAATTTTTTAAATGGCATTCTGCTACACCCCCCCATCCTAATACTCCGTACGATAGTTGTGATTGCACCAAGGATTCGTATAGTATTTTTAATTCTCTTAATTCTAAGAAATTTCCAAGATAGCGAAATTTAGGTAAGAGTCCTCTTATTTTATTTATTTGATATTTAACATGTTGATCCCATTTTAGGTGGCTATCTATTATTACTCCAAGATATTTTATGTACGATTTTTCTTTGATTTCAATATTCTGTTCAAAGGTTAGTGGGCCAAGGTCGGGCAAACTGTTTTCATATGAAGTAAATGGGACATAGCACGTTTTTTCTGTATTAACCGTTAATTTGTTTGCTTGCAACCATTTATAAATATTTGAAAAATCTCTTTCGACTTCATGTTTTAAGTCTGTCCAATTTGACATTGTGTAGAATAATGCCAAGTTGTCTGCAAAGCTAATTATTTTGGCATTTGATTGGATTTCCATTAAGTTGTTAATGTATAAGGTGAAAAGAAGAGGACCCAGTACAGTACCCTGTGGAACACCATATTTAATTACCATTTTATCACTTGCGTGCCCTTCTATTTCAACAGACTGAACTCTGTCGGTTAAATAACTTTTTATAAGTTCGTATACTTTTCCCCGTAATCCGTAACCCTTTATTTTTTCCAATAATGTTTTATGAGATACCGTATCGAAGGCCTTTGACAAATCTACGAAAACACATAGCGCAGGTAATTTTTGATCTAAAGCTGTATATATCTCTGTTGTGAGTGCCAAAATTGCATCTTCTGTAGAGCAACCTTCTTTAAACCCGTACTGGTTCTTAGATATAACATTTAATTTTGTCAGAAAGTTATTAATTCTTGATTTTAGTGATTTTTCAAAAATTTTTGATATATTAGATAAAAGAGAAATTGGTCGGTAGTTTTCTATTTTGTTTGTGTTTCCACTTTTGTTTATTGATTTTATTGTGCCTATTTTTAAACAACTAGGAAATACTCCTGTTTCAAACGATTTATTTATAATAGATTTCAAAGGCTTAGCAATTTCATATCTAATCTCATTTAATGTTTCCGAGCGGATACCATCCCATCCTGGAGATTTTTTTTGTTTTAAGTTTTGTATTATAGTAATTATTTCATTTTCACTACATGGATTCAAATACATTGATGGACTGATATTTTTAATTGATTCTTTAAATTTTGTGGGATAAGTTATTTTGTTTGCGTATTTCTCGCCTAATTCTGAATAATATTTATTAAAGTGATTTGCTATTTCCAGTTTATCAGTTATAATATAATTATCTATTTCAATTGATTCAATATATTTTTTATTTATAGGGTTTGGACATATTTTATTGACAGTATTCCACAAGGCATTTGACGTCTTGGGGCTTTCTTTTATTAAATTTTGTTTATAATTTTTTTTGGAGTTGGCTATTTGTTTTCTTATACTATTTTTATAAAATTTATATTTTTTTGTTAAACATTCATTGCCGGGATTTGTTTGTAATTGTGTGTATAGATTATTTTTTTCGTTGATTGTCTTGACAATATCAGGCGTTATCCATTTTTTCCGTATTTTGTTTTTATTATTTCTTTTCTCTTTAATTTTTATTGTATTATTGCTAATATAAAGATTTAATTTGTTTATGAAATTTTCAGTCAATATATCTACATTGTCGCTTGGAGTTAAAAATATTTCATCCCAATTTTCTTTTTGTTAAATCAGATTTTAAAGTATTATAATTTATATAGTTTTTTAATATTATAGGAATTTTGTTTCTTTATACATAAATCATTATTAAATTGTAATATCACCGGTGCGTGGTCCGTAATGAAATAATTCAAAATATAAGAATTTAGGCAAATTGTTTCTTTTTGTTTATTCACAAATATATGATCTAAACAAGTTTTACTAACTGGCCTCGTTATTCTGTTTATATAGGATTCAAAGTTATAGGTGTTTAATATGTTTTTGTATTCTTTTACGTCTTCGGTATCGGCTAATAGATCAAGATTTATGTCTCCGATTAAAATATGTAAACTGATATTTTTTTTTCCTTGATCAAGATAATTTAATAATTTGGTATTAAATAATTTTGGATTAGTAGATGGTGATCTGTAAATTGCTGTTAGTATATATTTTTTTGCTTGTGTTTTTTCGCTTATCGCCAGTTCTAAAGCTTTACATTCGCCAATTTGCACAGTAGTGTAATTATAAACTATGTTTGATTTTATGTAAACTATTACTCCATCATTTTTATTTAGGTTTCCTTTATTGTACAATGTATCGTAACCTTCAATGGAAAAGATGTTTTCATTAAATATTTTATAAGTTTCAGTTAATACAATAATATCAAAAGAATTTTTAAATTGGCTAAGAAAAATATATAGTTGATCAAAATTTTTATTTACACTTCTTATATTAAAATGTATAACACTTACAGTTTTATTATCGTTTTTCAGAACTTTTTCTTTGAGGGCCGCAACGTATCTCCTAATATGGTTTTGTGGTTGTACTCCTTTATAAATCTATCCATTTATTTCTGGTTGGCGGAACCAAGTCTTGTCTGCCTCGGTGTGATAAATGGTTTGTTTTTTGATTTTTCAAATTTATTTTGATCACTTTTTTGCTTTTTGGTGTTTATTTGATTAGATATAGGTTTTTCTTCTTTTTTGTTTTCTGCTTCCGAAATTGCAGTCTCTTCAAGATTATTTAATTGAAATATTTTACCTGATTGTATAGGAGTATTTGAAGCACTTGCTGTACGGCTTTGGTTCAAAGATCGATTTAATTCTTGTATATCTTCTACTGTGATAATTTGATTATTTCTATATATTTTTTCACCTTTAATATAGCACCTATCGTTAGTCGAATTCCTTATGTCCTTTAAATGATCTCTTAAAATTTTATTTCTTTCTTGTTGTAATTTTGTTAAATCGGGAGAAATCCTAATATTGGTGCCTTTAAGCTTTTTACAGTTTTTTAAAATATTATATATGTATATTATATATGTATAAACTGTAAACTCAATCAAAGTAAACAGTTTAATAGTGGAGAACTTCCAAGATTTATTTGTTCATTAACAACTTGAAATTGTGCATCTGCTAGATGTCTTATTATTTCAAGTTCTTCAAGGAGATCTAAATTTTGTTTTTTATCACAAGTGTGTAGTATTTGGATCTCATTGGAGTGAGTTTGGATGTTCAAGTAGGTGTTTTGCATAATTTTACTTATCTGGTTGTTTTAATCTATAGTTTTTTCCTGGTTTTTCTAAATCATTGAACGGTTATACTGATCTTAGAGGGAAGATAATCCCTTAGGGCTATTAACATCTAGGCTTTAATATTGTTATGTCTTCTTATTTCCATACTTGGTCTAGCCTTAATAATACCTAAACTACATCAGGTATCTAGCTTCAAATAAACAAAATGTAGCTTAAATGTCAATCTGACGATGCTAATTCTATAATTAAAAATGGTATTAACTGAATTATAATAAGAACTTTATATACAATAAAAATATACAATACAAGAAATAAATTTCTATAAGATGCAGTCAATAAAAAACTGAACTTGACTGCACCTTATAGAAATTTATTTCTTGTATTGTTTTCTTCTGATTACAGTTATCTTTGATCTGTTGGTTTGCAAATTAATGGTAAGATGGCGCTTTTACGACTTTATCATGGAATCGTGGGTTCACGGTTTATGTATTGGCGTAAAAGAATCATTCTGCATCCTGCTCTGCGGGATGAGAAGAACTATTTACCTCGTACTGATGAGACACAATAATGTCGAAACCGGTCTATGAGTAGTGTTCTTCCTGCTAATTTGCAAATCGATAAAGATGGTTGCAAGTATCGACGAAGTCGGTCGCCATCACGTTTTCTATTGGAATGTAACTCAATGTCCGTTGGGGCATATAGCCCAGGAAGTAGTTGTTTTTTGACAGAAAATGGTCAAGCATGGTATAGAAACCGTTAAGTTTCCTTACCCTGGGTGCAGGTGGAAACAATTTTCCACTTTTTCAGTTTTATCTTGTTTTAATAAAACTACGACTACGTGACAATGAGAAATAAAGTAAACCAAGAAATAGATAACATAAAAAAAGAACACTGAGAGAAATTTATCAAAGATATGAAATATGACCTCTATGGATCCCAGAAAAAAGTGTGAAAGAGACAAAAAACAGAAATGAATGAATTTGTACGGATAGATAACATTACAGAGACACAATGGATTGAGCATTTCACGAAATTATATGGAGAAAGAGAAGAAGAGAACACAGAAATAAACAATAATGAATCCTACGATAGAGTACTAATATCAGAAGAAGGGCTAAAAGAAGGAATAAAAAAATTAAAAACTAGAAAAACACTTGGTTCTGATAAGATAAATAATGAACTGCGAAAATATGGAGGAGAAACACTACTCAAATAGCTCCTAAAATTGTTTGTCGATATAATAAATATCGGAGTAGTATCTACCAGCTGAATGAAAGGAGAGTCTCATGCTACCGATACTCAAAAAGGGAGACTCAAAAAATCTTGAAAATTATAGAGGCATTAGTCTGAACAGCACACTAAAATTGTTGACGGCAGTCATAAAAAATAAAATCGAGTAAAAAACGAACATGCCAGATGAAGAACAAGGCATCCGGAAGAACCGCAGCACAATAGATGCAATTTTTATTATCAGGCAAATAGTAGAAAAGTCTATTGAACATGGAAAGCCAGCATACATGTGCTTTGTGGATTTAAGAAGTGCTTTTGACAGGGTGAGGCGAAATCTTAAATATATTACAAGCTAAACAAATAGACCACCAAATAATAAGGCTAATTAATGATATTAACAAGAACAACAATACCAGAGTTATAATGTCAACAGGAGAACTAAAAGGAGGATTCAATCAAGGGTACTCGCTTAGCCCATTGTTATTCAATATGGTGATGAATCAAATAATTTACGAAGTAAGAAAACGGCATGGATACCACTTGGGAGCGCATAAAATCACGATACTATGATATGCCGACGATGCAGTATTAATGGCTGATAACGAGGATGACCTACAAAGGCAGCTCCACACTTTCAATATCACAGAAAATAAACTTAATATGCAAGTTAGAGTAAGTGGTTGGAGGTATGGAGAAACAAATATCTGACCACGGAAAGCAAAATAAAAGTATACAGGACAATAGTGAGACCTATCCTAACATATGCAGCGGAAACAAGGACCGATACAAAAAGGACAAAACAACGAATCAACAATATCAAAATGAAAGTATTAAGATCAATAGCGAGTATAATATAATTAAGAGACAAAGCAACAGAAGTATACGAGAACCATGAAAAGTATTAACAAGTGAATAAAAACAAGATAGAAAAACTGGAACGAACACGTAAACCGCATGGAACCACATATATTAGCGAACATCTTTGAAAACAACAAGCCATATAGTAGTAGACCCGTTGGAAGGCCGCCGAAAAGGTGGAAAGATAATGTCACAGTCAACAACAACTGAATCAGAATGAGCAGTAGACAAACAGGAGTAATCCTAGTCACGCGACGAAGAAGAAGAAGAAGACTACTAGCTTATATACCTAATTTTATTAACTTTTGGGAAGGTAGTAAAGATGTTCATTTTAACCAAGGCACAAAAACACAAGAGCTACTTGATTAGCATTAAATCTCAATCCATTTGACAGATTGTGACTTTAACTAACGGAAAGACGAAATTAAAAAGTATTTTAAAAAATTTTTTGTTTGTAAGATATAAAGTTCTGTTACCTAAAACAACTTTCAATTATTTTTTAGCTGGATACTTTAACAATTCCAGTTTTATTTAATTTAGTATAAGTTTATAATGTGTTACCATTTTCTTGTTTAATTGCATTGGCCAAACAAAACTTAATTGAATTTGATTGATACTAATTATTTTTAATGAAATTTCATGCAATCCCGTAATCTGATCCCAATCTTAACTAGCACAATGAAAAATATGAATGCGATGCAATGTTCTTAACGAGTATAATTACTCTTATTAAACTGATTGTGCATAAAACGATAATGATCCACATAATAATAGTGTGTGATGCGTTCTGTGGCTGTTTTTTATGATTGTTTAGTTCGATGAACTTCTTAAAAAACGGTGCAATCAATCGGAATATCAACAGATGTTATAGAATTGTGGAAGTCATATATTGGGCAAGTAATTTATTTGTAATAGGTATCAATTATTTAAAAAAAATAATGTTCTTATATAAAGTGTGTGGAAGTCGAGCTGTTTGCTGTTTATACTTTATACTAAAATTAAAGAATTTGTTGTTGATGTGGCTAATTAATTGGTTAAAAGAATGTTTCTAGGTCTCATGATTATTTTTTTTACGCGGAGATCATTGGAATTTTGCTTAGGCTAGTTCTTGCGAACTTTTACCTTTTATATGTTGGTTGACCTAGGTGGTTGACATTAAATTTTGAATTTTTACAGATACAAGGAAGTCTCGTGAGTCATGTAGATTAGGGCCCGTAAGAACCTGTTTTGGTCGTTTGGCCGGAGGAAGATCATCAGGATCGTAGTCGAGTGCCCTCTTCAGAAGTGGATTGATATGATTATGAAATGAGGTGATCAAGTCAATGTTACGTAGTCGGATTTGGCGGCTTATCGAGTCCACCATGAGATCTCGGATATTAGAATTTCTTAAATACCAAGGTGACCCGGTAATTAATCGTAGCGTCTTATTTTGTATAGTCTCAAGTCTATGAATAAAAGAATAAGCTGTTTGTCCTCATACAGTGGATGCATATTGTTTTGAAGAATAAGAATAAGCTGTTTGTCCTCATACAGTGGATGCATATTGTTTTGAAAATATTCTACACTCTTGGAGAATTTCCAAGAGCTAGGCAAAATCGCGGTATCATCCGCAAATGTAAAGATCTTTGTAAGTCCTATACATTCGGAGATGTCTGCCGTATATAAATTGTATAGAATGGGAGAGAGAACCTAACCCTGAGGAACTCCGGCTTCGATTCACTTGATCGTTGAGATGGAAGATTTTACACTAACCTGAAACGTTCGTTATTTTAGGAAAGATCTAATTAAGTTTAATAGGCTGAATGAAAATTAACTGAATTTAATTTATAAATTAGCCCATCATGCCAAGTTTTGGTCAAAGCTTTTTCAATGTATAAAAAGATAGCGCTACACGTCCGTTTTGCAGTTCAATTTTCTAGTATAGATTCAGCTCTAAAACCAAATTGAAAGTCAGGGATGATTCGTCGTTCGTCAGTCTCATCTTTGATACGCTCAAGAATAACTTTCTCGATTACCTTTGATATAGAACTTAATAGGTTTATTGGTCTATGGTTTTGGGGGTAAAGCTGATTTTTTCCGGGTTTTTCTATTAAAATAACGATGGCATTCTTCCATATGTCGGGGAATTTTGGTAATTTTAAAATTGTGTTTGTGATGTTGACCAAAAATTTGAAGTAGCTGTGAGGCAGCTGCTTAAGCTGGAGATTTGTAATATTGTCATCTCCTGGAGGTTTTTTCGATTTGAGTGTGAAAATGATGTTTTGAATTTCTGTTAGTGTGGTCGAGCGTATTGCCTTAAAAGGCAGTGTTTTAATGTCGCGATCTACCGCATTTTCGACCTCAGTTTCCCATTCGATATCGTCGTCTGGGTCCCTGTTTGGCGAGAACTGGAATTCTAGAGAGTCCACAAAGGTGGAAGCTTTGTCCTGATCTGTATAGACCAGGCCTGAAGTTCCCTGAAGGGGGTTGTTTGATTTGTTCATTATTTTAAGCCTTTTTCTGAGAGCCCACAATGGATTAGGATCATTACAATCACTGATCGTTTGTAGAGTCTCAGTCAGTCCACCGGCCATTTCGAAGTTTTTCTAGCTCTCGCTTGACTTCGTTCAAAAGTTGGCTCGGTTTTTGTGGAGCCGATTCATGGTTAACTGGGCCTTTTTCCAAACTTTAATTCCACCTGGATGAGATGTTTTATCCTGGGAGGGATAGAGCAGGGGTTTGATGCAGGAGTTGACTTGGAAGACGTACTCCGAAATAACGCTGATTTTAATTCATTCGTAATTTGGAGGATTTCTTTATCTAATTCATACATGTTATTAAGCAAAGGGGGGGGGGGTTGGTTGATGTTGCTAAGTATTCCGGAGTATTTGATGCAATTCACTCGTGATCGCCTTGCGTTCATCAGATTCGGTTGCCAGTTCTCCAATTCTAAAATAATAGGATTGTAGTCCGAGCTAAGTTTCGCTTTCGCCTCTATTTGGAAGTTCAAACTGACATTTCTCAATATAAAAATATTAAGAACATCAGCGATCCCTGTACCAAAATGAGTCGGTTCGTCAGGCCCAATAACTAGATACCCATGTCTGATCGAATGTGCATCTAGAGTTTTCCCTTTTTTATTTGTACGCCTTGAATTCCAATTCGGATGTTTGGAGTTCAAGTCGGTGTCGGCCACTTTGCGCCCGACCGTTTTGCGCTCCTACCTGAAATCGGCCACTTTGCGCTCTGCTACTTTCATAATCTACTTTATTTTCTTCGATCTGCCCATTTGCAATATAATTTTAAATTCCTCCTACCTACAATAATAGTCCGGTAAAGGACTATTATTGTAGGTTAGGTTAGGTTAGGTTAGGTTAGGTTAGGTTAGGTTAGGTTAGGTTAGGTTAGGTTAGGTTAGGTTAGGTTAGGTTAGGTTAGGTTAGGTTAGGTTAGGTTAGGTTAGGTTAGGTTAGGTTAGGTTAGGTTAGGTTAGGTTAGGTTAGGTTAGGTTAGGTTAGGTTAGGTTAGGTTAGGTTAGGTTAGGTTAGGTTAGGTTAGGTTAGGTTAGGTTAGGTTAGGTTAGGTTAGGTTAGGTTAGGTTAGGTTAGGTTAGGTTAGGTTAGGTTAGGTTAGGTTTCTCAATACTTCTGTATCAAAGAACGAAACGAAACTCATTTAACATCAACAAATTAGGTAGGCAGGTAATTTTAAGATTTAAGACATACCTACCCTACCCTAATTACCCCTAATTTACTTTTCTTCGAAATAGACATTAACAGAAACAGAAAAGAAGATGTTTATTATTTTTCTGTAGTAGGTACCATGGGTTTTAAGCAAATTTTTCTAAGCTAACCTTTACCGGGCTATTATGTTATAATAAATTTAAAATTATATTGCAAATCGGTAAATCCTAGAAAAAAGGATAATACATTTCTATTATGAAAATCGCAGAGCACAAACAGGTCGATTTCAGGTAAGAGCGCAGAACGGCCGAGCGCAAAACGGCCGTATTCGTTCAAGTCGCCTCCGATTATGGTGTTTTGGTAGCGGGATAAAATTTTGTCTAAGTCTTCTTGCAGAAGTTCCTTAGAGGGTGATAGATATACCGAAACAAGAGTGATTCCCGAAGCCATCGTTATTTTAACCACTATATTTTCAATGTTTTCGGTGTTGTATCGGTTTATGAATGAATGACATATATGTCTTTTTGGATTAAGATCGCGGTTCCGCCAGTCCTACCAGTTAACCTATCAGTTCTATAGCAAAAGTAATTTGGAATTGTAAATTTGAGTGCAGGTTTGAGCCACGTTTCAGAGATGAGAATTATGTCGATGGAGTGAGATTCAAGAGTTAGTCAGTTCGTCTTTTTTACTTGAAATGCCACAGGCATTCCAAGCCGCTATCTTTAAGGAGTCAGGTTGTCATTGAATCCTAAGTATATTAAAGGATTATAACAGTTGTCATGTACGAAATTTGGAAAGTAGACAACCTTAAAAAACTGCAGTCTGCATATGGAAGTGAATTTATTTTTTGCATTAATTTCATTTGATTTGTATCTGTTGAAGTTTTCTAAGTGTATTTACCATGTTCTACTGTATGACATCTTTTATCAACATTACCATTAAATTATATATTGTGGGTTGACTTCTAGTTTTATTGCTACTATTTATTCACATGGGCTTCTCTCAGAGATGGTGGGAAGCCAAATAATACGAAATCAAATAATTTAAATTTTGGTAAATTAAAATATAAAAATTCTAAAAATATAACAGAAAAATACTAAGAACAAGAAGACCCGCGAAACAGTGTTCCACATAAATAACATTGTGAGAGAAGTTACAGGAAATCTCAAAAGGGAACCGCTGGAAAACTATAACTCGACATTCTTTAACGTGAAAATGCAACCCCTACCTTCAACCCCCTTAGAATGACAGGTACAACCCCCAATTTTTTAAATGGAAAGTATAGGCTTGTGATATATCATTTGAAAGATCTCTTCATTTTCTATTCAAAAATGTTATTGTTTTTAAATTTGATGCAAAAATTAAAATAAAAAAAATCAAAATCATGTTGTTACCGAAATTCGCTAAAATATACTCGAAACTTATTACAGTATACTTAAAACTTATTTCCCGTTTAGGTCTTGATAATGAGAGAGTGAACAAAAACCATAGCAATGTGGTTTTTAGATGGTAACCATTAAAAAACTGTAAAGAATTTCCGTGGCAACGCTATTTTAACAAGCAGTAGTAAATTGTTTTATTTAAGTTGTCATTGTTGTAATTTAAGTATAAAGTTTGTTCAATTCAATTCTGAAAAATGGTTAGATTAACGGAAATGCATAAAATAACAGTTTTACAAATGATTGGTTACGAAGATAACATCCGAACACAACAGGAAGTAACTCGCCTATTTCATGAGAAATTTCCTAATTTTAGCGCCTATATCCCAAGGAACAATAAGTAAAATAGAAAAGCAGTTTCGCGAGTTTGGTCAGATAAGGTTGGTAAGGCAGATAAAAAAAGCAGCTGCCAATGCACTGAGTAATGAACTCAAATTAGATGAGTTGCTTGGGTTTCAGGAAAACCCACATACATCGAGTAGACAGGCATCCACTACATTCAATGCTAGCCATACATCGATAGCAAACATATTAAAAGAAAATAAATTGCATCCGTATAAGATGATACCTACTCAGGAGCTCATGGAAGACGATTTTAATAGGGGAACTTTTTTTTGTGAGCAATTGATGGACATGTTGGATAACAATATTATCCAATTAGAAGACGTTATGTTTTCTGATGAGTGTACTTTTTTACTTAACGGTCATGCTAATCGGCAAAATTACCGCTAATGGTCCACGGAAAATCCTCACTGGATAAGAGAAGAACACACTCAATACCCTCAAAAGGTTAATGTTTGGGCAGGGATTGTAGGGAACAATATCATTGGTCCTTTTTTTATTGAGGGCAACTTGAATGGCAACAATTATTTGGCACTACTTCAAAATGATGTCACTCCAACGTTGGCAAATTTATATCCTGATCCAGGTAACCCTCAAGTTCCAGCGAATACGATATGGTTTCAGCAGGATGGAGCACCACCACATTACCAACTTAATGTCCGGCAGTACCTCGATATAATATTTCCCAATCGGTGGATGGGGAGGCGAGAATCGATTGAATGGCCAGCGCGATCACCTGATCTTACATTATTAGATTTCTTTTTATGGGGATATGTGAAGAGCCATGTGGACAAAATTAAACCTTCTGATTTAAATGACTTAAAAGAACGAATAACGCTTGCGATTAGGTCGATCACGACTGATATGTTAAATAATGTTAGAAGACAGTTTTATTTGAGATTAGGATGTTGCCAAGACGTTCGCGGAGAAAATTTTGAACATCTACTTCATTAACATTCATAGTTCTTTTTCGTGTTCTACATTTTATTACGTTTTCCATTACATTTTAGTTTTTGATTGTATTGTAGCGAATTTCGGTAACAACATGATATTAATTTTTTTATGTTAATTTTTGCATTAAATTTAAAAACAATAACATTTTTGAATAGAGAATGAAGAGACCTTTCAAATGAAATATCACAAGCCTATACTTCCTATTTAAAAAATTGGGAGTTGTACCTGTCATTCTAAGGGGGTTAAAGGTAGTGGTTGCATTTTCACGTTAAAGAATGTCAAGTTATAATTTAAATTTGACGTGTTTCGGGATTTTTTATAAATATGTACAGTAACCGAAATAATGAATTTATTCCATTTGGCTTTTACACACTGTATATTAACAATAACAATTCTGAATCCAAATAATGGTGATCTTGAAGTGACAACATGCAGTGATAATGGCATGCTTAAGTTTGGGTATAGACACACCTTTCTGTTTTATAATCCCTAGGGTAAAAAGAGTTACTAGTAAGGTAGAGATAAAGGAAGAGAAGCAGAAATAATAAAAAGGGTTAACAGTAAAAAATTTTAACACATCGGACGATGTGTTTAACGATATTAAATACGTTTTAATGTCCGTTCTTTAAGGAAAGTTTTATGGTATAGTGTTTATCAAGAAAAATTGTTAACTGCAGTTAAGCTACCTGAGGCGAAAACAACTATTTACAATAGCTGTGAATAAAAAAATTATGTACAAAATAATTAAATAATTTGAACGAATAATTTATTAATGAAAAAAAACATATAATGTTTATTTACTTAAACATACATAATGTGTGCTAAATAAATAATTCACAACAATAAACACAGCCAATTCGGAACAGTTTTACCGTACGCTGTTTGTATTATTTTTATTCTAACAAATTTGCCAATTCTAGTCAACTTTTAATAAATCATTATTTATTCAATAATCAAGGGAAAACAACTGGACATATATTAAAATAATATTTACACATTTAAATGTTTTTAAAGATTTTCTTTTGTTACTCATATACCCAAATGATGTACTCGAACAATTCCAATAACAGGATATGAAGATAAATGTAATCTGATTTGATATTCTTATCAATCACGCTGTTTCTAAGAGCTGTCACAATCAATATCCGATCTACATTTTTGGTTAGGCATTGCTTAACATTTGTACGTTTGATATGTATGACATCAGCCGTAAAAGAAACTGTTCATTCAAAAAAATTTCCCTGTGCGGTTGGTTATAAGATTGATGAGTTTTTTGTAACGTTTTATTTTGTGAATCATTTAATAAATAATTCAATATTACTAATAGTTTCGTGTTACGTATGAATTATAATAATTTCTTTAAAGTAAAAGGTTGGGTACAACTTCAGATTCTATTTAAAAATACTTTTGTCTGCAGATGAGGTTCAAATTTGAGCATCACCATCCTCATTTTACAAAATTAATACTTTAACTTCAATGCTTTAGATTTTTTTATTGGAATGCTTAAAATTAATTTATTTAATCGTTTGTCAAAGAGTTTTACGTGAATTTTTTTGAATGATTATTTGAGAGGCTCTCTACCAACTTAATAGCTATTATTATATTATACTCTAAATGCCTTTGATAGCTAAGTTGGAACAGCGGTGGACTGTAGAGGAATACGGAAATGTAGGTATCCATAGGTCGCTGGTTCAGATCCGGCTCGAAGGACCAAATTATTATATTATACTCTAAATCTGTTCGATAACTTTCCAAAATGATCTCCTATTACCTTTTTATCAAAAACTATATTGACTTTTTAAAAACGTTCATTAATTAATTGGACATTCTTGACATTATTTTAAATTATCAATATAAACAATATAAAACTGACAAAATCAATCAAAAGTTAACAGCTATTTTAGTATACTTGGGCTTAGTGAAATATGCTGCAAACTAATAAAAGAAATTTATTGTACTAACACTAAATTAACAAGTGTTTAACAAAACTTTAACTATGTATTTGAAAAAAATAACTTTTTTTAATCTATTACAGCTGTTTTGAATAAACAATAATTGTCAGATTAACATATCGAAGTTAGATTTTGATAAGATAACCATTTGATGTTCATTAAGTAGTTTTTAGAGTATTGAAGTAAAAATAAAAAGCAATATTTAAACCGAGATACTATTAGTCCTAATATATTATCCCAAATATATTAGATTAGTTTGTTAATACAATTATATAGAAGAACTAGAAAAAATATCTATCACATTGATTTTTACAAAAACTAAGATGATGTATTTTTGGTATTCATTTATGCCTTATCTATTTATACTAATATTTTAAAGCTGCAGAGTTCCCTTGTGAGTTAATGGACTAATTTCTGGAACTACTGGTTGGAACTAAATGTTTTTTTTGTTGAATAGTACATTAATTGAAAAAGGCTATAGGCTATAGGTTATGAAAAATGACGTATCAAATTAGATAAAAAATAATATATAATAATGAAATTTGATAATGCCTATTTTTGGTAAATTCATGAAATTTTACAAATATTGGACACTGAAAGATGATGTATGGATAATATTTTTAATAACATAATTTTAAGAGGGGTATCCAAAGTTTGAAAACGGTAAAACGGGTGGCAAGCCTGGGTTGTACCCAAAGTATAACGAAATAGTCGTGACGTCCACTGTCAGGTTGGTATTCCTGATACGTTTCCATATCATTTAAACTGTGAAAAACTAAATTATTCTGATATAATGCTGTAGTGTATATAGCTCAGTAATTCATAAAAAATTAGAAACCCGCAATATCAGTTATATCATTTGAATTATAGACATATTAACACTGGGCTCTGATTCTAAGGAAAAATTTCGACTCGAAATTGTCCACCATGACAGTTAAAATCTAGCGATTCTGGGTGATTATCTGGGGATAATTAATTTATGTCATTGGCATCGCATAAATATATGAATAGCACACATTTTTAAATTTTGATCAGCTGTTTGTAGAGTACGTATGTTGTGTTAAGGTTAAGTTCATTAGTTTGTTTTGTTCGGGTTGTTTAATTTTTTTTATTATTATAATCATAATGAATTATTTGGAAGACGAAGATGATGGTGTAACCAAAAAGTATCCTTTCAGCAAAAGGAAATGATGTTGGATTTTATATAAGAGCATCTGGATTTTTTAAACAATATTCTGGAAGAGAAAAGCCATGTGGGAAACCTTAAGCACCCTGTTGAACAGGATGAGTAGCGCAAGGAAAACAAGCCAAAAATGGCAGCGAGTAAGTACCTAGAACTATTTTACATCTATAAAGCAATATTTTTTTAATAGATTTGTATTATATTGCCATTGCCTGCTTAAAGGTATAATAATATAGTTAACATTTTAGGTATGTATTGGTTTGAAAAATAAAGTTAAAAAGAAAGCTAGTTCCATAAAGAAACCTTAAGACAAACAGAAGAGGGCCTCCTTTAAAAATTATATTAACAAAAATCAACAAAAATGATTGATAAGCAAAGCACCAGCAGTCAGCCAATAGGGACCCCTTTGTCATCTGACATAAATTTATGCCCTTATACGACTAAAATAATTATGCTCTGGAAGATCTATATTATATTCTGTAAGTTTTCACATTAACTTCTTAATCATGAATTTATTATTAAAAGGCATTTTTTTACATGCCTTTAAGAAACATTATAATAAAGATCTCTCATAAAGTGGCGCTTCATCCAAGACTCATGAGCTCTGATGAATGTCACACTCCAAAGCAGCAAAGAGATAGGTTATTTATATTATTTATTGACAGTTTCAGAAAAAGAAGTTTAAATATTATTGGTGATCTCTTCAAGCACCATATTTTTAATTTTCATAAATTTAAAAACTAAAGCTTCCATATTCATTTTATTTATATTTTTTAGTTGGGTGATAAATATCAGTTTCATCAATGGCAGGAAGATTTAACAAAACTTACAATACCCTAAACATGGAAAGGGAATCTATAAATTCAAAGCTGTACATATTAACTCAGAAGAAGCAAGAAACAAACAGCATTCTCAAAAATTTTGAAAAATAATGGTTATAGTATCTAGGTTAACCCTAGGATACTTCTACGTGGCAAAGCAGTCCTTGACAAATTTAAATAATTTTGTAGTAATGAACCAAAAAGCGATGATAAAAAGCCAAGACTACTTATTATTTAATTTATTACACGCATTCATTTAATCTAGTTCATTTAAGAGGTTATCCATAACTCAAATGTGGATGGTACGAATGTAATTCTTCATTCTGACACAATGTGTTCTTCTCTTAGAGCCTGAAGATGGTCTTGTGAACGAAACATGTCGCTGATATAACATTATCATTAAATTACATACTGTGGGTTGACTTTGAGATTTATTGTTACTAGTTCATTTAAATTTACACATAAAAAATTGTTATTACAAAATTAATAGCATTGTTTTTTTTTAAATAGGTAGTCAGTAAATCTAGAAAGAGCAGCTAAAGATTGGCGTCATGGATTTTTGTTGATTAAGATTTGTGATCGCGTTTAAATGTAAACAGTTGGGTCTCATCATACTATAAATCTATGATTGGATCAGACCTATCTATACATAGCTATATAGCTATCAATATTGTTTTTATTATTACTCTTCTTATTATATCTAATACAGTTTAAGAATGTTAAAGCTTGGTTCCTTTTTAAACATTCTCCGCATTTCTATCTTGAATGATTTTAGTTTTTGCAATGTTTCGTCATCAGTTAAGCATATCTTTCTCCTTCCACAATACACAGATGTTGACAGTTGTAATTAAGTTAATAATCTTAATTAATACTGGAAAATAAACTATAAATATTATACAACTTGTGCACGTAAGGTAACAAATTATAATCTTTCTAATGAAAACAAAACACTTTAATATTCTTTGACAAAAAACCATATGTATTAAACAAGGTATTTATCATTATTTCCCTCCGAGGTATGTAATTCCTCAACGGCTTTGTTAGGGTCGCCATATGTTGCTTTATCGTTGGCCTATACGTACAAATAAGTAATTTTAAAAACGGCTTTATTTTAACAAACAAAAAAAATAATAGTTTAAGTTATCTTGTTAAAGTTTGTCTTTTGACAATGTGGTAAACGAAGCTATAATTTCGGCAAATTGGTTAAGGATAATATTTAACAATTTTTAAAATTAGCAGTGGGTGGTATAATATAAGTTATCAGTGATGCGACAAATTGGAACTATTTCCCCTTTGATCAATTACTTATTATTGGATTATGAAAACTAACATTCCTTATTTTTAAAATAAATTAGCAATATAAATTATGTCTATTAGGGCCGGTTTTTCAATCGCTTGTTAAAAGCTTCTGTTACTTGACCAAAAGTTAACCGTGACCAACAGCTAAAGTTTCTGTTAAAGGTTATGGCGTTTTTCAATGCACTATCTAACTTTTAGCTACGAAACTGCCAGCTATCATTAAATTTGCTGGGTTGGTAAAATTGATTTTTTGGTTTGGTTTGTTAATTTCTTAGAACGGTAAATAAAGATATTGGTTTGTGTTCAATTTAGTTGAGTTAACCTAAGTTTTTATGGTTTTAAATAGAAAAAGAAGATCTTTGTTTTTATTAGTTTTATTTATTTTGTTGAGTATTATTTTAAAAATTTTATATTTTCAAATGGAAACACCAAAGAAAAACAGGATATCTAATTGTTCACTATCTGATAAATCCTTGTTATTAAGATTAATAAATCATTTTAAAACAACTATTGAATGCAAAAAGACGGATGCCGTTACTTGGAGAGAAAAATATTTTTAGTTTTAAAAGAGAATTGAAATAAAAGCTTACCTGTCTGTGGGTGTTTCAATTTGATTTTCGATTTGTTCTAATAATAACATAACAGTTTCCTTTGAAAGTCGAAATCTTACGCGAAAATCTAAATCATCAAACTCTTCAAAAGGGTTCGACCTTTCTTTAACAATATATGGTCTCCTTTCATATTCAAGGTATTCCAATATTTCTTCATCATCATCACTCATACAAAAATCAAATATCTCCATTTTTCCGTTAAACAACTTGCTAACTACTAGTTACAAATCCAAACAGAGACTTTGAAGTGTTTGCTAATATAACAAAAACGTTAGCTTGTAGTCAACCTTAACAGTTAGTTGAAGAAACACTTTGACTCCTTGTTAAGGGTTAACTGATAGCTAAATTTGCTTAGCTGGAGATTGAAAAACCGGCCCTTAATATTCAACAAGATCGTTCAAAAATAAACATTTTTTGTTAGGCCAAGCAACAGGGCTCCTGTTATGCCATAATAAATAGTAGATTTTTGTTGCGTTTTGGTCAAGAAAATTTTATGTAATATTTTTTTATATAAAGCCAATAAATCGCTGATGCAAAAAGAAGACTAATGAAATGCCAAGTTGCAGTACAAAGCGGTGACAGAACCATGGCAAGAGATATAAGAAAAAATCATCCAGTACTGGAAATGTAACCTAAATTCACTTCTTCTCAGTCGTATGTTTCATATATGAAACGTCGTGATTTCATATAATGCTGTTTACAATTCCTCTCCATCTCTCCCTATCGCTAGCCGCTCTTATGTCCTCAATTTGGTCTATTCATCTCTTCGAAAAGCATCCTCTAGGACGTTTTCCTTGAATTTTCACCTATACCACTAGCTTTTCTAGGTTATTAGTGTTTCTCCTGGAGACATGTCCGAAGTATTTCAAAATTCTTCTTCTTATTATAGTTGACAAGCGGTCAGTAATATTTAAGTCCCTCCGTATGGAAGCATTAGTTCTGTGAGCTGTCCATGGAATTCTCAACAGCCTTCTCCAGCACCACATCTTGAACGCATCAATTTTTAGAGAAAACTAGTGCATTTACCGGTCTCTTTTTAGTGTAGTTAGATATGTTTCGGTCCTTCCATATTCTACTGAGTCTAGTCATAGCAGTTCTGCCCATACCTAAACGTCTTCGTATTTCTAAAGAGCAGTTGCCATCTTTGTTGATTTGCACTTACCACAATGCAATTACCGTCCTATTTCCAGGAAGATTATTCTCATCCGTGTACGTGATGGCACACGGACACCTCTAAAACCGAGTTGGAGTTGGGGTCTATGGAGGGAAAGTAAAGCGTGAATCTGAAACAGAACCTGGGTAACCTATCCACAATTTGCAAGCGTTGCCTAGGTCAATTCAATCAAATCGGGTAGACTTCAAATTAGTTTGGAAATGTCGTCTAGATTTAATGTCTAGAGTAAATTACCCAACGCAACCGAACTTTGGGCACATGGACATACTGGCATTGAGATTTTAATAGATCTTCCTCCATTTCACATCTGCTTGAAAAGGGAGGCGATGGCTGGTGCATAAAAAGACTGGTAGAATAACAATATGTAGGGCCGAGGTGTACCTACCAGAAGAAATCATAAACAATCATTCAATCCAAATACAACCTAAAGAACAAAAAAGTTGACATTCTTGCCAAAAGTGGTACTAAAGAAATATTTATAGTCTTTCTTAGGTATAGCTAATAGCGTAGCCAGAGAAACAGTATCGATTTGGGTAGATCCGATGGGACGTTCTTACTAATTCGAGCTAAGAGATCTCTTTAAAAAGAGTTCTCACGAGCTGCTGAATATAAGCAGACAGGACCTATGATTTGTGAAAGTACTACTGACTGGAATGTAATAATTGGATAAACAGAGAGTGCGGATTTCAGGTTCTCTCGGGCTGCGAAAGAATCGGGGGATCATATTTTATGCAACTGCTGAGAACTCGAGAGACTAAGAATCAATGAATTTAATTTGCATCAACTCGAGCCTATTGACTTCTTGGAAGTGTCGCCAACGGCCTTCATGAGCTCCATGTTTATAATGTTTTGACATTTCTTGATAATCGAGTTCAATGCATTTCATTCTTTGTTTACTACAATTTCACCTACAGTATTCAATAATTAGGTTCTGCACCATTATAGGTGGAGAATCTGCTGTTCCCTGCAAGTCAGGAAAGTATCCAAAACATAAGATATATGTACTGTGTTCCTATCCTGCTGAATAGTAAGCTGTGTTGACACCTCGTCTTCAGTACCGGATCCGTTAGAAAATAACAATTAATATTTTTTATAAGTACAATGCAGGCCCTGAGTTTCTCTCTATTATTGTAATAAGGTACTATTGTCAGATATTGGCCTCCAAAGTTGTCACATTTTTGTAGGTTCGGTCTATTAAAGGCTCCACTGTCATACCGACATTTAAGTAATAGTTTTATTTTGGTTTTTCATTCGTGTCTACCCCATTTGTATAGGTCTGTTGAAATTTTATAAAAACAATAAAATTTATTTACTTATCAACAACAAAAAAGCATATAAAATAATTATAATTTTGTTCTTATTATACAAAATGTAGGGCATATCATTAAATTACCAAGAAACTAAATGTTAATATAGTATTTATCCGCTTAACATAAAAAGTACATTTTATATCTATCCATAAAATTGTTCTGAATCATTACTTGGGTTTCTACATGCATTCGTATTGGTACACAGATCAATTTAAAAATGTTAACTAAATTTCTTGAGAACGAATAAAAAGTTAAGTTTTGGAAATAAATTTTTAAGAAAGTGTATTTTAATTCCATTGGGGCGAATTATAAGCAGGAATTCAGAAAATTCCGCAACAACTTAGCCTCATTTTATGTAAACTGATATTAAGGAGGTTATGAAATAATAAATAACACTAAACCAGTTAAAAAGTTCTAAATGACCTAATAAAACTAAGCCATTTACTCTCTATTGCAAAAATCCTAATTAGAACGATATATAACACAGAAAGAGTTTATCTGGGATAAAGAAATTACTATACTCCGGGTCACAGTTATTATGCAGTGTGGCCGGCATAGGCCAATGTAAATCTTATGGGCGAATATTCAACACTGTTACCGCTTTGTTAAATTTATTTGTAAAATTTATCTAAAAGCATAATTATAAATATTCTTAATTACTCACCAAACGATTTTCAAATGAATAATTTAGTCAACATTTAAATCATAATAGTAACACAATGGCAAGTTATATTCCCGCGCCAGTTGGAACCAAATTCGAAGAACATGCCGATATGGCAACGCCGTCGTCCATAAACGTAATGCTGCATAATAACTGTGACCCGCTCTATATACAGGTAGTCCGCCACAATTTATTTCAACATCGGATTTAAAAAATAATACAAAACTTTATAGAATTAGAATTATAGAATTAATTATAAAGTGAATATCACAATCATTAACTGCAAATATTTAGTGGATTTCTATTACTGATTTTTATATCCTTTATGATTTTTTTAATTTGAAAGGATCTTAAGAGTAACAGGAAAAATTTACTAAGTAATTCGTTAAAATGGAAAGTCCATCCTATTAAGAACGATGCTAATTCTAGCGAAACGGCCGTCATTGCATTTACAAGCGTATTTTGTTAACAAATAGTAAAAGTTTAATTCAACGTTTAGTTGTTTACTGTTCTTAATCACTGAGATGGTTAATTGTCTAGCAACTAAAGAAAATTAGCAAGTACATTTACCATCCTCTTCGCCATTGTAATGATAACAATGCGATAAAAATCTATGGCACTTAGGTCAAGGTCACATTTGGGCCACTTCTGAGATTAAGCCTACCTACTAGCTCACCAAGCAACCTACCTGTTGTAACGTCGCCAATAAACAGCACTTTTAATTTGGCGTGTGTTAGACAGTTCTCGCTGCGAAAAGAAAATATTATCAGTTAGAGTGCTGGATATTCACAAAGGACAAATTTAACAACCTTTTCATATCGTTCACATGCTCTACATAGAGGACAGATAATCCCGAAGTAAGGTTCTCACATCGCCAAAATTATTGGACGACTTATATTTGTCCAAATAAGACAAGTTAAAAAGTGTATTACAAAATATATTTAATTTCTTTATGTGTTCAATTCAAATTGACTAAATGAAATTTTAACTAAACAAGAAAAAACTACAAATGGAAAATATTGTAGAATAAAAGGATTATCAGAATTTGAAATAATTTGAAAAAGCCACTTTACAGCTAAATCAAAAATGCATTAATATCTGGTGTATCCTCCTGTTCTGTAGTAAGGTATTAACTCGCCTATGCATGGAAACAGTAAAAGCATTCATAGGGGATGGTGTTTATGGTAATCTTTGAATATTCCCAGTCTCCAGTACATTTTGTAATCTTAACATGCGATGGAGTCTGGCATTATAATCCATAAACATTAAAATGTTTTTAATTTCATTTCGGAGAGAATAAATAATAGGTTCAATATTATTTTGAAAATATCTATCCCCTGTCATAGTGCCTGAAATATGAATAAGCTCCGTACGACGACCATGCATTATGCCTCCTTCAAATCCTTCTTGGTATAGAACGACTTCCCTTGCAAAAGTCTTTCTTGTCATCCTGTCCCTTATCACTTTGTCTTCTACTATCACTGACTAAACCAAATCTAGTTTTGTCCGAAAACAGGACAACTATTTTGCTATTGAGCTAAAATCCAGTCTCTGTGTTCCTGTGCCCACTGTAGACGAGTGACTATGTATCTGGGAAGTAACCTGGGTACTCTTAATGGTGTCCTTGCGATTGCAAATTGGATCTGGCAAATGTGCGCGGAATTGTGGTCCTGGAATTTAATTAGATTCCCTGACTAAGAAATTCGGTTTTTTAGTTGGTGCTGCTACTTTAGCTGATGAAGATGGATTGGACGTAGCGGCTCATATTGATCCTAATTTAGCAAAGGTCCGATTAGTTTCTTTTAATTATTTCGTTTTGATTAGTTTTTATTTTTTAAGCATTTGATGAACGATTTGGCAGAGGAGATTTCGGCGTTTTAAGAGACATAGTTTAAGCTGGTTTCTTGGGCAGAAAATCTGAAAAAGGAATCTACGCATAGGAACAAGGTAGTAAAAACCTTGACGTGAATTTAGAAGCTTTAAAAGTACTGAAGAAATATTTCATTGAGCCGAAAGGTACTTTCGAAGATGAATATAAGACTAATAATGGTTTCAAGGTGAGTTAACTTGGGACCACATCTCCAGTCAACGCTGTTAGTTTCCTCGTACAAATGCATTATTCGGATAACTGATGCCCAAAGAATCTCTAGTCTATCCGCGATTTGAAGATTCGGTAGACCTTCATCATGCCTGTTGCCAGGCATAATCGCTAAATCGATATAAACCACTTTCTAAAAATTTGTATTTCTAATTATAGGAAATTGTTTTAGTAAACTTTTTTGGTTACCCAGCGCTGGTGAAATAAATAAAGATTAAATGTTCAAAAGAGGTAGATATTTCCGTTTAAAGTCTACTAGGGGGCCAAAGAATTTTGGGGGCCAAATACTTTGGGGATATTACTTTTAGATATGCAATAAATGTAAAATCTGAAATTGATTACGAACTTTACGCCTACTGAAATTGACATTCTTACTTCGTTCAAGCGAATTGCTGCAACTGAAGATCTTTTTAACAATAACAGACCAAAAATCGATTATCGCTTGCGGATGCTGCTCTTCTACTGCTCCATCCTGGTATTCTAGTTTAGCTGCCAGTTAAATTAAACCGCTGGCTAAATGGTACATCCACATGCACAACTCAAAAAGGTTATGGAAAATTTGTTATAAACAATTTTTGCTTTATAACTTCGTTCCTTTAGGCCTAAGCAAAAAAATGGTTAACAAAATTTGTTTATAAAATAATTTCTACAACTTTTACACTTGTGCATATACAATTTAGATCAACAATAGCCCAGGTCCACATTTTGCATTAACTTTTAGCAATCCGACACTATATTTTTAGTAGCGTTTTACCAATTAATTTTCGTCTTAAAAATTCTTGGTATTTATTGATTACAAATACCAAAAAAATTTGGTAAATCAATATTTACACTGATTCAAAATCACCTGCATAAAGAATATAAAATATTAGTTGAAAGAAAAGCAAAATATTTTTAAAATACACTGTATATATTCCAATCGGAGTTTTTAATTAGATTTGTTTGTCTATCTCCATGCACCTGCTTACACACTTAATCTTTATTGATGAGAGGATAGTTTCATCATTATAGTCCCTACAGGTACGAAAATATAAATATCCACCAACAATTTTGAAGCAGTTATTTTTTTACAAATAATAAGTGCTAACGACTAAGGACGACTAGGAAGACATGTTGTATTATAATATAAAATAATTTTAACATCACGCTATAATCTTTGAGGTCAATTATAACATCCATAAGCGCCTAGTTTCAGATCACCTTAGCAACTAATTATAATAAAATATTAATCAATTAAACTATATATTTTTTACCAAATAAAACAGGCATACCGGTATCATTAAGAAATTTTTATTACTTATTGATGAATGAATTAATAAAGTGGCCGGGTTTGCTGATGCCTAGCAAGTAGGCTATTAGCCCCAAATTCTCCCACCTCCATATTATCACTCGTTCGGTGCCCTTCCAAAACACCTTGACCTTCGTATAAAAACGTCTCATGGAGGGAGGGTGTGCAAGTCCTTTTCCTCGATTCTTCGCACACCAAAGACGTCTAGACGGAGTTGTGCATAAACTTAACAGGTGTCCAAGAAGTGGTTAGAAGTTTTCTCCTCACCACAGTTTGGGTCTTCGACTACGTCCAAAAGGTGTAGATGTCTTCTAAGTCCACAGTGGCCAGCAAGGATCCAACAAGCAGGCGTAGCTGTGATCTGAATTTATTCAAAAACCACCTTGTCCTAGCTTTGTCAGGTTAGGATATTGTTAGTTTCGCTTGCCTAAGGCGACTGCAATTGATTCATAGTCCTTATAATCCTCTGTCGGGCCATTCTTTAAATAGAATTGAAGTTTTTGCTCTGCTTAGCTCTATTTGCTCCCTGCCTGGCGAGTTCATCTGGCCGCTCGTTGGCCACTATACCGCTTTGTACCGGTACCCTTACTATGGTTATATCTCGTCCTGAAATCAGTATTTCTAGGATATTTGCACATTCTAGACAAGTTCCTTGTTAGTCCTGGAGAGCCTTTAGAGCAGTCTGGCAACCTAAACAAAGGGTGACGGGGCTTCCTGAGTTTTCTCGCTCTTATTTAGTTTTGTTGTGGTTAGAATGACAAATATTTTTGATTGGAAGACCGTGGAGTATGGAGGCATAGCTTTTTCGACCTCCTACGCCCTCTATCAGAACACCAGGTCCTGACGTCTCTTCCAAGCGGAGGCCATCTGTGTAACACACTATGCTCCCTATTTTTCTATCCTCTAGGAATGTTAGAGTCTCAGAGTAATAAGTAAACATAGCGGTGCCACAACAACACAATAACATACAGTTTGTAGTCAATAGCAATTTATTTATTTATTTATTTATAATCACACAAGTTTTACAACCTAATTACATGATTATATAATACAATATTTAACATATCCAAAAACAAAACAAAAAATGATAATATAATATAATAAATAATTACCATAACTGCTAGTAATTTAACACCAATATCCTAAGAATCTATGTTAACAACCATCACACTGTAAAATAATTATATGATGCAAAATATTATTTTTAAAAGTTACCAATGATAATGCCCAATTCAAATCAATTAAAAGGTTGAAATTGTTAGCGAGTCGAAGCATGGCAACAAGTGGTGAATGGCATGTAGTCAGAACCAGTGGTATCTTGAACATCGGGAAGGTACGAATGTTTCTAACGGGAACATTAAAAGGGATGAGAGATAGAATTTCAGGTGAATTTATTTTGGCGTTAATTATTTTGTGTAAAAATACTAAAGCTGTTATATCCCTCCTTTGTTCTAATGAAAGTATTTGAAACTCATTTCTCAACTGAGAAGTTCTTATTTATATATTATATATTTATATTTTCCATAATATAAGTATCTAAGAAATTTGTTCTGGATGATTTCAATATCCCTCAGTATGGTTTTATATTCACCATACCAGATAATAGATGCAAATTCAAGTTTTGATCTCACCAGACTATAATATAGTACTTTCTTTGTATTTATGTTATTAAAATTTTTACAACTTCTTATAACAAATCCCAACATTTTATTTGCATGGTTTTTAATACTTTTTATGTGGTTGTGAAAAGAAAATGTGTTGTTGTAAGTAACACCTAGATCTTTAACTTCTTGTTTTCTTTCTAGTACCTCTCTATCCATCATATAATCAAAAATAACGGGATTTTTTTGACGGGAGATTGTCATAATATTACATTTATTTATATTAAAATAGAGTTTATTAGTTATACTCCACTCAAAAATTTTGTTGATATCTTTTTGAAGAGAAACGCAGTCTCTAACAGTCTGTACTTGTTTAAATAATTTAAAATCATCAGCAAATACTAAATAATCAGAATTTATACCATTTACCAGATCATTAATAAACATTAAAAATAGTAGAGGCCCCAAATTTGATCCTTGAGGTACCCCTGAATTGGCTTCATATCTTCCAGATGTATTCTTGTCATGTTTTACAACAAAGTTTCTATTTTGTAAGTAACTTTTTATTAATTCTAGAAAATTTTCAGCCAATCCAAACCTTTTAATCTTTTTAAGTAGAACATCATGATGTACCGTATCAAACGCTTTCTTAAAGTCGGTATATATTACATCTAACTGTATTTTTTCTTTCAACGAATTATGAACTTTATTGCTAAAGATAAATAAATTTGTTTCTACAGATTTATTTGCCATAAATCCATGTTGTTCTGATATAATGTATGGGTTAACATACCTATAGAGTTGTGAATAGATTATTTGTTCAAATAACTTCGCTGGTGCACACATTATTGATATAGCTCTATAGTTTTCTATATCCATTTTGTTTCCATTTTTGTAAATAGGTGTATTGATCGATGTTTTCCACAATGCAGGAAATGTTTTTGATTTAATTGATAAATTAAATATGTGCAACAGCGGAGCCATTAGCCATTCACTACAGCCTTTTAAGATATAAGGTGGTATATTGTCTATACCTGCTGATTTTTTTGGTTTCAATTTCTTAAATGCTTCCATTAGATTTTTATCAGTTATTATATCTAAAGTAAAAGTATCATTGTTAATATCAATATATTCATTTTTATTACTTAAATTATATGTGGCTTTATCATACGAGAGAAAAATTTTGCAAATACTTCAGCAGTTTGTTCAACAGTTACCATTTCACCTTGGTAAATAAAATTACCAGGATTACCTGAATTTGTTCTTTTACTTTCTGTGTAATTCCAAAATGTATTAACCTCTGTTAGTATATTTTCCTCTAATTTATTAAAGTAATTTCGTTCTTCATCTTTAACTAGTTGCTTAACTTTACGCCTTGTTTGTTTAAACTTTTCATCATATAGTTGTGATATACAATCTTAATTTTTCAAATTGCTTCCGTGTAAAAATCCTCGCTATTTTAGGCCTATAGCCAACATTTTTTCTCTTCAAATACGCGATCAAAGTAGAAGACTTGGAAATATCAATGCCATCATAAAGAAAAACGGTGGATTTAATCATTGAACATTCTGCCCAGAGGCTTCCAGAAGCTTTTAATTGCATATGTCTGAACGAAATATGCCAATAGAATCTTTTCATCGATTCTTAAATTCTTGCCTTCGCACCATTTTTTAAAACTCCGGTAGTATTTTGATAACGGATTTTGGATTTCTCGGGAATAATTGCGGAACGCCCTTCTTCCTAAGCCCGTTCAATTTTTTTAAATTCACTTTCGCTCATATTTTAATTTATAATAATCAAAATTGTACTTAAAAATATTGACAACTAAATTAAAACTCAATTTTTCCATTGTTATTATGCACCTTAGTTACCACCTAATAACCAAAATATACTTATTTTTTGATAAAATGAATGAAACTTGTTAATATGACAAAAATGTTTAATTCTATAATTTATAATGGTATCAATCGTGCAAAAAACGTTCTTAGCATGTCGAACGTTAAGGGTATAAAACCACCGTTCTCCATACTTAATATACTATAAATACGACTCGAAATATTCTCTAACGATAATAATGAGTCTATTTATCACTATAATAACTCAAACAAGAAAATTCATACCGTCCCCTTAGAGCAGAACTATCCTATGTCCAAAAAGTGCAATTTTAGGTTTTTATGTAGTTTATGTAGTACTGCTCTAAACTTAAAAAGATCCGAAGACATAGCTAATTTTTACATCGGCAATTTTCGGCAATTAGCGTTGGTATGGACATACAATACTTCTGCACTAGATGAAACGACCCTTAATACGTACATAGAATATAAAAACCGAAAATTGCACTTTTTGGACTGCTCTAAGGGGACGATACGTTCTTTTTATTTTTAATTGTAACCTTCGAATCTTGGAAAAATATAGCACGAAAAACGTTTAAATGGTTATATTCATAAGGATTTATTATGACATCTTATGACAACTATCATTATTTTGATACTATACCTACCTCACCTTATTACATTCATTTAAATAAACATTTATTATTTGTATTAGGTTAAAATTGTTATTTTTTTTAATTTGTGTCTTTGCTTTGGATTGTAACTATGTTTTGCTTTAATTCCCTTTATCATTATTTAAACAAATGCGACAAACGATTTGTCACATTAAAGTAGTAAGAAACTTTCCTTCGTAGAACTTTTCTCACACAATATTTGGAAATTACTAAACACAAAGAAAATAACAACAAATCATTTAAAACTCAATTTTTCAAAAGATATTGAAAAACGACAATAATATAACGTTATTTAAAACATTTGTTAGTAACTTATCTGTAACATTTACAAAAATTTTAGTATGTATCAATACATTCTTATTATTCACAAATCAAAACTCACGTAATAACAAGTCTTCAATTACTTAACCAAACAGGATTTAGGAAAAAAAGAAAATAAAAATAAAAACTCTCCGAGAACTGAACTGACTAATACGATATAAATTACAGACGTCTGGTAATTATGTTGTCTATAGGGACATTTCTGATTGGATAATAATATTGACACAGCGCAACGTGTGTTATTAAGGCCTATCTGGTCTCTCTCTTTTTCTTGGGTTCTTTCGTATAGTCTCGTTATACCTTTTGCAGGCTGTAATCATCGAAGGAAGGAAACTGTCTGCTTCTTTGGTCGTATCTTAATATCTGGAAGTTCCTTTATAATCAGTTCATAGACGGAACATCTGACTTATTTATTTCATTAAAAAAAAATATATTAAAAAGTTGTTATTATTAATGACATTTCTTGTACTAACCCTTACTATGTGAAATCCCATCTTATTCAGTCATATTCGAGAGAATAATTAAGCCGATTGTATAAGAAGCTACATGAGAAAAGGTGTAAGGCATCCCAAAACATCTGGTTTAACCAAGAATGTCTTAAGAAGAAATTAATACCAAAATATGTAAATATAAAATGTAAAACTCAATCAAGGGAAGCACAAAAAGTAATTGAAAAGGCCCAACAAATGTGGATTAAAGAGGAAAGTAGAAAGTGGTTCAAAATAAGAGATTTTCTAGACATTTACATTAAAACTGTCAGAATTAACTTATTCAATGCATTCTGTAGAATTTGACTGCCTAGATGATAAAATTAGAGAATAAGTTAAAAACATAATTATTGACAAGTTCATAAAAATCTTAGAGCGTAGTCTTCAACCACGCTATTAAAACTTGCTTTAGAGTCAAACAATTAATAGTAGTTATTGCTAAGATACCGCTAAGTTGGAGTCAAGTTATTGCTAAGTTATCGCCAAGTTGGAGTCAAATTATCGCTAAGTTGGAGTCGAGTTACCGCCAAGATACCGCTAAGTGGGTGTCAAGTTACCGCTAAGTTGGAGTCCAGTTACCGCTTTTGGAAGGTCTCTATGTGTAAACAGTCCTTCAAACCACTTCTGAGCTGTTAAGAATACTATTACATCCCAAGCAGCCAGAGCCATTAAAGAAACTTTCATCTCTCCACGAAGAAGCTGAAGCCGCCCTCCTAGACAGCACAGAAACTTAAAGTTAAGTCCTCTTTTTACAACTCCAGTTCATTATCAGCAAGTAGTTAAATTTTCAATAAATAATCTATATTTTTAAAAAACAGTTTTATTTGTATACCTTAGGCTATAAGTCTTAAGGGTGTAGGTGGTCGGTCTTTATTTCAAGTAGCTTCTTTATTTGTTGTTTAATTAAAGTAATTACAAGGTGTTTCTATCTTTCTCACCTTAGTGTTTGTGTAGTTTGTTTGCTTAATCGATAGCATTAAAAAGATAGTGGCGCCCTTATTACTTATACATCCCAATCCTTCCTATAGTGAGTATTTACTTGGAGTCGAACCACCCGCTGGAGAGGGTCTCTTAGCCGGGATCTCTTTTGGAGAGTTTTTTAGTTACAAATTGGCTCCCTGCCTTTTTGGGACTAAAAAGGGTTACAAATTGGCGCCCCTGAGTAGGGTTACAAATTGGCGCCTTTGAGGAATTAATATTGTTACCAATTGGCGCTCAACGTGGGGTTACAAATTGGCGCCTTTGAGGAACTAATATTGTTACAAACTATACCAATTTTAAACGATATAACTTTGTAATCAGGACAAAAATTAAATAACTAACTAGAACGTCAAAAATAAACAATAGAAATTTGCTTGCAGATCGGACAAAGCGCAAAAACTGGAGAATGGTAAAAATTGATGTATGTAAAAAAATTGTATCACTTATTCAGCATTTGTTTTTTCTGCAACTTATAGGTCTCCATAGATACAATAGACCTTTGATTCAATTATTATGACACATTGTTATGTACAGAATCAAAAATAGCTTAAAAATTTTATTTTTGCAAAACATACTAGTAATGCAAATGATCAAAAGGAATGTTTCTGAGAGAATAAGTTGGCCCATAAACACACCCATTAACTTAACAAAAACACTGCTAACATATCAACACTACTCGCAACAAACAATTTTTTCACACTTTCAATGACACTTTAACATCTGGCGTGGAATATTCAAAGAACAAAACGCATCGCGGTCTTCCTCTTTGTTTCTTAATGACACAAACCAACCGCGTAAAACGTCTGGAAAAAACCAACATGGTGGCATGATTAAAAGCAAATTTGTCACGGCGTTAACAAATATATAACGTGTGGTGTTTGTTGATCTTTTTTTATACTTTTATAATAAAGTTATCAACGACTTCCTCATATCTAGAACTTTTATGATTTATAAAAAGACGATGAAAAATTTTAATGCGGTTGTATATGATTAATTTTATTAAGATATTTATGTGAAGGGTGTGAATATAAAACAAGAATATAAGGTTTCATATTTATAGGAGGAAAATGTAGTAAAAAGCAGTTTTTATTGCGCCATTCGCGAACAGTAATAGATAAAGTGCAAATTGTTTTTGTTTTGATTTTTCACTGAAAGAGGTTTGTTCTCATATTAAATTATTTTTATTGGATAAAACAGCTGACCAATTTATAGTTAAGAGTAATTTTGGTAAAACTCATTAAATAACAATATAAATTCTACTTTTATTTATTATAGAATATTTTAAACATTATTAAAATTAAATACAATATTTACTATTTACTTCTCATGTCTGTAAGTAGATTTTTGTCCTACTGTTTAACTAATTAACTTTTCTTGTGTTCTTTATCTTCATATGGAATTCTCTTGCTTGTTACATTTGTGTCTTTAATTTTCCTCTTTATTTCATACTTTTTAAGAATTTATCTTTTTATCTAATTTTTTATAAACATTTTTTGTAAGTTTCTCATTGGATTGAAAACAATTAAAAGTTCTGTCCTGGTATCGGTCAAAATATATATTTATTTATATTAAAATTTACATTATAACGTTTCGGCCATGGCCATCATCAGGTGTATAACGACAAAACTAAAAAATTCTTAATTAAAGCACATGCAATAACATTATTTCTAAAACTTACAAAATCACCCACTAAGTCTACATCTAAAATTATATTAGTTTAAAATATTTGAAGAAATCGAAGTGGAATAAAATTGTAAATACATACAAAACAGTAGAAAAGTAATAAATTAAAAGATGTAAAACTATCACATATATAAATTCAGATCGAAATCCAGATAGGTATAAGAGACAAGACCACACAAATTACTTGATTAAAGGAAAATAAATTGGTGATAAACACTCCAAATCAATGTGGCTGTTAACCTTATGTAAATCTCTTTTTGTGTTGACCATTTTCAGAAAGTTTCGTTTAGTTAAATCACTTTCCTTAGATACAATTTTAACATTTTCGAAATCAAAATGGTGCAAATTATTGATGGAATGTTTGGATAAGGCAGTTGCATTTTCGTTTTTTGTCTTATTATGTCTATCATATTTTAGTCTTAACATATCATATTATGTATAAATACATAAATATGATGGAATATGATGGAGTTGACTATTGACTGACTATAAAACTATCTGTCTTTTCTCAAGATTGGTGGTCGACTTGTACATTATTATCCAGATTATCGCTAAGATCTGTATTATTTCTAGTAGTCACCTTTTACTGAATAGCCACCCCTCAAACAGTTAAAACATATATGCAACCTTTTAGTTTTATTCACACGCTCATTTAAATTTGGACTACTACACATACGGATTCATTTACTACTAACGAATGAGAACTTCGCCCATTAGACTTTGTCTTTCCATAATCTTTGCTCTGTACCTTACCTTTAAAATGCTTGGCTAACTCTAATGTCTCGATAAGATCAGCCTTTCTCTTTATGAGAACCCTGTTCATTTTGATTGTGTCAACTTTTACTTTGTTATTTATTGTTCTTAGTTACCTATTCATTTTGCTCAGTTATACCAACTTCTGTACCTATTACTTGCCTTTTAGCACGCTGTTACTCTTTAGCTGTTTTTTTTTTTATCCAATTTATATCTAAAAATATGTAAAAGTTCATTATCGCAATGTCTGACCTATTGATTCAAACTCTCTAAAGATTTCATATACTTCGGGATGTCGTTCAGCATTTTTCTCATTTAACTACTGGACTTTGGACTCTTATATAAGTACAGGTAAATTGAAAAAAGTTTTCACATGATTATCCACAAGTATTGCTCCATTATATAGTACCTACTACATAAATTCTTCCATGCGTACTCATAATTATCTGCAGTGAATTCTATACTACGAATAACTTGCGCAGCAAGTCCGAATAACGAATAGTGTATTTCCTAACTAGTACGCAAAGTAAATCTTGTCGCACGCTGGCTGCAGTTGACCGAACGATGCGAAGCGGAGTTCGGACAGCAGTCGAGTGCGAACAAGACACTTAGCGCGAGAGCTAGGAACTGTATTTTTTCTACGAACGAGAACATTTAAAAAAAAATTAGACAATCAATTTAAAAAAATATATTTTTAACAAAATACTAGGCAACATATAAGAAAAACTAATTATTTAATTTAATTATTATTAACTATATTAACAGTAAATGACCCATGTGAAGCATTATGCAAGGTTAATGCTGAAGATGCGGTTTTTTCAATGCAGGAAATTACTTGTTTTGTATTGTTTTTGTAGGTTCCGTCGGTGCCAGTTGGAGTTTAAATACTATTTTCTTGCAAACTATTTTCAGCAATATCTGGTGAATTTAGAACATTGTTATGGTGCGCCTCGACGCTTGTAGAAGTACTGCTAGTAGTGGTGGTACTACATGACATCTGCAAAATTTTGTTTGACATTTTTTCTTATTTTTGAATGACTCCTCCAAATATTCTTCCGCTACAGCTGTGGATTTCCAACCACCGAGACGTTTGATATTAGTAATTTGTTCTACATTATCAGCTAATATTGTCGCCGAACTGCGGCGGAAACCATGACCTGTGTATAACTCTGGGTTGCGTAAGCCCAGAAAAGCCGCTATTTTAGGTGGCATTTTGCCGAATGTGTTTATTCCCAAACACTGACATGTACACTTGCCGTTTTTATAATTCACAATAGACTATTGCAGGTACCCGCGGTTTTGTCTAAAATATGAACCGGTGTTTCCTGCTTCGACGTTTTTCATTGTTTTTTAAAGTACCTATTTTGCGCACGCTCGTAGAAAAAGATATTTTGTAATGTTAGCCAAAGATTTATCTGAATTAATTAAGCTATCAAACAAGTCTTTAAACTCGAAAAAATTGCTATTATATCCTCCACATTTCGGTAACTCTATGTCAGGTAGTTTTATTTCTCTACTCCACTCTTTGAATATCATCAGATAAATTTTCAATTTGACTTTGTATATAGTAATGTTTCATGTTTTTCTAGCTTATCCTTAATTTCCAAAATTTACTGATTTTCATAATTTAACTCTTTCTTTGTTTTCATTTAGAACATAATCAACAAATTGTTTATAATACGTTTGCCTTGCCTTTAAGATACCTCGAGATTTAATTAGATGATAGTTTCTGACATTTTAAGCTGAAAATAGTTTTTTTAACTTTCTTATATCGCAAATAGCAATATTCAATCTAATAATAAAGAAGAAATAAAAGATAAATACCTCACTGTAGGCCTCACGCCTTTCCTAAAAAATTTCCCTTGCCGATGTCTTACTGCCAACACTCCAACTAAACGTCTAGCAACAATCCAACTCAATAGAACGTAAATTCTTTTCGGTTTTTTTTCTACTAATCCTCTACTCGAAGGACCATGTTTTTGATACTGAAAATACTAAGCACAATTAAGTTTTCTTATAACATTTATTCAGCAACGTGACAAATCTCTTATTCCATCTATTCGTTTGGTACATTTTTCTATAAACAAATTGTAACCTAATGTAAAAAAAATGTTAGTACTTTGTTAATATTGGGATACTTTTTTGATAGAGTAGATACTACAGCCTTATATCAAATCTTTAAATCAAAATTTATTTACCCATTCAACAACATGTTTTTTAAATTAGTTAAACAGATAAATATTCAAGCGTAAAACATGAAGTTTTGATCAGCATACTTCCCATAAGTTCTGTTTTCTATCGTTTTTTACAAAGACACAACTTATAAATAAATTTCACTTTAAATTTTTTCCCTTTTGTGCAAAGACAATTGTTTAAAGTTATACTTAATATATTCCGAAAATATTACCTTTTTCATTTATTAAATTGTGATTTGTAGCAGTATTTTTGTTAAATTTCTTAGCTGGATACCCTGACATCCTTTCTTCTCACGATGGGTCCATACAA